>CM054057.1:632431521-633661390 GCA_028641055.1 Alopecurus myosuroides | reverse complement strand
GGCTTCTAAAGTATCAATATCTACTGCTTAAGGAATAGAGGATCTGCTTCCGGGGCTTACACGCCTCCGTTCTCAATCATGAGTAGGCAACATGATAAATCATGTCACAACCACCTCCATTCCTATGATCTAGTAGATATAACTATCCTAGAGAAACCAGGATACGTGAAATCCTAACTTGAAAGTTTAGGTGAGAAGAGAAAACAACGTTGCACTTCCTTACCAGAAAAGGGAGGGTGGGTGGGGAAAGAAATAAAAGAACAGAATTCCTACTCTCACGTTTCATTTTTCCTATATAGCTACAAAATAGTTTCTAGACTCAACTGCGACCAGTAAAAGGGATCCTACAGGCAGAAAGGCTCTGATACCATTTGTCGCACCCGGACTTCTAGAGGATACTCACAGTCTGCTAAACAGTAGATAAATGGCTTACGGGGCATACCGTCACCCGCATCTCAATATGAGTAGGCCAACACGTAAACGTGTGACAACCATTCTCTACTATTCATCGTCTGTGCAAACCATCCCATAGAAATCCGACTACTTCTATTGACGTACTTCATAACATACACACATGGTACATCAACGGCATCTGAACAATTGATATCACAACAAATCTCTAAGACACAAATAAAATAGAAATAAGTTGCAAATAGCTCTCACTAGAGCAGAGATAGCAAATACAATCATCCAGAGGACACATGTCCCAACATATCATCATTACAACACAGCGGAAGCATCCAAAGTGTCTGAGTACAGACAAGATCCAAATAGGCCTAAGAGGCCGGAAACGAAAAGACGGAGCCCATCCACGAAGTCTCGGATCCTGCCCGGGTCCGCTATCTACTCGTCAGCAGCCTCGTCATACTCCACGTAGTAGCCACCATGGGGATCCTAGGAAACGTAGTCTGCGGAAACCACAGCCCCAAAGGGGTCAGTACAGACAAGTACTGGCAAGCAAGACTCACAAGATACCAAAGTGTACCCGTCAACACCAAGCACAGATGCTTTCGGTTCAACGGAAGAATAGGTGATACAAAAGATGCGGCAGCGGGCTGCACTAACCAACTACAGAAACACGCTACAACTTCCGGCTAACAGAAAGGAGATAAGATAGCGTATCGTAACCAACTACAACTAACCTCAACCAAACCCATCCTGGATCTCGACCCTTATCCAAAGAAGCAATCCGAGGATAACTCACACAGTTGGATTAAGGTGACATCATTCTTATGGTGGAAGTAATCTCTATTACTAGTCAAGTTATTATAGTTAGGTGTAAGTTGTCTGAGTACTTGTTAGCCAGTACTTTCACCAAGTCATCCATAACCGCGGAAAACACGGCTTCTCGAGAAGATTTAACCCTGCATGGGTGCACCAATTTGGCCGTACACGTAAGAATATCCCGCCAGACGGGAATCAAACCCACCAAGCGAGGCACTCAACACAACTCAACTCTTCTTCGCATCAAGCCCAAAGAACCACGTGTTGTGCGTGCGCGGCTAATCGAGCCCCCACGAAGAAAAGGGGGACCCTCATAGCACTCTAAGACCACGCCGCCCTAAATGCCGACTACAAAAGTTCCACCCTGGCCTCGGGTTCGTATCTGCATATGAGTGCATCAAATGGAAAGCCCGAACTAAGTGTGGCGATTTGGACGAGATGCGAATCGAATCAAATTGAGGGGGGCGCCCATACACGCTTCCCACATGCGGTTAGTGCGCTCATCATGGATCAGTAGACAAGACCCTTTTCCTAATTAGGGTCGACACTAGCAGGCCTCAAAACCACGCCGGGCCTCCTGCCGGTGCCTTATCATCAAGTTATTATTAACCATAACATTAGCATGATTGTTGTTTAAACATCGAGCCCCAGAACATAATAAAATAAGGTAACAGAAAGTAACGGACAACAGACTCGAGCATAAACAACCCTAAGCATGCTAGTAAGACACAGGCAACAAGCAATGGGGTTATAGGTGTGGAGGATAGGCTATTTCAGGGTTACAGGTTAACATGTGATAGGATCAGAACACAAGCAACGATTCATAAGGCTAGCAGAATAGACAACGGAAAGTATCGGTATCCAATGTGGAAAGGAACACAATGGTTCATGTGAGTGAATACTTGCCTGCAAACTCACCAGCCTGGTACTGAGCTAACTCCTCAGAAGGGGTGTCGTAAACCTCGTCTGTCTCAACGTCGTCGTCTATTCGAGAAGAAGCAAACAAACAACGCAGAGAGACAAACAATCAATAACACGACATAATGCACAATCATGGGATGATGCATGACAATTTAATTGATGCATCAAAGATAAGATAGCTGACATGGTAACACATTTAAATGGACCTATATGCCATTTGGGTTGCATATGGAAGCCCATGAATTAAGGTTGGTTTAGATGATCTACAACTAAACAACATGTGAAAGTGGATTAGCATGATGCATGGATGAGGAAAACAAAAAAGAAAACAACAATAGATTCAATTTAAAATGAAGTTTACCAAGTTTTGGAAATTTACTTATTAAGTTATGAAAATTTGCTTCTTAAAGGTGTTACACAAGCAGTTGTTGTTTTCACCAATTTAAATTGTCCAAAATAGATAACAAAGTTCATATTTGGAAAGTACACAAAATTTTAGGTGGAATACATGTTTCAATTATTGAAAAAGAAATTAAGATGAATTAATTATGAATTAAACAAGATTTAAATGAATTTAATTCAAGTATGAAATTATTTGAATTTTTATTTGTTCAAAACATTAAATCAAATTCATATTTGAAAAGTTTATACTTTTCTGGTTTGAAAACATATTTTATAAGTTCAAAAAAAAAAAATTTGACCAAGTTATGAATTTAGCAATTTTAAATGAGTTAAACAAGGTTTAAATTATTTAACCAATTTTAATTATTCAAAACATGAAATAAAGTTTATATTTGAAAAGGTGGTTCAATTTGGCATGGAAAACATATATGGGCCATTTGAATTAATATTGAATTAGTTATGAAATTAACCAAATTTGAAATGAGTTGTTTGAATTTGAATTTTGAAAACATTTGAAATGTTCAAAACAGTAAACAAATGGTTTAAACATGTAGAGAATTGAATTTGGTACAGAATACATATTTTGTTTATTTTATTTGAAGTTGAAATTCAAAAGATATTTGTATTTTGAAATCAAGGACTATTCTGTAAATAATAGGGACTGAAAATTAAAAAGAAAAGGGCATAAACTAATTTCCACCTCGCAGTGGCCCAGCCTAGGCCACTGACGAGGGGGGGCCCTGGGCCACGGTGGCGTCACGTGGCAGGGCGGGTGCGCGCGCGTGGCTGCCGTGACGCTGACAGGGAGGACCCACCTGTCAGCGTGCGCGTGCGGTGAAAAAGGTTGGAAATAATCCCGCGGGGGCGGGGATCGATCCCTCGACCGCGGGGGCGTGAGCAGTGTGCTGTACCACTGCGGTACTGTAACGTTTTTGTCAGGTTATGGTGGCTAGGGGAGGATAAGGTTCAGTTAGCGGCTGTTTAACTGAACTTCAGCTCAGTTAGCTGAATTTCGACAGGGGACAGAGCCCGCCGGCGGTGCTCTGCTCGCGGTGCTGCTGCTTCTCGCCGTGGAAGCGTGTGTGCTCGTGGAGGTGCGGAAGGGGTACGTGGTGGTGTCGAGGATGCAGAGAGAAGAAAGGAGGAGGGAGCGACGCTGACCACCGTGGTCGAGGATGCAGAGGCTCGGTGGTGGCGGGCAGTGGACGACGGCGAGGTGGAGGGAGACGGCGGCGGCGATCCGGTGACTCTCAGCCACCGAGGGGTTGACGAGGAGGTAGAGGAAGCAGCGGGGAGTCGATTCCCGCGGCTATCCTGCGTGGAGGTGGACCATCGCGGCGGCGATCACCGGAGATAGGTTGCGGTGGCGGTGGTGGTTTTCGGTGGTGGAGTTTCAGAGAGGAAAATCGCAGGGCAGCGAGGGAGAGAGAGGAGAAGAAAGTGGCGGCGCGAGGAAGAGAGGAGGGAGGAGAGATTAGGGCAGAGGGAGAGGAGCTCGATCTCGGTTAAAAGGAGGGGGAGTGGAGCTGCTGTCCGTTCCCTGCCTCTGTACCTCAACGTGGACATCTCGGATGCACGCCGTACAGAGGTAGGAGAAAGGAGGGGGGTAGCAGGCCGTGGGCTGGGCCTGGGCCTGCTGCCTCTCCCCTCTGCGCGTTTTTCTTTTTATTTTTTACTAATTCTATTTTTTTTGCAGAAATAGAAAAGGAAGAAAAACATGGTTTTAGGGTTTGCTAAAATTTAGGAAAAAAATTGTATATGTTATTTATTGTAACAGCACCCATTTGCCAACTTTTGTTTTCCAAAAACTTTAAATTATGTTGCTGTTTGTATTTTAATTGAATTTTGACTGAAATTTGAATTAATTAGATTATTTAACTTAAACAAGTTAATGGTTTGATCTTCCAACTTTAATGGAAACAATTTGATGTTTGGGTTTGAAAATTTTATTTGAAAATTTGTAACAGAACAAGTATGAAACAAAATTTGAAATTTGGTTTGAAATTCAAATAGAAAAACAAGGGAAAACAAAGGAAAACAAATGCAAAACTTATGATGACATGATGCAAAACATAATTTAACAAAAAAAGCAAACATTCTAAAGGGTGTTTTCATACTTGGGATGTTACACAAGTGATCGCCGACAACGTGACACACTTGCCCGTAAACAAGAAGAGCTCAAGTCTCGTGAGATGAGTAGTGAGAGAGTGATCCATCTAAAAGAGAGTGAGAGCCACAAGCCAAATATGAGTGGGAAAATTTTGAGTGCTCCCAAAGGCCTTGCCTTACTTGCCACCAAAAGAGAGATGCGAGATCTACGAGATGACCCAACCATTCTCCACTTTGTCCTATTGTGCAAAGGGGAAGCACTTGAAACTAACGACATGGAAAATTTGCCTCCATCTTTGTTGCCTTTGTTGGAGGAATTTAAAGACGTGTTTCCCGGTGAACTCCCTCCGGGCCTTCCTCCTCTACGAGGAATCGAGCACCGCATTGAACTCATTCCGGGTGCACCACTTCCAAACCGTGCTCCATACCGCACCAATCCCGAGGAGACTAAGGAGATTAAACGATAAATTCAAGAACTACTCGACAAAGGTTTTATCCGCAAATCCCTTAGCCCTTGTGTCGTGCCGGTTATACTTGTTCCTAAACAAGATGCTACAAGAAAGGTAAAGAAAATGTTGTAGCGGATGCCTTGTCTAGAAAAGAGTGTCTTCTTACACACCTTGACATAAATGTGATTGGGTTGGATGAGATCAAACACTTATATGCTTCCGATGTTTTCTTTGGTCCTATCTTTGAGAAATCCTTGCCTAACCGAGGATTTGATGACTACTATCTTCACAAAGGTTTCTTGTTTAAGGCTAACAAATTGTGTATTCCCGAGTCCTCTCTTTGCTTGTTGTTATTGAAGGAATCACATGAAGGAGGTCTCATGGGTCACTTTGGACGCGACAAGACCTATGCCATGCTCTCAACTACTACTATTGGCCACAGATGAAGCATCAAGTTGAGAGAAACGTCAAGAGATGTTCTACATGCCTCCGAGCTAAGTCTACTTCCAACCCCCATGGTCTTTACATGCCATTACCTATCCCACATGCACCTTGGAGTGATATTAGTATGGATTTTGTGTTAGGACTCCCACGAACTAAAACCAATATGGATTCCATTTTTTTAGTTGTTGATTGCTTCTCTAAGATGGCACATTTCATTCCTTGCAACCAAACCGACGATGCTTCACATGTTGCTACCTTGTTTTTCAGGGAAATTGTGCGTCTCCATGGTGTACCTACTTCCATTGTCTCGGACCGCGACGTGAAGTTCACCTCCTACTTTTGGAAGACGTTGATGGCCAAGATCGGCGTCAAGCTACTCTACTCCATCGCCTACCACCCACAAAAGGATGGACAAACCGAGGTCATCAACCGCACACTATCTTCACTTCTTCGAGCATTGATCAAGCCCAACCTAAAGAATTGGGAGGAATGCATCCCACATGCGAAGTTCGCATACAATCGAGCACTACACCAAGCTACCAAGAGAAGCCCCTTCGAGATCGTCTACGGCTTAAACCCCAACACCTCTCTCGACATACTACCTTTGCCTCTCGGCGAGCAAACCAACATGGACATTGACAAGCGCAAAGACTACATCAAGAAGCTACATGGTTCCACAAGAGCTACGCTTGAGAAGCATTCCGAGCATCGAGCCTCCATCATGAACAAGAACAAGAAGCCAATGGTGTTCCAAGAAGGTGACCTCGCTTCGCTACACTTGCGCAAGGACCGTTTTCCCGAAGAGCACAACTCCAAGCTCAAGATAAGAGGAGACGGCCTTTTCAAGATCATCAAGCGCATCAACAACATCGCCTACAAGCTCGACTTACCACAATCCAAGTACCTCGTCCACAACTCCTTCAATGTCAAGGACATCTATCCCTTCCATGGATACCCAAGTGATGAAGACGACGACGAGTCGAGGTCGACTCTTTTTCAAGCCATGCATGACAAGGTGAACTCACTCGTCTCGCTTCATACTTTCGGTGACTTGGAGGATGGTGCGCTACCTCATGGATCAACCCTTTGTGTGCTCAGGTTCGAACCCACCACGGAGGCCCAAGAAAAGCACCCAAAATGATGCACAAGAAGCTACCAAGGAGGGAGGAGAAGACGACATCGAGAAAGGAGCCCAGGCAGAGAAGATAGGGGGGAAACATCCCCCTCGGACTAAAGACCCGTCCAGGCCGGCCTCCCCTCTCTCCAGGCCAGCCACCAGGCAGAGGAGCCCGACCTCCACCCCGGCCCCAGACCGGCCTCCCTCCTCCTTAGGCCGGGCACCTGACCGAAGGCCCTGGCCCCAGGCCGGCGCCCCCCTTCTCCACCTCGGCCCCAGGCCGGCCGCCACATCAGCCCTAGGCCGACGCGCCGAGGAGCGACCCCTGCCCCCACCCCAACCTCAAGGGCCAGCCATGCCGGTGCGGCCTAAAATGCACGCAAACGCCCAGATTTCCACCCGTTTTCACCTAGTTCGACCCCTGGATATATAAGGACTTCCCCAAGCTAGATCTAGGTTTTAGAGTTGAAATTAGAACATTGAGCTTTCCTCTCTGTAACCCTATTTGAGGAACTACTCCTATGGTGTGTACCTAGGACCGTATCAAGACTACTCCTACGAATTCGTCTAGGATCGTATCAAGGCTCACCCAACTACTTGTCCTCTCCCCTTGGGATTCAGTCCAGAGTTGTCCAATCTTCCTCTCGTAAATCCTTGCGGTTCTATTGGCGTAGTGGACCGGCTACGGGTGTGAAGTGGTTTGAATCAAGGTGAGTTCAGTTGGATCGATCGTCCCGTAGGCGGCCCTCGGGGTTAGTTGACGGGATATTTGGGGTTCTTCGGTTCGCACTATTTATCTTCCTCGTGCTTCCCGGCGTTTCCACTCGTTTATCCCTCAATTCCCCATCTTGTGTTCTTCGTTCTTCGTGTGTTCTTCGTTCGTTCTTGTCGATTCGTGAAGATCGGGCCAATCTAGGAGTAACCCTCCATGTCAGACCCCTTCTTAGTTACCACAGAGGATCGAGCCTCTCCCCCTGAACAAGATGACTCGGAGGAACCAAGTGAGAAAGAGGATGAGGTTTCTAAATTTGACTTCCTCAGTCACTTGCAAAATCAATTAGCCGACGCTGGTTAGGCCAGGGGCAGGCCAATGAGGAAATGACGGATCTGTGTTCTCCGGTTTGCAGCCTTGCGGATCTCAATCCTTCCACTCCCCTCACCGGCTCCAATGTGGTGTTCGAGAAAGATTCCCCCAGGCCACAAGAGGACCCGACAAGCAGTTGCAAAGGTGTCTATCTCTAGATTGTCCAAAAATCCCTTCAAAACATGCTCACATGTAGAGCAAACGGAGGATGATGAGGAGGGCAACAAGAGAAGGAGGACCCGGAGCTCCGGCTCCAGTGAGTTAGAACCAGGTTTGCCTGAGAAAACTCCTCTTCGTCAGGTCTCCAAAGCTCAAGTTTCACCCACTGCTTCACGTCCCTTAGCCGAATAAATAAGGTCTGAGTTGAGTCATACTTTTCATTCAGATTCTCCAAACTCAGATTCATCTCACTTTAGTAGGGCTAGTGAGTTCTCCATAAACTCTAGGTAAGCTAACTTTTCCACCCTCTGTTTATTGCTGGTAACTATTTAGTTATGCAATCTAACTTGTGGTTTTCTTTTTACTGCAGATCCCAAGCTGTGTTGAAACTAAACTCTGTCTCATCTACGCTCCTACTGTTAACCTTGAGGAGAGAGACCTTGGAGAGGAAAATGATGACCGGGTTTCTCCATCGCCGGATCATATGGATGTTACAGTCGAAGAACCCGAAGAAGAGGTGAACCCGGTTGATAATATCTCGGGTAATGATCCTCCGGTTGAAGATGAAGCTGTTCAAGACCCGGGTGTGGTCATCAATAGATCTCAAGATACCCAGGTGATTGGGACTTCCACAGTGCTCTCCAAGATTACTGAAGACCTGAAGGTTAAACCGGAAGAGAAGAGCACCCCTCCTAGCCTGAACATTGAAGGCCAAAATTTTGACACGCTAACTCAAGAGCTTTCTGAGAATCGGCGCAGCGCTGATGGTATTATAGAGTTTTTGAAGCAGAAAGATGAGGTAACCTCGATGTGAATAACCTGTAGCCCTCAATCTTCTAGTTTATATTTGTAATATATACTTGGATATTTTACCATAAAACTTTCAAAGCTTAATGGATGTAGCCCCCAAGTGCCGGTTTGTAACTTCATTGCAAATCGGGACTTGTTCTTCGTTTGTATTTAACCAGTGGGATATGAACTGAAATAATGTATCCCCCAAGTTCCGGGTTGCATGCCTGCAGCTGCCCGGGTCTTAGACATAACTCATAATCCAATAACTGAAATTGCGCTAGTGTAGCCCCCAAGGGCTGGGTTGCAAGCCTGCAGCTGCCCGGGTGTCGAGACATCATAGTAGAGTTCATAGACGAGGGTTCCATGAGACTATATTGGTAGAGACGTGGTAGTACGACAACCAGGAAAGCCAAAATTACCCAGATTCGGTACGTCGCAACTAGGCAGCATTCCTACTCCTGCAGTCTCACTAAATCAGGTGTGAAGCCTCAAGTATACAAAGTACAATGTGTGTACCGTTTCGCTAACTCGACGAGGATCAACTTCTCGGCGATTTGGCTTATAGCTAATTGTCCATAACTTTCTTCTCTCCCATCCGGCTTTATATAGATAGTCGAGTTAGGGCTTACAGAAAGGAAACCTAGAAGACTACATTAAGTATCTAACTTGGAAAGCAGGAATCAGCCTTCTAATCCAAGCCACACCACATGGGCCATGGTCCGGGTTCTTCTAGAATCCGGCTTCTGCGTAGAAGCTTACTGGGCCGCCTAATGGACTGTGATCCATTACCAATCAGGACACCCTGGTAATCCGGCTCTTTAGGACTATGCTGGACATACCCCTAATCGGTATATATCCGACAGTAGCCCCCAAGAAGGATTGAGACTTCATTATGCCACCTTTCTTCAATTTGCATTCCTTTCCGAGAAATGTTTGCGCTTCGTCTCGATTCTTCTTTTTCCCAAATCATTCTAAACGCGAAACTCGGATTTTTTCAAAATCCGGCTATTTTCTTCCACGAGCCTTCGTGGATAAGGAACTTCATGACGTCAGCGATGAAATCGTGCTGACATCACGGACCTTTTGGGTTCAGTGTGACACCCTGAAACGTATCTCTTACAGATTCTCGGGGGAAACGAGGAGATAGCCATTATCACCCCGTCCCCTCATTTCCCGCATTTTCTGGGCTTGACACGCGTCAAAGATCCAACGGTCAAAATAGTTATTGTGGCGCATCTTAACGCATTTCCGGCTATAAATAGCTGCCTCGGGCTCTCCGGTTTAACCTTCTGCTCTCTCATCTCCCTCAAGCCCCCTGCGCCATTGCCAGAGATCCCATGTTCGTGAGAGTGAGCAGAGTTCATGCGATCGCACCTTCCCCGTAAAACGCCATCGGAGGATCCGGATCCTCGTCGTGCCGCCCAAACATGACCAACGAAGAATCACCCCACGCTACGGAGGAGAGCTCCATGGCCGTCGACATCGACAGTATCATTAATGACATAGACCCACAGTTGGACTCTCTCGGCTGCGCCACCGCGAGCGCGCCGCAGGGAAACGTCGGCAACTTGGCCTGCGGGGATCTTCCTCCCGCGGCCTAGAACGTGTCGTCGTCATCTGTCGCGCCCACTCGGCCTCTCGCCACCGATCCAGCATAAGAAAATCTCGCTCGCGGTGGTGAGGAGCTCGCCGCCGCGGGCTCTGGAGCGGAAGAAGACACGGAGGAAATCTCTGGGAACTGGAGCCACTGCAATGTGGTTCCGTCCCTTCTTCCGACAATGGAGAAGGAATTGCTCATTCGGAAGGGAAAATGGCGGCACGAGGAGAACGACTCCGAGCCATCGCCGAAAGAGGGAGAAAGGGTTCTCCTCACCTCTCACATTAGTAGAGGTGTGGGATTTCCGCCTACTGCCTTCTTCCTCAAAATCCTGAACCACTACAACATCCAACCACATAGCCTTCGTCCCAACTCCATTCTTTATCTAGCCGGGTTCCAGGCCCTCTTTGAAGGGTATCTAGGAATAGAACCTAGGTTGGATTTTTAGTAGTATTGCTTCGGGGTGAAGCGCAACCCCTCTGAGGGCGCTCTCCCCACCTGCGGGACCATCTCTTTCACCCTCCGTAGGTTTAGGGAGGATTGGTTTCCGAATATCAAAACCTCGGAATTCGTCAAATTTTGGATGGGTTTCTTCTTCTATCACGAAGATGTCCTGTTTTCTGGAAAGGAAACAGGCATTCCACCTTTCGTCAACTCTGTTGTCACTCCACAAGATAATTGGGCAGTGGAGGCAGTCCAAACCCTACCGCCGGATCTGCTAAGGATCAAACGACGCATCGCCAAGCTCGCTTTTGCGTCTCCTCCACTTATCGGCATGGACACGGTCCTATGTTGGCAAGAAAGGTGGATTCAACCTCTAGCCCACCGCGGTCCCCGAATCATTAGCAAGTACACGGGACCCAAAGATGCGATGAGGACAACGAACAAATCTTTGACGGCAAAAGATTTGAGGAAACGTGTCAACCAATTGGTCGCAACTCGTGACCAATATGAGGAAAGCCGTCTGATGTATACGGCTTTAAACCCGGCTCCAAAGTTATGGTTCTTCATTTTTGGGATTTGGTTTTGCGTTTCTCGTTTCTCGGATATTCCGTCTAACTCGGACTTTGTCTTTTTTGATAGCTTATCAATCTTTCCGAGGAGGATCTTGCGACCAATGCCGAGTTATGAGTGCTAACTTTGCAGGCGGACGGAAGCGCAAGAAGCCTTCTGCTACTCAGGAAATAATCGATCTTGACTGAATTCCCGTAGCTACTTCTAGGTAAATCATCCGGGTTTCTCTTTTCTGTGCTTTTTGTCGCAAGAATTTCTTTTCTTCCTAGGAATTCTAACTTCTCTGATTTTTCCCTTTCTATCTTGGCTCCGACAACATTGAAGCCAAAAGGCCGGAAGAAATTGAAGTTTGCTGCCCGTTGAGGGACAGTGCCTTCTTCTGTTGCTGCTCCCTATACTCTGATCGCAGCTACGGAGGAAAACGTGGCTGCCAGGGAGGAGGAACCCCTGCATACCAGCCAGCCCATTGCGTCCGAGTCGGACGAGAGGGAAAGGGAGGTAGAGCCAGAAGCCGGGGGTCCTTCCATTGTTACATTGGAAGAGCCAATCCCCAACTCGGATCCTTAATTCAAGGTAAAAGAAGAACACTTTCACAAACATGGATATAATCATCCATGGGCGACAAAGTATTTTGCCCCAGCTCCTTTTATCCGTCCATGTCGGCAAGGCGGACTTATTGTTAGGAATAACTTTGTATTTTCGCCTCAGGAGATAATCCAAGATGTCCTTTGCCACGTTGGGATTCTTTTTGCCGAGTATGAAAAAGAATTCAACGAGAATTTGTCGAGTCTTCAACGGACGATCCACGCAATATCTTCAAAAGTCTACTTTTTTGACTTAATGCTTTTATCATTTCCTTGCTTGTTTTGAACTTAAGCGTTTTTGGTTTCTTTTCCGTGTTTCAGCAAACCACTGAAAACTTTAACATGGAAGTTTTCAGCAAGCTTACCATCAAGAATAAGGAGGTGAAAACCCTTCTTAATATTCTTGAGGATAAGGACTCGGAGCTGGCCTCCGTTCAGCAAAAGCTGGCTGAATCAGCAGGTAAGTTTTTTCACTGCTTTTGTTTGGAATTTTTTCTAAGTAATTTTCTGAGTTTTTAACTCTTAATTTTACTTGCTTTTCAGCTTCTTTGGAGAAAGCCAAGCAAATTACCGAAGATGTCGGTAATGCCGAGAACCTCCGGAAGGAAAACCTAGATCTTCACACGCTCATTGTGAAGCTCTAGAAGGACCTGGAGGCCAGCCAACTGGCTGTTGGCATTGCCGAGTCCAAGGCCTCTAACAAGGTGGAGAAGGAAAAGGACACCATCAGGGACCTTGAGAATTCCCTGAACCAGCGCCTGAAGGAAGGCACAAAGTTTTTTTTAACATTTACCGGATTTTTACTTTTTTTTTTGCTTCTTCTGTTTTTCCTAACTTTGTTTTGTTGATTGAAACAGAAGGTAGCCCCAAAATTTCTTGGATCAAAATAATCCGGGCTTTCGAGAAGATCTTCACCGCGCTTAAAGCTGCGGGGATGTTACTTATTAATAAGTACATTCCCGACAAAGCAGGAGAGTTCTCGGAAGTCAGTAAACTTCCGGAGGCGATCGTGGAGGTGGCGAACCGCAAAGAATCGTGGTTCCGCTCCGCGGCTCGCGGTGGTGGCGAACCTATTGAGCATGATGTCCGCAATCTCCTGCGTGGATTTCTTGCAGGATTTCTCGACCTTCTTCTAGCGAAATACATCAATGAAAAATTCCGCCAGTGCTGCGTCTATACAGGCAACCATTAATTATTGTGTATCCATTGCATCAACGTTGTATCTGTCTTTGCAAGACCTCGTCTGCTCCATCAGGGAACTTCTGATCAACTAAGAAGTTTCAATATGGAATTGTCCAATCCGGGTTAACAAGAAGGACTTCAATTGACTCGGAAACAAGAGGATAATCAACATCTCCACCTTTGAACGATGGTTCTTACAAATGTTGGACAAACACACCTGGTGGTAGGGTTTTCACTTTTTCCAAGACCATGCAGGATAAACCATCCGCGTTCCAATTTTCTTCCCTTTTGATATGAATTACCTCAAATCCCATGAAGCAAATGGAAAACGCGTCCACCGTTCTCCGATATTCGGCCATGATGGGGCTTTTGGAGTCCCATGTTTTGTTTAGCTGATGTCGTACCAAATCTGAGTCACCATAGCATAGTATGCGTTTGACACCTATTTCTTTTGCAATGTGAAAGCCATGAAGCAAAGCTTCGTATTCTGCCATGTTATTACTGGTGTTGAAGTGTATTTGTAATACATAATCCATAGTCTCACCTTTTGGAGATTTTAGCACTACACCCGCTCCAGCGCCTTCCTCCATCTTGGATCCGTCAAAGTGCATGACCCAATATTTCGACTCCGGCATTGGTGTGTTTTCCATTGCTTCTGTCCAATCCGCGACGAAATCTGCTAACGCTTGGGATTTTATTCTCGTCCGGGGGGTATACTTAATGTAGAACGGAGCTAGCTTGATACCCCATTTGGCTACTCGGCCTGTTGAGTCCGCATTGTTAATAATGTCCCCTAGTGGTGGTTTACATACACCGTTATGCAATGTCCTTTGAAATAATGGCGGATTTTTCGAGATGCAAAAAACACGCCATATGCCATCTTTTGATAGTGTGGATACATTTGTTTTGACTAAGAAATACTTCACTGACATAATATACTAGGTATTAATCTGGTATGCTTTGTTGTTCCTTTCGTCTTTCCAGAACTATCACCGCGCTAATGACCCGGTTTGCCGCTGTGAGATACAGTAACATGGGTTCTTCGTCTTTTGGTGATGCCAAAATCAATGCTTTTATGAAGGTTTCTTTTAACTGGGTTAATGCTTTGTCCGCCTCTTCTGTCCACTCAAATTTCTCGGATTTCTTCAACAATTTGTATAATGGCAGAGATTTGTCTCCTAGCCGGCTTATAAACCTGCTGACTGCGGCTGCAGAACCCGTCAATCTTTGTACATCTTTTAAGCACGTAGGCTTTGAGATGTTTAAGATTGCCTTGATATTATCCAGGTTTACTTCTATTCCTGTGTTTGAAACGATAAATCTTAGAAGTTTTCCTATGGGAACCCCGAATACGCACTTTAATGGATTCAACTTCATTTTATAAGTGCACAAATTTTTGAAAGTTTCTCGTAGATCTTCAAGGAGTGTATCCCTTTCCTTGGAAATGACGGCAATATCTGTAACATCCCAAAGTTTGCTACATTAGGGTGTGTGGTGTGTGTTCATCTCATGCATGCATCAAACAAAAATTTAAATCATGTTTGAACCAATTTAAACTATGAAATTAAATGGTTTCAGAAAATCTCACAAAAAGTACTTAATTTGGGGTTCCAAAATTTTGTACTGAAAAGTAATTCAATTTCACCAAAAATATATATGGTTTTGTTGGAAATTTCATAAGGTTTCCAAAACCTATTTTTGCCAAATTTTTAATTTGCAAAAAGGTCCTGAAAACAAGCAATTACAGTGCTATTCTTTTCTGCCAGGGGCTTCTTTTTAATCTTATTCTTTCCCAGGGGGTTTTCGCAAGAACGCCTTTTGTCTTCTTCCACCTCCAGCCAGGCAGGCAAGCACCTCGCTGGAGGGCTGCTGCCACGTACTGCTAGCCGCCCGTGCGCGGGTGAGAAGGCACGACGAAGCCGTACCCCCGCACTCCTCTCTCTCTCTGTCAGCTCCCCTCGCTCTCTGTATTTCTTCAGGGAGAAAACCCTAACCCTACCCGATGCCTCCGTCCGTCCGTCGCGAATCGCCGCTACCCCGGAGCCCGCTGAGCTATACCGAGAGTACCAGGAGGATCACCTCGACCTCCTCTACCTCCCTGTGAACTGAATCGAGTCGGGATGTCCTGAACGGAAGCCGCCATCCGCGTCTTCACCGGCTCCGGCCGCCGCCGCCGAGCGTGATTCCGGCGCCCTCGACCTTCCTCCGGCCTCCTCGACCCCTCCACTGCGTTCGTGGTGATCTCCTGCACATGTAGGTGCCCTCCCCTTGCCCCCTCCCTCTGCGTAGACGGCCGCCGCCGTGCGGCTTGCTCCACCGCCGCGGTACGGTCGCCGCCGGCCAACTCCGGCGGCCATCCGGCCAGCCGCCGCCACCCGTCGAACCAACGTCTCCTCCTCTATCCCGTGGTGTTGCCCCTTTCGCGAATTGCGCGCGGGATGGAAGAATCGATCCATGGCAAGAGCTCTGCTGCCAATTGCTGACAGCAGCGTGATGTCATGATGACGTCATTATTTGTTTTCTGTTTATTCTAAAAAGAGGAGAATATGACACGTGGACCCCTCTGTTCAAATAGATTACAGAAAATGAATAAAATTGAATAATCAATATCACCCAAAATATAAGTCAGAAAAATATAAGAAAAGTATGGTTATGTTCAGAAAATTATTCTCTACTCAATTATGTCATTTTTCATATATGTTTAAGAAAGTTGAAATATGAACATTATTTAATGCTGTTTAATTCATTTAAAATAGAAAAATAAGTTTTTATTCACTAAAATTAGAAAATTAAAAGTTATATACCAAATTGCTCAGAATGACAAATGCAACTTGTTTATGATGTTTTCAACCTTATTTGAGCAACTAAAATGGTACTCACCTTCAGAATCATCCGAATTGCCCCTCCGGGGTCCATTTCGGGCTAATTCCAGAAAAACTGCATAACTGGCATATGAACCCTAGCAACCCAACGATCATGCTTAGGGCTTTATTTCAGTGCATTGACCTGCTCATGCATACATATTGCGCATTGCATCGATGCCATGTGTTGATTGTTATTTCTCTTTCGGTGTTATTTCTCCCTCGGTAGAACGTGACTCCGAAGAGAAGGCCAGCAATCCAACGACGAATACTTGGTCTTAACCGACAAGTCAAGCACTTATTCCTGAAGACTTTATCTGGTTTTCTTATAACCAAGGCAAGCATAACCTCTTATCTGCTCATATATGATTTCAAAGTGATTTGAATCTCGTACTTTGCATTCGGTTCCAAACTATTTGATGTCAGTAGATAGAGTTCTCCTATATACTGCATAACCTAGATATCCTGATCCACTGCTCCTAGCAGCTATAGGTTTGCTTGTGCGCGCTCCGCTAAACCCTGTGAGTCTTGCTTAGCCATGCCTAGTTGTGATCTGATCCATCCGGTTGATGAATCTGGTTAATACGTGAATCTATTATGTCATGTTGTTATGATTTGAATTAACTTTTATAACTTGACTAAATAACGGCATGGATGTGAGGCCACAATGGGTTGTGGCGTTTTGTCCTGTTCATGCCCCTAGGAGCGAGTTCTCGCCTTCGAAGCCAAGACTGAGCGTGCAACCACACGAGCGAGCCAATGAACCTCGCCTGACTAACTAACTTGTTTAGCCACATCCATGAGTCACGTAGTTTGATCTTTCCATCTGCGTGTGAGTCAGAAAACGATCTGGAGAAAACTTAGGGCATGACCGGGACAAGTGATGGACGTACACGGATCTTGATCCCGACTCACAGAACAGGTGCCGTCAGGAGGTGGCCAACTCCGTGTTGACGGGGTGGCCCTGTTTGGGTTGACTCATGGATAGGGTTACGCAAGGTAAAGGTCGGAGCCAACCACCCTCTGTCGCGCTCCCAAGGAGCGTACATGTGGTGTTAAGAGTCGGATGGTACGTGTGGGTAAAGTGTACCCCCTGCAGGGATGAATCTCCTCGAGAAGTCGTGTCCACGGTTACGGACGACTTGGCAACGGATTCTGTGATCATAGATAACTTCAACGGAATGACTAAAACTTGTCAACCATGATTGAAGGGTTCCTCCTCGGAGATGCCGAGAGGGGTGATCCTTTTAGCATGAGATAGTGTGGGAACGAGAAGGACTTGGTGGAATACAAGAAGATGATGATCTCAGTAGTTGAGTAGCTTTCTCATCTGTTTTCAAAATACTCCATGACACGTGCTATTCCTTCCTCAACTTGCAAAACAAAGATTGCTTTACGCAAATCAGCCTTCATGAAACCCTTTTCGAAATAGCAGATATATAATAGGTTAACTAAGTCTTGTTGAGTACCTCCCGTACTCAGGTTTGCTTAATTTTGGTTCAGGAGAAGAACTCCATCGGTGGTGATTAAACGTGGACATCGACGAGTAGTTTGGGGTTCCCAGGTAGCAGCCTGGAATCTATGGGCTGGGACGTCGCCGTATGTTGCGGCCTCTTAGGCCTTTTTGGTTCTTGTTGATTAGCAACATAATTTGCCTTCCGTTGTCTGTTGTAATGTTGGGTCGTGTGACCTCTGTTTGTAAGCTATACTCTAGTAACACCTGTTTAATACAATTTCAATGTCTAGAGTGTTGCTTTGATCGGTTGTTGGTTTCGAGCTCATTGTTATGCAGTTTTGGCTATGCCTGCATAGTTGTCGCAGTCGAGGGGTTGTGGAGCCGATGATCCATGTCCGAGCCCGCCTGTCGATGTGATCGGCCTGGGGCGAGGTAACCCCAGTAACCCTCGATTGTTGTTGCACTTTCTGGACACATAGCATCTCTGTATAGCTCTGGTCCCGTTTCCTTCAGTTTCATACGATTCGTGGACGCTTTGATATGCATAGTTGGTTATGACTAGCATGGACACAAGGAGTAGTAGACTGGGGATCCGGACTACGTGCCGATGAATCCAGTCTGCCTGCCGTTGTTGTTGCGGCCGGGGCTGGTAACCCTGAAGCCCTTGTGGGTCCATGACTAGGAGCACATAACAGTATGTATATCTCTGGGTCCGGGGTCGTGACAGGTCATGGTATCAGAGCAGGACTGCCTGTAGGAAAACCTTACTGCTTGGTCGATGTTGAGTCTAGAGTTTATGAAAACTATTTGAAAACTCCAAATGGATTGTGAAAACCTTCTTAGGATTCTTTTTACTCCTTATCTGGTATCGCTCTAACTCTGGGTCACCTTACCTGTTTTGATTTGAAAAGGTTTTGCTATCTCTTCTAGTCATTCAAAACTCAGGTGCCTTCTCTGGAAAGGACGTTTCTTTCACCCAAGTTGACCTAGTGTTAAGTTCTAGAGTCGTGTGTGTTCCATCCTCCGTTACCTCTTAAACTGGGAGATTCCCTTTCCATTCTAATCTCTCAGAGTTATGTGGGTTCCACATACTCCTGTTCTAAAGTCTCAAAATCCTGAACTTCGAAATTTCCTTTTCATCTCGAATGTATCCGCTATCCTCTGCTCAAGTTCTTCCGGAGATAAGTTTGTCCTCTTGGAAAGATACTCCGTGATTGCTATCCGTAGTGTCCTTCAAGGCACTAAGATAGTAGTTATTCCTTTCCCTTGGTTTCTAACCTTGGACTTGAACCGAAGGTCCCGGAATGTGCTGAGTTGTGGTGAGCTGGATCGTGTGGTTTCTTAACCATGTGATGCTCACTCTATCAGTACAGGATGCTGACCTTTAACCCAAGTTATGTTTCCTTGGATCCTGAAAAATCTGATCTACCTCGGGATGGCTAGGTAATCTCAGATCCAATAGCCGTAGGCTTTCTCTTGGAATCGAAAAGGATCACGACAAGAATGTTCTTTATGATTCTCATACCTTTGTTCTTGACTCTGCTATACCTCTCCTTTAGCATGGGTTTTACAAAAGAGTATCACCTGTGCATTCCCCATGATCTCTGGATTCCCCGGAGCATGTTCCTATCTTCCAGTTGCTCTCAAATCTCCACTCGTTGTTTAGAATACAAGTTGCATATCTGTGTTGGATTCTTCCAATGCATTTGCTCTTGTTTTCCGTCAGAACGTTCCACCTTGGAATGTTAGGAGAAACAAACTCCAGTACCTCGTTCATCTCTAGAACCAGGTCAAAGTTTTGTAATCCGCAGATTAAAGAAGTTTCATTAGCTTCTGTTCTGTTCTACTTTTGGGTATCACACTCTTACATATCAAGAGGTCGTGTTAAGTTTCATGGCCTTAATGATGAAGTGATGCTCTCGCACATATTCACCCCCCCTTCCTCTAAGCTCGAATGCATGAGAATGATGGTTTGTTCATCGACATGTGTATCTGCTATTCCTAGCAATTCTTACTGCTTTGAAAAAATCTAAGAAACATCCGTATCCTTCTTAGCACTATTGGTCACCCGGTCTCTATTTGAAGTTGACTGTGTTACCAAATTCTTTCATTCCGGTGCATATCCTTGGTCAGAGAGTTAGGTTCATACCAAAGCTCCCAAGACCTTATCGGTTGCTTTGAAAAGCAAGCCTCCTTTCAAACTCCAAGACATACCGGTGGGTTGTGATATTCTGGTTGTCTTTCTAGAAGTATCACAAGGTTTTACCTGACCGTGATGTATAAACCAGGAGTAGTTTGAACTACTCCTTTCTCCAAGGAACTCTGCTGGATACCCTGGACTAGTTGGTTGAGCTTAAACAATAACTTGGAGAGTTGAAAGGCAAAAGCTCCGCCAACTTGTTCCTTTGATAAGGGATATCTAGTTTTCCTCGTGTTGAAGCATGATAGTATCTCTTTAATGTACATGCTGTCATTCTACCTTGATTTGATTTGGGCTATCGTCAGATCAAGTCCAGATTCAAGGACTATCCTGATGGTGTTTTCACTCATGGTGTTTGGCCCGAGTACACCTCATGTCCTTTGATCTGACCAATGTTCTGCCTTGTTCATATATCATATGAAACCCCTCTTCTTGGAGTGTTTTGATAAGCGTGTTGTCGAGCCCATCGATGACATTCCTATTTTCTCCAAGTTGCAAGAGGTTCATGTTGAACACTTGGCACTAAGGTTGGAAACTTTTGAGAACCATCTTTGTGTTATCACAAAGTTGTGCTCTCGATGTTCGAGGTAACCTACTCTGGTTCATGTGCTTATGGTGAAGTTGTCGCCGTGGATCCGAGTAGAGTTTTCCGGTTTACTTTGGGAACAATCCCTGGTCGGTCATGCACGTGTGGACTATTCTTGAGATGGTGGGTTGTTACCTCCAATTACCTGAAGAAATTTCCATCCACACTAAGCTCTGACTGTTTATCCGTGAAGAGAAGAAGTCCAAGAACTTCGTTATCTTCGTAATAATCTTCCCAACAATGACTCCGATGTGTTTCATTGCAAGTAAGTCATGTAGGTGCAACCGTCTTTTGCAAGTTGCTAATACATGAGTTCTGCAATCCTGCTCATCTTCTTGAGCGTGGCATTGTAGTCCATATCTTGAGAATCTAGTAAATGTACCTCGTTGGTAACCTGTTCAATCTCTTCGCTCAAACATATCGAGTCTGAGTTATCAATCCACTAACCAGAGCTGAATCTCAAGCAGCAACGATGGTTGGTGTTTTCCTCAAGGGTATTGAATTAGGTCTTTTCAGAATCTGGCATGGTTGATGTGGTGGTTGACACAATTAGCTGGAAGGCCTAATGTCATATCTCTTTGAATCCGTAAGAACAACCACTCTCCGTGAGAATTCCTGTCTGGCTTATTCTAACAAGTTTCCTCCCCGTTCTTCCAAATAGGAGTTTTTCCTTGACTTGATGACCTATAGAAGGCTTGTCGTGAGCCTGCTGTCGGTATCTAGAACATCCAGCAGAACCTGGAAGTTGATTCTTCCAATATCTCTCCGTTGAACCTCCAAAACCTTTGTTCTAGTGGAAACAAGTTCCTCGTGAGAACATCTCGTGGTGTTTTGTAACCGCCTTTGTTTAGTTTCCTTCCTCAAGTTGTTTGTACTTGAAATTCTGTTCATCTCACACATTGTGTGAATTTGTCAGTCACATCAGCCATGGGATCTTGACCATGTGGTAAACGTATTGCTACTTCAAGTTCACCATAGGAAACAGATTCACTATTCCTTCTGGTGTTTCAACCCTCGTTGGTTACCCATCCTTATGGTGTGACCAAGAATTCCTCCTTAATCATGGTGTTCCAACTTCTTTTGGTTACTCATCTTCTGTCGTGAAGTAACATTTCGATCCTTGACAAAGTTTACGACAAAGTTTTGACGGAGTGAAAGTTCCATTATCTTTCGTGTCCACTCCGAAGAGTGAGCATGATCCTGTATCAAGTTTTCTCCGACGCACGATTACAGTGTTTTCTCGTGTTTTTCCTCGTCTGCGGATATTATGTTTTGGTATCCAAGAGAATCCTTTCCATCTTGGTTTTCTGTTCTGCGGAAACCTCGATGTCACAAGGTGTCCAACCTTTATTTTCCAAAGGGATTTAAAGTCTGGTGCAAAGCTCATATTCTAAATCCTTTCAAGACCAATCGTCCGAACACTTGAAACCATCTTCTATTCCCTCCGTTATCTTGATGTGTTTCATGTGTGTTAACTCAAAAGTTATTTATGAACATCCTGTCATGAGTTACCCATGGGATACTCGATCCTCGTGAAGATCAAATCTTAAGAGTTTTCCCTCTCATCTAAGGTGTAGCCGCTGGAGATCTTCGCAAGTGCTACGGATCAACCTCTTCGAGAAAAGAACCGTAAGGTTCGAGAAGTTTGTTCAAAACCGGTGTTCCTTCTTTCTTCTCCTTCAGGAATCTCGGGACGAGATTATTGTAAGGGGGGTAGATTTGTAACATCCCAAAGTTTGCTACATTAGGGTGTGTGGTGTGTGTTCATCTCATGCATGCATCAAAGAAAAATTTAAATCATGTTTGAACCAATTTAAACTATGAAATTAAATGGTTTCAGAAAATCTCACAAAAAGTACTTAATTTTGGGTTCCAAAATTTTGTACTGAAAAGTAATTCAATTTCACCAAAAATATATATGGTTTTGTTGGAAATTTCATAAGGTTTCCAAAACCTATTTTTGCCAAATTTTTAATTTGCAAAAAGGTCCTGAAAACAAGCAATTACGGTGCTATTCTTTTCTGCCAGGGGCTTCTTTTTAATTTTATTCTTTCCCAGGGGGTTTTCGCAAGAACGCCTTTTGTCTTCTTCCACCTCCAGCCAGGCAGGCAAGCACCTCGCTGGAGGGCTGCTGCCACGTACTGCTAGCCGCCCGTGCGCGGGTGAGAAGGCACGATGAAGCCGTACCCCCGCACTCCTCTCTCTCTCTCTGACAGCTCCCCTCGCTCTCTGTATTTCTTAAGGGAGAAAACCTTAACCCTACCCGATGCCTCCGTCCGGCCGTCGCGAATCGCCGCTGCCCCGGAGCCCGCTGAGCTACACCGAGAGTACCACGAGGATCACCTCGACCTCCTCTACCTCCCTGTGAACTGAATCGAGCCGGGATGTCCTGAACGGACGCCGCCATCCGCGTCTTCACCGGCTCCGGCCGCCGCCGCCGAGCGTGATTCCGGCGCCCTCGACCTTCCTCCGGCCTCCTCGACCCCTCCACTGCGTTCGCGGTGATCTCCTGCACATGTAGGTGCCCTCCCCTTGCCCCCTCCCTCTGCGTAGACGGCCGCCGCCGTGCGGCTTGCTCCACCGCCGCGGTACGGTCGCCGCCGGCCAACTCCGGCGGCCATCCGGCCAGCCGCCGCCACCCGTCGAACCAACGTCTCCTCCTCTATCCCGTGGTGTTGCCCCTTTCGCGAATTGCGCGCGGGATGGAAGAATCGATCCATGGCAAGAGCTCTGCTGCCAATTGCTGACAGCAGCGTGATGTCATGATGACGTCATTATTTGTTTTCTGTTTATTCTAAAAAGAGGAGAATATGACACGTGGACCCCTCTGTTCAAATAGATTACAGAAAATGAATAAAATTGAATAATCAATATCACCCAAAATATAAGTCAGAAAAATATAAGAAAAGTATGGTTATGTTCAGAGAATTATTCTCTACTCAATTATGTCATTTTTCATATATGTTTGAGAAAGTTGAAATATGAACATTATTTAATGCTGTTTAATTCATTTAAAATAGAAAAATAAGTTTTTATTCACTAAAATTAGAAAATTAAAAGTTATATACCAAATTTCTCAAAATGACCAATGCAACTTGTTTATGATGTTTTCAACCTCATTTGAGCAACTAAAATGGTACTCACCTTCAGAATCATCCGAATTGCCCCTCCGGGGTCCATTTCGGGCTAATTCCAGAAAAACTGCATAACTGGCATATGAACCCTAGCAACCCAACGATCATGCTTAGGGCTTTATTTCAGTGCATTAACCTGCTCATGCATACATATTGCGCATTGCATCGATGCCATGTGTTGATTGTTATTTCTCTTTCGGTGTTATTTCTCCCTCGGTAGAACGTGGCTCCGAAGAGAAGGCCAGCAATCCAACGACGAATACTTGGTCTTAACCGACAAGTCAAGCACTTATTCCTGAAGACTTTATCTGGTTTTCTTATAACCAAGGCAAGCATAACCTCTTATCTGCTCATATATGATTTCAAAGTGATTTGAATCTCGTACTTTGCATTCGGTTCCAAACTATTTGATGTCAGTAGATAGAGTTCTCCTATATACTGCATAACCTAGATATCCTGATCCACTGCTCCTAGCAGCTATAGGTTTGCTTGTGCGTGCTCCGCTAAACCCTGTGAGTCTTGCTTAGCCATGCCTAGTTGTGATCTGATCCATCCGGTTGATGAATCTGGTTAATACGTGAATCTATTATGTCATGTTGTTATAATTTGAATTAACTTTGATAACTTGACTAAATAACGGCATGGCTGTGAGGCCACAATGGGTTGTGGCGTTTTGTCTTGTTCATGCCCCTAGGAGCGAGTTCTCGCCTTCGAAGCCAAGACTGAGCGTGCAACCACACGAGGGAGCCAATGAACCTCGCCTGACTAACTAACTTGTTTAGCCACATCCATGAGTCACGTAGTTTGATCTTTCCATCTGCGTGTGAGTCTGAAAATGATTTGGAGAAAACTTAGGGCGTGGCCGGGATAAGTGATGGACGTACACGGATCTTGATCCCGACTCACAGAACAGGTGCCGTCAGGAGGTGGCCAACTCCCTGTTGACGGGGTGGCCCTGTTTGGGTTGACTCATGGATAGGGTTACGCAAGGTAAAGGTCGGAGCCAACCACCCTCTGCCGCGCTCCCAAGGAGCGTACATGTGGCGTTAAGAGTCGGATGGTACGTGTGGTTAAAGTGTACCACTTGCAGGGATGAATCTCCTCGAGAAGCCGTGTCCACGGTTACGGACGACTTGGCAACGGATTCTGTGACCATAGATAACTTCAACGGAATGACTAAAACTTGTCAACCATGATTGAAGGGTGCCTCCTCGGAGATGCCGAGAGGGGTGATCCTTTTAGCATGAGATAGTGTGGGAATGAGAAGGACTTGGTGGAATACAAGAAGATGATGATCTCAGTAGTTGAGTAGCTTTCTCATCTGTTTTCAAAATACTCCATGAGACGTGCTATTCCTTCCTCAACTTGCAAAACAAAGATTGCTTTACGCAAATCAGCCTTCATGAAACCCTTTTAGAAATAGCAGATATATAATAGGTTAACTAAGTCTTGTTGAGTACCTCCCGTACTCAGGTTTGCTTAATTTTGGTTCAGGAGAAGAACTCCATCGGTGGTGATTAAACGTGGACATCGACGAGTAGTTTGGGGCTCCTAGGTAGCAGCCTGGAATCTATGGGCTGGGACGTCGCCGTATGTTGCGGCCTCTTAGGCCTTTTTGGTTCTTGTTGATTAGCAACATAATTTGCCTTCCGTTGTCTGTTGTAATGTTAGGTCGTGTGACCTCTGTTTGTAAGCTATACTCTAGTAACACCTGTTTAATACAATTTCAATGTCTAGAGTGTTGCTTTGATCGGTTGTTGGTTTCGAGCTCATTGTTATACAGTTTTGGCTATGCCTGCATAGTTGTCGCAGTCGAGGGGTTGTGGAGCCGATGATCCATGTCCGAGCCCGCCTGTCGATGTGATCGGCCTGGGGTGAGGTAACCCAGTAACCCCCGTTCGATTGTTGTTGCACTTTCTGGACACATAGCATCTCTGTATAGCTCTGGTCCCGTTTCCTTCAGTTTCATACGATTCGTGGACGCTTTGATATGCATAGTTGGTTATGACTAGCATGGACACAAGGAGTAGTAGACTGGGGATCCGGACTACGTGCCGATGAATCCAGTCTGCCTGCCGTTGTTTGTTGCGGCCGGGGCTGGTAACCCTGAAGCCCTTGTGGGTCCATGACTAGGAGCACATAACAGTATGTATATCTCTGGGTCCGGGGTCGTGACAGGTCATGGTATCAGAGCAGGACTGCCTGTAGGAAAACCTTACTGCTTGGTCGATGTTGAGTCTAGAGTTTATGAAAACTATTTGAAAACTCCAAATGGATTGTGAAAACCTTCTTAGGATTCTTTTTACTCCTTATCTGGTATCGCTCTAACTCTGGGTCACCTTACCTGTTTTGATTTGAAAAGGTTTTGCTATCTCTTCTAGTCATTCAAAACTCAGGTGCCTTCTCTGGCAAGGACGTTTCTTTCACCCAAGTTGACCTAGTGTTAAGTTCTAGAGTCGTGTGTGTTCCATCCTCCGTTACCTCTTAAACTGGGAGATTCCCTTTCCATTCTAATCTCTCAGAGTTATGTGGGTTCCACATACTCCTGTTCTAAAGTTTCAAAATCCCGAACTTCGAGATTTCCTTTTCATCTCGAATGTATCCGCTATCCTCTGCTCAAGTTCTTCCGGAGATAAGTTTGTCCTCTTGGAAAGATACTCCGTGATTGCTATCCGTAGTGTCCTTCAAGGCACTAAGATAGTAGTTATTCCTTTCCCTTGGTTTCTAACCTTGGACTTGAACCGAAGGTCCCGGAATGTGCTGAGTTGTGGTGAGCTGGATCGTGTGGTTTCTTAACCATGTGATGCTCACTCTATCAGTACAGGATGCTGGCCTTTAACCCAAGTTCTGTTTCCTTGGATCCTGAAAAATCTGATCTACCTCGGGATGGCTAGGTAATCTCAGATCCAATAGCCGTAGGCTTTCTCTTGGAATCGAAAAGAATCACGACAAGAATGTTCTTTATGATTCTCATACCTTTGTTCTTGACTCTGCTATACCTCTCCTTTAGCATGGGTTTTACAAAAGAGTATCACCTGTGCATTCCCCATGATCTCTGGATTCCCCGGAGCATGTTCCTATCTTCCAGTTGCTCTCAAATCTCCACTCGTTGTTTAGAATACAAGTTTCATATGTGTGTTGGATTCTTCCAGTGCATTTGCTCTTGTTTTCCGTCAGAACGTTCCACCTTGGAATGTTAGGAGAAACAAACTCCAGTACCTCGTTCATCTCTAGAACCAGGTCAAAGTTTTGTAATCCGCAGATTAAAGAAGTTTCATTAGCTTCTGTTCTGTTCTACTTTTGGGTATCACACTCTTACATATCAAGAGGTCGTGTTAAGTTTCATGGCCTTAATGATGAAGTGATGCTCTCGCACATATTCACCCCCTTCCTCTAAGCTCGAATGCATGAGAATGATGGTTTGTTCATTGACATGTGTATCTGCTATTCCTAGCAATTCTTACTGCTTTGAAAAAATCTAAGAAACATCTGTATCCTTCTTAGCACTATTGGTCACCCGGTCTCTATTTGAAGTTGACTGTGTTACCAAATTCTTTCATTCCGGTGCATATCCTTGGTCAGAGAGTTAGGTTCATACCAAAGCTCCCAAGACCTTATTGGTTGCTTTGAAAAGCAAGCCTCCTTTCAAACTCCAAGACATACCGGTGGGTTGTGATATTCTGGTTGTCTTTCTAGAAGTATCACCAGGTTTTACCTGACCGTGATGTATAAACCAGGAGTAGTTTGAACTACTCCTTTCTCCAAGGAACTCTGCTGGATACCCTGGACTAGTTGGTTGAGCTTAAACAATAACTTGGAGAGTTGAAAGGCAAAAGCTCCGCCAACTTGTTCCTTTGATAAGGGATATCTAGTTTTCCTCGTGTTGAAGCATGATAGTATCTCTTTAATGTATATGCTGTCATTCTACCTTGATTTGATTTGGGCTATCGTCAGATCAAGTCCAGATTCAAGGACTATCCTGATGGTGTTTGCACTCATGGTGTTTGGCCCGAGTACACCTCATGTCCTTTGGTCTGACCAATGTTCTGCCTTGTTCATATATCATATGAAAACCCTCTTCTTGGAGTGTTTTGATAAGCGTGTTGTCGAGCCCATCGATGACATTCCTATTTTCTCCAAGGGGTTCATGTTGAACACTTGGCACTAAGGTTGGAAACTTTTGAGAACCATCTTTGTGTTATCACGAAGTTGTGCTCTCGATGTTCGAGGTAACCTACTCTGGTTCATGTGCTTATGGTGAAGTTGTCGCCGTGGATCCGAGTAGAGTTTTCCGGTTTCCTTTGGGAACAATCCCTGGTCGGTCATGCACGTGTGGACTATTCTTGAGATGGTGGGTTGTTACCTCCAATTACCTGAAGAAATTTCCATCCACACTAAGCTCTGACTGTTTATCCGTGAAGAGAAGAAGTCCAAGAACTTCGTTATCTTCGTAATAATCTTCCCAATAATGACTCCGATGTGTTTCATTGCAAGTAAGTCATGTAGGTGCAACCGTCTTTTGCAAGTTGCTAATACATGAGTTCTGCAATCCTGCTCATCTTCTTGAGCGTGGCATCGTAGTCCATATCTTGAGAATCTAGTAAATGTACCTCGTTAGTAACCTGTGCAATCTCTTCACTCAAACATATCGAGTCTGAGTTATCAATCCACTAACCAGAGCTGAATCTCAAGCAGCAACGATGGTTGGTGTTTTCCTCAAGGGTATTGAATTGGGTCTTTTCAGAATCTGGCATGGTTGATGTGGTGGTTGACACAATTAGCCGGAAGTCCTAATGTCATATCTCTTTGAATCCGTAAGAACAACCACTCTCCGTGAGAATTCCTGTCTGCCTTATTCTAACAAGTTTCCTCCCCGTTCTTCCAAACAGGAGTTTTTCCTTGACTTGATGACCTATAGAAGGCTTGTCGTGAGCCTGCTGTCGGTATCTAGAACATCCAGAAGAACTTGGAAGTTGATTCTTCCAATATCTCTCCGTTGAACCTCCAAAACCTTTGTTCTAGTGGAAACAAGTTCCTCGTAAGAACATCTCGTGGTGTTTTGTAACCGCCTTTGTTCAGTTTCCTTCCTCAAGTTGTTTGTACTTGAAATTCTGTTCATCTCACACATTGTGTGAATTTGTCAGTCACATCCGCCATGGGATGTTGACCATGTGGTAAACGTATTGCTACTTCAAGTTCACCATAGGAAACAGATTCCCTATTCCTTCTGGTGTTTCAACCCTCGTTGGTTACCCATCCTTATGGTGTGACCAAGAATTCCTCCTTAATCATGGTGTTCCAACTTCTTTTGGTTACTCATCTTCTGTCGTGAAGTAACATTCCGATCCTTGACAAAGTTTACGACAAAGTTTTGACGAAGTGAAAGTTCCATTATCTTTCGTGTCCACTCCGAAGAGTGAGCATGATCCTGTATCAAGTTTTCTCCGACGCACGATTACAGTGTTTTCTCGTGTTTTTTCTCGTCTGCGGATATTATGTTTTGGTATCCAAGACAATCCTTTCCATCTTGGTTTTCTGTTCTGCGGAAACCTCGATGTCACAAGTTGTCCAACCTTTCTTTTCCAAAGGGATTTAAAGTCTGGTGCAAAGCTCATATTCTAAATCCTTTCAAGACCAATCGTCCGAACACTTGAAACCATCTTCTATTCCCTCCGTTATCTTGATGTGTTTCATGTGTGTTAACTCAAAAGTTATTTATGAACATCCTGTCATGAGTTACCCATGGGATACTCGATCTTCGTAAAGATCAAATCTTAAGAGTTTTCCCTCTCATCTAAGGTGTAGCCGCTGGAGATCTTCGCAAGTGCTACGGATCAACCTCTTGTAACATCCCAAGTATGAAAATCATCCACTTAGAATGTTTGTTGCATGTTTATTTAAGTGTTGCATCATATCATCATTTTGATTCCATGTTGTTTGCATTTGTTTCTTAATTGTTGCAATTGTTTTCTACTGTTTTTTTTTACAATTCAAATTCAAAGCTTATTCAAACAATGGTTTCATACTTGCTCTGTTACAACATTTTGAATAAAAATCACAAATAAAAACAACCATTTTGGTTCCATGTTTTTCCATAGTAATCACTTGTGAAAATAATGGTTTTAAATCAATTATTCATTTTCCAAACACAATTTAAAATTCAAATTCAATAACCCAAAACAGAACCATTTTTGGAATTATGTTGTTACCCAAAACAAACCAACTCAATTTGCTTATATTACATAGGGGTTACCCTATTTAAATAATGGTTTCTATTAATGTTTATTAATATTAACAATTTCACTCAAATTCAAATTTCAAAAAGCAACCAAACAATTAAATTTTTGAAAACAAAAGCTACCAAATGTTTGAATTTTGTCTAAGGAATCTACCCTAATTTTTCTAGATTTTTATCTAACCTAAAACCCAAGTTTTTCTACCAAAAGCAAAAGCTACAAAAAAAAACAGAGAGGAAAAAATAAAAAATAAAGCAAAACGCAGCGCGCGCGCAGCAGATAAACGAATCCAACCCACTAAGCCTACGCGCGCGCAAGGCCCAGCCCGCCTAAGCCACTTAACGCTTTGAACTTCGTGCAATCCATCTTCCCCTCGTACGGCACTCCATCCTTGGCGCCACCGCGACCGCGCGGCGACGCCGGCGGCTATCCGCTGCACCCTAGCCTCTATAAGAGCCGTAGGGCACTCCCGTACCTAACCCTAGCTAACCCTAGGTCCCCTTCCCTCTCCGCCGCCGTCCATCGCCTCCTCCCCGACGCGAATTCCTCCTCTGCTGCTACCTCGCCGGAGAACTGCCTCTGAATCCGACCACCGCGACGACGCCATGGCCAGCCTCCACCCTACCTGAGCCGCGAGATCGACTCACCGCTCTTTCCTCTCCCCCTTGGACACCAGAAACAACACCGGTGAGCCTCAGATCGACGCCGCGATCTCTTTCCTCTCCGGCCACCGTGCCACCTTAACTGAACCCGACGTGCTCGTCGACGTTGCAGGGTTTATCTGCACCGTTCGTTTCCTGGAATCGCTTCGCCACGTCGTCCTCTACTCGTTGAACACCTGCGGGAGCCCGGAGCGCTGCTGCTTCCTCGCCGTCGTCTTCGACATCGCCGCGGCCGCCGTCGTCAGCGTACGTCACCGCCACCTGCTTCCCCTACAGAACGGTGGTGAGCACCGTTCCTCCAATCTCTCCCTCCTCTGCATCCGTCCCGCATCCGTGCTTTGATCTGCAACGTTCACGCACTCAATTGTATCGAGGACCACCGTGGATCATCGCCGGCGAGCTCTGTCTGACGGACGAGCAAACGTTTGTTCGTCAGAGATTCAGTTAACCTCGTTGAACAATAACCTGTATCCGTTTCCTATACTGTCAAACACCGCAGCGCAGCGCACTGGTTGCGCACTCTCTGAATGTTGCGCAGGGCGCGGGTTCGAGCCCCGCGAGCCCCAACCTTTTTTTGCTGTTTTTCTTCCGCAGCGCGAGGCCCACCTGGCATAGACCTGCACGGCCACGCGTGCGTGCGCAGTGCCACGCTGGCCACTGGCCCACGCGGCAGTGGCAGCGTGTAGGTACCAGTGGGTAACAAATGTTTCTGCGCATTTCCTAAATTTCCAAAATTCATTTTAATTAGCAGAATTAAAACAAAACTTTAAAATTTAATAACTTCTATTCTGTAATTCCTTTAAATGCAAGTTTTATATGAATTCTGATCCAAATTTCCTAATCTTTCCAAATATCCAATTTGTGTACTGTTTTGGAAATTACAAATGCATTTTAAAATTCAAATTTAAATAATTCAAATGCTAAATTATAAATTCCATAACTAATTATTTATAAATCCAATAAATGCAAATAAATATGTTTTCCATACCATTTCACCTAACCTATGCAAATATAATTTTTGTTTTCTGTTTTGAATAATTAAAATTGCCTAAACCATTTATATCTTGTTTAATGCAATTAAAAATTGTTCAATATTGTTTAATTCATAATTAAATAATCCTAATTCCAATTTCAAAATGTGAAACATGTAATCCAACTAAATTTGATAACCTTTTCAAATATGAACTTGTTATTTGTTTTGAACAATTTAAATGGTTGAAAGCAACAAGTATTTGTGTGTCACCTTAAGGCACCCAAAATTCCCTAAAAATTAATAATAAAATTCTAAATTGCTACACCCTATTATAACTTGATCCTAATGTTGTATTTTGCTGTTTTCCTTTGGAATGCATCATACTAAACCACTAGCACCTGTTGATTAGTTGGAAAACAAATAATCTAACCAAAATCCATGGGCTTTTCATATGCAACTCAAAGTTGCATATGTGTCCATTTAAATTGTGTTATCATATCAATTAGTTTATTTTGATGCATCTATTAACTTGTCATGCATCATATTTGATTGTGCACTATGCCATGACGATGATTGTTTATATTTCTGCCTTGTTTGTTTGCTTCTTCTCGGATAGACGACGACGTTGATACCGACGATCCTTACGACACCCCTTCCGAGGATCTAGCTCAGTACCCGGCTACTGGGTTTGCAGGCAAGTTATCACTCACATGAACCATTGTGTTCCTTTCAACATTGGTTACCGATACCTTCCGTTGTTCTTTTCTGCTAGACATAGTGGTAGTTGTTTCTGTTACGAACCTATCACATGATACCCTAAACCCTGATATTGCCACGTCCTAAAACCCCGTTGCTTGGGCCAGTGTCTTACTAGCATGCTTAGGGTTGTTTTGCTCGAGTCTGATATCAGTTACTTTCTGTTATTATAACTGTTATATTCTGGGCTCGATGTTAAACAACACCTGTTAATTTGAGGTAATAATAATTTGCTGATAAGGCACCGGAAGGAGGCCCGGCGTGGTTTTGAGGCCTGCTAGTGTCGACCCTAATAGGAAAAGGGTCTTGTCTACTGATCCATGATGAGCGCACTATCCGCATGTGGGAAGCGTGTATGGGCGCCCCCCTCAATTTGACTCGATCCGCATATCGTCCAAATCACCACACTTAGTTCGGGCTTTCCATTTGATGCACGCATATGCAGGTACGAACCCGAGGCCAGGTTGGAACTTTTGTAGTCGGCATTTAGGGCGGCGTGGTCTTCCAGTGCTATGAGGGTCCTCCTTTTCTTCGGGGGGCTCGATTAGCCGCGCACGCACAGCACGTGGTTCTTTGGGCTTGATGCGAGGAAAGGTTGAATTGTGTTGAGTGCCCCGCTTGGTGGGAAAGGCCTTCCCATCTGGCGGGTTATTCTTACGTGTACGGCCAAATTGGTGCACCCCTGCAGGGATAAATCTTCTCGAGAAGCGTGTTTTCCGCGGTTATGGTTGACTTGGTGAAAGTACTGGCTAACAAGTACTCAGAACAACTTACACCTAACTAATGATAAACTTGACTAGTAATAGGCTTATTGACACAACAACTTGATCCATCATTAATCCAACTGTGTGAGTTATCCTCGGATTGCTTCTTTGGATAAGGGGCGAGATCTAGGATGGGTTTGTTTGGTGGTTAGCTATAGTTGGTTACGTTACGCTATCTTATCTCTTCCTGGTACACCGTGAGTTGTAGTATGTTCTGTAGATGGTTAGTGCAGCCAGTTGCAGCAACTTTCATACCCCCTTTTCTTCCGTTGATCCCAAGGCATCTGTGCTTGGTGTTGACGGGCTACAGTTTGGTGAACTGTGAGTCTTGCTTGCCAGTACGTTGTTGTACTGACCCCTTTGGGGCTGTGGTTTACGCAGACTACGACTACGGCTACGATGACCACCAGGATGGCTACTTCGTGGAGTTTGACGAGACTGCAGACGAGTAGATAGCTGGACCAGGGCTGGATCCAGGACCTACGTTGATGGGCTTCGTCTTCTTTATTTTCTCCGGCTTCTTAAGCCTGTTGGATTTGTCTGTACCCAGACACCTTTGATTGCTTCCGCTGATGTAATGAATGTTATGTTGGGACATGTGTCCTCTGGATGATTGTATTTGCTATTTCTGCCTTAGTGAAGGCCATTTGCAACCTTATTTCCATCTTTTGTGTCTTAGAGGCATGCTGTGTTATCCCTTTGTTCGAAACCGTTGACGTACCATGTGTGTATGGTATGAAGTACGTCAATGGTAGTATCCTGATTTCTACGGGATAGTTTACATCGACGGTGAACAGTAACGGTTGGTTGTCGCACATAAGTGCTGGCCTACCCGTAAGGGGACGCGGGAGCCGTTAAGCCCCGTAATCCAACCAAAATACTTTTCAGTTCGTACGGTGAGTATCCTCTAGAAGTCCGGGTGCGACAAATGGTATCAGAGCCTGTCTGCCTGTAGGATCCCTTTTTACTGGTCGCAGTTGAGTCTAGAAACTATTTTGTAGCTACATAGGAAAAATGAAACGTGAGAGTAGGAATTCTGCCATTTTTCTTCTTTCCCCACCCACCCACCCTTTTCTGGTAAGGAAGTGCAACGTTGTTTTCTGTTCTCACCTAAACTTTCAAGTTAGGATTTCACGTGTTTTGGGTTCTCCTTAGTACCTCAGGACTTTTGGTCTCGTTTTCCCGATGTTGCTTCGATATCCTGTTCTTCTAAAGAACCTTTCGTCCGTTGAAACCTTGTTGTTGTTTTCCACTTCCTTTTTCTTCTACCGGAGTCTAATCAAAACCTCCCAAATCATCTGCAGATGGATCTCAGGTTCTACCCGCAGGTGGTTCGGATGACTCGCTGTGAGAGCACCGCCGGTTATCCGGAGATGCTGAGAGACATGGTTACCTATCTGGGGTTCCATTGGGCACCAGAGTACCAGGTCTACGAGCAGCAGCGAGAGTTTGACCAGACCTGCTACCGGGCTATCGTACATTCTGTCGGATGATGGCAGGAGCGTTGTCCACCGCTACGAGGCAGTAGGTTCCACAGTGGATATGGCCGTGCAGCAGGCAGCTTACGTGAGTCTCACCGTCCTCCGTGCTGACTACTGGGGGTTTGATGATTCCATCTATCATCACATCCCCCGTGGTTACATCACGGCAGCGGGAGTTCACTTCACCCTGCACAGCAACCTGGATACCTACGAGTCTGATAGCTCCAGGCTGCACACCACTGCCCAGTTCGTGAGGCACAGTGACGCAGTTGCTTCCACACTTTCTCAGGAGTTAGCCTCAGTCAGGGAGCAGCTCCACCTTGCTCTCACCCGTCTGGCGACGTACACCACAGACTTTGTTGGAGATGAGCGCTTTGCACGTTGCGTTCAGACAGCTGGGTTACCGCTGCCAGATGCTGGAGGTTACGAGCCGATCAGAGGTCCACTTCTCAACCTTGGAGCTGGTTACAGTGGTATTCCTCTCTTTGGAGCACAGGGAGAGGACGCTTTCTACTTCACCACTCCGAGGGTCCCTCTCATAGCAGTTCCTATCTACAGGGATCGTCGTGATACCTACTTCCGTGAGCAGACTCCTCCTCGTCGTACCACTCGCCGTACTCGCCGCCGTCCTGCGTGATGAGCATGGGAGTATCGATGTATCCGTTCCTAGCTATGTTTAGTTATCCTGTGGCATTCGAACCATGTATTGGTCTATTGGATATTCTGATGTATTTGAACATGTGATGATGTACCTGTTGGTTATCTATTTCATGCGTCGGAATAATCTCTCTTTCGGTTACCAAGTCTATCTGTTTCTGTTGTTGTGCTAAAATGCATTTCTGTTCAGGATGCCTCCAACCAGGAACACCATGCCTGAACCACCTCCGCTCACGGAGCTGTTGACTCAGATGACTCAGGTCGTGGCTCAGATGGCCCAGATCCAGGCTAACCAGCACAACAACCAGAATGCTCCGCGAGTCAGCATCAAGGAGTTTCTGAGCTTGGGGCCGAGAGCTTTCGTGGCAACACGTGAGCCTCTCGATGATGATGACTGGATCAGGGAGATGAACAGGGCTTTGGAGATTTCTCATGTTGCTGAGGAAGATAAGGTCAAGTATGCCACCTACCTACTGAAGGGTCAGGCAGCTACCTGGTGGGAGAACTACCAGACCATGAGAGCTGGCTATCCTATCACCTGGGGTTGTTTCAAGGATGCCTTCCTGAAGCACCACATCCCAGATGGTCTCATGGAAAGGATGCGTGAGGAATTCTGCTCTCTCAAACAGGGCAAGCTGGACGTCCTCGGCTACCAGAACAAGTTCAATCGTCTCGCTCGATACGCCGGTGACGAGGTGTCCACTGAAGCCAAGAAGATGGCAAGGTTCCGCCGAGGTTTTAACCCGGAACTGAAGTACGCTCTCACCAACATCAAGTGCAAGGACTTCGTGGAGCTCGTGAACACCGCGCTCAATGAGGAGAATGGGCGCAAGGCGTTCGAAGAGTCGCGCAAGCACTCGCGTGAGGGTGGTTCCTCCTCCAACATGACCACCCCTCCGCAGAAGCGCCGCATCTGGGTGCCAAACAGTGCTGTCACTAGGGCTCCAAATGCCCAAGCTTCTCCAGGCTTTGGTCCCGCCCACCCAACCCATCTCAGATGCAGGGGCAGAGGTTTCCAATGGGGCAGCCAAGGCCAGGTCCTCCTCGTGTCGTCACTTGCTTCAAGTGCAAGGAGACTGGGCACTACGCTGATAAGTGCACTCAGAGGCAGCTACCTCCACCACCTCCTCGCCCCAACACCAACCAGGCAATGGTTCGTGCTCCCCCGGCTAAAGCCTTCAACTCCAACAACAGGCCTGTCGGGAGGACGCGAGGGTGAATCATATCAAGGCCGACAAAGCTGAGGAAGCTGCTGACGTCGATCTCGGTACATTCCCCGTAAACTCTAACCCAGCTAAAGTGTTGTTTGATACCGGAGCATCGCATTCGTTCGTGTCAAAGATCTTTGCGACGGCAGTTAAACTACCTTTTGTTGGTTTGGGTTCCCCGCTAGTAGTAAACTCCCCTGGAGCAACTATGCAAACTTCCAAGATCAGTCATGAGAATCAGATCTTAATTGGAGGTCACATATTCCTTGCTTCCCTCATTCTGCTTGGCAATTCTGACATTGATGTCATCCTTGGCATGGATTGGTTGAAGGCCAATAAAGCTACGATTGATTGTGCTAAGAAGTCAATAACTCTGTTCCACCCTTCGGCCAGATAGTCTATTCTCCAAGTGAATCAAGTTCTGCTCACTGTACACCCTGGATGCTAAACCTCTACCTCTGCTTGAAAATGTTCCGGTGGTTTGTGAATTCCCTGACGTCTTTCCAGAAGAGTTGCCAGGGATGCCTCCGGACAGAGCAGTTGAGTTCGTGATCGAGCTTGAACCAGGTACTGCTCCAATCTCTAAGCATCCATACAAGATAGCTCCTCCTGAACTGAAATTGTTGAAGGAGCAAATCGATATGTACATGGAGAAAGGTTACATTCAGCCTAGTTCCTCGCTTGGGTTGCCCAACTCTGTTTGTTGCCAAGAAGGATCAAACAAAAAGACTCGTGGTTGACTATCGTCCTCTCAACGAGAAAACTATCAAGAACAAGTATCCAATTCCTCGTATCGATGATCTTTTTGATCAACTTGCTGGAGCCTCAATATTCTCAAAGTTGGACTTGAGGATGGGTTACCATCAGATAAAGATCAGAAAGGAAGATATTCCAAAAACAGCTTTCACCACTCGGTACGGTCTATATGAATACACCGTCATTACTTTGGTCTCACCAATGCACCGGCAACCTTCTCAAGACTCGTGAATTCTGTCTTCCATGAATACCTCGACAAGTTCGTTGTGGTATATCTTGATGATATTCTAGTCTACTCAAAATCCGAGGAAGAGCATGGAGAACACCTTCGTCTCACTCTCATGAAACTTCGCGAGCATCGTCTGTATGCCAAGTTCTCCAAATGTGACTTATGGATTCCAGAAGTTGCATATCTTGGTCATATCATCTCTGCCAAGGGCATAGCTATTGACCCAGAAAAGGTTAAGGCAATTGTTGATTGGAAACCCCCTAAGACGGTGAAACAAGTTAGAAGCTTTCTTGGCTTGGCTAGCTATTGCCGTCGTTTCGTCCAAAACTTTTCCAAGATTGCAAAACCTCTCACTGATCTCACCAAGAAGGACAAAAAGTTTGTTTGGACTCCACAGTGTGATGAGAGTTTCAATCTTCTCAAGACTAAACTCACTTCTACCCCAGTTCTGGTTGGCCCAGATACTACCAAACCTTTCCAGATATTCTGTGATGCATCTCTCCAAGGACTAGGAGCAGTTCTTATGCAAGAACGCCAAGTTGTGGCTTATGCTTCACGTCAGTTGAACCCACATGAGCAAAACTATCCCACACATGATCTTGAACTTGCAGCAGTTGTGTTTGCCCTCAAGAAATGGAGACAATACTTGTTGGGTAACAAAACTGAAATCTTTTCCGATCACAAGAGTCTGAAATACATCTTCACTCAGCCAGATCTGAACCTCAGGCAAAGGAGATGGATTTAGAAGATTAAAGACTTTGATCTCACCATTTCTTACACTCCAGGCAAGGCTAATGTTATGGCCGATGCTCTCAGTCGCCAGTCCTATTGCAATAATCTCATGATCATGGAAAGCCAACCTCCACTTCATGAGGAATTCCAGAAGCTGAACCTTGATCTTGTTCCTCAAGGCTACCTTGCTAACTTGACAGCCAGTCCAACTCTCGAGGACAAGATTCGTTCTGAACAACGTCGTGATACTGAAATCAAGAAGATGGTTGAGCACATCAAGGAAGGCAAGGAGAAATTCAAGTCCTTCTCAGTTGATGATAAAGGAACTGTGTTCTTTGAAGGACGCATTGCAGTTCCTCAAGTTCAAAGTCTAAAAGATATCATTCTCAAGGAGGCTCATGAAACTCCTCTCTCCATTCACCCTGGAAGTACAAAGATGTACCAGGATCTTAAGACTCTGTATTGGTGGCCTGGCATGAAACGTGAAATTGCTCAATACGTTTCTGAATGCGACGTTTGTCAACGTGTTAAGGCAGTCCATCAGAAAACAGCAGGTCTACTCCAACCTCTCAAAATTCCTGAGTGGAAGTGGGACATGATTGAAATGGACTTCGTTACTGGGTTTCCAAAGTCCAAAAAGGGCAACGATGCAATCTTCGTTGTTATTGATCGTCTCACTAAAGTAGCTCACTTCTTCGCTGTCAAGGAAACTAATTCAGCTAGCCAGTTAGCAGAACTCTACACAGCAAAGATTGTTCCTCTTCATGGTGTTCCATTGGAAATAAGCTCAGACCGTGGAAGTATCTTCACTTCTCATTTCTGGAAAAGCTTTCAAGAAGCATTGGGCACTAAACTTCTGTTCAGCACAGCTTATCACCCTCAGTCTCAGGGGCAAGTCGAAAGAGTCAATCAGATTCTCGAGGATATGCTCAGAGCATGTGGTATCTCCTTTGGCATGAAATGGGAGGATTGCCTTCCATATGCTGAATTCTCCTACAACAGCTACCAGGCAAGCCTAGGCATGGCACCATTTGAGGCACTGTATGGTCGCAGATGCAGGAGTCCAATCAATTGGTCTGGAGCTGGTGAACGTTCACTCCTAGGCCCTGACATTGTTAAGGAAGCCGAGGAGAAAGTTTGTATCATTCGTGACAATCTCAGGATTGCTCAGTCTCGTCAGAAGAGCTATTATGATAGCAAGCACAGGGATATGATCTATGCACCTGGTGACAAGGCATATCTCCGTGTAACTCCCCTCAGAGGCACTCATCATTTTGGTGTGAAAGGAAAGCTGGCACCAAGATACATTGGTCCTTTCAACATTCTCTCAAGGCGTGCAGAAAATGCTTATCGTCTTGAACTTCCAGAAAAGCTATCCAAAGTGCACGATGTGTTCCACGTGTCACAGCTCAAGAAGTGTTTCAAAGATCCAGATCGTGCAGTTGATCATGATTCTATCGAACTGCAAGATGATCTATCTTATGAGGAGCACCTATTCGTATTCTCGATGAGACGAGCGTAAGACTCGCAACAAGAGCACCAAGTTCTTGAAAGTGCAATGGTCGCATCATTCGATAAAGAGGCAACGTGGGAGACCGAAGAGGATCTTCGCAAGAAGTATCCGGACCTTTTCATTTCTCAGTAGGAATCTCGGGGCGCGATTCCTTCAAGGGGGGGCGTTTTGTAACATCCCAAGTATGAAAATCATCCACTTAGAATGTTTGTTGCATGTTTATTTAAGTGTTGCATCATATCATCATTTTGATTCCATGTTGTTTGCATTTGTTTCTTAATTGTTGCAATTGTTTTCTACTGTTTTTTTTACAATTCAAATTCAAAGCTTATTCAAACAATGGTTTCATACTTGCTCTGTTACAACATTTTGAATAAAAATCACAAATAAAAACAACCATTTTGGTTCCATGTTTTTCCATAGTAATCACTTGTGAAATAATGGTTTTAAATCAATTATTCATTTTCCAAACACAATTTAAAATTCAAATTCAATAACCCAAAACAGAACCATTTTTGGAATTATGTTGTTACCCAAAACAAACCAACTCAATTTGCTTATATTACATAGGGGTTACCCTATTTAAATAATGGTTTCTATTAATGTTTATTAATATTAACAATTTCACTCAAATTTGGTTCAAATTTCAAAAAGCAACCAAACAATTAAATTTTTGAAAACAAAAGCTACCAAATGTTTGCATTTTGTCTAAGGAATCTACCCTAATTTTTCTAGATTTTTATCTAACCTAAAACCTAAGTTTTTCTACCAAAAGCAAAAGCTACAAAAAAAAACAGAGAGGAAAAAATAAAAAATAAAGCAAAACGCAGCGCGCGCGCAGCAGATAAACGAATCCAACCCACTAAGCCTACGCGCGCGCAAGGCCCAGCCCGCCTAAGCCACTTAACGCTTTGAACTTCGTGCAATCCATCTTTCCCTCGTACGGCACTCCATCCGTGGCGCCACCGCGACCGCGCGGCGACGCCGGCGGCTATCCGCTGCACCCTAGCCTCTATAAGAGCCCTAGGGCACTCCCGTACCTAACCCTAGCTAACCCTAGGTCCCCTTCCCTCTCCGCCGCCGTCCATCGCCTCCTCCCCGACGCGAATTCCTCCTCTGCTACTACCTCGCCGGAGAACTCCCTCTGAATCCGGCCACCGCGACGACGCCATGGCCAGCCTCCACCCTACCTGAGCCGCGAGATCGACTCACCGCTTCTTCCTCTCCCCCTTGGACACCAGAAACAACACCGGTGAGCCTCAGATCGACGCCGCGATCTCTTTCCTCTCCGGCCACCGTGCCACCTTAACTGAACCCGACGTGCTCGTCGAAATTGCAGGGTTTATCTGCACCGTTCGTTTCCTGGAATCGCTTCACCACGTCGTCCTCTACTCGTTGAACACCTGCGGGAGCCCGGAGCGCTGCTGCTTCCTCGCCGTCGTCTTCGACATCGCCGCGGCCGCCGTTGTCAGCGTACGTCACCGCCACCTGCTTCCCCTACAGAACAGTGGTGAGCACCGTTCCTCCAATCTCTCCCTCCTCTGCATCTGTCCCGCATCCGTGCTTTGATCTGCAACGTTCACGCACTCAATTGTATCGAGGACCACCGTGGATCATCGCCGGCGAGCTCTGTCTGACGGACGAGCAAACGTTTGTTCGTCAGAGATTCAGTTAACCTCGTTGAACAATAACCTGTATCCGTTTCCTATACTGTCAAACACCGCAGCGCAGCGCACTGGTTGCGCACTCTCTGAATGTTGCGCAGGGTGCGGGTTCGAGCCCCGCGAGCCCCAACCTTTTTTTGTTGTTTTTCTTCCGCAGCGCGAGGCCCACCTGGCATAGACCTGCACGACCACGCGTGCATGCGCAGTGCCACGCTGGCCACTGGCCCACGCGGCAGTGGCAGCGTGTAGGTACCAGTGGGTAACAAATGTTTCTGCGCATTTCCTAAATTTCCAAAATTCATTTTAATTAGCAGAATTAAAACAAAACTTTAAAATTTAATAACTTCTATTCTGTAATTCCTTTAAATGCAAGTTATATGAATTCTGATCCAAATTTCCTAATCTTTCCAAATATCCAATTTGTGTACTGTTTTGGAAATTACAATGCATTTTAAAATTCAAATTTAAATAATTCAAATGCTAATTATAAATTCCATAACTAATTATTTATAAATCCAATAAATGCAAATAAAATATGTTTTCCATACCATTTCACCTAACCTATGCAAATATAATTTTTGTTTTCTGTTTTGAATAATTAAAATTGCCTAAACCATTTAAATCTTGTTTAATGCAATTAAAAATTGTTCAATATTGTTTAATTCATAATTAAATAATCCTAATTCCAATTTCAAAATGTGAAACATGTAATCCAACTAAAATTTGATAACCTTTTCAAATATGAACTTGTTATTTGTTTTGAACAATTTAAATGGTTGAAAGCAACAAGTATTGTGTGTCACCTTAAGGCACCCAAAATTCCCTAAAAATTAATAATAAAATTCTAATTGCTACACCCTATTATAACTTGATCCTAATGTTGTATTTTGCTGTTTTTTTTTGCATGCATCATACTAAACCACTAGCACCTGTTGATTAGTTGGAAAACAAATAATCTAACCAAAATCCATGGGCTTTTCATATGCAACTCAAAGTTGCATATGTGTCCATTTAAATTGTGTTATCATATCAATTAGTTTATTTTGATGCATCTATTAACTTGTCATGCATCATATTTGATTGTGCACTATGCCATGACGATGATTGTTTATATTTCTGCCTTGTTTGTTTGCTTCTTCTGGATAGACGACGACGTTGATACCGACGATCCTTAGACACCCTTCCGAGGATCTAGCTCAGTACCCGGCTACTGGGTTTGCAGGCAAGTTATCACTCACATGAACCATTGTGTTCCTTTCAACATTGGTTACCGATACCTTCCGTTGTTCTTTTCTGCTAGCCATAGTGGTAGTTGTTTCTGTTACGAACCTATCACATGATACCCTAAACCCTGAGATTGCCACACCTCCAGTCCTAAAACCCCATTGCTTGGGCCAGTGTCTTACTAGCATGCTTAGGGTTGTTTTGCTCGAGTCTGATATCAGTTACTTTCTGTTATTATAACTGTTATATTCTGGGCTCGATGTTAAACAACACCTGTTAATTTGAGGTAATAATAATTTGCTGATAAGGCACCGGCAGGAGGCCCGGCGTGGTTTTGAGGCCTGCTAGTGTCGACCCTAATAGGAAAAGGGTCTTGTCTACTGATCCATGATGAGCGCACTATCTGCATGTGGGAAGCGTGTATGGGCGCCCCCCTCAATTTGACTCGATCCGCATCTCGTCCAAATCACCACACTTAGTTCGGGCTTTCCATTTGATGCATGCATATGCAGGTACGAACCCGAGGCCAGGGTGGAACTTTTGTAGTCGGCATTTAGGGCGGCGTGGTCTTCCAGTGCTATGAGGGTCCTCCTTTTCTTCGGGGGGCTCGATTAGCCGCGCACGCACAGCACGTGGTGATTTGGGCTTGATGCGAGGAAAGGTTGAATTGTGTTGAGTGCCCCGCTTGGTGGGAAAGGCCTTCCCATCTGGCGGGTTATTCTTACGTGTACGGCCAAATTGGTGCACCCCTGCAGGGAATCTTCTCGAGAAGCCGTGTTTTCCGCGGTTATGGTTGACTTGGTGAAAGTACTGGCTAACAAGTACTCAGAACAACTTACACCTAACTAATGATAACTTGACTAGTAATAGGCTTATTGACACAACAACTTGATCCATCATTAATCCAACTGTGTGAGTTATCCTCGGATTGCTTCTTTGGATAAGGGGCGAGATCCAGGATGGGTTTGTTTGGTGGTTAGCTATAGTTGGTTACGGTACGCTATCTTATCTCTTTCTGATACACCGTGAGTTGTAGTATGTTCTGTAGATGGTTAGTGCAGCCAGTTGCAGCAACTTTCATACCCCGTTTTCTTCCGTTGATCCCAAGGCATCTGTGCTTGGTGTTGACGGGCTACACTTTGGTGAACTGTGAGTCTTGCTTGCCAGTACGTTGTTGTACTGACCCCTTTGGGGCTGTGGTTTACGCAGACTACGACTACGGCTACGATGACCACCAGGATGGCTACTTCGTGGAGTTTGACGAGACTGCAGACGAGTAGATAGCTGGACCAGGGCTGGATCCAGGACCTACGTGGATGGGCTTCGTCTTCTTTATTTTCTCCGGCTTCTTAAGCATGTTGGATTTGTCTGTACCCAGACACCTTTGATTGCTTCCGCTGATGTAATGAATGTTATGTTGGGACATGTGTCCTCTGGATGATTGTATTTGCTATTTCTGCCTTAGTGAAGGCCATTTGCAACCTTATTTCCATCTTTTGTGTCTTAGAGGCATGCTGTGTTATCCCTTTGTTCGAAACCGTTGACGTACCATGTGTGTATGGTATGAAGTACGTCAATGGTAGTATCCTGATTTCTACGGGATAGTTTACATCGACGGTGAACAGTAACGGTTGGTTGTCGCACATAAGTGCTGGCCTACCCGTAAGGGGACGCGGGAGCCGTTAAGCCCCGTAATCCAACCAAAATACTGTTCAGTTCGTACGGTGAGTATCCTCTAGAAGTCCGGGTGCGACACCTCTTCGAGAAAAGAACCGTAAGGTTCGAGAAGTTTGTTCAAAATCGGTGTTCCTTCTTTCTTCTCCTTCAGGAATCTCGGGACGAGATTCTTGTAAGGGGGTAGATTTGTAACATCCCAAAGTTTTCTACATTAGGGTGTGTGGTGTGTGTTCATCTCATGCATGCATCAAACAAAAATTTAAATCATGTTTGAACCAATTTAAACTATGAAATTAAATGGTTTCAGAAAATCTCACAAAAAGTACTTAATTTGGGGTTCCAAAATTTTGTACAGAAAAGTAATTCAATTTCACCAAAAATATATATGGTTTTGTTGTAAATTTCTTAAGGTTTCCAAAACCTATTTTTGCCAAATTTTTAATTTGCAAAAAGGTCCTGAAAACAAGCAATTACAGTGCTATTCTTTTCTGCCAGGGGCTTCTTTTTAATTTTATTCTTTCCCAGGGGGTTTTCGCAAGAACGCGTTTTGTCTTCTTCCACCTCCAGCCAGGCAGGCAAGCACCTCACTGGAGGGCTGCTGCCACGTACTGCTAGCCGCCCGTGCGCGGGTGAGAAGGCACGACGAAGCCGTACCCCCGCACTCCTCTCTCTCTCTCTCAACTCCCCTCGCTCTCTGTATTTCTTAAGGGAGAAAACCCTAACCCTACCCGATGCCTCCGTCCGGCCGTCGCGAATCGCCGCTGCCCCGGAGCCCGCTGAGCTACACCGAGAGTACCAGGAGGATCACCTCGACCTCCTCTACCTCCCTGTGAACTGAATCGAGCCGGGATGTCCTGAACGGACGCCGCCATCCGCGTCTTCACCGGCTCCGGCCGCCGCCGCCGAGCGTGATTCTGGCGCCCTCGACCTTCCTCCGACCTCCTCGACCCCTCCACTGCGTTCGTGGTGATCTCCTGCACATGTAGGTGCCCTCCCCTTTCCCCCTCCCTCTGCGTAGACGGCCGCCGCCGTGCGGCTTGCTCCACCGCCGCGGTACGGTCGCCGCCGGCCAACTCCGGCGGCCATCCGGCCAGCCGCCGCCACCCGTCGAACCAACGTCTCCTCCTCTATCCCGTGGTGTTGCCCCTTTCGCGAATTGCGCGCGGGACGGAAGAATCGATCCATGGCAAGAGCTCTGCTGCCAATTGCTGACAGCAGCGTGATGTCATGATGACGTCATTATTTGTTTTCTGTTTATTCTTAAAAGAGGAGAATATGACACGTGGACCCCTCTGTTCAAATAGATTACAGAAAACGAATAAAATTGAATAATCAATATCTCCCAGAATATAAGTCAGAAAAATATAAGAAAAGTATGGTTATGTTCAGAAAATTATTCTCTACTCAATTATGTCATTTTTCATATATGTTTGAGAAAGTTGAAATATGAACATTATTTAATGCTGTTTAATTCATTTAAAATAGAAAAATAAGTTTTTATTCACTAAAATTAGAAAATTAATAGTTATATACCAAATTGCTCAAAATGACAAATGCAACTTGTTTATGATGTTTTCAACCTCATTTGAGCAACTAAAATGGTACTCACCTTCAGAATCATCCGAATTGCCCCTCCGGGGTCCATTTCGGGCTAATTCCAGAAAAACTGCATAACTGGCATATGAACCCTAGCAACCCAACGATCATGCTTAGGGCTTTATTTCAGTGCATTAACCTGCTCATGCATACATATTGGGCATTGCATCGATGCCATGTGTTGATTGTTATTTCTCTTTCGGTGTTATTTCTCCCTCGGTAGAACGTGACTCCGAAGAGAAGGCCAGCAATCCAACGACGAATACTTGGTCTTAACCGACAAGTCAAGCACTTATTCCTGAAGACTTTATCTGGTTTTCTTATAACCAAGGCAAGCATAACCTCTTATCTGCTCATATATGATTTCAAAGTGATTTGAATCTCGTACTTTGCATTCAGTTCCAAACTATTTGATGTCAGTAGATAGAGTTCTCCTATATACTGCATAACCTAGATATCCTGATCCACTGCTCCTAGCAGCTATAGGTTTGCTTGTGCATGCTCCGCTAAACCCTGTGAGTCTTGCTTAGCCATGCCTAGTTGTGATCTGATCCATCCGGTTGATGAATCTGGTCAATACGTGAATCTATTATGTCATGTTGTTATGATTTGAATTAACTTTGATAACTTGACTAAATAACGGCATGGATGTGATGCCACAATGGGTTGTGGCGTTTTGTCCTGTTCATGCCCCTAGGAGCGAGTTCTCGCCTTCGAAGCCAAGACTGAGCGTGCAACCACACGAGCGAGCCAATGAACCTCGCCTGACTAACTAACTTGTTTAGCCACATCCATGAGTCACGTAGTTTGATCTTTCCATCTGCGTGTGAGTTAGAAAACGATTTGGAGAAAACTTAGGGCGTGACCGGGACAAGTGATGGACGTACACGGATCTTGATCCCGACTCACAGAACAGGTGCCGTCAGGAGGTGGCCAACTCCCTGTTGACGGGGTGGCCCTGTTTGGGTTGACTCATGGATAGGGTTACGCAAGGTAAAGGTCGGAGCCAACCACCCTCTGCCGTGCTCCCAAGGAGCGTACATGTGGCGCTAAGAGTCGGATGGTACGTGTGGGTAAAGTGTACCCCCTGCAGGGATGAATCTCCTCGAGAAGCCGTGTCCACGGTTACGGACGACTTGGCAACGGATTCTGTGATCATAGATAACTTCAACGGAATGACTAAAACTTGTCAACCATGATTGAAGGGTGCCTCCTCGGAGATGCCGAGAGGGGTGATCCTTTTAGCATGAGATAGTGTGGGAATGAGAAGGACTTGGTGGAATACAAGAAGATGATGATCTCAGTAGTTGAGTAGCTTTCTCATCTGTTTTCAAAATACTCCATGAGACGTGCTATTCCTTCCTCAACTTGCAAAACAAAGATTTCTTTACGCAAATCAGCCTTCATGAAACCCTTTTCGAAATAGTAGATATATAATAGGTTAACTAAGTCTTGTTGAGTACCTCCCATACTCAGGTTTGCTTAATTTTGGTTCAGGAGAAGAACTCCATCGGTGGTGATTAAACGTGGACATCGACGAGTAGTTTGGGGTTCCCAGGTAGCAGCCTGGAATCTATGGGCTGGGACGTCGCCTTATGTTGCGGCCTCTTAGGCCTTTTTGGTTCTTGTTGATTAGCAACATAATTTGCCTTCCGTTGTCTGTTGTAATGTTGGGTCGTGTGACCTCTGTTTGTAAGCTATACTCTAGTAACACCTATTTAATACAATTTCAATGTCTAGAGTGTTGCTTTGATCGGTTGTTGGTTTCGAGCTCATTGTTATACAGTTTTGGCTATGCCTGCATAGTTGTCACAGTCAAGGGGTTGTGGAGCCGATGATCCATGTCCGAGCCCGCCTGTCGATGTGATCGGCCTGGGGCGAGGTAACCCCAGTAACCCTCGATTGTTGTTGCACTTTCTGGACACATAGCATCTCTGTATAGCTCTGGTCCCGTTTCCTTCAGTTTCATACGATTCGTGGACGCTTTGATATGCATAGTTGGTTATGACTAGCATGGACACAAGGAGTAGTAGACTGGGGATCCGGATTACGTGCCGATGAATCCAGTCTGCCTGCCGTTGTTTGTTGCGGCCGGGGCTGGTAACCCTGAAGCCCTTGTGGGTCCATGACTAGGAGCACATAACAGTATGTATATCTCTGGGTCCGGGGTCGTGACAATATCGTCCACGTAAACATGTGCGTTTTTGCCAATATGACTATGTTAACAACGTTGCATGCAACGCTGGTATGTTGCACCTGCGTTCTTCAAGCCAAAAGGCATGGTTATGTAATAGTATGTTCCATACGGGGTTATGAAGGAAGTTTTGATCTGATCTTCCTCCTTCAAACGTATTTGATGGTACCCGGAATAAGCATCCAAAAAGCATAAAAGCTCAGAGCCAGCAGTGGTATCTATTATTTGATCGATTCGCGGTAACGCGAACCTATCTTTGAGACACAATTTGTTCAGGCCGGTGTAATCTATACACATCCTAAGAACATTACTATCTTTCTTCCGGACTAATACTGGGTTCGCAGACCAATCAGTATGTATAACTTCCCGGATAAATTCGGCTGCTAGGAGTCGAATAATTTCCTGACCAATGGCCTTCCGTCTTCTTCCGTCAAATCGACGGAGACCTTGTTTGACGGGTTTTGATCCTGGAATCACTTTAATTTGGTGCTCATCAAGTTCCCTGGTGTAACATCCCAAGTATGAAAAACATCCATTAGAATGTTTGCTCTCTGTTATTTTATGTTTTGCATCATGACATCATGTTCATTGCATTTGTTTTGCTTTGTTTTCCATTTGTTTTCCTCTGTTTTCCTTTGTTTTCCTTTGTTTTCTATTTGAATTGCAAATCAAATTTCAAACCTGTTGTTTCATACTTGTGCTGTTACAATTTCCAAAATGAATATTCAAATCAAAACAATTATTTGTTTCCATTAAAGTTGTAATTTCAAAACTATTGATTTGTTTCTATCAATAATTCATTTAATACCAAAACATTTTCAAAATTCAATAACATTTTCCAAACAGCAACCATGTTGAAACTTATGAAAATTACAAAACAAATCAACCATTTGTTTCAAATAAACTTGAATTTAAAAACTTTTAAGTTGCTTAAGTTCAATTATTCACTTAATATTAAATTCAATTAAGTTCAAACAAATATACAAACAGCAGCATATTTTTTAAACATTTTGTAAAACCAAAGTTGGCACTTTGTTGCTGTTACAACAAATAACTTTCACAAACTTTTTTTCTAAATTTTTCTAACCCTAAAAGCTACCCATTTCTTCCTATTTCTTTTCAGCAAAAAAAAAACAGAAGGAAAAAAAATAAAAATAAAACAAGCAGAGAGGGGTGGGCAGGCCAGCCCAGTTGGGCCAGCCCACCTTCCCCCGGCCTGGTACCCCTTCGATCGTTCTTCTACCTGTACGGCAGAAGATCTGCCGTGCCCACGTCGACAGCAGCGGAGCAGCAACGGCCGTGAGCAGCTCCACCTTCCCCTATAAACCTAGCCGCGAGCCCTAGCTCCGCCCTAACCCTAGACCTCCACCTACCTCCCACATCGCCGCCGTTTTCCTCCATCCACCACCTCCATCTTCCCCTCTGCATCTCACACCGACCACCACCCTCTGAACTCCGATGATCACCGGCGGTATGGGCCTCCACCGAGCAGGGTAGGCACGGGAATCAAACCCCCGTACCTCCCTCTCCCTCTTTGACACCTCCACGACGTCCAGGAGCAACCACGTCGACGCCGCCGTCCTCGCTTCTGTCGCCAGCGACGTCCTCCCCGAGCCTCTGCTTCCTCTACTTCGAGGGTGAGCACCACCCCTTCCCTCTCCCTCCTCTCTGCATCACGTCGCAAGCACGAGCCTCAGCACACCGTAGCACATGCACACGAGCAGCACAACGTCCACGGCGAGCAGCACATCTCCGGCGAACATCGAGCGCGGCCACGGTTCAGAAAACTTAACTTGTAATGTTCAGTTAACTCCAGATCTGAAACAATAACCTCGCTGCGTATCCTTACCTGACAATAAACGGACAACAGCGCACTGGCCAGCGCCCTTCTCTCACGCGCCCGCGGCGCGGGTTCGAGCCCCCGCCCGCGCGGTTTAACCCAACATTTTTGCTTGCCACGCTGGCAGGCAGGGGCCACCTGCCATAGGCAGTGGTGGCCACGCGTGCTGCCACGCAGGCCACCGTGGCCAGGGCCCCCCTGGCCGTGGCTTGGGCTAGCCACTGCGGGGTAGAAAATGATTCTGCCCAGTTTTCTTTTAAGTTTAAGTCCTTTTCTTTTACAGTTTAGTCCCTGTTTTAAAATTGCAAATAACTTCTAATTTCCAAATCCAAATAATACAAATAAAATATGTATCCTGAACCAAATTAAATTCTCTACATGTTTAAATCATTTGTGTTCTGTTTTGAACATTTCAAATGCATTCAAATTTCAAATTCAAACAACTCCTATTAAATTTGGTTAATTTCATAACTAATTCAAACTTAATCCAAATAACACAAATAAAATATGTTTTCCATGCTAAATTGAACCACCTTTTAAAATATAAACTTTGTTTCATGTTTTGAATAATTAAAATTGGTTAAATAATTTAAACCTTGTTTAAATCATTTAATATTGCTAAATTCATAACTTGATCAAATTAAATTATTTTTGAGCATATAAAATATGTTTTCAAACCAGAAAAACATAATCTTTTCAAATATGAATTTGATTTAATGTTTTGAACAACTAAAAACTCAATTAAATTCATACCTGAATTAAATTCATTTAAATCTTGTTTAAACTTATTTAATTCATAATTAATTCATTCTAATTCCTTTTTCAATAATTGAAACATGTATTCCACCTAAAATGTTGTGTACTTTCCAAATATGAACTTTGTTATCTATTTTGAAGAATTGAAATTGGTGAAAACAACAAATGCTTGTGTAACACCTTTAAGAAGCAAATTTTCATAACTTAATAAATGAAATTCCAAACTTGGTAAACTTCATTTCAAATTGTTTCTATTGTTGTTTTCTTTTTGTTTTCCTCATCCATGCATCATGCTAATCCACTTTCACATGTTGGTTAGTTGTAGATCAATTAACCCAACCTTAATTCATTGGCTTCCATATGCAATCCAATTGCATATGGGTCCATTTAAACATGTTATCTTGTCAACTAGTCTATTTTGATGCATCAATTAAATGGTCATGCCTCATCCCATGCTTGTGCATTATGCCATGTTATTGATTGTTTGTCTCTCTGCGTTGTTTGTTTGCTTCTTCTCGAATAGACGACGACGTTGAGACAGACGATACTTACGACACCCCTCCTGAGGATCTAGCTCAGTACCAGGCTGCTGAGTTTGCAGGCAAGTATTCACTCACATGAACCATTGTGTTACTTTCCACATTGGATACCGATACTTTTCGTTGTCTATTCTGCTAGCCCTATGAATCGTTGCTTGTGTTCCGAACCAATCACATGTTATCCTTTAACCCTGATATAGCCTCACCTCCACACCTAAAACCCCGTTGCTTGTTGCCCGTGTCTTACTAGCATGCTTAGGGTTGTTTTTGCTCGAGTCTGTTGTCCGTTACTTTCTGTTACTATTTTTATTATGTTCTGGGGCTCGATGTTAAACAAAAACCTGTTAATTCTGAGGTAATGCTAAATTGATGATAAGGCACCGGCAGGAGGCCCGGCGTGGTTTTGAGGCCTGCTAGTGTCGACCTTAATTAGGAAAAGGGTCTTGTCTACTGATCCATGATGAGCGCACTAACCGCATGTGGGAAGCGTGTATGGGAGCCCCCCTCAATTTTATTCGATTCGCATCTCGTCCAAATCGCCACACTTAGTTCGGTCTTTCCATTTGATGCATGCATGTGCAAGTGCGAACCCTTGGCGCCAGGGTGGAACTTTTTTAGTCGGCATTTAGGGCGGCGTGGTCTTAGAGTGCTATGAGGGTCCCCTTTTCTTCGTGGGGCTCGATTAGCCGCGCATGCACAGCATGTGGTTCTTTGGGCTTGATGCGAAGAAGAGTTGAGTTGTGTTGAGTGCCCCGCTTGGTTGGAGGCATTCCATCTGGCGGGTTATTCTTACGTGTACGGCCAAATTGGTGCATCCCTGCAGGGTTAAATCTTCTCGAGAAGCCGTGTTTTCTGCGGTTATGGATGACTTGGTGAAAGTACTGGCTAACAAGTACTCAGAACAACTTACACCTAACTAATGATAACTTGACTAGTAATAGCATTATTGACACAATAACTTGAACCATCATTAATCCAACTGTGTGAGTTATCCTCGGATTGCTTCTTTGGATAAGGGGCGAGATCCAGGAAGGGTTTGTTTGAGGTTAGTTATAGTTGGTTACGATACGCTATCTTATCTCCTTTCTGTTAGCCGGAAGTTGTAGTGTGTTTCTGTAGTTGGTTAGTGCAGCCCGCTGCAGCATCTTTTGTATCACCCCTTTCTTCCGTTGAACCCAAAGCATTTGTGCTTGATGTTGACGGGTACACTTTGGTGAATTGTGAGTCTTGCTTGCCAGTACGTTTATGTACTGACCCCTTTGGGGCTGTGGTTTCCGCAGACTACGTTTCCGAGGATCCCCATGGTGGCTACTACGTGGAGTTTGACGAGGCTGCTGACGAGTAGATAGCGGACCCGAGCAGGATCCGAGACTTCGTGGATGGGCTCCGTCTTTTCGTTTCCGGCCTCTTAGGCCTATTTGGATCTTGTCTGTACTCAGACATGTTGAATGCTTCCGCTGTGATGTAATGATGAATTGTTGGGACATGTGTCCTCTGGATGATTGTATTTGCTATCTCCGCTCTAGTGAGAGCTATTTGCAACTTATTTCAATCTTTTGTGTCTTAGAGATCTGTTCTGATATCACTTGTTCAAGTGCCGTTGACGTACCATGTGTGTATGTTATGAAGTACGTCAATGGAAGTATCTGGATTTCTATGGGATGGTTTGCGCAGACGATGAATAGTAGAGAATGGTTGTCACACGTTTACGTGTTAGCCTACTCATATTGAGATGCGGGTGCCGGTATGCCCCGTAAGCCATTTATCTACTGTTTAACGGACTGTGAGTATCCCCTAGAAGTCCGGGTGCGACACCTGGGTACACCGGCATGTCCGCAGGACACCAGGAAAAAATATCCCAGTTCTCATGGAGGAATTTGATGAGCGCGGTTTCCGATTTCTCGGTCATCCCTGTCCTCACTACGACAAAGTTTGTCGGATCTTTGGATCTAGGATAACCTGTCTTGTATTCTCGGAAGCTTTGAAACTATCTGCCGGCTTCTGGCTTTCTTTTCCTGCCGGCATTTCTGTCGGCGATACTTCTTTCGCCACCTCTCTCAATTCCTCCTTTGCTATAACTTTTTCGGCGCAAAGGGTGTTTCCTTTTTCCAGCTCGTTTTCCAATTTGAAGTCTCTCGATATGGTGATTACTCCTCCTTTTGGTCCTGGCATCTTCAGCTTGTTATAAATATAACATGATCTTGCCATGAATTTGGCGAAAGCTGGACGTTCGAGTATTGCATGGTATACACTTTCGACCGGCACCACCTCGAAAGAGATTTTTTCCTATCAAAAATGCTCTTTTTCTCAGAAAGTTACATCTAGGGAAATTTCTCCTAGGGAATGTGCTTGTCTGCCCGGAACGATTCCGTGGAAACGTATGTTGCTATGATTGAGCTGGGTCTTGGAGATTCGCAGGTGCTTTAGTGTATCCAGGTAAATGATATTGATCTTGGATCCTCCATCCATAAGCACACTTTTTAGCCTAGTGTTTTGAACAATAGGGCTTACGATTAGAGCTTGTGTGCCGGGTTCTGGGATATTTCCGGGATGATCAGACTGATCCCAGGTAATTGGCGTGTTTGAGTACTTCAAGAATTTGGGGGTTGGTGGAACAACCAAGTTTATTTATCGAAGTGTTCTCTTTGCCACTTTTGTTGAAGGAGTTTCCAGGAAAGTTAGGTTACATTCTCCGTCAGCTCTCGGGAATTTTGGTTCTCCTTTTTGCTGTTGTTCCTGGATTTTTTCATCAGTGTCCGATTCACTGTCTTCTTTCTAAGCTTCTGGTTTTTGCTTGGAGAATTTCCTCTTGGGGCTCTTCCCCTTGTTCTCGGATCCTGAAGTGCCTTTCATATGCTTATTAAGCAGGCATTGAGCATTGTTATGGGTAGGTTTCCCAAATTGCGAATGGTGGACACAGTTTTCTGACTTAATCTTTTCCCACTCTTCCTTTGAGTAGGAAATAGGTTCTGTATTTATTCCTTTCAATTTGCTTCCATTATCCTTCCCAAAGGCTAAATTAACTTCTTTGGAATTTGGCTGTGCTTCCGGAGTAGCTTTTTCTCAGAACGAGGTGTCTTTTTGGCTTGGGCCAAAGCATCAATATTCCCACCTCTCGCTATAATGTCGTCTTCCGCCGCTGCATGCTCATTGTTGGTAGTAAGAATAGATCCGATATCTTTCTGCTCCTTTGAACCAACCATGTACGGTACAAGGACGGGTTTTAAGCCATGAATGAAAGCATGCATTGCTTGTACATCACTTACTCGAGAGCAGTTATTTTTCATTGCTGTCCATCTTGAGATAAAGTCGACATACGGCTCATCTTCCAACTGGATTCAGAGGTTTAGCTGGTTGATGCTCTTGGGGTGTTTGTATGTTCCCCGAAAATGCTGAGTGAACACTCTAGCCATATAATCCCAACTATCCACTTTTCTTGATGGAAGCCCGTTGATCCAATCTCTGGCTCCATCCAGTAACATTAGGGGGAGGTATTTTACCGCCTCTAGATATGTTCCTTTGTTAATCTGGACGGCTATATAGTAGTCTGAAAGCTGGGTATCCAGGTTTGTACTGCCGGTATATTTTTGTTATGTTGGACCAACTTTGGCAAAGCCAGAATGTAGAGTTATTCTCCAGATCCTGTCATTTCTTTACAATTGTTGCGCGAGTGCGTTTTTTCGGGATTATCCCTATTTAGTTCGTTGTCATGTCCTTTGGAATAAGGTGGAGTTCTACTCCTTGGCCTTTTTTTGTTCCTAGGAGGAGTACAGGATCTCTCACACCTGTGAGGAATGTCGTATCTTCCGGCTTTTTCAGCAGGGCGTCTCGGAGGCGGCATTGCTTTTCCGTCTTTCCGGTTTTGTTCCTCCCGATCTCAGGGATTAATTCCGACTTTCGGCAGATGGGATCCTGTCCTGGACGCTGCATCCTTATGATCTGGAATTTTCTTGTCCTTTCTCGGATCTTCTTTCTTCTCTTTGGAATTGCCTGAATCTCCAGGTTCGCCAGGTTCAGTTGCTCCAGCGGCGCATGTGGCAGTTTTGCACAGGGTCGAGTCATCATGCAACTTCCCTGATCTTGCCTACTCTTGATATTGCTGTTGCAATGCCTTTCCTAAGAAAGCATACACCCCTTTAAGATTTTCTTCATTGGAGTACATATCATCATTGAGGATGGCAAATGCGGCTTCCGCGTTTTCTGCTGCAGTTTTGTATACGCGTTCGCCCTTGGCATCAATGCCATTTACTTGCTTTTGGCAGGAAGGGTTTTGGAACCTTTCTTTTGGCGGAAATATTTCCGGTATTGCGATTCCGGGTAACCGTGTAGGTGGTATGCCAAATCTATTCCTTCTTTCATACTCCTGTATTTCTTCCTGCTGCAACTTAATGTCTGCCTGGGTTTTTAGGAGGTTCTCCCGAGTTCTGAATAGATGTTGCTGCTGCCGTTGGAAAGCATGTCTCCTGGCTTCCATCACTTCAGGGGGTTCGTCACGTCCCACTGGAGTTTGAATTAAATCAAGTTAGTTCTTTTCTAACATTAGTGGAACAGGGATTTCCTTCGCTTTCTGCTCCGCAGGCTTGACTCCGCTTCCTCCTCCTACTTCCAGGTTTTCATTAGCAGGGTCTGCCAATTTTTTCTTCCGGAGTTTATACTTGAGTTTCTTGGCAGTCTTGTTTCTCTTCTTGGAAGAGGGAGGTTTTTTACCAGGTTCATCTTTTGTCAATTCTTTGACATCAGGGTAAATTGGACTGCTTTCACCGTCCTCTCTTTCCTCATCTGGGGGAGGTATTTTGGGGTATTCCTGGTTTTCAGCATCCGTGTTTTCAGCCGGTTTTGCCATAAGCACTTCATGGAAGCCCCCTTGCATAGATTTTAACTTTCTTTTGAAAGAGTCTTCATCTTCGTCCTCAGAATCTAACTTTTCAGATCCGGGTTCCGACTCCAATCTCGCCTCGACGGCAGCTAGGATAGAGTCGGCTTCCGAGTTCGTCGTCACACTAACGGTTGTCGGATCTTCCAGTTACACTTGGGATTGTTTTCATCTTCCTCTTCCACGGGATTGCTCACATCCGTGTTTTCAGCGACCTCAGATTGCACCATACCAATAAAGTGAGATCTGATTGCAAGCGTCTCCGAGAGGCAGCAATTTCAGTGGGGTATTGGCGATCTGAGCAAAATCCGGCATCATAGTTTTCTTCAACTGGGTATAGGGCGGGTGGGATAAATCTACTTCCACCACAGAATCACATTGCTTTTGCAGTTAATCCGATAAAGATGTGTGCAGATCCAATCAGTAAAACGCAGGAACTTACCAGATGATTCTGTGCTGGCATGTACGATCCATTATCGAGGAAGCGCTCGACGTCGTTGTCGAATTCCAAGCTTCCGACAGTTATGGTACTGCCGATTCCGCAGAGTATCCCTGATCGAAACATAACGCCTGCCGTTGCTGGCCCCACAGTGGGCGCCAACTATCGAGATATCGTAGTAGAGTTCATAGACGGGGGTGCCATGAAATTACTGGTAGAGACGTGGGGGACGTGGTAGTACGACAACCAGGAACACCAAAATTACCCAGGTTCGGTACGTCGCAACTAGGCGGTGTTCCTACTCCTGCAATCTCACTAAATCAGGGCTAACTCGAAGAGGATCAACTTCTCGGCGAGTTGGCTTCTAGCTAATTGTCCATAACTTTCTTCTCTCCCCGTCTGGCTTTATATAGATAGCCTAGTTAGGGCTTACAGGAAGGAAACCTAGAAGACTACGGTAAGTATCTAACTTGGAAAGCAGGAACCCGCCTTCTATTCCAAGCCGCACCATTTGGTCTGTGGTCCGGGTTCTTCTAGAATCTGGCTTATGCGAGTCAGCTTACTAGGCCGCCTAATGTACTGTGATCCATTACCAATCAGGCCACCCTGGTAATCCGGCTCCTTAGGACAATGCTGGACATACCCCTAATCGGTATATATCCGACACCGGGACTTAGACTTAACTCTGCATATGCTATATTTGCTTATGAGCTCGCCATTGTCCGGGTTATGACATGTTAAGTCATAACTCCCTTAGCTTTTAATTGGAACCGGATGATAACTTTTTGTAATGTAACCAATAATTGTGCAGGGTCCTGAATCTTCCTCGCAAAAGGAGGTTTCAAATTTGAAGAGCATGCTAGCACAAGAGGCGAAGAAAACTGAGGAGGCCAGGACCCGGCAAAGAGAGCTTGAAGATAAAATCACTGAAGCAGCTAAGACTTGGTCTGTGCTGCAACCGGATTTTGAGGACCTAGAAAAGGCTCTTATTACAAGAGCTGAAAAATATGAAAAGGACTTAGAAGAAACCCAAACAAGTTTTACCCGGGTGAAGGATCTATTGAGAGACATCACTTGTAGTGTATTTGGTAAGTGTGCTCCACATGTTTAATTTTTATGTTATCATTTTCCGGTTCATGATCCCATTTCCCTGGTTAAAGTTGTTCTGCCTCTGACAAAAACTTGTTTGTAACTTGGAGGCAGGATGCATAGCAATAAACTCCAACTTCCTGACCTGAAACTGAAGGCCCTTTTCAATTTGAGCTGGCAGCTATATGCTGGAGGAGGAGAGTGCATTAAGGCTGTTAGGAGCTGGGATAATCCTCCCAAGAAACTGCATGAGATGCTTGTGGAACTCACTCAAGTTCCAAAATAGATAGAGGAATAGAAAATCCCATCCTGTCGGCGTGGAGCTGTCGGACCGGATATTCCTGTCGGACCGGAATATACGATCCAGTTTTGGACCGGAATATCCTCCTTACTCTGCACACAAAACGACTAGTTTTTGTGGGGACCTACTTAAGGGGGTCTTCTTCCTCATTGTTCCCCAAGCCTCCAAGCACGAAATTTCCCCTCTCCCCCACCATTTGTTGACCTTAGATAGCTTCCCCTCTCCCAATCCCTCCTATGATTCTTGCATATCTTTGAGGGAGAAGTTAGAGGAGATCTAGATCTACATTTCCACCAATCCATCTTCCTTCTTAGTGAGGGAAACTTAGTAGATCTTGATCTTGGAGTTCTTGGTGTTTCTCCTCCATTGTTCTTCCTCTCTTATTCCCCCATAAGCATTTGTTGCTTTGCTGGAATTTGAGAATGAAGGATGTGAGCACTTGTGTTCTTTCCATTTGCATCGGTTTTCTCTCTCCACGAGGATTCGTGGAAGTTGAAAGTTCGTGAGCTTGTTACTCTTGGGTCTTGGACCCTAGACGACTTGTGGTGTTCTTGGGAGCTTCCAATTGAGTTGTGGATGTGTGCCCCAAGATTGTGGTGACACCGAGAGCCTCCGTTTAAGTTGTCGATGCGTGCCTCGGTTTGAAGGTTGCTAATAGTGGAAGGTGAACTAGGCCTTTGTGGCGGGGTTCATCGGAGAATAGGGTGAGGCCTTTGTGGCGTTGAGTAGGCCTCTTGTGGCGAGCTCACACCCCTCCAACGAGACGTAATCCCCTTTGTGGGAGGAACTCGGGAATACATCATCGACTCCGTGTGCCTCGGTTATTTCTATACCCGAGCTTTTTTACTTATGAAATTTACATTGTGATGGCCTTTGAGCTTGAAGTTATATATCTTGCTATCACCTTGTTACTTTTCTTGCTTAGCATAAGTTTTTGGTGCACCTAGTTGACCCTAGAATATTTATGTTGTATGCTTGTTAATTTAAACACCTAGTTTATTTCCGCATTTAGCAAGCCTTAACCGGAAAAGTTTTAATCTCCTATTCACCCCCCTCTAGGCGACGTCGTTGACCGTTCAAAGGTTATGTCCATGGCTAAGTCTTATCACCCGGAGTTGAATACGGATCTCCTTGTGAAAGGTTTCCCAGAATATCGTGCAGACATGACTAAGTACGATAGGAAAGGCTTTGCAAGGATTGAGAAAGAGTGCCGGTTCCAAGCGTCAACCATTGCAGAAAAGGTGAAACTGGAGGAGCTATGCCCGGGTTACACTTGCTCAGGTGAGTGCAAGATGCCATTCTGCCCTCAGGTTGTAACTGCTGTTCGCCAGGTTCCGCAGAAGAGTCGGCTCTCTATAGCCTCGTCATCTGGTGCGCCTCACTCCATTACTCCGTCGGTTTCTGCTCGACCACATCCTTTGTATGAATCAAAGAATACCATTGAAGCTCTGGCTCAGCTAGAGTGGAAGTACGTGGCAGCTGATGAGGCTGGAGGAAACAATGTCCAAGGAGATGCTGAGGATAACCCGCAAATTCAAGACCCGGAGACTGATGACCCGGCAACTGGAGACGCTGCCCAGTAGAAAGGAAAATCTGTTGCAGAGTAAAAACATTTGGTTTGTGTTAAAAACAATAATTCGACCTGGATGGGTCTGTAATAGGCTAGATAAACCGCTTTATTTCTAGATCTATTTTTTGAAAGTGCGCATGTGCACTTATGCTACAATTTGGACTATAATAACCCGGCTTTCCTGCAGAGTTTATGCGAAAAAAATTCCGGGTTGCATGATTTTGCAACACCTTTTATCTGTACTCGAGGTTTTTTTTGACTTGGTTTTTCTTTGCTTTCTTGCTCAGCCGGTTTTTTCTCATGACATATTCTAGTGTTATAACTCTGGTGAGTTCAGGGTCATAGTAACCCGGTTTTGCCGGGTTATAACATGATTGACTCATCCAGGTTTAAACATTTAGGTCGTAAATTTGTGTGTAACCACTGACTGACAGGCAAGTATAACCAATATATTTTGGCGTATGCTAGATTCTCTAGATATAGACCGTGCTCTAGCATCAGCCCCCAAGTAATCAGATGTAAAAAAAGTTTGACTTTCTGCCATAATGATAGTTGTATGAAACAAACCTTAATAACTTAGAATTGGTCTACGTCTGCCTTTTATTGCCAATATAACATAGTGATTACAATGATCCTATGTTCCATGGTCTTCTAGTTTCGTCCTCAAATGTTCGTGATTTATCAGCATCACGCATATCAATGAGGTAATATGACCCACTGTGTAGTTTCTTACTTACTACAAATGGTCCTTCCCATGGAGGACTTAGCTGGTGCATCCCTTCCTTCTTCTGGATCAGGCGTAATACTAAGTCCCTTTCTTGAAAACTTCGAGTTTTAACCCTGCGGCTATGATAGCAACGCAAGTCCTATTGATATATGGCTGACCTGGAAGCTGCGAGGTCACGTGCTTCTTCTAAAGAATCAAGCGAGTCTTGACGAGCTAACTCATTTTGAGTTTCCACGTAAGAAGTCACTCTTTGTGAATCGTGACAAATATCACTTTGCAAAACTGCCTCAGCTCCGTAAACCAGAAAAAACGGTGTGTAACCCATTGATCTGTTCGGGGTAGTTCTTATGCTCCATAAGATAGCGGGAACTCTTCAACCCAACACGCGGCAGTTTTTTTCCAGTGGTACCTGAAGCCTAGGTTTGATAACCTCCTGGTTAGCTCGTTCTACATGTCCATTGGACTGTGGGTGCGCTACTGAAGCAAGTTCAATCCGTATATGGTTCTGTTCAGAGAACTTCTGCATCTCTACCTCTGACAAGTTTGTCCCATTGTCTGTTATAATACTGTGTGGGTAACCAAATCTGAAAATCAACTTTTTTAAGAACTTGACTGCTTTAACCGCGTCACATTTACTGATTGGTTCTGCTTCGACCCACTTTGTAAACTTATCAACTGCCACGAGAAGATGAGTTTTTTTTATCATACGACCTTTTGAAAGGTCCTACCATATCTAGTACCCAAACCGCAAAAGGCCAAGTTATGGGGATCATACGTAAATCCTGAGCTGGCATCTGATCCTGCCTTGCATATCTCTAGCATCCTTCACAAGTTCTCACTATGTGTTACGCATCAGCATTTGCGGTAAGCCAGAAAAATCCATGTCTGAAAGCTTTATTGACCAAAGATCTTGAACTTGCGTGATGGCCACAATCTCCTGAATGAATTTCCCTCAAGATCTGACATCCTTCTTCTGGAGAAACACATATCTGAAAGACTCCAGTCACGCTTCTTTTATATAACACACCATTTATAATCGTATATGATTTTGACCTTCTGATAACCTGTCGAGCCATAACCTCGTCATGCGGGAGTTCACCCCTCGTAATGTACATTATGTATGGTTCAGTCCACTCTGGGATTGTATGCAGTGCTGCTACCAATTTTGACTCTGTGCCTCGGTTTGCTAGGTCTTCCTCTAATGGAATTTTAACCGATAGGTTATAAATCTTGTCGAGAAAAACGTTGGGTGGAACCTGTTTCTTCTGGGAACCTAGACGAGCTAGTGCGTCAGCTGCTTTGTTGAGACGTCAATCGATATGATCAACCTGATATCCATGAAAGTATCCATCCAGCTGGGTACCGCTCATGAATGGGTCTTTAGAATCCTAGGTTCCTGTAACTTGCTGAGAAACAAGGTCTGAATCACCCAAACATTGTATCCGGGTTGTGCTCATCTCCTTTGCAATTCGAAGCCCATGGAGCAAAGCTTCATACTCTGCTGCATTATTAGTGCATTCGAATGAAATTCGTAAGACATAGCAAAACTTATCACCTCTTGGGGATGTTAGCACCACACCAGCTCCTGAACCTTCCAGTTGTTGAGACCCATCGAAATGCATAGTCCAGTATTTAGTACTAGGCTTATCTGGTGGAACCTGTAATTGTGTCCAGTCATTTATGAACTCGATCGGGGTTTGAGACTTTATTGCGGTCCTTGGCTCGTATTTGATGTGATATGGCCCCATCTCAATAGCCCATTTTGCAACTCTCCCTGTTGCGTCTCTGTTCTGAATAATATCGCACAGAGGTGTTGAACTAACCACAGTAATAGGATGTTCCTGAAAATAATGTTTCAGCTTACGACTAGCCATGAAGACCCCAAAAACCAACTTCTGCCAATGCGGTAATGTTGCTTAGATTCTGTCAAGACCTCGTCGACATAGTAAACCGGCCGCTGGACAAGACCTTCGTTTCCTTCCATCTTACGTTCCACAACTACCACCGCATTGACCGTCCTATTATTTTCCGCTATGTGTAATAACATGGGCTCTTTCTTTTCGGGCGCAACGAAGATAGGTGCATTGGAAAGTTGTTTTTTCAAGGCCTCCAACGCCTCATCCGCTTCTTGATTCCACACGAAGGTGTCAGTTTTCTTCAGTAGTCGGTACAAAGATATAGCCATTTTGCCGAACCTGCTTATAAACCGGCTCAAGGCAGCAACACAACATGTAAGCTTCTGAACGTCCTTTAGGCAAACCGGCTTTTTCAGGTTATGTATGGCCTGAATTTTTTTCGGGATTGCTTAAATGCCTCTTTCTGAAATGATGGAACCCAGTAACTTCCCAGCTGGTACACCAAAAACACATTTTGTTGGATTGAGCTTCATCTGGTACTTGCGTAAACTAGCAAACGTCTCTTCTAGGTCTGAGATCAAAGTGTCACCTTTCTGGGATTTGACCATTATGTCATCCACATAAGCGTGCATGTTTTGCCCAATCTGACTTTCCAAGCAATTTTGAATACACCTCTGATAAGTTGCTCCCGCATTTTTCAACCCTAAAGGCATTGACGTATAACAAAAATCTCCAAACGTAGTAATGAATGAGGTCTTATCTTGATCCTCTTCCTTCATTTTGATATGATGATAACCTGAGTATGCATCTAGGAAACATAGCAATTTGCAACCAGCCGTAGAATCTATAAATCTGATCGATACGGGGTAAAACGAACAGGTCCTTAGGACATGCTTTGTTCAGGTCTGTGTAATCGATACACATTCTCCAAGTTCTGTTTTTCTTTAAGACCAGAACTGGATTGGCTAACCACTTTGGGTGTAAAACCTAAACTATGAACCCTGCCGCAAGTAACCTAGCTATCTCTTCTCCAATTGCCTTTCTTCTCTCATCATTAAAACGACAGAGGAACTGACAAATAGGTTTCAGGTTAGGATCCACACTTAGACTGTGCTCAGAAAGTTCCCTTGGGACACCTGGCATGTCAGAAGGTTTTCATGCAAAGATGTCCCAATTCTCACGGAGGAACTTGATGAGCGCGCTTTCCTATTTCTCTGTCATATGAGCCCCCACCCTTAACTGCTTAGATGAGTCACCGGGGGTGAAGTCCACCAACTTGGTGTACTGATCAGACTTGAATTCTAACTTGGACTCAGCTGATGGTTTTTTAAGCAAGGTCATATCTTCTGGATCAACTTGCGACTTATATAATTTCAACTCTTCTTCTGCACAAGCAGTCTCTACATATGTTGCATCACCTTCCTCGCATTCCAAAGCTATGTCTCTATCACCGTTGACAGTTATATTTCCGTTAGGTCCTAGCATCTTCAGTTTGAGGTAGACGTAGCAAGGCCTTGCCATGAATTTTGCATAGGCCGGACGTCCAAACGAGGCATGATATGAACTTTTTAATTTGACCACCTCAAATGCTAACATCTCCGTCCTGTAATTTTCAAATACTCCAAAAGCAACTTCAAGGTACATTTTCCTGATAGGTTGTGCGGACTTACCAGGTACGATCCCATGGAACACAATTGATGATGGATGGAGTTGTTTCTCCTCGAGGTTCATCCTTTTGAACGTGTCATAATAAAGTATGTTTATGTTGCTTCCTCCATCCATCAGTACTTTGTCCAACTTATAACCTCCAACTTGTGGAGCCACAACTAGAGCCACGCTTCCTGGACTATCAAATCATGGAGGATGATCCGCCCGACTCCATGTTATGGGATGTTCTGACCAATTGAGCCACCTAGGGACAGCAGGAACTACCGTATTGACTGCACGCTTCTGCACCTTTCGTTCGCTCCTGCATGAACTCATAGTAAACACATGATATTGGCCTGAACTTAACTGTTTCCGGTTTGTTTCAAAGCCGGAATTTCTTCCTTGGTGACCGCAGCCTTGGTTGTTTCCCTGGTTACTCTGACTAGGATGACCCGGATTATGATTTCCGGATCCAGGATTGCCAGGTCCTGGATGTCCAGCTCCCATGTTGCCTGAGTTACCTCCTCCATTGTTTCCTGGTCCATAGTTATTATTTCCACTAGGCCTAAACCCCTGCATAATGAAGCAGTTTTCCCAGGAATGATTTGCTAACTTTCCGTTTTTGCTATGTCTGGGACATGGTCCTTTCAGAGCCTGCTGATCTTGAGCAAAGCTGTTTGGTCGAAATTTTTGATTTCCTCTGAAATTGTTACCCTGACGCTGGTTTCTATAACATGTATTTGTGTTCGCCACTAGATCTGACGTTCCTTCCCCGTTTTTGAGCTTGTTATTATTCAGGTTCTAGGGGTTGTTGTTGCTCTGATTCGAGTTCTGGCTAGTCTTGGTCCCAGCTTTCATTCCCTTTGCAGACTTCTCATCATCTGAGTCTGCGTCTTTTGTTTTGTCAGATTCCGCATACTTGGTCATGGCATCCATTAACTCTGTCATATCATTCATGTGCGCTTGATGTGTCCCAGCTTATGCTTTAGCGGGTCAAATCTGCAATTCCTTCCAATGCTATGACTGCCTGCTGAGCGGTGAGTCCGACGGATGAATCTATAATTTCTGTGACCCCCCGAGACTAGTGTTGAGCAGACTCCCCTTCCTTCTTAACACGGTTCTCTAAGTCTATAATAGTCGTGGGCCGCTTGCATGTTCCTTGAATTTTTTTGATGAACTGGTCCTTCAACTCCTGCCAGCTATTAATCGAATTCGCGGGTAAGTTCTTTAACCAAGACTTCGCATGCCCTTCTAGCATCACACTTAAGTATCGCGTGCATACTGCGTCGCTTACTTCCAATATCTCCATTGACATCTCATATCCCTCTATCCAATCTGCAGGCTCCATGTTAGGCGTATAGTTTACCACTATGCGAGGTCCTTTAAAATCAGTCGGTATTCTCTCGTTCCTGATTGTAGGACCAAGACATTGAATTCCAATTCTCCGAGACCCGGCCTGAGTTGGGTTTGAGACCGTGTTTTGAGCCCGATTTTGAACATGACCTGGATTCCTTTTTTCCGGTTCTGCAACTCTATGTCCTGTATTTACAACTCCAGACGCATAAGATAATGCTTGCTAGGGTGGGTTAGGTTGCTGCCGGTTAGCGTTGCTGGATCCTGCCGGGGCTGGTGAATTTCCATGGTGACTTCTTGGTAAATCTCTCCTGCTATTATAGGGAGTTGAATGTATCATGTCCTGGTTACTGTGATTCAACTGCTGAACCACTGCTGTTTGTAACATCTCGATGGCCCTCCGAGCTTCAATTCCAATAGGGTTATTGGGGTCAACTGGAATCCGTGCCAGACTAGTTTTCGCTGCCCAAATGTTATCCATTGGATTGTTGAAATGACCTGGAGGTGTCTGAAACCATTCTTGCAGGGGCTATGCTGGAACTGGAACAGGATTCGGGTTACCATGTAGTTGGATGGGCGGCTGGAAACATGCTGGGTGAGCTGGAGCAGGAGTAACCGGCGGGTTCATGGGGTGAACTGGGCTAGCCGGGTTATGAACTGCGGGGGTCCCAGAAGGGGACGTAAATAAATTCAGAAGGTTGGTCGGCTCTAGTCCTGCCCCGAACTCGTTGTTCAAACGAGTATGGTGACGTCTATTCTGTATTGAAGCTAACTCCCTTTGCCTGAAACTTAGATGAATTCCTTCCTTTTCCAGACGTGTTGCTTCCTCCAGAACTTATGACCGGGCTTTGTTTATGCAGATTGCCTCCTTCTTGATCTCCCGACGGGCACGAGTTATTTCCTGTCGGAGCCTCTCTACCTCCGCCTTACCCTGCGCCAGGTTTTCGGGGGTGATCGGAGTTGCCAAAATCTCATTCAATGAATCCATTGCGGCCATCAACTCAGGCCTTGGGTTATATGACGCACGCCCTGTTAGGTCGATCACCGTCTCCATTGGCCTAGAGCTGGTTGTTCCATGTCCCATCGAAGGTGCTACCGTTGGTCCCGCTGGGGCTACCGTTGGCCCAGTGGGTGCTATTCCTGTGATGGCTGGTGCTCCAAGAACCGGATTTGAGGTTGAAGCCTCGTTTCTGACTAGATTTCCCTCCGCATCATACCTGAGCTACGTAGGTCGTGTGGACCCAGCCATATAAACAGCGGCGTGATAAGTCGCCTCTGCGAAACTCTGCGTATCCAATTCCAGGTCTCCTCCTAACCGGTCTCCAAAGAGATGGTGGATAGAACCTGTTTTGTCATGATCGTCATTGTTTCCAACTGAGGACTCTCCAGCAGAATCCACCACCATGGTGTTCTCAGACACCAATTCTGATAGTTGGTCCGGTTCTGAAGTTGCTATCCCGACGTACCCAATGAAGACATGGATCTTTCCAAAGGGGATGTGAAGTCCTGACTCCATGGAGGCAAACCCAGGGCCCCACGTATCATGGTTGTAATAATTCCCAAGCCGACTCCTCCTGAGCCATCCTATTGCGAGCTTCTCGATTCTAGGTAAGGCTCCTTCCGAAAATATGATGCTTCCACGAGCGGGCCCCACGGTGGGCACCAAATGTCGTGGGGTTGTCACGGCAAGTGTCCTCATACGAGAACTAGATTGCGAGGCCATTAATTCTAAGCGAAACTTTGAAAGGGTTAAGGCGAAAACGAGATACGCGAGTTTACCCAGGTTCGGCCCCTCTATTGAGGGTAAAACCTACTCATGCCTTCTTACTATCAAGGAACGAGGTCTCGATTACAAAGGGCGATTCTGGCTCTTGATGTCTCGAGCTACCTTGATATGGGCTTAGAACTTACCTATCTACGCCCCAGTGTCTCTCCTTATATAATGGACGAGACCTCCGGGTTACAGGGAAGTCCGGATCACACCCATCCTCGGAGTCCAAGCTCTCTCCGGCTCCCGGCCGCCTAGTTCCGGTTCTTGTTATGACCCAGTTACTCCCTTTCGGCCTTGAACTACTCTCTAGGCTTTCGAGCTTCCATGTCTTCCCTCCTGGGCCTTGGGCCGGTTCCTTTATCCTTTCCAGGTTATACTCACCGTAACCCGGATCTTCCTCTGCTTTAGTGATCATCTTTTAACCCGGTTCTTCTTGACATAACCCGGGTTAAACACCTTAGACCAGATGCGGTAATTTCCGGTTTTTATGGGTGGCTGGTAAGGCTCCCCCTTAGCTATTCCCCCAACAATGACCTTCTACACCATTTGCGTCCTTCATATGGGAGCCGCTCTTGTGAAGTCTAGTTGGTTTGTGACGTAATATATTATCTCTTTACAATTCGTTGACATTAGCATACACCTCCCAAAATATAGACACTCCTCTATGGTATGTGATTGTTGGTAGGCACCCGAGGATTCGGTTAGCGATGGTTTGTGTAAGATGGATGGGAGGAGTGTCAAGCTTTTTATACCTCAGTTTAATAAAATAAAATCTCTAGCACATGAGTGATCCATGCTTTCCTCTACGAAGGGCCTTTCTTTTACTTTTATGTTGAGTCTCCATCTTCTATCTTTATGCACAGTTGAGAGAGCATAGTTGCCATTCTGAGTTTTATGTGCATTTGTCCCATAATTTTTTTTAATTGATTCATGATGTGTAATTGCTTGTTCTCTAATTATTTGTTCTGGTCTTCCTCGTGAACTTGGAAGTTGTCATGGCATTTATGTTTTGCCCCACTCTTAAGGACTTGCGAAATATCACTTTAACATGTGTTATTTATACTTGAAACAAACGTATATCTTTCGTTGCATTGTTATTCATGATCTTTTATTTGTGTAACTTCTCATGATGCAAGGTGATTACTATGCTTTATTATTAAAATTCTATTTATCATGCTTGTGTTGAAGTTCTATGATCTCAGCTTACTTATGCTTTTACATAATTGGTGATCAAGTTTATGTTGGTAGCATGTCACCTCAGAAATTATGTGTTTTTATCATTTACCTACTCGAGGAAGAGTAGGAACTAAGCTTGGGGATGTTGATACGTCATAAACGTATCCTTAATTTCTGATGTTCCATGTTGTTTTCTTATTGTTTCCCACATGTTTGCTATGAAATTAATGTCATTTTTAACGATTTTCCGGACTAACCTATTGACAAGATACCACAGAGCCAGTTCCCTGTTTTCTACTGTTTTAGTTTCAGAAAATTTGTTCTGAAAATATTCTCGGAATTGGAAAATTCGAAGCCTCGAATTCTTAGAATTCCCGAAGGTTCCACGGAGTCTCGAAGAGACCCGGAGGGGGCGCTTATGGGCCCACTCCATAGGACGGCGCGCCCCCTGGCCGCGCCATGTGGTGGTGTGGGGCCCCCAGGCCTCCACCGCCTTTGCCCTTTCGCGTATTTATTCCCCCCAAAATGTCAAACCTAGATATATTGCACTTTGTCCCGAAAAACACTCGAGGCCTCCGTCATCGTCATCCCGAGATCGGGAGGGTTCTGGAGCTGTCCCCGCACCCTGACGGGAGGGAAATTCATCACCGGATGGGTCCACACCACCATGCCCTCCTCCGAAGTGATGCGTGAGTAGTTCATCCCTGGACTACGGGTCCATAGAAGTAGCTAGATGGTTGTTCTCTCCACTTTGTACACCAAGTTTAGTTCTTGTGAGCTACGTAACATGATCAAGATCAACTTTATGTAATGCTAAATGTTGTGTTTGCTGGGATCTGATGAATTTTCAATGCTATGTCTTCTGATTATCAATCTATCGTGTTATCTTCATGCATATGTTATTTATGATCTTGCATGCTTTCTGTTATTAGTAGATTCTCTGGCCAAGTAGATGCTAGTAACTCCAAGAGGGAGTATTTATGCTCGATAGTGGTTTCATGCCTCCTTTGCATCTGTGCTCGAGTGATAGAAACGTGACGGGTGGAGGATGTGATGTTGCCATTAGGGAAAAAACAATGCTGCTTTGTCTAAGGATGATGTTATTGTTTACATTACACACTTTGCTTAATTTAATTATATGTTGCTTGCAACTTAATACCCAATGTTTGTTTGGATGATATATGGAGGGTGGATTATTAGTCATAGATGCAGTTGGATTACGGTCTATGTATTTTATTGTAATGCCGGCATGAATCACATAGTAATCTTTATGTCTTGCATATGCACTACGGTGCAGCCTTCATTTCTATCAATTGCACAACTATAATTTGTTCACCACACATGTTATTTATCTTTCACGACGAGATACCACTAGTGAACTGTGGACGTCGGACCTTTTTCATCATACTGATAAAACACCTATTGCATTCATACTGTTACTACTTCTTTCATAATGTTATCCTATTGTTTTCCACACCATACGTTTATACTCTTTGTGTTCAGCAAAACCAGTGAGATTGGAAACCTCACTGCATCGTTGGGGCAAAGTAATTTGATTGTGTTGTGTAGGTTCCCGGTTGCTTCTGAACCGGTAGTGCGCCCTGCCATCTTAGCTGCTTCAACCTTCTGAAGTTACTCCTTCCTCCTACTGGACGATTCAACCTTGGTTTCTTTCTGAGGGAAACTTGCCGCTGCACTCTTCATACCTTCCTCTTGGGGTCTCCCAATAAACGTGTGATCACACGCATCAGCGCTTCCACAGCGGCTCCCCATCCTGGGAAAGCAGACACAACCATTTTAACATCAGGGCCTTGTTCGTCGTCTTTTTGTTTGTGAGCCCCATCCCACCGCACTCTCTTGGGCGACACACAGCCGGCTAGTTCACCATATGATATTTGCGTTTCGGCCCCGAACCTTCCCAATAGAAACAAGCCCTAATCGAGTCAATTTTTTCATGCACCCCATCTTGAAGTAGAAAAAGGCCCATCACATATGAAGGCAGAGCTTTGAGACAGGCGTTTGACAGCAATCTCCCCCCGGAGGAAAGAACTCTGCCCATCCACACCTCCACCTTGGTCGCCAGCTTAGTCACCAAGAAGTTCCACTGTTCCACAGTCAGTATGCGGTCCAAGATGGGAATTCCCAGGTAAATGAAGGGAAAGGTCCCGAGCTTGCAATTGAGCATATTGGCTATTCTGGACTATTCTAGTGGCCGCTGGTTGAAGATAAAGACCTCGTTTTTGTGGAAGTCAATCTTCAAGCCTGACATATCGTCAAAGAAAAGCAGGAAGAATTTCAGTTTGGCGACCGCACGGTGATGGCTAGGTTGAGACTCCAAGTGCAGAGTGTGTAGCTAGTGGCAAGCCTTCTTCCCCGCGAGGGTGACTCGAGGGTTTATATCGAACTCTTGGGGAGCCAGTATTTCAGCAGTTGTCTTCCAAGCTTCCTCCAGGATCCTGCAAACAAATAGAGAGTTTTGTGGCCTCAACCTCACCAAGTGGTTGTCAAGCACAAGGTGTGAGACTTCAGAATTGCAATGCAAAACTGAAAGTAAATGTGCAATAATTAAATCTACTACTAAATGCAAATGAGAAAATAAATATGCAATGGATTGTTTTTGTATTTTTGTGATGCAAGTGGTGATGGAGATAATGTAAATTCGAATTGGAGATGCAAGTAAAGTAAAGTGAAAGTAAACTAAATTGCAGCAAAGTAACTAGGGTGTTTTCTTATAATTAAAATAGGACCGGGGTTCATGGTTTCACACTTGCATTCTCTCAAATAAAGTGGTAGACGGTGGACATAAAGAATTACATGTGAGATTACAATAACATGTTTAACATTGCGTACTTTCATATGGGCATCACGTCCTAGCATAGAGATCTCTACGGTCATATTGATCCCTCTTATACTCAACCAAGATGCGAAATAAATCATAACACCTCGATAATTAAGGAAAAACTAGAGTATAGCTTTAAGCAATGTGACATGAAGTTGAAGTAAGAACTTGCTAGATCTAGTCATGGAGATTGATTAGTGTCACTTCAAATCCCCTGTAACAAGGTGCTCCTTTTTATCCCTAGTGAGGTAACTAAGAAAGGTTTAACAAAACCTAAGTGGATCGCTGAACTTCTGTCACTTTCACAGCACTAGCCACCCCCCGTTACTCCAACTAATGCACCCATCACCCCACACACGCTCTCAAGAACTAGATTGATCAAAGATAGCAAATGAGAACGGGGTACATAAGATACATATACTCAAATAACTCAAGAGAAACAATTGCAATCTCAGATTCAATAACTCATAGAAAAGATCCACCACATAGGAATTACAACAGTGCCCGTAATCATGTGAGGCAGCTCATACGGATCTAATTAGTGAAGCACATAGAGAGAGAGATACAAGTGCTACTTCCACAAGCCCATAGCCCTGGGGTGGACTACTCCCTCTTCAGGGAGATGTCGATGGAGATGACGTTGGAGGGGTAGGAGATCACACCGGCGGCGCCCCGCCGGAATTTTCCCCCTCCAATCTGGAACTTCTGGTCTCTGTTTCGGTGTTTCGGCGGCGCTCCTCTCCGTAAGGGTACGGGGGACCCTTTTTATAGTCGGTTTTTAGGTCAAGACAGAGTCGGTAGTCGAAGATGGAAGGAATTGGGGCCACAGGGGCCAAAAGGGGGCCTCTCACGCGGCCAAGGAATCTGGCCGCGTGGAGGGTCCTCTTTTGGGCCTCCTTGCCCAATTCTCGTGGATCCTTCGCCCGCAAGTCTTCTCCTTCCAAGAAAATGACCCCCGCAGATTTTCAGGTGATTTCGCGGAAGTTTGCCCCCTGAAACGTCAAAAATATAGAAAATGGGGTTTCTGACAGGCAGGGTTAATTCCATAAAAGTTGGGGGACTTTGTAATTTAACCCCAAAATACTATAAAACATTGGATTATACCCTTATATGATGCAATATGTAATAGAAAACCATGTGAAAATATGAAAAATTCATCTATGCATTTTACATGCATCAACGTTCCCAAGCTTAACCCATGCTCGTCCTCGAGTATGAAGGTGATAAAACTAAGATGAGTTTTGCATATTGAAACAATCATGGGATATCGAGGAGGATTATTCATGCTACTTATAATCAAATGATTAATACTAGAAATGAGTAGCAATATACAATTCATGTTGTAAGAAATATCAAATATGGAAGCAAAGATGCTTCATGAAAGTTCACAAAGTGTATAATTAAATAAAAGCACTATGGACCAAATGCATAAACAAAATAAAAAATAAAATCATATATTGAACTACTAGGAAAATGGCTATAGGAGTGATGATACCCGTGACGCACCAGCAAAACGGCGCGTCACGCCTAATAGCCGTGGCGCACCACGGTTTGGTGCTTCACGCCTATGGGCATACCCGTGACGCACCAAACAAACGGTGCGTCACGGCTATATGTGGGTGTTCGGTGGATACCATAGCCGTGGGGAAAGATAGCTGTGACGCACCGTTTGTTTGGTGCGTCACGGGTATTGCAATAGCCGTGACGCACCAAACATACGGTGCGTCACGGCTATGGTATCCACCGAAATGTTCCCTCCACCCCCCCCCCCCCCTCCCCCTGGGACCGCCTTTCTAGTTTTGTCACGGAAGAGTTCCATGTCTAAAAATCATCAAAAAATAAATTACTTATAGATGCATGGAGAGTTTAATGTATACTTTTTTAACAAATTTTGAAATACGTATTTCGACTTTCTGAGCAAAAGTTCTTTAAAAAAAGTAAAATGGGCATAACTTTTGCATACGATGTCGGAACTTAAAGTTCAATATACCAACGGAAACTAGAGAAAAAAAGGAATCCAACCTCACTCGCCTTCGGCCTGTGAGCCTTTTTTAGATTCTCCAAATTACGAAAGGAAAAAAGTTATAGCTGTTTGAAGATTTTTGACTAGAAATTAAAAAAAAAAAATAGGCGTGACGCACCACATGTATGGTGCGTCACGGCTAAGTAAGATAGGCGTGACGCACCACATGTATGGTGCGTCACGGCTAAGTCTGGGCAGAAATTTTCAAATTTCGAACCCGGGAGTGGCCACCCACCTATATATACTCCACTTCCTCCTCCTTCCTCCACTCTTCTCCATTCCCTTCTCATTTCTTCTTCCCCCACTCTCCATTCTCTCTTTTCCCTTCCTCCTCCTACCACCACCACCACCACCACCACCACAACCACCACCACCACCACCACCACCACAACCACCACCACCACCACCACCACCACCACCACCACCACCACAACCACCACCACCACCACCACCACCACCACCACCTCACATCCACTCCGGCAACCTCTACTCCGGCGACCACCTCTACTCCGACGACCACCTCCTCTCCGGTGACGTCCTCTCCGGTGACCTCCTCTCCGGCGACCACCTCTACTCCGGCGACCACCTCTACTGCGGCGACCACCTCCTCTCCGGCGGCCTCCTCCTCTCCGGCGACCAAGACCACCTTCTCTCCGGCGGCCACCTCCACTCCGGCGACCACCTTCTCTCCGGCGGCCACCTCCACTCCGGCGACCACCTTCTCTCCGGCGGCCATCTCCACTCCGGCGGCCTCTCCGCTTCCGTTTTTCAAAATTTCAAAATTTTGGGCGGCCAGATCTGGATCTAGATCTAGATCTGGATCTGTCCCGCCTTTTTTTTTGAAATTTCGAAATCAATAGCCGTGACGCACCAAACAGGAGGTGCGCCACGGGTAACTAAAGATAGTCGTGACGCACCAAACAGGCGGTGCGCCACGGGTAAACGAGATAGCCGTGACGCACCAAAAATAGGTGCGTCACGGCTATTTTAATAGGCGCGGCGTGATAACCATGACGCGCCCAGGTGCCTCACAGATAAGCTAATTGGTGCGTCACGGGTAAGCTTTTTCCTAGTAGTGTTGGTCAAAGAATAGCATAATGGAGAATAGAAAATATGGTGGACACTTTGGAGAAAATTGAGTAGAGGTAAAATATGATCCAGTCTTATTTAGCCTCTAAATTATTCAACTAAAATTACTAATTTAAATGTGGTATCCATTGATCTAGAACTCTCATTGCCCCTTTATTACTAGCATCTTAAAATTGTGAGTATTGAAGTAATGAGAATGACAAGGTGGTTGAAAGCCTCATGCCCCGTGAGTGTGAAAACCTACTCCATGATTACTCAACTTAAGATTCCTAATAAGCTTTGTACAATCATAATAAGTATTAATGACATCATAGAGAACCGCAAAGAGGTACCTCTTGCCCCATGACATGGAAACAAGCCCATATTACGATGACAAGATGAACAAACAGAGTAGACTCATCATCCTTTTTATTTTTATTCACTATTATGCATAGCTTCTTATTTTATTATAGGATGTGTTGTAGAGTCACTCAAGCTGTAAGTAAATTTCCACCATGATAAAGCATGGCTTGGGTTAGCGGCCCAATGCGTTTATCTAGTCATATAGATACTTACTCATCAAAACTTACTATTCCTCTATTTCATTTCGGCATGGCAGGAGTCCAAAAACAAAAGTACATGATATCAACCAAATGTAATTATTTTTGTTCAATGTTGGAAGCTTTCCGGTGATACAGGTTTATAGCTAGCTCCCAACCACACACTTGTCAAACGCAAAACTTGTGGCTCCCATTATTGGGTCATGTTTATTAGATGCATAAAAAGTAAAGTGTGCCTTCAAAAGTTCATGAGAGTCCTATCCCAAGTTCAACCCATGACAATTAATAAAGTGAATATCTTAATTTAGAACATAAATAACACAATAACATGGTGAACATACTCGGAATAGCAATAAAGCTAATGGGAAGATATGGTGGACACACTGGAAATACTTGGCTAAGGAGTGTTGGAAACAAGTTTTTACTTGTTGGAATTTTTTAATTTTTGGGATAGCAAGAGGGAGATAGTTGACCAGATACTATGCATGCATATGTCCATAGACTACTCATTTCATGAAAAACTAAATAAAACAGCAATTAACATCAAGGACATGAATAAGAGATAGCTCAAGACAACATTATTGCAAATTTCTACACATAAAAAGCCTAGAAATCATGCAAACATATTTAGCTCTTCAAATCAACCATGGAATCTCTATTCCAAGTCATAATACTAGCATCCAATACATTCCAACCCCAAACTCCAGTAGATCAATCTCATATAAAATGATGGTGGTGGTCTTATCAAAACAAAAATAAAAACAAAAACTAGACGCTTCAAGTCTCTACGATAAATGCTTTGCTTAGAAAAACAGAAATTAGACGTGTGCTAACCAAAAGAGTGTAGCTCCAGTGGGGTGTTCATCACATCCCCAAGCTTATGGCTTTCACCATTCTTGGATGTCTTGAGGCGCAGCTCCTCTATTCCATGTGAAAAAACTTCACAAAACATGTTTCTCCCATTCTTTTTCTGTGGGGTGAGATTAGCAAGGACAAACAAATCACATGCTTGCTGTGCAAAATTCCAAATCAAATGCTCCAGTATATAGAAAATAAGGTTCATTATGTTTTATGTTCACTCTCTTGCTTGAAAGAATCATGGAAATTCGATTCCCAAGCCCAAAGAGTGCATAAAACAAAAGAAGGCAGAATCTGTCCAGAAAAGAAACAGCAGCAAAACGAATGTTTTTCCCTAAGCTAGACTCGTCAAACAATTAAGCCAATTTTTGTGCTTACAGAGGACAAAAAGTTGCAGAACATACTAAAAAATTAGCTCAATCCTACATACTAATAAAAAACGTAAAATCATACGGTGAGAAGACTTGTGCTGAAACAGAAATTTCATGCACTAGGATAACAACTTATAAGTCCAAATGGGTTTGACTTGACTCTTTATTGAAAAATCCAGAATTAAAACAAAAAAACTAATCTCTTGATACAGCAAGAGGACACTAGGAAAATCCAAACAAAAACAACCGGGAGCTTGATAATCAAGAGGGATAAAGCTCATGAGGGAGCTTGTTCTTCAGCGTGCCCCTCTTCCTTGGTAAGTGCTCCATGCTTTTCTTGTGAGAGAACTGAAACTTGACATTCCCTTCCTTGGAGTCTATGATTGCACCTGTAGTACGAAGAAAAGGTCTACCCAAAATAATAGGACTAGGGGATTTACCCCCCATATCCATAATAATGAAATCAACGGGTACGAAAGTCATGTGCAATTCAATCATAACATCTTTTACTTGTCGTAGGTGCAACCTACCCAATCTTATGTGTTTGCACACCTTGTTGGTGATGAAGACTTCTTGTGAGCTCCCTTGTACAACTCCTTCACCTATGGCTCCCCGGCAACGGCACCAGAAAAACGCTTGATGGCTAGGTTGAGACTCCAAGTGCAGAGTGTGTAGCTAGTGGAAAGCCTTCTTCCCCACGAGGGTGACTCGAGCGTCTAAATCGAACTCTTGGGGAGCGAGTATTTCAGCAGTTTTCTTCCAAGCTTCCTCCAGGTTCCTACAAATAAATAGAGAGTTTTGTGCCCTCAACCTCACCAAGTGGTTGTCAAGCACAAGGTGTGAGACTTCTAAATTGCAATGCAAAACTGAAAGTAAATGTGCAACAATTAAATCTACTACTAAATGCAAATGAGAAAATAAATATGCAATGGATTGTTTTTGTATTTTTGTGATGCAAGTGGTGATGGAGGTAATGTAAATTCGAATTGCAGATGCAAGTAAAGTAAAGTGCAAGTAAAGTAAATTGCAGCAAAGTAACTAGAGTGTTTTCTTATAATTAAAATAGGACCGGGGTTCATGGTTTCACACTTGCATTCTCTCAAATAAAGTGGTAGACGGTGGACATAAATAATTACATGTGAGATTACAATAACATGTTTAACATTGAGTACTTTCATACGGGCATCACGTCCTAGTAGAGAGATCTCTACGGTCACATTGATCCCTCTTATACTCAACCAAGATGCGAAATAAATCATAACACCTCGATAATTAAGGAAAACCAGAGTATATCTTTAAGCAATGTGACATGAAGTTGAAGTAAGAACTTGCTAGATCTAGTCATGGAGATTGATTAGTGTCACTTCAAATCCCCGGTAACAAGGTACTCCTTTTTATCCCTAGTGAGGTAACTAAGAAAGGTTTAATAAAACCTAAGTGGATCGCTGAACTTCTGTCACTTTCACAGCACTAGCCACCCCCCGTTACTCCAGCTAATGCACCCATCACCCCACACACGCTCTCAAGAACTAGATTGATCAAAGCTAGCAAATAAGAATGGGCTAAATAAGATACATCTACTCAAATAACTCAAGAGAAACAATTGCAATCTCAGACTCAATAACTCATAGAAAAGATCCACCACATAGGAATTACAACGGTGCCCGTAATCATGTGAGGCAGCTCATACTGATCTAATTAGTGAAGCACATAGAGAGAGAGATACAAGTGCTACTTCCACAAACCCTTTGCCCTGGGGTGGACTACTCCCTCTTCATGGAGATTTCGATGGAGATGACGTTGGAGGGGTAGGAGATCACACCGGCGGCGCCCCGCCGGAGTTTTCCCCCTCCAATCTAGAACTTCTGGTCTCTGTTTTGGTGTTTCGGTGTTTCGGTAGCGCTCCTCTCCGTAAGGGTACGGGGGACCCTTTTTATTGTCGGTTTAGGTCAAGACGGAATGGGTAAGTCGAAGATGGAAGGAATTGGGGCCACTGGGGCCAAAAGGGGGCCTCTCACGCGGCCAAAGAATCTGGCCGCGTGGAGGGTCCTCTTTTGGGCCTCCTTGCCCAATTCTCGTGGATCCTTCGCCCGCAAGTCTTCTCCTTCCAAGAAAATGACCCCCGCAGATTTTCAGGTGATTTTGCGGAAGTTTGCCCCCTGAAACGTCAAAAATATAGAAACGGGGTTTCTGACAGGCAGGGGTAATTCCATAAAAGTTGGGGGACTTTGTAATTTAACCCCAAAATACTATAAAACATTGAATTATACCCTTATATGATGCAATATGTAATAGAAACCCATGTGAAAATATGAAAAATTCATCTATGCATTTTACATGCATCACACGGTCATTGTTCTGAAGCAGAATCAGCGTGTCATCCGCGTATTGCAAGTGCGTAATTCCCCCCCCCCCAGAATTAGATGTGGCACCACCCCTGCGATGTGCCCCGCGGCGTTGTCCGACACGAGCATGGCCCCACGAGCTTCCGCTACGAAGTTAAATAACAACGGAGAAATTGGATCCCCTTGCCTCAATCCCCGGCGGTTCCGAAAGTAAGGGCCGATGTCCCCATTAATGGAGATATCAGGCTGACCACCCCAAACCAGTTGTTCGATACGGTGGATATAACTGATGTCGATGCACACTACTATTCTTGTAGACAGTGTTGGGCCTCCAAGTGCAGAGGTTTGTACACCAGCAGCAACTTTCCCTTAAGTGGATTACCCAAGGTTTATCGAACTCAGGGAGGAAGAGGTCAAAGGTATCCCTCTCAGGCAACCCTTCAATTACGATACAAGAAGTCTTTTGTGTCCCCCAACACACCTAATACAACTTTCAGTTGTATAGGTGCACTAATTCGGCCAAGAGATAGTGAAATACAAGTAGTATGGATGATAATAAGTGATAATAGCAATCTGAAATAAAAATGGCAATAAGCAAAAAATGTAGCAGAACTGATTGTAAATGGTGTTTCAATGCTTAGAAACAAGTCCTAGTGATCATAACTTCACTAGTGAACACTCTCAACAATGATAACATAATTGAATTCATAAATATTCCTCTTCACAACGCTACTCTGAACCACTCTCCGGCCGAATAACAAACACCAATTCATTGCGTAGGGCTGTAACAGCACTCCTCAAAGTCGCATTCACATGTCTAGTTAACCCCATGCTGTCACTATGAGCGCCTTAGAAGGTACTAGACAAACACCACAATTTTATAGGGTCATCCAACACAAGATATAAATATCATGCTAAACCACATGGTGCACACACTGTCACCTTTACACTGTGATCAAAGTGTTTATGGATATCTCAATAACAAAACCACTTGAGTAGCATAACACATGAAGAATAACATCTACGTATTCAACTAGATTACAAAGCTCATGATCACATAAATATCACACCATGGGAGAGAGAGATGAAACACATAGCTACCAGTAGATCCCTTAGCCCCAGGGGAGAACTACTCCCTCCTTAACATAGGAGCAAGCAACAGAGATGAAGATGGCGGTGGAGTCGATGGAGATGGCTCCGGGGACACTTCCCCGTCCCGTCAGGGTGCCGGAACAAAGATTTATGTCCCCCGAATCTTGTCGGTGGTGGCGGCGGAGCTATGGAACTTTTCATGCAAAAAGGCTGATTGATTTAGGGTTTATGCATCCGGGAGACTATATAGGCGAAAGGGAACCGTCGGTGGGTGGCCAGGGGGCCCACACCACCTAGTGGGGCAGCCAGGGAGTAGCATACACGGAGGCATGGTGTGGGGGCTCCAGGGCCCCCTTCCGGGTCTTCTTCGGACTTCCTTGACCCTCCGGGAATTCTAAGACTTCTGGATTTTGAATCGTTCAATTCCGAGAATATTTCCAGAACAACTTTTCTGAAAATAAAAACAGTAGAAAACATGAACTGGCTTTGTGGCATCTTGTCAATAGGTTAGTCCCATAAAATCGATAAAATAGCATAAAGTGTAAGGGAAACATGTAGCATATGACATGAAAAACAACATGGAACATAAGAAATTATGGATACGTTTATGACACATCAACATCCCCAAGCTTAGTTCCTAGTCGTCCTTGAGTAGGTAAACGATAAAAACAATCAATTACTAAGGTGACATGCTACCAACATAAACTTGATCATCATAGTAATGTAAAGCATGTAAACTAGGATAAAATGAATAAAGGTTGTGGTTTATAGTTGATATCAAATAGAATAACGTATAAACCATTAGGAGGAACAAAGTAAAACTTTTTAATGTATCAATATTAAAATACAATCCACTATGCAAAGTATATTAAATATGATTTAAGCTTCAAGAACAAAATATAATCATCCAAGGCATCAAACTCTCACAACAACTGCTGTTAGGATCAAGTCAAGTGACAACTATATGCACGTAGGAAAACCATCCATGTGTACTCAAAAAAAGCAAGCGTTCTGTATTGGTTCCTTGCACCATGGTGTTGTCTCTAAAATAACATTATGGGGCGGGTTTGGATGGTCAATGGAAGAAAGTCTCACACAACTGAAAGTGATCATTAGACAAGAGGTAGTCTTATAATGGAAGTTATGCAAGGAGTAGTTATTGCCACACAATGGATACACATAGAGCTAGAAGTGTATGAAAGCTCTCCAATGAAACTAGTGGGGTTGCATCTAACTTTCTTGCTCACGAATACCTAGAGCACTTTTTAGGAGGCTCATCATTGGAATATACAAGACAAGTTCCCCGCACATAGTTATGCAAATTATAATATGAAAACTCTCTCCAAACTGAAGTAATGATGCTAACCAAGCACAAGTGTGGAACAAGTGATAGTAGTGTTACCCCCTCTATTTATTATCTCTCTTTTGCCCTTTATCTTTTTTTCTTTTTGGGTTTTGTCTATTTTTTATTTTTTAATATATAACCTGACTGGTAGGGGAAACATTCTATTTTACAATGAATCATCACACTTTTAGTACTCATAACTCAAACTAAAATATCTATGATGTATATAAAACTAAATGCTCCTGCCAGTGTAGCGGTATGCAAAATAACAGTGAAGGATGACATCAAGTAACATAATGAAGATGGATGTTGTATGGCAATATATCTCGGAATGTCTACGGAAATGCCATGGTAGGTAGATATGTTGGCTGTTTTGAGGAAGATAAATGTTGTCTTATGTGTAGAAGAACAAAGTTCTCCCACGGTTTTTGGATGCATTGGCAAAGTTTGCACCAACTCTCAATGTGAGAATGAGCAATGCACAGTACCGAAGAGGCTAGTAAATATTGATGGTGGAAGTGCCAGAAAACCGCAACATAGAACTCACAAGTTAAAAGATTCCAAATAAAATCATGATCTCACACGGCATAATGAAAATCACTCCAAGAGGTTCTGTGGCAGTGATAAGTCACTGTTGGCTACCGCGACCGTAGCACGTAACAAAAAGCCATTACGATTGCTATCAGGAAAGGAAGTCGTATACCATTATACTTTCAACTGGTTTTTTGAGTGTGGCCCTGTTTCAAGCTTTTAGACCAACCATTAATTGTTTTTACTTTAATAAACCAGCAAGTGTACAATTACGCATATTAATATCTCAAAACAACAACAAATAATCAAGTGAAACAGTTTATTGATCTACAAGAATATGCAACCTTTTTGGTTATACCATCTACCACACGTAGCAATTTCTACCTCCATAAAGCAACAAAAACAAAAAAATCTCCAAATAATATAGCAATGAAACAAGAGAGTAATAGCATAACTCTACTAGAACTAACAACTCTGAAAAATATATGCATGAAAACAAGGGCTAAACGCGGTACTAGCAAAAACTGAACACTAACACAACAATAAGAATGAAAACTAGAGTGTTCTAAGCAATGAAAACGGAGTGTATCTCTCTCCAAAAAAAGTATGATAGGATCCAACCATAAACTACATCAAAGAAAACAAAACAAACTGAAAGCAAAAATAATTGACGCTCCAAGTACAATTCGTATGATGTGACCGAATAAAAATATATGTTGACTAGTAGTGACCTGATAAATTGTTGATGAAGAAGGGGATGCCTTGGGAATCCCCAAGAATAGATGCTTGATTCTTCTTAGAATTTGCTGGGATGAAACGCCGGGCCATCCCCAAGCTTTGACCTTGCACTCTTCTTGATCACATTATATCACCCTCTTCTCTTGACCCTTGAAAACTTCTTTCACACCACACTCAAAGAGTAATTCACATTAGAGGGTTAGCGCACAATAAAAAATTAATGGGTTCTGTATGGGAACACGTGCTATTGATAATTTAAACATTAGATATAGCCACTGATGTTTCGTGAAGCAAATAAATCCACCTGACATCGTAAAAGAGCAAATGGAAGAAAAATGGCATAATCTGCCAAAACCAGAACAGTCTGTAATGACGAATTTTTTCGGGGCACTTAAGTTGCTGAAAAAAAAACTTTAAAAATTAAAAAGTTTCGGAATTAACTAAGGAATAAGAAAAAAAAGGTTCAGGTCCTTTCGATCTTTTCGTGAATTATACGATTTTTTACTGTTGACAGCAGAAATCTGTTTTCTGTGCAGAAATCCAAAACCAACTCCAACTTTCGTTAGAAACTTTAGGTAGCACAAATAATTCAAGAAAATAAATATACAAAGGATTTCATAGAGAAGTGTACAACACGTTGTCTCAAAGAAAACAGAGAAGGAAAAGCAAAAAATAAAACCATGGGTTATCTCCCAAGAAGTGTTTTTTCTTTAACGCCTTTTAGCTAGGCATGATAATTTGAGAAGATGCTCACATAAGAAATATGGATTGAAGCAAAACAGAGCATCAACAAACAAATTTAAAACAAGTTTAAATCTAACCCACTTTCTATGAAAAAGAATCTTGTAGAAAAACAAGTCAATAAAGCACAAAGTGTTTACCATAGGAAGACAAAAGAAGTGCAACTTCAGAAATTTCAACATAAAGAGGGGAAACTTGATATTGTTGAGATGCATAAAATTATGTTTCCCTCTCTCGTAATAACTTTTAGTAGCATCATGAATAAAATTAACAATATAACTATCACATGAAACATTCTTATCTTGATCACAATCTTCGAGTGCCCGCCCGCAAACATTCTACAAGGTTACAAGGTACACACCTTAAAAACACCTTAAAAAATACAAGGTATATACACCTTAAAACTATAAAGAACTATCGTCGCAAGGAAGTCTCTTGAAGCAATCGCTCCGTCTCTGCAACAGTTAGTCGCACGATCCGCTCAGCTGTCGGTCCCACAACCTCATAGTTCGGAACAAAGTCAACAGGTGCTCCTCGGGTATCAGGAAGTTGCACCACAGAGTTAAATTGATGCCAAGATGCCACAGCCGCACGAAGGCAAGAGCCACCTGAGTGCCGCAAATGAGCTACTGATGCACACACTCGTGAACATCCGCCACCCAATGAAACATCCTTAGTAGGCCACTCAGTTTATCGGGAACAGCTTCGAAAGGTAAAACGCCCGATGGACCAAAGAAAGGGCCTCCCGACAAGATTCTACAAAGAGTTGTGCCTGGCTCACCCGATACTTCAGCGTCGTCAGAAGAAAACCCCTGCCGAGGTCAGACCAGAAGTTGCACGCATGGAGGTTGGAGATGCTCGATTCACAAACCACGCGGTTGTCCACCCAGTGACCTTCGCACGCTCCATAAGGCTCAGCAACTACATAAGAACACAAGCTAGAAAAACTCTCGGGGGCTTGCAAGACTTACAAAGCATGCTCTTCGGAATGCTCACCAGCTCCTCCATCACAAACTGCTCGCGATCCGTAGCAAGCCTCTGCTTGGATTTGGCAACATTCGCCACACCCTGCAGAGCCTTGATCTTAGGCTCTCCATCCGCGACGCGGCCACGAAGTGAAGCAAGCATGCTTGCATCCGTAATGAACTGCCCAGTCCAAGGAGCAACACCACTCGACGAACCTCTGCCAGAATCTCCCACCTGGAAAAAAACAAAGGAGATACGACAGTTTCAACGACAAATTCACACACCACTGGATGATTTACAACAAATACATCTTCGAGTGCTCTGGGGCTACTCCCATCGGGAGAACACAAAGTAAGGCATGATAAAAAATGCTGAAACTTTCAAAAACATCTCGATTGAAAAATAAAAGTTCGGGAGGCATCACAGGGTTCATTACACATAAGCATACAAAAGCACGAACACCGTTCATCCTAAGGAACTACAGATTTTCCAGAGGTAGCTCCACTCGCAGCAGGCTTCCCACCACGGCCGCGGGAGACTACGTTGGAGAGCATCTTCGCAATCTTCCATGCATTATCGCCAAAGGGTCGGAGCGCTACCTTTTTGCCCAGCGCACTCGGGGAAGCTCCGAATATACCTTCTCCAGGTCACCCGAGACGTTGTGCGCCAAAGAAAACTCGATAGTTGTCTTGGCTCCGCACTCGTTCTACTTGAGGGAGTACTCCTGAAGAGGATCATGTTCGCCAAGGAAGACTTGCAGGAGGCCACCAAGAGTTGGCGGAACCGGCCTACCAACAAGTAATCGTTGGTGCAGCTGCATCAGAACTCGGGCAGCATCACGAAGGGAGAAGCAGGCTTTGTTTCTGTACTCCTGCAGCTGAGTGCACACGTCCGTCAGGGCGTCGACTCAAACCCCTCCGCGTAGCGCCAGCTCAACTCCAATAGCATCTAAATAGAAATGGAGCAAATAAACGTCAGGAAGAGGAAAGAGCAAGCCGCCGTCGAAAGAAATTCGCGCGTAACTTACCAGCCAGAGCCTAGGCCAAGGGACGAAGGACACCGACCAAATCATTGTCGTGCGCTGCGCCCGCTTCCTCCAACTGCTTCAAGGCCTCCTGAGCTTCCGTGAGACGGTCAGCTGAATTCTTGCGCGTGGACTCTAACTCCTTTCGGGTAGACTCCAGCTCTTTCTCGGGGTCTTTAACTCGAGAAGCAGCATCCTCCTTCTCGGACGTCAGGCGGGTAACCTCATCTGCGACATAGAATGTGCTCGATAAATAACAGTCGTTGTCAGAAGAAGCACAACCAAAGTAAGAAGTGTATGATTAACTCACCCGACGAGAGGCGAGCATCTTAAACCAGGTTGTTGTGCTCTCCAGCTCGGCCATGATTAGGCAGCGCCCAAAGGCAGCCAGAGAATCAAGGACAACCTACAAAAAATTTCCTATGGATTAGAAAGATATTGCTTGAGCCTATACATGACTGTATATAGTCAAGTATAGCCTCGCGGGCTATTCCCATGAGGAGAACTGTCGTGCACCCGATAAAAGTAAGAATTAAGAAACAGACAAGAAAGAAAAATCTCGACTTGAGTCCATAGCCATCTGCAAGTAGTCGACCATAGACTCGGGGGCCACTCCCATAGGGAGCACTGCCGTGCAACCGATATAAAAAAAGAGGAAGACGAACTGCAGAAATATAAGAATAATTTACCTTGCCCTGCGTGGTCGACAAGGGATCAGCCGACCTAGCCGAAATTTCCTTGCTCGCTGACGCCCCGGCATCTCTAGGCCGCCTACCCGCCGAACTTGGCATCACATACTCCAAAGTGTCGACCGACTTCACAGGGATTGGGGTCGTCCAGTGGGGCTTGGAGCTGGAGAAGGATTCATGATGGCCTCCTTCTGCTTCACGAACGAAGACAAAGATGCGAACTGATTCATGCTGATGGTCACAAGACTACGACAAAAGTTAGAATCAGAAGAGGAAGAAGCAACTCTGTGTCAAAGAAAAAGCACATGACTCACTCATCATCGTCATCATCGTCGAGGTTCTCCGGGACCCAGGCAGTGGAGATCTTTGATTGATGGATGGTGGGGGGAAGCACGTTCAGGGTAGTTGCCCGGATGGGCGCGACCTCCTCGACACGATCACTACTGAAGGAATTATCCTTGGAAGTGACCTCGGCCTCCTCCGCCCTACAATGCTTGCGGTAGAAGAGTGAGTTCTCCTCCTCCTCCTCTTTCTCCGGAAACTCTTCGCTCGGCTCAGCGCCAGCAACGCTGGTGTAGAGAGGAGTCTCAAGGTTGCTCGCCAGATTGTCCGAGACATTGTCATTAGCAGAGAGTGGCCGGTAGCATGTCGCCACATCCTGGTTCTACAGACAAATGAAGAAAAGACAGCGGTTCAATCGACGAAACCCAAAACATAAAAAAGAAAGAAGAAGGATAAAAATTTACCTCACTCGAAGGGTTCTCGACATCGAAAGGGGTGAGAGGGAATGGCAAGTAGCCCTCCCCTTTCTTCAAGAAGGTGATGGTGGCGATCTTCTTTTTGAATTCCGCATTCAAAAGAACGTCTTCGGACGTCCGGATCCAATCATTGACACCCTTTTACGCGCAACGGGTCGGCCTGTCTTGGAGCTGCTGGACCCTACGGTGCAGAAACACACCCTCCAAACGTATCCCGAGCAGAGGAGAAACCACCTTGGATTTCTTGGCTGACAGCGCCTGCGACCAAGACTTCCTCCGCTTCAAGACGGCGAACGGGTAGAATTCCGGAACGCCACCCGCGCTGTTGTCGGTGACGTAGAACCACCTTCGATGCCACCCTTGAGCTGAGTCGACAAAAATCATCTCCAGGTACGGGTAGTCCTTATTCACCTGGATCCCGAAGCCGCCGGTCGTCACCGGTTCTCCAATCCTCTCGCCGGGAGGTGCTTCTCCTGAAAGATCCGCACCTGGAAGATGCCCTTCTAGAGCCCCCAGTGCGGGCGAATGCCGATGAAGCACTCACAAAGCACGATAAAACACGAAATGTGTTGTATCGCGTTAGGAGGAAGATCGTGCAACTGTATGCCATAGACATACAACAGCCCGACGAGAAAGGGATGGAGAGGAAAGGACAAACCTCGATCACCATATTCCGAGAACGCGACGCGCTCATTGGTGAGCGGATTGGGCATCTCCTCCATCTTCGTCGACATCCGGACGCGCTTGGAGTCTTCAGGGGGGAGCAGTCCCTCCCTCTACATCTCAACGATGCTCTTCTTCGTCGTTTTGGCCAGGCGCCACTCGCTCGTCCTCCTCACCGGGGCTGCTATGGAGGCGCTCACCACTTCCTTGCCAGACACCTCGGTTGCGCCGCGCTTCTTGCCTCACACGATTGGAGCTTGGTTCGTTCTCGCAGAAGGGAAGGAGTGCTCCAGAGAAGGAAGAAGGTGAATATGTGCTGGGAAAGTTACGTTTTCCCCAAGGCCCATTATTTATACCGAGGCTAGAGGCTACTCTAATACGTTGATCCACGAACATGGCGCTCATTGCCACCGCCACGTGTGAAGCGGAAACAATGATATGGGGAACAGTTACCCCCGCACGATCTTTACGAGAGATCGTGTGTAATTAATGCGCAACCAGCGGATAAATAGGAGCGCGACCGCTCGTTTCCGGTCAAAAAGCTAGCAAGATGGGTCCTACGCGCTCTACCCCACTGCATCACGTCCCATCGGGAGCAGGCGAGTGTGCGGTGACGTCATTGCGCACCTCATGAACACGAAATCTCTTTCGTATGTAAGAGGCGGACACGAAATCTCTTTCGTATGGACCTTATCACACGAAATTTCTTTCGTACCAACATGATCAACATGAAATATTTTTTGTATGGATCTCATAACACAAAATTTCTTTCGTATGAATCTCCCGAAGATCGCAGAATAACAATAGTGGCACTGCGCGTCTGAACGGAAATCGCGAGTGTGCGGCTCCCGCAAACATCCTATCAGGATGTATTAACATATCATTTTATCCCGGGTCGTTTGGCTGACTAGGCACATCCGGATGTCGTATTATTTTGAGTACGAAGGTAAGACCCAGGGATCTCTCCTGTGGGCCTGGAATCGCACTCGAGCTGGGTCCTCCAATAAACTTTCGGTGTCAACAACGCGAAGAAAAATCCTAGCGAACGCCCTAGGTACCCCTTTAAGGTTAAATTCGACTCAATAAGACCTCCACGCAGTCACAGCGATCAACTCGCCGAGTTCGAGTCGGAGGTCTCGAATTCGTGTAGGCCAGAACTGTCTTTGCCCTAGATGCAATTCATTGGCCCTGATATTTCGAGAGAGCCAAGCGACCGAGCCGTACCCTTTTGGGAAAAAAGCCAACACAAGGCGCATTTACCACTTGATACAAGAGTACATCCCATACAGGGTACACACCCTTGAAGTCAGGTGATTGACTGACCAGTCGCAAAATCCAGGAGCGATCTTTGAGTGCTTACTCGACTGTTCTCAGTCGAACAAACACTCCGGGCTAGTGACGTGGGGATGACTCCAGGACCTGTCGAGTGGGCCTACCTGGTCCAAGGACCAACACCAAGGCCCATTGCAAGCCGCTACCCCACGGCTCTAGAAGGCCCAGTGGAAGCCCGCCCGCAAGACTTAAGGATCAAGAAGGAAAGTTTCCACCGACCTAGATCTAGGGTTTGTAACCCCCTCCCCCGGAACGGGTAGAGACCCATACAACTATTTAAAGGCTGGGAGAACCACCGGGCAGGGGATCTAATCTATTTTCCACCACCATAGCCATAAGCTTGAGATAAAATCTCTTGTCTTGCGCACCCACCTTTGTAATCGATCTATCCATAATACATATCAGAAGAGCAGGAGTAAGGGTTTTACCTAAATGAGGTCCCCGAACCTTGGCAAATCGTGCCCATGTTAGCCTACGATTGTCACTAGCGTCTACGTCGTTCTCTTAATCAAGACCCTACCGGATCATCCGAGGGACTTGTCGACATGACTAATCGACATGGATGAAGTGTGGGATTTGTCCATCCAAATGACAGAGAGATATACTCTGGACCGTCTCGGTGATATCACATCGAGACCGCTTTCAAGCACGTGACAAGGTCACAAGGCTGTCATATCACAGAATGAGTAAAAGAGTACTTGTCGGTAACGAGATTGAACTAGGTATGGTTGATACCGATGATCGGAAATTGTACAAGCAAAATATCGCGAGACCAAGGGAATTGGTTACGACGTTTATGGTTCACACGATTACTAGATTCATCGTTAAATGTGTAGGAGTCATTACGGATCTCCAGGTCCCATTGTTGAATATTGATTGGAGAAGTGCCTCGATCATGTCTACATTATTCACGAACCGTAGGGTGACACACTTATGGTTTGATGAATTGATTGAGTGGTTACGGAATATGGGAGAAAAGTTTGGACAACACCATAATTGTTTCGGGGATTATTGAAATAGTCATCGGAATTGTTTCGTCGAATATTGAAATAGTTCAAGGTGGTATATGTTAATGTTTGATTAAAAAATATTTCAAGGGGGTAAGTGTTAATGTTTGTTAATAGGATTAACAAATATTAAAATAAAGAAATAATAGCTCAAGTGTTGCCGAGAACACTATCCCCATGAGTTAGCCATGAGATACGCAGTCTTCGTGAAGATCAAACTTTCCCAGAGTCTTCCTTCTTACATAAGGTGTAGTTTCTCAACACTTCACGACGCTACGGATCAACCTCTTAGAGAAGAGAATCGTAAGGTACGAGAAGATCGTACAAAACCGGTGTTCCTTATTTCTTTCTCCTTCAGGAATCTCAGGACGAGATTCTTGTAGGGGGTAGATTCGTAACATTCCTGTTTTGCTAAAATAAAGTTGTGTTGTGTACATGGCATACATGCATGAAAATGTTGGTAAAAAATTTGCATTTGAAAATAACAAGTGAAATGATAAAAATTACTTAAACTAGCAACCCACAAAGTTGTTCTAAAAAGTTTTCCAAAATAAACAAACCAAGGTATGGTCTTGATGGAAATTTGAAGAGCTTTCCAAAAGTTATTATTGTGAAATTTTTACTTCACAAAAAGGCCCTCAAAACTTGTTTTTGGTTCTGTTATTAAGGTGGAAAACGACCTTTTCGCCAAATGTTGTTTTTCTAGAGGTTTTCCAAGACGCCCTTTTTTCCTCTTCTTCCTCCACGTAGGTAGGCAAGCAGCTCGCTGGCGGGGCGCTGCCACCTCCTGCTACCCCTTTCCTTGGGGATTAGTACGTCGGGGCGTGACGAAGACATGGATCCTGGACCCTGCGGGTAAGGACACCCCGTCTCAGGCCCAATGTTAAGGCACAAGAAGAGGAGCCCTTGGAGTGTTCCAGAAGGCCCACGTGAAGCCCACCCGCACTGTCTTGCGGGTTAAGTTAGGAAACCTGTAACCGACCTAGGGTTAGAGTTTGAATCCTCTCCGGGTAGGGTTTGAGACCTGGCCACCTATATAAGGCCAGGAGAGCCACCGGAGGAGGACCAAGCAGTACCGCACCACCAAAGCTTTAAGCTCGAGATCATACTCTCGACTTGAGAAACCACCATTGTAACCGATCTACTCGTTAATACGGATCGACAGAGGAAGGAGTAAGGGTTTTACCTCTACGAGGGCCCCGAACCTGGGTAAATCTTGCCCCCTGTTTAGCCGATGATTCCACCAGCACTCATGGGTTCTCCTATTCGTGACCAACCGGGACGGAATCCTCCACTTCCCGGAAGAATCAGAATCTGAATCAGGAGCTGTCGACTCGCGCTTTCATCTGGAGAAAAGCGGCGAATCTGTCCGCTTCAACACGAACGATTACCATACCCTCTTGACAGAGGAACCTTCTCGAGTTCAGAGGGCTTTCCGATCTATGCCTAGGACACACGAGCCATGACTGGCTCAAGTCTGCATGGCAGGATCAGAGCAACCTCAGGAAACTGAACATAGCGCGACAGAGCGCAACATAATCGACGTCTCACGGGAAGCTTGGGACCGAGCCAAGGAAGCCATGCGAACGAGCAAGCCACCCGCATCGGGAGCGCCACGCGAAGACTTGATTGCCTACCACTATCATCTACTGAGAGCAGCCGCAACCATCAAGGACGCTCGAATAGATCTGGCCCGTCGAAGAAGAGCGGCAGATGAATCGAGTCAACACGAGCTGAGCTGTCCCTAGCACCCTCGGTCGGTACCCGACCCGCGAGGAAGGGATACGCATCAACATCCAGGGACATCGAGTCCTTAGGCGGGACCAGTAGGTTAGTCGCACCATCCCTCATGAGGGTTGATGACGACGGGAACGTCTACCCGCAAACTCCAACCGCCGCGGTCCTGGCCGAAGCAACCTACATGCAAGTGAACCAGCCGACGGAAAGCGATCCTCGGGGTGAACAGTATAAACATGTGCGCAAGGGGCTAGGACTGGCAGCCGCAAGGCTCGCCTCCTACGACCGCAGGAAGGCCGCAGAGCAGCTGGAGAAGGAGCAACAGGAGAAGGAGAAAGAAAGAGAGGCATCCCGCAAGCATAGGAGCTCTTCGCCAAGAAAGGACAAGTCACCACGTCGTGGTCGACGAAAAGAAGCCCGACGTCGCGACGACAGTCGAAGCAGCAGCGAAGGCAGCCCGAGAGACAAAAGCTCGCGACATCAAAGCAGCCGCTCGTGAAAACGAAGCAAGGAGCCGAGGAAGGACACCGACCGCGACCGGCCAGGACATGACGCGCGATCTGACATCGCACAAAATAAGGTAGACAAGGCAAGGGCATCGCGATATCGTGAGCGCTCTTCGTCCGGCTCTTCGGATGACGAAACCTGCGGTGCGCTCTGCTTTGCCCGCAGCATCCGCGAAGCGCCTCTACCCAGAAGATTTAAACTCAGCACAGAAGTGACAAAGTACGACGGCTCACTCGAGCCCTCTCAATGGCTAAGCGATTACCTCACAGCAGTAAAATGCCAACGTGGGAACAAGAATACAGCTATGCAATATCTCAATCTACATCTCGTCGGCGCGGCCCGTAGCTGGCTGGAAAGGAGACCAAGATCCTGTTACGCATCGTGGGACGACCTGCACCGCGACTTTTGCAAAAACTTCCAGTCGACCTACAAGAGGCTGGCCACCATCGAAGAACTGCGAGCCTGCAAGCAGAAAAGTGGCGAGTCCACCCGCGAATATATCCAGCGATGGACCACGCTCAGAAACACCGCAGGAACCATCTCGAAAGAAGTAGCGATTGAAGCCTTCGCAAAAGGCGCCCGAAGAACTGCTTTCAGAGAAGAACTGGGCAGAGCCGCACCCAAAACTATTGGGGAGCTGATGATCATAGCCGAAAAATGGGCTAACGGAGAAGACGCAGTGCGCAATGAGAGAGCATCATCGCCTGCACACGAAGAAGACCGCCACGGCCGAAGGAAGAGGAGGAAATATTACGATCATGAAGATCGAGAGGAGATTGTAGCGGCAGAATTCACGCGAAGTCGCGACACCGGCCGTCGTGGAAGTCGCGAGTGGAGACCAAAGGCTGAAGACAAAACTCCCGAGGAGGACCTAGATGCATACTTCTCACTACATCTATTTACGGATAAGCGCACGGGCAAAACTAAGGCAACACACCTTCTTAAGGACTGCCGAAAGTTTATTGAAATCTCGGAGGCCTTCTCGAGGAAAAGACCGGCAGCCAGTCAAAATTATCCACCGCTTCTAGGAGCAGGACACCAAGGATTCCAGCCGCCACAACCCCTACCTCCATGTCACATCCCAATTTTGGAATACCTGTTAACACAGTTGTTTTGCTAATTGCTTGACAATTAAACTTTGATTGTGACAATTGAACTTGGATTGTATTTGTTTGAGTGCAACTAAACAAACAAATTATATAAACTTTCATGGCTAAGAAATTGAAAACAAAATATTCAACATATTGTTCCAATGACTTTGGCAATATTTTCTAAAGCAAATATTGATCAAAGAGTCTTCCAAAAACATCTTATGAATCCAATACTTGTTGAATATTATTACAAGACCTAAATTAAGAAAGAGGAAACACTTAATAAAATTTCCCTAAAAGATTATCAGAAAAAGAGGCATTCTTAAATGCTTCACCAAAATATTATCAAATGTTTTTCCAACCTTGCAAGCTTAAAAACAAAGGTATTGGAAAGCATTGACTTGCTATCTCAAGTCATATAAATATTTTGGCAAAACATTATTAAAGAAAAGCCAAGTGCTTTATTAAATAGAAATTCCAATATTTCCAGAAACAGAAAACTAAAACAAGTTACTATTGGAAACTTTCTTTAAATGATTTGAAATTCATACCATTGCTTCCTTATATCAAATAAGGAACACACACAAGAGGAGACCAAAAATTGAATCCATTAAAGTCCTGAAAACATGGTTTTTCTCCACAGCAACATTTGAGTTTTTGAACAAGTTTGTTCTACAAACTTTTTCCAAATGCCATGAAATAAATACCACATGCTCTATAGCATAAATAAGGATGAAAACCAAAAGGGCACAAGTTTTTGAATTGTTTAAGTTGCCAAAAATCCCTGTTTTCTTGACAGCACCTTTTTGAAATTTGAACAAGTTTGTTCTATGAAGTAACTCTAAATGACTTGAATTTTATACCACATAAGTAAAACATTAAATAAGGAATGTGTGCCAAAAATTATCATTTTTGGAAGCTCCTAAGTAGGTTAATAAATTCAATGTCCATTTATGTCAGAATTCAAATTTGAACAACTTTGAATTATGAAGTTTATTCAATTGAGCCAATTTTCATATATGTTGTGCATATCAACTAATTAGAATTTTGGGCAAAAGGATTTTAATTTATGACTTTGTTTGCCTAGAGAAAATAGCATTTTTCAGAGAAGAGAAGGACCTAGTTGTAAATTTCAGGGACCTAGATGTAATCCGAGTCACACCATCTTCAACCTCTAGCTCTCTGTAGAGAAACAGCAGCCCTAGGCCATGCCTTCGAGGGGAAGGAAACTTGGAGGTTAAAGAGGCCCCCATGTGCCCTTGTCTGCTCATGCCTCATCTCTCCCCCCCCCCAAGCTCTCTCTCTCTCTCACTGTTCCAAAAAGACCCAAAACCGAACCCTAGCTTTAAGGCTCGCCGGCAATCGGCCGATTCCGAGCTCGCCGCCGGCTGCCGTGTGGCCTATTAGCTCCGCCTCGACGTGTTGAGCACGTGTGCCAGAGGAATCAGGGCGGAAGGACGCGAGGTGGCCGCGCCATCAAGTTTCTCTTCGGCCCCCGACGAACTCCGGCGGCGAATCGTCGTGGCATCGCCCCTTCTCCGACCTCCTCGAGCCTCCCATCGTGTAGAGGGTATGCGTGCGAATTCCCCGGCCCCTTTTTCCCCCTCCCTCTCCCTCTGGAGCGTGGCCGCGCCGTGGTGGCCGTCCGGCCGCCGCCGCGCGCCGTTGCCGCCGTCCTCCGGTGGCCTCCCAGGAAACGAGACCACTCCCATTTGGTTCCCCGCATCGAGAGAAGCGTGTGCTAGGTTTTGATTCGAGAAACGGTGACCGGATGCCTCGATTGCGAGCTCGCCGGAGCCGTCCCGCCGGCGAGTGACATCGCGATGACGTCGCGCTCGCGTCAGCTCCCCTGACCCGCGCTGGTAGCAGTTGAACCTGCCCGTGGGCCTGGTTCTGCCCGCGTGGCTGCCGCGTGGCCGCTGGCCCGCTGGTCAGCCACAACGTCTAGATCCCACCGCGGTAACACTGGATCTGGCCGGCCCAAAAGCAGATCTGGCCCAAGTCTTATGCTTTTTCCAATTTTAATTTTGACAGAATGTTACCTGTTTGCTTTTGAGTCTAAAATGCTACCTAAAAGATGAATTTGGCCAAACCAAAAATCACAGTGGTACAACCACAAAATCTAAACCACCTCAAAGTTGTAGATCTACATTTGAATGGATATTTTTGAAATGAAAAATCATTTGGCAACAGGTACCAGAAACACCAAAATGAGCACCATTTTTATTTCACAACTCAGAATGAAGTGAGGCCAATTGCATTGGAAAGCCCTTGAAATTTCCTAACTGATGAAGTTAGCCTTGCTTCCAAATTCATTGTATTTTTGAAATGGCATGCAATTTGGTAAAACACCAGTGAGCAATTTGGTGATTTTTATAAAATAATTAAAAATGATTTTTGATGCAAACTCAACTGGATGGTCTTGTATATGTTTAGGACTATCCAAACCTAGAAGGGTTTAATTTTTAGAGCATCCTAGAAAATTTGGTGAACAGATCTTTGTTTTGCATGTTTCTGCCATTTTGGCATTTTAGCTATTTAAATTGTGTGAATATATTTTTGTGTTGCCATGTTGTTTTCTAGCATGTAAAAGTTGTGTGAACTTGTTTTCCAAGTGTTACTTAGCTATTCTAGCATGTTAGAATGTGTGGACTTGAGTTGAGGAGAAATAGGATTTATATTAGTAGCATATGTTTATTCTCTAGTAAATATTTGCATAGTAATTTTGAGTGATGAAATTGTGTGCCAATACTTGGATTGTTGATTGTATCCAGTACCATGTTGGTACTTATATTTTGTTATTATCACCTCTGCTAGCTTGCATTTGAGTTGGTAGAGAGCATGAGTAATTTAGTCATTACTATGAAATTGTTGTGGAAAAATTCCCTCATGTGTGGAATTTTTGACATGAACATTTGTGATTGTGTAGCCACATAATTTTGTGTTGTATCCATAGGTCCAGTAGCATTTTGATTATGTTATTATGAGTACTTGACCCCTAGAGTTTTCACTTGTGTGAAAACAATAGCATGAGTAGCATTACATTGCTTATTTTGCATCCTAGTATTTTCTACTAGTATGGTTAATGCACTAGATGCTAGTTTAGTATTTTGCTAATTTTTGTCAAGTATGACCAGAGGCTTTGTGACCTCTTAATGCTTTGTTATGCTAGTGGAACACCCACTGGTTTCATTGCATTTTTGGTGGAAACATTATTTCCCCAAACTAGATGCATTTCTTTTATAGTTCTATAACTAATGAGTGCCTAGTATTTTTGCTTTGGGAATTTTTGTGCTAAACAAAAATGGGTATGCTTCTGTTTGTAAGTGGTTATAATCATGTGTGGCTTTCTAGGAAAAATCCATCTTTGGATTGTTGTTTGATTCCTCTAGTAATGCCCCTTTTATTTACTACTAGTATGTAGGAGTTGCCCTGCAAATTGATGCATTGTTTTATCAAATAGGATATTTTTGTTATAGCAAGTATAGATGTTTTTCACTACTGTTTTTGTGACATGGACCCTCTGGTTGTATTTCAATTACTTGATTGAAATGCATCCATTGATTCTTCATGTTTGAGTAGTACTAGATTCCTTAGCAGTTTTTGTGTTGAATTGTTTTTCCTGCCAACTTGTGTTTGGTAGAAAATGGTGTATCCTTGCATGAGGACATGTTTTCATTCCCATTATGATAACATGGTTCCTTGGTTGCATTTTAGTATTTTACATGTTATGCATGTTTGCATAGCAAACTTTTAGTAGAAACATGTCAATAGGATTCCTCCTTTTTAGTCATTGTTTCTGTTGTTCTCACTATGAGAAATTGTGTGTTTTATGATGAGTCTATTACCTTGTTACACTTTTGTAGGCTCACTGATTTGTAAAAGTAACTTTTGCAAATCATGTGTCTTATTTATTCTTGAGGTGAATTTAGACTCAGTAGAATGGCTACCTTTTTCTTTTTGTGGGGTGGTTGATAGACCCATTGCCATGCTTATTTTTGTGCATGTTTTATATACTTTTAGTAGGCTCACCCTTGTGAACCTAAGTGTATTTTGGGCTTATTAATATCTTGGTATGAGAGTGGCACACCCACTGAATCCATGATATTAAGGTTGTGAGATATGTTCCTCCAACCTTGAGCTGCTTGTTAAATGGCATTTCTGCCAAGTGTGTTTGTTTGATTGTTTGCCTAAGTAAATAATTGTGTGATAGGTTATTATTAGATTTCCTTGCTGTATGTATTGCTACATATGGTTGCTTGCCTTGATTGGTTCTGAATGTGTGTCCTTTATTCCTTTTACGGCGTTAGAAAAACGAAGAGGAAGGGAGTGTCGTGAAGCTCTGTTTCAAGATCCAGTCACTCCAGAACCAGGGACACAAGAGATACCAGGCAAGCCATCCTGATTGCTTGCTGATACAATAATTATCATTATCTATCATGCATGTTTTACCTCTGAAGTTTTACAAAAACTTGGTTATCAAAACTATTTTTGATGTGGAATTTACTACTATACTATTATATAGGTTACTATCATGCCAATAGTTAAACTTGGTAATACCAAGCCCATAAGCCACCCTATGGTATTTATTACCATCAAATATACTAGTCCCTAAGTGGACACCCTAAAATTGTGATTATACAAAACAAAGGCTTTACGGAAAAAACCCGGAGAAAAGGCGGATCCTTGTTCTCCGGAGGAATGTGGAAGTGGTCATTTTTGAGAAAGAGGTGTTTTCAAAAATGACACATAACCTAGTCTTCGCCGGACAACCTTTACCGTACTGCCACCCTACCCCAACATGGGCAAGGGGCTTAACTTGAAGTTTGTTCTTATTAGTGTGTGCTATCTCAATGTGCTATAGGGGATGGGATCCTCTGAACCGAATGTCGTGGAGACATATAAAGTGTGGGATTAATTTTCCCTCCGGATGCATCAGATGAGGCATCCTGGCTTGGCGGGGATTAGCTCGGTGCCGGGGATGTGGTAAAACTCAACTGAGAGATAGGCATATACTAGCTTGAACATAGTGGATGGTTATGATCAGATACCTGATGTTTACATACTGTTGTTACAGTCCGTGATTGTTCACGGGAGGTGTACTGGATCTGGTGGATGTGTACACCTCTGCAGAGTATAACTTTTTCGAAGAAGCCGCGTCCTCGGATATGGACAGTTGAATGGCCATGTAGCTAGCATTGTGTCAATGTTTTCAAAAGAGGAAGTTTTTTAAAAGGAATTTTGGAAAGGAAGTGTTGAACTTGTGAAGTTCGGAAAGGAATGGAAACTTATACCGTGGAGGTATCGTCGATGATGAAAAGCCAGGTGATGGTGTACAAAACAAAATGTTTTGCAAAGAAAAACCTTTTCTACTCTAAGCAAGAATTCTGGAAACTGATTCCAAGAAGTTTTGCCAGGAGAAAATATTCTTTAACAAAGTTTTACAAAACCTCTTGTACTTGTGACATCGACAAGAGAAATAAAACTATATTATTTTCTTCTGAAGTATCTTCTTCAACGAAGATACAGATAAACCTGACTGCAACTGTGGTGTCATCATATATGAACACCATTGATAGTGAACCATATTTATAGCCTACCTATTCCACCATATAAGCATATTTGCATGTTTGGTAAGTGACATGATGGATGTCTTGCTGAGTACATTCAAATGTACTCATTATGGTTTCGCCCCTGGTATCTACTTATCAGATTTGGAGAAGGAGTCTCCGAAGGAGATCTATGAAGAGAAGTACGGAGTTGACGGCTTTGCGAACTAGGATCGTCTCCGGGTCAGCAGCCTGTAGGTTAAGGCGTGACATGGGCTCAGCTACGTTATGTTTTTATTTGTCTTCCGCTGTGTTTGTTAAGTTGCCTGCCCTGCGTGGCAGATGTTTTAGTCTTGATCATGTGATCATTTGTGTAATACCTTTACGTATTCGTGTAATGGATGATGTATTCTGTGTGCCAACTTTGTATGTTGTTCACGACTGATCTTTCTGGGATCGTGAATGTATGCATACGTAGGGTTTCAGACTGCCGGTCTGGGGTCCTTACAGAGTTGGTATCAGAGCCATCCTGACCTTAGGAGACCTTAGTTAGCATGGACGTCAGATAGGAAAGAAAAATATTTTTGAGTAAAAACCCATTTACTATCTACATTGTTTTTATCTAAGGGAATTTTAGTATATTTTCCCTCCTTTTTATCTTTTGAAAAGATTCTATATGCATATCAAGGGCGTCCTTGAACAGTGGTTCGAAGGGCGGGCCTTATAGAATTGGTATCTCTCTCGGTTAAGAGTTTATTTCTTACCTGTTTGCAACTGCTTCGCTCTGTTTTTGAAACATCTCTCGACTTTGAAGTTTTCTGTCCAGAAAATAGTTGGGGTTTCAAAAACAGATTGTCGCGTAAGTTTTACCTCTCTCAATTAAAAGTTTTAACAAACTTTACTTCTATTATCTTGTTTCCGTACAAAAGCTTTTATACTTGCCGATGTCCCGAGAGACCAAAATAATTGCCTAGCTCTACAGTGATGATGGTCAGAAGTAGATATAGTTCTTCAGCCACTTCTAGGATTTTTGATTAGTCTAGTTTGGAGTAATTTAGCGATTACCCCATGAGTCGCATCCCCCGACGTAGCTCCAATGGAGCCTTGCTTGTGTGTTTTGGCTTGCTTATGTGTGTCCGTAGGACTTTGTGCTATTGTGTGGTGTAGAATTTGGTTCATCTAGGCTTCTATATGTTTGTGGGGTGCTCAAAATTTGCATATTTGTGATTGCCCCGCTCTTGTTTTTGAATCGCCTCATGTTAAATTTTTGCAAGCAAAAATGTTTGTATAGCATTCAAAAACAAGAATTTGTTGCTTAGACTTATACTTGTTTTCGCTTCATAATGCGACCCGTCGTGAACCACCACCATCTCCCCCCACAATTAATGAAAGCACCTTTGGACCTATATAGAGGACCATCAAGCCACACGAACTGCTAGCGTTGCTACCAGTGATGCACTCTAACAAATAAAGCTCCAACAACGACAATCCTCAAAGAAGAAAAGGCGTGAAGAAAACCAACCAATACTGACCTAAACCTCTATGTTTTGTCTGTTTGCAAAAGACTCTTTTTACCCTGTTGGATAAATGTTGCACCTCTTTATGTCCCTTTTAAAAGACCAAAAAAGATAAATCCCCTTTTAAAAGTTATATACCTCCCTCCTCTGGAGAAAGGTGCAAAAGAAGTCTCCACATGCCATGATGCGCAACCCCCTCAAAAGCCAATCCGAAAGGCACAATTCAATATTCGACGTACGATGACGCTAGTCATATCTTGTCGGACAAACATGATTAAATAGAAAGCTAACAAGACTAACATGATTGGTCTAATCTTAGGTTGACACCTAACCAAATCATGTGAACGACTGACAACTCTTTCTAAACCAAAGAATTAAGTGACTTACGACACTTTTTAATCTAGTTGGTAAAAAGGAGAAGTCACGAGAAAATAAGATGATGACCTATTCGTTTACTAGTCAATAGGATATCATGTGTATCTACTTTGGAAACCAAAACTTGGTAGAGATTGTAGGTACTATGATATTCGGGGTTTAAAAAAATTAAGTGAACGATGGAATGGTTATGATAGATCAAGAAAACAACAGTTTTCCTGTTTTTGTTTCTTTGTGTGCTCTTGATTGAAATAAATTTGTGTTTTATTCAATCGTGCTTCCTAACTTGTATGGAGTTGTTAGGGCTTAGTTTTTTGTTTTTATTACAATAAACCTACCCTAGAAAGTGTGTGCATGATTGGAAACTCAAATAAAAATGAAATAGCATTTGTTACCTTCTAGTTTTATTAATTGGATTGTTGTGTGGGCAAATCCTTGTAGCTTTGTTTACCTAGATTTTTGTTGTGGTTATATTAGATCAAGTACCACTTTGGTACTGTTATTTCTATGTTATTATCTCTAGTAGCTTACACCTTATTTTATAGCAAAGCATGTGTAACATTTGTTGTTTGTTTTCTGGTACTTATTTCACTAGTTGTGTGAGCAAATCTTTGTGTGCTTGTTACCTAAGTTTTTGCTATGATTATGGTGAGTCCAGTACCATTTTGGTACTGTGATTTATATGCTATTATCTTCATTAACTTGCATGTGATCTTATAGCAAAGCATGAGTACCATTTGTTATTTTTCTAGTGTTTATTCTTTGGAATTATTGTGAGAGCTAGATTTTTGTGTGAATGCTTTAGTAGATTTTGTGCTATGTTTAATGGAGTCCAGTACCATTTAGGTACTGTAATTTTGATGCTTGTACCTATGTTAGCTTGCATGTCTCTTAATAGTAAAGCATGTGTAAGAATTGCTATCAATATGCACTAGTGTTGTTTCACTAGATTAAATAGCCTTATATTTTTATCTTGTATGCAAAGTTTTTCATGAGTAACCAGAGGTTTAGTACATATTTCTCCTTGGTATTAGTAGGCCATAGCCCACTGGTCCCATTGTATTTTGGCTTGAGGATGAAAATCCCCAACCATACACCTGTGTGAAAATAGCATGTTTCACTATGTGATTGATTTCTATTTTTCACCATGGAAAAATATAATTGTTTTCTTTTCACTTATGCAAGTGAGAAGTTTATTTCTTATTAGTAAAGGCTAATATGTTTAGGTGTGATCTTTTTGTTAGCATAATATTCCTTAGGGGTATCATGTTAAGAAATGTTTCACTATCGTGTGCTAAAATTAAATTGTTCGCAAATAAAATAAATTCCTCTTGATTGGTAGATTGTTTGTGAATAATTTTAAATTGAGTGTATGGATTTGTGAAAAGGTTTAGATAACTTTTCATTAATTGCATAGCTACTGGTTGTGTGAGTTATACCTTGCTTATTTGCTAGTAATTGGTTAAAGAAAAACAGAAATTGCTAGAAGAAATTTCTGCATGTTTAATAGTTGTATCATGGGATTGTTTTGATGTTGGTGCTTACTAACATGAGTAAGTTTGGTGTACTTTTATTGGGTACATTTATATTTATTGCCTTGCTTGTTCAAGTTTAAACATCATTATAGCATTGTTTGCTTCTCTAGAGTGAAACTAGTTTCACCACTAGAAAATGGTGATTTTTGCTCTAGTAGTACCCTCTTTTTATTTTATGAGTATATGTGTTGATATAGCATGTTTAGGAAGTTATTACTTCTGTTATCATGCCATGAATTATTTAATTTCATGTTCTATGGTTATAGGATATGATTATCTCTTATAGCATGTTGGTATAGATTTTTCATACTAGTGTGTTATTTGTGCAGTCCTGTTTTTTTTATGCCTGTGAAATAGGAGTTTTTATCTTGTGTAAAGATGGTGTTTTAGAGTACCTTTATGATTGTATTCATTGGTTTTTAGCTACTGGTTGTTTGCTAATTGTTCATGATTTGATGGATTCCAAAACCTCTAATAAACAATAACCTAGTGATTAAATAGTCTATTCATCTGTGGTGTTGTTTGATTGCTTATTGGATTCTGTTAAATGTTTTACCTTAGCATGAGTTTATACTGGTGTTATGATTGTGATTAAGAGTATCTTATGAAACTAAAATATACAACTAAAATCATGAACATAATAAGTGATAGTTGCTTGTGGTGAGTAATAACCACTACCATGGGTATTTATTCTGTCTGTTTGTTTTACCTTAGCAACCTAACCTTTGCACCCACAAGCTATATTTTTAGCTTCTTATATACCTTGTTATGAGAGTGGTAAACCACTCCATATGGGGTATGTAATATGTGGGATATAGCTAGGAACTCAGGTAAAAAAATTGACGGTACATTTCCAGGTAGTTCTGTACTAACCTTAATTTTTGTTCAAACTAGGAAACAAAAGTTTTGGACCTAAAACAAGTACTGGTGTACTTCTTTTAATAGTGAATTCACTAATTTAGGGATGTACCCCACCTCCCAAGAAAAGTCAAAGGGGGGAAGCACCTGCACTCCAACACTAACATTGTGTTTGTTGGCCCTCCCTTAGTCCTCGCTTGTGAATCTCGGGGACGAGATTCTTTTTAAGGGGGGGAGACCTGTCACATCCCAATTTTGGAATACCTGTTAACACAGTTGTTTTGCTAATTGCTTGACAATTAAACTTTGATTGTGACAATTAAACTTGGATTGTATTTGTTTGAGTGCAACTAAACAAACAAATTATATAAACTTACATGGCTAAGAAATTGAAAACAAAATATTCAACATATTGTTCCAATGACTTTGGCAATATTTTCTAAAGCAAATATTGATCAAAGAGTCTTCCAAAAACATCTTATGAATCCAATACTTGTTGAATATTATTACAAGACCTAAATTAAGAAAGAGGAAACACTTAATAAAATTTCCCTAAAAGATTATCAGAAAAAGAGGCATTCTTAAATGCTTCACCAAAATATTATCAAATGTTTTTCCAACCTTGCAAGCTTAAAAACAAAGGTATTGGAAAGCATTGACTTTCTATCTCAAGTCATATAAATATTTTGGCAAAACATTATTAAAGAAAAGCCAAGTGCTTTATTAAATAGAAATTCCAATATTTCCAGAAACAGAAAACTAAAACAAGTTACTATTGGAAACTTTCTTTAAATGATTTGAAATTCATACCATTGATTCCTTATATCAAATAAGGAACACACACAAGAGGAGACCAAAAATTGAATCCATTAAAGTCCTGAAAACATGGTTTTTCTCCACAGCAACATTTGAGTTTTTGAACAAGTTTGTTCTACAAACTTTTTCCAAATGCCATGAAATAAATACCACATGCTCTATAGCATAAATAAGGATGAAAACCAAAAGGGCACAAGTTTTTGAATTGTTTAAGTTGCCAAAAATCCCTGTTTTCTTGACAGCACCTTTTTGAAATTTGAACAAGTTTGTTCTATGAAGTAACTATAAATGACTTGAATTTTATACCACATAAGTAACACATTAAATAAGGAATGTGTGCCAAAAATTATCATTTTTGGAAGCTCCTAAGTAGGTTAATAAATTCAATGTCCATTTATGTCAGAATTCAAATTTGAACAACTTTGAATTATGAAGTTTATTCAATTGAGCCAATTTTCATATATGTTGTGAATATCAACTAATTAGAATTTTGGGCAAAAGGATTTTAATTTATGACTTTGTTTGCCTAGAGAAAATAGCATTTTTCAGAGAAGAGAAGGACCTAGTTGTAAATTTCAGGGACCTAGATGTAATCCGAGTCACACCATCTTCAACCTCTAGCTCTCTGTAGAGAAACAGCAGCCCTAGGCCATGCCTTCGAGGGGAAGGAAACTTGGAGGTTAAAGAGGCCCCCCATGTGCCCTTGTCTGCTCATGCCTCATCTCTCCCCCCCCAAGCTCTCTCTCTCTCTCACTGTTCCAAAAAAACCCAAAACCGAACCCTAGCTTTAAGGCTCGCCGGCAATCGGCCGATTCCGAGCTCGCCGCCGGCTGCCGTGTGGCCTATTAGCTCCGCCTCGACATGTTGAGCACGTGTGCCAGAGGAATCAGGGCGGAAGGACGCGAGGTGGCCGCGCCATCAAGTTTCTCTTCGGCCCCCGACGAACTCCGGCGGCGAATCGTCGTGGCATCGCCCCTTCTCCGACCTCCTCGAGCCTCCCATCGTGTAGAGGGTATGCGTGCGAATTCCCCGGCCCCTTTTTCCCCCTCCCTCTCTCTCTGGAGCGTGGCCGCGCCGTGGTGGCCGTCCGGCCGCCGCCGCGCGCCGTTGCCGCCGTCCTCCGGTGGCCTCCCAGGAAACGAGACCACTCCCATTTGGTTCCCCGCATCGAGAGAAGCGTGTGCTAGGTTTTGATTCGAGAAACGGTGACCGGATGCGTCGATTGCGAGCTCGCCGGAGCCGTCCCGCCGGCGAGTGACATCGCGATGACGTCGCGCTCGCGTCAGCTCCCCTGACCCGCGCTGGTAGCAGTTGAACCTGCCCGTGGGCCTGGTTCTGCCCGCGTGGCTGCCGCGTGGCCGCTGGCCCGCTGGTCAGCCACAACGGCTAGATCCCACCGCGGTAACACTGGATCTGGCCGGCCCAAAAGCAGATCTGGCCCAAGTCTTATGCTTTTTCCAATTTTAATTTTGACAGAATGTTACCTGTTTGCTTTTGAGTCTAAAATGCTACCTAAAAGATGAATTTGGCCAAACCAAAAATCACAGTGGTACAACCACAAAATCTAAACCACCTCAAGTTGTAGATCTACATTTGGATATTTTTGAAATGAAAAATCATTTGGCAACAGGTACCAGAAACACCAAAATGAGCACCATTTTTATTTCACAACTCAGAATGAAGTGAGGCCAATTGCATTGGAAAGCCCTTGAAATTTCCTAACTGATGAAGTTAGCCTTGCTTCCAAATTCATTGTATTTTTGAAATGGCATGCAATTTGGTAAAACACCAGTGAGCACTTTGGTGATTTTTATAACATAATTAAAAATGATTTTTGATGCAAACTCAACTGGATGGTCTTGTATATGTTTAGGACTATCCAAACCTAGAAGGGTTTAATTTTTAGAGCATCCTAGAAAATTTGGTGAACAGATCTTTGTTTTGCATGTTTCTGCCATTTTGGCATTTTAGCTATTTAAATTGTGTGAATATATTTTTGTGTTGCCATGTTGTTTTCTAGCATGTAAAAGTTGTGTGAACTTGTTTTCCAAGTGTTACTTAGCTATTCTAGCATGTTAGAATGTGTGGACTTGAGTTGAGGAGAAATAGGATTTATATTAGTAGCATATGTTTATTCTCTAGTAAATTTGCATAGTAATTTTGAGTGATGAAATTGTGTGCCAATACTTGGATTGTTGATTGTATCCAGTACCATGTTGGTACTTATATTTTGTTATTATCACCTCTGCTAGCTTGCATTTGAGTTGGTAGAGAAGCATGAGTAATTTAGTCATTACTATGAAATTGTTGTGGAAAAATTCCCTCATGTGTGGAATTTTTGACATGAACATTTGTGATTGTGTAGCCACCTAATTTTGTGTTGTATCCATAGGTCCAGTAGCATTTTGATTATGTTATTATGAGTACTTGACCCCTAGAGTTTTCACTTGTGTGAAAACAATAGCATGAGTAGCATTACATTGCTTATTTTTGCATCCTAGTATTTTCTACTAGTATGGTTAATGCACTAGATGCTAGTTTAGTATTTTGCTAATTTTTGTCAAGTATGACCAGAGGCTTTGTGACCTCTTAATGCTTTGTTATGCTAGTGGAACACCCACTGGTTTCATTGCATTTTTGGTGGAAACATTATTTCCCCAAACTAGATGCATTTCTTTTATATAGTTCTATAACTAATGAGTGCCTAGTATTTTTGCTTTGGGAATTTTTGTGCTAAACAAAAATGGGTATGCTTCTGTTTGTAAGTGGTTATAATCATGTGTGGCTTGCTAGGAAAATCCATCTTTGGATTGTTGTTTGATTCCTCTAGTAATGCCCCTTTTATTTACTACTAGTATGTAGGAGTTGCCCTGCAAATTGATGCATTGTTTTATCAAATAGGATATTTTTGTTATAGCAAGTATAGATGTTTTTCACTACTGTTTTTGTGACATGGACCCTCTGGTTGTATTTCAATTACTTGATTGAAATGCATCCATTGATTCTTCATGTTTGAGTAGTACTAGATTCCTTAGCAGTTTTTGTGTTGAATTGTTTTTCCTGCCAACTTGTGTTTGGTAGAAAATGGTGTATCCTTGCATGAGGACATGTTTTCATTCCCATTATGATAACATGGTTCCTTGGTTGCATTTTAGTATTTTACATGTTATGCATGTTTGTATAGCAAACTTTTAGTAGAAACATGTCAATAGGATTCCTCCTTTTTAGTCATTGTTTCTGTTGTTCTCACTATGAGAAATTGTGTGTTTTATGATGAGTCTATTACCTTGTTACACTTTTGTAGGCTCACTGATTTGTAAAAGTAACTTTTGCAAATCATGTGTCTTATTTATTCTTGAGGTGAATTTAGACTCAGTAGAATGGCTACCTTTTTCTTTTTGTGGGTGGTTGATAGACCCATTGCCATGCTTATTTTTGTGCATGTTTTATATACTTTTAGTAGGCTCACCCTTGTGAACCTAAGTGTATTTTGGGCTTATTAATATCTTGGTATGAGAGTGGCACACCCACTGAATCCATGATATTAAGGTTGTGAGATATGTTCCTCCAACCTTGAGCTGTCTTGTTAAATGGCATTTCTGCCAAGTGTGTTTGTTTGATTGTTTGCCTAAGTAAATAATTGTGTGATAGGTTATTATTAGATTTCCTTGCTGTATGTATTGCTACATATGGTTGCTTGCCTTGATTGGTTCTGAATGTGTGTCCTTTATTCCTTTTACGGCGTTAGAAAACGAAGAGGAAGGGAGTGTCGTGAAGCTCTGTTTCAAGATCCAGTCACTCCAGAACCAGGGACACAAGAGATACCAGGCAAGCCATCCTGATTGCTTGCTGATACAATAATTATCATTATCTATCATGCATGTTTTACCTCTGAAGTTTTACAAAAACTTGGTTATCAAAACTATTTTTGATGTGGAATTTACTACTATACTATTATATAGGTTACTATCATGCCAATAGTTAAACTTGGTAATACCAAGCCCATAAGCCACCCTATGGTATTTATTACCATCAAATATAGTCCCTAAGTGGACACCCTAAAATTGTGATTATACAAAACAAAGGCTTTACGGAAAAACCCGGAGAAAAGGCGGATCCTTGTTCTCCGGAGGAATGTGGAAGTGGTCATTTTTGAGAAAGAGGTGTTTTCAAAAATGACACATAACCTAGTCTTCGCCGGACAACCTTTACCGTACTGCCACCCTACCCCAACATGGGCAAGGGGTTAACTTGAAGTTTGTTCTTATTAGTGTGTGCTATCTCAATGTGCTATAGGGGATGGGATCCTCTGAACCGAATGTCGTGGAGACATATAAAGTGTGGGATTAATTTTCCCTCCGGATGCATCAGATGAGGCATCCTGGCTTGGCGGGGATTAGCTCGGTGCCGGGGATGTGGTAAAACTCAACTGAGAGATAGGCATATACTAGCTTGAACATAGTGGATGGTTATGATCAGATACCTGATGTTTACATACTGTTGTTACAGTCCGTGTGTTCACGGGAGGTGTACTGGATCTGGTGGATGTGTACACCTCTGCAGAGTATAACTTTTTCGAAGAAGCCGCGTCCTCGGATATGGACAGTTGAATGGCCATGTAGCTAGCATTGTGTCAATGTTTTCAAAAGAGGAAGTTTTTTAAAGGAATTTTGGAAAGGAAGTGTTGAACTTGTGAAGTTCGGAAAGGAATGGAAACTTATACCGTGGAGGTATCGTCGATGATGAAAAGCCAGGTGATGGTGTACAAAACAAAAATGTTTTGCAAAGAAAACCTTTTCTACTCTAAGCAAGAATTCTGGAAACTGATTCCAAGAAGTTTTGCCAGGAGAAAATATTCTTTAACAAAGTTTTACAAAACCTCTTGTACTTGTGACATCGACAAGAGAAATAAAACTATATTATTTTCTTCTGAAGTATCTTCTTCAACGAAGATACAGATAAACCTGACTGCAACTGTGGTGTCATCATATATGAACACCATTGATAGTGAACCATATTTATAGCCTACCTATTCCACCATATAAGCATATTTGCATGTTTGGTAAGTGACATGATGGATGTCTTGCTGAGTACATTCAAATGTACTCATTATGGTTTCGCCCCTGGTATCTACTTATCAGATTTGGAGAAGGAGTCTCCGAAGGAGATCTATGAAGAGAAGTACGGAGTTGACGGCTTTGCGAACTAGGATCGTCTCCGGGTCAGCAGCCTGTAGGTTAAGGCGTGACATGGGCTCAGCTACGTTATGTTTTTATTTGTCTTCCGCTGTGTTTGTTAAGTTGCCTGCCCTGCGTGGCAGATGTTTTAGTCTTGATCATGTGATCATTTGTGTAATACCTTTACGTATTCGTGTAATGGATGATGTATTCTGTGTGCCAACTTTGTATGTTGTTCACGACTGATCTTTCTGGGATCGTGAATGTATGCATACGTAGGGTTTCAGACTGCCGGTCTGGGGTCCTTACACTCCACCCGCAAATCCAAACATGGTGTTAGCTACACTGCCTGCGCCACCTGCACAAAACACCGGAGCCAACGCATACCCGAACCCGGCAGGACAACTAGCAATGATCCAGAAGGTATGTCCATCTCGTAGAGCTCAAAAGACTAATACGAGGCAGTTGTGCATGGCCGTGCAGACACCGCCAACAAAGCCCGAGTACTTGAAGATGGCGGACCAACCGATCACATTTTTGATGAAAGACCACCCACCACGAGTCTATCGACCAGGACACGCCGCCCTCGTCATCCAAGCGCAGATTGGCAACTACGACTTGGCCCGCGTATTCATGGATGGTGGCAGTGGCATCAACATTATTTACGCGGATACACTCCGTCGGATGAACAGGAACCTGGATGGCCTGGCAGAATCAGAAACATCCTTCCACGGGATAGTTCCAGGAAATGCAATCCGGCCGCTCGGAACAATTAACTTAGAAGTTGTGTTGGGCACTCAAAGCAACTACAGAAGAGAATTCCTCGACTTCGAAGTCGTCGACTGGCCCTCACAGTACCACGCCATTCTTGGTCGAACAGCGTTCGCCAGATTCATGGCAGTACCGCACTACTCATACCTGAAGCTCAAACTACCTGGAGAATATGGTGTGATCACCATCGACGGAGATTTTCAGAAATCCAACAAGTGCGACATTGAATTCAATGAGATCGCAAAATCTTTCGGGATGCAAGAAGAACTGCAGGAGCTGGCAAAAACCACGGATCACTCCGTGATGCCCCTCACGAAGAAAAACACGCCCGAGCTGGAGTTCAGCGCCAACAGTGACACCCGAAAACATCAAGTGCAGCCGACAGATTCTGCGAAGACAGCGATGGTCTCAACCACCCTCTCGCAAGCATAGGAAAGCGCGCTCGTCGAACTCCTTCGTGAGTACTGGGAAATTTTCGCTTGGCAGCCCTCAGATATGCCACGAATACCCAGTGAGTTCGCCGAGCACTCACTTGAAGTCTTTCAGGACGCAAAACCCATCAAGCAGACTAATCGACGATTTTGAGAACCCAAGCAGAAAGCACTTGGAGAAGAAGTAAACAGATTGCTAGCAGCAAAATTCATCAGGGAGATCAAGATATCCACTTGGTTAGCAAACCCAGTGCTGGTCCCCAAAAAGAACACTGATATCCTTTGGGTGTGCATCGACTACACGTCGTTAAATAAGCATTGCCCCAAGGATAACTTTCCCCTCCCGCGAATCGACCAGATCGTAGACTCTACGGCAGGCTGTCAACGCCTCTCTTTCCTGGACGCCTATTCGGGATATAACCAAATCCGAATGAAACAGGAGGATGAAGAAAAGACAGCATTCATCACACCACATGGTGTATACTGCTACACGACAATGCCCTTCGGGCTCAAGAACGCAGGCGCAACATATCAGCGCTGCATGCAAAAAGGCCTCGCCAAGCTCATTGGCAAGAACGTACAAGTGTACGTTGACGACATCGTCATCAAGACTCGAGTAGAGGACACACTCCTCGAGGACATTAGAGAAACATTCGACGCCCTCAACGCATACAGGATCAAGCTCAATCCGACAAAATGCGTCTTCGGCGTTCCAGCAGGAAAACTTCTCGGGTACCTGGTATCCGCCAGAGGCATCGAAGCCAACCCAGAGAAAATACAAGCAATCTTGACTATGAAGGAGCCAACCAATCTACGCGGAGTCCAACAGCTCGCAGGGCGACTAGCCGCCTTGAGTAGGTTCATTGCACGATTGGGAGAGCAGGAGTTACCCTTCTATAAGATGTTGAAGAAAACAGACAAATTCGAGTGGACACCAGAAGCTAAACAAGCGTTCGCAGACCTGAAGTGATCGTTGCAAAGCAGGCGCGTCCTTGAAACACCGCAAGAGAGGGAGCCACTCTACTTGTACCTAGCCGCCACAAACCAGGTCATCAGCACAGCAATCGTAGTCGAACGACCTGAGGAAGGCAAATCGTACGGAGTCCAACGACCGATCTATTACATCAGTGAAGTGCTCTCGCCGTGCAAGCAACGATATCCTCATTACCAGAAGCTCGCATATGGAGTTGTTCTTACAGCTCGAAAACTCAAGCACTATTTCCAGGAACACGCCATCACAGTGGTTAATGATGCGTCACTCGGGACAATCATGAACAACCCTATGACATCCGGAAGAATAGAAAAAGGGAGCATCGAGCTGGGCGCTTGGGACATCACCTATGCACGACGCAATGCAGTCAAATCCCAAGTACTCGTGGAATTCCTAAGCGAGTGGACAGAGCTACAAACGCCCGGACCGCCTGAGTACACGAGCAACTGGAATTCCTAAGCTGCAGGAGCACCCACAGCACCAGAAACAGAGGTCATCCCGCAAGTTACCATCATCGAGCTTATTCATAACATTTCACGGCAAGATTTTCTGGTCGAGCCAGTCTGGACGTAGAAATACCTCGACTACTTGTCCACCAAGCAGCTCCCGGCCGATCCTCGCGAGGCTCGACAGATAATCAGACGCAGTAAATCCTTTTGGGTGGTCAACGGAGAATTATAGAAGCAGAGCATCTCGGGTATACTTCAGCGCTGCATCGCACCCGAAAATGGCAAAGAATTACTCCAGGACATCCGCCAAGGAGACTTCGGACATCACGCTAGCTGGAAAAGAATCATGGGAAAAGCCTTCCGAACAGGATTCTACTGGCTCACTGCAGCCACCGACGCAAAGGAACTGGTCGACAGGTGCGACGCTTGCCAGCAATTTGCACCAAGACCACATGCACCCGCTACGGAATTACACATGATACCCATCGCCTGGCTCTTTGCACAATGGGGGCTGGACATGGTAGGACCACTATGCAAGTCTACGCCGGGTGGATACACACACTTGTTGGTCGCAGTTGACAAATTTACCTAGTGGATTGAGGCCATGCCAGTAACCTCGGCTAGCGCTCAATGCGCCATCAAATTCCTCGATTCCATCGTATGCAGATTCGGAGTACCACACGACATCATTACAGACAATGGTACAAACTTCACAGCAAAGGAAACATAGCAGTTCTGCGAGGAAAAGGGCATCAACTTCAAGTTTGCTTCAGTTGCCCATCCGCAAACGAATGGACAAGTTGAAAGATCCAACGGCTTAGTTTCAGCTGGCATCAAGAAACGTCTACTCGATCGTCTGCACCCAGCAGCAGGACATTGGGCCGAAGAGCTACCCTCCGTACTATGGAGCCTCCGCACAACTCCAAACCTGTCCACAAACTACACACCATTTTTCATGATATACGGGGCAGAAGCAGTCCTTCCCGAGGATATCAGATTCAGCGCCCCACGGGTTGTGGCTTACAGCGAAGAAACCTCCAACAAGCCACTCGCGGAAGATATGGACGCACTCGATGAGATGCGTGATATTGCGCTCGCAAGATCCGCAGTATATCAACAATCACTACGAAACTATCATAGTCGCCGCATACGCCACAGAGCATTCGCGGTAGGAGATCTGGTGCTGCAGCCAAGCAGAAGGAAGGACACAAGCTCGAGCCACCATGGGAAGGAACCTTCATCATACACGAAGTTGTCCCAGGTGGAGCCTACAGGCTGAAGAACCCATCGACTAGAGGAATCTATTCCAATCCTTGGAATATCGCACACCTCCGCAAATTTTATCCCTAGATTTACTTGTTCTCGCAATAATAAGGCTATACTATCCACTCTTGTAGCTCGAATACATGACTTCTCAGTCATCACAATAAAATACATGGTTTCTCAACCATATTTACTCGAAGATTATTCTTCCTTACATGCTAAATAGTTATAGGTATACACCCCATAAACACATGGGGGCTACGCCTAAAACTCAGCATCACAGGAAAATTTATACATACAGGGTTACACACCTTACAAACAGTTTTTTACAAAACTATACAGCATAACAGGATGTGTATATCCAACAACCAATCATGGCGCTGAGCATTCTCAGTAGCCAACACTCTATCTACTTCATCAGCGGTCAGTCGAATGATTTCTTCCGCTGCAGGAAGAACAACATCATAATGTGGCGAAATATCATCGATTGGACCATCCGGAAGTCTAGCTACGGAGTTAAACTTCAGCTCAGAATGCCATATCCGGGCAAAGGAGAGAGCCACCACCGCGCCGCAAGTCATCTGATTGCGAACACACTCGTGAATCTCTTCCTCTTGACTGAACAGCCTGAGGAGATAGCTCCAATCTTCAGGACCCCTTTGCAGCGGATAGAACGCCGCGTTCATCGCGACCAAGACCTCGTGAAAAGAACTCACGAGAAATTTTGCCTGGATGACTCGGAACTTCAAAGTAGCCAACACAAAGCCTCGACTACGATCAGACCAAAAGTTATTTGCATGAGGCTTTGAGCTGCCAGCTTCTTGAAGAATGTGGTTTTCTACCCACTGTTTTCCTCCCTATCATCCGGCTTAACAACTAAAGAGAAAACATACGCGATCAGACAAGGAAACAAGACAAAGAAGACTTGGGGGCTATATTACTTACACAGCAAATCTCTAGCGACAGAAGCCAACTCGTCCATCATAAATTCTTCGCGTTCAATCGCCAGTTTTTGCTTGGACTTCGCCACATCGGCTACCCTGCGCAAAGCTTTTAGCTTGCGCTCACCCTCCTGGACCCGATCACGGAGACCTGCATAGGTCCCAACAGCGGCAACAAGAGGATTTGTTGGAATAGCTCGTCCACCTGACGGTTCTGCGGCGACCCCAGCAGCCTGGAAGAATACAAGGAAAGGAGTAAGATGCCCTATTCGAGATATCTCTAGTCGCGTATTTTACCGGGGGCTACTCCCATCGGGAGGAAACACACAATTGCAGGAAACATATCAGAAGAACATTCTCGAGACAATGGAAATACGGGAGCACATCCCAAGGTTCATTACAATCAAAGCAAAGAAAGATAAACTAAGGAGCTACACTGGTGCTGCCACTCGCGGCAGTGGACCCTCCCTTAAGACGAGCAAACAGCGCGGATAACTTCCGAGCAAGGACTCCGGCTGGCTCGCCAAAACGACGAATCCCTACCTTTTTGCCCGTGGAAGGATCGACAGGGAGATCCGAGTAGGCCTCCTCCAAGCCGCTAACTCCATGCGCCAGCGCGAACTGGATGGCCGTCTTCACTCCAGGTTCCGACTGAGCGACCGCATAGGCATCAAGGAGATTGCCCTCCGAGAAGATCTTCAGCAGGTCACCTAGCGCGGGTGGAGACACGGCATTGACGAGGAGGCGACCATGCAGCTGTGTTAACACTTGGGTGGCATTGCCAACCAAGGTGCAAACTCCTTCGGCATGCCTCTTGAGCTGAGCGAGGGAGTCCGTCAGCGCGTCCACCCGCTGGACTCCAGGAACTTCCAGAAGAGCAGCCAGAAATCCTACAAAGAAAAAACGTCAAGACCCGAAAAACTCACCGGGATAGAAGACAAAAATGCAAGGTAAAAATAGCTTACCCGCGAAACGCTTGGCGAGAGGGCGAAGGAAGGCGACAAGGTCAGCATCCGCCTTAGTGCCAGCATCCTCCAAGCTCTTCAGAGCGTGCTGGGCAGCCGCAAGCTTCCCTTCAAGATCAGCCGATTGCGTGCGGGGAGGTTCGAGCTCTTGTCGAATGGCCGCCAGGTCGACCTCTTGAGCAGCTGCCCGAGTAGAGGCGCTCGCCTTCTCAGCCTCCATAGACTCGACTTGAGCTGTGCGGCAACAATCGTCAGAAAACAGATATTGGTGGAGGCAAGGATAAAAGCGAAAGAAGATGAAGAATTTACTTTTTAGGAGTTCATTCTCTGAGGTGAGTCGATCACGATCCGCTCGAAGGACCCTGCATTCCGACTCAGCGAAAATTACGCGATGACCAACCGCCGCAAGGGAGTCAACAAGCGACTGCAAAAAACATGAAGACGGAAGATTCAGAAGAGTAAAATTAGAGCCTATACCCGATTGTAAACATTCGAGTATAACCTCGGGGGCTACTCCCATCGGGAGCACTGCCGTGCACCCGATAAAATTAAGAAGAAGGAAAAGGAAAAGGCAAATTCTGAGCCTGTAGCCGATCGCATGCTATCGACTACAGCCTCGGGGGCTACTACCATCGGGAGCACTGACGTGCACCCGATAAATTTGAAGTCGACAAAGCATTAAAGAGTCAGATAGCATTACCTGGCCTTGAGCAGAAGAAAGAGGATCCGCCGAGCTACCCGACACCTCCTTCAGAATCGAAGCCCCAGCAGCAAAACTAGGAAGTGTATACTCCATAGTCGCCGCCTTGGGGGCTACGCTCGGTGTATCCCGGGCAGTATCAATGGTGGGAGTCTCACCCGCAGCTCCTGCTTTGCTCCTCCTTTCAGCGGGATGAGAATAGACGAACCTGCTAGGGCTGATAGCTTGCAAGCTGAGATGAAAACAATAAGTCAGGGAAGATGCGAAAGGAAATGTTCGACTAAAGAACAAACGAAGGAAACTTACTCGGCATCTTCTTCCTCGTCCAACATATCCGCATTCCAGGCGGTTTGGATAGTTGGAAATGAAGGGGAAGGAGGGCGCGTGCGCAATGGAGTAACAAGGATAGGAGCGTTCTCGGGTGATTCCACCAAAGAATTATCTTTGGAGGTCACTTCATCATCCTCCACCCGACGGCGTTTATGGTGAAGGAGAACACCGTTCGAGTCCTCAGCGTCATCCGAAGAATCGTGCTCAGAACCCGAAGAAGCGTTGGCAACGCTGGTATCGGCCGGGCCGTCTAGGTTACTCGCCAACAAATATGAAGCCTCCTCCCCAGACACTGGCGGGTAGCAGGTGGCCACAGATAGGCTGTATAAAAATAAAAGAAAAACAAGAGGGAAAGTCAACCGACCAAATTGAAAGCGCATGGTTCCCCCATATGTGGTTTTGGTAATTAATGACAATCCTTTATGGACTAATGTTTGCATTGAGTTATCCTTGTAGATCTTGTCCATAGGAAATAATGGAGTTCATGTGTTGAACTCTATTAGCTTCCTTGATGGCCATTGTTATTTTCATGAATTTATATGAAGAATGGTCATGGTTTGAGTTGAGCTTATTTCTAGTATGTCTTGAAGAAAAGGATTAGGTGATCTTTCATTATCATCTTCAAGACATCACCTTTAGAAGTGATAAGCAAAGATACAAGGTTGATCAAGCAAGCGATCAACACACAAAGCTACAAGTTGTACCAAGTGGGATTGTGTGTCTCATGGTATGGTAAGAAATTGTCAATATAGCTTTGTGAACTAACCCATGATATGTGTGTGTCACATCTCTATGCGTGGTTAGGTATCTTTCCTTGGGCATGAACCAAAAGGAAGATTTCATATAGCCCATGGTCTATGTCGTCGTCAAGCGGTGTTTGTCATCTAGCTTGACGTGGAAGTTCAAGTGAAGCATCTAGAAGATATCCTATGCTTGATGCTTGCCACCCGTTTGGAGATTGTGGTCTTGTGGAGATTTGCCGAAGGGTCTCTCCCATAATGGTGTGTGGGGGAGCTAGTCTCTCCCATAATGGTGTATGGGGGAGTAACTTGCAAGTCTTCATCAAGCGGAGTTTGTGCTAGCAAGCGCAATCAAGAAAGAAGATCCAACTTGAGAGAGTCAAGATCGTCATCATCTAGCTCAAGTGGAATGCTCAAGGCAAAGATATAATCTTGATAGGTTTTCTATTTTACCGGTCTCGTGTCTTTGGGAGACCGGGTTATAGGATAGATAGTCGTACTATCAAGAGGGGCTCTCAAGTGAGTAACTCGATCGAATCGTTATGGAGAGCTCAAACCTTTGCATACTTTGCATATCATCTTTCTTGGTTCTTATTTGGCTTTTGTCTCCTTTGGGTTTTAGTGCTTGTCGTGATCTTCATGACAAGCCTTGGTTTCTCGAAAACGGATTTCGTAAGAAAAACTTCTTGCGTTTTCGGTGGTGAAAATATTCCGTTCGTCTTTGAGAATGTTCCCACACCTTCCATGTGTGGTAAATTCTCAAAACTTTGAGGTATCAATATTCCGTTCGGTTTTGTTTGGATACTCCTTGCTGTTATCTTTCCAATGCAATTGGATTTACCTCGTTCGGAGTTCATTTGCAAAAGTTATGGGGTTTCTAGTTCAGCCTCTCTGTTTCTGAACTCAACCGGATTATTCTAGCCGGATTATTCCCGGCAACCGATATTCCGTTAGGGTAGTTTTGGTCCTTTCGATACTGACATGAACCGATTATTCGGATCAGACCGATATTCCGTTTTTGGCAATTTTCGGACCATTTTTCACACTGGCAATGGACCGGATTATTTGAACCGATTATTCGGATCAGACCGGATATTCCGGTTTGGCAATTTTCCCATCGGGAGGATAAAAGTGCGCCATGACGCGCATAGCGTGCATCATCAAACTGAAGAAATTTACGAATGGAAGGTTCAAACACGAAAATAACTTCGTATGAACAAACTCCTTCGAATAGAAGCAACTCTTTCATGAACGAATCATGAAGCAAAACCTCTTTAACAGAGAAAAATACCCTACACACGAAAACTCTTTCGTATGGGCGCAACATCCCAAACATGAAAATTCCTTCATATGGGCATAAAACTCTTATCACGAAAACTCTTTCGTATGGATAAAAAAACTACTAATACAAAAATTACGCGAATAGGCAAAACTCGCCTTTTCATTCACATGATATTCATACATCAAAAACCTGGATGTTCAGCCGACTAGGCACATCTGGATGCCATATTCTTTCGAATATGAAGGTAAGACCCGAAAGATCTCTCCTGAGGGCCTGGAATCACACTCAAGCTGCGTCCTCGGTATGATTCCGTGTCAACAACACGAAGAAAAATCCTAGCGGACGCGCCGGGTACCCTCATAGGTTAAGTTCGACTCGATAAGACCACAACGGCCCATCGCAACAATCACCTTATCGGTTCGAGTCGGAGGTCTCGAACCTGTGTAGGCCAGAACTGTTTTTGCCCTAGTTGCAATTAATTGGCCCCGATCTTTCGGGAGAGCCGAGCTAATTGCCATATCCTTCTGCGATAAAAAGCCATAAAGACAGGCACTTGTATTACTCGATACTCGGGTATAAAAACTCATTACACAGGTACGTGCCCTCAAACAGGAAAACAACCATGTTGGTTATCTGAAAGAAAGAAAGACCGAAAAGGTTTGACCGTCTACTCGACTAGAAAATCCCACTCGAGCAAACGCTCGGGGGCTACTGACGAAGACATGGATCCTGGACCCTGCGGGTATGGACACCCCGTCTCAGGCCCAGGGTTAAGGCCCAAGAAGAGGAGCCCTTGGAGTGTTCCAGAAGGACCACGTGAAGCCCACCCGCACTGTCTTGCGGGTTAAGTTAGGAAATCTGTAACCGACCTAGGGTTAGAGTTCGAATCCTCTCTGGGTAGGGTTTGAGACCTGGCCACCTATATAAGGCCAGGAGAGCCACCGGAGGAGGACCAAGCAGTACCGCACCACCAAAGCTTTAAGCTCGAGATCATACTCTCGACTTGAGCAACCACCATTGTAACCGATCTACTCGTTAATACAGATCGACAGAGGCAGGAGTAAGGGTTTTACCTCTACGAGGGCCCCGAACCTGGGTAAATCTTGCCCCCTGTTTAGCCGACGATTCCACCAGCGCTAATGGGTTCTCCTATTCGAAACCCTATGGGTTCACCCGGGATTTGTAGAGTCAGAGATTCGACACGGAGGCATCCCGATCTCTCTCTCCCCCTCGCAGAAACCCCCTCGAACCCTACCCTTTGTCTCTGTTAGGCTTCGGACCGAAACCCCAGCTCACCGGAGAACCCTCGCCGCCGTCACTGGAGGCCACCCTGGGGCAAACCGAGAGCACCACAGAGTTCGCTGTGCTCTCCTATAACTCCCTGTTTAACGACGCCTCCCGGGATGGTCGTAATATACTGAATCGAGCGGGTCTTCTGCGTCTCCGGCCGAGCGCCACCATGGACGAATCGCCGTCGTCCGTCCTCATCCGGCCTCCTCGACCTCTTCCTCAGGTTCCTGGTAGCGTAACTCCCTCTTAGCACCCTCCTCGTTTGCTCCCGTGGCCGGAATTGTCGAAACCGCCGGAACCCGTGGCTACCGCCGCCTTCCCGTGCACGGCGGCTCACCGCTGGTGGCCCAAACGGGGTGGCGCCGCAATTTTGAGGTTATGCTTTCCCTTGTTATAAGAAAACCAAAGAATAGATCTTCCGGAATACTTGGAGGTATCAATATTTTCACTTTTTGTTTGGATACTCCTTGCTGTTATCTTTCCAATGCAATTGGATTTACCTCGTTCGGAGTTCATTTGCAAAAGTTATGGGGTTTCTAGTTCAGCCTCTCTGTTTCTGAACTCAACCGGATTATTCTAGCCGGATTATTCCGGGCAACCGGATATTCCGGTTAGGGTAGTTTTGGTCCTTTTTCGATACTGACATGAACCGGATTATTGGAAACCGGATTATTCGGATCAGACCGGATATTCCGTTTTGGCAATTTTCGGACCATTTTTCACACTGGCATGGACCGGATTATTTGAACCGGATTATTCGGATCAGACCGGATATTCCGGTTTGGCAATTTCCCATCGGGAGGATAAAAGTGCGCCATGACGCGATAGCGTGCATCATCAAACTGAAGAAATTTACGAATGGAAGGTTCAAACACGAAAATAACTTCGTATGAACAAACTCCTTTGAATAGAAGCAACTCTTTCATGAACGAATCATGAAGCAAAACCTCTTTAACAGAGAAAAATACCCTACACACGAAAACTCTTTCGTATGGGCGCAACATCCCAAACATGAAAATTCCTTCATATGGGCATAAAACTCTTATCACGAAAACTCTTTCGTATGGATAAAAAAACTACTAATACAAAAATTACGCGAATAGGCAAAACTCGCCTTTTCATTCACATGATATTCATACATCATAAAACCTGGATTGTTCAGCCGACTAGGCACATCTGGATGCCATATTCTTTCGAATATGAAGGTAAGACCCGAAAGATCTCTCCTGAGGGCCTGGAATCACACTCAAGCTGCGTCCTCCGGTATGATTCCGTGTCAACAACACGAAGAAAAATCCTAGCGGACGCGCCGGGTACCCCCATAGGTTAAGTTCGACTCGATAAGACCACAACGGCCCAGTCGCAACAATCACCTTATCGGGTTCGAGTCGGAGGTCTCGAACCTGTGTAGGCCAGAACTGTTTTTGCCCTAGTTGCAATTAATTGGCCCCGATCTTTCGGGAGAGCCGAGCTACTGTGCCATATCCTTCTGCGATAAAAAGCCATAAAGACAGGCACTTGTATTACTCGATACTCGGGTATAAAAACTCATTACACAGGGTACATGCCCTCTAAACAGGAAAACAACCATGTTGGTTATCTGAAAGAAAGAAAGACCGAAAAAGGTTTGACCGTCTACTCGACTAGAAAAATCCCACTCGAGCAAACGCTCGGGGGCTACTGACGAAGACATGGATCCTGGACCCTGCGGGTAAGGACACCCCGTCTCAGGCCCAGGGTTAAGGCCCAAGAAGAGGAGCCCTTGGAGTGTTCCAGAAGGACCACGTGAAGCCCACCCGCACTGTCTTGCGGGTTAAGTTAGGAAACCTATAACCGACCTAGGGTTAGAGTTCGAATCCTCTCTGGGTAGGGTTTGAGACCTGGCCACCTATATAAGGCCAGGAGAGCCACCGGAGGAGGACCAAGCAGTACCGCACCACCAAAGCTTTAAGCTCGAGATCATACTCTCGACTTGAGCAACCACCATTGTAATCGATCTACTCGTTAATACAGATCGACAGAGGCAGGAGTAAGGGTTTTACCTCTACGAGGGCCCCGAACCTGGGTAAATCTTGCCCCCTGTTTAGCCGACGATTCCACCAGCGCTAATGGGTTCTCCTATTCGAAACCCTATGGGTTCACCCGAGGGATTTGTAGAGTCAGAGATTCGACACGGAGGCATCCCGATCTCTCTCTCCCCCTCGCAGAAACCCCCTCGAACCCTACCCTTTGTCTCTGTTAGGCTTCGGACCGAAACCCCAGCTCACCGGAGAACCCTCGCCGCCGTCACTGGAGGCCACCCTGGGGCAAACCGAGAGCACAGAGTTCGCTGTGCTCTCCTATAACTCCCTGTTTAACGACGCCTCCAGGGATGGTCGTAATATACTGAATCGAGCGGGTCTTCTGCGTCCCCGGCCGAGCGCCACCATGGACGAATCGCCGTCGTCCGTCCTCATCCGGCCTCCTCGACCTCTTCCTCAGGTTCCTGGTAGCGTAACTCCCTCTTAGCACCCTCCTCGTTTGCTCCCGTGGCCGGAATTGTCGAAACCGCCGGAACCCGTGGCTACCGCCGCCTTCCCGTGCACGGCGGCTCACCGCTGGTGGCCCAAACGGGGTGGCGCCGCAACTTTGAGGTTATGCTTTCCCTTGTTATAAGAAAACCAAAGAATAGATCTTCCGGAATACTTGGAGGTATCAATATTTTCACTTTTTGTTTGGATACTCCTTGCTGTTATCTTTCCAATGCAATTGGATTTACCTCGTTCGGAGTTCATTTGCAAAAGTTATGGGGTTTCTAGTTCAGCCTCTCTGTTTCTGAACTCAACCGGATTATTCTAGCCGGATTATTCCGGGCAACCGGATATTCCGGTTAGGGTAGTTTTGGTCCTTTTTCGATACTGACATGAACCGGATTATTGGAAACCGGATTATTCGGATCAGACCGGATATTCCGGTTTGGCAATTTTCGGACCATTTTTCACACTGGCATGGACCGGATTATTTGAACCGGATTATTCGGATCAGACCGGATATTCCGGTTTGGCAATTTCCGGACCATATTTCACACTGGCATGGACCGGATTATTGGTACCGGATTATTCCAAGGGGACCGGATATTCCGGTTAAAGTCAACATGTTTCGTGCAGATCTTCAGACCGGATATTCCGGTCCCGAATTCCTGCACAACGGCTAGTTTTTGTGGGGACCTATTTAAGGGGGCTTTCTTCCCCATTGGTCCCCAAGTCTTCCAAGCACAAAATATCCTCTCTCCCCCACCATTGTTGACCTTGGAAAGCTTGCCCCTCTCCCAATCCCTCCTATGATTCTTGCATATCTTTGAGGCAGAAGGTACAATGGGTGAAATTCGTGGACTCCACCCGCGCTGTTGTCAGTTACGTAAAGCCATTTCTTCCTCCACCCCTGAGCGGAGTCGATGAAGTGCATGGTGAAGTAGCCGACTTCTGGCCTCGCCTGGATCCCGAAACCGCCGGTGCGCAGCGGCTCCCCAAGCTCGGTCTCCACCCGCGATTTCTCGCGGAAGATGCGCACCTTGAAGAGGGCCTTCCAAAGGCCCCAATGAGGGCGAATGCCCAGAAAGCACTCGCAAAGAACGATAAAGCACGAGATGTGATGTATCGCATTTGGAGGCAAATCATGAAGCTGTATGCCATAGACATACAGCAACGCGATGAAAAAAGGATGGAGAGGGAGAGAGAGCCCGCGCGACACGTGATCTGCAAAGATCACGCGCTCGTTCGCTCGGGGATTGGGTACCTCCTCCTTCTTGCCGAGGTGTACCAGTTTCTCCGCTTCCGGAGGCAGCAGCCCTTCCCGATGCATCCCCTTGACGCTCTTAGCCGTGGTGTTGGGCGAGAGCCAGTCACCTGAGCATGGCGCGGGTGGCACAAGGCAATCTCCTAAAGCCCTCGATGACAAAACAGTGGCGCGCTTCTTGCCGCCTGCCATGACTGCTAGCACGAGCTTGAGAGAAGGGAGATGAGCGCGAGGAAGAAGATGAACTGGAATACGAAGGCTGGGAAAGTTTTATCGCATCGCCAAGTCCCGTACTTATACACGGAGCAATTCGATCCTGGCCACTTGATGCGCCACGTGGCGCTCATCGCAGCCACCACGTGCGAAGGCGAAACGAGGAGTCGGTGGATGTTGTTTCCTGCCACGATCTTAATAGTAGATCGTGCGCATTTACTGCACGATTCGCGTGAAACCGGGAACGACGTCTTGTTTCCCAGTCAAAAAGCTGACTAGGTGGGCCAGCCCTTCTGCTCTCGCTCTGTCACGTCCCATCGGGAGGATAAAAGTGTGCCATGACGCCATAGCGTGCATCATCAAACTGAAGAAATTTACGAATGGAAGGTTCAAACACGAAAATAACTTTGTATGAACAAACTCCTTCGAATAGAAGCAACTCTTTCATGAACGAATCATGAAGCAAAACCTCTTTAACAGAGAAAAATACCCTACACACGAAAACTCTTTCGTATGGGCGCAACATCCCAAACATGAAAATTCCTTCATATGGGCATAAAACTCTTATCACGAAAACTCTTTCGTATGGATAAAAAAACTACTAATACAAAAATTACGCGAATAGGCAAAACTCGCCTTTTCATTCACATGATATTCATACATCATAAAACCTGGATTGTTCAGCCGACTAGGCACATCTGGATGCCATAATCTTTCGAATATGAAGGTAAGACCCGAAAGATATCTCCTGAGGGCCTGGAATCACACTCAAGCTGCGTCCTCCGGTATGATTCCGTGTCAACAACACGAAGAAAAATCCTAGCGGACGCGCCGGGTACCCCCATAGGTTAAGTTCGACTCGATAAGACCACAACGGCCCAGTCGCAACAATCACCTTATCTGGTTCGAGTCGGAGGTCTCGAACCTGTGTAGGCCAGAACTGTTTTTGCCCTAGTTGCAATTAATTGGCCCCGATCTTTCGGGAGAGCCGAGCTACTGTGCCATATCCTTCTGCGATAAAAAGCCATAAAGATAGGCACTTGTATTACTCGATACTCGGGTATAAAAACTCATTACACAGGGTACGTGCCCTCTAAACAGGAAAACAACCATGTTGGTTATCTGAAAGAAAGAAAGACCGAAAAAGGTTTGACCGTCTACTCGACTGGAAAAATCCCACTCGAGCAAACGCTCGGGGGCTACAGACGAAGACATGGATCGTGGACCCTGCGGGTAAGGACACCCCGTCTCAGGCCCAGGGTTAAGGCCCAAGAAGAGGATCCCTTGGAGTGTTCCAGAAGGACCACGTGAAGCCCACCCGCACTGTCTTGCGGGTTAAGTTAGGAAACGTGTAACCGACCTAGGGTTAGAGTTCGAATCCTCTCTGGGTAGGGTTTGAGACCTGGCCACCTATATAAGGCCAGGAGAGCCACCGGAGGAGGACCAAGCAGTACCGCACCACCAAAGCTTTAAGCTCGAGATCATACTCTCGACTTGAGCAACCACCATTGTAACCGATCTACTCGTTAATACAGATCGACAGAGGCAGGAGTAAGGGTTTTACCTCTACGAGGGCCCCGAACCTGGGTAAATCTTGCCCCCTGTTTAGCCGACGATTCCACCAGCGCTAATGGGTTCTCCTATTCGAAACCCTATGGGTTCACCCGAGGGATTTGTAGAGTCAGAGATTCGACACGGAGGCATCCCGATCTCTCTCTCCCCCTCGAAGAAACCCCCTCGAACCCTACCCTTTGTCTCTGTTAGGCTTCGGACCGAAACCCAAGCTCACCGGAGAACCCTCGCCGCCGTCACTGGAGGCCACCCTGGGGCAAACCGAGAGCACCACAGAGTTCGTTGTGCTCTCCTATAACTCCATGTTTAACGACGCCTCCCGGGATGGCCGTAATATACTGAATCGAGCGGGTCTTCTGCGTCTCCGGCCGAGCGCCACCATGGACGAATCGCCGTCGTCCGTCCTCATCCGGCCTCCTCGACCTCTTCCTCGGGTTCCTGGTAGCGTAACTCCCTCTTAGCACCCTCCTCGTTTTCTCCCGTGGCCGGAATTGTCGAAACCGCCGGAACCCGTGGCTACAGCCGCCTTCCCGTGCACGGCGGCTCACCGCTGGTGGCCCAAACGGGGTGGCGCCGCAACTTTGAGGTTATGCTTTCCCTTGTTATAAGAAAACCAAAGAATAGATCTTCCGGAATACTTGGAGGTATCAATATTTTCACTTTTTGTTTGGATACTCCTTGCTGTTATCTTTCCAATGCAATTGGATTTACCTCGTTCGGAGTTCATTTGCAAAAGTTATGGGGTTTCTAGTTCAGCCTCTCTGTTTCTGAAGTCAACCGGATTATTCTAGCCGGATTATTCCGGGCAACCGGATATTCCTGTTAGGGTAGTTTTGGTACTTTTTCGATACTGACATGAACCGGATTATTGGAAACCGGATTATTCGGATCAGACCGGATATTCCGATTTGGCAATTTTCGGACCATTTTTCACACTGGCATGGACCGGATTATTTGAACCGGATTATTCGGATCAGACCGGATATTCCGGTTTGGCAATTTCCGGACCATATTTCACACTGGCATGGACCGGATTATTGGTACCGGATTATTCCAAGGGGACCGGATATTCCGGTTAAAGTCAACAGGTTTCGTGCAGATCTTCAGACCGGATATTCCGGTCCCAAATTCCTGCACAACGGCTAGTTTTTGTGGGGACCTATTTAAGGGGGCTTTCTTCCCCATTGGTCCCCAAGTCTTCCAAGCACGAAATATCCTCTCTCCCCCACCATTGTTGACCTTGGAAAGCTTGCCCCTCTCCCAATCCCTCCTATGATTCTTGCATATCTTTGAGGGAGAAGGTAGAGCAGATCTAGATCTACATTTCCACCAATCCATCTTCCTTCTTAGTGAGGGAAACTTAGTAGATCTTGATCTTGGAGTTCTTGGTGTTTCTCCTCCATTGTTCTTCCTCTCTTATTCCCCCATAAGCATTTGTTGCTTTGTTGGAATTTGAGAGTGAAGGATTTGAGCACTTGTGCTCTTGCCATTTGCATCGGTTGCATCGGTTTGCTCTCTCCACGAGGATTCGTCGAAGTTGAAAGTTTCTGAGCTTGTTACTCTTGGGTCTTGTACCCTAGACGACTTGTGGTGTTCTTGGGAGCCTCCAATTGAGTTGTGGATGCGTGCCCCAAGATTGTGGTGACACCGAGAGCCTCCAATTGAGTTGTGGATGCGTGCCTCGGGTTTGAAGGTTGCCAATAGTGGAAGGTGAACTAGGCCTTTGTGGCGGGGTTCATCGGAGAATAGGGTGAGGCCTTTGTGGCGTTGAGTAGGAATTCGTGGTGAGCTCACACCCCTCCAACGAGACGTACTTCCCTTTGTGGGAGGAACTCGGGAATACATCTTCGTCTCCGGGTGCCTCGGTTATTTCTATACCCGAGCTTTTTACTTATGCAATTTACATTGTGATAGCCTTCGAGCTTGAAGTTATATATCTTGCTATCACCTTGTTACTTGTCTTGCTTAGCATAAGTTGTTGGTTCATCTAGTTGTCCCTAGAATATTTAGGTTGTATGCTTGTTAATTTAAACACCTAGTTTATTTCCGCATTTAGCAAGCATTAACCGGAGAAGTTTTAATCGCCTATTCACCCCCCCCCCCCCTCTAGGCGACGTCGTTGTCCGTTCACAAATCCCAAAGCAAGGGAAAGAAAAGAAGACAAACAGAGTCAAAACTTACCTCGGCTGGCGGTGGCCATGAGGCTTCAAAAGCATGTACCGGGCAGATGGGGAAGCTGTCGCCCTCCTTCAGGTTGGTGATAGCCGCGATCTTCTTCTCGAACTCGGCATTCGAGAATTCTTCACGGCTCACGCGACTGGGATCTTCGACACCCTGGTACTCCCACATCGCGGATGGCCTATCCTGCAGGGGCTGCACCCGACGCTTGAGGAATACACTCGCCAAGTGTAGACCGTTCAGTGCGATTCCTGCGGCTTGGTCACGAGGAACAGCCACCTTGGCGAGTAGGGGAGTAACTACTCGGTTCTCTTCAACCGAGAGTTTGTGCGCCCAGGACTTCCGCCTCTTCAGAACAGCGAACGGGTGAAATTCGTGGACTCCACCCGCGCTGTTGTCAGTTACGTAAAACCATCTCTTCCTCCACACCTGAGCGGAGTCGATGAAGTGCATGGTGAAGTAGCCGACTTCTGGCCTCGCTTGGATCCCGAAACCGCCGGTGCGCAGCGGCTCCCCAAGCTCGGTCTCCACCCGCGATTTCTCGCGGAAGATGCGCACCTTGAAGAGGGCCTTCCAAAGGCCCCAATGAGGGCGAATGCCCAGAAAGCACTCGCAAAGAACGATAAAGCACGAGATGTGCTGTATCGCATTTGGAGGCAAATCATGAAGCTGTATGCCATAGACATACAACAACGCGATGAAAAAAGGATGGAGAGGGAGAGAGAGCCCGCGCGACACGTGATCTGCAAAGATCACGCGCTCGTTCGCTCGGGGATTGGGTACCTCCTCCTTCTTGCCGAGGCGTACCAGTTTCTCCGCTTCCGGAGGCAGCAGCCCTTCCCGCTGCATCCCCTTGACGCTCTTAGCCGTGGTGTTGGGCGAGAGCCAGTCACCTGAGCGTGGCGCGGGTGGCGCAAGGACATCTCCTGAAGCCCTCGATGACGAAACAGTGGCGCCCTTCTTGCCGCCTGCCATGACTGCTAGCACGAGCTTGAGAGAAGGGAGATGAGTGCGAGGAACAAGATGAACTGGAATACGAAGGCTGGGAAAGTTTTACCGCATCGCCAAGACCCGTACTTACACACGGAGCAATTCGATCCTGGCCACTCGATGCGCCACGTGGCGCTCATCACAGCCACCACGTGCGAAGGCGAAACGAGGAGTCGGTGGATGTTTTTTCCTGCCACGATCTTAATAGTAGATCGTGCGCATTTACTGCACGGTTCGCGTGAAAACCGCGAACGGCGTCTCGTTTCCCGGTCAAAAAGCTGACTAGGTGGGCCAGCCCTTCTGCTCTCGCTCTGTCACGTCCCATCGGGAGGATAAAAGTGCGCCATGACGCCATAGCGTGCATCATCAAACTGAAGAAATTTACGAATGGAAGGTTCAAACACGAAAATAACTTCGTATGAACAAACTCCTTCAAATAGAAGCAACTCTTTCATGAACGAATCATGAAGCAAAACCTCTTTAACAGAGAAAAATACCCTACACACGAAAACTCTTTCGTATGGGCGCAACATCCCAAACATGAAAATTCCTTCATATGGGCATAAAACTCTTATCACGAAAACTCTTTCGTATGGATAAAAAAACTACTAATACAAAAATTACGCGAATAGGCAAAACTCGCCTTTTCATTCACATGATATTCATACATCATAAAACCTGGATTGTTCAGCCGACTAGGCACATCTGGATGCCATATTCTTTCGAATATGAAGGTAAGACCCGAAAGATCTCTCCTGAGGGCCTGGAATCGCACTCAAGCTGCGTCCTCCTGTATGATTCCGTGTCAACAACACGAAGAAAAATCCTAGCGGACGCGCCGGGTACCCCCATAGGTTAAGTTCGACTCGATAAGACCACAACGGCCCAGTCGCAACAATCACCTTATCGGGTTCGAGTCGGAGGTCTCGAACCTGCGTAGGCCAGAACTGTTTTTGCCCTAGTTGCAATTAATTGGCCCTGATCTTTCGGGAGAGCCGAGCTACTGTGCCATATCCTTCTGCGATAAAAAGCCATAAAGACATGCACTTGTATTACTCGATACTCGGGTATAAAAACTCATTACACAGGGTACGTGCCCTCTAAACAGGAAAACAACCATGTTGGTTATCTGAAAGAAAGAAAGACCGAAAAAGGTTTGACCGTCTACTCGACTGGAAAAATCCCACTCGAGCAAACGCTCGGGGGCTACTGATGAAGACATGGATCCTGGACCCTGCGGGTAAGGACACCCCGTCTCAGGCCCAGGGTTAAAGCCCAAGAAGATGAGCCCTTGGAGTGTTCCAGAAGGACCACGTGAAGCCCACCCGCACTGTCTTGCGGGTTAAGTTAGGAAACATGTAACCGACCTAGGGTTAGAGTTCGAATCCTCTCTGGGTAGGGTTTGAGACCTGGCCACCTATATAAGGCCAGGAGAGCCACCGGAGGAGGACCAAGCAGTAACGCACCACCAAAGCCTTAAGTTCGAGATCATACTCTCGACTTGAGCAACCACCATTGTAACCGATCTACTCGTTAATACAAATCGACAGAGGCAGGAGTAAGGGTTTTACCTCTACGAGGGCCCCAAACCTGGGTAAATCTTGCCCCCTGTTTAGCCGACGATTCCACCAGCGCTATTGGGTTCTCCTATTCGAAACCCTATGGGTTCACCCGAGGGATTTGTAGAGTCAGAGATTCGACACGGAGGCATCCCGATCTCTCTCTCCCCCTCGCAGAAACCCCCTCGAACCCTACCCTTTGTCTCTGTTAGGCTTCGGACCGAAACCCAAGCTCACCGGAGAACCCTCGCCGCCGTCACTGGAGGCCACCCTGGGGCAAACCGAGAGCACCACAGAGTTCGCTGTGCTCTCCTATAATTCCCTGTTTAACGACGCCTCCCGGGATGGCCGTAATATACTGAATCGAGCGGGTCTTCTGCGTCTCCGGCCGAGCGCCTCCATGGATGAATCGCCGTCGTCCGTCCTCATCCGGCCTCCTCGACCTCTTCCTCAGGTTCCTGGTAGCATAACTCCCTCTTAGCACCATCCTCGTTTGCTCCCGTGGCCGGAATTGTCGAAACCGCCGGAACCCGTGGCTACCGCCGCCTTCCCGTGCACGGCGGCTCACCGCTGGTGGCCCAAACGGGGTGGCGCCGCAACTTTGAGGTTATGCTTTCCCTTGTTATAAGAAAACCAAAGAATAGATCTTCCGGAATAATTTCTTGACTTGTCGGTTAAGATCAAGTATTCACCACTCGAGTTGTTGATCTTCACTTCGGAGTCGCGTTCTAGCGATAAGAACGAACACCGAAACAGGAATAACAATCAACACATGGCATCGATTCAATGTGCAATATGTATGCATGAGAAAGTTAATGCACTGAAATAAATCCCTAAACATGAAGATAGGGTTGCTAGGGTTCATATGGCAGTTATGCATTTTACTGTAATTATCCCGAACTACACCCCGGAGGGTCACTTCGGGCAATTCTGAAAGTGTGACATGTTTTAATTTCTCAAATGGGTTTGAAAACATCATAAATGAGTTTCATTTGTCATTTTTGAGCATTTTGGTATATAACTTGTAATTTAATGATTTTATTGAATAAAAATTTATTTTCTCTATTTTTATATGATTTAAATAATATTTAAATAAAGGCCAAAAACCAACTTTCTCAAACATGTGTGAAAATTACATAAACATGTAGAGTTTATTTTAACATTTTGGTGCCTTACTTTTATTTTTCTGAACTACAAAATTAAAGATATTAATTTTACAATTTTAATCATTTGTATTTATAAATAAGGTGGGGCCCACGTGTCAATTCATTTTCTTTTTATTAATTGTTTTAATTTGAAAACATGACAGGTGGGGCAAGCTGATGTCACTCTGACGACATGATGACGTCAGCGGGTGGTCGGCTGAACACGGCCGTGGTCACCCGCGACGATTCCGGCGATGGAATCGAGCACCCTCGGGCTCGTTAGATAGCCCAGGACGTGGGCTACCTCAAGGTGGTGGCGCCACCCCGTTTGGGTCATCGGCGGTGAGCCAACGTTCACGGGAAGACGGCATCGGCCACGGGTTCCGGCGGTTTCAACGACTCCGGCCACGGGAACAAACTAGGAGGTTGCTGGGAGGGAGTTACGCTCACCAGGAACCCGAGGAAGAGGTCGGGGAGGCCAGACAAGGACGGACGACGGCGAATCAGCCGCGGCGGTGCTCTGCTCGATTAAGTTGATTCCGGCCATCCCGGGAGGCGTCGGTCAACAGGGTGTTAGAGGAGAGCACGGCTTACTCCGTGGTGCTCTCCGATTGCCCCGAGGTGGCCTCCAGCGACAGCGCCGAGGGTTCTCCGGCGAGCTAGGATTTCGGCCCGAAACCTAACAGAGAGAGAGGGTAGGTTTTGGGGGGGTTCTGCGAGGGGGATAGAGAGATCAGGAGGCCTCCCCTGCGTCCTAATCCCCACGGAAAGGGGTAGCAGGAGGTGGCAGCATTTATTTATTAATTAAAGAAAACCGTTGGAATTTTGAGTGGGAATTGATGGGAGGATTAGTGGGTTGAGTGGAGACTCCACCCACATGATGTGGGGAGAGGTGGAGTGAAGGATCGAGAGGTTAACTAGAGGGGGGGTGAATAGGTTAACTACAAATTTTAACTTCTTTTTCAAGTTAACAAGGCAAAGCTCAAATATAGATTATCTAGAGTATGCAACTAGATGGACAATCCTATATGTTGAGCAATTACGACTAGCACAAGGTAAACAATATGACTAAGCTAGTAGTAACAAGTAAAGGTAAGTTGAGGAATAACCGAACATAATGACGCGGAGATTTATCCCGAAGTTCACTTCCCAATGGAAGCTAATCTCCGTTGGAGCGGTGCGGTGCCACCAAAGTGGAACACCGAGTAGGCCTCAAATGCCACACCGTATCTCCTTCGAGATCTTCCACCGATGTGGATAGACTCGAATCACTATGTTGCCGTTGAGGTTGACAACTAGAACCTTTACAAGGATGAGGCACACTCCACAAGATTGGAGGGTCCTCACCAAATCCCAAGAGCCGCCAAGACTTCGAGAAGCAAGATCCACGGGCACAAAAGCACCGGGGATATCAACAAGGCTCCGAGCTCCGATGAACTAAGAGCAACAAGATTCCTAGCTCCAATGAACTAAGAATGACAAGATCCCTATGGGAGTGGGTGGATTTCTAATCGGCTCGGTGGAGTTGTAGATCGGGGTGTCTCCTTCAAATCCCAAAGTATCACGAGCTTTGGTAGGGGATTGTGGAGATCTTGTTCTTGAGCTTGAGCTTGGTCAATCAATGGTGGTGAGAGAGAGTGTGAGTGGAATTGACAAAGAGCAAAGGTAGGTGAAGACCCCGAATATATACTCGTGTCGAAATATGGCCGTTTTAGGGGGGTTTCACCCTTCCTGCGTCCCACCCCGGCCTGGGAGCCGGCTTGGCCGGCCTGGGAGCAGCCAGGGCCGGGCCAGAACCCACCCCGGCCTGGGGGCCGGCCTGGGGCCGGCGTGGGCGCCAGGGGGAGGCTGGCGTGGCCAGCCAGCCCGGCCTGGGGCCGGCGTGGACCAGGGGGGAGGCCGGACCCCCACCCGGACGCCCCGGCCTGGAGGCCGGCCTGGGGCCGGCGTGGGCAGAGGGGCGAGGCCGGCCCCCCGCCCGAAGCGCCCGGCCTGGGAGCCAGCCTGGGGCCGGCGTGGGGCTGGCCAGGGGAGCTGCCAGCCCGGCCTGAAGGCCGGCCAGGCCGGCCTGGAGGCCGGCCACCCCCTTTTCTTCTTCTTTTATCCTTTCTCTTTGCCGTCTCTTTTCTCTTCTTCCTTGTCTTTTCCCGTAGCATTTTCTCACACATTGCTGAACTTTGTAAGGCATTTACGGGTCGATTTTCTGAGTACACTTAGCAAAGCACATTAGTCCATCTATATGTTGTAATCAAACACTCAAAACAGGATTTAGAACCTATGTTCTTTCAATCTCCCCCTTTTTGATGTTTGATGACAACATACGGATTTGCATAATAGATAATATTGCATGGCTATTTGTGAGAGAAATAACATGTATTCGTACTCCCCCTATTTGTGTGCCCATAACATTTGACATGTATATTTGATAATCATGATGATGATGAGACTATAACATATTTATGTGAAGTGCAAGAGATTAGTTCAATCATGATGTTTTACCATTGAAGATACACATGTATGAATAATAATGTTTACTTCTTGCAAGATCTTACCATAGCATTCTTCTTATGAATAATAACTTCCCTCAATATGGCTTCAATATATTGAAAATAGTGAGTAGAGGAAATAACTTGATAGTCTTGCTATGATCTTCAATAACCATTGTCACACACATAATAGAGAGTACGATAGATAATTAAGGACATAGTCTTACAATAACACCAAGGTTCACAAACCACACAAATAGCACAAATAGTTTCAACTAAAAAGCAAATCAGGAAGATAAGACGCAAATGAATGCATGTGATGCAATGCTATGCGTGAGTATTTCTCCCCCTTGGCATCATACACCAAAAAGGGAGAAAAATGAAATGCAATCACTCGTCGCCCATCTCCTCCTCATCTTCATCCTCATGGAAGTCCTCTGGAGGAACCTGACTCGAGCTAGCCTCAGCGAAGGTGTATGGCCCCGCAAAAGAGCCAAGAGAACTCACATCATCTCCACACCAATATGTATGCTTAGACTTCCACTTCTCCTCCTCAATCTCTTCGGAGCTGGAAGAACTAAGAGGAATCTTGAGTGCAGTTTGGATGGCGCGCTGACGGCGACTAGATGCTTTCCCTTTGCGATAAGCCTCATAATCTTGATGTTGCTTATCAATGAAGAAACAATTCATCTTCTGAAGAATCTTCTTAAGATTAAATGTCTCAGGAGCAGGAGAAGGTGAAGGAGAGCGGCGAGTAACTGACTCGGTGCGGGTGCGCTTAGGCCTTGGCTCATGAGCAGTCTCAATGGGAGCATCATACATAAGAATGTTCTTCTTTGGAGTCACTTTGGCATAGTTGTTGACGAGACCTTCGGGAATGCGGGTCTCAATAAGACGCTGAATGTAGGAGCCATAGATGGGTACCCTCTTCTCCTTAACCACACTCTGCATCTCATTCCACATATAGTCTAGTACATCCAACTGCTTCTTTGCTTGCATCCGAGACTCAATGTGGAAGAGGAGGTTGATCATCCACTTGCGTACCTCGCCCTTCTCACCGAATTTGGCGGCGATGGTGTTGCGAAGAATGGCATGTATCATGTACCAATGCTCAGAGAAGAACTTGATCTTAGGAATATTCATGGAACCGGTACCTTCGGGATAGCAATGACGAATCCCATCCTTGGCCTTCATAATCTTGGAGGACTCCCCATGAACGCGGAAATAGAATGTATAGTCAAACCGATATTCGGGGATACCCAATATAGCACCAAACTCATCCATGGTAGCCTCACACTTGGTGCCACCGCTCATCCATATCAAGGTAGGTGGGAGACGCGTGGGACCACCAGAGGCGAAGTGAACGGTGGAGTAGAACTCCCTGATCAACTCTGGAGAGAACGGATGAGCCAGTGTGTCGCCCATGAGAGGAGTGAGGTTGTGGTAGTCCATGATGGTCATCACTTCAGGCCACTTGTTGCGAGCATACTCAATATCAAAGAAGTGTTGATCCACATGAGTGTGCTGTAGCTTGCCAAGAATGAATTCATGCATGACTTGATGCATCTTGCAATAAAACCGATTATCCGAGCATGTCCTTTCACCAAACTCATACGGGTTAAATTTCAGCCTAGCTTCCTCAAAATCAGCGGCACTAAGGCCACCCCAGTTCCTGACCACGGGTTCCTTTGGATTGATAGGAAGAGCGGATCTCCGTGAGGGAGTAGAGCCAGCAACATCTTGGGCATTCTTCTTGCGAGGGTTGCGAGGACGGAGAGGGCGAGAGGCATCATCGTGGGGAGGAGAGTCACCTGAATTATATAATGCATGGAGATGGAGCATGATAATGAGTGCACATGGTCATTTGTTTTATGTGAGAGAGAAAAAAAAATGAAACCATGAATCTATGGGACAATGACATGGTAAACGAAATACTAGCCCAATAGTTAGCAAGCAAAAATTGAGGGGTGTTTGCATGTTATCATATCATGTGGATAGAAGTGTTGGAGGTGAAACAAAATATTTGGCATTTAAGCATACAAACAACCATGAGAATGTAAAAATTGAAATGATATCATACACATTAGGTCGTAATGATAGAACAATTGTATCAAGTAATGGGAAATTTTTGAATATGTATTCATGGTCATAGTCATGATATCGAGGGCTAGGTGAGCATCAACATGGCATAATCAAGATAATATAGGGATCACGTGATATGAAAAAAAAATGAATCATAGTGGATGAACCCTAGCATTGATAGATTATGAGGAGCATGGAACAGCAATCATGGCATATCATACGAATAGAACAAATCATAGGATAGCATAGCGGTATGAACCCTAACATGATGAGATGAAAAATAAACAATTAGCACATGAACATGAGTACTAGCACACACATGGATGGCACTAACATACACATAACACATAGAATAGCCCATAGAAAAATTACCCGAGTTCGAAGCCATGGTCAACCAAAAAGTACTAGAAAAGGAAGTGACCCGATCTCCTCCAATAATGGGTCAATGAACAATCCGAGTGGAGGAGGGGGCGGAGAAGACCGAGGGCTTGCGGATCCGTGATTTTGGGCGGTGGGGACGGGCTAGGGAGGTGGGGGGGGAGGGGGAAGGCAAGAGCACCAAGGTGCTCTAATGGAGGTGGAGGGAGGAGGAAGAAGGAGGTGTGGGGATGTGGGTGCGGTTGGGAGTGGGGTGCTTGTGTTGGTGTGTGCAGCACCCCACCCCGGCCTGGGGCCGGCTGGCATGCCGGCCAGGCCGGCTCGGCTGCGCGGGGCGGAGTGGTGGGCGGGGCGGCCGGCCTGGGGCCGGCGCGGGGGGAAGGAGGCCGGGCGAGAGGCCGGCCAGGCACCCGAACGGCCCGGCCTAAGGGCCGGCCTGGGGCCGGATCGCGGCGGAGGCGAGGCCGGGGTGCCGGCCGAATGCCCCGGCCTGAGGGCCGGCCTGGGGCCGGCACGGCTGTGGCGAGGCCGGGGGGGGGGAGGCTGGTATGGCCCTACAATTTTTTTTTCACTAAAAAAAACGATTATCATACCCTACTAATCAACCCACAACACACAAACACATGAACAAAATTGCAATTTCAAGAAATTTTCATGAAATCTAATCTAACAACATATTCTTGAAGTTGTTTCGTAGAGCATTTTTATTTGACCATGTGCACGGATGATATGAGAATGATGACATGCATAAGATGTTTTCATTTGTATCCAATGGGGAGAAAAAAATGAGAAAACGAAATGAGCAACATTGGATACTAATGAAATATGAACTCAAAGAGAGAAGCAATTGAGTGAACACTCGAACACAGATGTTGGATGAAAAAAAATGGGCGGTGGCCGTAGCCACCATGTATGAGTATGTTCGATATGACACCGCGAAGATATATCTTGGGTGCATTGTCGAGACTCATCATTTAAGCACATGATGTCATTAAAAATGATCATTTAGGCATGATTTGTTTATTTATGCATAATAGAGGTAGTGTTGGCTCATTGATTGAGCTACACTCCCCCTATGTCTATGCGTGCATCTAAATCCAAATAAGAGTCTAGTAAGGGTGTGTATGCGAGATTTCCAATCCACTAAAATTGCTTGCACATATGATGTTGATCTCACTCCTCAATTCCTTGAATCTCTTCACATCTAGAGGCTTGGTAAGGATGTCGGCAAGTTGATCTTTAGTGTTGACATAAGAGAGTGAGATATCACCATTGGCCACATGATCCCGAATAAAATGATACGAATCTCAATATGCTTGGTCTTGCCATGAAGTACCGGATTGTGACCAATTTTAATGGCACTCTCATTATCATAAAAGAGGCATTGTCTTAATCTTAATTCCAAAATCCTTAAGACATTGCCTCATCCATAAGAGTTGAGAACAACAACTTGCGGCGGAAATATACTCCGCTTCCGTGGAGGAAGTGGCAATACAATTTTGTTTCTTGGAAGACCAACATACGAGAGACCTACCAAGAAATTGGCAAGCACCCGAGGTTGATTTTCTATCCACTTTGTCACCTCCCCAATCCGCATCCGAGTACCCCACAAGATCAAAAGTTGTGTTTGATGGATACCAAAGACCATGAGTTGGAGTGTCAACCAAGTACCTAAGAATTCTCTTGACCGCAATCATATGGCTTTCCTTGGGGTTAGATTGAAATCTTGCACACAAACCCACACTAAACATAATATCCGGTCTAGATGCACAAAGGTAGAGCAAAGATCCAATGATGGATCTATAAAGTTTGGGGTCTACCGGTATACCTTCATGATCCAAAGAGAGATTTGTGGTAGTTGGCATTGGATAAGGTAATGGTTTAGCATTAATCATATCGAATTTCTTGAGCATGTCTTGAATATATTTGGCTTGACAAATAAAAGTCCCTTCATGATATTGCTTGATCTCAAAACCTAGGAAGAATTTTAATTCTCCCATCATAGACATCTCAAATTCACTTGTCATTAGTTTGGCAAATTGATCTACAAAACTTACGTTAGAGGATCCAAATATAATATCATCAACATATACTTGGCATACAAAGAAATGTCCATCTACACTTTTGGTAAAGAGAGTGGGATCAATTACCCCAAGTACGAAACCACGATCCACTAAGAACTCCTTTAAGTGATCATACCAAGCACGTGGGGCTTGTTTGAGGCCATACAAAGCCTTATGGAGGTTAGTAGACATGGTTAGGATACTTGGGATCTTCGAATCCCGGAGGTTGTTTAACATATACCCATTTCATTTAAAGGTCCATTTAGAAAGGCACTTTTAACATCCATTTGATGCAAGATGAAGTTATGACTAGTGGCAAATGCAAGTAATATACGAATGGATTCAAGCCTAGCTACGGGAGCGAAAGTTTCACCGTAGTCAAGTCCTTCGACTTGAGAGTAGCCTTGAGCAACCAATCGTGCTTTGTTGCGAATCACTTGCCCATGAGAATCTTGCTTATTCTTGAACACCCATTTAGTTCCAATGATATTGTGATCCTTGGGTCTTTCCACTAGAGACCATACTTTGTTCCTTTCAAAATTATGGAGCTCTTCATGCATAGCTTGAACCCAATCTTCATCTTCAAGAGCATCATATACTTTGATGGGTTCAACATGAGAGACATATGAATGAATACCACAAAACTTGAGTACTTGTCCACGAGTGGAGACACTTCTTCCCAAACCACCAATGATATTCTTTTGATATAGTGACTTTTGTTGCAATCTTGAAGCTTGACGAGACATGATACGAACTAGAGCATCATCGGGTGTTCATTTGGTGGAACATCTTCATCATTTCCTTCATCAAGACCATTGTCCACCCTTATTGGAGTTCTTGGTGAAGTATCACCAAGACCACTTCCACCATTATCATTGGGTGGATCTTGATCACTTTCTTGATGGGAGATATCCACATTAAGATCTTCTTCTTGTTCTTGGTTTACCATTTGATTGGTGGTTGATGTAGAGGGCTCCACTTGCGTAGAGCTAGTTCCATCCTCATTTGCCACAAGGTGTTCCTCAATGGGTATAAGTGGACCTACACCCATTCTTCCTATGACTATAGAGGATGGTTCATCACCTACATCATCACAATCAATTTGCTCCACTTGGAGCCATTATCCTCATGAAATTCCACATTCATAGATTCTTCAACACACCCGGTGGATATGTTGTAGACTCTATAAGTGTGGGAGTTCGTGGCATAACCAACAAAAATACCTTCAAATGTTCTAGCATCAAATTTAGACAATCTAGTTCCTTTTATGTATACTTGGCATTTGCACCCAAAAACTCGAAGATATGAGAGGTTGGGTTTGTTACCGGTTAGAAGCTCATATGGAGTCATGCCAATCATCGGACGGAGGAAGAGTCGGTTAGATAGATGACAAGCGGTGTTGATAGCTTCGGCCCAAAAGTTATATGGGGATTTGAACTCGGCCATCATAGTTCTTGCCATATCAATAAGTGTGCGATTCTTCCTCTCCGCAACACCATTTTGTTGAGGGGTGTACGCGGCGGAATATTGATGTCTTATCCCCTCATTACCCAAGAATTCATCCATGGTGTAGTTCTTGAACTCGGAACCATTGTCACTCCTAATGGATAAGATCTTGGTGTCATATTGGCGTTGCACTTCGGTAGCCCAAGTAATGAATCTTTCTTGAGTTTCACTCTTCTTCTTGATATAGAAAACCCAAGTGTATCTTGTATAATCATCAACAATAACCAAACAATACTTCTTGCCACCAAGACTATCATATGTGGGAGGACCAAATAGGTCCATGTGAATGCGCTCAAAAGGTCTTGTTGTGGCGATGATTGATGTTTTAGGATGATTCTTCTCATGCATCTTTCCGGCAATACAAGAGCTACAAGGGCGATCTTTGGAAAAATTCACACTTGTTAGTCCTACCACGTGCTCACCCTTCACAAAGTTTGTAAATTTCTCATACCGACGTGGCCTAGGCGACGATGCCAAAGCCACCCCACGTCGGATTTAGCCATTAGACATGTGGCAATATGTGTAGTTTCTTTCGAGAAATCCACTACATACATACCGTTTTCACACCCAACAAAGGCTACTTTAAGAGAAATAGTGTGAAGGACAAGCACATGGTGACGCCCAAATACACATGTAAAATTGCATTCACAAAGTTGCAAGACGGAAAGAAGATTATAGCCAAGGGACTCAACAAGGAGGACTTTCTCAATGGTGAATCCGGAGAAATGACCACCTTGCCATGTCCCAATACCTTAAGTTGTGAGCGATCACCAATAGTTACATGAGCAAACTTGAGAAGTTGGAGTTTCAAGTCTTCTAATACTTCTTTGCTTCCGGTCATGTGTGCGGAACAACCGCTATCAATCATCCATGATGTTCCACCGGAATGCAACCCTACAATGAATCAACTTCTTGTCTTAGGTACCCATTTTTGGATGGGTCCTTTTTGTTAGTCACAAGGGTCTTGGGAACCCAAATGTTTGTAATCATCACCATATGAGGTGCCTACATACTTTGCATAAACATGGCCATTAGTAGATTTTAGAAGCACATAGGATGGGTTATACTTTCCCGCAAAGTTGTTATGAGTAGTAGTGTTCCTAGAAACAATACTTTTAGCAATAATATCAAATTCATCTTCCTCATTAGCCAACTCCCCCTCCTTCACAAAAACAATAGAGTTAGTGGAGGGAGTTGACTTCTTCTTGTAGGCCACTTCCGATGAGGAACCAAAACCAAGACCTTCTTTACCAACAACTCTCTTATGATTACTCAAAAGATCATTGAGGTTCTTTGGCCTTGGATGCATGTGGCAAGGCCCTTGTTGAGTTGTGCCTTCAACCTATTGTTCTCCTCAATGAGAGTTGCCTTGACACACAAAGGGTTAGTAGCACAAGAGTTTTCATTCATAATTCTAACTCCTTTTAAGGTTTTGAGCTCATTTGAGATAGTACGATGATCAATTTTAAGCTTATCAATCCTTAATGAGTTCATTATACCCTTGGTTAGTTGCATCATTTAAACTCATGAATTCCGTTACCTTATCAAAGCATGTTGACAATCAAGTTTAACTTTAGCTATGTCAATTGCAAAGGTTTCTTCAATGCTTTCTTTAAGGCAATGTGATTCATCTAGAGCTTTCTCAAGCTCCTCAATTTTACTAGCATCATCACGAGCAAACTTTTCAAGTAACATTATTCTCTCCTCATGTTCATCAATGAGGCCATGTGCCTCACTTAATTGATCCATGAGAGAGTCAAAAATGGATTTAGTTTCTCCTTCTAGTGTTTCAACAAAGTTTGTCAAGGGGTCTTCCTCGACACAATTTAGTAGTGAAGGAATAGAGGAGTTAGCAAGTTTAAGTGTAGGAGTCACCTTTGGGGGTATACCCTTGGCCATGAAGCACTTGTGAATCGAGGGGCCCTTGTTGTCATTTGGGTTGGAGAAGAGAGAGCTTAAGTTAGAAGGTATGACGCCCCTAGCCATGGCCGCCATACCTACTTGTTCGCCTTCACCATCATCCTCTTCACCACCGGATGTGTACTCGACTTCGTTAGCAATCATTGCCCTAGGAGGGCCTCTCTTGATGAAGCTCTTGGACTTGGGAATGAAGGTGGATTTATTGATAAGTCTTCCTCCATTCTCAATTCTACTCTTGAAGGGACACTCGGCAACGAAGTGCTCGGAATCTCCACAATTGAAGCAAGTTCTTGCTTTCTTCGTGCTCGAGGATTCCTTTCCTTTGTTCTTGGTGGCATTGGATCTAAAGTCTCCTTTCTTCCACCACTTGTGTTGAGCAAGAGCCAAGCATTCTTCATGTGATGTCCTCATTTCTCTCTCGGAGACCTCATGCGTAGAGCCACCATCATCACTCGAGTCATTATCTTCATGGGGAATGACCTTGGCCTTCAAGGCAAGAGATGCTTTCTTTGCTCCGTTCACACGGGCCATGACATCATCAGAGGTTTGTTTCATGACCTTGAGAGTGATAAAAAGACCTAGGACATCATTGGGGGATAGGTCCAAATAGTCGGCCCTTGCTTGTACATTCATCACCATGTTTTCATTGTATGGCATCAAGGTGAGTAGAAATTTCTCCTTGACCCAATTCTCCGTACAATCCGTGAATCCACTATCTCTCATATCATTTACAAGAGCCTTGAGTCTTCTAAACATATCTTCTATGTTCTCTCCATCGCCCAAATGAAAGTGTTCAACTTTTGTTTGAATGATTGACCTCTTGGACCTTTGGAGGTTGACATTGCCGTCAAACATCAACAAGACCATCATAAGCTTTCTTTGCACTAGTGAAGGACCGGATGTGCTCAACTCCTTCCTTTTCCATTGCCCTCTCCAACATGTGCAAAGCATGAGCGTTGAGTTGCTCATCTATAATGTCACTTGAGCTTAGATTGCGGGGTCCTTTGGCTCATACCCATTTTCAACAATTCTCCATATTGCATTGAAGAGCTGCACATGTAAGACTTCATGGAAGCTTTCCAATTAGTAAAACGATGCCGATCCACCAAAGGAGGTGGACCAAGATTAGAAACATGCGGATGTTGAACATTAGGAGCATTGTTGTATGCATAGCCAAAAGAATTGCCACCTACCATTTGATGGTGAACCATTATTTAAAGGTGAAGTTGTATCACTTCCTTCTTTAATTGGCAAGGGGTTTCCATGTTCATCTAAGATAATCTTTTCACTAGGTTGCTTAGATGGAGATGTCAATTCTTTATTAGTCCCTCCATCTTCTTCTCGGAAGATTCAATCATAGCTTGGATTAGCTTTTGAATCCCATCCATGGTGACGGGATCATCGGCCATCCTCACCTCCTCTTTAGGCGGTAAAGCCTTTTATAAAGAGACGAGGCTCTGATACCAATTGAAGGATCGAGAGGTTAACTAGAGGGGGGGGTGAATAGGTTAACTACAAATTTTAACTTCTTTTTCAAGTTAACAAGGCAAAGCTCAAATATAGATTATCTAGAGTATGCAACTAGATGGACAATCCTATATGTTGAGCAATTACGACTAGCACAAGGTAAACAATATGACTAAGCTAGTAGTAACAAGTAAAGGTAAGTTGAGGAATAACCGAACATGACGCGGAGATTTATCCCGAAGTTCACTTCCCAATGGAAGCTAATCTCCGTTGGAGCGGTGCGGTGCCACCAAAGTGGAACACCGAGTAGGCCTCAAATGCCACACCGTATCTCCTTCGAGATCTTCCACCGATGTGGATAGACTCGAATCACTATGTTGCCGTTGAGGTTGACAACTAGAACCTTTACAAGGATGAGGCACACTCCACAAGATTGGAGGGTCCTCACCAAATCCCAAGAGCCGCCAAGACTTCGAGAAGCAAGATCCACGTGCACAAAAGCACCGGGGATATCAACAAGGCTCCGAGCTCCGATGAAGAGCAACAAGATTCCTAGCTCCAATGAACTAAGAATGACAAGATCCCTATGGGATGAGTGGGTGGATTTCTAATCGGCTCGGTGGAGTTGTAGATCGGGGTGTCTCCTTCAAATCCCAAAGTATCACGAGCTTTGGTAGGGGATTTGTGGAGATCTTGTTCTTGAGCTTGAGCTTGGTCAATCAATGGTGGTGAGAGAGAGTGTGAGTGGAATTGACAAAGAGCAAAGGTAGGTGAAGACCCCGAATATATACTCGTGTCGAAATATGGCCGTTTTAGGGGGGTTTCACCCTTCCTGCGTCCCACCCCGGCCTGGGAGCCGGCCTGGCCGGCCTGGGAGCAGCCAGGGCCGGGCCAGAACCCACCCCGGCCTGGGGGCCGGCCTGGGGCCGGCGTGGGCGCCAGGGGGAGGCTGGCGTGGCCAGCCAGCCCGGCCTGGGGCCGGCGTGGACCAGGGGGAGGCCGGACCCCCACCCGGACGCCCCGGCCTGGAGGCCGGCCTGGGGCCGGCGTGGGCAGAGGGGCGAGGCCGGCCCCCCGCCCGAAGCGCCCGGCCTGGGAGCCAGCCTGGGGCCGGCGTGGGGCTGGCCAGGGGAGCTGCCAGGCCGGCCTGGAGGCCGGCCACCCCCTTTTCTTCTTCTTTTATCCTTTCTCTTTGCCGTCTCTTTTCTCTTCTTCCTTGTCTTTTCCCGTAGCATTTTCTCACACATTGCTGAACTTTGTAAGGCATTTACGGGTCGATATTTTCTGAGTACACTTAGCAAAGCACATTAGTCCATCTATATGTTGTAATCAAACACTCAAAACAGGATTTAGAACCTATGTTCTTTCATGGAGGCACCAAAATTTCGTGGCTGCTTCCCTCTCCTGTATAAAGAGGGGTTGGACCTCCCTCTCCCCACACAACTTGATGTCATATTTCTCTCCCTTTCTCCCGTAGCTCCACCTCTCACTACTAGAAAAATGGGCATAGATGACATAGCATCAGTGGCGCACCATGTAGCAGTGCGCCACTGATGTGGCTCGGAGCATACATGTACAGGCATCAGTGGCGCACCATGTAGCCGTGCGCCACTGATGCTCCAAACATCAGTGGCGCACGATCAACGGTGCGCCACTGATACCCAGCACCCATGTGTACCTAAAAGAATCAGTGGCGCACCAGCATCAGTGGCGCACCTCTTAGTGGTGCGCCACTGATTCTATGTGCCATGTATGCCCGGGGGCATCAGTGGCGCACCACGAACCATACGCCACTGATTCTATGGAGCATCAGTGCCGCACCACGCACAGGTGCGCCACTGATACCTGCCACACATGTATTCTCCATAGAATCAGTGGCGCACCACTACCCATTTATAAGTGGATAAATTCAACATATTTATTTTTCTATAGATGATAAATTCAACATATTTATTTTGCTAAGTATGATGTAATGCGTGGATTATATTGATTTGTTTGCTAAATAAAATAATATTAATAAAAAATGTTGGCTTATCTACTAAAAATGCACGAAATTAATTAATATATTGTTAATTAATATCCTAGCAATACTGTATCAGGTCAAGCAATAAATGTATCAGGTCAAGCACTACTGTTTGCTAAGTAGACCGAAACGACCGAAGGGACCGACATTTCCTAGCAATAATGTATCAGGTCAAGCACTCGAGGCAGACAGGCATAGCATACCGCATACGGAGTCATTCTCCTTCCCCCGTCCCCTTTCCCATCGCAGCCGCCAGCCCCCCGCGTCCACATCCCCGGGCCGCCGCCGCATCCTGCCGCGCGCCGGCAACCGCCGCGCTCACCTCCCACAAGCACGGCCACTCGGAAGCCCACCCCCGAACACCACACTTCCATGCCGCCCACCACCATCCATCCCCGCCACATCTCCATTGCCGCCCATCCCGACCCCGACCTGACCGGCGACCGGCACACATCCATCCCCGCCGCATCTCCATTCACGCCGCCGGACCGACTACGCGCAAGCACGGCCACCACCACCTCGAACGCGCGGTCACGGAGGTCGACCCTGCCGCCCCGACCGCCGGCAGACACGTCGCCGGACGCCGGCCCGCCGCCACACCTCTTTGCCACCCTCGCATGGTCAAGGGAACTGGGAGCATCTCAAGCCCGGCCGCATCTCCATCCCTGGCTCTCTGCTTCCAGCCCGACACCACGCCAGTGTGGGTGGCACGGTAAGAGCAAAGAAGCCTCCCGTGTCTTCTCCATCTCCATGGCTCCACTCCAAGTCTCCAATGTTCTGCTCTACTACTGCAAGTCTGCACTACGTTTAGATAAAAAACAAGGGTTTGTTGTAGGCTAAATTTTAGGAATTGAGGAATTGTAGGCTAGATTTAAGGAATTGTTGGCTAGATTTTAGAAATTGAGGTGCTGCCTTATAAGACATGGTGAACCGATATGTACTATACTGAAATTTAGGAATTGTCTAGACCTTTGCTGTATCAAATAAGGGTTTAAATTATATGCTCCGTTTGTTGTATTTTTGTAGATGGCATCGAAACCAAAGGAAAAGCTTCACGGATATGTTCATGACACGCGAGCCTGCACTTGTGCTGATCGTTTACTTTGTACACTCGGGAGTGCAACTTGTTTGTATATTTGTGGCATGCATGTTCAATTTTTGTATATACTTGTGCTATTTGAATAGACCGGACCGAGCAAACCGTGCTCAATTTGGGAAGATATGACGTATGATGCACAACCCAGTCGCTCTGTAAACTGTTGTTGGTGTCTGCTAAGTTGCTGGTCGGTTGGGTTTCAGACTGAACCGGACACCTCGTTGCTGCTGCTACCTTGCAGGAGAACCGCTGCATCAAGGATCTGAAGGATTACCTGCTCTCTGTCTGCGGTGACAAGGACACCAACAAGAAGCTTAATTTGCTGCTGGAAGAGAAAGCGTCTACTACCGGCCTGCTGGTGTGCCGGCGCTTTGTGAATTTCCCGTATGAGATGGTGCCTAAGATGTATGATTCGCTCTTCGACGAGGTTTCGTGGGCGACAGAAGACGAGGTCGGTTTTGTGTTCTCGAGCATGTTTGATTCTGTTCTTTTTTAAGCGTGTATTGATTTTTCAACTGTGGATGCATGTCTGAAGCCAACACAAGAACTCCAGGACTCCTTCCGGTTCAAGCAGTACCTGTTGCTTGTCAGAATCTTTGAGGTGAGTTATGCAGTTTGTTTCCTTTTCCTATGACCGGACCCCTTTTGTTTGAATGTACACAGCGCCATGTTTGTTAATCCGTAGAGTCCTATTGTTTGTGTGGTTCAATAATAACCGTGCCCCGTATGTATATTGTTTTGGGAATCGTTCATAGGAACAAACTTGTCTTTGTCACCTTGTGCAGAGGAAAACTCCCCTAAAGCAGAAAACAAAGACCAACAAAGATGACGATGAACCTGTCATTTATCCGAAGCATACTTGTTTATCATGTGCAACTGCGTTGAAGGTTTTACTTGTGTTAGTGGTGCATATGTTGCTTTGGTAGTTTTTTTTGTATTGTTTTGGAATAAATGACCATTCATCCTATTATTAGGATATACCAGTAGGCGCATACAAGCATGCCAAGTCAGAACATTTGTTGCTTTTTCATTCTGTTGGGAAGTCTCATTTACATTTTCTTCTAAGAATGATTTATATCCTCCCCTATAACCAGTCTATCGAAATCTGATGTTGCCTATACCTATCAGCTTGTGGAAATTAAAACTTGTTGCTAAATAGGACCTTCTGCCTGCCCTTGCAGCTAAAGAACTACAAGGAGATGGGCTTGGTAACCAAACATTTGCTTCTGCATACTGCTCGCTGCATGCGCGGTCGTCGTAGTCGTACTAACTTGATAGTTTCTAGAAGGAACTTTCTGTTGCACTCTGTCAACGCTCTAGGCAAATTGGCCCATGACACATTGTTTTAATGCAACATGTGTTTGATTGATTCCACTAATAATCTTACTTGTCGATTGATGTAGACGAATAGCTCCAGGTTGTGCTTGGCTGAACTTTTGCTGTCAGATTCTTCAAAGTTTATTACTATAGGTTTGTTGCTAGTATTAGAAAAATTTATTATTTATACATCTCTGTTTTGTGAACATCAGTTCAGTGGTGCTTGAACAATTCATATTTTTTTTAGATTTGGTTCTTATAGATCAAATGAAAATTTCTATGTTTAACAGGAACCGGATGAAGATCTTTGCCGTCTTGCTCGAGGAATGGGATCAGAGGAACAGGAACATATGAAGACCTTTGCCGTGTTTCTCGCCACGGTGACTACGGTTCTGATATATTTCTGTTGGTAGTGTAGGTGATTGTCCACTTCTTAATCTGTAATGTGATGAGATCAACGAACTTGTGATGGACGAGTTACTACTAGGTGTAGTACAATGTGTTGATGAACTTGTAATATATCCAAACTTGTCACTATTTCGTGTTGCTATGAGTGAGATGATGAACTAGATTGTGACAATGATCATCTTTGTCTATTTATACTACTTTGCAATCTGCTATCTGAATTGTATAACCTGTATAAATACATGTATACATACCCGTATAAATACGTGTACAATCAAAACTGCGTAAACGTATATAAGAATCAGTGGCGCATCTCCAAAGGAATAAGTGGCGTATCAAAAAGGAATCAGTGGCACAGAGCATCAGTGGCGCATCAGTCTGGTGAGCCACTGATTCCCTAAAGTGCATGCATACTCTAGAGAATCAGTGGCGCACCAAAGTCATGCGCCACTTATTCCCCAGAGAATCAGTGGCGCACCATTGAGGAATCAGTGGCGCATCACTTTGGTGCGCCACTGATTCTCCAGGGAATCAGTGGCGCGTCACTTTGGTGCGCCACTTATTCCAGTGGCGCAATAGTAGTGGCGCACCATGGTGCGCCACTGATTCCCAAAATGGTGCGCCACTGATGCCCATTTTCCTAGTAGTGTCTTGGTCATACGCTTGTCAAAGCCATGGCCGTCTAATTTCTCCACCACACCATGTACTCGCTTTGATGGATTTTCCGGTGGATCCTCTACTTTTGTTGCCCCTCTGGATCGAGGGAACGGAGGTCGTCATCGAGTTGTACGTGTGACCGAGTGTGAAAGCGCTGCCAGATTGCAGTGCTCATCTTCGCGATCTTGAGACTGATGTGAGTTTGACTACATCACCGACGAGATTCGATCTTGTAATGCTATGCGTCTTTAAGAGTATGTTCTCCTTAAGCCTCTGTATATGTTCGTTCCTTACATCTCCTATATTAGATCTTGGCCCTTCGGGTTTATCTCGCGTATGATTTTTTTGTTTTGTTTTCTATGCAACGTACTCTTCAGCGATATCAGAGCCGGATCAAGGCGTAGATGATTTGTACTAGTAGAACACATAGGTGTATGTGGGCGTTGATGATCATGTTATTGCCTCCATGAGTACTTTATGATCTTAGTGGATGAAGCTGCCCTAGACATACTTTACGTGTACTTTGTACGCGATACCTGCCTCACTTGTGGTTGAGAGGGTGTCTGTTTCTCCTACTATAGTTAAGATCTAATCTACGAAGGGTTGCTATAAATATGTTTATCAACATTATGGTTCATGTTCGTAGGTATGAAAGGTTCTATCCTGAAAGCCCTAAACCACGTAACATATGCAAAAATAAATTAGAGACGCCTAACTTGTTTTTGCAGGGCATGGGATGTGATATGGTCAATGTTACAAATTTGATGTATGATATGATCTCTTTTTTAAATTATTGACATACCGACAGGATCCATATGGTTGTATTATTATTTATTGCATGCGTGTTGTATATCATATCCATGTGATATGTTGTAATTTTGATGGAAAATCAAGATGGAGGTTCCACGGACCTTGGTGCCACGCCGGTGGAGTGATGGAGATCATACTGTGATGCACACGATGGAGATCAAGTGCAATAAGTATCATATCATATCACATTATCCATGCATGTGATGTTAATCCTTTTATGCATCTTGTTTTGCTTAGATCACAACGTTAGCATTATAAGATGATCCCTCTCACTTAATATGAAGATAATAATGTGTTCTTTCTTAGTACGAACCGCTAAGAAAGTTCATCGTTTCAATACACCACGTGATGATCGGGTGTAACGGACTCAATGTTCGCATACAACGGGTGCTGACAAGCCTAGCATGTGCATACATGGCCTCATAACACACGCAATACTACGGTTCTACTTGGCGGGCCTAGCATGTACAAACATGACCTTGGATCACGTAACCAAAAGGTAAAGCATGAGTCATATGGATGATATGATGAACATGTCGATTTTCGCGTTTGCAGCTACATCATCTCAAGTGATGATCGGTTTTTGGTGTAGTGAATTTGGTTTGTGTAATTACTAAAATGACTAGAGGGATGTTGTTTTTGAGTGGGAGTTCATATAGTAATTTTGATGAACTTCAAATTATTTTAATATGAACAACCAATCAAAGTGAATTTGCATAAATTTTAGTATTCATTGGCATCCACAAACTACCTTACACTTAGATTCTTAATTGAGATATAACTGTTATGATCTGGTAAAACCATTTAAGATTGGTACCATATTAGCTAAATTTAAAATTGAGTCCTATTGTAGATTTTAGGTTTAAACTACCTAACTCCATATGATTAATGATTGATTGATCTAGAGAGTAAATTATTCCTACTTAGAATCCAATGCCATGCATTCTTCCATAATACTTTATCTTCAAAAGAATGTTTTGTTCATAAAGGTGATTTAGGAACTGAAAAGAATTGTTTTTAGAAACAATCAAGTCTAAGATATATTGATATCTAGAAACTTATTGGTGGCAACATGACTTAGTATAATTTATCATGACAATGTGCTTATATTATTTGAATATATGCAATGATTGAAGACGCTAGATGTTTGAGTCTTCCAAGAAGTTGGGTGCTAATATTATCCTCTAAATTCCTTCCTTTGAGCTATAGTAGCTTCGTCAAAAAATTGTTATAATGGGATGGATTAAAAGTATGGGTAAAATTATTTACCTTGCCTGGAGATTGCTAATAGTGAAATCCGGAAGAATGCTATCAATATGGTGATATTAGTAGAACAATCAAACTCAAATTAAGACCCAATGGGTGATAGTATATGACTAACACGCCAAGGAAAATGTGCTAGTACGACTAGCATTGTTTGATGTTGAATGATTCTCCTGTAAAGGAAAGGGAATATTGAAAATATAATTATAGAAGGTATATGACAGAAAAGAATATAACTGGAAAGGTCCACCTCAGGAGTATATGCTTGATATACAAGCTAAAGATGTATTACTAGTTAAAAAAGTATTTTTGGGTGTTTTGATACCAAATTAGTTGGTATGAGTTGTCATACAAAGCAACACAATGCAAGAAATACAAGGGCCTAATAGGAACACGTAGTAGATGTGGGATCGATCATGACAAGAACAAAAATAAAGCGTTATTGTGTTCACTGTCGTATCGAACCAAACATTCAAGATTTATTTTAACAACTTAATAAGTTGTTATTTTGTTCCGATCTTCTGTGAGAAAAAAATAAGATTGTTCAAACTATGACCATATTCCATAATTGATGGATGAGTTGATATAAATCATGTTGGTAAAGTAAACATCTATAAGACTAAATGCTAAATGTTGTAATACGTAAAAGAATTTCACTTAAATTGTGACACCACCTTTTTAGTTCATATCAGAAAGGAAAACATGAAAGGAACTCCATGTTAATGGACTTCCGGAGTCATTTTATTTTTGAATAAATTGACGCTTGTTAGACCTCTTCCAAAAGATAACTAGATATCCGTTCATAGGCCAAAGTAGAATGGATGACTAATTTAATGGAGATTGTACATATTGATATATATAGTCCATTATGTATAGTCATGTGTGGTGGATTAATTTTTCCTTCATAAAATTCCATCAATGATTTGAGAATATATATGACTATATCTATTTAAAGAGAATGGAGTTTGACATTCTTGAATTGATTCAAACCATTGTTAGTATGAAGTGAAAATCATCGTAATAAGATAATCAGGTATTTATGATTGGATCATAAAGGATAAAGTTTGAGTTACAAGTTTAGCAAAACATTTGAGGAGTTGCAGAATTGTTCTACAACTTATACTTCTCGATTACCCCCACATCAGTATGAAGTATTCGAGAGACAACATCAAACCTTATTGGACATGGTAAGTTAAAATAAAAATTCCATTATAATTTTGTACTTTACACATTAGAGACAACCACTTTTACACTGAAAAGAGCGCCATCATGATCCGTTGAAATTGACACCTTATAAGTTATGGTTTGGGTAGTGACCCAAATTGTCTTTTTCTTAAGTTTTTGTATGCATAGAATGTGTAAAATGTTTACAACCAAAATAGGATACATATATGTTTATAAGTTTATCCCAACAAATCCATTGGGTATTTATCCTATCACGGAACCAAAGACAAATGTTGTTTGTCATAAAGGGTTGAGTTCACGAGAAAGTAGTTCTTTCAAAACAAGTGAGTGGGAGGAGAGTACAAATTGACGAGATTAGAGAATCTTCGTTGTCATGTCCAGATTAGCGCAGCACTGGAAGTTATTCTAGGGTTTCCTATGTTGACTTATATAGAAGACACTACATTTGATGTAGATACTTTGAATGAGTTTGCGAACTTAACCACAAAAGCCCTAAAACTCTGTACTTAGACCAACTTGTTGTTTGAGAGTAATTTTTTTTTCGGACAACAAATGAACTTGAACTTATAAAGGAAGCAAATGATGGGCCCTGACTTCGTAAAATTGGCTATGAGCAATTATATCCTTGATAGTATCCCTGTATGAATATCAAGTATGTTACTTGGTAGTCCTTTTGAAAGGCAGGATGCCTGACGATAGAAAACGGGTCTATATAGCAACAAATACATGGATATTTACATCCTTTGAAAGTTGTGCTTGTCGAAAAGATGTTTTTGATCTTCCGTAGTGATGCTTTAGTCTTTGCGGATAGTTCTAGAAAAAGTTACATATTATGATATAGCAGTTGAATAACAAAACCAATTCTACACTCTAGGAAGTATGATCGACGTTGTGGACTTGACACAATCTGAGAGTTTTGTAAATTTTAAAAGGTTGCCGGAAAGGTATGCAAACTTCAATAGTTGAAGTGAGCATAACGAAGTTGGAATCTTGACGTTAATGAAGTTATCAAAAGAGTTTGATTCCATCATGAATGGTAAAGATGCTTGTAGAGTTACAAGAAATTAAGTGGGAGCTCCAAGACATATTTTCCAATTCTTTATGTAGATTACATATGGTTGATTGGAAAATATGTATTCTAAATTAACACACTTAAGATTTTCATATTGATGAAAGGCTTAGGAGATATTAGGCATCGATATCTATAAGAGATGGATTGAAGCGCCTGATATAGTTGAGCCAAATTACATAGATGAAGTATTTATTTAAGTCAATATCGAAATGACAAGAAGGGGTTCTTGCCACACCGAAAAGAATTAAGGAATATTCAAGTGTTTTGACACATGACGAGCATAATTGAAATTGAGATTTCTAAGTCATGTGTCCCATGCTATGTACACCAACCAGATGAGTTATGTTCTATAGAATGTTATAGCAGGACAATTCGTATGATGATTGGAAAATAGCGGGAGAGATCCTTATGACATTTTTAGAAATTCTAAGGATATGTTTTTCCTATGTAGTAATGACAAAATATTCGTTGTAATATGTTACACTAATAGTCTTGTCAAATATTCAAATAATTTTATCTTAATTAAAATATGTGATGAAGGGTGGCACAATAGGCTAGAAGAAAGTTCCATGATGGATTTGAATAAGTTTCAAATTTAAAGTATTGTGACATGTACTACAACTAAGGCTAACTATATCGTTGTATTGACAACAAATAATAGGAGTATTTTGTTTCAAGGAGTTCTTTATTGAACTTGCTGAATTTCCAAGATTGCTGACACTATGAAGCTAGATTTTCACAATGTCAGTAACATTAGTTTAAGCTGAGGAATTAAGGTCTCACCGGTTAACCAAATATATACAAAGGCATCTCATGAGAGATTGAGTTATGTGTGTAGGCGCAAATACACGCAAATACAAAAGGACCAGAACATGTTAGATCTTTTGATGAAGTTTACCACTTGCGAATCATGGTAATAACACTGGAACGCCATATGTGTTAAGTGCTGACAAACTAGATTATTGACTCTAGTGCAAGTGGGCGACTGAAGGGAATATGCCCGAGAGGCAATAATAAAGTGGTTATTGTCTTGTTCCTTGTTTATGATAAATGGTTATTTCTCATGATAGAATTGTATTAACCGGAAACGTTGATACATGCGTGTTTAATAAACAAACAATGGTTTCTAGTAACTCCTCTCGTTTAACTAGCTCGTTGATTAACTGATGATCAAGGTTTCCTGATCATGAACATTGGATGTTGTTAATAACGGGGTCATTTCATTAGGATAATGGTGTGATGAAATAGACCCAAATTAAGTATAACAATACGATCAAGTCATTTAGTTTATATCGTTATATTGCATACCAAGTAACCTTATTCCTTAGACCATGAGATCATATCAATCACTAATACCGGAAGGGTGCTTTGATGTCATCAAACGTCACACTGTAACAGGGTGACTATAAAGGTGTCGTTAGCTATTTGGAAAGTATTAGTTGAGGCTCATGGATCAAGAGTGGGATTGGGCCCTCCAAATGACGGAGAGATATACTCTGGGCCCTCTCGGTGATATCACATCGACACCGCTTGCAAGCTCGTGACTAGGTCAGAAGGATTTCATATCACATAACGAGTAAAAGAGTACTTGTCGGTAACGAGATTGAACTAGGTATGGTTGATACCAATGATCAGACCTCGTACAAGTAAAATGTCGCGAGACAAAGGGAATTGGTTACGACGTCTATGGTTCACACGATCACTAGATTCATCGTTGAATGTGTAGGAGTCATTACGGATCTCCAGGTCCCGTTGTTGACTATTGCTCAGAGAGGTGTCTCGATCATCTCTACATTATTCACGAACCGTAGGGTGACACACTTAAGGTTTGATGAAGCGATTGAGTGGATACGGAATATCGGAGAAAAGTTTAGACAACAACGGAATTGTTTCGTGGAATATTGAAATAGTCATCGGAATTGTTTCGTCGAATATTGAAATAGTTCAAGGTGGTATATGTTAATGTTTGATTAACAAATAGTTAAAGGGGGTAAGTGTTAATGTTTGATTAAAATAAAGAAATAAAAATGCTTAATTTATTTATTAAAGAAAACCCTTGTAATTTTGAGTAGGAATTGATAAGGGAATGAGTGGGTTGAGTGAAGACTCCACCCACATGATGAGGGGAGAGGTGGAGGAATAAAAATTTCGTGGCTGCCTCCCCCTCCTATATAAAGAGGGGTTGGACCTCCCTGTCCCCACACAACTTGGTGTCATATTTCTCTCCCTCCTCCCGCTGCTCCACCTCTTGGTCATCCACTTGGCGAAGCCATGGCCGTCTAATTTCTCCACCACACCATGTCGTCGTGTTGTTGAAGTTTTTGGTAGATCCTCTACTTATGTTTCCCCGCTGGATCGAGGGAACGGAGGTCGTCATCGAGTTGTACGTGTGACCGAGTGTGGAAGCGCTGCCCGATTGCAGTGCTCATCTTCGCGACCTTGAGATCTATGTGAGTTCGACTATATCACCAACGAGATTCGATATCGTAACGCTTTGAGTCTTCAAGGTTATGTTCTCCTTAATACTCTCTATGCCCGTTGCTTACATCTCCTAGATTAGATCTTGTCCCTTCGGGTGTCTTGTCGGATATATACTGAATAGGGGTATAGAAGATGGTAGACAGAGAGCCGGACTACCAGGGTGGCCTTCAAGGTAGTGGGCTTAGGTCCATTGGGCGGCCCAGTAGTCCGACGCGCAGAAGCCGGATTCTAGAAGAACCCGGATCACGGCCCGCGTGGTCTGGCTTGGAGGAGAAGACGGATTCCTTACTTTCCAAGTTACAAGTTAAACGTAGTCTTCTAGGTTTCCTAATCTGTAAGCCCTAGTCCAGCTATTATATAAAGCCGGACAGAGGATAGATTCAATAAGTTCAATAGGCTCTAAGCTCTAAGTTCTAGGTTATCTCGCCGAGAAGCTCATCCTCGCCGAATAAGCTAGATCTATTCCCTCACACTGTAACCCAGATTTACGGGCTTTAGTCCCTTATAGTGAGAAAGGCAGGAGTAGGTACGCCGTACTGTCGCGACGTACCGAACCTGGGTAAAATCCCGTGTTCTGTGTTACTACGCCGTTCCGTTACCCCACGTCTCTACCGTAGTCTCATGGCCCCCCGTCTATGAAAACTACTACGATGTCTCGACAGTTGGCGCCCACCGTGGGGCAAACGACGTCAGGCATAAAGTTCCGATCGGGGATACTCGGCGGAATCGGAAGATCAATCACTGTCGGAAGCTTGGAATTCGACAACGACGTCGGGCGCTTCCTCGACAACGGATCATACATACCGGCGCAAAACCACCTGGTAAGTGCCTGCGTGCTTCCGATCGGATCTGCTAACATCTTTATCGGATTAACCGTAGAGGCTATGGGGTTTTGCGGTGGAAGCAAATTTATCCCACCCGCCCTATACCCAGTCGAGGACGACTATGATGCCGGATTTTGCCCAGATCGCCGACAACAAGGTGATTCACACTTTATCGGCATGGTGCAATCTGAGGTCGCTGAAAACACGGAAGATGGAAATCCCGTGCAGGAGGCAGACAATGATACACCGTCACAGAGACGGAAGAACCACTACCCGTCACCCAGACGGAAGATCCGACATCCACCAGCACAACGGCAAACTCGGAAGCCGAATCTGTGCTAGCTGCTATTGAGGCAAGATTGGAGTCGGACACCGGATCAGATAAATTCGACTCCGAAGATGAAGATGAGGATGCCTTCGAAAGGAAGGTAAAATCTCTTCAAGAGGGCTTCCATGAAGTGCTAATGGCAAAACCTGCAGAAATCACGGATGCCGGCAGCCAGGAAAGCCCAAAAACTCCTCCACCAGGGGAAGAGAGAGAAGAAGGAGAAACATCTCCAATATTCCCTAACGTCAAGGAGATGACAGAAGACGAACCTGTCAAAAACCTCCCTCTTCCAAGAAAAGGCACAAATCCGCCAAAAAAACTCGGAAGAAAAAGCTAGCATATGCAGCTGAAGAAAGCCCGGAAATAGGAGAAGCAAGCGGAGAAAAGCCTACGGAGAAGGCAAAGGAAATCCCTGTTCTGCCAATGACAGAACAGGAAGAGCAAGAATTACTGCAAACACCTGTAGGACCAAGCGAGCCCCCTGAGATGCTGGAAGCCAGGAGGCAAGCTTTCCAAAGGCAGCAGCAACGCCTACTCAGATCTCGGGAACACCTCCAAAAAACCCAACATGATATCAAAATCATGAAGGAAGAAATAGAGGAGTACGAGAGAAAGAATAGATCTGCCATCAAACCTACAAGATTACCGGAATTGCAAAGCCGGAAGATTGCCGCCGAAAGAAAGGTTCCATAACCCATCTTGGCAAATGCGGGTAAACAACAAAGATGCCAGGGCGAACCAATATATAAAACCGCAGCAGAAAACGCGGAAGCAGCGTTCGCCATCCTCAATAACGATCTGTACTCCAACGGGGAAAAACTTCAAGGGGTGTATGCTTTCTTAGGAAAAGCATTGCAACAACAACAGCGGGGGCAAGAGCGATCTGGAAGGCTGCATGATAGTTCCGCCTTATGCAAAACAGCTACTTGCGCTGCTGGAGCACCTGGACCTGAAGGACCCGGAGATTCAGACAACAAAAAGGAGGATCCGAGGAAAGACAAGAAAAATCCCGACAACCGGGACGCAGCGTCTAGAACCGGACCCCATCTCCCGAAAGACGGATACAAGCCACACGATCGGGAAGACAAAAACCGGAATGACGGCAAAATAATGCCACCTCCGAGAAACCCAGCCGAGAAAGCGGGAAGATACGATACACCTCACAGGCGTGAAAGATCTCGGACACCGCCCAAGGACAAAGAGAGGCACAGGAGCAGAACTCCACCTCATCCAAAAGGGCGCGACAACGGAAGGGATAGAAACAACCCGGAAAAGCGCGTCCGCGCAACAATGGAAAAGAAAGGAGCAGATCCCTTCTGTCCATTCAGCCGGAAGATATTCTGCACATATTGATAGAGCAGAAAAGGATGATTTATATTTCGGTCCTAAGTGCTTCACTGACAGGATACGAAGAATAACCCTGCATTCTGGCTTCGCCAAAGTTGGTCCAACCTATCAAAAGTATACCGGCAGTACAAATCCGGATACCTGGCTCTCAGACTACTATACAGCCGTCCAGATCAACAATGGGACAGACCTGGAAGCTGTCAAGTTTCTTCCCTAATGTTGCTGGAAGGAGCCAGAGATTGGATCAATGGATTACCTTCAAGAACTGTCGACAGTTGGGATGATATGGCGAGAGTATTCACTCAGCATTTTCGGGGAACATACAAACGCCCGAACAGCATCAACCAACTCAACCGTTGCACTCAATTTGAGGATGAACCATACGTGGATTTCATCTCTAGATGGACAGCAATGAAGAATAGTTGTTCTGGAGTAACTGACGTACAAGCAATGCATGCTTTCGTCAATGGCCTGAAACCCGGACTTGTACCGTTCATGGTTGGTTCAAACAGCACAGAGATCTCGGATCCATGCTTACAACCGCCAACGAACATGCTGCAGCCGAGGATGACATCAGAGCAAGAGGTGGCAATATTGATACATTGATACTTGCCAAGAAAGCCCCTCGTTCTGACAAAAAAGGAACTTCAGAATCAACAACCAAACCCAAAGAGGTGAACCTAGCCTTTGGAGGAGAAAAGGGAAACAAGTGGAAAGGTCGCAACTCGGATCCAATCAATTACTCTCCTGAAGAATGGGAGAAAATTAAGTCGGAACCCTGCGTCCCCACTCCCAATTTGGCAAACCTACCCATACAAATGCGCAATGCCGGCTAAACAAGCATATGAAAGGCAATGCAGGATCCGGAAATAAGGGGAAGGGTTCCAAGAGGAAGCCTGCCAAACAAAAGCCAGAAGCTGACAAAGAAGACAGTGAATCGGACACTGATGACAAAATCCAGGAACAGCAGCGAAAAGGCGAGCCCAAATTTCCGAGAGTTGACGGAGAAGCAATGCTAACCTTCTTAGCAACTCCATCAGCAAAGGTGGCCAAAAGAAACTTCGGGAAATAAACGCGATTATTCCCGCGACCCCGAAATTCTTGAAGTACTCCAACACACAATTACCTGGGATCAGTCTGATCATCCTGGAAATATCCCGGAACCCGGCACGCAAGCTCTTGTTGTAAGCCCTATTGTTCAAAACATTAGGCTAAAAAGGGTGCTGATGGATCCGCATTAACATAATGTACCTAAACACTTGAAGACTTCAGCTCCCTCAGCAATATCAGCAATATACGCTTCCATGGCATTGTTCCTGGCAGGCAAGCACGATCCCTAGGAGAAATTTCCCTAGATCACCTTCGGAGATAAAGATCACTTCCGGCAGGAAAAAGTATCCTTCGAAGTTGTGCCGTTCGAAAGCGTGTATCACGCAATACTCGGACGTCCGGCTTTCGCCAAATTTATGGCAAGGTCATGTTATATCTACAACAAGCTGAAGATGCCAGGACCAAAAGGAGGAGTAATCACCATTGCCGGTGATTTTAAGCTGGCAAATGAGTTGGAGAAGCAGAACGCCCTGTGCGCTCAGAGAGTTATTGCACAGGAAGAACTAAAGGAGTTAGCCAAGGAGGTATCGCCGAAAGAAATGCCGGCAGGAAAAGAAACTCGGAAGCCAACAGATAGCTTCAAGGCATCCGAGAATACAAGGCAGGTTATCCTGGACCCCAATGATCCGACAAAATTCGTCGTTGTAGGGACTGGGATGACCGACAAATAGGAAGGCGAGCTCATCAAGTTCCTCCGTGAGAATTGGGATATTTTTGCCTGGTGTCCAGCTGACATGCCAGGCGTACCCAGGGAACTTGCTGAGCACCAACTCAAGGTTATAACTGGATCAAAACCCGTCAAACAAGGTCTCCGTCGATTTGACGGAAGAAGACGGAAGGCTATTGGCAAGGAAATTATCCGGCTTTTAGCAGCGGATTTCATCAAGGAGGTAATCCATACTGACTGGTCCGCAAATCCGGTATTAGTACCGAAGAAAGACACAACTGCCCTCAGAATGTGTATAGACTACACAGGACTGAACAAGTTATGTCCGAAAGATAGGTTCGCACTTCCGCGAATCGATCAAATATCGATGCCACTGCAGGCTCCGAGCTTTTATGCTTTTTGGATGCATACTCCGGGTACCACCAAATACGCATGAAAAAGGAAGATCAAATCAAGACTTCTTTTATAACCCCGTACGGGACGTATTACTACATAACCATGCCCTTTGGCCTGAAGAACGCAGGTGCAACCTACCAGCGTTGCATGCAACGTTGTTTGCATAGCCAGATTGGAAAAAATGTCCATGTTTATGTGGACGATATAGCTGTCGTAACCAAGGAAAAAGATACACTCCTTGAGGATCTGCGAGAAACTTTCGATAATTTGCGCACTTATCAGATGAAGTTGAATCCATCTAAGTGCGTATTCGGGGTTCCCTCATGTAAACTTCCGGGTTTCATCACAAACTCGGAAAGGATCAAAGCAATCTCGGACATTTCAAATCCAACGCATGGAAAAGGTGTTCAAAACTTGCCGGGTTGTGCCACAGCCGTCAAAAGATCCATTAATCGGCTGGGGGCTAAAACCCTGCAAATCTACAAGTTGCTGGAAAAATTCGACAAAGTCAAGTGGATTACAGAAGCTTGGAAGCGCCTTACAAGTTATGTCCCTTTCTGTACTTAGTTGAATTCTATGTAAACATCTTTGAGATCATGAAATAAAGTTGTCGGAATACTGTCATCCATATTTCTTATAAATGCAAAGTGTTTCCGCCTCATCTATTTCCCAATGATCTTACAAATTTCTCAACGTTAACCCGAATTGTGCTTGCGTACTCGGAGTTACATAACTGAAAGATTTTCCAGCCTTTTAACGGCTAAGAGAAACTTGAATTGCCTGCGTGCCCAAGTTTCACTCAAAACTTTCCTTCTTTCTCTAAGTCTTATCTGATTGTGCGTTTGCTGGGTTACTGGAACTAGTTAGTAAAAATGCCTTTAGCATGATTCATGTTTCCGAGTTTCAAAACTGCCTGGTTCGTCCCCAGTTACTCGGCATAACGATTCATATTGCTATTTGAGCCATTTCAAACACTAAGGACAGTTAAAGCATACACACCAGAGAACTTAGAAGATAAAGGAATGATAAAACCAAAAACTTGCAACGAATTTAATAACTTAAACTGCAAAAGACAGAATGTTCATTCATACAAAAGAAGCATTACATTACATATTACATTAAAAAGAATAGTAATGCTCCTATTGTCTACTTTTTCCATCCAGGATCCAGGTTACTTCAAGAATCCGACTCCTCCTCGCTGCTTTCGTCATCGGGGATTGGAGGAGCCTCCTCTTCTGGATAATTGACGGAAACATTCACCATGGCGGCAATCTGGGTGGCGTGGCCCATAACTTCACCAAAAATGGTGGATCGTTGCGCATCCGTGTATCCCTGAGGGACACCGGTGGCCACACGCCAGGATTTGGCACTAGGATAGTGCATGCGCATAAGGCCTAAGGCCATGCGCGCACCACCCCGTGCAGCGGAGCGGAGAAGAGACTCCTTGGACTCCGCCACCTCCATGATGATACCCGGAAGTTTTTCAACCTCCGAGCATTCCCCAGATTTATCGGGAAGAAACTTGCCTACTAGCTGCGTTGCAGCAGCCTTCATCAAATTCCATGTCTCCCCGAAAGCTCGGATGCCTGCAGCCCGAGTGCCATCTGGGGTGTCTCCTGTTTGATCCAATAAAACATACAAAAGGGTTAAGCAGACAAACAGAGAAAGCAAAACATGGAAAGATGAGGAAAAGGGTAAGAAATTTACCGATGAGCTTGTCGATCTCGGAAACTTCCTCCAGGCGAAGGTTCAGAGCTTCAGTCAAATCCTGAATGGTGGATTTGTCCTTCTCCGCCTGTTCGGAAGCCTTGGAATTGGAAATTCCAAGGGCCATGTTGCTGGCTTCCAGGTCTTGTTGTGCTTTCACAAGGTTCTTGTGAAGCTCAACATTCTCCTTACGGAGAATCTCGGCATTGCCAGAATCTTCCGCTGCTTGTTTAGCTTGAGCTAATGCAGCTGAAAAGCAAGAAAAAATCCGAGTTAAAACTTCCCGGAAAATACTTAGGCAAATGAATGAAACGGAAATTTCAGAAGGAAAATGATTACCTTTTGTTTCCGACAACGCGAGCTGAGACGATGCCAGCTCTGCTTCCTCTCCTCAAGAATAGAAAGAAGACTTCGAACTTCTTTATTCTTGATGGTGAGCTTCCTGAAAACTTCTAGGTTTATGGCCTCGGAGGTTTGCTGAAACACAGCAAGGAAAAGTATGGTTAACAAAAAACATCAAAGCAAAAAAGCATGCATTTTGTTTAATGCTTGGGGCTAGAGTTACATACCTGGCTCATGCGCTGCAAACCTGCTAAGTTTTCTTGGAATTCTTTCGCGTATTCCGCGAAGTGATTTCCGGCTGCGTCCAAGCCTTCATTGATAGCCTTAAAATCATTGTCAAAGGTGGGGATCTCCTCGTCGAAAGTCCGAGAAGATTTCCCCACCTCTGGAGCCGCCCTTTCCCTCGTGTCCGACTCGGACACAACGGGCTGGCTGGGCTCTGGGAGCTTGGTGGTGGTGGCTGCAGTAGGCTCTTCCGCCATTGTCTGAGGCGTGTTCGGGGCAACGGCGGGAGAAGGTTGGCTGCCTCGGCTTGAAGTAACTTTGGGTTTCTTCAGCTTCCTAGGCTTTAAGTGGGAAGGTGGCAGGCTAAAAACAGGAAATCCGGGTAAAGTCAAAACACCGAAGATGGACGAAAAAATCTCCCGTAAAAAGAAAACAACCAGAAGAACTAACTTGGACGTGGCGACGGCGACGCCGTCAAGGTCGATAATTTCATCCGAGGAAATTATCTTCTTGCGCTTGCGACCTCCGGCAGCAGCGGAGCGCAGCGCGTCCAGCTCAGCTTCGGAGGCTAACTCCGAGTCTGGAAGTTCCGCAAGCTGTCGAGAAAACTAATCAAAACCAAAAGGTAGATTATCCAAGAATTGAAGTTGTACCCAAATGACGGAAATTTTACCTTGGGAGCGGGGTTGTTGGCCGTGTACATTGGCCGACTCTCCGCGTACTGGTCGCGAGATGCGACCAATTGATTGATGCGCCGTTTAAGCTCTTTCGGGGCCCAATCCTTGTCGGTTGTCCGCATAGGATCTTTGGCCCCCGAGTAATCGCACAAAAGGCGGCCTTCATGGTTCGCCAACGGCTGAATTCGCCTATTCAGCCAGCAGATGACCGTGTCCATACCGGTCAAAGGCGGCGTTGAGGAGGTGAGCTTGGCGATGCGCTTCTTGATCCTTAGCAGATCAGGCGGCAGGCTTTGGACGGCTTCTGTTCCCCAGTTATCCTGGGGAACGGCGGCGGAGTTCACAAAAGGTGGAACCCCGACGGCCTTTTTAGGAAAGGGCACGTCGGGGTGATAGAAGAAAGAGCCCGTCCAAAATTTGACGGACTCGGAAGTTTTAATCTTGGGGAACCAATCCTCTCGGAATCTCCGAAGAGTAAAGGAAATGGTCCCGCAAGTGGGGAGAGCACCCTCCACAGAGTTGCGTTTTACCCCAAAACAATACATCCAGAAATCTAACCTAGGCTCTATTCCTAGGTAACCCTCAAACAAGGCCTGAAAGCCGGCCATGTAAAGAATAGAGTTGGGAGGGAGATTGTGTGGTTGGATGTTGTAGTGGGATAGAACCTGGATGAAAAAGGAAGAGGGTGGAAGCCCCATACCTCGTAGAAGGTGGGAGGTAAGGAGAACCCTTTCGTTCTCCTGGGGCGTAGGCTCGGTCTCCTCTTCTGGGACCCGCCACTTCTTCTTCAGCACCAGGCCCTCCTTCTCCAAGTTAGGAAGAAGAGCCGGAGGAATACTGCAGGCACTCCAGTTGCCTGCAGTTTCCTCTTCTTCGTCTCCACCGGCGGCGGCAGCGGACGCGGCCCTCGCGGCGGCGAGCTGCTCGTCAAGAAGTTCTACTTTCTCCTCCACCGTTTCGGGAGCAAACGGTGGAGTCGATTTGGAGCTGGACCCCGCGATATCTGCGGCGGCGGAAGCATTTCCTCCGCCGCCCGCCGCGGACGCAGCGTTCTTCTCCGGCCTGCCGCCGGCGTGCTTGGGCGACCCAACCTGGGGATCTAGATCGCCCAGGAGTTCGTCGATGGAGGCGCGGGCCGGTGACGATTTCGGGGACGCCATCGTACTCGGTGGTGCTGGTGCGCTCCGGCGTGGCAAGGGCTCGTCGGGGCAGGAACTAGCTTTCGCTCTCGAGCTTGCGTTCGTACCAATGGTGAAGGCAGTGAGGGAAGTGAAGAAGATTGCCGATGGGTTCGAGGACGGCTATTTATAGCCGGAAATCTTTTAGATACGTGCCAACGGCTCTTTCGAACGTTGGATGTTTGACGCGTGTCAACCATCGGGAAATCCGGGAAAACGGATCGACAGGGAATGATGGCTATCTCCTCGTTTCTCGTGAGAATCTGTCAGAGATACGTTGCAGGGTTTCCCGCGTGAAACCAAGCGTCGCCTGCGTCAGCATGATCAAAGCACTGACGTCAGAAGTTCCTTTTCCGCGAAGGATCGCGAGAAGAAAAGCCGGATTTTCAGAGTTCCGAGTTTTGCATTACCATCTCCTTCAAAAGGAAAGAAGAAAGAATCAAGACTGCTGAATCAAGATTTCCCGGACAAGTGCATTAGACGAAAGACGGAGAATCAGAGTTTTGATCCTTCCTGGGGGCTACTGTCGGATATATACTGAATAGGGGTATAGAAGATGGTAGACAGAGAGCCGGACTACCAGGGTGGCCTTCAAGGTAGTGGCTTAGGTCCATTGGGCGGCCCAGTAGTCCGACGCGCAGAAGCCGGATTCTAGAAGAACCCGGATCACGGCCCGCGTGGTCTGGCTTGGAGGAGAAGACGGATTCCTTACTTTCCAAGTTACAAGTTAAACGTAGTCTTCTAGGTTTCCTAATCTGTAAGCCCTAGTCCAGCTATTATATAAAGCCGGACAGAGGATAGATTCAATAAGTTCAATAGGCTCTAAGCTCTAAGTTCTAGGTTATCTCGCCGAGAAGCTCATCCTCGCCGAATAAGCTAGATCTATTCCCTCACACTGTAACCCAGATTTACGGGCTTTAGTCCCTTATAGTGAGAAAGGCAGGAGTAGGTACGCCGTACTGTCGCGACGTACCGAACCTGGGTAAAATCCCGTGTTCTGTGTTACTACGCCGTTCCGTTACCCCACGTCTCTACCGTAGTCTCATGGCACCCCCGTCTATGAAAACTACTACGATGTCTCGACATGTCTCTCGCGTAGGAATTTTTTTGTTTTCTATGCAAGATACCCTTCAAAATTAGCAAAAAGTGGCACAAAACTAGTATGTGATAGACCAAACCAAAACGTCGAGAGAAAAATCCACTTTTCAGCCATCCGCGACATAAACATGCGAAAAAAACGTCCGTGATCGCACGGAATTTAAAAGTGGGAGCCCTTTTCAATGCAATCTTCCCTCCCGGTCTCACATTTCTTCTCAAGAGCCTACTGGGACTCACTCAATTGTCTCATGAGAAGATAAAAGTACCTCTTGGTATCACCTTGCAAGTTAGTCATAAATAGTCCCAAAGAGGCAATTTCATCTTCAACACTAGGACTAAAAAAGTTGTTGTTTTCATTTTGGGTCTTACGGTAGGAGGAAGATGATACCTCAGTGTCCTTAGCCATGAAGCACTTTGCGGTAGATTCTCATTGGGGGATTCCAAGAGGAATGTAGATAATGAAGATGCAATAGCTAGAGCAACCACTTCACTTGTGGTTTCTTCTTCTTCTTCATCACCGGAACCATACTCTTCTTGAGTCACTAGCACATATCTCGAAGATGGTTTCTTGCTTTAAGGTTTCTTCTTGAAGAAAGGATTCTTGTTGGGGAGCTTTGACTTATACTTGAGAAATGGTTTTCCTCCATGGTTTTCCGTATTCTCAAAAGGTCACTCGGCAACAAAGTGATACTTGTCTTCACAATTGAAACAAGCCATCACTTTTGGAGTCCCTTCATTTCCATAGCTTGACTTGGTATCTTCCTTATGCCTTGCCTTGGGAGGGTTCTTCCAAAACTCTTGCACGGCAAGAGGAATGAAGTCCTTAAGCACGAGATCATACTCTTGATCATTTAGTGCAGTAAAGTTTGTCATCAAATAAACCTCTTCTTGTTTATCCACCATCTTGGTCACAACCTTGAACTTTGATACATCTCCAACGTATCTATAATTTCTGATGCTCCATGAAAATATTATGCCAATTGCTACTTGTTTTCTCCCTTCTTTATAGCATTTTTACACGTTTTCAAGGACTAACCTATTAACAAGATGCCAAGTGCGAGTTCCATGTTTTCTGCTGTTTTTTATTTCAGAAAAGTTGTTCTGGAAATATTCTCGGAATTGGACCCCACGAAGCCTGAAGTGCCTATTTTCCCCGCAAGCATCTAGAAGACCGAAGAGGAGTCGAAGATGAGCACCAGGGTGGCCACACCATGGGCTGGCGCGGCCTCCCCCTGGCCGCGCCAGCTGGTGGTTTCGGGCTCCACCGCCTTTTCCCTTTCGCCTATATATTCCCCTTCGATGGACAACCCTAGGAACCTGATCAAATATCCCCGAAAAGTTCCGCAGCCTCCGTCATTGTCAACCCTAGATCAGGGGGTCTAAAGTTGTCTCATGGCACCCTGCCGGAGAGGAGATCATCACCGGAGGATTCTCTATCAGCTAGATGGTTGTCTTCTCCTCATATGCCTCCATGTTTAGATCTCGTGAGCTGCCTATCATGATCGAGATTGATCTTATGTAATTCTATATGCTGTGTTTGCTGGGAACCGATGAATATTGAACTTATGCCAAGTTGATTATAGTCTTTACTGCATATGTCATTTGTGATCTTGCATGGTTTCCGTTGCTAGTGGTTTCTCTGGCCAAGTAGTTGCTAGTGACTCCAAGAGGGAGTATTTACGCTAGATAGTGCGTTCATGCCTCCTTTTCTCCTGTGCTCGAGTGACAGAAACGTGACGGGGGAGAATGTGTTGGTTCCACTAGGGAGAAAACAACAGTGTGAGTGCCCGAGTGTATAATCATTGCTTACTTTACATACATTGTTTAATGCAATTATCTGTTTCTTGCAACTTAATACATAAGGGGGTTCAAATGATAACCTGATGGTGGATTACTAGTCATAGATGCAGTTGGATTACGGTCTATGTATATTGTTGTAATGCCCGCACTAAATATCATAGTAGTCATCATGTCATGAATGTGCACTACGGTGCAACCTTTATTTGTCAATTGCCCAACTGTAATTTGTTCATCCAACATGCTATCTTTTATGGAGAGACACCACTAGTGAACCTATGAACCCCGGTCCATTTTCCTACACTGTTAAACAAACCTCTACAATTTCCCTTTTTCTTTACTTACTGCAAGCATACACTATTTTCCACACTATACGTCTAATCTTTTGTTTTTAGCAAGACCGGTGAGATTGACAACCTCACTGTACCGTTGGGACAAAGTATTTTGGTTGTGTTGTGTGCAGGTTCCGCGTTGTTGCTGACACCGGTGAGGCGCCATCACCACCGTTAGTGGCATCAACCTTCCGAAGATCCTCTTTCTCCTACGGGATTGATAACCTTGGTTCTTAACTAAGGGGAAAACTTCTACTGTTGTGCTCATCACACTCACCTCTTGGGGTCTCCCAACGAGTGCAAGATTTGCACCATCAAGAAATTTTTATTGCACCGTTGCCGGGGAGAAAGAAGTCTTCTGGCAAGGGGAGTTTCTCACTCTCAAGCTCTTTATTTTGTTTATTGTCTTGTTTTTATTTTGTCTTGTTTTGCTTCTCTATATCAAAAACACACAAAAATTTAGTTTACTTTATAACTGTTACTTATTTGCTTGCTATTATTTTGCTAAAATGAGTTCCTCCGAGAATACTAAGTTGTGTGACTTACTAGCACAAACAACAATGATTTTATTTGCACACCTATTGCTCCACCTGCTCCTACTGCTGCTTTCTATCAAATTAAAACTGCTTTATTAAATCTTGTTTTGAAAGAGCAATTTTCTGGTGTTAGTATTGATGATGCTGCTGCTCACCGTAATAATTTTGTCTAACTATGTGAGATGCAAAAATATAAAGATGTGGATGCAGATATTATTAAACTGAAATTATTCCCTTTCTCTTTAAGAGGAAGAGCTAAAGAATGGTTGCTATATTTTCCTAGAAATAGTATTTATTCATGGACTAAGTGTAAAGATGCTTTCATTGGAAAATATTATCCTCCTGCAAACATTATATCCCTGAAAAGTGACATAATGAATTTTGAACAATTTGATAATGAACATGTTGCTAAAGCTTGGGAAAGAAGGAAAACTATGGTGAAGAATTGTCCCACTCATGGACTGACTACATGGATGATTATACAAACCTTTTATGCGGCACTGAATTTCTCCTCAAGGAACCTATTGGATTCAGCTACTGGAGGTACCTTTATGTCCATCACTTTGGGAAATGCAACAGATCTTCTTAATGATATGATGATAAATTATTCAGAGTGGCACACTGAGAGAGCTCCACAAGGTAAGAAGGTAAATTCTGTTGAGTGAAAGGCTTGATGCTATTATGTCTATGCTTGTTAGTGGTAAAGCTCAAAGTTGATCCAAATAATGTTCCTTTAGCCTCTTTGGTTGCTCAAGAAGAGCATGTTTATGTGAACTTTATTAGAAATAATAATTTTAACAACAATGCTTATAGAAATAATTTTGGTGGAAACAATTATAAGCCATAATAGTTATGGTAATTCTTATGGAAATTCCTACAATAATAATAAAATATCTACCTCTCATCTTGAAAACATGCTTACAGAATTTATTAGCACACAAATTATTTTTAATAAATTTGTTGAAGAAAAGCTTGGTAAAATAGATGTTCTTGCCTCTAAAGTTGACAGCCTAGCTATTGATGTTGATTTTCTAAAACTAAAGGTTTTCCCACAATATGTTAAACAAAGTAAAACTTTGAATGCCATCCAAGTTCAAATTGATGATAATGTTAAGTTGATGGTTGAATTACGTGTTAGGTGGGAAAGAGAAGATGAATTGGCTAGAAAGAATAATGTTGCTAGAGTTTGCACTATCACAACCACTAGTAAAACTGACGCTCCAAGTGCTAATAAACCTCCTACTATCAATGGTAAAGTAGTTTGTGTTAAAAAAGTCCCCACCCCTTCGGTGAAACACGCTAAATTGCCTCAAATTGCTAAAACTACTTCTAATAAAAGTGCTAAAAATTTTAGAGATGTAGGAGATAATGGTCCCATTACTTTTGATGATAATAATTTCGATTTTGATTTTGATGATTGCAATAAAAGATTGCTAGAAGTCCCACAGCTAGTGCCATGAATATGGTCTTTACTAAACATATTACCAATGCTCTCATGAAAGTTAGGGAAGAAAAGCTGAAACTTGAAACATCTATCCCTAGGAAATTAGATGATGGTTGGGATCCCATCATTAAGATAAAAGTAAATGATTTTATTGCAATGCTTTGTGTGATCTTGGTGCTAGTATATCTGTTATGCCTCAAAAGCTTTATGATATGCTTGATCTACCACCGTTGGAACACTGATATTTGGATGTTCATCTTGCTGATAATGCTAACAAGAAACATCTTGGTAGACTTGATAATGTTCTTATTATGGTTAACAATAAACATGTCCCTGTTTAGTTTGTTGTTATGAATATTGAATGCAATGCTTCTTGTCCTATTGTTTTGGGAAGTCCTTTTCTTAGACCTGTTGGTGCAGTTGTTGATATGAAAGAGGAGAGTATTAAGTATCAATTCCCCCTCAAGAAAGGTATGGAACACTTTCCTAAAAAGAGGATGAAGCTACCTTTTGACTCTATTATTATAGCAAGTTATGATGTTGATGCTTCTTCACTTAAAAATACTTGAGTTGCTTTCTATGCCTAGCTGAAAGGCGTTAAAGAAAAGCGCTACCGGGAGACAACCCGTTTTATTTCTCTATTTTCAACCAGTTTTCCTTTGTTTTCTTTTGTGTGCTTTGCACCTGGGTGTTTTCTATTTGCTTAGAAACCCCTCTGTATCTTTTATTTTGTGTTTTTGTTGAGCCAAGTAAAGCCTCTAGTGGAAAGTTGAGAATATATTTCGGATTTCTGCGCAGGAAACAGATTTTCGTTGTCCACTGTTAAATACGTATAAAATCACAGAAAATTAATAATGACCTGATCTTTTTTGTGCGTAAAACTGGGCTCTATACTCAATGTTTCTTAGTTGACCACTTTTTGATTTGAGCAACAGAAGATTTCCAAAAAATCATCTTTACCCGCTGTCCTGTTTTGACAGATTTCTTCCAATAATTACATTTGCATCTTAACCTCTTTCTTTTCATGTTCTTTTGATAAAAAGAGTTCTAAAAGAAGTTGTGACCGTAGCTAATGTGTTTTTGAGTGTTTGACTTGTGTTGAAACTGAACCATGTGAATTTATTATTTCGATTGCACTAACGTTGCTAATGAAGATTGTGAGAAATTTTGTGTGAAGGAAGTTTTCAAGGGTCAAGAGAAGAGGATGATATGATGTGATCAAGAAGAGTGATGAGCCTAAGCTTGGGGATGCCCCGGTGGTACATCCCATAAAATTCCACGAAGACTCAAGCGTCTAAGCTTGGGGATGCCCAATGCATCCCCTTCTTCATCGACAAATTATGTGGTCACTTCTAGTGAAACTATATTTTTATTTGGTCACATCTTATGTGCTTTGCTTGGAGATTTTGTTTTTTTGATTTCTTTTTGTCAATAATCTTGGTTGGACCCCAGCATTATTTTATTGGAGAGTGACACGCTCCACTTTTTCATGGGAATACTCTGTATTCTTAATCTTTGTCTGGATGCTGCATTAATTTAGCTCCTGTTTTGCACGCATCTCTTATCAGGGCTGTTGGTTTTAGTAGTGTTATATGAGTACTCATTTGTTTCCATACTTTATCATAAAGGTTATTTTTGTTAAAACATATCTTTTATGGTGCTTGTTGGGAAAAGAAACTGTTGCTTGAAGTAGAATTTATAACAGTGCAAGTAGAAGCTTGTATAGACTGTGGCTAGAACTTTTTAATGCCATGCTAAATGTTATGTTAGTTTTAAAGCCTTGTGGTTATTGAGTAGCATGAATAGCCTAAAATAGATTAGAGTGTTTAATATTCCATTGAAAGATTCATGAGTCGTTCTTGTCATAGTAAAGCATAAATTTATGGTATTCTCTTTCGAATGTTTTATTTGGTTGACTTGGAGCATGCTCACACCATGTTTATGACTATGAACTAGTCATGAATAGCCTCCATGACCACTTAGTTTTTGAACTTGTGATACCTCTTATGCTTTAATTAATTATGTTTATGTCCCTATGCATGATTATGGCTCTTATGCTCTCTTGATTTGTAACTCCCAGTCTTCTGCTAGCTTCCACCTTTACTGAGTATGAGCTCTACTCGTGCATCCAACTCCCTTAAACCAAAGTTTTCCCATTGTGTCCTCCATACCTATCTACATGTGGTAGTTCACAGCCACTCCAAGTAAATTACTCATGTGCTAAAACTTTCAAAATTACTCCTGTTTTGTGTTCTTGTTTTTGCTCATGAGGACGTCAATAGAGAATCTTTATCTCACTTGTTGATTGGATTTCACACCCTGGACTAGTGGCTTCATCCTCTTATCCAAATGATAGAAGAGCTGGCCAGGGTGCCCAGCCCCAAATTAATGCAAACAAATTCTCTTCACTATTTTTCCCCTGATTTATCAATCAAAGCATAATTGTGTAAAAAAAGAGAAACACGGATGACCTTCTACCCAGATACGTCCTTCATATGGGAGCCGCTCTTGTGAATCCAGTTGGGTTGTGACGTACTGTATTTTTTGTTTACCATTCGTTGACATTAACATACACCTCTCCTAAAATATAGACACTCCTCCATGGTATGCGATTGTCGGCAGGCACCCGAGGATTCGGTTAGCCATGGTTTGTGAAAGATGGATGGGAGGAGTGTCAAACTTTTAATACCTCTGTTAATAAAATAAAAAGCTCTAGCACATGAGTGATCCCTGCTTCCCTCCGCGAAGGGCCTTTCTTTTACTTTTATGTTGAGTCTCCATCTTATAACTTTATGCACAGCTGAGAGAGCATTTTGCCATTTTTATTTCTATGTGCATTTGTCCCATAAACATCAATAATTGATTCATGATGTGATATGTTTTGTTCTTAAATTATTTTCTCTAGTCTTCCTTATGAACTTTGAAGGTGTCCTGGAATTTATGTTTTGTCCCACTCTTAAGGACTAGTGAAACACAACTTTGCCATGCTTTCTCTATACGTGAAACAAACGTTTATATTTCTTTGCATTATTATCCATGATCCTTTATTTGAGATACTCTTCATGATGCAAAGTGATTGCTACGCTTTATTATTAAAGTTCTGTTTATCATGTTTGTGTTTAAAGTTCTATGATCTCACCTTACATGTGCTTTACATTATAATGATCAAGTTTATGTTAGTAGTATGTCACCTCAGAAATTATTGTGTTTTATTGTTTACCTACTCGAGGACGAGTAGGAACTAAGCTTGGGGATGCTTTATACGTCTCCAACGTATCTATAATTTCTGATGCTCCATGATAATATTATGCCAATTGCTACTTGTTTTCTTTCTTCTTTATAGCATTTTTACACGTTTTCTGGGACTAACCTATTAACAAGATGCCAGGTGCCAATTCCCTGTTTTCTGTTGTTTTTTATTTCCGAAAAGTTGTTTTGGAAATATTCTCGAAATTCGACCCCACAAAGCCCGAAGTGCCGATTTCCCCCAGAAGCATCCAGAAGACCGAAGAGGAGTCGAAGACGGGCACCAGGGGGGGCACACCATGGGGTGGCGCTGCCTCCCCCCTGGCCGCGCCAGCTAGTGGTGTGGGGGCCCCTGGGTCCACCGCCTTTGCACTTTCTCTTATATATTCCCCTCCAATGGAAAACCCTAGGCACCTGATCGAATATCCCCGAAAAGTTCCGCACCCGCCGTCGTCGTCAACCCTAGATCGGGGGGGTCTGAAGCTGTCTCCCGGCACCCTGCCGGAGAAGAGATCATCACCGGAGGATTCTCCATCAGCATGCCTGCCTTCGGAGTGATGCGTGAGTAGTTCATCCTTGGACTACAAGTCCATGGCAGTAGCTAGATGGTTGTCTTCTCCTCATATGCCTCCATGTTTAGATCTCGTGAGCTTCCTATAATGATCGAGATTGATCTGATGTAATTATATATGCTATGTTTGCTGGGATCCGATGAATATTGAACTTATGCCAGGTTGATTATAGTCTTTAGTGCATATGTAATTTGTGATCTTGGATGCTTTCCGTTGCTAGTGGTTTCTCTGGCCAAGTAGTTGCTAGTGACTCCAAGAGGGAGTATTTATGCTAGATAGTAGATTCATGCCTCCTTTTCTCCTGTGCTCGAGTGACAGAAACGTGACGGGGGAGGATGTGTTGGTTCCACTAGGTAGAAAACAGCGGTGTGAGTGCACGCGTGTACAATCATTGCTTACGTTACACACATTGTTTAATGCAATTATCTGTTGCTTGCAACTTAATAGCTAATGGGGTTCAAATGATAACCTGAGGGTGGATTATTAGTCATACATGCAGTTGGATTACGGTCTATGTATATTGCTGTAATTCCCGCACTAAATATCATAGTAGTCATCATGTCATGAATGTGCACTACGGTGCAACCTTTATTTGTCAATTGCCCAACTGTAATTTTTTCACCCATCATGCTATCTTTTATGGAGAGACACCACTAGTGAACCTATGAACCCCAAACCTCTGCAATTTCCTGGTTTCTTTATTTACCGCAAGCATACACTATTTTCCACACTATACGTCTAATCTTTGTTTTCAGCAAGACCGGTGAAATTGACAACCTCACATTACCGTTGGGACAAAGTATTTTGGTTGTGTTGTGTGCAGGTTCCGCGTTGTTGCTGACACCGGTGAGGCGCCATCACCACCATCAGTGGCATCAACCTTCCGAATATCCTCTTTCTCCTACTGGATTGATAGCCTTGGTTCTTAACTAAGGGGAAAACTCCTACTGCTGTGATCATCACACCCTCTGTCGAATCCCTGACTCGACAAGTCCCTTAGGTGACCCTATCGGGTTTCGATTAGGAGAAGTCATGGGCGCTGGTGAGATCGTCGGCTAGACAGAAGGCAAGTTTTACCCAGGTTCGGGGCCCTCGTAGAGGTAAAACCCTTACTCCTGCCTCGTGTCGATCTGTATTGGATGATTAGATCGGTTACAGGTTGCTCGAATCGAGAGTAGATCTCGAGTTCTGAGGCTTTTTGGTCGTGCGGTATTGCTTGGTCCTCTCCTTGGGGGCTCTCCTGGCCTTATATAGATGGCCAGGTCTCGAGTCCTACCCGGAGAGGGTTCAAAACCCTAGGTCGGTTACAAAACTACCTAACTTAACCCGCAAGTTTAGTGCGGGTGGGCTTCTGATAGGCCTTCTGGAGTCATCCAAGGGCGCCTCTTCTTGGGCCTTGACATTGGGCTTGAGAGGGGGTGTCCTTACCCGCAGGGTCCAAGATTTATGTCTTCGTCAGTAGCCCCCGAGCGTGTACTCGATTGGGATTTATTTCCAGTCGGGTAGACGGTCAGTCCTTTTTCGATCTCCTCTTGGAAGTTCGGCTCGACAGTTGTTGTCTTCGAAGGGTGTGTTCCCTGTTTTGTGAGTTATAACGCTCGAGTATCGAGCAGCATAGGTGCCTGTTTTTGCGGCTTTATTTGCAGAAGGATGTGGCACAGTATCTTGGCTCTCCCGAGAGATCAGGGCCAATTAATTGCGACTAGGGCAAAAACATTTCTGGCCTACACAGATTCGAGACCTCCGACTCGAACCCGATGAGGTGATTGTTGCGACTGGGCCGTTGTGGACTTATCGAGTCGAACTTAACCTATGAGGGTACCCGGCGCGTCCGCTAGGATTTTTCTTCGTGTTGTTGACACGGAACTATGCCGGAGGACGCAGCTTTCGAGTGCGATTCCAGGCCCAAAAGAGAGATCTTTCTGGGTCTTACCTTCGTATTCGAAGAATACGGCATCCAGATGTGCCTAGTCGGCTGAACAATCCAGGTTTTTATGATGTATAATTATCACGTGTAGGAGAGGTAGGTTTTTTCCACCCGATGAATTTGCTTGAGCTCCATGCGAAAGAAGTTTCGTGTTGGAAAAAGCCCGTATGAAAGAGTTTTCATGTTCGGGATGCTGTGCCCATACGAAAAAGTTTTCGTGCATAGGATATTTTCCTCTCTGTTCGAAGAGGTCTTGCTTTATGAACTGTTCATGGAAAAGTTGCTTTTATCCGAAGGAATTGATATTCGTACGAAGATAATTTCGCGTTTGAACTTCCAGTCGAAAAGATCTCAATTTTGAATGACACCTGCCATGACGTCATGGCGCACTCCTCTTCTCCCGATGGGACGTGACGGAGTGGTAGCAGATGGTGGCCCACCTTGTCAGCTTTTTGACCGGGAAACGAGACGTCGTTCCCGTTTTTTACGCGAAATACGCAGTAAATGCGCACGATCTTCTGTTAGGATCGTGGCACGAAACATCGCAGACCGCCGCTTCGTTTCATCCTTACGCGTGGCAGCCGTAATAGGTGCCACGTAGCGCATCGTACGGCTGAGGTTGCCTTGCCCCGTGTATAAATAGGGGTGTTAGCGCCGCAGTAAAATTTTCTCCGCTCTCTGTCTTCATCTTCTTCCTTGCGCCCATCTTCATCTTTCCCGTGCTCAAGCTCTTGCTGCAAACAATGGCTGGAGGAAAGAAGCGTGGCGCTGCCGTTTCTGCGTCCGGCGAACCTTCCGCGCAACCCGCGCCCCGCGCCGGCGACTGGCGTTCCCCCAACACCACCGCAAAATGCATCAAGGAGATGCAGCGGGAGGGGTTGCTGCCGGCGGAGGCGGAGAAGCGCGTCCGCCTCGGGAAAAAGGAAGAGGTACCTAATCCCCAGTCGAACGAGCGCGTGGTCTTCGTGGACCACGTGACTCGGGGCCTCTCTTTTCCCCTTCATCCCTTCTTCCTCGGGTTGCTGTGTCTATGGCATACAGCTTCACGATCTCCCCCCGAACGCGGTGCAGCACATTACGTGCTTCATCGTGTTCTGCGAGTGCTATCTTGGCATTCGCCCGCACTGGGCGCTGTGGAAGGCGCTCTTCAAGGTCCGGATCTTCCGCGAGAAGTCGCGGGTGGAGTCCGAGCTTGGCGAACCGCTTCGCACCGGCGGCTTCGGGATCCAAGCTCGACAAGAAAGCATCTACTTCAACATGCACTTCGTCGACTCCGCCCAAAGCTGGCGGAAAAGGTGGTTCTACGTCGTCGACAACAGCTCGGGTGGGATTGTAGAGTTCCACCCGTTCGCTGTTCTAACCAGGCGAAAGTCTTGGGGGCACAAGATGTCAACCGAAGAGACGCAGACTGTTGCGCCTTTACTCGCGAGAGTAGCCGCTCTTCGGGACCAGACCGCGGGAGTTGTGCTCAACGGGATGCATCTGGCGAGCATCTTCTTGAAGCGCAGGATCCAGCCGCTCAACAGAGGCCCTCGCCATGTGGGAGTATCAGGGCTCAGAAGATCCCAGTCGAGTAAGCCGCGAGGAACTTTCGAATGTAGAATTCGAGAAGAAAATCGCGGGTATCACCCGACTGAAGGTTGGAGAGAAATTCCCCGATTGCTCTGTTCAAGCCTTCGCCGCCTCAAATCCTCCCCCAGCCGAGGTTAGTTTCTTTCTCTTCTTTCGTTGTTGAGTTGTTCCTCTTTTCTCTGTTCAGTCTTAGTCGATAAGATTTTTCTTGTCTTCTTTTTGCATTTGCAGAGCCTAGCCATGGCGGACTGCTACCCGCCAACCACGGGGGAAGCCGCCTCAGAACAAGTGTCGAGCCATCAAGACGGCGCGATCGACACCAGCGTCGCCAATGCCTCTTCGAGTTCAGAGCACTATTCTTTGGATGACGTTGCGGACTCGAATGGCGCTCCGACGAAACGTCGTTGGGTAGATGAGGATGAAGCTACTTCCAAGGACAAATCCTTGGAAGCATCGCCCAGTCAAGCTCCCATCCGTGCGACTCCACTTCGTTCCCTTGCTCCTTCGCCTTCGTTCCCAGTGATGACGCCCGCTTAGAACGCGGACTTGCTGGATGACGATGAGGATGACGAGTAAGTGTTTTTTCCTTAATCTTGGTCGAACATTTTCTGTGCTTCAATATCGATTGTTTCTATCTTTCGGTGCAGTCTACAGATGATCAGTCCTCGCAGGTACGCCGCGGCCGTTCCTCCCGAGAAGAAAAATAAGGCCAAGGATGCGGGTGAAACTCCCACCGCGGGCACCGTCCAAAACTCTCCCAGAGCGGCTCCTGAAGCTGCGACTGTGGAGCGTGGAGCCCCCAGCTTTGCTGTTAGGGCTTCAGCTTCTAAGGAAGTGACGGACAGCTCCGCGGATCCGCTCTTTCGCGCCACCGGCCAGGTAAAACTTCGTCTTCTGTCTTCAAATTTTTATCGGGTGCACGACAGTGCTCCCGATGGGAGTAGCCCCCGAGGCTGTAGTCGACCGCATGCGGTCGTCTACAGGCTCAAAGTCTGGTTTAATTCTTCTTCACGATTCCATTTTTTATCGGGTGCACGGCAGTGCTCCCGATGGGAGTAGCCCCCGAGGCTGTAGTCGATTGTAGATAATCGGGTACAGACTCAAATTTAATCCATTTAACTCTTCCGTCTTCGTGCTTTTGCAGTCGCTCGTTGATTCTCTTGCGGCGATTGGCCGCCGCGTCATTCTCACTGAATCGGATTGCGAGTCCCTTCGAACGGACCGTAGCCGACTTCAAGCTGAAAACGACCTCCTCAAGGGTAATTTCTATTATCTCTTTATCTTCACTGTCCTTTGAATTCTTGATTTCTGATAAGCATCCTTTCGCAGCTCGATTTGAATTTGCGGAATCCGAAAGGGTCAAACTTTCTGAGCAGGTAACTGCTCGAGAGGCTGACCTTACGGCCGTTCGCCAAGAGCTGGAGGCTTCCCGCATGCAATCGGAAGATTTTAGTCGACAGCTTGCGGATGCGCGGAAGGCCCTGAAGGAGCAAGTTGAGGCTGGTAGTAAAGCCGACAGTGACATTGTCGAGTTCCTCCGTCCCCTCGCGGAACGTTTTGCGGGTAAGTGCATTTTGCGACTTCTGATATTTTTTCACTGAACTTTGCTAAGTTCGGTCTTCTTTGTTCACAGGTCTTTTGGATGTCCCTCTAGAGATCCCTAGGCTCCAGCGGGTGGACGTGCTAACCGACACACTTGCACAACTCAAGAGACATTCCGATGGAATTCTCTCTCTGATTAACGATGCCTCCCAGGCATTGGTGCGAGTGCATGATCGCATTGTTGCCGGCGGCACTCCTACGCCTGCGCTAGATGATCTGCTGAAGGCTTTTTCGGAAGGCGGTATTCTGGATGCCTTCGCAGTCGCTCAATCAGAGGCTGGCGCGAAGACTGCGATCCAATTTGCTCTGGCGCACGGAGTCGAAGGGTTGGAGGAGGCTTACTCGTCCATTCCAGTCGATCCTTCCACGGGCAAAAAGGTACGGCTCTCCCGTTTTAGCGAGCAAGCCGCCATTCTTGCTCGGAAGCTTTCTGAGATTTTTGCTCGGAAGAAGGGAGGGTCGACTGGCGCTAGTGGGAGCACCAATGTAGCCTCGTAGTTTTTTTTTCTTATTTCCTTTCTTGAATGTAATGAACCTTGGGATGTATTCCCGTACCTTTGTTGTCCTTGATCGAAGCATTTATCCTTTGGAATTTTTATTCTTTTTGTTTGTGCCTTGTCTCCCGATGGGAGTAGCCCCTAAGCGTGTTTAGTCAGATGTGCGACTAGAAACAACTCGAGTAGGGCATCTCACTTCTTTCCTTGTACATCTTCCAGGCTACTGTGTTTGCCGGGGAAACTTCTGGTGGACGTGGTAATCCAGTAAATCCACTTGTGGCCGCCGTGGGCACTTTTGCTGGCCTCCGTCATAAGGTTCAGGAGGGTGAGCGTCGGCTGAAAGCTCTGCGCGGGGTGGCTGATGTGGCGATATCCAAACAGAAATTGGCGGCTGAGCGCGAACAATTTCTGATGGACGAACTATCTTCAGTCGCGAGGGAGTTGCTATGTAAGTGGTGCAGCCCCCGTGCATTTTTCCTCCTTTTGTATTCTTCAGCTGACTAAGTGCGTATGCCCTTCAGTTGTTAGACCGGATGTCAGGGAGGAAAAGCAGTGGGTGGAAAACCACGTTCACCAAGAGGCTAACAGCCCAAAACCTCATGCGAATAACTTCTGGTCTGATCGCAGTCGAGGGTTTGTGATGGCCACCTTGAGATTCCGAGTGCTGCAGGCGAGAATTCTCGTGGGTTCTTTTCACGAGGTCTTGATCGCGATGAATGCAGCTTTTTATCCACTCGAAAGGGGTCCCAAAGACTGGAGCTATCTACTCAGGCTGTTTAGTCGGGAAGGGGAGGTTTGCACGTGCGTACGCAAACAGATGACGTGCGGCGCGGTTGTGGCTCTCTCCTTTGTCCGAATATGGCATCCTGAGATAGATTTGAACTCCGCAGCTCGGCGCCCAGATTATGCACTCGAGGACATCACACCTTTTTATGATGCTGTACGCCCTGCAGCCGAGAAGATTATCCGAATGACCTCTGAAGAGGTAGATAGGATCTTAGCGACTGAGAATGCTCAGCGTTTTGACTGATCTGTCGGATGTGAGTACCCTGTAAACTGTTTATAGTTTGTAAAAATTGTTGTAAGGTGTGTAACCTTGTATTTGATGATATTTCTTTGAGATGCTAAGTTCTTAGGTGTAGCCCCCGTGTGTGCGATGGGGTGTGTACCTATGACTTTTAGCATGCAGTAGACAAGAAGCTTCGGGTAAATATGATGAGGAAATCATGTATTTTTATTGCAATGACTGAGAAGTCATGTGTTCGAGCTACAAAAATTGGCTAGTATAGCCTTATTTGTTGTAGAAACAAGTAAACCTAGGGGTAGAACTTGCGGAGTTGTGCAATATTCCATGGATTGGAATAGATTCCTCCGGTCGCTGGATTTTTGAGCCTGTAGGCTCCTCCTGGGATAACTTCGTGTACAATGAAGGGTCCTTCCCAAGGTGGTTCGAGTTTGTGTCCTTCCTTCTGCTTGAGCCGCAATACTAAGTCACCTACCACGAATGACCGGTGGCGTATGCGGCGACTGTGATAGTTGCGTAGCGATTGTTGATAAACTGCGGATCTTGCGAGTGCGATGTCCCGCATTTCGTCGAGTGCATCCATATCGTCTGCAAGTGCTTTGTTGGAGGTTTCTTCGTTGTAGGCCACAACCCGTGGGGCGCTGAATCGAACTTCCTCGGGAAGGACTGCTTCCGCCCCGTATACCATAAAAAATGGTGTGTATTTTGTAGACCTGTTTGGGGTTGTCCGGAGGCTCCAGAGTACGGAGGGTAGCTCCTCTGCCCAATGCCCTGCTGCAGGGTGCAGACGGTCGAGTAGTCGTTTCTTGATCCCAGCCGAAACTAAGCCGTTGGATCTTTCGACTTGTCCATTCGTTTGCGGGTGGGCGACCGAAGCAAACTTGAAATTGATGCCTTTCTCTTCGCAGAACTGCTGTGTTTCCTTTGCCGTAAAGTTTGTACCGTTATCTATAATGATGTCGTGTGGCACACCGAATCTGCATATGATGGAATCGAGGAACTCCACGGCGCATTGGGCGCTAGCCGAAGTTACTGGTCTTGCCTCTATCCATTTTGTGAATTTGTCGACTGCGACCAGCAGATGTGTATATCCACCGGGTGTGGATCTGCGTAATGGTCCAACCATGTCTAGCCCCCACTGTGCAAAGGGCCAGGCGATGGGTATCATGTGCAACTCCGTGGCGGGTGCGTGCGGCTTTGGCGCGAATCGCTGGCAGGCGTCGCATCTATCGACCAGGTTTTTTGCATCGGTGGCTGCTGTGAGCCAGTAGAATCCTGCTCGAAAGGCTTTTCCTAATATCGCTTTCCAGCTAGCATGATGTCCGCAATCACCCTGATGTATGTCCCGTAGTAATTCCTTGCCGTCTTCGGGTGCGATGCAACGCTGAAGTACTCCCGAGATGCTTTGTTTGTATAATTCTCCGTTAACCACCCGAAAGGATTTGCTACGCCTGATTTGCTGTCGCGCCTCACGTGGATCGGCCGGGAGCTGTTTGTTTAGCAGGTAGTCGAGATATTTCTGCGTCCAGACTGGTTCGACCAGAAAAACCTGCCGTGATATGTTATGAGTAAGCTCGATAAGCGCGATTTGCGGGCTGACCTCTGTTTCCATTGCTGCGGGTGTTTGCGGGTTTCTTCAGTTTGATCGATCTCTTAATCATTCGCTCGAAATATATCCCTGGCGGTATGGGTGTGTTCGTGGAACCCATGTTGGCCAGTCTGTCTGCTTCTTCATTGCTAGATCTTGCAATGTGTTTTAGCTCGCACCTTTAAAGCTCCCTTCGAGTAGGTTGTACATGTCGCGATATGCAACCATGTTTTCAGCAATGGCGTCACATTCTTTCATCGTTTGCTGCACTATGAGGTTGGAGTCGCCGTAGATCATTAATCGGGTAGCTCCACAGGCGATTGCCATCTTCATTCCGTGCAATAATGCTTCATATTCTGCGTCATTGTTCGATGCCGGGTCATCGGGTGGAAAATCCAGTCGCAAGACGTACTGTAGTTTGTCTCCGCTAGGTGAGATGAGGACGATTCCTGCCTCCTCCTCCTTCGTTTCTCTTGGATCCATCGAAGTACATTATCCAATTGCTCGTATACTCGGGTGGCCCGGGTGTTTGCAGCTCTGTCCATTCGCTGATGAATTCCACGAGAACTTGGGATTTGACTGCGTTGCGTCCAGCATAGGTGATGTCCCAGGCGCCCAGCTCGATGCTCCACTTTGCTATTCTTCCGGATGCCATAGGGTTGTTCATGATTGTCCCGAGTGACGCATCATTAACCACTGTGATGGCGTGTTCCTGGAAATATTGTTTGAGCTTTCGAGCTGTGAGAACAACCCCGTATGCAAGCTTCTGATAGTGAGGGTAGCGTTGTTTGCATGGCGAAAGTACTTCGCTGATGTAATATATTGGTCTTTGAACTCCGTATGCTTTGCCGTCTTCAGGTCTTTCGACTACGATCGCTGTGCTGATGACCTGGTTTGTAGCGGCTAAGTATAGGAACAGTGGCTCCCTTTCTTGCGGTGTCGCCAGGATGCGCCTGCTTTGCAAGGACCGCTTCAGATCTACGAACGCTTTTTTAGCTTCGGGTGTCCATTCGAATTTGTCCGTCTTCTTCAGTAATTTGTAGAAGGGTAGTGCTTGCTCTCCCAATCGTGCGATGAATCTGCTCAGGGCTGCTAGTCGTCCTGCGAGCTGCTGTACTCCGCGTAGATTGGTTGGCTCCTTCATAGTCAATATGGCTTGTATTTTCTCCGGGTTGGCTTCGATGCCTCTGGCGGATACCAGGTACCCGAGAAGTTTGCCTGCGGGGACGCCGAAAACACATTTGGTCGGATTGAGCTTGATTCGATATGCGTTAAGGGCGTCGAATGTTTCTTTAATGTCCTCGAGGAGTGTGTCCTCCACTCGAGTTTTGATGACAATGTCGTCGACGTACACTTGTACGTTTTTGCCAATGAGATTGGCGAGGCATCTTTGCATGCAGCGCTGATATGTTGCGCCTGCGTTCTTCAGCCCGAAGGGCATTGTCGTGTAGCAGTATACACCGTGTAGTGTGATGAAAGCCGTCTTCTCCTCGTCTTCCTTTTTCATGCGGATTTGATTGTATCCTGAATAGGCGTCTAGAAAGGAGAGACGCTGGCAACCTGTTGTAGAGTCCATGATCTGGTCGATTCGTGGTAGAGGAAAGTTGTCCTTGGGGCAGTATTTATTTAGTGACGTGTAGTCGATGCACACCCGAAGGATATCCGTGTTTTTCTTGGGGACCAACATCGGGTTTGCTAACCAGGTGGATATTTTGATCTCCCTGATGAAGTTTGCGGCTAGCAATCTGTTTACTTCTTCTCCAAGCGCTTTCTGCTTAGGTTCTGAAAATCGTCGAGTCGTCTGTTTGATAGGTTTGGCGTCAGGAAAGACTTCGAGTGAGTGCTCGGCAAACTCCCTGGGTATTCCTGGCATATCTGAGGGCTGCCAGGCGAAAATCTCCCAGTACTCACGGAGGAGTTTGACGAGCGCGCCTTCCTATGCTGGCGAGAGGGTTGTGGAAACCATCGCCGTCTTCACGGAGTCTGTCGGGTGCACTTGGTGCTTGCGAGTATCGCTGTTGGCGCTGAATTCCAGTTCGGGTGCGTTTTTCTTCGTGAGGGGCATAACGGAGTGGTCCGTTGTTTTTGCTAACTCTTGAAGTTCTTCTTGCATCCCGAAAGATTTTGCGATCTCATTAAATTCTATGTCGCACTTGTCCGATTTCTGGAAGTCTCCGTCAATGATGATCACACCGTATTCGCCAGGTAGCTTGAGCTTCAAGTATGCGTAATGTGGCACGGCCATGAATCTGGCGAACGCTGTTCGACCAAGAATGGCGTGGTACTGTGAGGGCCAGTCGACGACTTCGAAGTCCAGGAATTCCCTTCTGTAGTTGCGTGGGGAGCCCAGTACAACTTCTAAGTTGATTGTTCCGAGTGGACGGATTGCTTTGCCCGGGACTATCCCGTGGAAGGATGTTTCTGATTCCCTTAGGCCGTCCAGATTTTTGTTCATTCGACGGAGTGTATCCGCGTAGATGATGTTGATGCCACTGCCACCGTCCATGAACACGCGGGCCAGGTCATAATTGCCAATTTGAGCTTGAATGACGAGGGCGGCGTGTCCCGGCCGATAGACTCGTGGCGGGTGGTCTTCTTTCGAGAACGTGATTGGCTGATCGGCCATCTTCAGGTACTCGGTCTTTGTTGGTGGCGTCTGCACTGCCATGCATATTTGTCTCGAGTTTAGTCTTTTGAGCTCTGCGAGAGGGGCATACCTTCTGTATCATCCGAGGAGTTGTCCATGCGGAGTCGGGTATGTATTTGCTCCCGCGTTTGTTGTGGTGGCTGGTAATGCGGCGGCGCCAGTTTGGGTTGGTCGGTGGAGGTGGAGGCGGTGGTAGCTGGAATTGTTGTCCCCCTCCTGGCAGTGGTGGATAGTTTTGGGTGGAAGCAAATCTTTTCTTGGCGAGCGCGTCCGAGATTTCGATGAACTTTCGGCAATCCTTGAGAAGGTGTGTTGCTTTAGTCTTGCCCGTGCGCTTGTCTGTGAATAGATGTAGCGAGCAGTACGCATCGAGGTCTTCCTCGGGTGATTTTTCTTCTGCCTTTGGTTTCCACTCGCGACTTCCACGACGACCGGAGTCGCGACTTCGCGTGAATTCTGCTGCCACTAGTTCTTCTCTATCATCGTGGTCGTAATATTTTCTTCTCTTCCTTCGTCCGTGGCGGTCTTCCTCATGTGCAGGTGATGATCCTCTTTCGTTGCGTACTGCATCTTCTCCATTGGCCCATTTTTCGGCTATGACCATGAGCTCCCCGATGGTTTTGGGCGCGGCTCTGCCGAGCTCTTCTCGAAACGCAGTTCTTCTTGCTCCTTTGGCAAAGGCCTCAATCGCCACTTCTTCAGAGATTGTCCCTGCGGTGTTCCTGAGCGTGTTCCATCGCTGGATGTATTCTCGGGTGGATTCACCGCTTTTCTGTTTGCAGGCTCGTAGTTCTTCGATTGTAGCCGGCCTCTTGTAGGTCGACTGGAAGTTCTTGCAGAAATCACGGTGTAGGTCATCCCACGATGCGTAGCAAGATCGCGGTCTCCTCTCCAGCCAGCTGCGAGCTGCTCCGGCTAGGTGCAAATTGAGGTATTGCATTGCCGTGTTCTTGTTACCACGTTGGCATTTCACTGCCGTGAGGTAGTCGCTTCCCATTGGGAGGGCTCGAGTGAGCCGTCGTACTTTGTCACTTCCGTGCTGAGCTTGAATCGCTTGGGTAGGGGTGCCTCGCGGATACTACGGGCGAAACATAGTGCGCCGCAGGTTTCGTCATCCGAAGAGTCGGACGATGACCGATCGCGATATCTTGACGCTCTTGCTCTATCCACTTTGTTTTGCGCAATGTCTGATCGCGCGTCCCGTCCGGGTTGATCGCGGTCGGAGTTCTTCCGTGGTTCCTTGCTTCGTTTGCGTGAACGGCTGCCGTGGTGTCGCGGGCTTTTTTCTCTCGGGCTGCCGTCGCCACTGCTTCGACTGTCATCACGGCGGCGGGCTTCTTTCCCTCGGCCACGACGTGGCGACTTGTCTTTTCTCGGGGAAGAGCTTCTGTGCCTGCGAGGCGTTTCCTTGTCTTTATCCTTCTCCAGTCGCTCCTTCTCCAATTGTTCTTTGCGATCGTGAGAGGCGAGCCTCGCGGCCGCCAGCCCTAGACCTTTGTGAATGTGCTTCTATTGTTCCACCCGAGGATCGCTATCCGTTGGCTGATTCATCTGCATGTAGGTTGCTGCGGCTAGGATCGCAGCGGCTGGGGTTCGCGGGTAGACGTTACCATCGTCGTCGACCCTCATGAAAGAAGACGTGGTAGACCTGTTGGTTCCACCCATAGATTCGTGGTCCCTCGTCGACGCTGCGGGTCCCTTCCCTCTAGGTCGGGTGCCGACTGAAGGAGCGTGGGATAGCTCGAGTCGACGTTGGCTTGATTCATCCGCCGCTCTCCTGTGACGGGCTAGATCTGCCCGGGCATCCTTGATGTTTGAGGCCGCCCTCACTAGGTGATAGTGGTAGGCGGTTAGGTCTTCCTGTGTGGCTCCCTCCGCAGGCGGTTGGCTCTTTCGCATGGATTCCTTGGCTCTTTTCCAGGCTTCCCGCGAAACGCCGATTATATCGCGCTCGGTCGCGCTATATTCAGTTTCCGAGGGCTGTTCCGACCCTGCCATGCAGACTTGGGCCAGTTGTGGTCCGTGTGTCCTAGGCGCAGATCGAAAAGCTCTTCGTACCCGAGAGGGTTCCTCTGTCGAGAGGGTGTGGTAGTCGACTGCGTTGTAGCGGATGGACTCGCCGCTTTTTCCTGTAGGAAAGCGCGAGTTGGCGGTTCCATATTCGGTTTCAGATTCATCCAAGAAGTGGAGGATCCCGTCTCTGTTCGCCATGAAGTTGAAGCTCCCGAACGTCAGGGTGACGCTCTTCTCCAGTTCCTCGAACGCCGGGCGAGATTCCGGCGAGTGAGGCGTGACCACAACAGATCCGATCCGTATAGGATTGTTCGGAGCCGTAGTCGTTGGTTTCCAACGGGAGTTGGATGTCGATGAAGCCGAAGATGCCGGTGATCCAGCGCCTGCGATTCCCACAGACGGTGCCAATTGTCGAATCCCTGACTCGACAAGTCCCTTAGGTGACCCTATCGGGTTTCGATTAGGAGAAGTCATGGGCGCTGGTGAGATCGTCGGCTAGACAGAAGGCAAGTTTTACCCAGGTTCGGGGCCCTCGTAGAGGTAAAACCCTTACTCCTTCCTCGTGTCGATCTGTATTGGATGATTAGATCGGTTACAGGTTGCTCGAATCGAGAGTAGATCTCGAGTTCTGAGGCTTTTTGGTCGTGCGGTATTGCTTGGTCCTCTCCTTGGGGGCTCTCCTGGCCTTATATAGATGGCCAGGTCTCGAGTCCTACCCGGAGAGGGTTCAAAACCCTAGGTCGGTTACAAAACTACCTAACTTAACCCGCAAGTTTAGTGCGGGTGGGCTTCTGATAGGCCTTCTGTAGTCATCCAAGGGCGCCTCTTCTTGGGCCTTGACATTGGGCTTGAGAGGGGGTGTCCTTACCGGCAGGGTCCAAGATCTATGTCTTCGTCACCCTCCTTTTGGGGTCTCCCAGCGAGTGCAAGATCTACACCATCAACCTTAAAAGCAACGGAGGCTCCTTTGTGCATTCCAATAGCACGAGTGTCATGAGCAAGCTTTGTTTGGACATGAAAAGAGGTCATCTCTTGCATCACCTCAGTTGAGGTCATTACATGATATGTGTCTCTTCCTAGAAGGTTCTTCAAGTCCACGGACTCAAATGGAATGAGGGCACACACGTAATTTCTCTTGATGCAAGAATCATTCACATGAGTAGCACCAAGACCAATAAAGGCGGTGGCAAGGGTTTTGAATCTCCGGTGCATTCTCTCATGGTTCTCACCATCATGCATTTAGAACCCTTCGGCCGCATTTCTTAAGGTATCATACATATTCCTGTTCATGAATTCATTTCATTAGTAGAAAAAGGCCCGTGCGCCATAGAATACCACATTTCTGTGGCGCACCAAAGCCCGTGCGCCATAGAATACCACATTTCTGTGGCGCACCAGATTACGTGCGCCACAGAAATGCTCGCCTGCAAATGTTCTGTGGCGCACCCTTCCCCCGTGCGCCACAGAATCCAACATTTCTGTGGCGCATATTTTGGCGTGCGCCACAGAATTAAATTTCTATGGCGCACCACTCTCTGGTGCGCCACAGAAAGCCTTCCATACAAAGGCAGTTTCCTACTAGTGTTTCCCTCAAACATGGACATAAGAGCATCCCATATTTCATTGGTGGTAGAGTATTTTTGAAGGTGAGGCATGTGGTTTGCACCCACGTAATGTTGAATCATCGACAAAAGGGTGTAGTTGAGTTGGAAATCTACCACTTCTCTTCTTGTCAAGTTCTTGGGGTCATGAGGCTTGTATCCATCTTGAACAACCATCAAAGCTAAATAAAAGAAGATTTCAAGTGATTTTTTATGTAATATTTCCATTGACTACAAGAATGTGCATCAATTTTAAGAGGTTCGCCTCTTGGGTTAATATGAGGATGTGGTATAGGAGGATTGGGAGACTATCGTCCTTCGACATTGTGGTACTCTTCCTTCTCATCCTTTCCCTTAGGAGGTGAAGTGTTTTTAGAGGAAGGAGTTCCACTTTTATTTCCTCCACCCTCCTCCTCATCTTCCTTATTCTCTGGAATTTCTTTCGAAGGAATATAATATGAAGATTTCGGACCCTTGGCTTTTAAGGGTTGCATCATTAAATCAAGCAACTCCATCATTTTGGCATCCATGGATAATGTCAAGGAATCTTTCCTTTCCTTGAGATCATCCATAGTGACTAGTGCCGCGGGCTCGGCGGTTTCCCCTTTGTTGGCCATACTAAACTCTTAGGGGGTTAGGACCAAAATAAGAGACAAGGGTATGATACCAATGGAATGGATAGTATGGGCACCTAGAGGGAGGGTGAATAGGTGCTACGAACATTTTAATTCGTTTTCAATTTAGGCTTGACACAAGAGCTTAATTCTCTAGATATGCACTACAATGAATTTACCTATATGACAAGAGCAATACAAAGTAAGATACAAACACAAAGTAAAGGAGAGGGAACGAGGTAACTGATAATGGAAGCACGCAGAGACAAGGATGTAATGTAGAGTTCCTCCTTTATAGGGGAGTACGTCTCGTTGGCGGGGTTGAGTTTCTCCACGAAGGCCTACTCAACGCCACAAAGGCCTCGCCCTATTCTCCGATGGACCTCGCCGAAAATGCCTAGTTCACCTTCCACTATTGATTCCCTTCAAGGTGGAAATCGGTGCCTTTACAATAAGCTTGAGGCACACACCCACAACCGAATTGGGGGCTCCTAAGAATCACTAACAATCGACAGGTGAGTAGCAATGGGGTCTAGGTTTTCCACAAGGAAACCCTAGACTAGATTCCCTCGAGTGAATAAGGGGAAATGAAGAACGGGTTGGCGTAGATGTTGATCGGGGCATTCTCTTTCAATCCTCCGAAGGTCAAAGAGTTTGAGTGGAGGGATTGGGAGATCTCGCAAGGTGGGTGAGCTCAATTATTGGAGCAATGAATGCTGGATGAGCTAACTGAAGGAAGAAGAAGGGGAGGGGTATTTATACCCAATCCCCAAATTCTGGCCGTTTGACACCTTTCTGTAATTGTCACACCGGAGACTCCGGTGTAAAGGACGCAGACTCCGATCTACCAAAATATCCGGCAGCATTCCGGAGGGCCGGAAACAATGCAGAAACCCCGGAGACTCCGGGCACTCTCCAGACCACATCTAGTGGGAGAGACCACTTTGACTTCGCGCGTGGAAATCTTCTAGGGCGGAGACTCAGGTTTTCACAGGCCAGAGACTCCGGCCTGGTCTCCGCATACTTTCTCTCTAGAGTCGAGAGAGTGCCACCATTTGCTTCATGCGCAGGGAAAAGCCATCAGTTCAGAGATTCTGCCCCTTGCATACCGGAGACTCCGGCTGGGCTGGAAACTCCGAGAAGACTCCGGACACAATTCGGTGAGGTTCCAGAGGGTGATACCAAGGTTCTTCTGTGCTGCGAAATCCTGAGTCCAGAGACTCCGGCCCGAGACCCGAGAGACTCCAGCCTGGAAGGAAATCCCAGCACCTCCAGCTCTTCTAGTTCTCTTTTGTTCCTTTTTGGGAAACACGTCCACCTTCAATAAACATTTAATAATAGCACCTAAAACATCAACACATGTTAAAATAATGCAAGTCTTGTTAACAAACAAACAAAACAAGATTTTGGCGGAATATGCGCTTTCAGAGATACAGACTCTGGGCCCTCTCAGTATCACCGATGACATATCGTATGGCCACACACATTGTGATTTATCAGAAGGTCATCGGGGATATGGATGAGAAAATATGACGATATAGGTAACAAGTTTTACGTGTTATGATCAAAGAGTTAGATTAGATTAGATCATATATCCTCACCTCGCGATATCATTGGTATCGTGAAGTTAAGTGAATAGGTGAAATGAGTAAGTTATAAAGTTTCCTCGTAGTTCAGGAACACATAGGAGCCATCTTGGACGTCCATGGTCCAGTTGTTGGTTATTGTTCGGTAAGTTCTCGAACATGTCTGTGTGTTATAGAGTCAATACGGGTCACACGCTTAAGACGTACCAACCTTTAATTGAGAGAATTAATATGTTGTTATTGGTTAAATGAATGTTCGATGTCGAACGATGGCATAGAAACAAGTCCGATGTCAATCGGAGTGGTTTCGGGCAAGTTAATTTAGAGAGAAATTATGTCGATGTTAGGCAGAATTTATATGACAGGTAACGGATGACATGAGATGTCACAGGGTTATAAATGTGTTTCCAAAGTTTCTAGATAATATCGATGATTTTACCTATAAGGGATCAGTGGTTCCGGAGGAGTCTTGGGGACTTTCCATATAAGGGGGAGGGTACCGGGTGGGAGCAGATTTACCCCTCATGGCCGAACCCTATTTAGGGGGCTGCCAGATCAGACCCAGTGGATTCACAAGTTGGTACTCATCATTCCGGTATTTTTCCTGAATTTATTGGAGAGAAAATTGAAAAGAGAAAGGGGAAAAATAATAAAATGAAGGGAAATGGAGGTGGAGTTGGACTCCACTGCCAATCCGAGTTGAGCTAGGAGGGAGGGGGTGCGACCACCTCCTCATAGTTCAGCAAGGACTCCCTCTCTCCTATGGCAAGTCTCCTCCTCCCTCCCACTATATAAATCACGCCAAGGATCAAAGCAAAACACACAATTGGCTCTCAAGACTCTTTCTCTCTCTCTAGTAGAATTAGATGGTCTAATTAGAGCTTCTAATTAGAGACTCTTCTAATTCGGTTTTGAGGTGTCCTTTCCAGATTAGACATGGCACTAATTCTAGTTTTTTCTCATGTGTTGAGAACTTCTAGATTCATAAATAGCTCTAATCACTTAGAGCTACCAATTAGCAACGCCGGAAGGCTGTCTCTCTTCGTCGGTTCCGAGTCCTGGACGGCGGAGCGTTGACGGGTTGACACGAGTGTACGTGTACACACCATTGGAGTGATTACACGTGTGATCCTTGACGAGGAAAGATTTAGCGACATCCATACAACTATGCCTAGTTGTGAGGATCTACGATTGCTCAGATCTCTTCTACAACTATGTTGAATCTGCTGCCCGGTGAGTCGTGATCCTGATCCTCGCATGTATGGGCATGCCTCGTTATATGCGGATAGTGATCTTGACGGACTACGTAGGGAAAACATTTTAAATTCTGTAGCATAGACCAACATACGTGTCTATGTAGATCTCTGGAATCATGTTACCTGGAGCCTAGATAACAAGCATTATGCAAAGCATAGACAAATAGTTTACTAAACAATAGTGAAAAGACTTTCAAAAATTCGATGGAATAAATAGGTACAAACACATCTCACAATCCCTTATTCCTCTTTTCTGATCTCTCTGCGAATTCTACGTATATTTTCTACCTCTCTCAGGTTCACAAAAGTTTCAGCTTTAAAGGAGTTGAAGGTGGCGGCACTTGGTACGGTGACAGCTACGGTTGGTGGTGACCGTACCACTATTCGTTACGACTCCCTGGAAAAAATTTCCAATTTCCTTCTTCGTATAATTGCTTGTTTTGCTCCAATCATCATCAATTTGCTTCATTCCCTTCCTTGTTCATCCTGAAATCTTTATCAAGAATCGAAATGTCTCCAAACATCGTGGTGTTTGGGTTAGTGAATTATCAAAAACCAAATATAACTTGGGGAAATGGCAAAGAAAAATCATGCATAAAAATGGAGCCATCAAGGCTCTTCGAGTACATCTTTAATTGATTTTCCAAACTTGATCGTTTTCTTTCTTCTGGTATTGATTTCGACAACTAAAACCTGCAACAAAAATAATGAGAAGGAAATTTCCAATTTTTTTGGCGGGGAAAGGAGATTTGCAATTGCACACATTAGTGATTAGTGGCAGGTTTATAGTAGTATCGCAATCATGTTCATGGCGAAGATACCGCGTTAAACCAATCGCAACGTCATCCCATCCACGTCAACGAGCAAAACCAGCCGAAATTTCGCAAAACTGTCCCAATGTGCCCAAAACCATCCAAAATGTGACAAAAACAAGCCTTGGGCGTTGACTTATCCGTTATGGATGATTTCAGGATTGAAATGATACCAAAAAAATTGTAAATGGGGTTATTTATCCCATCCGTAAAATTTGAGGGTGAAAACAATACTTGATCCTTTTGTAAATAGATTAAGACTAGTCTCTTGGGCTTTAGTGAAACGTGGAGCTATTTGGATATAAAGCCCAGATATTTTTTTTTCGACTGTAACTACGGCGGGCCAAAGCCAGCCTGAACGCTTTATTGAAGAAGACACATACAAATTACAAAGGGGGGGGGTTACAGGTGGTGGGGAAAAATAGGGGTGCCGCGATAGTCAGGGCGGGTCAAACATCCGACACCAACCCAAGGCGCTCCTTGGTGCGCACGTTAGAGAAGCAGTTAGACCAAAGCCTAACGTGTTCGATACAGTTTATTGCAGTGGCCCGAGGCGTACGGTCTAGCCCGTCGAAAACGAGGGAGTTCCGGCGTTTCCAGATGTTCCAAAAGATGGCGGAGAGGGCGGTAAGAGCTGCGGCATCAGGCTGCATGCCCGTCCAGACTTCTTCTTCGATCGTGGTTGGCAGAGGGGAGGGGGCGCAGGGCGGCAGAGCGTCCCAAATCTCCTTAGCGCAGTGGCACCCGAGCAGCAGGTGGTCAACATCCTCGTCGGCGGGGCATGAGGGGCATGTTGGCGAAGTGGCGATGAGGTGGCGGAAGCGGCGTAGGTTGGTGGAGATGCGGCGTCGGTGGGCAAGCCAGGTGAAGATCCTGCAGTTGTTAGAGGCGGCGTTTCGCCAAATCGCACCTGCATACTCATCATTTGGCAAATGCTTAAAAAAACTGGCGTAGGTGTCCCGAGTTGTGCCGGGCCGGTTAGATACGATGTTGAGGCGCAGATCATCCCTACTGGGGTCGAGAGCAACACTGGCTAAGAGTTGTCGGACGGAGGCAAGCTCGACGGAAGCAGAAGTGGAAAGGCGAGGGACCAGAATAGAGCGGAGGTCAGAGTGGGCGACATGAACAGTGGCATGGGGTCGAGAGGCGTGGGAGGCCAGAGCGGGGAAGCGCTCTGCGAGGGTAAGGGGTCCGACCCAACGGTCAAACCAGAACGAGGTGGAGTTGCCGGACCTGATGGAAATAGAGGAGTTCGCACGAAACGTGGGGAGCACAGACAGTATGTCTCTCCAGATAGGGGTGTCGAGGGAACGGGGATCGCCTAGGTCATGGGTGTCGGACCACCCGTAGAGGCACCGGAACCAGCGCGCCCAGGGGGCATCAAAGGTACCGTGAAGTTTAACGAGGAATTTAGTGATGAGCGTCGAGTTTTGGGAGGAGAGGCAAAGAACCCAAGGCCCCCCTTCGACTTTGGAGTGCAGACGGTAGACCAGGCGACCTTGCAGTGGCCTCCATGGCAGGACTGATCACCGGTCAAAGAAAGGCGCGGCGCCGCCTATCAATAGCCTGAATGGTGCCAGCGGGGAGAATGCCCGCGGCCATGGAATGAGAGAGCAGGGCCGAGAGGACCGAGTTGACAAGTATGAGGCGGCCGCCAATGGGCGTACATCGTCCGCGCCAGCCAGCGAGGTATTTATCAGCCCGGGCGATGATCGGCGCGAGGTCACCGGCCCGAAATTTCTGAGTGGATAGGGGGAGTCCAAGGTAGACTTGCGGGAAGGAGGCCACCGGGCAACCGAACTCGGAGGCCATAGCCGCAGCGTCGGCGGCCGGCACATGAATAGGAACAAATGTGCTTTTGTGGAAGTTGATGTGGAGGCCCGTGGCGACGGAGAATGAGTTAAGGATGGATTTCAGCGTGGAGACATAGTCCACCCCAGCTAGGAGGATAATAAGTGTATCGTCCGCGTATTGAAGGACAGGGCAGGGAAGTTCATCGATGATGGGGTGAAGAAGGAGCCCATCACGGGAAGCCTGCAAGATAAGCTGCTGCAGCACATCAAAAACCGTGTTAAAAAGGAACGGGGATAGGGGGTCACCCTGACGCAAGCCCCGACGGCACTGAATCCAGTTACCCGGCGTACCCTTGAGGAGAACCGCCGTTTGACTGGTGAGGTTAATAGCCTGAATACAAGCGCGCCAAGAGGGCGGAAGGCCTTTGGCAAACAAGATTTTGTCGAGGGCCTCCCAGCTAATGGAATCAAACGCTTTCCGAAAGTCAAGTTTGAAAACCATAGTCGGGGCTGAACGCTTGTGGCAAGTTTGGATGATGTCCGCGGCGTAAACGAAGTTTTCAGCGATGGAGCGCCCCGAGATGAAGCCCGTCTGATCTTGGTGAACGAGGAAGGGCATGAGGGGTTTGAGTCTGGTGGTGAGGCATTTGGTGGCAATTTTCATGCAAGTGTTTTGGAGCGAGATAGGCCGGAAGTTCTCGGGGGCGTGGGCGCCCGATTTTTTAGGGAGTAGAACAATGTAGGATTTGTTTATCGGGCGGAGATCCGCTTTTTGAAGCAGGAAGTCGGAGAGAAAAGAGATGAGACAGCCTTTGGTGGAGTCCCAGAATTTTTTGAAGAACAAAGGACCGAAGCCATCAGGGCCAGGGCTAGAGTCATCTCTCATGGAGAAAACGGCGCTTCTGATTTCATCCAAGGAGAAAGGCTGAGAGAGGCGAGAGGTTTGTGAAGGCAGCAGCGAGGTGGAGACGACTGCCGCCGAGAGGTCGAAGGAGAAGGAGGAGGGGACCGGTGTGCCAAGGAGGTCCCGATAGAAGCTAGTGAGGAGAGTAGCTTTCTCGTGGTGGGAGAAGTGAAGGGACCCATCCGGCGCGGAGACCATCTTGATCTTGTTTTTCTGAAGACGGGAGGAGGCACAGAGATGGAAGAATTTAGAGTTCTCATCACCCAAGGTGCAGTGTCTGATTTTTGCACGTTGCCGCCAGTAGGCGGCGTTGGCGGCGAAAAAAGAGGTGAGCTACGTCTTAACGGCCGAGCGCATGCGATCCTCGATGGGTGACAGAGGGCGAGATTCTTCCAGACAGTCCAGGAGACGGATGGTGCCGCGACAATTAAAATCAAGGACCGAGGGGATTTTGTAGGCCTTGGCAAAGCTTTTGGCTGCCGCCCGGATCCGCTTAAGTCTTAGGCAGAGACACGAGATGGTGGAGCGGCCCCCATGCCCGTCAGGCACGCTGGACCAGTTGGACAACACAAGCTGAGAGAAGCGGGAGGACGATAGCCAGGAGTTGTTGAAACGGAAGATGGAACTCCGAGGGGCTTTTGATAGGGCGTTGATGGTAATCGGGACATGGTCGGAGGTGGCACGCGTTTCAGAGGTGAGTGTGGGGTCCGGGAGGACCAAGCTCCAACAGGGGCTGATGAACGCCCTATCAAGCCGAACCAGGATCGGAGAGGGATGCATGTTAGACCACGTGTAGTCGCGGTATAGAAGCGGAAGCTCGATAAGGCCAAGGGAGTGGATGAGGTCGTTAAACAGAGCGGCTTCAGCGTGGTTGAAATTAAGATTGGAGCGGTCTTCCGGGCAGCAAGTCAAGTTGAAGTCTCCAAGGACAGTAACAGGGCCCGAGAGCGAGGAAAAAACAGACGCAAGGGAATCAAGAAACGTCTGCTTAGAAGCATGGTTGCAAGGCCCGTACACGTTGATGACGGCAAACTTAAGGTCGTCAAGCCGGAAGGAGAACACGGTGGAGACGGAAAAATCGTTCAAAGAGTGGGAGATGAGGTCCAGTAGGCGAGCGTCCCAGGCAGTAACGATGCCTCCTGACGCCCCGTTGGCAGGTTTAAAGACGAAGGAGCGGAGAGAAGGTGGGAGGAATGTGGCGGCTTTTAACAGGGAGATGTCCGTCAGCTTGGACTCCTGGAGGCAAAGGACCGTGGGAGGCGAGATAGATAGCGTGGCTTTAACGTCATCACACTTAGCGCGATCGCCAAGGCCACGAGTATTCCACTAGGATAAAGAGAGCTTAATTAACATGGTACCAAGCTAACTTCATAACGGAATTGAACAGAGAGGACAACCAGTTCATAGATGGAAAATGAAGGCAAGGCGTGGGCACGCAGGCCCTAGGAATAAAACTAGTGAGGTCCCAAAAAAAGCTCTTACAGCGCCCAAGAGGCGCAGCGGGGCAGCACAGGCCCGAAGAGGCGATGCATAGAAGAGGAGGCGTGGGACGCCGGCCCATCGAGTGGCCCAGCAGGGAAGCGGGCTTCAGAGGTCGGGCGTAGGACGGCCCAAGACAGCAGCAGGATGCTGGGATCATGGCGCAAGGTAAAACACCGAAGGAGCAGGCTCCAGAGCAGGTTCGTCGATCCCGCAAGCGTCTGCGAGCGCCACGGCATCTGCGAGGGAGAGGTGGTCAGGGTTCTGACGAGCAATGGTGCAAAGGTCATCGACAGGGAGGGTGTCGGGCGCGGTGGAGGCTGATTTACCTCCTTTAGCGAGGGACTCCTTCCTGCGGAGGATGGCCCGATCGAGCATCGAGAGCTTCATCGCTGGCTCAACGCTCGCAAGGCGGGCACTGCGATGGACAGCAGTGTCGAGGTCAGCTGTCGGGAGCCGTGGTCCCTGGGACTGGGCAGCGGCCAAGACGCCCAGGGCGGTCACCGCGGCGGCGCCGAAGCGGGCGAAGGCGGCGGCGTGGAGGCGCGCGCCGTAGGGCCCCCTCCGGCAGTCAGCGCCGAAAGCCCCTCGACGGCCAGCAGAGAGGAGGCCATGGCGAGGCTGACCGAGTCCGCCTCCCTCAGCGGCTCGCCCCGAGCGACGACGTCCACGGTGAGGACCGGACGCCGCGACAGTCCGATAGTGGCGATGGAGTTGACGTAGCCGACGGAGGCCGTGGCCAGGTTGATGACGGTGAGCCCCTCGCAGCCCGAGGTAGCAGCCGCGCGCCGGAGAGGGATGCGGAAGAAAGCGCGCCCTCCCAAGGAGCCGATGGCCACGACATCGAAGAAGCCGAGGCTCAGCCTGTAGAGGACACGGCGTGGCTTGGAGCGCAGCGGGTCCCCGCGCAAAGGGCGCGGCCGGGGCTGCAGCCAGAGCCCGATAAAGCCCAGATATTAATGCATTACTAGAGTAGTGTTGGTGCTAGTCATCTTGGCCTAAGTGGGCGGAATGCAATTTCTCAAAACAGAAAAGAAGTGGGCAGAAGATCGGAAACACTACACCTACGGATAAAATCCTACAAAAATCTACCTACGGGAGTACGTGTCTTTCTCCCATTAATCTGCCCCCTGAATTCCAGCCGTGAGCCCTCGGAAAGTAATCCTATACGACCCAACATGCAACGACCCCGTCGTGGACCACCTCCAGCATCGTACACGTGGCAAAACATATTTTTCCTCCTCAATCAGAGTCCCACTGCCGAACGTGATTTTGCCTGTTAATAGGATCGTGCGGTTATAAACATGGTCCACCCGGTGGTCGTAGCGTGCTAGGTCGTATAGGATTAATTTCCTGAGCCCTCCACCACTCCAACCAAACGTTGCCACATCAATCCGTAGGTTGAATCCCGTAAAATCTGTCCGTATAGCTGTAGCAAAACTCGGCATAAGATATGGACGTACGCGGCTTTGCCTGCTGCTGCTCCCATCCGTCGTGATCACCGGCCGCGTCTTTTACTAGACGAACAGCGCGCTTCGCCGCGCCGCCTACATAACGTCTTCACTGCGTGGTCAGTGCAGCTAGCATATATATTACAGTTTGGAGGGAGCAATAATCTTATAATTATAGACATTCACTTGCCACATAAGACTATTAAAAATTATCAACTTATTATAGCAACCTAACAAACATACATAGTAGTTAGTTTTGGCAAAATGGAATTCATTAATTCGGTTCACTGTTGCACATCTCTCCTAAACCGACCCAACATTTTCTTTCCTGTGAACACTCCATAGAACGTACACACGGGAGCTAAAACCACCAAATCAACCCACTTAATTAAGCTCAAAGTTCCAGATCAAATGTTACCTTCGGCCAGTGTTTGTTTAGAAATTTACATAAGTGGCCGCCTGTCAACAGAAGAAAAATCCCCCTGGCACAACTTCCTCCCATCATCCAAATTTACAAATCCTAAAAAATAAGTGAACAAAAAATCCCAGATCCATGATCCGAGTCGTGTGTCCGCAGACCCTCCTGTCACCTAAAACATCGGGAAAGAACAACTGATTGTAGCTTTGCCTAAGGCTACCACTGAGGCACACGCCAAACGACAGCCCCGATTCATCCCTGCCTTGCACCTCAACCGCGCCACATGCTGCAACGGACAACTCCACCGTCTACCGGTCCTTCGTCGACATGCTACACCGTACTGTCGACTCAGCAGATGCTCCTCCATCACCTCCTCACTGCAGCCACACCTTCGCCAACCTGTAAAAAACGGAGACAGTTAAGTGCAGCCTGTAAAATCGAATTGCATTTCAAGCAGATGAATCGAATCAAATGCTAAAACTTTGGAGTACTATTCTGTCCGAGCAAAGCGCTCTCTGTATGATATATTGTACTATTACTTTTTTCTGTACAAATAAAACTTTGATTCAGGGCTCAACACCCGAACCTGATATAGGAACTCTCTCTGTAGCTCCAAAGTGTACCTCCCAGTTCAAGTTAGTTCCTTCTGCTCCACACACACCAGGAGCAGAAAAACAACTGTAATTGTTGAAGAACAAATCTAACCAATATTCTCATCCACATCTAGCACCACACTGCTTAAGTGTCTCCTCCAGCTATGACTTCCCTGTTTTCCTTTGCTAGAAATGGGAGCATTTCCCCAGCCTCTGCATCAGGGTGATGCACGCAGCCTTATTTTCCGAGAAAGAAAAATGAAGTATTGTACAGCGTAAGAAATTATTACAATCACGGATCACTATGAGTGAAAGTGAAAATCAGCCACATAAAGTTATGAGAAGGGAAAAAGGATAGCAGTTTGAACGGCAAAATTCCTTATTTAATTGTTGAGTTAAAGTGACAACAAAGGGGACACCCCTACATTGGTTTAGATAAATCTTAATTTACTTAGTTAACTCTTACATGGTACGAATGAATCATGTTTTTGCCCCAGCCCATCAAATAACTCTTGATTACTTCTGCCAACCACTATATTAGGGATATTAAAACTGCACCAAAGAGGAGATCTCACACGATTCAAACTATTTTGGCCGTAGGATCGTTGGACATCACCACTTCCGACTGTATGATCTGCACCGGGCTAGCTATCTCTTTCGCACGCTGCTCTGCGCATCAAAATGGCACAGTGTGGTTAGTTGGTCTTTGCACGGTATATTCACCAAAGAGAAGGAAATCAGTGGACACCAATCGCTCTCCGCTCTCCTCGCGAGATTTCTTCTCTCGTGAGTCCACGACATGAATGAATCCAAGGTGCGCCGCCGCTGCCCCGTCTTTGCTCTCCTCATCCTGTCGCCTACGTCGCGGCTATTGTGCTATTGACGCTGCAGTTAGAGAAGAGGCAAAGTGTGAGACGGCGGATGAGTACCTCCTCATCCTCCCCTGCCCCTGCTTTCTGCCGTCCACCTCTCCTTCTTGTGCCACCGTCGAGAGAGAGGGATACAGAGGGGTGCTTCATGTCACGATATAGATATTTGGCATGGTGGCGTCATGGCTGGGGGTGTTGCTCCGGCGGCAGGTTTTACACAATAGCCATCTGGATTGAGGACTTCCCTGGGTCGGAGCTCCCACCCCCCGTCACCCACGACGTTGTCCGTGGAGAAAGGAAGTGCCTCATCAGTCTCCTAGATCAATGGGGACTAAGAGATGTGAGTTCTCTCTGCGTTTTCTCTTACATGCTTGATATGTCGTGACTGGTGAGGATGCCGCAGATTGCATTCTCTAATCAGTGTTGTACCATTCTTTCCCATAATCGTACATCCATATCCATGTAGCTTTCGTTTGGTCCAGCATTCAAGTCCAGTTTCAATCTGTTATGTCTTCACTAATCGGCCAGCATGGTTCTGTGTGCCTTGTGTTCTGAATCCAACTTGAATGGGAAAGTATAGCTTCAAATTCATTCAGAATAGTCGTGTTAAATTGTTGCATCATTCTGCAGGATGATAGGTTTATTGTACGTGTCTATCATGAAGAGCTAAGCATGTAGAAGGAAATTAAAAAAAATGACACATTGGCCACCATTCCCACCTAAACTTTTCTGTGTTCTCAGGCAATCTTTATATTTCCATAGAGATGTAACAGACTGAATCTGTACTCTAAGCATAAAAGAATTAAATTGTTAGTAACAAAAAACCCGAATTACTCTTGTTGTTTGAAGATATGAAAATATTGCAAACAAGACCAGATAATAGATGCATTATCGTTTGACCAATCTATTTTGGAGAGTAGCAGCATGAACTATCTTAGAGATGGTACATGTGTGAAAACTTCTACATTAAGATATTACTAATGACGCATGGCTGATCACCTGTCTAGCTAAATATTGGTGTCTATGAAATCATCCTTGATGGCCTTGGTGTTATCAAGCAATTCAGTTGGTTTTGCCATCATTTGATATTACTGAATTAGGAAATTTGGAATTAAGTAAGCTTATTTTTTTATTAACACTTTTTCTAACAAAGATAAATTGCAGACCGTGCAGCTGTGAATTTGTTACCCTCTTAAGCTAATGACTTATTTCCATTTATATGTATAGTTGGGCCACATGTTTGATGTTGAGGTTGGATAATTACATGTATTTGTAGAAAGGTTGGCCTTGTTTTTACATCACAAGCATTTTTTCAGTCAGGAAGTGGTATTAGATCTATTTCTTTGTCCGGTATAGATATTGGAGCACATAAGTTCACTTGAGAGCTGTATTTTGCATGGTTTGTTTCGAAAAATTTCAATTTTGACAGGGCATAATTAACCAAATTTTGTTTTTCTGTGGAGAGAATTTTAAAAGTCTGCAACTTAACCAATTTGACGTTCCCTTTTTATTAAAATGTTAATTTTTTTTCAATATTTTGTGGAAAATTGCATCTAAATTGTTCTATAAATCAGGGGATTCGGCCTTGTCTAGGATTTTAAACCAACTTGTGTGGTTAACTGCAGAAGAAACTTTTGTAATGGCTACTTCCAATCCAGCAATTAATCAGATTGGTTTAGTTCAGAATTCTTGATTCCACAGAATGAAGCATGCGTGTTACAATTCCATTAATAGAATATGTCTTCTGTTTCAGCAATTGCATCTCTGATCTTACACGTGAAATAGTACATGCTGGTATGGAGCTGTAAATTTGAATTATTTTTTACCTGAAAAGCCCTGGTTGGGTCACTTCACTAATTTGGTCGGTTTACAAATTATGTTGCCAAATGTGATGCACGGGGTGAAGGGTTGTGTGTTTTTTATAAATGTATTTTGGTTAGTTTACTAATAAAATGTCAAAGTCTGCATGGCAAATTCCATTCTTTAGATTTCATAAATGGGTGTACGGTGTACCTCCCTGCTACAGCTAAGAGCCAAAAGTTTCCTATTATTAGTTTCGCTAATTTCTTTCTGTACCTGAAGCTGAAGGGTAGATGAACTGAGAGCTACAGGAGCTGATATGCTGGATGGAAATGCTCCAAAACAAAATAACATGATGACTCATGGGCTGTGAAAAAACATGTCGAGAGAAGGACCAATATACAATTATTCATAGCTAGGTAATTTGATAAATAGCTATTTTTCCTTTTGCCTAATTGAGTTGTTTATCCAAAAAGAAGAACGTTTTTGTCATAGGACAAGTTAAGATAAAAAAATTATAAGTGTCTCCTCATAGCTATGAAAAATTGCTTAATTCTATTTAAACAATGGATGGGCGCGGCAGGTCGCGCCATCATGATCTAGTACTGAATTACAGTTTGGCATCTACAGGGTACATGAGTTGGTCAATGAGCGATGCCTAGCCACCAGCATAAATAATATATCTGATTGTGGGTAATGCTTGCGCGGTTCCTCCTCTTTAAATTTCAACCTTATTAAGTCCATAGTAAGTTGGATGTCTCAGCAACTCGAATTGATGTCTCTAACTTGTCCACCTTAATTCAAATATTAAATGTAGAACACAACTCATAGATGAAATGTGGCGAATACAACAAAAGGAGGAGCTCGTATGGTAACAATGGTCAATTCCGAAATTTAGTGTGAGATAGGCTAGCACTTCCATATATGATAAAATGCAACATTTTTTTAAAAACTTTATAACCATCCTAGACAGAAATCTAGAATCAAGTATGTATTTGATGGTAAATTTATTTACCTGCAATTGCACACTTTTACGTGTGGTTAGCTGTTCATTCATAAGAATAAGATGCACATGCTCTCATGTGCTTTCAGTTTGCTTCCACTAATTAGAACTATCGTGTAGCTTATCTATCTGCACATCAAATATACAATTTGAACTTTAACGGTATGAGATAGGTTACCACTAGCCTATATGATAATCGAGCAACAAAAATATATTTAAGACTTCCTGAGTATCCTAGACATAAATTTCGAATTATGTATATATTTAACGGTAAACTTGTTTACCTACCACTAGACAGTTTCACATCTGGTTAGTAGTTCTCTTGTAAGAATAAGATGCTCATGCTCTCTTGTGTTTCCATCTTGCTTCCATACATTAAAAGTATCTTGTAGTTTGTCTATCTGTGCAGCAAATGGACAATCAAACAAACTGTTGAAGACACCATCCATGAAATCCACGAATTCTTAATAAGCACTTTATATGAAAAGAACGGAAACTCAATGGAGATATAAGGGACGGGTTCTATGCATAGTTGCAAAGTACCAGACATCACTAAGAAGGTTCTATGTAGGGAAACAACAATACCGGAAATAACATTAACAACTCTGCACAATTTTCACATAAACCACACAACACGTTGTTCCCAGTTCATGAATTCACCAAAACACAACATTCCTTACAACCGCCTTCCATATATGATGGCAGAAGCAATCCAAAGCTACAGAGGCAAGCACATCTACAGTGAATAACAAACATAGAAACAGGAACACGAGCAAAAAGAGCCAGGCTTAACCTGTCAAATATGTCCCCATCTAGAAAATAATCATATGCTCTAACTTTATGCCCATATTGTCTATCTAAGAAAAATTCCTGATTCCCGTCAGTTATTATCCCATCTAACATAAAGAGTTTGGTAAACGATTAAACTACACTGATGGCAACTTAGTTAGCAGGATTAAAGAATGCATTGGGCATTCGAGCTAAAAACATACGTAGTTTGAATAGTTCAGAAAGAATTATGGCTAGCAGAAAGATATTTTTCTCAAAGATCAAACTAACATACACATATTTGCAAGAAAGATGCAATTTCTTCATGCAATAACTGAATGAAGGAAAAAAAAATGGTTTACCAGTGCCACCACCGCACCACATATCTCGCAGCGGTTGCTCTGGGAGACCTACGACACGGAAAAATCACCGGAGCTCGTCGCTCTTGTCCGGTGGTGGGGGGGGGGAGGGAGGGGGCGGAGGGTTGGTCGTCAATGAGCCGCCATCAATGCCGGCCAAACCGTCGAAGGGATCCTATTCAACTTGCCACTTAATATTCTAGCATAACCGAATAAGCAATTTCATCATTGCAAATTTTGCTACATTTTGGTTGGAAGACACCAATCCAGAGCAGCAATAGGAAGCAATCTAGTATCATTTTTTGCGAGTGAGCAGCAATAGACAGCAATCTAGTTATCGAATGCTCTTTTTACATCCATCCATTGCAAGTAAAAGGGGATACCTTCGTCCTAGTTGAGGCCAAGCCCTGAGAAGCCCCTGAACACGGCACTCCTCAGAATTCTTGGTGGAGCGCCCATGGTCGGGTGTCTTCGACCGCTCGACCTAGAGGATGAACTTCCCGCCCCTGGAGTGCGAGCAGAGATAGCTGAAGAGCGTGGAGTGGGCGGCCACGGCGTGGAGTTCGCCCTCAAGGCTACGCATCCCGCTCCTCATGTCCGTGACACCGCACCTCGGCCGCCGCATGCTCGCCGTCCGCACCTCCGCCGACGCCGGCGGCGGACCAATGGCTGGAAGACAGGCCGCGGATGCACCACCTCCAATCCTCGCCTACCTCCATGGATCTGCTAGATTCACAGCATATTACAGTAGCAATGAGAAACAAGAGGAGCAGATGCCGGAAACCCTAGAAAAGAGCTCGTGGGGAGAGGAAGAGGAGAAGGAGACGGGAGAAAAAACATTCAGTTGAGCTACGGGGCTGGGTTTGGGGGTGGCACGGGTGACGGGCCACACGCAGCGACGGAAAAAACCGGAGGCCCACAGGCAGCCTCACATACGAACACCAGAGCTCTGAGATCGCTGGCTTTCCACGGAACGTACAGCTAAAGATAATTTCCATTTTTCTTCACCGTGTCCTCTTTAGAGCAGTAACAAACCGCAGCGCAGCGCCGGTTTAGGAAAACGAATATCATCATTCATCAAAGATACTTGCAGGTGAAGAAACTCCCGAATGTACAGTGCATGCATTTTTGGCAGCAGATAACCGCAAGCAAACCCGGGCCTTGAGTCAAAGTTGCCGATTCCTGATGTAATCATTGTGCTCCTGCGAGCAGCCCAATGGAAATGACGAACGTCACGCAGACAGATACCTGCTAGTTCTGGAGCTCGGACGCGCAGTAGCACGTACGCAAGATTCTGCGCAGACCCTCCCACTCCGGCCGTCGTTGTCGTGGACACGGATGGTTCCGGCCGGTAGCTAGGTCGGTCGGTGCTGGTTTTGTAATATAAATTTGCATATTAAATGTAGTAGTAGACTAGTAGTAGCATTTTTAGCATTCATCTTCATTCTTCAACAGGCAAAGATAATAGTCTTGGACCTAAATGTCCAAGAAGAGGCCGCGTCCGGATTCTTCTTCACATACGTACGTAATGGTCGGAGCGGAGCAGTGTTGCCGGTGAGGGTCGGACACGCAAAACAGGCTAGGACAGGTTTCATCCAAACGCGGCTTGGCCATGAACGCTGCTGCACTCTGTGAAGCTGATCACCTGCCAAGGTCGCCGGACCTGCACTCTCTGAGTTCCCTCTTCTTCTACGTCAGAGAGAAGAGAGATGAGATGGGCAAAAGCTTCCGCCTCCATTGGTTAAAACAACAATGATGAGATGAGAGCAATCCCGGCCCTAACCCAAGAACATAATTCACGTATAACACAACATCTCGTAATAACATAATAACAGAGGTCCTTCACATATAACACGTACGGACGTGCCACGCTCAGGTTCGCGTATATCACTTTGTAATGACAAATGCACGCAGCCGTACAGGAAGGAGACCTAGGATGCTGCGGCACCTCGACGGCGGCCATCACCGGCGGCGGCGGGCAAGCAGCAAGAAGAAGGGGAGGGCCGCCGGACCGCACTAAAATCCGTCACAGAATCGCGCGTGAGAGAGGGAGATGGATAGGAGGAAGGGGGCGCCCGCAGCTATGAACCCTCGCCTCGGTCCCTTGGATCTGCGGCACAAAGAAGCGGAGCAGTGCGGCGCGAGTAATGCGGGAGGGAGGCGAGGCGAGGCACCTGTCGAACTCGGCCTCCGCGGCGCCCCTTGTCGTACCGGAGCGCCTCGGCCGCTCGCCTAGGCATCCATGCGGAGGAAGAGGAAACCACTGAGTACTACGTCAAAGAACCACCAAGAAAGTAGAACTGAAACCTCTCTTCATAGCCGAAAACATATCACCTTGAGAGCAAGTACAACGCTAGCCTCGTAAAGAGGCGCTTGTGCACAAAAAAATAAACGCCACGGAATAAATCGATCGCTAAGAGTTGTATCCACCCAACGCTAGCCGCTCTATCTGGTCGCTAACGGATGGAATCCCACGTAAAAACTGAACTGCGCTAGAGAAAAATAAGCCTTAGCGCTCGGCTCTAAGTTTAGCGTCGATGCTTGCCAAAATCCTGGGCTTCGACGGGAATCGGGGCTAACTAACAGGATTTAGATCCTAGCGTCGGTCCTAAGAGGCTGCGTTGTACGTGCCCTCAGTAGTAGCATATTTACAAACACGAAGCTGGATGCTAAATTCCAAGAAAAGGCAAATAAAAAGCGACACCAGCCACTCACTCACACCGAGCTAGCTAGTTCAACCGCCAAAGCTAGCGAACCAGTAAGCAGGACTACTTATGAAAACTAAGCAAGTTATATATATCTTCTGCCAAATATATATATACGCCAATGCTGGCGAACCAGTACGCCGACGCTAGACTAGATCAACCGCTACGTCTAGATAACCGCCCAGCTAGATCTTCCTCCTAATTAACAGGCTTCTCGTCAGAGTCTTCTGCTTCCTGATGTTGTCCTTCTCCTGGGAAACCAACAAACAAAAGAAACCGAAAACAATGGTGAGAAAAAGATAACGGAACGGAGATAGTTCAAAGTTTGCAAAGAAGAGACCGAAGAAACTAACCTGTCTCACATGATAGCGCAGAACCCCGCTGCCGCGGCATTGGCCGCCATGGCCGCCGCGTACGCGTCGCCGTCAGCTGCAGCCTCGAAGATGTAGTTGTTGTTTTGGTACGGGTACGGCGGCGCGAAGGCCGCCGCGTGCGCGAGCGGCTGGATGACGTACGCCGCCGGGGGAGGCGGGGCCGGTGCGAGCGCTATTGGAGGAGGTGGGGCCTGCGCGACTGCGACCGGAAGCGCCGGAGCAGCGGGCGGCCGGCGGAGCGCTCGCACCAGCCACACCACGCTGAAGATGACGGTGGCCAGGCCGAATACCCAGCACCCTGCTTCGTGCCAACCGGCGGCGGAGTAGTTGCACGAGTCGGGGCTGAACTTCGGCGAAGACATGTTGTGCGGTTTTTTTGCTTTTCGTGGTACGTACTGACCGGCGAGACAGAGCAGCGTGCTCCACTAGTCCAGTTTATATACTGGTTTGCCGAGAACCCGCGACTCGCGAGGGAGAAGAGCGCGCGCTCGGTCGGATGTGTGTCCGTAGGGGTTTTTTTTCTAAGGAAATGTATCGTGTTGTATCGAACGATTGAACCAAAGGAAAAAATATGAGTAAGAAGACTTGTTGGCCTGTTTTGAGCCCTCTGCCCTCTGGACGTGTAGTCTTCAGCGGTTGGGCCTTAGCCAACTCGTTCTAGCCAGGCACGAATTGCTCCACAAAATTGATGGAAACTCTATCAAGCACTTCTCTAAAAAGATTTTCTTTTTTATTGGTCCAGGTAAATTTAACTCCAATTAAATTAAATAAAGCTTTACGATCTGGTGCTGGACTCGGCTGATGAGACCATGCACCAAGGTTTTGGTTCCCGGTAGGAAAAATTTCCCGAGGGGGGTCGGGATTGCCGGTTACCGCGGTTACCGGAAAATCCCGACCGGTTACCGGACGAATTTCAGAATCAAAATTTGAAAATTCAAAAAAATTGATTCCCAATATAACCTTTTACTGAGGGGTTTTGTTAAGATTCAAAATTTTCAAAAAAAATTGGGATTTTTTGACCGGGACGAGCATTTCCCGGGGGTGGTCGGGATCTCCGGTTACCGAGCGGTTACCGGATTTCCCGACCGGTAACCAAAACCATGCCATGCACTAACATGTGCATGTTCGTGGCCATAGGATCTAGAGACAGAAAAGATGAGAAAATTCCAAAAAACCACCACAATTGCGCTCGAAATCTGCAATACCACCGATATTGAACGAAATCGCAAATAGCCGCCAGTATTGCGCAGGAAGTGTTTGATTCGCACTGATGGGTTTTTTTTCTAAGGAAATGTATCGTGTTGTATCGACCGATTGAACCAAAGGAAAAAATATGAGTAAGAAGACTTGTTGGCCTCTTTTGAGCCCTCTGCCCTCTGGACGTGTAGTCTTCAGCGGTTCGGCCTTAGCCAACTCGTTCTAGCCAGGCACGAATTGCTCCACAAAATTGATGGAAACTCTATCAAGCACTTCTCTAAAAAGATTTTCTTTTTTATTGGTCCAGGTAAATTTAACTCCAATTAAATTAAATAAAGCTTTACGATCTGGTGCTGGACTCGGCTGATGAGACCATGCACTAACATGTGCATGTTCGTGGCCATAGGATCTAGAGACAGAAAAGATGAGAAAATTCCAAAAAACCACCACAATTGCGCTCGAAATCTGCAATACCACCGATATTGAACGAAATCGCAAATAGCCGCCAGTATTGCGCAGGAAGTGTTTGATTCGCACTGATGGGTTTTTTTTCTAAGGAAATGTATCGTGTTGTATCGACCGATTGAACCAAAGGAAAAAATATGAGTAAGAAGACTTGTTGGCCTCTTTTGAGCCCTCTGCCCTGGACGTGTAGTCTTCAGCGGTTTGGCCTTAGCCAACTCGTTCTAGCCAGGCACGAATTGCTCCACAAAATTGATGGAAACTCTATCAAGCACTTCTCTAAAAAGATTTTCTTTTTTATTGGTCCAGGTAAATTTAACTCCAATTAAATTAAATAAAGCTTTACGATCTGGTGCTGGACTCGGCTGATGAGACCACTAACATGTGCATGTTCGTGGCCGTAGGATCTAGAGACAGAAATGATGAGAAAATTCCAAAAAACCACCACAATTGCGCTCGAAATCTGCAATACCACCGATATTGAACGAAATCCCAAATAGCCGCCAGTATTGCGCTGGAAGTGTTTGATTCGCACTGATTGACGAAATGAGCCGCGCTAATGAGTTTTCTGACCTGTGGACCCTATTGTCAGGCATACATGGCATGACGGTGACAGTCGAGGACGCCGAACCTTAGACATATTTTGTTTGGGGGGGAGGGGGTTGGTGTAAATCTCCATGGGAAAATTCACAAACCAACACACGCTGGAGCTGCCCCGTCCTTCGCCGCCTCACCATGGATGCGCGGCTCCAGTGAACGCCGGAGGCCGGATAAAGGTGGCGCTGCGAGACACTGGTGCAGGGAGAAGCCGAGCAGCAACTACGGCCATGCCCAACCTATAGTGCCATGGACGCCTCCCCCAACCTACATCATCATGGACGTGGCGACACGGTCAGGAGCGGCGAGCGCGCCGTGCGCCGTTCTGACACGGTGCGGCAGTCCCCAACGCTAGAACTGTTGCCTGTCGTTGCCCTCCTCGCGGAGCACTGCCGCCACAGAGCACGCGTCTCCACTGGCCTCCTGGTCAGAGAACTGATGTCGGTCCCAGCACTACCGCCCATGGTGCAGGACCACGGCGTAGCGCGCCAGGATTGAGCTAAACGAGAGGGGCGGCACAGGAGGCCGGGGACGGAGGTGGGATGGGGAGTGGAGGAGCCGGCAGCCCAGGACAAAGGCGCGGCTCACGAGGGTGGTGGAGGATTGGGTGTAGGGGGAATAAATAAAAGAAATAAAAAAAGACAAGAGCTGACAAGTGTAGGGGAAAAAATAAAAGAAATAAACGTCTGTAACGTCAGCAAGACACTTTAATGGATTCAACTTCATTCTATAAGTGCGTAAATTATCGAAGGTTTCTCGTAGATTTTTAAGGAGTGTATCTTTTTTCTTGGAAATGACGGCAATATCGTCCACGTAAACGTGTACGTTTTTGCCAATTTGACTATGCAAGCATCTTTGTATGCAACGCTGGTATGTTGCTCCTGCGTTCTTCGGGCCAAAAGGCATGGTAATGTAATAGTATGTTCCGTAGGGTGTTACGAAAGAGGTTTTTATTTGGCCTTCTTCTTTCATGTGTACTTGATGGTACCCGGAATAAGCATCCAAAAAGTATAAAAGCTCAGATCCAGCAGTGACATCTATTATTTGATCGATTCGCGACAATGCGAACCTATCTTTTGGACACAAATTGTTCAAACCGGTATAATCTATACACATCCTAAAAATAATATTATCCTTCTTCGGAACTAATACTGGGTTTGCAGACCAATCAGTATGTATAACTTTCCAGATAAAGTCAGGTGCTAAAAGTCGGAAAATTTCCTTACCAATAGCCTTCCGTCTTCTCCCATCGAAACGCCGGAGATCTTGTTTGACGGATTTTGATCCTGGAATCACCTTCAATTGGTGCTCAGCAAATTCTCTGGGTACACCTGGCATGTCCGCAGAACACCAAGAAAACATATCCCAGTTCTTACGGAGCAACTTGATGAGCACGCTTTCCTATGCGTTAGTCATACCCGTTCCCACAACGACTAACTTTGTCGGATCTTTGGGATCCAGGATAACCTGCTTTGTGTTCTCCGCTGATTTGAAGCTGTCAGCCGGCTTCCGGCTTTGTCGGATATATACTGATTAGGGGTATATCCGGCATTGTCCTAAAGAGCCGGATTACCAGGGTGACCTTTTGGTAATGGACCACGGTCCATTGGGCGGCCCAGTAAGCTGATGCGCAGGAAGCCGGATTCTAGAAAAACCCGGACCACGGCCCAAAGTGGTGCGGCTTGGAGGAGAAGACGGATTCCTTACTTTCCAAGTTAGATACTTTTCGTAGTCTTCTAGGTTTCCTTTCTGTAAGCCCTAACCCGGCTATCTATATAAAGCCGGACGGGAGGGACGAGACAGAGACAATTAGCTAGAAGCCAACTCGCCGAGAAGTTGATCCTCGCCGAGTTAGCGAAACCCTACTCACATTCTACTTTGTATACTTCAGACTTCAACCCTGATTTAGTGAGATTGCAGGAGTAGGAACGTCGCCTAGTTACGCCGTATCGAATCTGGGTAAATTTGGTGTTCCTGGTTGTCGTACTACCACGCCCCACCCCCCTCCCCCACGTCTCTACCCGTAGGCTCATGGCACCTATGTCTGTGAACTCTACTACGATGTCTCGACAGTTGGCGCCCACCGTGGGGCCAGCGACGACAGGCGTTACGTTTCGATCGGGGAAACTCGGCGGTACCATAACTGTTGGAAGCCTGGAATTCGACAACGACGTCGGACGCTTCCTCGATAATGGATCGTACATGCCAGCACATAATCATCTGGTAAGTGTCTGTGTTTTACCGATTGGACCTGCAAACATCTTTATCTGATTAACTGCAGAAGCTATGGGATTCTGTGGTGGAAGCAAATTGATCCCACCTGCCCTATACCCAGTTGAATAAAACTATGATACCGGATTCTGCTCAGATCGCCAAAACCCTGAATTTTCTGCCTCTTCGGAGAGGCCCGCAATCAGATCTCACTTTATTGGCATGGTTGAAAGCGCATGGTGCCCCCATATTTGGTTTTGGTAATTAATGACAATCCTTATGGACTAATGTTTGCATTGATTTATCCTTGTAGATCTTGTCCCATAGGAAATAATGGAGTTCATGTGTTGAACTCTATTAGCTTCCTTGATGGCTATTGTTATATTCAAGGATTTATATGAAGAATGGTCATGGTTTGAGTAGAGCTTATTGCTAGTGTGTCTTGAAGAAAAGGATTAGGTGATCTTTCATTATTATCTTCAAGACGTCATCATTTGAAGTGAGAAGAAAAGATACAAGGTTGATCAAGCAAGTGATCAACACACAAAGCTACAAGATATACCAAGTGGGATTATGTATCTCATGGTATGGTAAGCAATTGTCAATATAGCTTTGTGAACTAACCCATGATATGTGTGTGTGTGTCATCTATATGCGTGGTTAGGTATCTTTCCATGGGCATGAACCAAAAGGAAGATTTCATATAGCCCATGGTCTATGTTGTTGTCAAGCGGTGTTCGTCATTAAGCTTGGCGTGGAAACTCAAGTGAAGAATCTACAAGAAATCATATACTTGATGCTTGCCACCCATTTGGATATTGTGGCCGCGTGAAGATTTGTCGATAAGGGTCTCTCCCATAAAGTTGTATGGGGAACTAGCCTCTCCCATAATGGTGTATGGGGGAGCAACTTGCAAGTCTTCATAAAGCGGAGCTTGTGCTAGCAAGCACAATCAAGAAAGAAGATCCAACTAGAGAGAGTCAAGATCTTCTTCATCTAGCTCAATTGGAATGCTCAAGGCAAAGGTATAATCTTGATAGGTTTTCTATTTTACCGGTCTCATGTCTTTGGGAGACCAGGTTATAGGATAGGTAGTCATACTATCAAGAGGGGCTCTCAAGTGAGTAACGTGATCGAATTGTTGTAGAGAGCTCAAACCTTTGCATACTTTCATATCATCTTTTTTCGTTCTTATTTGTATTATATCTCCTTGGGGTTTTGGTGCTTGTCCTGATCTTCATGGCAAGCCAAGGTTTATCGAAAACGGTTTTGGTAAGAAAAAAATTGTTGCGTTTTCGATGGTGAAAATATCCGGTTCAGCTTTGAGAATGTTTCCACACCTTCCATGTGTGGTAACTTCTCCATTCCTTTTTTTTGGATATTCTTTGTTATTACCTTTCCAACTCATTTGTATTCACCTAATTCGGAGTTCATTCCCAAAAGTTATGTGTGTTTCTGTGTTGGAGGCTTTACCGTTTGTTCCTATTTGATAGGTCAAAACCTTTACTCATTTGGTTTTATCTTAATTGCTGAAAAATGATGTTTCTTTGTATATTCCTGTAGTTCTCGTTGTTGCGATTTCAATGGGCCCAAGAACATCGAAAACAGAGTATGTATTCAAAAGTTATAGCATTTCTTGTATCAGTGTTCACTCATTCTAGTGCAATCCGGAATTATTCCGGGTCATTCCAGAAGGATTCCGACTTGGCCGCGAATTTCTCTGTTGCAATCCGGAATTATTCCGGGTGATTCCGGGGTCCGGAATTACTCCGACTGGGCCGTTTCTAGGCAAAAAAACGGCTAGTTTTGAGCACCTATTTTAGGGGCTTTCTTCCCCAAAGTTCCCAAGTCTTTCCCAGCTTGTTTTTCCTCTCTCTCTCCACCATTTTTGACTTTGGAAAGCTTGCCCCTCTCCCAATCCCTCCTATGATTCTTGCATATCTTTGAGGGAGAAGATAGAGGAGATCTAGATCCACATTTCCACCAATCCATCTCTCCTCTTTGTGAGGAGAACTTAGTGAATTTAGATCTTCGAGTTCTTGGTGTTTCTCCTCCATTGTTCTTCCTCTCTTATTCCTCCATAAGCATTAATTTCTTTGTTGGAATTTGAGAGTGGAGGATTTGAGCACTTGTGCTCTTGCCATTTGTATCGGTTGCATCGGTTTGGTCTCTCCACGAGGATTCGTGGAAGTGAAAGTTTCAGAGCTTGTTACTCTTGGTCTTGGACCCTAGATGACTTGTGGTGTTCTTGGGTGCCTCCAATTGAGTTGTGGATGTGTGCCCCATGATTGTGGTGACACCGAGAGCCTCCAATTAAGTTGTGGATGCGTGCCTCGGGTTTGAAGGTTGCCAATAGTGGAATGTGAACTAGGCCTTTGTGGCGGGGTTCATCGGAGAATAGGGTGAGACCTTTGTGGCGTTGAGTAGGCCTCTTGTGGAGATCTCACACCCCTCCAACGAGACGTACTCCCCTTGTGGGAGGAACTCAGGTATACATCATCGTCTCCGTGTGCCTCGGTTATTGCTATACCCGAGCTTTTTACTTATGCAATTTACATTGTGATAGCCTTAGAGCTTGAAGTCATATATCTTGCTATCACCTTATTACTTGTATTGCTTAGCATAAGTTGTTAGTGTACCTAGTTGACCCTAGAATATTTAGGTTGTGTGCTGGTTAATTTAAACACCTAGTTTATTTCCGCATTTAGCAAGCCTTCACCGGGAAAGTTTTAATCTCCTATTCACCCCTCCTAGGCGATATCATTGTCCGTTCAATTGGTATCAGAGCCTCTTCTCTCTTATTAGGCTTTACATCCTAGAGAGTATGATGTCGTTTAGGGAAATAGAGCATGATCCCGCTTTTATATTCTATGGTAGAAATTATAATGTTCGGAAAATTCGCATTCTTAATTTTCTTGAGGACATGGGTACAAAGTATGTAAGGAGAATTGTAGATATGGATTTTCCTCCTCCAAACGGTTCTCAAGATTTATCTTTAGAGGATGAGGAGAACTCTTATCTCGATACTCTTGTATCTAATGGTCTCTTGGGTGTTTTGAGTGATGTAGTTATTGAATCAATCATGCCTTTTCGGAAAGCTCATGAGTTATGGAAAAAACTTCAAGATATATATAATGTGTCCAATATTATTGAGGATGATTGTTCTCCATCCACTTCCGGCCGTGATGAGTTCACATCTTTATCCACTCCACCAACATGTTATCAGTCACAAGGTAATGATATGGTGAGTGGTGATAGAAATTGCATTATGGATAGTGAATTTTCTATTGACTATACTTCATCTCTATCCCATTGCAATGATCTATCTTTGGAATTAATATCTTCTAGCACTCAAAGTTCCATACATCCTAGTGATCATAGTCCTTGCATATCATGTAATAGTTGTTTAACTAAATCTCATGATGATATGCTTCCTATGTCTTGTTTTCATAAAAACAATGCTTCCATTTCCTCTAGCACTTGTGTTTCTAACAATGTAGAGGAATCCCATATTTTGGTGGAATAAGACATGGACCTTACTGGTGCTTCAATTCAATCTTCATCATCGTTATCCATTTCTCATATGTGCCTTATGGATAAGGATTCAAAGGCATCTACACCTTTGGAACCCACTACATCTTGTGATGATGAGGATGATGATTTATTTTGTGGAGAGTATGAGTATGAGGTGTCTTTAATGGAGAAGGGTGAGTTGGTTCTTCTTGATCTCCCTAAAGGTAGTAAAGCTATCACTCCTTTGGGTGAAATTTTGGCTTTTGCTATTAATAGCACTAAAATCATTGAGAAGAAATGTGATATTGAAAGAAGTGATGCCGATGAGAAGGAATCCCTCACTATGTCTCTTGAGGAAGAGTATGAGCTCCGAGTTACTCTTGAGGAGAAACTTGAATCTATCGAGGAGCTCTATAATTAACAAATAGCCTATCTCACTAAATCACGTGACCATACTAATGCTAAATATAAAGTGCTTAAAAAGGAACAGGTTGAATTTGTTGTTGGCAATGCTAAACTAATTGAGGAAAACTATAGGTTGAATAATGATCTTGCCAAGTTTTCTTCTTCTATTACTAATGATGCTTGTGATACTAACTCCACATCTTGTGAAGCATCTATTTTGAAGGAGAATGTTGAGCTAAGAGCTCAACTTGAGTTGATGACTAGCAAGTGTGGAAAGTTGTAAGAAAGCCATGAAAATCTATCTAGCTCTCATGAGGATCTTTTAGCATACCAAACTAAGCTAAAATTATCTCTTGAGGCTATCACTACAAAGGTAACATCTTGTGAGCCTCATGTGTTTACTAGCACAATATCTTCTAGTAATGCTATATTGCCTTGTGCTAGTATTAGTAATTCATCCTCTCATAATGGTTCTACATCTTGTGATGATTTGCTTTCCTTGCCTTGTTGCTCTAACAATGAAGCATCTACTTCCTCTAGATCGTGTGTTGTTTCTAACCATGTAGAGGAAATCAAAGATCTGAAGGCCCAAGTCACTTCTTTGAAGAAATACTTGGAAAAGTGTCATGAAGGGAGTTCCACCCTTGACAAGATGTTGATGGTGCGAAGACTTCCCAATGACAAGAGTGGACTTGGATTCAACTCCAATATCAAGAACAAGTCCATGGTTGATAAGAAGAAGGGCCAAGAACAAGTAAAAGATCCGGCCAAGATTATTTGCTTCAAGTGCAAGATTGAAGGGCACCATGTTATATCTTTCCCTTTGAATAAGAAGTATCTAAGTGAGAAGCAACTTGGGAAGCGGCCTCTTGTTCAATCTCATGCACAACCACGAGTTGAACAACAAACACCTCCTAAGAAGACTCAAGCCAATTCTCCTCAAGTTGAGGATCCTATTAAGAAGAAAGAGAAGAGTCGATGTTGCTACCTTTGTCGTGAGAAGGGGCACCTTGCTTCTTCATGCACTAATGGTACATTATCCAACCCTATTATTGTTGATGATGTTTATTCCATTCGGAAGGATAATGTGGGCAATGTGTTTGCCAAGTTTGTTGGTACTCAAAGTGGTGTCAAAAAAAGAACCATTTGGGTTGCCAAACCTATTGTGACTAACCTCTTAGGACCCAACTTGTTTGGGGACCAACAAGCTCAAACTTGATCAATAGGTGTTGTTGGAGGGCATTGGATGCTTGGCTATCTAATGAAGAATTAAGGGATCTTCATCAATTATATTTCCTCAATCCAAGTCATGTGGATTATATATATATATTATCCAATGTTCCTCCTTGCGTTAACTTGTATCTAATTCATATATTCATTGAAAGTTACTTTCCCCATTGCATGTGTTGGTTTTGTTTATAGCATGTGTTTGTATATGTTGTGCTTACTACTTACCCATGTTTCTTAATCTAGTATGAGTTTTTTGGTTTGCACTCCATGTACTTGTGTGCTTTGTGTTGAGCCTTAATTGCAATTATTGCTTATTTTAGTTGGCTCTTTGGGAGATTAATGGAATATCCCATTTTGGGGGAGTAATATGCTCTTGGCACTTTACTATCCTAAAATGTGTATACATGAGGAATACCACTTAGTGTTTATATATCAATATTATCTTTTCTCTATATGGTATGTCTTTCTCATGAGAAATTCAAATTCTAATGTCCATTAACTTTCTCTTGTTGGATTGTTTTTATTTTCCTCTTGTTAAAAAATGGATTATCACATTATGGGGGAGTAATAAGCTATGTGCATATTACAAGCCGATAAAATGTGAACATGTGAGGTATTTCCACCTAGAATTGATATTGTTAGTTATATTGTTCCTATGTGGCATGTCTCTCAAACAAGTTCCATATTTGCTTAAAATATCTTTTGTCTCTCTTCTTTGGTATCTTGTTTGTAAGAGAGTTTCTTGTTGCCTTGCTTTTTTGGTTTTTAATTGAAGCCTTCAAGAATCTCTATCTAACCATGTTTTTTTATTCCTATCTTTTACCACATCTTATGTTTTGTGAATATGGTTGTGAACAAATCTATCACCGAGAAATATCTCCATACATCTCTTATCTTTGACAAGTTATAATATTTTGTGGTAAGTTTATTGATCATATTTACTTTGGGCGTTGCTCTAAAATTGCGTTGTTTCTTGCCAAGGATTTGTTTGGTTCAAACTCTTTTGTGTCTTCCTTGCTCTACTAAAAAAAAAATTTATGCCTTCTTGAGTTAAGAAAAGCAATGATCCCATTCGTGTGGACTTTCATTCAAAGTAAGACTTCTTTGTGTTGCATTTATTGGGGAAGTTATCCTACATTGAGTAGAACACGATTCTTTAATTGGTATTGCATCTTATTGATTTTATTTTAACATGACTAGTGTTTAAATAATATATATGGAGAGTAATGATTCCATTGTGTGCATTTTTTATTCAAATACAAGATCATAAATAAATGCACTATTTTTGGAAGAGCTCTCCTACATGCGTTTGGACTCTTGTTGTCTTAAAATTGGTTTTTATCCCAATGACTTGTCTCTTTGGAAGACGAACATTTTTCTTCTTGCTACTTTGTGTGCCATAATGAAAAGTGTAGAGGGTTTGTTCATTCTTTGATGGTTTTTTGTATCTTCTCTATTTTGTTTCCTAAATCATGTGTTTATTTGGGTTTTGATATAATTTGGATAATTCTCGTGCTTTTCACTCGTGTGAGTGCCTTCTTGGTTTAATTTTTGTTTTGTCCAAATTGTATCTTGTTTGGTTCTTGAAAGTTTTGTGCATGTGTATTTACTATATATATATTTTGGCGTGCTTACTTTCATTGATCCAATATATAGGATAAACTCCATCAAATCCTAAACGGCTAAGATGTGCATGAAATTCGAATTCATATTAATATGCACATATTTATGTGGAGTTTGTCCTATCTATTGTACTTGTTCTAACTACTTTGGACCCAATAAGTTTGGGAACCATTTTGTACTTGAATTTTGTTTTTAGGTACAATGGAGATACATTGGTTGTTTGCCTCATTCATAAGGAAGGAGTTTTCACCATTGGATTATAGGAGTCAAGCTATGATGATTATCGAACTCGCATCCTCCTCATAACCAATGTCTTCTCGGTAACAAGTGTCTATCTCATGCATACTTTTATAGCTTTCAACCTTGTGTAGGTTGCATCTTGGCATGAATTCCATTTGTTGCATTTCATTTGGTTCTTGCGAATATCTTATCAAAAGCATCTTTATTGCAAATATGAGTAAGTCGGGATGATTACATATGGGATATTTATAATCATTTTCATGATTCACCAATCCCAAGTATAATAATCTAGCAACTTATATTTGAAGTCTCTTATATGCAATATTGATATTTTCTCAAAACCATTTTCCTTTTTGTTATACGCGTTACCTTTCTCGAAACATTCCAACTATCAATTTTCCCTTGTGATATTTGTGATGCCTTGATGAGTTTTTTGATTATTCATTTATATCCCTTTAAGATAAAATTGAGCTTTGTGCTTTGCTTTCAAGCAAAAATCTTATTGGTGTATTTATTACTCTCTTTTGGATATCATGTTCCTCTCCTTCGTACCTATTTTGTGTTTACGTATTTCTTTGTGGACTTATATCTTTGTGAATGGTGTCCACTTAGAAACTTATACACATGAGAATAGTTACATCATTAATTGGTATTGTTTTTCTTTAGTGACCACCTTTTATTGATTTTTATTCTTTGGTGGTTCCTAGTAGGCACTAGCTTTGTTTTTCATTTGGTATTCCTTTTGCGTCTTAATAAGCTTGTGGACCTATGTGTTTTATCCTTGTTGGTTTGTGTGTATGGGAAAGACATGATATGCACTATGTGCCTCATATATTGAAAGACTATGATGAAGCTTTTCTCATCCTATTAGCCTCCTAAAAATGTTTTTCCTTGTCACACTCATCTCCTTCGGTTGAGTAAGTCTTTATATGTCGCTTCTTGATCTTAATTTCTCAACTTTTGTTTCTGTGCAAGTTGCTTTGCTTCATTTCCAATCTATTCTCTTGCTCTTGTTTGTGTTCAAAATTATCTAGAAGGGAGTGATGATTCCATGTTGTGCACATTATATAGTAATTCAAATATAACATTATGCATGTACCTTGGGGAGTTTCCTCTTGATTTTCTAGATCACTTGGTTGATCTTATCATAATATTGATTTTGGTCAATCGGTTTTTCGGATCCTTTGGTTGGTTGCTTCTTTGTGAAAGTATCCTTCAATTTGATTTTCTTTATAACTCTTTGGATCCTCTATATAGCTTTATCTCCTTCCATCCATTCATAGTTGGATATATGCACTTGCTTTCACTCATCTGATGAGGAATGCGTACACTATGAGGGAGCTCTTATTATTGGCCTTCTAATATTTTTGCCCATTTCGGCAATGGATGCCAATGGGGGAGAAGTATAGAGGGTTTAAGGGAATTTGGTTTTATGCTTTAGTTTCGTTCTTAAGCATATGACTTCCATTCTATTGCATCCTTTCTCTTTATTTTGTATGGTTGCTTAATTCATCATATAAACCATCGTAAAAAGGGATTGTCATCAATTACCAAAATGTGGGAGATTGAAAGCGCATGGTGCCCCATATGTGGTTTTGGTAATTAATACAATACTTATGTACTGATGTTTGCATTTAGTTATCCTTGTAGATCTTGTCCCATAGGAAATAATGGAGTTCATGTGTTGAACTCTATTAGCTTCCTTGATGGCCATTGTCATATTCAAGGATTTATATGAAGAATGGTCATGGTTTGAGTTGAGCTTATTGCTATTGTGTCTTGAAGAAAAGTATTAGGTGATATTTCATTATTATCTTCAAGACATCATCATTTGAAGTGAGAAGAAAAGATACAAGGGTGATCAAGCAAGTGATCAACACACAAAGCTACAAGATATACCAAGTGGGATTATGTATCTCATGGTATGGTAAGCAATTGTCAATATAGATTTGTGAACTAACCCATGATATGTGTGTGTGTGTCATGTCTATGCTTCGTTAGGTATCTTTCCATGGGCATGAACCAAAAGGAAGATTTCATATAGCCCATGGTCTATGTTATTGTCAAGCGGTGTTCGTCATCAAGCTTGACGTGGAATATCAAGTGAAGCATCTAGAAGAAATCATATACTTGATTCTTGCCACCCATTTGGATATTGTGGCCTCGTGAAAATTTGTCAATAAGGGTCTCTCCCATAAAGGTGTATGGAGGAGCTAGCCTCTCCCATAATTGTGTATGGGGGAGCAACCTTCAAATCTTCATCAAGCGGAGCTTGTGCTAGCAAGTACGATCAAGAAAGAAGATCCAACTTGAGAGAATTAAGATCTTCTTCATGTAGCTCAAGTGGAATGCTCAAGGCAAAGGTATATTCTTGATAGGTTTTCTATTTTACCGGTCTCGTGTCTTTGGGAGACCGGGTTATAGGATAGATAGTCGTACTATCAAGAGGGTCTCTCAAGTGAGTAACGTGATCGAATTGTTGTGGAGAGCTCAAACATTTTCATACTTGCATATCATCTTTCTTGGTTCTTATTTGGCTTTTATCTCCTTGGGGTTTTGGTGCTTGTCTTGATCTGAATGGCAAGCCAAGGTTTATCGAAAACGGTTTTGGTAAGAAAAACTTGTTGAGTTTTCGATGGTGAAAATATCCGGTTCAGCTTTGAGAATGTTTCCACACCTTCCATGTGTGGTAACTTCTCCATTCCTTTTTGTTTGGATAGTCTTTGTTATTACCTTTCCAAGCCATTTCGATTCACCTAATTCGAAGTTCATTCGCAATTTATGTGTGTTTCCGTGTTGGAGATTTTACCGTTTGTTCCTATTTGTGAGGTCAACACCTTTACTCATTTTGTTTTATCTTCCATTTCTTTCCAATGATGTTTCTCTGCATATACTTGTAGTTCTCGTTGTTGCGATTTCAACGAGCCCAAGAACATCGAAAACGGAGTTCGTATGCAAAAGTTATAGCATTTCTCGTATCGGTGTTACAGTCATTCTAGTGCAATCCGGAATTATTCCGGATCATTCCGGAAGGATTCCGACTTGGCCGCGAATTTCTCTGTTGCAATCCGGAATATTCCGGGTGATTCCGGGGTACGGAATTATTCCGTAATTATTCCGACTGGGCCGTTTCTGAGCGAAAACGGCTAGTTTTGAGCACCTATTTTAGGGGCTTTCTTCCCCAAAGTTCCCAAGTCTTTGCCAACCCGTTTTTTCTCTCTCTCTCTGCACCATTGTTGACTTTGGAAATCTTGCCCATCTCCCAATCCCTCATATGATTCTTGCATATCTTTGAGGGAGAAGATAGAGGATATCTAGATCAACATTTCCACCAATCCATCTCTCCTCATTTTTAGGAGAACTTAGTGAATCTAGATCTTGGTGTTTCTCCTCCATTGTTCTTCCTCTCTTATTCCCCATAAGAATTTGTTGCATTGTTGGAATTTGGGAGTGGAGGATTTGAGCACTTGTGCTCTTGCCATTTGCATCGGTTTGGTCTCTCCATGAGAATTCGTGGAAGTGAAAGTTTGTGAGCTTGTTACTCTTGGGTCTTGGACCCTAGACGACTTGTGGTCTTCTTGGGAGCCTCTAATTGAGTTGTGGATGTGTTCCCAATGATTGTGGTGACACCGAGAGCCTCCAATAAAGTTGTGGATGCATGCCTCGGGATTGAAGGTTGCCAATAGTGGAAGATGAACTAGGCCTTTGTGGCGGAGTTCATCGGAGAATAGGGTGAGGCCTTTGTGGTGTTGAGTAGGCCTCTTGTGGCGAGCTCACACCCCTCCAACGAGACGTACTCCCCTTGTGGGAGGAACTCGGGAATACATCATCGTCTCCGTGTGACTCGGTTATTTCTATACCCGAGCTTTTTTACTTGTGCAATTTACATTGTGATAGCTTTAGACCTTGAAGTCATATATCTTGCTATCACCTTGTTACTTGTCTTGCTTAGCATAAGTTGTTAATTTAAACACCTAGTTTATTTCCGCATTTAGCAAGCCTTAACCGTTAAAGTTTTAATCGCCTATTCACCCCCACCCTCTAGGCGACATCGTTGTCCGTTCAATGGTGTAGTCCGAGGTCACTGAAAACACGTAAGAAAGTAATCCCGTGGAAGAAGCAGTTAAAACAATCCCACAGAACAAGTGGAAGATCCAACACTTATCAATGAAACGACGAACTCGGAAGCCGACTCCGTACTAGCTGCCATAGAGGCAAGATTGGAGTCGGAACCTGGATCTGAAGACATAGATTCAGAAGACGAAGATGAAGACGCTTTCGAAAGAAAGGTCAAATCTATGCAGGGGAGCTTCCATGAAGTACTTATGGCAAAACCGACTGAAAACTCGGATGTCGGCGAAGATGAAGACCCCTGAACACCTCCACCAGATGAGGAAAGAGAGCAGGGCGAAACCAGTCCCATCTACCCTGATGTCAAGGAATTGACAGAAGAAGAATCTGGAAAAAAAACCCCTCTTCCAAGAAGAAAAAGAAGACTGCCAAGAAACTCCAGAAGAAAAAATTGGCAGATAATGCTGACCAAAACATGGAAGAAGGAGGAGCAAGCGCAGTCACACCTGTGGAGAAGAAAAAGAAAGAAATCCATGTTCCCCAAATGTCGGAAAAGGAAAAGATCAATCTGATCCAAACCCCGGTAGGACCTTACGAGCCACCGGAAGTGCTGGAAGCTAGAAGGCAAGCCCTTATGCGGCAGCAGCAACAACTCTTCCGATCTCAAGAAAACCTCCTCAAAGCCCAGGCTACTGTAAAAGCAAAGCAGGAGGAAATTTGAGAATTCGAAAGACGGAATATGTCCGGGATAAAACCCACGAGATTACCCGAAATTTTTAGGCCGGATGTGCTGCCACCAAAAGAACGGTTGCAAAACCCTTCTTGGCAAAGACAGGTTGACACCGTAAACGCTAAGGGCGACCGCATCTACAAAACCGCAGCTGAAAACGCGGAAGCCGCGTTCGCCATCCTTAATGATGATATGTACTCCAAAGACGAAAAGCTTCAGGGAGTGTATGCTTTCCTAGGAAAAGCATTACAACAGCAACATCGAGGACATGCAAGATCAGGGAAGTTGCACGACGACTCAGCCCCATGCAAAACTGCCACTTGCGCCGTTGGAGCACCAGGACCTGGAGAACCTGGAGATTCAGGAGATTCTAAGGAAAAGAAGGGAGATCCCAAAAAGGACAATAAATTCCCAAACAATAAGGATGCAGCGTCCAGGACAGGATCCCACACACCAAAAGGTGGAAACCCCCGCGACCACAAAGAGCGGGAGGAACAAAACCGAAGGACGAAAAAATGATGCCGCCTCCAAGACGCCCAGCTGAAAAAGCCGGAAGATATGAGTATCCCCACAGGCGTGAGAGATCATGTACTCCCCCTAGGAACAAAGAAAGGCCAAGGAGTAGAACTCTGCCTTATTCCAAAGGAAACGATAACATATGAAATAGGGATAATCCTAGAAGAGCGCATTCACGCAACAATGGGCCAGAAAGGAGCAGATCCCCCTCTGTCCATTCAGCCGACAGATATTCCGCTCACGTCGATAAGGCGGAAAGGGATGACCTATACTTTGGACTTAAGTGTTTCACTGATAGGAACCGAAGAATAACCCTACATTCTGGCTTTGCCAAATTTGGTCGAACTTACCAAAAGTACACCGGAAGTACAAACCCGGATATATAGCTCTCAGATTACTATACTGCCGTTCAGATCAACAAAGGGACAGACCTGGAAGCAGTAAAATTTCTCCCCCTGATGTTGCTGGATGGAGCCAGAGATTGGATCAACGGACTTCCGTCAAGAACCGTGGATAGATGCGATGATATGGCTAGAGTATTCGCTTAGCACTTTCGGGGTACGTACAAACGCCCTAAGAGCATCAACCAGCTAAATCGTTGCGTCCAGTTTGAGTACGAGTCGTATGTCGACTTTATATCAAGATGTACAACAATGAAAAATAGTTGCTCTGGAGTAAGTGATGTACAAGCAATGCATGCTTTCATCAATGGATTAAAACCCGGCCTCGTACCGTTCATGTATGGTTCAAAGGAGCACAAAGATCTCGGATCTATGCTTACCACCGCCAATGAGCACGCAACGGCCGAAGATGACATCAGAGCGAGAGGTGGAAATATTGATGATTTGGCAAAGGAAGTATCGCTGAAAGAAATACCGGCAGGAAAAGAAAGCCGGAAGCCAGCAGATAGCTTCAAAGCATCAGAGAATACAAGACAGGTTATCCTAGATCCTAAAGATCCGACAAAGTTTGTCGTAGTGAGAACTGGGATGACCGACAAATAGGAAGATGCGCTCATCAAGTTCCTCCGTGAGAACTGGGATATTTTTGCCTGGTGTCCTGCGGACATGCCGGGAGTACCCAGGGAACTTGCTGAGCATCAATTGAAGGTAATTCTAGGATCAAAACCCGTCAAGCAAGGTGTAACACCCGGGGTTTTCCCCAAAATAGAAATTGTTTGTTTTTGTTTTTCGCATAGCATCATGCATCTGCATGCATTTAAAACTTGTCAACTAATTAAAATTCATCAAATCTTGTTTTCTAAAATTTCTAAAATTATTTTGATGCTTCAAAACTAATGCTAGTAGTATTGCAAACCTCATTTATTTCTTTGGACAATTAATAAAACTAAAACAAAGAAGAAAAAAAAACTTTGTGTGGGCACTAGGCAGGCCAGCCCACTAGGCCACACTAACGGATCCAACTCCACACCACCGTACCCTGTTGGCCACGTTCTTGTCGTCTTCCTCGGAGTGTCACGCAGGCAGCGTGATCACCACCACCACTGCACCAGACCCCTCCTCCACCTCAAAATGGCGATTTTCCGCGTGGATGCGGGTATCCGTGGGGATTTACCCGCTAAACAACGGTGATGGGGCCACAAATCCCCCCATGGATATAACGGGGCGGGTACCCGCGAAGTCAACGGGGCGGGGATGGGGGGCGAATTGGCTCCGTGGATACTCCATGGATACCCGGGACCCCACCTGTCAGTGATAGTAAGTCCAAGTATATATATGGAAGAAACCCTAGACCCGGGTTTTTTTTCCCAAACCCCCACCGGCCAACCCTAGCCTCCAGGCGCCCAGGCCACACACGCACACAACACCCCACGCATCGCATCTCCCCCAAAATCCCCATCTCGCCTCCTCCTCCATCTTCCGCCCGAGATCCCCATCGAGGCGACCACCACCGGCGGCGGGCGTCACCGGAGGCGCAGAGCACCTCGTCCGCCCGCCCCCTCCTCCATCTTCCGCCCTGGATCGACCCCTCCTCCATCTTCCGCCCGAGATCTCCTCGCAGCGCAGCGCCTCACCGCCCGAGAAAACCTCAAGGGCTCAAGGGCCGGGCAGTTATCCGGTGGTTCGTCTGCTCGTCGCCCTTGTGTGCTCGTCGGCCGTCGCCCTCGTCTGCTCGTCGCCCTCCGCTGCAACCTCGCCTGCTCGTCGTCGTCGGTTGCTCGTCGCCCTTCGCTGCAACCTCATCTGCTCGTCGCCCTCCGCTGCAACCTCTGGTATGGCCGGCCACCTGACCACCTCTCCTCCTCCTCCAGTCATATTTCCGCTAGATGGATGTGCTCTTCAAGTCTTCATTTCATTTATTTTCCAGCCTGTAATCGTACTGAGTATTGTTGTTTCTCGATGTTGAGACTTGTACAATTTATCAATTATGTGATCAGACCTGGGATTATTGAATTTGTCAAAATTATTGTGGTTTGGGGCTGCTATTTTGCTGCTGTAATGTGCTGCTATTTTGCTACTGTTTAGCTGCTGTAATTGCTGTTTAGCTGCTGTAATTTAGCTGCTGGAAGTGCTGTTTTGGTGCTGTAATTTATGTTTTGGTGCTGTAATTGAACTGCTGGAAGTGTTGTTTTGCTGCTGGAAGTATTACTTTGCTGCTGGAAGGTGCTGTTTTGCTGCTGGAAGTGCTGTTTTGCTGCTGGAAGTGCTCGAAGTGCTGTTTCTCATTATTATGGCATGTGCTGTTATTTTTAATGTTTGATTGCTGCTTGGTATCCATGGAGATCCCCATGGGGATCGGGTATCCATGGTTAACGGGGATGGGGACCATCCCCCCCCCCGTGATGGCTGGCGGGGCTAGCGGGGACGGGTACTAGCGGGGATCGGGGCGGGGACGGTGGCGTGTCCCCCGGAGATCCCCGTCCCCGTTGCCATTTTGACCTCCACCTGGTCCCCCCACCTTAAAGCCCCCTCTCCCCCAGGAACCCTAGCCCCTCTCCCTTCCCATCTTCCTCTCTGCCGCCAACTCTCGCTCCCTCTCCCTCTCTCTCAAATTCTCTGTTTCTTTCCCCCCAAAACAACAAAGCTCTGCCGCGAGAACCTACACCGCGTCGTCGCTACAGAGCGCTAGGAGGAAAGCTAGGCGCGGGAATCGCACCGCCATGTCGTCAACGTCGTGTACGCGGGAGGATCGGAGCCGGAGTGTCCTGGGACGTAGCTGACAAGGTCTTCTTCCTCCCTCCGTCCAGGAGCACGCCATCACCTAGCTTGATGTCGTCTTCCTCATCTACGTCGCCTACGTTCGTCCTCGAGGCAGTTCGACTACACGAACACCTCATAAGTGAGCTGCTCTCCCGATTCCCCTCCTCCTCCCTCTTGTTTTCATCCTGTATGTACCAATTCCCATGAGCGGGAGGTTTGTCCGCATGACCTCGATGGCTGCAAACTCGTGATCCTACCGCTTCTGGACTCGACCCTCTCCTTCCATGGTTGCTCTCCCATGCACCGCTCCCTGCCCCACTGCACAACCAGATGCATGACTGAGCCGCCCGCTTTAGGTCGTCGCCGTCCTTGTTCCGTTCCCGTCGATCTGCATCTGTTGTCTCCGTCACCTGAAGCTAGCAATCTTCAGTTTCCTCAGTCTACTGGGCGCATATGATACCTCCTAAACCTACAGATCCGTACGTAAATACGTAATCACAAACATGACAGCAGCCCAGTGGCTATAGACCCGAGTTCGAATCCCATCGGAGGCTTTTCTTTGTCGTTTTAATTTGTGCACCTGCAAGTGTTCAACTTCAGTTACCGCTGTTGTAGCACGCCAGCTGCAACCTGCACATGTGGTGTTCAGTTTCGTCAGTTAACTATTGCAGCGCGCACTTAACTACCAAACACATCAGAATCCTGTCAGTCGCGCGCATGCAGTGCAGTGGCTCCGTTCCCTGTCTTCCAGCAGGAGATCCCTGGTTCAAATCCCATCTGAGGCGTGAGCATTTCTCTTTTATTTTGTTTATGTCCAATCTGAATGTGTCATTCGAAATTCAGTTACTATGGTTGCGCCGTCATCTTCAGTCAGCGCCATATTCATACACAACTCGACGCTAGTCCACTTGCTAGCACCTCTCTCAACTAGCCAGTAGATACTGCGCTCAAATCCTAACTCTGGCCATTCTTTTATCTGCCCTTCTTTTATTTCTTTTACAAATTTCCATATTTCCTAATCTATAATTTCAAATAATACAAAATTTATGTCTGTTCTTATTAGAAAAATGCAAGAAATATTACTATGTCATCCATGCTCATGTTTGCGCCTTTCACCTTGCATATTAGTAGTGTTATGCATGTGCACCTAAATAATAAACATGGAATATGTTTGAGTATTTAATTTAAATTGTACCCATTCCATTTAATTTGGTTTAGCTCACCTATCAATTGTTATCCATGGTAAACAACATTTAATTTTGATGGTTAGCTAAATAACTTAAACCTATAATTAATCGTTGGGACTTCGGTTCCTCTTAAATTGGTTAAGTTGCATTCTCGCATGTCATGCATCCATATCTTGATCATGCTGGATCTTTTGCCGTAGAAGTAATTGTTGCATCCGTTGATTCTTTTAGTGCTTTGCTTCTTCGCGGATAGGACGTTGAGATGATGTGAGCAACAACAAGTTCTGCTACCTCTACAAGCTGGATTCCAGGCAAGCTTTACTCACCTTGCCACCTTTGGCTGTCGTTCCTCACGTGTTACCGATTCTTTCCGCTGCCTTTATTCTAGCCTTATAAATCGATGCTTGTGTCTCGATCCTATCATATGTTTACCTTGCAGCCATGATATAGCCTCATCCCCACCTCCTATGACATGTTTGTTTCTTGTTTGCCTTGCGAGTCGTAGCGCATGCTTAGCTTCTTTGTCACCTGACTAGTATGATAGGTTGGTTCAACTTAGTTTAAAATAATCTTAATGCTTGGGGTAATAATAAAATTTGAAATCGAGTTAAGCCACCGGCGGGAGGCCCCTCGAGGCTTTTGGTCCCTCTGGTGTCGCCTTACGAAAAGATTCTTGTCCGCTGATCCAAGAATGAGCGCGCTAACCACATCCACTACAAGAAATATGTTGATACATGACCCTTTTTTAATGACCGTTGATGAATAAGTCATAGATCCATGACCATTTTTCATCTGTTGGTCATGACATATTTGGGAGGGACTAAACACATGACTTTTTTGCCAAAAAAGTCATGATTTTCTTTAACAAGATGGTCATAGCACATGATACCTGGTGTATGACCCTTTTTTTTTTGCTTAACTAAGACCAAATTGAATTGGTCATGCGTTTGTTGGCAGTGATTTTTGCCTATGTGTCATGTCCACGTGTCATTTTTTGTCTATGTGTCATGTCCACGTGTCAATTTTCGCCTATGTGTTATGGACACGTGTCAAATTTTAATCATCCACTGAAAACAAAAAAATGGACAAAATGGGGACTTGAACATGCGCCTCCCAAGAGCTCTACAACCCAAATAACCACTAAGACACCGATTTTTTAGTGATAAATTGGAAGCGCAGCTGTATTTGTACACACTGTAATCGCTTACGTTGGAAGCGCACCGAACTGACATGTGGGGGCACCTCCTTCCGAGCTGACATGCAGCCCGGCTGATACATGGGACTCGAACCTGCGTTCTCGATCAGATGTATAAATTCGCAAAAATAGTGCTCCCGCGGGACTCGAACCTGCACTCTCGTGCTTCGCGACCTAAAGGCTAACCACCAGGCCAACAATTATTTGTTGAATTATCCACGCATTCGGCCTAGTTGACGTGCGGGTTCAACCGAACATGGGCCTTGGTGCAACTTATGCCATTTTGGTGCATATAATTTCGGCCATGTGTCAGCCCGAGCCCCACAGATTGACATGATAATGTCTATGCATGACACATGGGTCCTACCAAACTGAAGACAAATAGACCCACAATATCAGAAATAGGAGGCAAAAATGTCCTTGCGCGGGTACCGCGGAAACACTATATAGCGCCTATAGCACTACGTAATATAGCACGCCCGCGTTGGATGTCGAAATGGGCCGGCCCATTAGGAGGAAATTACAGGGAGAAAATAATATGTGCGACCACCAGGCTAGACAGTGGTTCATGTCTAGTATGCCATTTTTACCTTTTTATTGTCTCGTGTTTTTTCCACTTTTCTTTTTCATTACTGTTTTTTTATTTTTATTATTTGTTTTGAAATCCGTTCTAATTATAAAAAAATTGTTCACCGAATTTTTTTGTTTAGATTTTTTTCTTGTTCGAACTTAAAAATGTTCAAAATTATTCTTTTCAAATTCGAATTTTGTTCAAAGTCTTAATTTTTTCAAATTCGAATTTGTTCATATTCTAAATTTGTTCAAATTTGAATTTTGTTCAAATTCGAATTTTGTTCACCATTTAAAAAATATTAAATTTAAGTTATATAATTTTTTTTACCAAAAGAAACTGAAAAAGGAAAAAAAATACAAATGGGCCGGCCCAGGTCTGGAGCGAGCTAGAGAGGGAGCCAAGCAGCGAGCGAACCGAGCCAGCCTCGCTGCGGGCGAGTCCTAGTAGCGCTCGCTAAGAGCGCTACATAGGGGAACCCGTATACCGAGCTTAACACTTTTACTTTAAGATTCGAAGTGGGCTTGCAACTTAATGGGCTTTGCCATTTTTTTTCTTGCATTTCCTCTATGCCGGCTATATATTTACGAGTGGACCGGTAAACTAGTTGGTTCGGCTGGGTTGCTTCGCTGGGCCGACTAGGCTTGTTCATTTTTTTCTATTCCTTTTATTCTTAACTAGTTTCTTCATAACTTTTGATTTCGAACTTTATTTTCAATCAAATAAATCTTGAATTTATTGTAAATATATCCTCTATCAAAAAAATACTATTGGGGACTTTTTTTATTCAAAATTAAATACAAAATACCACTAAGGTTATATAATGCTTTATATAGGGTTTTAAGAATTTGAATTCCTATCGCGTGTTTCGGAAAACGGTCAAAACGGGGGACATGACCGTTTGTACCTAGGTGTTGAATCTTGATGAACTCCTGGTGTATCTATGTTGAAATAGGTACTTGGCTACCTAAAAATGATTTTTGCAAAAAATAAAGAGAAAACTACGAGGCACCTGTAGTTCAAATTTGGCCCGGTTTCAACTGAATCGGCAGAAATTTGTCTTTTTCAAAGGATGTATATTTTGAGCTATTGACAGGTAGTAAGTTTGTTATTTGTAGATCAAACATGACATAATATATTTATCATTTTACTTTCTACATTTTTGCTACATATTTTGTGTATGTGCTTCACAAAAAAAACCCGGTTTTGACACTCCGGAAAGGGAAAATGGTATTTTTATTCAACGAAAAATAAAACTTTATTCGTGAACATTGTTAATTGTTCCAGTATGCACCTTTATGTGAAATATGGGCACATTTAAACAAACTAAGCCATGGATGTGGCCAAAACATCCGTCATTTCACCCGAAAGCCATGAATCTTCGTACGAGATAGCTCATTTATGTGAACACATTTTCACCAAATTGTCGTATTCTAAGTTTATTATTTTTTGTGGATACTAGGACATATATAACAACACCACGCGAAGTTCTTGCATCGTTTCGAGTTTTTTTTTTGAATTTTCTGGAATTTTCTAAGCCGGTTTCAAAAAACGGTCAAAACGGGGGACATGGCCGTTCGTACCTAGGTGCCGAATCTTGATGAACTCTTGGTGTATCTCTGTTGAAATAGGTACTTGGGTACCTAAAAATGATTTTTGCAAAAAACAAAGAGAAAACTACGAGGCACCTGTAGTTCAAATTTGGCCCGGTTTCAGCTGAATCGGCTGAAATTTGTCTTTTTCAAAGGAGGTGTATTTTGAGCTATTGAGAGGTAGTAAGTTTGTTATTTGTAGATAAAACATGACATAATATATTTAGAATTTTACTTTCTACATTTTTGCAACATATTTTGTGTATGTGCTCACAAAAAAACCCGGTTTTGACACTCCGGAAAGGGAAAATGGAATTTTTATTCAACGAAAAATAAAACTTTCTTCGTGAACATTGTTAGTTGTTCCAGTATGCAACTTTATGTGAAATATGGGCACATTTAAACAAACTATGCCATGGATGTGGCCAAAACATCCGTCATTTCACCCGAAAGCCATGAATCTTCGTACGAGATAGCTCATTTCTGTGAACACATTTTCCACCAAATTGTCGTATTCTAAGTTTATTATTTTTTGTGGATAATAGGACATATAGAACAACACCACGCGAAGGTCTTGCATCGTTTCGAGTTTTTTTGAATTTTCTGGAATTTTCTAAGCCGGTTTCGAGAGACGGTCAAAACGGGGGACATGGCTGTTCGTACCTAGGTGCTGAATCTTGATGAACTCTTGGTGTATCTCTGTTGAAATAGGTACTTGGGTACCTAAAAATGATTTTTGCAAAAAATAAAGAGAAAACTACGAGGCACCTGTAGTTCAAATTTGGCCCGGTTTCAACTGAATCGGCTGAAATTTGTCTTTTTCAAAGGAGGTGTATTTTGAGCTATTGAGAGGTAGTAAGTTTGTTATTTGTAGATAAAACATGACATAATATATTTAGAATTTTACTTTCTACATTTTTGCAACATATTTTGTGTATCTGCTTCACAAAAAAGCCCGGTTTTGACACTCCGGAAAGGGAAAATGGTATTTTTAGTCGACGAAAAATAAAACTTTCTTCGTGAACATTGTTAGTTGTACCAATATGCACCTTTATGTGAAATATGGTCACATTTAAACAAACTATGCCATGGATGTGGCCAAAACATCCGTCATTTGGCCCGAAAGCCATGAATCTTCGTACGAGATAGCTCATTTCTGTGAACACATTTTCCACCAAATTGTCGTATTCCAAGTTTATTATTTTTTGTGGATACTAGGAAATATATAACAACACCACGCGAAGGTCTTGCATCGTTTCGAGTTTTTTTGAATTTTCTGGAATTTTCTAAGCCGGTTTCGGGAAACGGTCAAAACGGGGGACATGGCCGTTCGTACCTAGGTGTTGAATCTTGATGAACTCTTGGTGTATCTCTGTTGAAATAGGTACTTGGGTACCTAAAAATGATTTTTTGCAAAAAATAAAGAGAAAACTACGAGGCACCTGTAGTTCAAATTTGACCCGGTTTCAACTAAATCGGCTGAAATTTGTCTTTTTCAAAGGAGGTGTATTTTGAGCTAGTGAGAGGTAGTAAGTTTGTTATTTGTAGATCAAACATGACATAATATATTTAGAATTTTACTTTCTACATTTTTGCAACATATTTTGTGTATGTGCTTCACAAAAAAACCCGGTTTTGACACTTCGGAAAGGGAAAATGGTATTTTTATTCGACGAAAAATAAAACTTTCTTCGTGAACATTGTTAGTTGTACCAATATGCATATTTGTGTGTAATATGGTCACATTTAAACAAACTATGCCATGGATGTGGCCAAAACATCCGTCATTTGGCCCGAAAGCCATGAATCTTTGTACGAGATAGCTCATTTATGTGAACACATTTTCCACCAGATTGTCGTATTCCAAGTTTATTATTTTTTGTGGATACTAGGACATATATAACAACACCACGCGAAGGTCTTGCATCGTTTCGAGTTTTTTCGAATTTTCTGGAATTTTCTAAGCCGGTTTCGGGAAACGGTCAAAACGGGGGATCTTGACGAGTACCTAGGTGCTGAATCTTGACGAACTCTTGGTGTATCTCTGTTGAAATAGGTACTTGGGTACCTAAAAATGATTTTTACAAAAAATCATGAGCAAACTATGAGGCACCTGTAGTTCAAATTTTATATGTTTCAAATAAATAAACCAAATATTACTTATATTTCTCCACCAAAACAAAACCACAAAATATCTAGCCCAAATTTCCCTCTACGGCACGCTTACCCCGCCACCCAAACTGAAAATTTCGCTCGAGTAGGCAACTTCTCGCGCCGTCCTCATTTTTGATGTGAAATGACCAAATCAGCCCCGAAATCCTATCTAATGGATCACCCAAATACCCAGGGCAATTCCGTGAATTCCACTGGACCAACAGATCTCCACTCGCAAACCCTATCCCCCCACCCCCACACCGCACGCGGCGACGGCCACGCAAAATCCGCAAGTTCTCCCCGCCTCAGCCTCGCCGTAAAGACAGCCGCCGCCTCCCAGTGACCACGCCGTCGCGGCTGGCTTGATCTCCGGTGCGCGTGCGTTGTACGATGCGCGGCGCTCCGTTGATCTCGCAGGACCGCAGTGTGCGCTTGGCCTGACTACCAGATCCAAGTCGTCACGCGCGTGGACGACGCCGGCCACCACACGGCGGCGACCGACGGAGAGGAGAGCGGCCTAGACACGGGAAGGTGTATACGTCGTCCGCCTACCTCACCGGCGCTGGTGGCCGCGTTCTTCACAGAGGTCGGGTTTCTACCTGGAGATCAACGCCGTCACCTACCTCGTGGTCCTGCATCTATGCATCTACTGGCTCCGTCCCCAGCCCCCTCGCGCATCCACGTCCCCTGCCTCCACCGCACCTCCCAGGTCCTTTCCCTCTCTTGCCCCTATCTCTTGGTCCTCTCTGACTATCCTCCCTCTCTCTCACTGCAGGCGCCATCCTGCGCACGGCCGAGCACCCGGCGGTGGTCCTGTCGTGGGATAATCACGACAGACGTTACCGGGGGTAACTTGTCTTGGGGCAAATCGACTCGAGTGTTTGGGAGAGGGTTTAGCTCAAAGGAAACCATGGTGATATGCGATCTGGTAGCCGACAATCAAGTCGCCGAGTCTCCGATCTAAATATATTATCTCAACTCTCGGGCTACAATGGATACTCGATACCTCGCAATCCGGCGATTGTACTCTTGCTTATGCTAAAAACTTGTCTAATCCTAACCTAGGGACCGGCTTATATAACATCCGGACCCCCTGGCTTACTCTCCAAGGCGTACTCTGAATCCTACCCGGACACTGCTTACAAACCCTAAACTTCCTTACCGGAACCCACAATCCGGGTTGCGGGGCCTATGTTCCTGGGCCTTCTAGAAGCTCCTTTATCCTAAACCGGGTCTTGCGCAGCGTCCTTTGGGCCGAGTTACTCCTTGGCGTTAGCCTACCGGGTTATCATCCCTCCATCAGTAGTCCCCAGAATAGCTTGGGCTTCACGGGATCCTCCTTGAAGCGCATGCTATTCCCTGCAAAAATAACAAACATACAAATTCATAGAGGCCGGGTTAATTTGCTTTAATAGACAGCTAGGCCTAACTCCATCGGTGGTCCATATAGTAACCCGGTTTCTTCTGAATCCATCTTTAATTTTCCGGGTCAATGTTCCAAGGAAGATGCAGAAGACCCGGATCACTTTGCTCGTTAATTGATCCGAATATTGCGGAAAGGATTCACTTCCTATCCATTCCGGATATCCCGTCCAGCACTTAATGCGTATCACAGAAAATCAGGATGGGTATCCCTTATCCCAAAAATTTCGGTTCCCGCCCGTTGGCCTAGGTTCTCCCACCCGTACCTATAAATAGGTACCTAGGGGGTGACCTAACCCCAACGGTCCATTCCTTCCTTTCTCTTCCTCCTCACCAGTGCTCCCCCATCCGAGCTCACAGAGCGCCGCCACGGAGACCGCGCGCACGTCGCCGGAGCAGAACCGCCGCCGGCTGCGTTCTTCCACAGTCTGCCCCGCGCCGCTGCCAAACTCCGCCGCCGCGCCTCCGAGCTGCCCGCCGGGAGTCGCACGTGGGCATCGCGACTGCGCCATTTGTCGCCGTCGCATCCTCCTCCAATCCACGCCGGTAAGATTCCTATTCCCCTTGACTCAATGGGTAATTTCTTCGTTTTTGACCTAGACTAGATCTAGGTCCGCCCGCGGCCATTTCTTGGCCCGCGCCGAATTAGGTCAAACACTTCCATCCTAGCTCATCCACTTGCTTGATTACTGATCCCATAATACTCTCCTACCACTTGTAATCATTAATTTCTCCACAAAATCGATAGTAAATTTTCCAATCTAGATGTAGTCCACTCAGATCTCCGCGGCTGTTCAGGGATACCCGGGAATTCCTCCTCTTCCGGTTGTTTTATTCACACTAGATAGCCAGGCAATCAATCTCCTTTCACGATGGTTTGCTGATATTTAGATATCCCATGATTTCCGTACTGCTTTGTCGATACTCGGATAGTTCGTAATCTTCATACTGTTTGCCAATACTCGGAAAATCCACAGCTTCCGAGTCTCACGCTCCATACCTTTTTGTCTTGTGTTTTGCAGACCGAACCCATGGCTCCCAAGAACAAAGGGAAACAGCCGGCTAAGCCAAGGATGACCCAATCAATATCCGCCAACTGGGCGCGATCTACTGTGACCAAGGCCAAGCTAGAGGAGCTGGCCGAGTTAGGCGTCCTCCCCCCTCAGGAAGAGATCCACTGGAGGGTGCCGGGTGACGAGACCCGGCCTTCCCCTAATCCGGACGAGGTAATATGCTTCGTCGAACATGTGATCCGGGGGTTTCGCCCCCCGGGTCACTCCTTTTTCCGCGAGGTCCTTAACCACTACGGCCTCCGGGTGTTCGACATAGGGCCTAACTCTATGTTGAAGATAACCCACTTCATAGTCCTTTGCGAGTCTTATTTGTGCATTCCGCCAAATTTGGCTCTCTTTATAGAACTTTTCCAGTGCAAACCGTGCCGCGAAAGCGGTGACGGGGCGCTCTTGGCTTGCGGCGGGGTTTCTATCCAACGCCGCAAGAATTCTCCCATGCCGACTCTCAACCTGAACTCACATGTCAAGCATTGGCAACTTTCCTTCTTTTATTGCCGGGATACCTCCCCACCCGGCGAAAGGAAGTTGCCGGGTTATTCGGAGGGTCTCTTGGATATTTCCGATACTTTTAATGCTTTCCCCCCTGAGTCGGACAGGGAAGCCATTCATCCCCTTCTATAAAAAATAGCCGTTATTTCTGCCCAAGGCCTCCTTGGGCTTAACTTGGTCAAGACATGGGTGGACTTCCGGATCCAGCCCAACTCCATTCGCGCCAAGCTGATGTGTGACTAGTCGGGGCACGTCACAGACGCGCTCCGATATTCCTCAAAGAATTACCCAGCTGGTGACACCAACAAGACCATCAAGAGCTTCCTGACTGAGAAGCTGGAGGTGATTAAAAACATCGCCGGGTTAGCACCGTTTACCCGGGATAACCCGGCTCCAGCGGTAAAATCTGATACTTATACACTTATCCTCATACTTTGACTTGATACAACCACTAACTCTCATTTTCATGCTTTTACCTCAGGCTGATATTGTCTTTTGGAATATTGAGACCTCCCCTTCCTCCGGAGACCCGGAAGAAGATGAAGAACCGGTTGATAATGATGAAGGTATTGTCCGGGTCTTCGATCAACTTCACTTACACCATTTTGCTTTCACATATCTCACTTTTTCCGAATATACATTCTCGGCTTTCAGGGTTGGAGGACAAGGACGACAAGGAGGACCCGGAGGCTACCGAGTCCGATAAAAGCGAAACTGAACAAGATGTAACGGTTGGGGCCAAGAGGAAAACCAGAGGAGTGGTATCTAAGGTTCCATACTCCCTCATGTCCTCCGAACCTTATTCTTTTGCTAACATGTGTAAACTTAACCAACAACTATCCAACCCATCACACTTGAAGGACCCGCCTTCGGCCAAACGCAGGGTGACACGGAGTTCCCCGGGTGACGATCCCCTCAACCCGGGTATCTCCTCACCACCAGCTCGCCGTGCCGGTACTCCTCCATCTCAACCTTCCAACTCACCTCAACGTCACCCCTCCCCCAACCATCCACTAGCCGGACAGTTCCGGGTCCCTCTATCGGGTCCTGTGACAGCTTCATCTGCTTCCAGCATCGAGCTCCCACCAGATTATGCCGTGAACACCGGGTGAGATTTTGCTATATGATATCCTCGTGTATTTGCTAATTTTCATTCAATAACGCTAACTATTTCTCTCTCTTTTCCTTAGCGCCCAAGTCACACTCAGTGACCCGGAGAACATGGAGACAGATACCCGGGACACTGAAGGCCCGGTTGATGATGTACATGCCGCGACTGGCGGCCCTGAAGAAGAAGTCAAGGGGCAAGATTCCCCAATAGACTCGGCCAAGCAGGATGCCGGGTCTCCAAAGCATGCTGATGGAACCGGTGATGAGGACGCGGGAGTCTTGGGTACAAGGATGGGTACCCCCACCCCTGACCCCCAGGCCACCCAGGTATCGTCTCCAAAGCCGGATCAAACTCCTACTCCGGGTTACCAGGCAGCCGGGAGTTCCGGCACCAAGCCCGAAGACATGAGCTTTGCTGAGATGCTCGATGCTCTACATACTTTGAGAGCTGATGAAGAGGGTATCCTGGAGGCCCTAATAGCTAAACACGAGGTAAACTGTACTAATACTGCTTGTATACTCATATAGTCCCCTAGTTCCGAGTGAATTTATGCATAATTTGCTTGGAACTTTCATACATAGCCGACTGATACTTTTGTTTTGTCCGACTGACATTTCTTTGTGTTTTCGTATAGGCCTACGTAACGCACTCTGAGAAGAGAGCTAAACTTCAAGGCGGAACGAACAAGGCGGAAACGAAGCTACGTGAATCGGCTGAAGCTGAAGCTAAGAAAGCCGGGAAGCAGGCAAAGAAGTATAAGAAGAGATGCAATGCTCTTATCGTTCTCTGATATGTAAAATTTCCCGACTGACTGATATTTAAATTTGTCTGGATGTTCTGGGGGATACTCGGGGTTCCTAACTTTGGATGTTTCTGCTTTTCTGCAGGGGCTGATGAGGAAATTCCGGATGTGGATGAAGTAGTTCTGCTGAAGAAGGTAAAGAGCACCATCCGGCAGCTCTGTGCTGGGACTAAGTGGGCCGTGAAAGCTGTCAGGTGTCCAAGCACTGGGAATGGTGGTTCGAACGCGCTGCTTGATGCGTGTTCTACCATCCCCGAGTGGATTAAACACTGGAAGCGTTCATCCTGCCAGGTTGGGGTGACCCGGGGTCTTGCCTTGGGGAAAGCATACTTTCCCAAGCTTGACCCGACAAAGCTTGTTGGCGGGTTTCCAGAGTTCAACCACGATGGCTCCCCGTTTTTACCTAAACATTACAAGGGCATTCAGACATAAGTTCGTGACGCAGCCAGCCTGATTGCCGGCAATTTGGATGTCATCCGGATGGTGCCGCCGTATGATGCACAAGACAGGGCAATTAAGTCGGATCTTCCGAAGCCCTTTGACATGCTGGTGCGGTGGAAGGCGGAATCTGCCCAACTGAGGGAAGAAGCTGCGAAGAAAAAAGCTGAAGCCAATACTGCGCCTGCTAGCTCCACGCCAGTTGTCCCTCCTCCTTCGCGTGCCAGTGCCACTGCTAATCCGGATGCTGCTGCTACCAAGACTGCTGAAGAACAAGTCAAGGAACAGGACCCGGCTGGCAAGGGCAAGGACAGGATGGATGCCTCAACCCAAGATGCCGAGTAATCTTTTCTATCCGTTGTCATATCGAATGCGTCATTCGGCCAATGGGCCTTTTAAACAATTTTTTGATGGTGCGCCTGTGCACCTTTGATACTGCTATCATGGTTTGTAATGCACTTTGATACCTTAGTAGCTTTCGTAGCCCTTCTGGCATTTGGATGAATTTGATATCTATCTTCTTTTCAGCTTATATATTCTTGATTTTACGACTTACTTTGTGGTTCCTATTGTGAGACTCGGTTTCCGAGTATCGTGGGTTTTGACAGGTGGACTTTTCTCTAAGTCCCCAAGTCCCCAAGACTCGGATTTTTGGGTTTTTGAGCTTAATAGCTAAATAATTTGTTTCTTTTTCCAAATTCCCAAGTCCCCAAGGCCCGAACTTCCGAGTCTAGGGTGTTAGGTCTTTCAAAGAGACCAAACCGTTTTAGCTAAGCCCAAAACCTAGAGCCGTTTCACATAGGTTTTGAAGTTATGCTTAATAAACCTTGAGTTTCCGGCTATTAACCTTGTACTCTGCATAGCTTGTGGTTTAGATGACCCTTTTGACTCTCTTGTACTGTAAGCCGGCTTTCGCGTGGATAATCATGTTGCTACATCTATACGAAGACAGGGTCAAGCAAGTCCCATTGGGCATCATGACTGATTGTGATCATATGCGAGCAAATCATGCCACTTTAGTGCGAGTCACATCGAGCTTAAGTAAGAAAAGTCAAGAAAGTTTGGCTCCTTTGTCCGGTTATAAGCTTGCAGCCGTACTCGTTTGCGAGTAATCGGCCCTTATAACTCATAGGCATCGTGGACGGGTCTTTGAGTTTGTAACTGTGCTATTCAAGCAATCAGCCCCCAAGACCTAAATATATGCAAACTGCTAAAGAAACTAATGTACTAAAAACAGTAAATGATACTTACCTGGAATGAAAAGGAAATAATATATTTTTTAACCATCTCTTTATTGATATGAGAAAAGTTAGGTCAGCAAGCCGCCTCATTAAAAACCCTCCAGTCCCCTTAGGTACCCTGGATAGGAAAAGAGTGCGTCTGAAACCTGCTGCCTATTACATCGTGCAATTCCGCTTTGTGAATCTAGCATGTACTAAGTATAGTAGGGATGTAGCTGAGCCACGTTCCATGGTCTTTCTTTCTCTTGCATAGATGAAGTGGTATGAGCGGTGTCATTAACCGTAGCCGACTCTTCCCTTGCCTCTATCAAGTAATATGATCCATTGTGCAGATTCCGACTTATGATGAACGGTCCTTCCCATGGCGGTGATAACTTGTGTTTTCCTTCCTTTGATTGCACCAAGCGCAGAACCAGATCTCCTTCCTGGAAGACCCGGGTTTTCACGCGCCGGCTATGATATCTCCGCAGATCCTGCTGATATATGGCTGATCTCTCCAAAGCTTGTTCCCTGTGTTCTTCTAGCATATCCACGGCGTCTTGCCGGGTCTTCTCGTTCTCCACCTCGACATAAGCCGATACTCGAGGCGAATCATGAATAATATCACTCGGCAACACCGCCTCTGCACCATAAACCATGAAAAACGGTGTCATCTGAGTAGATCTGTTAGGTGTGGTGTTGATACCCCAAACCACTGAAGGTAACTCTTCAACCCATGCACCAGCAGCTCTGATACACGGGACTCGCAACCGTGGCTTTAATCCACGAAGCAATTCCTGATTTGCTCTCTCCACTTGTCCGTTAGCCTGTGGGTGAGCCACTGAGGCTATGTCCAAACGGATGCCATTGTTTCCACAGAACTTTTCCATCTCGCCAAGGGACATGTTGGTTCCATTGTCGGTAATTATGCTGTGGGGGTACCCGAACCGATAGATAATCCTTTTCAGGAACTTGACTGCTGTAATTGCTTCACAATTGGTAACTAGCATGACCTCAACCCACTTGGTAAACTTATCAACAGCCACTAAGAGATGTGTCTTTTTGCAAGGTGACATGTGGAAGGGGCCAACCATATCCATACCCCAAACAGCGAACGGCCAGGTTAACGGGATAGTCCGCAGTTCCATAGCCGGCACATGGATTTGGCGAGCGTGCCTTTGACATCCGTCACACCTTGCCACCAAGCGCTCCGCGTCTGCTAGGGCCGTGAGCCAGAAGAAACCATGTCGATAAGCTTTGGCCACGAGGGATCTTGTGGATGCATGATGCCCGCAATCACCTTCATGGATCTCCTTGAGGATCTGTCGGCCTTCTTCTGGTGCTACACAGCGCAAAAAGACTCCTGCTGCACTTCTTTTGTATAACTCTCCATTGATGATAGAATATCCTTTTGCTCGCCTCAGAATTTGTCTTGCTAATACCTCCTGCTGTGGTAACTCGCCCCGTGATAGGTAGGCCAAGAACGGCTCTGTCCACTCGGGAACAGCGCGTACTGTGGCCACGAGCTCCAAATCCGGGTCTTGATTTGCCAGTTCTTCCTCAGACTCGGTTTTAACTGACGGTCGCCATAGCTCATCCAGGAAAACATTAGGTGGAACCGGCTCTCTGCGCGAGCCGAGTCTGGCGAGTGCGTCTTTCGCCTCGTTTTTTCTTCTGTCTATGTGCTCCACCTCATACCCGGAAAAACATCCGGCAACCCTGTCCACCTCTCTGCGGTATGCTGCCATAGTTGCATCTTTTCTATCCCAAGTTCCTGAGACCTACTGTACCACAAGGTCCGAATCTCCAAAGCATCGTATCCTCTTAATGTTCATCTCCTTGGCTACCTTTAAGCCATGCAACAGGGCCTCATACTCGGCCACGTTATTGGAACAATCAAAGTGAATCTGCAACACGTAACTTAACTTGTCTCCTTTGGGTGATGTTAGCACTACTCCACCTCCTGACCCCTCGTATTGCTTGGAACCATCAAAGTGCATTATCCAAGACTCGGAGTTTGGGGCCATGGTGGGCATGCCTGTGTGAGTCCAATCGTTAATGAAATCAACTAGAGCTTGAGATTTGATTGCTGACCTGGGCTCGTAGTTGATATGATAATCTCCCATCTCGATCGCCCACTTGGCTATTCTACCTGTTGCGTCCGAGTTTCTGATGATATCCGACATTGGTATAGAACTAACCACTGTTATGGGGTGTTCCTGAAAATACGGCTTCAGCTTCCGGCTAGCCATGAAGACCCCGAAAACCAGCTTTTGCCAATGTGGGTAACGCTGCTTTGCCTCTGATAATACCTCGCTGACGTAGTAAACCGGCCTCTGGACCGGCTGATCTTTTCCAAGCTCCTTACGCTCGACAACAACGACTGCGCTAACCGCCCGGGGCCCGGCTGCAACGTACAATAGCATGGGCTCTTTAGGGCCCGGGGCTGCTAGGACTGGTGCCTCAGATAACTGCTTCTTTAGTGCCTCGAACGCCTCGTCCGCCTCTTGGTCCCATACGAATTTATCAGATTTCTTCAAGAGCCGGTACAATGGTATTGCCTTCTCTCCGAGTCTGGATATGAACCGGCTAAGCGCTGCTACACACCCTGTGAGCTTCTGAACATGCTTCAAATTTTCCGGCTTTTTCAGACTCTGGATAGCTTTGATTTTATCCGGATTTGCCTCAATTCCTCTCTCGGAAACGATAAAGCCGAGTAATTTCCCGGCCGGGACTCCAAAGACACACTTTGTCGGGTTAAGTTTCATCTGGTACCTTCTCAGGTTCTTGAATGTTTCCTTTAGATCATCAATAAATGTCTCCGTTTTCCTGGTCTTGATCACCACATCATCCACGTATGCGTGAACATTGCGTCCGATTTGGTCCTCAAAGCACTTCTGGATACACCGTTGATAGGTTGCGCCAGCGTTCTTCAATCCAAACATCATGGTTTTGTAACAAAAGGCCCCAAAAGGGGTTATGAACGATGTTTTCTCCCAATCTTCCTTCTTGAGCTTGATCTGATGATACCCGGAATATGCATCCAAGAAACATAATAGGTCACTTCCAGCCACTGCGTCTATGATCTGATCTATCCTTGGTAGCGCAAACGGATCCTTTGGGCAATGCTTGTTGAGACTCGTATAATCAATGCACATCCTCCACTCGTTAGTCTTTTTCATCACGAAAACCGGATTTGCTAGCCACTCCGGGTGAAATACTTCCATGATAAAGCTGGCTGTAAGCAGCCGTGCAATTTCTTCTCCTATAGCTTTCCTTCTTTCTTCATTCATCTTTCTCAGGCCCTGATTCACAGGCCTAGACTTGGGATCAACGTGCAAACTGTGCCTGCCAGTTCTGTAGGGATACCCGGCATATCGCTGGGCGTCCAGGCAAACACATCCTGATTCGAACGAATGAACTCCACAAGTGCTTTTTCCTGCTCTCTGTCCAGGTTAGATCCTATAGCGAATTGCTTAGAGGGATCACCCTCGACAAAAGCTACCATCTTGGTGTCCTGCGCTGCCTTGAACTTTGCTCTCTCATCTTCAGTATTCGGCCTTTTTAACGCCGTTCTGTCATCCGGGTCTACTTGAGACCGGTAATACTTGAGTTCCTCTTTTCTGCAAGCTTGTTCAGCCATTGCCGCATCTCCTTCGTCGCACTCAGCCGCTATATCCCGGCTCCCGTGTATGGTGATGGTCTGCTTGGGACCCGGGATTTTTAGCTATAGATACACATAACACGGCCTGGCCATGAACTTAGCATAAGCCGGCCTTCCGAATAGCGTGTGATAAGGGCTGCGCAGCTTGACCACCTCGAAGGTGAGCCACTCAACCCGGAAATTGTCCTTCGATTCTCCAAAAGCTACCTCCAATGTGATTTTTCCCTCGGGGCACGCTGAGTGACCCGGTACTATCCCGTGAAAAACTGTTGAACTCTTCTGTAGCTGGGACTCCTTGAGACCCATGCGTAGGAAGGTTTCCCAATATAAGATGTTGATGCTACTACCTTCGTCCATTAAGACCTTTTTCAGCTCATAACCATTAACCTGCGGCGCAACCACCAATGCTAAGACTCCCGGGTGTTCTATCCTTTCCGGGTGATCCCTTCTGCTCCACGTTACATCCTGCTCCGACCATCTCAGGTATCTCGGAACGGCTGAGGAAACCGAGTTTACCGCCTTTTTCAGTATCTTTTTATCCTTGTTGGAAATTCCTGTAGTATGCACGTGGTACTGTCCCAATTGCTTAGGGTTGGCTTGGAAACCTCCAGCTCCCCCCTGGTTATTACCCGGATTTCCGCCTGCCGGGTTACCGGCTGGGGGTGGGCCGTTGCCCGGGTTTCCACCCGGACCCGGTCCTCCTCCCCGACCCGCACCTCGCATGGCCTTGTTTACTTCCTCCTTCTTCCATCTCTGTAGGTCCGCACATTGCTCCAATGAGTGATTAGCCGGCCTACCGTTCCTTCTGTGCTTTGGGCACGCCATTCTGAAGATATCCCAATTGTTACCCGGCCTTGGCGGTCCTTGATAATTTCCTCCGTTATGGTTTCCTCCATTGAAATTTCCTTCTGCCCTAGGTCTCGAAGACCCGGATTCTGTACTAGCGACAAACTCGGAGCTTCCTTCAAACGGGCGCTTGTTCTGGTTGTTCCCATTGTTACCTCCATTGTTACCTCCATGGTAACCCGGCGTTGATCCATTGCCGGCTCTTCCATTGTTACTTGTGTTTGCTTTTGCTTTCTTGTCATCGACGTCCTCTTCTGTAGTATCCGTTGCAGCGTGTTTGTTGCATGCGTCCATTAGTTCTCCCATCGTAACCTCTGAAGCATTCCGACTGGATTTCATGCGAGTTAACTTTTGCACTAAAGGTATGTACTTGCACGTCTGTGCCATAGCTTGTAACGCATCTTTGGGCTGAATATCTGTGGATGAGTGAAGTATCTCCATAACTCGCCGCACCCAACTGCGCGCCAATTCTCCCTTCTTCTGGACACATCGCTCCAGGTCATCAATAGTAAATAGCTTTCTGCACGTCCCATGAAAGTGGTTGATAAACGCGGTTTTCAATTCCTCCCACGATTTGATAGATCCTTCCGGTAGATTATTGAACCATAACTTGGCTGCTCCTTCTGACATCATTAAGTACATGAACTTGGCCTGAAGATTTTCAGATGCGTTGCGAATCGACATAGCCATCTCATAGCTGCTCAACCATGTTTCCGGATCCATAGTCGGCTCGTAATTTACTACTTTACCCGGTTCCTTGAACTTATCCGGGTAAGGCTCAGCCCTGATGTTATCCGACAGACACTTAGGCCCAGCGAGATTAGTCGGAACTGGCCTTGCCCGGGAAACGTGCGATCCTGCGGGGGGTGCGGCTGGACGCGACACTGCTGCTGGTCCGTGCACCGCAGACCCGGCCGCGGCTCTCCTGGCTCTGGAACTATCCACAATAGCTTGCGCTGCTGATGCTGCTGGTACTACTTGAGCGCGGGGAGGAGGCGGCATTTGCTGCTGCTCTGCCCTCCTTCACGCTGAAGTCGTCTGAATATTGCCGGTATTGCCTCGTTGCTGGCTGATATACGGTGTCCCGTGCATTCCACTTCTATTATCCGGGTAATTAACTTGCTGCGCCACCGCAGTGCGCAATAGATCTATCGCCCGCCGGGTCTCCTCTGCGTGGGGTGACTCTCTCACGGGGATTTGATTCAATGCGAGTGTTGCTGCGTACACATTATCCATGGGGTTGTTGTAATGACCTGCTGGCGTGCGAAATCGTGATGGTGGTGGTGGTGGTAATGTATTGCCGGTGGTAACTCCAGTCTGTAATGTGGGTAACCCGGCCTGCACGTTTACCGACTGTGCTCCTCCAGTTGCGGGTTGATGTACAGTTCCTTGGTTCACCGCTGGAATCGGCTGATCCTGAGGTGTGATGAATAGTGCGGCCGGGTTTATGACTCCACCCGTTGCCGGTAATCTGGTCTGGTGCCTTTGATGCACCCTGGTTGTCTCTTCTTGGAGCCGATTCTCTAATGCATCCAGCTCACGCCGGCGCGCGGCCATCCCTTGTTTTTCTGCTTCCACTTGCCTTCTCTGTTGCTCCAATGCACGTCGGGCTACATCCAGATCCCTAACACGTTCCACCGCGTTTTCCGGGGTTATGACTGTGGCTAGAACGGTGGGATCCAGGATCAGGTTGTTGTTGAACAGGGCCGGGTGTTGCGGGTTTGAGGGACCCGCCCCTGGCGTCCGGTTTGCCAGATATCCGAACGTGTTCGCCTGCAACTCATTATCCGCCGCATGGCTGGTAACTGATGCCGATTCTCCGTCCACCCGGGTCAGAACCGGGTTTCCATCAACCGGATTTTGCTGCTGGGCCAATGCTTGCGCCGCTCTAACGGCGGCCGCGGTCACGTTCCCCTGGTTAAGATTGGTTGCAGGAGCCGTGTAAACAGCGACCTGGCGTACCATGCTTGGCGTAGACTCATACTCTTCTTCATCACTTCTATTCTCCTCGTACCGGTCCTCCAGCAGGTGCAGGATAGACTCGGTGTCATTTTCTCTCACGACCCGGCCACGCGGGGTCCATGCCGGCTCCTCTGGCTGTTCCCTCTTCGTGGTGGGCTCTTCTATCGGATCTATCGTCCCGACCGATTCCTCTCCATCAGACTGAACGCAAGTGGCCTCCCCTGACACAGAATCAAATCCAAAATCATCAGGGATTGAACCAGACGTACGTACCATGCCAATGAAGATGTTGATCCGGCCGATTGTCACAACAGATCCGGACTCGAGCAGATCCGACTCTGGCCCCCAGCCAAAATCGTCCACCATCTTTTCTCCTTCGGGGTTGGTGTAGATCTCGCCGATGACGTGGTTCTTCATGTTCTCCCGAGCTTCTCCCGTGATGTAATCACCCTTGGACGTAGGCCCCACGGTGGGCGCCAACTGTCGTGGGATAATCACGGCAGACGTTACCGGGGGTAACTTGTCTTGAGGCAAATCGACTCGAGTGTTTGGGAGAGGGTTTAGCTCAAAGGAAACCATGGTGATATGCGATCTGGTAGCCGGCAATCAAGTCGCCGAGTCTCCGATCTAAATATATTATCTCAACTCTCGGGCTACAATGGATACTCGATAGCTCGCAATCCGGCGATTGTACTCTTGCTTATGCTAAAAACTTGTCTAATCCTAACCTAGGGACCGGCTTATATAACATCCGGACCCCCTGGCTTACTCTCCAAGGCGTACTCTGAATCCTACCCGGACACTGCTTACAAACCCTAAACTTCCTTACCGGAACCCACAATCCGGGTTGCGGCGCCTATGTTCCTGGGCCTTCTAGAAGCTCCTTTATCCTAAGCCGGGTCTTGCGCAGCGTCCTTTGGGCCAAGTTACTCCTTGGCGTTAGCCTATCGGGTTATCATCCCTCCATCAGGTCTGCTGCCACGGCATGTACGAGCGCGGCGGGGAGCTCCAGGTCCTGCTGGAGTACATGGACGGCGGCTCCCTCGACGGGCGCCGCATCGCCGCCGAGCCCTTCCTGGCCGACGTGGCACGCCAGGTGCTCTCCGGTATCGCCATATATGCTTCCCGTTTTGATTGTGAATGTGTTTATCACTAATCCATGAGTACTAGGAACTGGTTTGTCTCTTTTTTGTTTAAGAGAAGTATCATGCCTTTGGTGATATTGGAGTGTATCTATCACTACTAGGAACTGGTTTGTATCTTTTTTGTTAGATCTGTTACTGTCTTATACAAGTTCAAGGTCTTTGTTGTTCTTGGAGTAATTCAGTTTCAGCATTGTTTGTACCCACACATCAAGCTGAAACCTGTAGTACATGTAGGAGAAAGAAAATTCAGTAAGGAAGTGCAATGCAGATAGCAACAAGAAAATTCAGTAAGGAAGTGCAATTCGGATCATTATGTTGTATTATAAGCGTTTGATTCTTCTTGATACACACTTTGTCCGGGTAGCAACAAGATATTGCATGGAAATTTTATGTGTACTTCTAGGAGTAGGACCGTGTTCTTGATTTGTGTACTGCATAGGACTATTAGTGATTTGTGTACTGCATAGGACTATTAGTTACAGCCTCTGCTGCTACTAACTTCTTCTCCTCTTTATTTTGCAGGCTGCTAGAATGGTAGGGGATTACATAGAACAAAAGGACCATCCAATAGCAAAGTAGCCCACGTTGTACTGGGATGCCACCGAGCGAAGGTGCTCCATATTAGTTATAGAGGGACATCAGTATAACTGCAGCAGACTCCTTTATTCTCCTTGCTTTCTACTATTCTGTTGTGTATTATTGTCCTGCAAAGTTATTGTGGTTGCACTAGCTAGCTCAAGTTGCACCATTACTTGGAATTGTTTGTATGATTGTGTGGTTGTGCATGCTGCTGTATGCCAAATTTCTGTATTTTGAGTTGGCATTCCATTTATAAGTTGTCTATATATGCATTCGATGTCCCAGTGAAGATAAAATATAGGTCCAAACATCAAATTAATATGTTATAGTCAAAACATCAAACATTAGTTGGTCATATCTGCTGTAAATGAAATGTGAAGTCAAGAATTTCCTGAACACTTGGATATATTTTGGTGCTAGTTAATTAGAAAATGACTGTGATTAGAAAATTGTTCATCTAGTCTTGTGTCATGAATTCCCTGAACTAGTACTTGAGAATAACTATGTTTAGCACTTGTAGCTAGAGCTGAAGCAAGATCTGCTGATAGCCAATCGGCTTTGACATTTCATGAGATCAATATAAGTTGTCTCCATCTGTTACTATTGGTAGTGCTCTTCTTAGTACCATAAGTGCTGTAAGTTCTTACTATTATTTAGTACCATAACTGCTGCTGTATCAAGATAAATTGCCTCCATTTCTGTTGTGTTGGTTGTGTCAATTATTGTTGCATTGTAAGTTCTTTGATTCTCTAATTTATTTATCAAGTATGAATCCCAAATTTAGTATTTCACACTCCAAATTAGTAAACCTTGTTCTCTAGCAGTGCTACTATGTTTATATATTGTCTTTGATTCTCTGATTGTTCAGTGTTTATCTAGTTATTCCATTTTTCTCAATTGTGTATTTACCATTTTGGGATTTTCTTTTTGTGTACTTTAAGGATGAGCCTGATGGTGATGATGACATACAAGATCTTGCTGCTTATCTCAGGAGGTTACATAGATGATGAGGACCACGGGGAGTGGTTTCTGTATACTGGAAGGTTTGCTAGCTTGACCCTTGTACTCTCTTGTCTGATCCTGGATACTTGTACTTATTATTTCTGTAAAATCATTTGTACTGACAGTGGTGGAAGGGATCTAAGCGGGAACAAACGAAAGAACAAGGAGCAGTCTTCAGATCGGAAATTTGAAAGTTCTAATGCTGCTTTGCAGCCTTAGCTGCTTGAAGGGTTACCCAGTAAGGGTTACCCAGTGGGGAAGGAGGGGCACTTCTTCACAATCTTCAATGCCTTCAAGCCCCACCCCGAGCACAAGTGCGTACTGCTCTTCTACCCTCTCTCTGTATTGCTGCTTGATGCGTGCCCAGTGTAGATAGATTATCTCAAATTTTTGTCTAGAATTATGGGTTGCTCATCTGCACCCTCGTGGGTTTGATTGGCTATCCGTTAGTGCCTGTTTAAGGGATTCTAGGGTTCTAGCTGCAACGTAGATGCTGCGCGAAACAACATAGGCATGATACTTGTGCTCGTAATTGTGATATACCTTAGCCTTTGCACTTTGTACGGTATGGCTTTGTGAAATTGAGTTGGGTTTTGTGTTGTAGGTCCAAGCTCGTATGCAACATTACTGGGGACACCATAAACAAGTCAGAGGAGCACATCTGGAAGCATGTAAATGGGAAGAGGTTTCTGAATAAACTAGGTAACTTTTGTGCAGTACTATTCTGTAGAGCTAAATGTGGCGACTGGAACATCATTCGACGTTTTCTCATGTATTCCTTTACTGTTCGTGGTTGAAGAACCATGAATGAGTTTTCCCTACTGTTTCCACCCAGTAAGATTGTGAAGAAGTGCCCCTCCTGCCCCACTGGGTATCCTGCTTGAGGCAAGGGTGGCCGCACTCCACGGGCGCAGAAGATTGTTCAGAAGTGCCCCTCCTGCCCCACTGACATCTGCGAGTATCTGGAGAACCCACCCACAGGTACAGTTAGTGTATTTCTTCAGTTTTGTGGATATCCATGACTATTGTAGTGTTCTTTAAAGAACTCATTTATGTTCACCAACCAGAACTCTATGCGGTTTAATTTCTTCCCATTCTTTTCATTTGTAAGCTGTTTGTGAAGGAAATGAAGCATCTAATTTCTACCATAGATTATTGATCGTAAGCACCTTAATTTTATTGTATTATTGGGCATGCGGTTATTAATTTGAGTTAAATGGTTTGACTGGAGTTTGAACCAAATATTCATCTTTTCAGGTTGCAATATTTGTTGTTGAGGCTGCTGCTGCTGTGACATTCATCTTGTCAGGGTGCAATATCCGTTGTTGAGACTGCTGCCTCTTTGACAGAAGATTAGATGAAGCCACATTTTAGATAATGTAGCCACCACATTTTGGTGCCTATGTATCTGTTCTGATGTATGTACCTTGTTGGATCTATTGTAATTAGACTTGTTCCTGCTCTGTTGATGCGGATTTGTATCTATTGTTGTGAATATTTGATCAAATCATTTCTGGATTTCACATTTTCTGATAGAATTATTGATTGTTTGCTGTAGAAATGTGAAACAAACGAAAGCTGTAAATTAATAAGACCAAAACCTTTAGTGGACCATATAGTATTTGGGCTCTGAAAAGGCTATGGCCCAAACGATCGTGGACCAAGAATGCCATGGCCCAAATAAACAAAAAAAACTATCAAATCGTGTAAAAACAAAGGCCCAGGATAGGAAAAGGCTCAGAAATATTCGTCTTGGTCCATTTAGGCAAAAAAGTAAGTCAGGAAAAATCGTAAAAAGGCTTATTTATCGGGCCTGGCCCATATGGAGGAGCTGCATGGACTGGGCTGAATCTCTTCCATGACCCACTCAGTTGGTCATAATTTTGCCACGTAGGATTGGCCACGTAGGATCTGACGTGGCTATGGCAGGATATCACATGACCAAATCAATTGGTAATAGGGTTATGACCCCTCTGATTGGGTCATAGAGTCTATGACAATTCCATTCAATTAGTCATTGACGATCAAATAAGACGCTCGGTATGTGACTTTTCATTTTTGGTCAAAAAGGGGTCATGAATGAAACTACGTGACCTTCTAGTGACAAAAATTGAGGGTCATGTATCAACATATTTCTTGTAGTGATCGTGGGAGGAATAGGACTCCCCGCAACCTATTAGTCCCGCTGCAATCTTGCCCAGGATGCCACAACGTAGTTCGGGCTTTCCATTTGGGTAGACACATCACCAATTCTGCAGGTACAATGGCAACAACGTTGAGGATGATGATGGTATGTTACCGAGGTGCGTACAATTATATAGGTTTCTGCGGTATGACGTGGAGAGGACAGTTCCGGTCAGGTTTGATCCGTTTCGCGCGTAGGCGCAAACGGCTAGGTCCGCTTCGAAGCACCGGCCGGACTCTCGAGGCGGTCCCAACCTAGCTAGGTGGCTACCTGGACATGTTTGTGGTTAGGTGAAGTGTTGTGCCGACAGTCTCAGGACAGTCTCGGTGCGTGTGGCTACAGTAGTGCATCCCTGCAGGGTTAAATCTTTTCGAGAAGGCGTATCGTCTGCGCTTATGTGACGATCTTGGAGAAAGTGCTGGCTTACAAGAGTCAGATAACTTACACCTAATGATATTTGTTAACCTGTGCGATAACGAGATTACTATTTCAACATGTGTGAGTTTTTCCTCGGGTTACCTCCTGACATTGGTTGATGGGGGTAAATCCTGGATGGGTTTGCTTTGGTGAGTAGTTGTAGTTGGTTTTGTCGCGCTTTCTCATCCGTTTCTAATAGACGAGAGTTGTAGCGTGTCTCCATGGACTGCTTAGTGCCGCCCGCTGCCGCTTCATTACACCAACCTCTTCCTTGGTACCCAAAGTATTTGTATCTTGTGATGACTGTTGCATTGGTATCTTGTGAGTATTGCTTTCCGCCTGCCGATACCTTCAAGTACTGACCCCATGATTCGGGGCTGTATTCACAATGCAGTCAGCAGGTTTGAAGTTGACGATGTTAGTTTGGGAATCCCTCCGGCTTGGCCTGGGCAGGGATTGGACGCCATCGGTTATCTTCGAGACTCTTAGTCCAATTTGTATCTTATCCGTAGTCGGATATTGTTTTTCGTTTTCCGCTGTTATCGGGATCTTTTGTATTGTATAAGTTGTATCCTTGACTCGTTTGAGTCGTCTTGTATATATCTCTTCTGTTGTTGTGGATTATTCGTGAAATGTTGTAATGGTATCAGAATTGACAACTCATGATCAGATATTATGTGGATTCTGACGGGAACGCTGAAATCCCCATAGTACCCGATCCAGGGGCGTCACACGGTGGTTCTTGACGGAGCTATGTTTGGTGATCGAGGTACGGCGAATGAGATTGGGACTGTGCCATGAAGCTGTTGAATGGAGGTGTAACCGGGAAGGGTGAAATCCCCCTTTTATAGCGGTATGCGGCGATTCGTGCTTTCCGTTAGGAACGGGTTGGATGAATGCCAGGCGTGGCGCAGTAACTATGGTGAACATGGGTGACTCCATGACGCCTCGATTATTGCGCGAGAAAGGAGGTGGCACGCGGTCACTTTCCATCTTCACGCGACGTTCAAGGCGCATGGCCCACCACTGATTGACATGACACCGCCAAACCTTGCAGCAGTCAATTCACATAGATGCTCTCTGAGACCGCGGATCAATAATCATGTCTTAGGATTTGGATAGAGCCGGACGGAACCTAAACGGGGCGTATTTCCCAAGAGTGCATATTGCAGGAAGTAGGGAGCCAGCGCTGGCTAATCTGAACCTAGGTAAACCATGTATACCCGCCACTGGTACTTCCGCTCCGTCTATCCCCACATCTCTACTTGGGGACATAGCACCGCACGTGGTGCCAAGTTCTGCGATACACCAACAGGGTGGATATTATCCCGAGAAAGAAAAGTGATACCGATTTATAAATTTGACGTGAAACGTGGTGGTTTTATGTTATTTACTCCTGCCCTACAAACACTACTTGCCGGTGCAAAGCAACGAACACAAAGATCCAAAAATCACGAACCAACCTGTGGTTGGATGGTTAGGAGGCTGGTTGTAGCCCCAGCCCACCAGAGTTCAAACCCTAGGTTTGACACCTGTGCGTGACATTTAGGCGGAATATTCTTTCAGTGGGAGGCGACGTTCCCGTCGACGGCGAGACGACTGTGGTGACTTCGTCAATCTCAAGACTCCGCCGGCTCAATCTCTCGGAGATGCTCATAGGGGTAGGGTGTGCGTGTGTGCGTCATAGGGGTGAGTGTATGCGTGTGTATTTGAGCGCTTGCCTTTGTATTGTGTTTCTAAAAAAACAGAGCCGAAAATCGCATACCATATCAATTATATACCCATGGATTCTTCAGGATGATTGTGATCGATATTTTACCATTATGTATGCTCCAAAAATTAGAGCGTCAATTATGGTACCAGACTTAATTAATTATTCTCCATATAGGAACTTATTGCCGGGTATCTGCCATACTAATTGGACAACTTGTGCGTTTCCAAAAAAAATCAATCTGCAATCAAAAGGAGATACGGGAACAGCGCTGCCTACCGCAAGTAAAGGAATCAATCTTACCACAAAATGGAAACAGGAAATTTGAGGAAAGGGACATTCCAAAAAGAACAAATTGGGCGTCTATATAAGCTCGCGCGGGTGTCGTTATTTGCCGATCGATTACTTCCGACGTTTTCGCTGTCTCATGATTAAGAGCGTAGTTGCTGTCAACCTGACCTACGTGATGGGCAATTTTCTTCTTCTCACCGCGTGGATGGTGCTTTTAGCCGGCGGAGGAACAACTGATGCCGCCACCCGGCTCCACCCAACCAGTGAACAGGTATATGTACTACTGCATAATCATCATCGATCGTGTTAATTGTATTTCTGACAACGTTTACAGTACTTGGTGATCCATCTGGCGGCCGGTATGTCTTGCCTAGCTAAACTTTGAAAATAGTTTGCTAATTTACACGTCCATTGATCAGGTGAAATTCCATGGGTCCAGCAACGCAACGAGCATGTTGTCTCAGAGATTGCTCGGTCGATATTCACCCCTTGATGCTGAATCTGGCTCCGTGATAGACTACGTAAGTACTTACTGGTCACTAATTTTACTAATGCATGTTGCTTGATGGACGACTAGTATGTCATGACAATACTCCGTATATAATAATTCTGCGCTGTGGCGTCACATATATAGTCTGCGGAGCACTGGACGGGGTTCATCGCCACGATGAACGTGTATGGCTTTAAACCTAAGCACTGAGCAGTACACCTCGGCCTCGGTTACTCTCTTTGACAATGGAGATGGCGCGACTACCAGCCTCAGTGTAGTCCAGATCGGCTGGGAGGTGAATGAAATTTTAACATGTCAGTGTCACATCTGGTCGACACCATAAAAGGCTCATGTTTGCTTCTTACATTGTTCTAGGTTGCACCAAAGACGTACGGTGATTCACTCACCCATTTAGGTGGATTGTGGACGGTGAGTACTCGATACATCACTACGGGATGCAGGCTAAACGCCGACGGCCAACCCCCGTCGGCGTATGCATGTTTGCCGTCGGCGTATCTAGACCCCGACGGTGGCCGTCGGCGTATCACCGTCGGCGTCTAGGTCCGTCGGCGACTGGCCTTCCCGTCGGCGTATCCCGTATAGGCCGACGCGGAGCCCCGTCGGCGTATATGGACGAAATTATTTAAATTTTTTTATTTAATTTTTTTTGAATTTTTTTTCAAATTTTTTATTTCACTTGTTTAACCACTTAATCACACTATAGTCACATTTATTTTATCTTTAATAATTTTTAATTCAAATCTAAATTACTCGTTTCTAGTAACACTTCCCGGTCGGTCACCCATCATGAGATTGCTCCAGGCCCAGCACGCTTAACGCTTAACTTCGTAGTTCCTTCGCTGTGATCTACCTAGAAACAACGAATGTGTTGTTAATAATATTATCCAATCAATACTGTTAACCTTAACCCTTGGACCATCATGTCACTCTCTTTTATTTTGTGAATTCAAACAATTATTTAAATAAAATATAATAACTAATAATAAATTTGAATTCAAATAATCTTGAATTTAAATAATAACTTTTCTATTTAATATTGAATAATTCATATCTATAAATCCGTAAATCGAAATTTGACAAATAATATGTCTATATCGATTAGAAAAATGAGAGAAATTCAAATATGACATCCATATAATATTTTCCATCATATATAAGACTTTTTTCTTTTCATTGAAGCAAAAAACCATTTTCTATGTTCCGAGTGTAAAAAATGGGTTTTTTTTGTGAAGGACCTACCATAAATATGTTGCAAAACTTGAGAGCTATAATTTTTGAAAATACTAGACCATGTTAGATGCACAAATAACCAATTTGTTTCATATGAAAATGTTTCCATCCACCTCTTTTGAAAAACACAAGTTTCTGCCGATTCCATTGGAAACTAGTCAAATTTGAACTACAGGTACCTCGTAGTTTGCTCATGATTTTTGGAAAAAATCATTTTTAGGTACACAACTACCTATTTCAACATAGATACACCAAGAGTTTCTCAATATTCAACCCCTAGGTACGAACAGTCATGCCCGCCGCCTTGACTTTTTCCTTAAACCGGCTTAGAAAATTCCAAAAAATTCAAAACAACCCAAAATGATGCGAGACCTTCGCGTGGTGTCATTATATAGGTCCAAGTATACACCAAAAATAGTAAACTTGGAATACGGCAGTTGTGTTGAAAATGTGTTCAGAAAAATTAGCTATCTCCTCCGAAAATTTTAGAGTTTCGGGCCAAATGACGACTGTTATGGTCATATCCATGGCATAGTTTGTTCAAATGTTCCCATATTACACACAAACATGCATCTTGGAAGCACGGACAATGTTGACGGGGGAAATTTTCCTTTTCATTGAAGCAAAAAACCATTTTCTATGTTCCGAGTGTAAACAATGAGTTTTTTTGTGAAGGACCTACCATAAATATGTTGCAAAACTTGAGAGCTATAATTTTTTTAAATACTATACCATGTTAGATGCACAAATAACCAATTTGTTTCATATGAAAAGGTTTCCATTCACCTCTTTTGAAAAATACAAGTTTCTGCCGATTCCGCCTGAAACTAGTCAAATTTGAACTACACGTACCTCATAGTTTGCTCATGATTTTTGGCAAAAATCATTTTTAGGTACACAACTACCTATTTCAACATAGATACACCAAGATTTTCTCAATATTCAACCCCTAGCTACAAACAGTCATGCCCGCCGCCTTGACTTTTTCCTCAAACGGGGTTAGAAAATTCCAAAAAATTCAAAAAAAAACCCCAAAATGATGCGAGACCTTCGCGTGGTGTCATTATATAGGTCCTAGTATACACCAAAAATAATAAACTTGGAATACGACAGTTGTGTTGAAAATGTGTTCACAAAAATTAGCTATCTCCTCCGAACATTCCAGGATTTCGGGCCAAATGACGACTGTTATGGTCATATCCATGGCATAGTTTGTTCAAATGTTCCCATATTACACACAAACATGCATCTTGGAAGCACGGACAATGTTGACGGAGGAAGTTTTCCTTTTCATTGAAGCAAAAAACCATTTTCTATTTTCCCATTGTAAACTCGCGAGATAGAAGCGGACGCCGGTGAAGCGGGTCACACCCCGGAGTGCAATGTTTACCATCCAAAGACCAAAACACACCTATACTAACATGGTATGACAACCCCTATCTTGTGTGGGGAGCCGGACGCTCTGTAGCCCCCCTCCGGTGAAAACCTAGACCCGCTGGAGAAATACCGGACTTATATGGATACACGCGGTAACGCCGTCGAAAAGGGGTAGTAATGTGGAACCAGTTTCTTGGTTGTGTTAAGGTAGCCCATAGGAACATAAAACAATTTGAGTTTGTACTGTTCTACCCCCTTTCTATTCTCGTCTAGGGGTGTACATGACGCATGCACGCGTTAATAGTGTTTTTCTCAGAGAGGGGTTTTGAAACTTCGGGGTATGTAAAAATTAAGCTACATATTTATGTTCTATATGTGTATTATATATTTATGTTTTATTTATTTTATATTTTATGGTGTAGGGTCCAGTTCCGGATTCACGTCATTATTTTATGCGGGAGGGAGGATATCGAAATTCGAATGTGCTAACCGTTCCAATATATTTAAAACTATACCTACATGGAAAATATATATGAAAATAAATATATATAATATAAAGGCTGTTTATTAACGAAAATTAATAAAAGAAAAAAAGTATACGCCGACGGTCACCGTCGGCGTATACACGTCTACGCCGACGGGCATGTCTACTGTAAGGACCCCAGACCGGCAGTCTGAAACCCTCCGTATGCATACATTCACGATCCCAGAAAGATCAGTCGTGAACAACATACATAGTTGGCACACAGAAATACATCATCCATTACACGAATACATAAAGGTATTACAGAAATGATCACATGATCAAGTTTAACACAACTGCCACATAGGGCAGGTAACTAAACAAACACAGCGGAAGACAATTAAAGAAACACAACGTAGTTGAGCCCAAGTCATGCCTTAACCTACAGGCTGCTGACCCGGAGACGATCCTAGTTCGCAAAGCCGTCAGCTCCGTACTTCTCTTCATAGATCCCCTTCGGAGGCTCCTTCTTAAAGTCTGGCAAGTAGATACCAGGGGCGAAACCATAATGAGTACATTTGAATGTACTCAGCAAGACATCCATCATGTCACTTACCAACATGCAAATATGCTTATATGGTGGAATAGGTAGGCTATAAATAGGGTGCACTATCAATGGTGTTCATATATGATGACACCACAGTTGCAGTCAGGTTAATCTGTATCTTCGTTGAAGAAGATACTTCAGAAGAAAATAATATAGTTTTATTTCTCTTGTCGATATCACATGTACAAGAGTTTTTGTAAAGTTTTGTTAAAGAATAATTTCTCTTTGCAAAACTTCTTGGAATCAGTTTCCAGAATTCTTGCTTAGAGTAGAAACGGTTTTCTTTGCAAAACATTTTGTTTTGTATAACAGCATCTGGCTTTTCATCATCGACGATACCTCCACGGTATAAGTTTCCATTCCTTTCCGAACTCCACAAGTTCAACACTTCCTTTCCAAAAATTCCTTTTTTGAAAACTTCGTCTTTTGAAAACATTGACACAATGCTAGCTACATAGCCATTCAACCGTCCATATCCGAGGACGCGGCTTCTTCGAAAAAGTTGTACTCTGCAGAGGTGTACACATCCACCAGATCCAGTACACCTCCCGTGAACAATTACGGACTGTAACAACAGTATGTAAACATCAGGTATCTTATCATAACCATTCACTATGTTCAAACTAGTATATGCCTATCTCTCAGTCGAGTGTCCGCATCCCCGGCACCGAGCTAATCCCCGCAAAGCCAGGAGCCCCAACTGTTGCATCCGGAGGGAAAATTAATCCCACACTTTATAGGTCTCCACTGACGACATTCGGTTCGAGGGTACGACTCCCCTTATAGCAAGTGAGATAGCACACACTAATAAGAACAAACTTCAAGTTAAGCCCCGTGCCCATGTTGGGGTAGGGTGGCAGTACGGTAAAGGTTGTCCGGCGAACACTAGGTTATGTGTCATTTTTGAAAAACACCATTTTCTCAAAAATGACCACTTCCACATTCCTCCGGAGAACAAGGATCCGCCTTTTCTCCGGGTTTTTCCATAAAGCCTTTGTTTTGTAGAATCACAATTTTAGGGTGTCCCCTTAGGGACTAGTATATTTGATGGTAATAAATACCATGTGGTGGCTTATGGGCTTGGTATTACCAAGTTTAACTACTGGCATAACAGTAACCTATATACTAGTATAGTACTAATAGCCACATCAAAAATAGTTTTGATAATCAAGTTTTGGTAAAACTTCAGAGGTAAAACATGCATGATAGATAATGATAAGTATCGTATCAGCAAGCATCAGGATGGCTTGCCTGGTATCTCCTTGTGTCGCTGGTTTTGGAGTGACTGGAACTTGAAACAGAGCTTCACGACACTTCCTTCCCCTTCGTTTTTCTAACGTCGTAAAGAGAATAAAGGACACACATTCAGAACCAATCAAGGCAAGCAACAATGCATAACCATACATACAGCAAGGAAATCTAATAATAACCAATCACACAATTATTAATGGAGACAAACAATCAAACAAACATACTTGGCAGAAATGCCATTTAAAAAGACAACTTAAGGTTGGAGGAACATATCTCACAACCTTAATATCATGGATTCAGTGGGTGTGCCACTCTCATACCAAGATATTAATAAACCCAAAATATACTTAGTTTCACAAGGGTGAGACTACTAAAAGTATATAAAACATGCACAATTAATAAGCATGGCAATGGGTCTGTCAACCAAACCACAAAAGAACAAGATAGCTATTCCACCGAGTCTAAATTCACATCAAGAATAAATAAGGCACATGATTTGCAAAAGTTACTTGTACAAATCAGTGAGCCTCCACAAGGGTAACAAGGTAATAGACTCATCACAAAACACACAATTTCTCATAGTGAGAACAATAGAAACAATGACTAAAAGGGAGGAATCCTATAGACACGCTTCTACTAAAAGTTTGCTATGCAAGCAAGCATAATAAGTAAAGTACTAAAATGCAAACAAGGAACCATGTTATCATAGTGGAAAATGAAAACATGTCCTCATGCAAGGATACACAAATATCTACCAAACACAAGTTGGCAGGAAAAATAATTCAATACAAAAACTGCTAAGGAAACTAGTACTACTCAAACATGGAGAATCAATGGATGATTTCAATCAAGTAATTGAAATACAACCAGAGGTTCCATGTCATAAAAACAGTAGTGAAAAAACATCTATAAGTGCTATAACAAAAATATCCCATTTAACAAAACAATGCATCAAATTGCAGGGCAACTCCTACACACTAGTGGTAATAAAAAGGGGCATTACTAGAGGAATCAAACAACATTCCAAAGATGGATTTTTCCTAGCAAGCCACACATGATTACAACCACTTACAAACAGAAGCATACCCATTTTCATTTAGCACAAAAATTCCCAAAGCAAAAATACTAGGCACTCATTAGTAAAAGAACTATATAAAAGAAACACATCTAGTGTGGGGGAAATAATGTTTCCACCAAAAATGCAATGACACGAGTGGGTGTTCCACTAGAATAAAAAAGAATTAAGAGGTCACAATGCCTCTCGTCATACTTGATAAAAATTAACAAAAGACTAAACTAGCATCTAGTGCATTAACCATACTAGTAGAAAATATTATGATGCAAAAATAAGCAAGGTAATGCTACTCATGCTATTGTTTTCACACAAGTGAAAAATCTAGGGGTCAAGCACTCATAAGAGCATCATCAAAATGCTACTGGTCCTATGAACACAACCCAAAAATATGTGGCTACACGACCACAAATGCTTATGTAAAAAATTCCACACATGAGGGAATTTTTCCATAACATTCTCATAGTGATGACTAAGCTACTCATGCTTTTCTACCAACTCAAATGCAAGCTAGCAGAGGTGATAACAACACAATATAAGTACCAACATGGTACTGGATTCAATCAACAATCCAAGTGCTTGCACATAATTTATCACTCAAAAATTCTATGCAAGTATTAACTAGAGATAAAACATATGCTATTCTCATAAATCCTATTTCTTCTTCACTCAAGTCCACACAATCTAACATCCTAAAATAGATAAGTAACACTTAGAAAACAAGTTCACACAACTTGTACATGCTAGAAAACAATATTGCAACACAAAAATATAATCACACAATTTAATTACCTAAAATGCCAAAATGGCAGAAACAAGCAATTTAAAGATCTGTCCACCAAATTTTCTATTATGCTCTAAACATTAAACCCATCTAGGTTTGGATATCCCTAAACATGTACAAGACCATCCAATTGAGTTTGCATCAAAATTCATCGTTAATTATTTTATAAAAATCACCAAAGTGCTCTCTGGTGTTTTACCAAATTGCATTCCATTTCAAAAATACAAGGAATTTGGAAGCAAGGTTAATTTATTCTGTTAGGAAATTTCAAGGGCTTTCCAATGCAATTGGATACACCTCATTCTGAGTTGTGGATTTAAAATGGTGCTCATTTTTCTGTTTCTGGTACCTGTTGCCAAAACATTTTTCATTTCCAAAATATTCATGCAAATGTAGATATACAAGTTGGAGGTGGTTTAGATTTAGTTGATGTAGAACTGTGAATTTTTGTTTGGTCAAATTCATCTTTTACATAGGTTTTTAAGGCCCAAAGTAAACATGCATGTTTCTGTGAAAAATTAAAAGGAAAAAGGCTAGACATGGGCCAGATCCCAAACTGGGCCGGCCAGATCTAGTGATACCGCGGTGGGATCTAACCCCTGCCGCTGACTGGCGGGCCAGCGGCCACGCAGGCATCCACGCAAGCAAGGCCAGGCCCCACCTGCAGGTTCAACGCCCTCCTGCGCGCGGTCAAGGGCGCTGACGTCGTCGTGACGCCAGGACGATGTCATCGCCGGCGGGGACGGCTCCGGCGAGCAAAAATCCGGCGATTCATCTCCTTATTTCGCGATTAAACAGCTCCTACACGTAGTCTACGACTCGGGGAAGCAAATGGTCGCGGTCTCGTTTCCGGGGATACGCCGGAGAGCTGCCGGCGTCGACGGCGCGCGGCGGCCGGGAAGAGACCACGACGCGGCCACGATTCTGAGGGATAGGGAGAGGGGAAAACGGTCGGCGGGGAGAGCCTGCTTACCCTCGACGCCACGGGAGGGCTCGGAGAGGACGGAGGATGAGCGAGGCGGCCGGGATTCGTCGCCGGAGTCCACCGGACCCACAGAGAGGAAATGGATGGCGCGGCCACCTCGAGCCCTTCCGGCTCGATTACTCTGGCACCGAGCACCAGCACGACGAGGAGGAGACGAAGGCGCCAACGTCGACCGGCGGCGAGGTCACCTGCGGCCGAATCGACGGTGAGCTATTCTGGACTAGGGTTTGGTTTGGGGAAAATATCTAAGAGAGAGAGGAACTTCCAGGGGAGAGAGAGGGGGTAGATAGGAGGTGCACATGGGGGTTTTAATCACCTAGAAGGCTTCCCTTCGAAGCAATGGAGCATGGGCTTCCATGCCTTCCACTGCTGCTACAGGAAGAAGAAGGACAAATGACTCAGCTTACATTTTGGTCCCTGGTAAATTACAAAAAGGTCCTTTTCTCTCTTTTCCCTCTCTGGAAAATGCTGTTTTCACCTATCAAACCAAGTCAAAAATCGAAGCCCTTTTGCCCAAAATTCTTATTGGTTGAGATGCACAACATATGTGAAAAAGGCTCAATTTGAGAAACTTGATAATTCAAAGTTGTTCAAATTTGAATTCTTACATAAATGGACATTGAATTTATTAACCTACTTAGGGGATTTCAAAAATGATAATTTTTGGAACACATTCTTTATTTGATGTGTTCCTTATGTGGTAGAAAATTCAAGTCATTTTGAGTTACTTCATTGAACAAACTTGTTCAAATTTCAAAAAGGTGCTGTCAAGAAAACAGGGGTTTTTGGCGACTTAACTTATTCAAAAACTTGTGCCCTTTTGGTTTTCATCCTTATTTACTATATAGAGCATGTGGTATTTAATTCATGGCATTTTGAAAAAGTTTGTAGAACAAACTTGTTCAAAATTCCAATTGTTGCTGTGGAGAAAAACCATGTTTTTAGGACTTTAATGGATTCAATTTTTGGTCTCCTCTTGTGTGTGTTCCTTATTTGATATAAGGAAGCAATCGTATTAATTTCAGATCATTTGAAGAAAGTTTCCAATAGTAACTTGTTTTAGTTTTCTGTTTCTGGAAATATTGGAAATTCAATTTAATAAGGCACTTGGCTTTTCTTTAACAATGCTTTGCCAAAATATTTATGTGACTAGAGATATCAAATCAATGCTCTCCAATACTTTTGTTTTTAAGCTTGCAAGGTTGGAAAAACATTTGATAAGATTTTGGTGAAGCATCTAAGAATGCCTCCTTTTCCTGATAATCTTTTAGGGAAATTTATTAAGTGTTCCTTCTTTTTTAATTTAGACCTTGGAATAATATTCAACAAGTAGTAGATTCATAAGATAGTTTTGGAGAACTCTTTGATCAATATTTACTTTAGAAAATATTGCCAAGGTCATTGGAACAATATGTTGAATATTTTTAGTTTACTGCTTTGCTATCTTTTTTAAGTTTGCTTTCATTTCTTAGCCATGTAAGTTTATATAATTTGTTTGTTTAGTTGCACTCAAACAAACACAAACAAAGTTTATTAGTCAAGCAATTAGAAAAACAACTGTGTTATCAGGTATTCCAAAATTGGGATGTGACAGGTCTTCCCCCCTTAAAAAGAATCTCATCCCCAAGATTCGCAAGCGAGGACTAAGGGAGGGCCAACAAACACAATGTTAGTGTTGGAGTGCAGGTGCTTCCCCCCTTTGACTTTTCTTGGGAGGCGGGGTACTCCCCTAAATTAGCAAATTCTTTTTTAAAAAGTACACCAGTACTGTTTTAGGTCCAAACTTTTGTTTCCTAGTTTGACGAGACCTGACCAGGGTCTACCTGGAAACGTACCGTAAATTATTACTTGAGTTCCTAACTATATCCCACATCATACATACCACATATGGAGTGGTGTGCCACTCTCATAATAAGGTATATAAGAAGCTAAAAATGTAGCTTGTGGGTGCAAAGGTTAGGTTGCTAAGGTAAAACAAACAGACATAACAATACCCATGGCAGTGGGTGTTACTCCCCACAAGCAACTATCACTTAATACGTTCATGATTTTAGTTGGATGTTTTAGTTTCATAAGATACTATTAAGCACAATTATGACACAAGTATAAACTCATGCTAAGGTAAAACATTTAAACAAAATTCAATAAGCAAGCAAACAACACCACAGATGAATAGACTATTTATTCACTAGGTTATTGTTTATTAGAGGTTTTGGAATCCATCAATCATGAACAATTAGCAAACAACCAGTAGCTAAAAACAAATGAATCCAATCATAAATTTACTCTAAAACACCATCTTTACACAAGATAAAACTCCTATTACACAGGCCTAAAAAAACAGGACTGCGCAAATAACACACTAGTATGAAAAATCTACACCAGCATGCTATAAGAGATAATCATATCCTATAACCATAGAACATGAAACTAAATAATTCGTGGCATGATAACAGAAGTAATAACTTCCTAAACATGCTATACTCATAAAATAAAGAGAGGGTAATACTAGAGCAAAAATCACCATTTTCTCGTGGTGAACTAGTTTCACTCTAGAGAAGCAAACAATGCTATCATGATGTTTAAAACCAAACAAGCAAGTCATGAATATAAGTGTACCTAATAACAGTACACCAATCCTACTCATTTTAGTAAGCACAAGCACCAGAGTAATTCTATGAATCAACCATTTAGCATGCATAAATTTCTTCTAGCAATTTATGTTTTTCTTAAACAATTACTAGCAAACAAGCAATGTATAATTCACACAACCAGTAGCTATGCAATTAATGAAAAGTTATCTAAACCTCTTCAAAAATCCATACACTCAATTTAAAATTATTCACAAACAATCTACCAATCAAGAGGAATTTATTTTATTTGCGAACAATTTAATTTTAGCACACGATAGTGAAACATTATTTAACATGATACCCCTAAGGAATATTATGCTAACAAAAGGATCACACCTAAACATATTAGTATTTACTAATAAGAAATAAACTTCTCACTTGCATAAGTGAAAATAAACAATTATATTTTCCATGGTGGAAAAATAGAAAATCAATCACAGAGTGAAACAGGCTATTTTCACACATGTGTATGGTTGGGGATTTTCATCCTCAAGCCAAAATGAAATGGGACCAGTGGGATATGGCCTACTAATACCAAGTAAAAATAGGTACTAAGCCTCTGGTTACTCATGAAAAACTTTGCATATAAGATAAAAATATGAGGCTATTTAATCTAGTGAAGCAATACTAGTGCATATTGATAGCAATGCATACACATGCTTTACTATTAAGAGACATGCAAGCTAATATAGGTACAAGCATAAAAAATAACAGTACCTAAACGGTACTGGTCTCAAAGAAACATAGCACAAAATCTACTAAGAAAGTATACACAGATCTAGCTCTCACAATACTTCCAAATAATAAACTAGAAGGTGACAAATGCTATTTCATTTTTGTTCGAGTTTCCAATCATGCACACACTTTCTAGGGTAGATTTATTGTAAGAACACAACATAATAACAAGTCCTAACAACTCCATATAAGTTAGGAAGCAAGATTGAATAAAACACAAATTTATTTCAATCAAGAGCACACTAAGAAACAAAGACAGGAAAACTGCTGTTCTCTAGATCTATCACAATCATTCCATCGTTCACTTAATTTCTAAACCCCGAATTTCATAGTACCTACAATGTCTACCAAGATTTGGTCTTTTTTCCAAAGTAGATACACCCGATATCCTATTGACTAGTAAACGAATAGGTCATCATCTTATTTTCTCGTGACTTCTCCTTTTTACCAACTAGATTAAAAGGTGTCATAAGTCACTTAATTCCTTGGTTTAGAAAGAGTTGCCAGTAGTTCGCATGCTTTGGTTAGGTGTCAACCTAAGATTAGGCAAAGCATGTTAGTCTTTTTAGCTTTCTATTAAATAATGTTTGTCCGACAAGATACGACTAGCGTCATCGTACATCGAATATTGAAGTGTGCTCTTTTGATTGGCTTTTGAGGGGGTTGCGCATCATGGCATGTGAAGACTTCTTTTGCACCTTTCTCCAGAGGAGGGAGGTATATAAATTTTAAAAGGGGATTTCTCTTGTTTGGTCTTTTTAAAAGGGAACATAAAAAGGTGCGACATTTAGCCAACAGGGTAAAAAGAGTCTTTTGCAAACAGACAAAACACAGAGGTTTTGGTCAGTATTGGTTGGTTTTCTTCACGCCTTTTCTTCTTTCAAGGTTGTCGTTGTTGGAGCTTTATCTGTTGGAGTGCATCACTGGTAGCAACGCTATCAGCTCGTGTGGCTTGATGGTCCACTATTTTGGCCCAACGGTGCTTTCATTGATGGTGGGGGGGATGGTGGTGGTTCACGGCGGGTGGCATTATGAAGCGAACACAAGTATAAGTCTAAGCAACAAATTCTTGTTTTTGAATACTATACAAACATTTTTTGCTTGCCAAAAATCTAACACGAGGCGATTCAAAAACAAGAGCGGGGCAATCACAAATTTGCAAAATTTGAGCACTCCGCAAACATATAAAAGCCTATAAGAACCAAATTCTACACCACACAATAGCACAAAGTCCTACGGACACACATAAGCAAGCCACAACACACAAGCAAGGCTCCATTGGAGCTACGTCGGGGGAGGTTACTCATGGAGTCATCGCTAAATTACTCCAAACTAGACTAATCCAAAATCCTAGAAGTGGCTGAAGAACTATATCTACTTCTGACCATCATCACTGTAGAGTTAGGCACTTATTTTGGTCTTCTCGGGACATCGGCAAGTATACAAATTTTTTGGATAGAAACAAGATAATAGAAGTAAAGTTTGATAAAACTTTTAACTGAGAGAGGTAAGAATATGCAACAATTTGTTTTTGAAACCCTAACTATTTTCTGAACAGAAAACTTCAAAGACGAGAGATGTTTCAAAAACAGAGCAGAGCAGTTGCAAACAAGTAAGAAATAAACTCTTAACTGAGAGAGATACCAACTCTGTAAGGCCCTCCCTTCGAACCACTATTCAAGGACGCCCTTGATATGCTTTTAGAATCTTTTGAAAAGATAATAAGGAGGGAAAATATGCTAAAATTCCCTTAGATAAAAATAATTTAGATGGTAAATAGGTTTTTACTCAAAAATACTTTTCTTTCCTATCTGACGTCCATGCTAACTAAGGTCTCCTAAGGTCAGGATGGCTCTGATACCAACTCTGTAAGGACCCCAGACCGGCAGTCTGAAACCCTCCGTATGCATACATTCACGATCCCAGAAAGATCAGTCGTGAACAACATACATAGTTGGCACACAGAAATACATCATCCATTACACGAATACATAAAGGTATTACAGAAATGATCACATGATCAAGTTTAACACAACTGCCACATAGGGCAGGTAACTAAACAAACACAACGGAAGACAATTAAAGAAACACAACGTAGTTGGGCCCAAGTCACGCCTTAACCTACAGGCTGCTAACCCGGAGACGATCCTAGTTCGCAAAGCCGTCAGCTCCGTACTTCTCTTCATAGATACCCTTCGGAGGCTCCTTCTTAAAGTCTGGCAAGTAGATACCAGGGGCGAAACCATAATGAATACATTTGAATGTACTCAGCAAGACATCCATCATGTCACTTACCAACATGCAAATATGCTTATATGGTGGAATAGGTAGGCTATAAATAGGGTGCACTATCAATGGTGTTCATATATGATGACACCAAAGTTGCAGTCAGGTTAATCTGTATCTTCGTTGAAGAAGATACTTCAGAAGAAAATAATATAGTTTTATTTCTCTTGTCGATATCACATGTACAAGAGTTTTTGTAAAGTTTTGTTAAAGAATAATTTCACTTTGCAAAACTTCTTGGAATCAGTTTCCAGAATTCTTGCTTAGAGTAGAAAAGGTTTTCTTTGCAAAACATTTTGTTTTGTATAACAACATCTGGCTTTTCATCATCGACGATACCAACACGGTATAAGTTTCCATTCCTTTCCGAACTCCACAAGTTCAACACTTCCTTTCCAAAAATTCCTTTTTTGAAAACTTCCTCTTTTGAAAACATTGACACAATGCTAGCTACATGGCCATTCAACCGTCCATATCCGAGGACGCGGCTTCTTCGAAAAAGTTGTACTCTGCAGAGGTGTACACATCCACCAGATCCAGTACACCTCCCGTGAACAATTACGGACTGTAACAACAGTATGTAAACATCAGGTATCTGATCATAACCATTCACTATGTTCAAACTAGTATATGCCTATCTCTCAGTCGAGTGTCTGCATCCCCGGCATCGAGCTAATCCCCGCCAAGCCAGGAGCTCCAACTGCTGCATCCGGAGGGAAAATTAATCCCACACTTTATATGTCTCCACTGACGACATTCGGTTCGAGGGTACGACGCCCCTTATAGCAAGTGAGATAGCACACACTAATAAGAACAAACTTCAAGTTAAGCCCCGTGCCCATGTTGGGGTAGGGTGGCAGTACGTTAAAGGTTGTCCGGCGAAGACTAGGTTATGTGTCATTTTTGAAAAACACCATTTTCCCAAAAATGACCACTTCCACATTCCTCCGGAGAACAAGGATCCGCCTTTTCTCCGGGTTTTTCTGTAAATCCTTTGTTTTGTAGAATCACAATTTTAGGGTGTCCCCTTAGGGACTAGTATATTTGATGGTAATAAATACCATGTGGTGGCTTATGGGCTTGGTATTACCAAGTTTAACTACTGGCATAACAGTAACCTATATACTAGTATAGTAGTAATAGCCACATCAAAAATAGTTTAGATAATCAAGTTTTGGTAAAACTTCAGAGGTAAAACATGCATGATAGATAATGATAAGTATCGTATCAGCAAGCATCAGGATGGCTTGCCTGGTATCTCCTTGTGTCCCTGGTTTTGGAGTGACTGGAACTTGAAACAGAGCTTCACGACACTTCCTTCCCCTTCGTTTTTCTAACGTCGTAAAAAGAATAAAGGACACACATTCAGAACCAATCAAGGCAAGCAACAATGCATAACCATACATACATCAAGGAAATCTAATAATAACCAATCACACAATTATTAATGGAGACAAACAATCAAACAAACCTACTTGGCAGAAATGCCATTTAATAAGACAACTTAAGGTTGGAGGAACATATCTCACAACCTTAATATCATGGATTCAGTGGGTGTGCCACTCTCATACCAAGATATTAATAAACCCAAAATATACTTAGTTTCACAAGGGTAAGACTACTAAAAGTATATAAAACATGCACAATTAATAAGCATGGCAATGGGTCTGTCAACCAAACCACAAAAGAACAAGATAGCTATTCCACTGAGTCTAAATTCACATCAAGAATAAATAAGGCACATGATTTGCAAAAGTTACTTGTACAAATCAGTGAGCCTCCACAAGGGTAACAAGGTAATAGACTCATCACAAAACACACAATTTCTCATAGTGAGAACAATAGAAACAATGACTAAAAGGGAGGAATCCTATAGACATGCTTCTACTAAAAGTTTGCTGTGCAAGCAAGCATAATAAGTAAAGTACTAAAATGCAAACAAGGAACCATGTTATCATAGTGGAAAATGAAAACATGTCCTCATGCAAGGATACACAAATATCTACCAAACACAAGTTGGCAGGAAAAATAATTCAATAAAAAAACTGCTAAGGAAACTAGTACTACTCAAACATGAAGAATCAATGGATGATTTCAATCAAGTAATTGAAATACAACCAGAGGGTCCATGTCATAAAAACAGTAGTGAAAAACATCTATAAGTGCTATAACAAAAATATCCCATTTAACAAAACAATGCATCAAATTGCAGGGCAACTCCTACATACTAGTGGTAATAAAAAGGGGCATTACTAGAGCAATCAAACAACATTCCAAAGATGGATTTTTCCTAGCAAGCCACACATGATTACAACCACTTACAAACAGAAGCATACCCATTTTCATTTAGCACAAAAATTCCCAAAGCAAAAATACTAGGCACTCATTAGTAAAAGAACTATATAAAAGAAACACATCTAGTGTGGGGGAAATAATGTTTCCACCAAAAATGCAATGACACCAGTGGGTGTTCCACTATCATAACAAAGAATTAAGAGGTCACAATGCCTCTGGTCATACTTGATAAAAATTAACAAAAGACTAAACTAGCATCTAGTGCATTAACCATACTAGTAGAAAATATTATGATGCAAAAATAAGCAAGGTAATGCTACTCATGCTATTGTTTTCACACAAGTGAAAAATCTAGGGGTCAAGCACTCATAAGAGCATCATAAAAATGCTACTGGTCCTATGAACACAACCCAAAAAATATGTGTCTACACAACCACAAATGCTTATGTCAAAAATTCCACACATGAGGGAATTTTTCCATAACATTCTCATAGTGATGACTAAGCTACTCATGCTTTTCTACCAACTCAAATGCAAGCTAGGAGAGGTGATAACAACACAATATAAGTACCAACATGGTACTGGATTCAATCAACAATCCAAGTGCTTGCACATAATTTATCACTCAAAAATTCTATGCAAGTATTAACTAGAGATAAAACATATGCTATTCTCATAAATCCTATTTCTTCTTCACTCAAGTCCACACAATATAACATGCTAAAATAGCTAAGTAACACTTAGAAAACAAGTTCACACAACTTGTACATGCTAGAAAACAATATTGCAACACAAAAATATAATCACACAATTTAATTACCTAAAATGCCAAAATGGCAGAAACAAGCAATTATAGATCTGTCCACCAAATTTTCTATGATGCTCTAAAAATTAAACCCATCTAGGTTTGGATATCCCTAAACATGTACAAGACCATCCAATTTAGTTTGCATCAAAATTTATCTTTAATTATTTTATAAAAATCACCAAAGTGCTCTCTGGTGTTTTACCAAATTGCATGCCATTTCAAAAATACAAGGAATTTGGAAGCAAGGTTAATTGCTACTGTTAAGAAATTTCAAGGGCTTTCCAATGCGATTGGATACACCTCATTATGAGTTGTGGATTTAAAATGGTGCTCATTTTTCCGTTTCTGGTACCTGTTGCCAAAATATTTTTAATTTCCAAAATATTCATCCAAATGTAGATCTACAAGTTGGAGGTGGTTTAGATTTAGTTGATGTACAACTGTGAATTTTTGTTTGGTCAAATTCATCTTTTACATAGGTTTTTAAGGCCAAAAGTAAACATGCATGTTTCTGTGAAAAATTAAAAGGAAAAAAGGCTAGACATGGGCCAGATCCCAAACTGGGCCGGCCAGATCTAGTGATACCGCGGTGGGATCTAGCCCCTGCCGCTGACTGGCGGGCCAGCGGCCACACAGGCATCCATGCAAGCAAGGCCAGGCCCCACCTGCAGGTTCAACGCCCTCCTGCGCGCGTTCAAGGGCGCTCACGTCGTCGTGACGCCAGGACGATGTCATCACCGGCGGGGACGGCTCCGGCGAGCAAAAATCCGGCGATTCATCTCCTTATTTCCCGATTAAACAGCTCCTACACGTAGTCTACGACTCGAGGAAGCAAATGGTCGCGGTCTCGTTTCCGGGGATACGCCGGAGAGCTGCCGGCGTCGACGGCGCGCGGCGGCCGGGAAGAGACCACGGCGCGGCCACGATTCTGAGGGAGAGGGAGAGGGGAAAACGTTCGGCGGGGAGAGCCTGCTTACCCTCGACGCACGGGAGGGCTCCGAGAGGACGGAGGATGAGCGAGGCGGCCGGGATTCGTCGCCGGAGTCCGCCGGACCCGCAGTGAGGAAATGGATGGCGCGGCCACCTCGAGCCCTTCCGGCTCGATTACTCTGGCACCGAGCACCAGCACGACGAGGAGGAGACGAAGGCGCCAACGGAGACCGGCGGCGAGGTCACCTGCGGCCGAATCGACGGTGAGCTATTTCGGGCTAGGGTTTGGTTTGGGGAAAATATCTAAGAGAGAGAGGAACTTCCAGGGGAGAGAGAGGGGGTAGATAGGAGGTGCACATGGGGGTTTTAATCACCTAGAAGGCTTCCCTTCGAAGCAATGGAGCATGGTCTTCCATGCCTTCCACTGCTGCTACAGGAAGAAGAAGGACAAATGACTCAGCTTACATTTTGGTCCCTGGTAAATTACAAAAAGGTCCTTTTCTCTCTTTTCCCTCTCTGGAAAATGCTGTTTTCACCAATCAAACGAAGTCAAAAATTGAAACCCTTTTGCCCAAAATTCTTATTGGTTGAGATGCACAACATATGTGAAAAATGGCTCAATTTGAGAAACTTGATAATTCAAAGTTGTTCAAATTTAAATTCTTACATAAATGTACATTGAATTTATTAACCTACATAGGAGCTTCCAAAAATAATAAATTTTGGCACACATTCCTTATTTGATGTGTTCCTTATGTGGTAGAAAATTCAAGTCATTTTGAGTTACTTCATAGAACACACTTGTTCAAATTTCAAAAAGGTGCTGTCAAGAAAACAGGGTTTTTTGGCAACTTAACTTATTCAAAAACTTGTGCCCTTTTGTTTTTCATCCTTATTTATGATATAGAGAATGTGGTATTTAATTCATGGCATTTTGAAAAAGTTTGTAGAACAAACTTGTTCAAAATTTCAATTGTTGCTGTGGAGAAAAACCATGTTTTCAGGACTCTAATGGATTCAATTTTTGGTCTCCTCTTGTGTGTGTTCTTTATTTGATATAAGGAAGCAATATTATTAATTTCAGATAATTTGAAGAAAGTTTCCAATAGTAACTTGTTTTAGTTTTCTGTTTCTGGAAATATTGGAAATTCAATTTATAAGGCACTTGGCTTTTCTTTAACAATGCTTTGCCAAAATATTTATGTGACTAGAGATATCAAGTCAATGCTCTCCAATACTTTTGTTTTTAAGCTTGCAAGGTTGGAAAAACATTTGATAAGATTTTGGTGAAGCATCTAAGAATGCCTCTTTTTCCTGATAATCTTTTAGGGAAATTTATTATGTGTTCCTTCTTTTTTAATTTAGACCTTGGAATAATATTCAACAAGTAGTAGATTCATAAGATAGTTTTGGAGAACTCTTTGATCAATATTTACTTTAGAAAATATTGCCAAGGTCATTGGAACAATATGTTGAATATTTTTAGTTTACTGCTTTGCTATCTTTTTTAAGTTTGCTTTCATTTCTTAGCCATGTAAGTTTATATAATTTGTTTGTTTAGTTGCACTCAAACAAACACAAACAAAGTTTATTAGTCAAGCAATTAGCAAAACAAATGTGTTATCAGGTATTCCAAAATTGGGATGTGACATCTACGCCGCCGGCCGCCGTGGAGGCTACCGTATTCCTGCTGATACGCCGACGGCTCCAATAATTCCCCGTCGGCCTATCCCTTGGCCGTCGGTGTATCCCAGCTCTCCCGTAGTGCATGTTTAAGGAACACTGATAGCTTTGTAGACGGCTTGCAGATCAATGTGATAGCTTGATTATCATGTTTTTATGTATGTTCTTGCTAACTTGCTGGTTTGTTTTTTCCTGATTTAATTTTTTGACATAGAATGATGGGTACGAGAAAACTGGTTGCCCCAATGCTGCCTGTGGTTTTCAACCGGAAAAGGGTGCACCCATAACTCTTGGTGGTGTAATTGGGACCGTCTCCCGGCCCAAGGGAGTCAAACAGAGTATCATGATTCAAATTATTAAGGTACACGTGTTTGATACTTCATCGGCTAGGTATTTTACATTCATCGGCTACTTTTTCACATGAAACTAAAAAAAAATCATTAATGTATTTTTCTTGAGTAACACAAACATAATTTCATATTAATTCGGGATTGCAAAGATATAACATGAGTCTACCTCATCAATCACGCTTTGTTGGCTAAGTATATCCAATGTGATACTTTTGATCTGATCTGTCGGAAATCTATAATCTAGTAAAACAAAAATTTCTGCTTCTAATCATAATTATTGACTCAATTGTGCGGCCACGTCTATGCTCTCAATATATATGCACATCATCTGAATTTTTGGAACAAAGTTGTAGCATGCATGAATGGTTTAGCAGGTATAAAATTGCTTATATTTGATCCGTTGATCTAATATATACCTGAATACATGTGGCTCATGATAAGAATGTTATATCTGATAGTTATATTGTTAATTTTATTCATCATGATACTAAAAGTTATTATGAGAGAGATAAACATGGTTTTATGCATCTCAACAATATTAAGTTTCCTCTCTTTATGTTGAAATTTTTGAAGTTGCACTTATTTTGTCTTCCTATGCTAGTCACTTTGTGTTTTCATGACTTGTTTTTCCACAAGGTTATTTTTCATAGGAAGTGGGTTAGGCTTAAATGTGTTTTACATTTGCTTCTTGATGCTCTCTTTTGCTTCAATTCATATTTCTCATGTGAGCATCTTCTCAAACTATCATGCCTAGCTAAAAGGCGTTAAAGAAAAGCGCTACCGGGAGACAACCCGTTTTAGGAAATAGATTTTTGCTGTCCACTGTTAATTACGTATAAAATCACAAAAATTTCAAAATGACCTGAGCTTTTTTCTGCTTAATCCTGAGCTATATACGCAACTTTTCTTAGTTTACCACTTTTTTAGTTGAGCAATATAAGATTTTTCGAAAAAATCGATCTCTGCCTGTTGTTCTGTTTTGACAGATTTCTGCCAATTATTGCATTTGCATCTTAATCTATTTCTTTTGTTGTTCTTTTTTTTAAAAAAATGTTTTAAAAGAAGTTGTGACAGTAGCTAATGTGTTTTTGAGTGCCAGGCTTGTGTTGAAACTGAACCATGTGAATTTATTATTTAGATTGCACTAATGTTGCTAATGAAGATTGTGTGAAGTTTGGTGTGAAGGAAGTTTTCAAGGGTCAAGAGAAGAGGATGATATGACGTGATCAAGAAGAGTGAAGAGCCTAAGCTTGGGGATTCCCCGGTGGTACATCCCAAAAAATTCCAAGAAGACTCAAGTGTCTAAGCTTTGGGATGACCAAGGCATCCCCTTCTTCAACGACAAATTATGAGGTCACTTCTAGTTATACTATCTTTTTATTGGGTCACATCTTATGTTCTTTACTTGGAGCGTCAGTTATTTTTGCTTTCAGTTTGTTTAGTTTTCTTTGATGTAGTTTATGGTTGGATCCTATCATACTTGCGTGGGAGGGAGACACACTCCGTTTTCATTGCTTAGAACACTCTTGTTTTCATTCTTATTGTTCTGTGAGTGTTCACTTCTGCTAGTACTGCGTTTAGACTTTGTTTTCATGCATCTCCTTTTCAGAGCTGTTAGTTTTAGTAGTTTTATGTGATTACTCTCATTCTTGCTTGCTGTATCATTTAGAGAGTATTTTTGTTAAAACATATCTTGTATGGTGCTTGTTGGGAAAAGCTAACTGCTGCTTGATGTAGAATTTACAACAATTCTAGTAGAAACTTGTATAGACTGTGGCTAGAAATTTTTCATGCCATGCTAAATGTTATTTTAGTTTTAAAGCCTCGTGGTTATTGAGTAGCATGGATAGCCTTAAATATCTGATAGTGTTTAATATGTTTTGAAAGATTCATGAGTTGTTCTTGTCATATTAAAGCATCAATGTATGGTATTCTCTTTCGAATGTTTTATTTGGTTGACGTGGCACATGCTCACACCATATTTATGACTACAAACCAGTCACGAATAGCCTCCATGACCACTTAGTTTTTGAACTTTTTATAGCTCTATATATTTTCTTTTGTGTTTTTGTTGAGCCAAGTAAAGCCTCTAGTGGAAAGTTGAGACTATATTTCAGATTTCTGCGCAGGAAACAGATTTTTGCTGTCCACTGTTAAATACGTATAAAATCACTGAAAATTCAAATGACCAGAGATTTTTTAAACTTAATCTTGGGCTATATACGCAACTTTTCTTAGTAGAACACTTTTTATTTGAGCAACATAATATTTTCGAAAATTTTGATCTTTACCTGCTGTTCTCTTTTGACAGATTTCTGCCAATTATTGCATTTGCATCTTAATCTCTTTCTTTTGGTGTTCTTTTGAGAAAAAGAGTCTTAAAGGAAGTTGTGACAGTAGCTAATGTGTTTTTGAGTTCGAGGCTTGTGTTGAAACTGACCCATGTGAATTTATTATTTTGATTGCACTAACGTTGCTAATGAAGATTGTGAGAATTTTGGTGTGAAGGAAGTTTTCAAATGTCAAAAGAAGAGGATGATATGATGTGATCTAGAAGAGTGAAGAGCTTGGGATTCCCGGGTGGTACATCCCAGAAAATTTCAAGAAAACTCAAGCGTCTAAGCTTGGGGATGCCTTGGGCATCCCTTTCTTCATCAACAAATTATCAGTTCACTTCTAGTGAAACTATATTTTTAGTCGATCACACCTTATGTGCTTTACTTGGAGTGTCTTTTATTTTTGCTTCCAGTTTACTTTTATTTTTACAATAAGCTTGGTTGGACCCCAGCATTGTTTTATTGGAGAGTTACACGCTCCGCTTTTTCATGAGAATACGTTGTATTCTTAATCTCTGTCTGGCTGCTGCATTTATTTAGCTCCTGTTTTGCATGCATCTCTTATCAGAGCTATTATTTTTACTAGTATTACATGAGTACTCTCATGTTTGCTTTCTGTATCATAAAGAGTATTTTTGTTAAAACATATCTTGTATGGTGCTTGTTGGGAAAAGAAACTGCTGCTTGATGTAGAATTTATAACAGTGCTAGTAGAAACTTGTATAGACTGTGGCTAGAATTTTTCATGCCATGCTAAATGGTATTTTAGTTTTAAAGACTTGTGGTTATTGAGTAGCATGAATATCCTTATATATATGAGAGCGTTTAATATGTCTTGAAAGATTCATGAGTTGTTCTTGTCATAGTAAAGCATCAATATATGGAATTCTCTTTCAAATGTTTTATTTGGTTGACTTGACGCAGGCTCACACCATGTTTATGACTACAAACCAGTCACGAATAGCCTCCATGAACACTTAGTTCTTGAACTTGTTATACCGCTGATGCTTTAATTAATGATGCTTATGTCGTTGTGCATGATTATGGCTCTTATGCTCTATTGATTTGTCGCTCCCAGTCTTTTGCTAGCCCTCCACCTGTACTGAGTATGGAATTCTACTCGTGCATCCAAACTCCTTAAACCAAAGCTTTCCCATTGTGTACACCATACCTACCCACATGTGGTATTTAACTGCCATTCCAAGTAAATTGCTCATGTGTTACCTTAAAAACCTTCAAAATTACTCCTGCTTTGTGTTCTTGTTTTTGCTCATGAGAATGCCAATAGAGAATCTTTATCTCACTTGTTGATTGGATTTCACACCCTGTACCAGTGGCCTCATCCGCTTATCCAAATTAATACAAACAAATCCACTTCACTATTTTTTCCCCTGATTTATCAATCAAATCATAATTGTGTAAAAAAAAGAGAAAAAGGGATGACCTTCTACACCAGTTGCGTCCTTCACCATGGGAGCCGCTCTTGTGAATCCAGTTGGCTTGTGACGTACTGTGTTGTATGTTTACCATTCGTTGACATTAGCATACACCTCTCCTAAAAGATAGACATTCCTCCACGATGTCAAAGTTTTCATACATATGTTTAATAAAATAAAAAAGCTCTAGCACATTAGTGATCCCTGCTTCCCTCTGCAAAGGGCCTTTCTTTTACTTTTATGTTGAGTCTTCATCTTCTAACTTTATGCACAGTTGAGAGAGCATTTTTCCCATAAACATCAATAATTACTGCATGATGTGATATTATTTGTTCTTAAATTATTTGTTCTAGTCTTCCTCATGAACTTTGAAAGTGTCCTGGCATTTATTTTTTGTCCCACTCTTAAGGACTAGCGAAATACCACTTTGCCATGCTTTCTCTATACCTGAAAAAAAACGTCTATCTTTCTTTGCATTATTATTCATGATCTTTTATTTAAGATACTCTTCATGACGCAAAGTGATTGCTATACTTTATTATTAAAGTTCTATTTATCATGTTTGTGTTTGAAGTTCTATGACCTTAGCGTACATATTTTTTTACATTATAATGATCAAGTTTATAATAGTAGCATGTCACCTCAGAATTTATTATTTTATCGTTTACCTACTCGAGGACGAGTAGGAACTAAGCTTGGGGATGCTTGATACGTCGTAAACGTATCCCTAATTTCTGATGTTCCATGTTGCTTTCATGTTGTTTCCCACATGTTTTCCTAACACTTTATGTCATTTTTACACGTTTTCCGGGACTAACATATTAACAAGATGCCACAGAGCCAGTTCCTTGTTTTCTGCTGTTTTTAGTTTCAGAAAAGTTGTTCTGGAAATATTCTCGAAATTGGAAAATTCGAAAGCCAGAAGTCCTAAAAGTCCCGTAAGCTTCCAGAAGTCCCGAAGAGCCTCGGAGGGGGGCCACACCATGGGGTGGCGCGGGTCCACCCTGGCCGCGTCACCTGGTGGTGTGGGCCCCCTAGCCACCTCCCGGCATCGCCCTTTCGCCCATATATACTCCCCGATGCATAAACCCTAGGGGAATGGACCTTTTCCGCAAAATATATCTGTAGCTCCGCCGCCGCCACCAACAAGTTTCGGCGGATAGATCTCTGTTCTGGCACCCTGCCGGGACGGGGAAGTGCCCCCGGAAGCCATCTCCTTCGACTCCACCGCCATCTCCATCACCGTTGTTGTCTCCTATGAGTAGGAGGGAGTAGTTCTTCCCCGGGGCTGAGGGCTCCACGGGTAGCTATGTGGTTCATCTCTCTCTCCCATGGTGTGATCTTTTTGTGATCATGAGCTTTGTAATCTAGTTGAATATGTAGATTGATCTTCATCTGTTATGCTACTCAAGTGGTTTTGTTATCTCCGTAAACACTTTGATCACAGGGTAAAGGTGATAGTGTGTGCACCGTGTGGTTTAGCATGATATTTATATCTTGTGTTGGAAGATGAACCTATGAAATTGTGGTGTTTGCGTGGAACCACCTGGGTCCCATGGTGATAGCATGGGGGTTACTTGGTTGGGAAAATTCTTACTATGAGGAGTGTTGTTAAAGGCCTACGGAATGATTAGTGTTCGTTATTCGACCGGAGAGTGGTTCGGAGTAGCATAGTGAAGAAATGATATTTATGCATTTAATTATGTTTTCATTGTTGAGAGGTGTCCACTAGTGAAAATATGATCCCTATGCCTTATTTCCAAGCATTGAAACACCGTTTTCCGCCTGTTATGCTACATGTTTGCTTGCTGCCATATTTATTTCAGATTGTTATTATCACTTATAATCATCCATTACTCTCTCTTCGCCGAACTAGTGCACCTATATACCTGTAAAGTATATTGGGTGTGTTGGGGACACAAGATACTTCTTGTATCTTGATTGCAGAGTTGCTTGAGAGGGATATCTTTGACCTCTACCTCCCAGAGTTCGATAAATCTTGGGTGATCCACTTAAGGGAAACTTGATTTTGTTCTACAAACCTCTGCACTTGGAGGCCCAACACTGTCTACACGAATAGAAGCATGCGTAGACATCAGACATCAAATATAAATAGGAAATAATTAAACTAAAATATAAAAAGCAGGAAAAACCTAGAAAATAATTGACGCCTGAGGGCACGAGCTTTGCAATATGGGAAATACAAAAGAAGAAAACAAAAAATGAAATGTGTTAAACAAGACGTAGACATATGCAATCGCTCCTTGAAAGAACTCTCACCAATGCATTGGAGGTTCTTCCGATCGAACTTTGCACATTTTTTAATCATGTTTCCCTTTCAAACATAAATGATAGGAATCAACATTTTTATCCCAAAATCAAGGAAATCTAGGAATTTTTCCTACATAGGAATTGAAGTTTTGAGAAAAAGATAAGTTAAGATAGAAACAAAACACAACAAAAGTGTAAAAACCAATTTAAAATTTGAGGGACAACAATGAAATCATAGTTGCAAAATAAATGGTTCTTCAGCCTCCTCCCTTTTAGATAAATTGACGAAATAAAGTTGGTGCAAACAATATTCATAGTAAAGTTTGACAAACATATTTACTTGTTATTTTTGGGTCTTTTAGAACTTCAAGGTGCTTGTAGTTGACATGTGTCGTCTTGTGCCCATGAAAATAAATAAATAAAACTAACATGAAGCGAGCAAAATTATCATGGTTACTAAGCTCTTCAGGACCCCTCAAATTATTCCCGAAGAAAGTGATGAGCGGAAAATATGATAAATGAATCCTTCCCATCAACGTTGTTGCATGGGACATTATTCCCACCAAATGAAAAACCAAAAATATGGTGGAAATAGAACTTCCATACGAAAATAGGCTTTCCACAGATTGCGGTCTCTGACGAGATTGGGTCAACATGATTAGCAACGTATCTAATATAAGCTGACAAAAATTTATAACCCTAAAACAAAAAAAAGGCATCCAAATCGAAACATTTGAATCACAACTTGTTGATTTGGGGCCAGGCTCCAAACTACTTGAGATAAAACAGTCCAAAAGCACTCCTATCTAGACCTTCCATTTTGTTCATTTTCTACCGTAAAAAAACACAACACCCTAAATCGTTACAAACTATGGGCTAGAGAAGAGAGATACATCTTCAGGCTATGTTTCCCTTCAAAGATTTCATAGTTTGAAAATACCCCCAAAAAAATTATACTTATGTACTGCTATGTTTCACCAAAAAAAACTATGCTATGGTAAAAAAAAATCATGAACTAAAAATAGTTTTAGGCATCAAAGAAATCCTTTCAATGAACATAAGAATATATTTATCAAAAAAGGTAGAAGCCGAGAAGAAGATAAAATGTTTGTCAAAATAATATTTGAAAACAGTATAGAAATAAATGAAAACCCAAGATGGCACATGATTACTGAAGAAGCGAAACAAAGTATCATATAAAGTCTTGCATCTGTTCAAACGACTGCGAAGACATGAAAACAACTACTCACACCACACAAGAGTAGACACCAAAAAATCATCACTTGGATTGAAAGATAGTTCAAGAGACATATTGATATAGGAACTACCATCATCTTCTCTTGAATTATTGATGTACTCACTCTTCCCAGCCCTAGATGATCGTCCCAGAATTCAACCAAGTTGTGGTCACCGCCGGGAGAAAAAAAAATGATGTCAACGTGCCGCTTAACATAAAAATTCCTAAAAGAAATTTAGCCATATATAAAAGTATCACACATAGTGCACGAATAAATCTGAAAAAAAAAACAAATACAAAAGAGGTATGATGGCGGATATATAGAAAACATAATAATTAAGTACACATGCTGCTCCTACTAGAGAAAAGTATGGTTCCTATAAAAGCTGAATAAGATAACCGACCATAGATCATTACTCTTAGCAATACAATTGACACAAAGGATTCACACGTGTTGGACACTCAGTAATAATTTAGTATTATTATAGTAATCACATTGAGAATTGCAAGAGGGAGATACGTATGCCCATGTTTCGCCAACAAACAATTAGGGTATAGATAGCATATGAACAACTGATTTTTTTCACTCATCCAGGAGTATATATTAAAGAAAATCATACCTATTTATGGAGCCAACTATTCGGTGCCAAAATTACCACGTGTGTGACAACATAGCTTGAGCATCCCGACCCAATGCACAATTAAGATATTTACTTACTGCCACAATTCATAACAAAAATACCACGTTTTCGATAAGCAGTCTCCAGAAAAAATAAATGGAAAAACGCACCCATGGTACACAAACTTGCAAAGCACGTGCACATTGGTCATAAACACACATAATGCAAAGTTCGGGTAAAAAAACTTTCCATACTTGGGCATATTAGTCACACTATGATGGCAAGGCACGGTACATAAGTTGCTGATGTGGCACACTTGTCTATTCGGCTGCCGTTGGGAGTGGCTAGTGGAAGCGATATTTTTGTGAAAAACCTCTCGAAATGCTATATTTGTCAGGTTTTCATCCCCCGTCCCGCAATTGCTCGACATATCAAGGCATGGAGATTTCGGACCGTGGAATCGAGGCTGCAACCACGGCGATGGAGGCAACATACGCAGGATGGTCTTTTTTTCTCCCTCGTCTCCTCTACTGACATCTCCGATTCCCACATCTCGCCACCATCATCTCCCGTTTTAGGAGAAGAGGAGACAGTTCCACAACACCGAAGAGAGCTAGAAGCCGACGGCCCACACTATAGTGAGTCCCAATCTTCCACTTTGTAGTCCATTTAGCTACTGCAGTGTTGCAATCATGTTGCTTTCTTGTGTAGGGGAACAATAACTCGGTTTTGGGTTTCTAAAAGGGGAAAAGATTGCGCGCTTAAAATGTAGTTCTCTGGTGTGGAAAATTTAGTGTAGAGCTACATCATGGAGGATTTTTTCTGTGACCTTGGTTCATATCTAGAACAAAAATAGATTTGTTCGATGATCGCGTATCCTAAACATGGTGTCAAAATGATATTGATAATCTGCCCACGCGGAACGGTGCACTAAACTTCAAGTGTGGCAAACAACGACTCCAGCGACACACAAGGACGCAGAAAGTCTACCATTGCCACGAGTGCATGGCCTCGGTACTTCTCCTCCGATTTCGCCATGCCACCTTTACTTTCTCGCCTTATCTCTATGAGGTGTATTGTATAACCTTGGATTGGTGGTTGCTTTATTTATAAGGGGGAGAAAAACATTTTTGGGTAGATGTACCCTTCCTCAAGACGTAGAGTCGGCTCACCCCGCTAGAAAATATGTTTTATTCACGGGCCATGGCATGTGCGGTAGCTTGATTTCAATTTGGAGAGTAGAATGATGGAATTGCCATATATGTACACGATGCAGTTTTCTCAAAAAACTCCAACTGAAAAATACGAACGGAATCTTGCGGAAAAGAACACCCCTACAAGCTGGTAACACCGGCAAGTGACTAACCAGCCTCCAAAAGGTGACTAGCGTGAGTACGTACGAGTTGGTGACACGAACTTGGTCATCGTGACCAATGCTGTACCGCACTTGCATGTTTCTCAACAAAAAAGAGAGCCATGTGGAACGCGCTCTTGCACACAGGTCCGACCGCCGCGATAAATAGGGGACTCAGCGCACAGCGCACACTTCTTCTCCTCCCTCGCGCGCTCTCGCCTCTTGCACTGTAGAACCAGCTAGCTCGCCGGAAAAGCACAAAAAGCAGCACACAAACACAAGGAAGGGAGAGAACATGTCCGCGCCGAAGTCCGCCCGCGCTCCCCACATCGTACGTGCTCCCTCCCCCTGCGCACGCGCTCCCGGCTCCGGTCTACCCACCCCCGGCGGCCTTCTACCCGTGTTAGAGCAGCATGCACTTCTACCAGGGAGTGGACGCGGACGGGTACGCGAAGGCGATCGCGGCCAACGGCGCATGCCCGTTCCAACTAAATGTTGGACCCGGGTCGAGTTATAAGAAATATAATTGTACTAAACTTTTATACTTTGTTACTTTTTCTTATCATGTTGTAGTTTTAATAAAAATATGTTTTATTCAACTTGATTTGCATTACTAACAAATATAATAATATTTTTTACAATTATTTTTATGTTACATGGTTGTAATGCATATCAAAATATATTTGATCCGCACAATTTTTTCTTTATGAGGTATTTTCCTTAATAAAATAAAATACCATTTTAAATATGAAAAAAAGAGAAAACACATGAATTATTATTATTTTATAATTGGTGAATTATATATGTATATTGTTTTGTGAATATTCTTCTCTACTTCGAGAATTATATATATATATATATATATATATATATATATATAGGACAAATTTATGCTACTCCCGGGTGTAACTACACCCACATGTGTTTAGTATGATGTATGTAGTATCTATCATACCGAAGAGTTTGTATAGGTAGTATGCAGTATATATTACTATTTCGGCAGTATATATACTTCTTTTTTATGTACTATGTGTAATTTTTCTACATACTCCTTTTATAAGGACATATATACCGATATTTTGAATATATTGTGCAACCTACTTGCTCAATTTATAATTTTCACGTAAATTGTTTTGGAGTATCTTAGATATAGTATATGAACATACTCAGACCAAAAAAGTATGATACATACCTCCGTACGGTAGTATATGAGACGTGGGTGTAGCTACACCCGGGAGTAGAGAACATTTTCCCTATATATACGTGGGTGTAGCTACACCCGGTAGTATATATATATATATATATATATAGACACACACATGTAGAGAGTAAAAAGCATACACACATATATAGAAACTTCTAGAGTATAAATTGACATATTAGTGTAATCATTTTTTGTGTGTGTTATAAGTTAAAGTGGATTCGATAATGAGTTTATAAGATGGGACGATCCATATTTTTTTCTTAAAATAGCACTTCTTATTGTAATCATCGATAAACGTAAAATCTTATGGATTTGACTACTTTTTTACACACAAAATTCAGCTATCATATACGCTCACCACAATATTTTCTATGTCACATGGTGTATATAGTTTCTTCTCTTAGTCTCTCAAATAAGAATTCACGCACGAAATTAAACATAGGAAATATATATATATATATATATATATATATTATTTTAACATAATATGTGTAAGCCATTCATATGAAAACATGCCAACGCTGGTCGTACATTATAATGCTCCATATTTTGCAATTCTTTACATAAACTAAGTTTGAATATCTATTGTTTATAAATAGTCAATAAAATATACATGATTGGTAGATGATAGATTAATAGTTACAATATACTTTAGTATTTGAGGCCCTCCTCCTCTATGGGCCTAGGGCGGTGGCCCCTTTTGCCCGGCCTATGGACCGGCCCTGCAACGCCGCCGCCGCGGGAGCTTGCAGCATCATGTGAAGAAGCAGGTCGGTTTTTTCGATCTTCTTTTTTGCAACAGTTTGGAATTCTGTCAGTTTTCTCACCCTCTGTTTCTTCATCTTTCTTCACGAGAAGGACATGATCGTGTTGCGGTGTCGGGAGGAAGGATCTGAGACGATGAACTCGTCTACTTATCAGTATGTAGGTTCGGTATCTGGTTTTATGGCTGATGATGCACAGTAGCTGCGTGCATGTTGCTTTACTTTTAAGTGTTAAGCTGGTTCCAGCTCCTATCGTGTATATATCGAAGCTTGTGGACCTCTCTCAGGATCAGGCCCGTTCCAACTAAATTTTGGACCCGGGGCGAGTTATAAGAAATATAATTGTACTAATCTTTTATACTTTGTTACTTTTTCTTATCATGCTGCAGTTTTAATAAAAATATGTTTTATTCAACTTGATTTGCATTACTAACAATATAATAATATTTTTTACAATTAATAATATTTTTTACAATTATTTTTGTGTTACATGGTTGTAATGCATATCAAAATATATTTGATCTGCACAATTTTTTCTTTATGAGGTATTTTTCCTTAACAAAATAAAATACCATATTAAATGTGAAAAAAGAAGGGAAACACATGAATTATTATTATTTTATAATTTATGAATTATATATGTATATTTTTTGTGAATATTCTTCTCTACTTCAAGTATTATATATATACATGTAGAGAGTAAAAAGCATACACACATATATATAAACTTCTAGAGTATAAATTGACATATTAGTGTAATTATTTTTTGTGTGTGTTATAAGTTAAAGTGGATTCGATAATGAGTTTATAAGATGTGGATGATCCATATATTTTTTCTTAAAATAGCATTTCTTATTGTAATCATCGATAAACATAAAACCTTATGGCTTCGACTACTTTTTTACACACAAAATTCAGTTATCATATACGCTCACCACAATATTCTCTATGTCACATGGTCACTGGTAGAAAAAAGGCCTTCGATACGCCCCCATCAGTCCCCAAATTATGCGCACCGTGACTAAAGGGGTTTTAGTCCCGGTTCGGGAGGCGACCCGCGACCGAAGGTCATGCGTCGCGGCTTGGGAAGCGTGTGGAGGGATTTAATTCCGGTTGGCCTGGCCACCCGCGACTAATGCTCCAGTCAGCTGGCCTCCCTGTCTTTAGTCTCGGTTGGCCTGGCCACCCGCGACTAAAGATACAAACTGCTCTCCTCCCGCGCGGCGGTTTTATTTCGCGAGCGAGAGGCAGAGGGTCATTGCTACAGTGCGCACCCGAGAGTCTCTGTTTCTTCTTCCTATCTTCTCTTCTTCCTCCACCAAGCACTCATGGGTTCTCCCATTTGGAACACTCTCCGTGTGGCCACACCATGCCGCAAGAGTCTCGACGTGGCCTACACCAATATGTGCGAGAGGCTCCCCTGTCTTCTTAACCATTTGAGCAATCTCTATGATGAAGAAGCCGATGAACACCATAAGTTCTTCGGGCTTGATCTAGAGTATACGGGGAATCAACGGGATGTTGCCGTCATCCAGATTGCCTTCAAGGAGATCGTTTTGGTCTGCCAATGGGCAAGGTAATTAACGCACATGTACAATCTCTCTTGTAGGATTGTTGCATTTTCGATTTGTTTGTTGCATTCGAAGAATACACGTGTTGCAACATATCTAACATGTGTTCTATTTTTGTTGTTGCAGTAGTTCAAAGCATTCTCCAGAACTTGTTGATTTTCTTGTCAACAAGGGGTACGACTTTTGTAGCGTTGACATCACTCAAGACCGGCAGAAGTTGATGCGCTTGGGTATTGAGATACCTGAAGATCACTACATTGATCTTCAGGACCTTATCCATTTTGATGAGTTGTACGTGCCCAAGACCGGGATGGCTCCGATGGCAACTGGCTTCATCCACGCCGACTACAAAACCATGAAGTCTCGTTTCCCCTCCAAGAATCACATGTATTGGGGGAAGAACCCACTAGACCGGATCAATCTCGACTATGCAGCAATAGATGCATACGTTGCCTACGAGTTGTTCTGCATCTACTCTTCGGAGCTCGAGTAGATGTTGTTTGTGTACCGCATCTTGCGTTTCGATATATGCATGTAATGGATATATTATTATGTAATGGATATATTATTATGTAATGGATATTATTTCTATATTAATTCCGAGCTATATTATTTCTATATTATGTCAAACACACATTTTAAAACAAACAAACAAAAACACATCAATAAAACAAACAAAAACACATCAAGAAAACAAAACAGAAAAACTACCGTTTCTATATATCTGTTCACCAAAAACTACTGTTTCTATATCTGTTCACCAAAAATAAATCTAGAGGTCCAAAAATTAATCTAAGCCATGAAACATTTTATTAAAAAGGATAGTATTTTTATTTGATTGTTGACCTTGATGTGAGGCTAAGTGCTATGGATAGATCTTTTCAATATCTATCCAGAACATTTAAGTTTGTCCATTTTGGTTATGTATTTAAAAAGTTAGATTCAAATCATTCTCACAGATAGTCATTGCCAAAAATTTCTTGTGTCCAAAATAATAGTCGAAACTTGGATCTACAAATTTTATATGGTTTAGATTTCATATGGTTTGGTTCATGAACTTTATCATATTTTATTTTGCATTTAGGAAAGGGGAAAATGAATTAGTTTTATTTTCCTAATTTTTTTGATATATTATTTGTATTTTTAAGATTTTAAAATGAATTAGTTTTATTTTTCTGAATATTTTGATATATTATTTGTATTTTTAAGATTTTAAAATGAATTAGTTTTATTTTTCTGAATATTTTGATATATTAATAGTATTTTTAAGATTTTAAAATGAATTAGTTTTATTTTTCTGAATATTTTTTAGAAATAATACAAATTTAAAATTTAATGTTTATTTATTTATTCAAAATTATTAATTACATCATTACTTTTGTTTATTAAAAGATTTATTTGAAATTCAGACAATAAAGAAATATGGCATCGACCAACATGTTAATATGATTGATATGATACTAGTATCACGTACATGCGTGCGAAACACTTGGATGCGGGACGGGATGGAACTCGGAAGTTAAGCGTGCTAGTGCTAGAATAGTGGGAGGATGGGTGACCGAGCGGGAAGTTTGACCACGAGAAGTTTGACCACGAGTAAGATTTGACTAGAGATAATTGTAGTTAAACACTAAGCAAATAATAAAAATTCTGAAAAAAAAGGGAGTGAAAAATAATTAGAAACCCAAATGAATTGTAGTCACGGTTCGTGTGGCCAACCGGGACTAAAGGGGGCGACTAAAGGGGGGGCCTTTAGTCGCGCCTATTTAGTCCCGGTTGCGCGGCCGGGATTAATGGCCTTTGCGAACCGGGACTATAGGCCTATTTTCTACCAGTGGGTGTATATAGTTTCTTCTCTTAGTCTCTCAAATAAGAATTCACGCACAAAATTAAACATGGGAAATATATATATAGATTATTTTAACATAATATGTGTAAGCCATTCATATGAAAACATGCCAACGCTGGTCATACATTATAATACTCCATATTTTGCAATTCTTTACATAAACTAAGTTTGAATATCTATTGTTTATATATATTCAATAAAATATACATGATTGGTAGATGATAGTATAAGAGTTACAATATACTTTAGTATTTGAGGCCCTCCTCCTTTATGGGCCTAGGGCGGTCGCCCCTTTTGCCCGGCCTATGGACCGGCCCCGCTGAGGGCATCTCCAGCCGTCCCCCCCAGAGCCCCCCCAAGCGGCGTTTTTGGCGCCGTTTCGCGCCGTTTCGCACCAGTCGCCCCCCAGGAATCGATTTAGCGCCGCTTTCCGCCGTTTTTCGCGCCGTTTGGCGTCGCCGAACCCAGGCCGACCCCAGCGCGCTGGGTTCGGCTTGGGGGGCGAAATGCGCGCGTGGGCCACGCCTGTCGGCGACGGAAGACGATTTCCCTCTCTTTTTTCGGCGCTTACCTCCACTTTCCCCCATATGTACCTCTCCCCCCGGTCCATTCCCGCCATTTCCCCCCCACACCCGAGATCTACGCGCCATGGCTCCCGCCCGATTTATAGGACCCCGCGCCGCCGCCACCGCCGTTTCCATTCCCGCGGCCAAGAAACCGCGCAAGCCAAGAGCACCGAAGGAGCGGTCACCCGGCATGTCGAAGAAGGAGTGGATCGCCGAGAGGTCATGCCTGGAAACGGCAAACATCAAACGCCGGGGGAGGGAGGCGGCGCAGCGGCAGAGGCAGCTGATGGCGCAACTGCAAGCGGAGGAGCAGGCCGCCGCCGAGGAAGACGACCTGGAGGACGAGGAGGAGGAGGCCGCGCCGGACGAGCCACCTACGCCGGCCGCGGCGCCGCTCGCCAAGAAGAAGAGCCCTTTGGGCCCCCGGTTCGCCGGCTGGAAGCAGTCGCCGTCGCCGTTGCCACGCATGTCACCGCACCCGCCGCCAGCGTGGTTCGTCGATGGCGATTCCCTGGGAGGTTTCAACCCCAACCTCACCTTCCCCTACCACCCGCCGATGATGTATGGTGCCACGCCTGGCTACGCAGCTTCCCCATCCCCCCGCCGTGCGATTCTCGCCGGACTTCAGCCCCATGACAGCTACATGGAGGAGATCATCGCGTCCGGCTCGATGGCGGCGGCGGCGAGCCCGGGATTCCTCGAGAGCAGCGGGGAGTTCTTCACGCATGGCGGTGGCGACTACGGCGAAGGTGCCTCCGGCACGCAGGCGGCGGAGGAGCAGGGCGAAGACGACGACGTGGACGAGACGCCCGTGGTGCCAGAGGGGACAGATTCGGCCGGCGAAGGCCGGAAGCGCCGTGGTCCTGGTCGTCCCCGCAAGGAACCCAAGGTGCCCCTGCCCCCCGCCGAGCCTCGCATCAAGTGGCTGAACAGGGAGGACGCTCTGCTCGCCGAGGCGTGGAAGACGGTGAGCATGGACCCGATCGTCGGCGCGAACCAGCACGTCGACAACTACCGGAAGCGGGTGAATACGGCGTACGACGAGCGCCGCATGATCGATCCCTACTACGCCCCATGCGTCGCCGACCGCGGCTAGAAGGCCATGGCGAACCATTGGGCCAACATCCAGGCGTCATGCAACAAGTGGCATGGCATCCAGGAGGAGATCTCGGCGAGGCCGCAGAGCGGCGCCAACCGCGAGATGGAGATCGTCCGGATGCTCGAGGCGTACAAGAACGACGAGGGCTCCGACTTCAAGTTCCTCCACGTCTTCGTCCTCATCGAGAAGTGCGAGAAGTGGGCGGAGGTGCGGCGGTCGATCGGCAAGGGCAAGGAGTACGTTCCCGACGCGGTGGTTGCGTGCGCGTCCGAAGGGCGTCCGCCGATGGGCCACAAGAAAGCCAAGCTGGCTAGGGACGGCGCGCCCGCAGCGGCAAAGCTCCAGGCGTCCATCGAGACCTGCATCGCCGACGCCCAGGTCCAGGCCGGCAAGAGGGAGGAGGTCTCCAAACAGCGATGGGCGGCGCTCATGGCCAACTCGCAGGTCAAGATCGACCTCCTCCGGACTGGCACCGCGGCGAAGAAGAGGAACAACGACCTCGCCTTCCTCACGGGCGGCGACCCGGCCGCGATGACCCCCGAGGTGAGAGCTTGGTTTCTGGCGCAGTGCAACCTCATCCTGACCGACATCAGCAAGCCCCCGGCCCCGACATCGTCCGGGGGTGCGAGCTACACCACCGCGCCGACAAGCCCGCACGCCGACCAGGAGGATGCCGCGACCGCCGTTGACAAGGATGTTCAGCCCGTCGTCGACCTGGAGAATGACGCGTCCGTCGTCCACAAGGATGCCGCGCCAGCTGACCGCTCCGACGCCGTCATCGACCTGGATGCTGCGCCGAGCTCGCCGCCTGCTCCGACGCCGGCCGACGCGTCTGCCTGATCGCCTACGTTTGCCCACGCCACGCGCGCCCGTCTGTGTGATTCGATCTGGACTATATTTGATCGCCCACCTGTGGCGTTTTTTGTAATATGATCGCCCGAAACCATGGCTGCCGATCGCCGAACTAGGGCTCTATTTTTTGGGGGCGGGAAGATGAACTTTCGAATGATATCGGTGCTTTCTTTTCTGGACCGCCGAACGGCTGGTGAAATCGTCCCTCCCCCCCCCCCAGATTTTGGTGCGGGTCGGCGCTATCGCTAAAAAGCGCCGATCTGAAACCTGGGGGGGGGGGGGCGAACGACTGGAGATGCCCTGAGGATCTAGCTGATCGTTCGAACAAATGCACAATCGGTTAATATAGTAGTATTCCGTGGTTTCCTTGTTCTTTTCATTGATTTATTCCTTCCTTTTCTTTACCCCTGCGCCCCTCTATCGTCCGCTCTTACGCGCGATTCTTGCCGAGTAGTCTGGTTCTACTCTACTGATTTTATCACGATTTTGTTGTCGCTGACGCGCGCGGTGTGGTTGTGCGAACCAGTGACTTGGAAGCTGATCACGTGTCGCTGATGCGGTGTGACAAGCCACAACTCATCGCCCACACCATGCATGGATCTCTCGATCGATCAGTTCCCTTCCTCTCGATTTTCCCTGCATTTTGTGAATTCAAATGAGCGTTCATATATCAAGTAGCATTGTTCGGTAAAAATGCAGTGTATATCTTCGAAAATTTTAATTCGGACGGACGTGTGGTAACATGGGAAGTGGCGACGCCGAGCAGTTGCGCCAAGGGTTCCCAGTGGTATCTTTCATGACGGGTCTGATGTTATTCGTTTCCTAAACCGGCTCTCTGCCGTTTGTTCCTGCTTTAAAGAGAACAGTGAGAAAAAGAAGACGCGATGATCACGGTTCACGGACCAGAGCAGCAGCGGTAGGCAAAGCCGAGTACGTCCTAGAATCTACATGCATTGACCATCCATGCGGGGGTTGCATTGCATTCTGCCCATTTTTTTGCATTTGTTTTTCGTTTCGAGAAATGCATCCCGCCTACTCGACCCAAGGAGATTATTAGCACCAACAACACTCTAGTCTAGGAGAATAAGTATTAATCCGTGGTGTTCCAAGTAGCCCCACGTTTCAATAAAGCCCAAGAGTTTAGTCTAGTCTATTAACAAAACTGTGCACCTGTGCCGACTCGTACCTAGACACGTGATTTTTAAGTAAGCGTATGTAAAAGGAGATTAAAAAGGTTATTACGTAAACAACAAAGACATGTACGCAAACCACTCCCCCTGAAGAACCTACGCGTAGTTAGATGGTTACGGGGGCGGTTGTACCGCTAGCACACCGGAGTTCAAGACTCAGATTTCACATCTGAGTGTTCCATTTAGGCGGAAAATTCTTCCGGCGCGAGACGACTGTCCTGTCAATATCGAGACGCATGTGATGACTTCGTCAATCTCAAGACGCATCGACTCGGTCTCTCGGACGTGCTCATAGGGGTGAGCGTACTCGGTCTGTATATAACCGTTTGCATTTGTACCTTATTTCTAACAAAAAATACCACTCCCCTACCAGCATTGCAGAAAGAACCCCATAAAAAAATAGCATAGCCCCTAAGAGTCATGCACATACCAACACAATCGGCCATCGTCTACCACCAGCACCGTCGAGATGCTTGCTGGCAGAAGAGGAAAGGACATCCATCATCGCGGAACTGAAGAAGTATGAAAACTTTTTGATCCAAAGATCATGCCTGCCACGCGTGGCGAGGCACGTGTGCCTCCTATCTAGACATGTGTTAGTTGTGTTGAGGGCATCTCTAGAAAGATAATAGCATAAAACTACCACATTAGAGACCAAATTTACCACGTGCTACCACTATTTATTTTTCGGACAGAAATCTACCGATCCACGCTAAGATTTTCTCCAATCGAGCTAACCGTCCGCTGAGCGCGAATTGACACTCGCTCTGATGCCTGGGACCCACCCCACAAGCTGACATGGCATAGAGGAGACGACACAAAGACATGTCTGTTACGATGATGGTGGGACCCACGGTGATGTTGGTTAACCGTTGCTTCCCTATCTGCTCTTCACTCGCACCCACCCACTCTGTCCCGACCGAGTCCGAGCACTTGTGCCACCGGACTCTCCCTCCGTCGTAGTTGGTTGTCCGTCGCCGCCGTCGAGATGTCGAGCTGGCCTGCCAGCGAGGGTCGTCTGAGCTTGTTGTTAAGCATGGTAAGCTTCGATTTGTGGATTTGGGATTTAGGGTTCTAGTTTGGGGATTTTGTGGTTTAGCCTTGATTAATCCGAGATTTCTCTTTGCTTTGCTCGTTCTGTAGTCGTTGGACGGAGGATATACTCCGGATACGATCGAGAATATGTCGTATGGAGGGCTTGCTATGGATTTATCTCTTCTCAGCCAAGTTCACACAGAACTGCCAAAAAAAATTGTGGCTTACTAAGGAACGAACACGGGAAGGCGTTTTCTTGCGTGTGTGGTGAAGAATGTGAGTGGTTTTTAGCCACTGTCAATATATGTGGTGAAGAATTTACCTGAATTTGTATTTATGAAGAATTTGTATCTAGCTGCCTCTGTTAACTATCTACGTAGGTATGCTCTGTTAATTGTCTAGCTAGCTAGCTCTGTTAATTCTCTAGCCAGGTAGCTATGTTAATGTTTAGCTATATTTGTAGTTTAATATTCATAGCTCTATTAATTGCTATCTACCTCTACTAAAAATTTTACCTCTGTTAAAAAATTTATGTAATTGCTAGCTAGGTAGCTCTGCTATATTTGTAAATTTATCTAGCTAGCTACTTGTGGTAACTTGGATCTATTTTAATTGATGTAGTGCCAATTTTAATGTTTCGAGGGTGGAAACTATGGGTTTGTTGCTTGGGTTGATACTGAATAGCTAAACACAATGCAACATGCAATTACCTCTTTGTGGGGGTAAGGTTGATGAGATCACTCATGCAAGAATATGAGAGAAGATAGATCATGCTCTGCTGATCAAGAATCTAGCTAATGTGAAGAATAAAGCTGAGAAGAAGTACGTAAGCTTGATGTCTGAAGTCAACAAGTTTATTGAAGAAACTGTAGCACATGTTAGGCAGGAAACCTATGACAAGTTTGAAAAAGAGGTGGGAAGCAGAGGGATAGCAGTCTGCATTTAGTGAGTTTGCGAGGATGCAGACTAAGGAGGAACTGGAGAAGGTGGTGAAAGAGAGAAACAAGATGACCTTAGAATTTCAGGATGTAGTGAAGGAGAACAACCGTGTGAAGCAAGAGCTTAAGATTGTGAAGCAAGAGCTGGTGCTGCTCAAGGAGGTAAAGAAGTATGACAAGGACCTGTTGGCTATGATTCAAAAGAAAAGTGAAGATGAAATGGAAGAAATGAAAAAAGAAAAGAAAAAGCTAGAGTACATGGTGTATGACATGGTGAATGTCAACAATGTGAACATAGACAAGCTCAAAAGGATCATGCTCATATGTGATGAATGATTTAACATATTAGGTGGAATTATGTATTGAACTTGAATGCAGGCTCTGTTGCTTTAATTCCTGTTGAACTCTGTTGCTAGGTGCTTTGTAATATTTTGTGTGTGAACTCTGTTTCTAGGAATGTGTTGAACTTGAACCCCTGTGAACATTGTGCTAAGTTATTTTCTATATTATTATGGATTTCATGATTGTCTTGTTGTTATTTACCGTGTGAATGTGAAATGCATATTTTCTTGATTTTTTGCAAAGATTTTAAAAGGAGGCTTTTTTCTATGTATTTCCCATTATTTTTTAGAAGGCATATAAAAATAGCTTGTTTTTGTAATGATCCTGAAATGTTATGGCTCCTTAGATGATCTTAAAATGTAAAATGACCTAAAAAAATATCTTAAAATGTTAAATAATCTAAAAAAATGGTAGGTTTCATGGCTTCTTAAATCACCTAAAATGATCTTAAAATGTAAAATGACGAAAAAATGATCTTAAAATGTTAAATGATCTAAAAAATGGTAGGGTTGATAGGGTTCGTAGAATAGACTTTGGTTGATAGGTTTCATCATCGACGACATAATCAACTTGTCTAATAGGGTCGATCCTATCGTTGACGACAGAATATCGTCAACGACAGAGACAACTTGTCTGATAGGGTTTCGTCGACGACATAATCAACTTTTCTGATAGGGTTGATGATGTCGAATCAACTTTCCTGAGAGGGTTGATCCTATCGTTGATGATAGGATGTTAAATGACCTAAAAATGATCCCAAATTGTTAAATGATCTTAAAATGATCGTAAAGTTGTCATGGCTTCTTAAATGATCTAAAAATGATCTTAAATTGATAATTGAACTAAAAAATATCTCAAGTTGTTAAATGATCTTAAAGTTGGCATGGCTTATTAAATGATCTAAAATTGATCTTAAATTGTTAATTGATCTTAATATGATCGGAAAAATCTGACTTAGATTCTCTACAAAATCTCAGAGCCTAAAAATTATCTAAAAACTCTCAGGGCTTCTAAAATGTTGTAAAATTCTCTACAAGATATCATAGCTTAAAAAATGATCTAAAATTCTCTAAAAAAAATCATAGCTTAAGAAATTATCTAAATATTCTCTAAAAAAACTCATAGCTTCAAAAATGATCTAACAATTCTCTAAAATCGCATAGCTTCAAAAATGATCTAACAATTCTCTAAAAAATCTCATAGCTTCAAAAATTATATAAAAATTCTCTAAAAAAATCTCATAGCTTAAAAAATGATCTAAAAAAATGTCACAACATAGTCACAGAACATAGTTTGACACAAATAGTATCACAACATAGTCTGAGAACATAGTTTTACACAAATAGTCACACAACATAGTCTCAAACATAGTTTTACACAAATATCCAGATAGAAACTCAGAATATGCTCAATAGTATTACACATTCCAGACAAATACTTGATCAAACATAGTATTAAAAAAATTGCAAGTTCAGACATGCTCAATAGTTACCACTAGAAGTGAGGTAGCCTTTCAGCCTGCCAGTTAATTTAGTTTTCCTGTCAGACCTGGTAGTAGCTGCACCCCTTGAAGATGAAGACATAGGTGCGCCACCTGAAGATCTTGGTGCAGTGAAAGGCCTTGGACCTGCTGGTGTAGCACCTGAAGATGGTGGTGCTTGCTGTCTTGCTAGAGCTGCTGATGCTTTCTGTCTTGCTAAAGCTACTGCATTAGAAGGTAAACCCTCAGAGAGATTGTGCCTATTTGCCTGATACACACAAAAAGGTTAGAAACATATATAATGTCGAAAGGACTGCAACTCTAGTTTACTCAATTACCTGGTGATTATTCATTCTAATCTACAGGTCTGGCTTGAAACATAAATGGCAATTTGGAAACTTGTGCCCTTACTTCTTGCAATTGCTACAAGTGACAGTACCCATCCCTAAAGAATCTCTAGGGGCAGGAACCTCAAATTGACCCTTTCTTCTCCATGTTTGCTTCCTTCCAGTCTTCTCAATTAAGATAGGAGGTTAAATATCTTGTTTATCAGTCCTTGTCCAATCATGGGAGCCCAGGACAGGATAAATTACATTTTTGTAGGATTCCTTATACACTGGGTTTTTGAAAAACTCATGCACATGGTGTTCTACGCTGCAGAATTTAAAACATTCCTGTGTAGTAGCCCACAGAAATTTGTAGTAATTTTTCTGGGAAAAGTATTAGTAATTTTGGTAGGGAAAAGGTAATTGGAACATATTATATGACTCATACTTGGTGCTACATCCCTGCAATAACAAAATCATAAATTTTGCATAATGGTACATTTTTTATTCATAATTTGAACTGTTTTCAAAGATGGAAGACAGTCAAGTACTGTACTGACCTAAATGTATTTGTAATATTGTCAAATTTTCTTTCCAGTGATTACACCATGGAACACATGAGGAAAATCTTCTCTTCGGAAGAAAGGGGCCAATCCTTTCCAACCGACATGAGTTGTATTTTATATGGTAAGCACATAGTGGAATTCCACTGAAATAGCACACAGACGTTTATAGTAATTTTCTTCGGGAAAACTAATCTGAACATGGGGATCGCGGAGGAAGATGGTGTGCTCTCAGACGTGGAATTACAACAATACATTGAGGTCTTTAGTAAGCCTCTCACGCCCTCCGAGCTGGAGGCTCTCGCCTTGCTCTTCAACCTCAATGTGGTGGACCAGGAGGTGTCCAACTCCTAGATGGAGGTGTTTGTGGATTTGTAGGTCTGTCTTATGTCGAACATCTCTAACCTTGTTCTTGTGTGGAATGTCCACCGGCTGAATTCGCCCGCGCGACGGGACCTTGTGCGTGCGTTGATTGCGGAGTCGGGCGCCGTGTTGGTGGCCCTCTCATAAACTAAGTTGGAGTATGTAAGCTACTTTGAGGCTTTGGCAATTCTAGGACTCCGCTTCGACGGGTTTGAGTATTTGCCTGCTGTTGGTACACGTGGTGGAATCCTCATTGCCTGGAAATCCGATCGCCTTTGTGGCTCCAACTGCTCGGCCTCTGATAACACTCTCACGATCAAGGTCTCGCCCCCTTCTGGGGAGCCGTGGTGGTTCACCGCGGTTTATTGCCCTTCGACGGATGTGGATAAGGAATCTTTTTTAGAGGAGCTCAAGATTGTGGGTGCTGGATGTACTGGTTCTTGGGTGGTAGCGGGTGACTTCAACCTGATCCTCGATGCCACCGACATGGCTTACACGTGGAGCAATAAGAGAGTTACCCCCACGTTGGTGAGGTTGGACCGCTGGTTTGGATCTGTGGACTGGGAGGTGACTCACCCGGACAGACTCCTCTATGCGATCTCCTCCTCGCTCTCTGACCACGCACCCTTGTTCATGTCCCTGGATTCCAATGTCTCTCTCAAGAGAAGCTTCGAGCTTTAGTCCTTTTGGCGCTCGCTGCCTGGGTTTGAGGGTGAGATGGAGCGCCTTTGGTGCTTGGCTTCGTCCGCAGGGCGGCATCCTAATCTTCTTGTGGACTTGGACTTGCGGCTTCGACGTACTGCTGTGGGTCTTCGTAGCTGGGGAGAGAGAGAGGTAGGAAACGTCAAGATCCAGCTTCTCATGGCCATGAGCTGATTCTGCGTTTCGACGTGGCTATGGAGAGTAGAGCCTTGTCAACAGTAGAGGCTTCTCTGCGTAAGCAGTTGAAGCTTAAATGCTTGGGATTGTCCTCCCTTGAGCGGACGATTGCTCGTACTCGATCGCGCCTCCTTTGGCTTAAGGAGGGAGACGCGAACACACACTTCTTTCATATCCACGCGGCTACTCGTAGGAAGCAGAACTGCATACAGAGCATTAGAGTGGAGGGTTCTACCTCTACCGCCCAAGAGGATCTCGAGCGCATTGCATTCGACTTCTTTGCGGATAAGCTGGGTGTCCCAGTGGATAGACCTAGGTCTATTGTTTTGGAGGGAATCGGTTTGTCTCGTCTCGATCTGGCGGATTTGGAGGCCCCTTGGACTGTGGATGAGATTTGGGATGTCATTAAGACCATGCCAGTGGACAAGGCGTCGGGGCCCGATGACTTCTCCATGAATTTCTACCACAAATGCTGGCCCATTGTCAAGCATGAGGTGGTGGATGCAATCAATTGCCTGTACCACATGAATGACATAGGGCTTAAGAGCCTTAATCAGGCTCTAGTAGTGCTTATCCCAAAAAAAGCAGATGCAGTGGAAATAGGAGACTATCGGCCCATTAGTCTCGTCCACAGCTTCGCGAAAATTTTCTCCAAGCTGTTGGCGGTGCGGCTGGGCAACATAATGGATGAGCTGGTGGACCGCAGTCAGAGTGCTTTCATCCGTGGGCGATCCATATTGGACAACTACATGCTTGTCCAAGGGGAGATCCGTGCTATCCATCGTAGGAAGGTCTCCGCCATTTTCCTTAACTTGGATCGGGCTAGGTCCTTCGATTCGGTTTCTTGGCCCTTCATCTTGGAGGTCCTTCGTGCTCGTGGCTTTGGCGTCCGGTGGTGTGCGTGGATTACTTTGATCCTTGCCTCCACCAGCTCCAAGATCCTTGTCAATGGCCACGGCACGGACAGAGTGTGGCATCGGCGGGCCCTACCGCAGGGAGACCCTCTTTCCCCTGCTGTTTGTTATTGCGATGGATGTGTTGGATGTCCTCTTCGTGCGGGCTGAGCAAAGTGGACTATTCAGCTCCCTCGAGCCGGCGCCTGTCAAGCACCGCCTCTCCCTGTTCGAGGATGATGTGGCGTTGCTCATCAAGCCCGTGGAGGGGGAGGTTAAAATTTCCCTTGGCCTCTTCGGTCTCTTTAGAGATGCTTCTGGGATGCGGGTGAACTTCGCCAAGAGTTCGGCTACGCTCATTCGATGCACGGCTCAAACCGAGGTGAAGTTGCAGTCGTTTATCCCGTGCTCTTTGGTGCAGTTCTCGTGTATATATCTGGGCATTCCGGTAGCCCCGACGCGCATTCTCAATAAGACCTTCAGCCTTATGTGGATAAGCTTGTTAGGCGGCTGCCTTCGTGGATGGGTTCTCTCCTGGCGGCCCCCGGATGATCGTTCCTTATCAAAGCGGTGCTCACCGCCATGTCCATCTACCTGTTGATGGCTCTTGACCTCCCTGGTGGAGTGATTGAGGCATTCGAAAAGATTTGTCGAGGGTTCTTGTGGTGTGGAAAAGGATTCGGCCAAATGGGGATCCTGCCCGATTGCGTGGCGCAATGTTTGCCTTCCCCCTAGGCTTGGAGGCCTCGGTATTCGTAACCTCCACGTTCTTAATGATGCTTTGCAGATGCGGTGGCTTTGGTTGGGGAGAACGGACCAGAACAGACCTTCGGCCGGGATCTCCACCTCGGGCTCGGATAACTGTAGAGCCATGTTCGACGCCTCGACCAAAATTGTTCTAGGCAATGGCGCCAATTTTCTTTTCTGGTGTGACAAATGGGTGGACGGCAGCGCTGTCCGCATGCTTGCTCCTGACCTCTTTAGCTTTGTGGAGCCAAGGCACCGCGTCTCCCGGACGGTTGCTCAGGGACTCACAAACAATGCTTGGGTCCATGACATCTCGGGGGGTCTCTCGGTGGTCGCGCTGGGGCAATTCCTCTCGCTGTGGAACTTGCTCCAACCAGTTGTGCCTAGGGATGATGTGGATACCTTCGAGTGGATTTGGACGGCCAGCAAAAACTTCTCGTCGCGCTCGGCCTACATGGCATTATTCGAGGGTAGAACCTCTTGGCCCCTCTATGCTCCAATCTGGAAGTGTAAGGCCCCTTTAAATACAAGTTCTCCGCGTGGAAAGCTGCGTGGGATCGCTGTTGGACGGTAGAGCGCCGTTTGCGGCATGGCCTTGCGGACACCGATACCTGTCCCATGTGTTTGCACGAGTCCAAGTCCATCCAGCACCTGCTGATCCACTGCCCCTTTGCCCAGGTGATTTGGTTCGAGACTTTCTCGGGCCTTGGTAGACCTGACCTTACCCCTTCGATCTCCGAGAGCCTGGAGGGGTGGTGGGTGTCGGTTGCCTCTCATTGGCCCGCCAAGGAGGCGCCCACGATCCGGGGCCTGGTGCTGCTGGCCCTTCGTTCCATTTGGGTGGAGAGGAACAACCGCGTCTTCAACAGGGGGACTAGATCGGACGCGGCTCTCCTAGACGCGATAATGGCTGAAGCGATTAGGTGGAAATCTGTAGGGTTCTTGGGAGAGTAGTCCTGCTAGGCAGTGTGTGTGTGTGGCTATGGGTGTGTTTGTTGTGGATCTTTGTAAACCTCTGGGTTTTATGCCCCCTTCTTAATATAAAAAGGCGTGCACTCTCGCGTGTTCCTAAAAAAAAAACTAATCTAAACATATTATATACCTCACTCCAATAAGAAACTCCTAAAGTTAAAGGATGAGTTACTATATTCATATTTAAATTCGCTTCCCTACTAATCCTAATGAGCTAATAATCATGTACCTGAAGAAGATAGAAAGCATATATAAGCTTAACTAACACCCGAGCGGTGTTACTGCCAGGTAAACTTTGTAAACTTGCAGTCTTCCAGATCAAAACTGTTGTCCCATCCGTACGTACTTCAGAATATTGGACCTACGGCGATACTCCCAGGTGTATAACGCGGAGGTGAGTCACTGAGATTAAACGTAATGTTGTTTCCATCTCATGGAGTGGTGGCCTGGCGAATCGGTTCCTGATTTTAAGGCAGGGAGGCATCAATTGTTGCCAGCACACTCCCAATACCCGCGTTTATCACTCAACCATGGAATCATAAAAATTAATAGGACGTGAAACTATTACGCGGCCTTTATGAAATTACAGAACCATTTGCTCCCTGCCAAAACTATTAAGTTCATATGCATGAGCCAGAAGGACTTTTTTCTGGACTGAACAATTAGCCTCCATTTGTTCAGGAAGCCTAGCACTGATATGCTCGCAATTTCGGTCAAAATAGCAGTTGTAAGCCACCAATAAACCATGTCGTTCAGAAAACAGGCTGGATAAAGAAGAGCAGAGCATCTCGACCAATTGCGGTCTGTGCACTTTGCCAGTTCGGCCAGAGCTTTCCAAGATGAATTAGCCCACAGCTAAAACACCGAAGAGATATACCGCATTGCAGCTGAGCGGAGGCATTGGCACCCTGCAATTCCTTAACATGAATTGTGATAGCACTGTTATTCACAACCATCATAGAGTCCATGCAATCAGAATACCCTGTGGTATTTGTTCCCAGATTAAGATGACAGTAAGCAGGACAATTACTATAGACTAACTTTTTTGCTTGGATTTTACTATTATCAGATGCACATTAAAAAATACTAAGTTAGTGAATATGGAACTTAATGTGGGCCACCAAGAGACTCAACAGTAAGCATGCACTTGTGAGGCCTAAACCTGCTATTTAAAGGAGTTCTAAGATCATGCACTTCTCCAGTGTGCCTACAAATATCTCCAAGACTAATGCTTGAATACATTCTCAAAAGCAGAGGCACATCCCAGAAATGGTCGGTTGCAACTGCAGATACTAATTCAATCATGACAGAAGTAGAAGGATGAGTATTGAACATGTGCACAATCTCAGTCAAGACAGCAGTTGTCAAAGACCATAAAACCGGGTATCTGAGAGCATCATAATTGCTAACATTAAGAAGAACCCCTTGACCAATTGCAACATGATTTAAAGGCAGATCAAGGGTCATGGCAAAGACTTGAAAAGCGACAGGAATAGGTTCAGAAACAGAAACATGAGAGATTGCCCGTGTCATTGAGATCTCTAGTCAGCAAGAATTTCAATGCTGAAACTTATAGGTCAACCATCTGAAACTCACAGAACATGCCACTGAATTTTGCTAGGTGCATTCCCGAGACATATAGCAGTTCACTGTGTTGTTTCTTTGGCCGCACCAAGAATTTTACCAGATTCAGAAAAGATACAGAAGTAGCAGAATCAATCAGCAACAGTCGCCGAACTGAACATGCAGCACTCACATTCATATGAGCTCCAGTGACAAAAATCCCAGGCAAACAAGAAGTATACCGGGTTGCACAAGAGAATTGATCATACCAGGCATCCGCTTGCTGTCCAGAATCCTATGGTGGCAGTACCCATTGGAGATGTCATTGCAGGAACAAGCCAATGTGAACCTCTATTAGTAGCAGGAAACATCAAGTTCGTCTGACTACTACTTCCACGCCAATAACCACCGGGATTTCAAGGAAACAAGGAGGATGTAGCATTTTATCTCTAGGTGCCCAAATGGGCAGAAGACACTCAAATTTGCTTGCACGTGCGGCGAACCATGACAGTAAACAACCCCCCCGCTTCTCAAACATCATTTGGGTTTGCAAGGGAACGAAACATGGAAGTCGGGGAACGATGAAGTGATCATACCAAGTCAATGGGTTAATACTGATCGGAATTGCAAACTCAAGCGCATCCTTGTGCTTCATCACAGTAGTAGCAACATCCAGGCTGGCTCAATTTCTCAGACATTGACTCGGACACCTCTTGTGCATCCTCGTGGACGAATGGTGCTATAGCGTGTGAGGTTCCGATGTTGAAGCTAGCACGCCGTCAGCCGCGTGGGAGGCGGCGTCAGGAAAACGCTGACAACATGAGCCATGCGATTTCTTGTGCCGAGATGTCGAGGCTCGACCAAGAGGGCGTCACCGGGGGTGGCCACTTGGGGTCGTGGCAGGCACTCGAACAGGTGGCGGGCGTCGATGCAACACCACTGACGGCTTGGGCACCTGCTGCAGCTGCAGCGACCACGGGGATGACGTCGCCGGTGGCCGTGGGAGACATCGGAGCCGCTGTAGGTCGCGGTTTCGGCATTCCATCGAACAGAACACGGGTGTTACAATGCTGGTGTCACTGGAAAAATCGGTAGCGACCGTTCGTGGCTCTCCGCTGGCAGGGGCCGTAGCCGAGGGGTCGGCAAGCCGCAAGTCCTGCCGACGCTGTGACAAGCTCGGTTGTGCTGGAGCTCGCCGTCACGGGCGCGGTGACACAGCTGGTGGTGTCGACCATACAGCGGCGAAGTGCACGGAGGTTGGTCATATGGTCGACGAATACACGCTGCTGTCTGGCTTGATTCACTCAAAATGGATAAAAATGTTAGGATTCACTCAGAATTAGGGAACGGATTCAGAGTACAGTTGCTGGATACAAGCACAAGTGTGATGAAAGCCTGAAATGGATGAAGTGAGAAGAGGAGAAGCGTTGAGAGTCGGAGGTGGGAGAGAAGGGGCCGCTGCCGTCATCGTCTAGATGCCTTCGTCGTTGCCTCAGCATTTTGTTTTTTTTAGTGAATCGGTGTTGCCTCAAACTTTTTTTTTTGAAGAGCGTCGTTGCCTTAGCTATACCGGAACATCAAATATGTAGGTCCGGAGGTATCTTAGTGGGCTTTAATGACGCATTGTTCACAGTTTCAAGCAGTCATCGCAGGAGATTTCTGGGTGAAGTTTCATTTAAGAACAAAGGTTCATGGTTTCCTCTGGACGCTGGTAGTTGTTTACGGGGCGGCTCAAGATGATAAAAAACCAGAGTTTTTATCTGAACTAGTTAGGATTTGTGAACGACAAACGTTTCCTACGTTGGTAGTTGGCGACTTCAATATTATTAGACGTCAAGAGGAGAAAAGCAACGATAATTTTAACCCCGCTGGCCTTTCATTTTTAATGCTATCATTGAGAGCCTTGATTTGAAAGAGATAGAGATGTCTGGTAGACAATATACGTGGGCTAGTAAGCGCGATGTGCCAACTCATGAAAAGCTAGACAGAAATTCCCACTAGTCACTATTGAAGCTTTGATTCGTACAAGGTCGGATCATGTTCCTTTGCTCGTTGAAACAGGGGATGCAGCTCATGTGGGGAGTAGATCGGTCTTCTCCTTTGATTTATTATGGCTGCGTCAGCATGGTTTCTATGAGATGGTAAAGGCTGAATGGGAATCGGTTACCGAGGGAGACACATGTGACGCCCCGGGATCGGGCACTATGCAGATTTCAGCATTTCCGCGAAAATCCACATAATAACCGATTCCAGGTTGCCATTTGTGATAACATTACAACAGTTCACGAATATTCCGCAACAACAACAGAAAAGATATATACAAAAAGACTCATACGAGCCAAAGGATACAACTTATACAATACAAATATCCAAATAACAGGGGAAGAAACAACATAGTGTCCGACTACGGACAAGATACAAATTGGACTAAGAGTCCTGAAGATAACCGATGGCGTCCAATCCCTGCCCAGGCCAAACCGGAGGGATTCCCAAGCTAACGTCGTCAGACTTCAAACCTGTTGACTGCAATGTGGAATATGCAGCCACGAAAAGGATTCGTGGGTCAGTACGGTTAAGTACTGGCAAGTGGAAAACCCATACTCACAAGATACCAGCGCAACCAATCATCACAAGATACAAATACTTTGGGTACAACGGAAAGGAAGGGATTATTGCAAAGAAGCGGCAGCGGCTGCACTAACTAACTACTACTCTACAACATCGCAAGAAAGAAAGAGGATAAGATAGCGTATCAGAACCAACTACAACTACTCACCAAGCAATACCCATCCAATGTTACCCCCTACTAAGGAAGCAACCCAAGGAAACTCACACTATTGATTAAGGTGACATTCATTTTTATGGTGGAGGTAATCTATATTACTAGTCAAGTTATCATCGTTAAGTGTAAGTTGTCTGAGTACTTGTTAGCCAGCACTTTCACCAAGTCATCCATAACCGCGGACAACACGGCTTCTCGAGAAGATTTAACCCTGCAGGGATGCACCAATTTGGCCGTACACGTAAGAATGACCCGCCAGGCGGGGAGCAAACCCACCAAGCGAGGCACTCAACACAACCCAACTCTTCTTCGCATCAATCCCAAAGAACCCCGTGCAATTGAGCGCACGGCTAATCAAGCCCCACGAAGAAAAGGGGACCCTCATAGCACTTTAAGAACGTGTCTCCCTAAATGCCGACAACAAAAGTTCCACCCTGGCGCCAAGGGTTCGCACCTGCATATGCATGCGGCAAATGGAAAACCCGAACTAAATGAGGCGATTTGGACGAGATGCGAATCGAATCAGAATTGCGGGGGGCGCCCATACTCGCTTCCCACATGCGGTTAGTGCGCTCAACATGGATCAATGGACAAGACCCTTTTCCTAATTAGGGTCGACACTAGCAGGCTTCAAAAACCACGCCGGGCCTCCTGCCGGTGCCTTATTGTCGCACCCGGACTTCTAGAGGATACTCATCGTACGAACTGAACAGTATTTTGGTTGGATTACGGGGCTTAACGGCTCCCGCGTCCCCTTACGGGTAGGCCAGCACTTATGTGCGACAACCAACCGTTACCGTTCACCGTCGATGTAAACTATCCCGTAGAAATCAGGATACTACCATTGACGTACTTCATACCATACACACATGGTACGTCAACGGTGTTGAACAAAAGGATAACACAACATGCCTCTAAGACACAAAAGATTGAAATAAGGTTGCAAATGGCCTTCACTAAGGCAGAAATAGCAAAACACTCATCCAGAGGACACATGTCCCAACATCTCATTCATTACATCAGCGGAAGCAATCAACGGTGTCTGGGTACAGACAAATCCAACAGGCTTAAGAAGCCGGAGAAAATAAAGAGGACGAAGCCCATCCACGTAGGTCCTGGATCCTGCCCGGGGTCCAGCCAACTACTCGTCTGCAGTGTCGTCAAACTCCACAAAGTAGCCATCCTGGTGATCATCGTAGCCGTACTCGTACTCTGCGTAAACCACAGCCCCAACGGGGTCAGTACATCCAAGTACTGGCAAGCAAGACTCACAGTTCACCAAAGGGTAGCCCGTCAACACCAAGCACAGATGCCTTGGGATCAACGGAAGAAAAGGGGGTATGAAAGTTGCTGCAACTGGCTGCACTAACCATCTACAGAACATACTACAACTCCCGGTGTATCAGAAAGAGATAAGATAGCGTAACGTAACCAACTATAGCTAACCACCAAACAAACCCATCCTGGATCTCGCCCCTTATCCAAAGAAGCAATCCGAGGATAACTCACACAGTTGGATTAATGATGGATCAAGTTGTTGTGTCAATAAGCCTATTACTAGTCAAGTTATCATTAGTTAGGTGTAAGTTGTTCTGAGTACTTGTTAGCCAGTACTTTCACCAAGTCAACCATAACCGCGGAAAACACGGCTTCTCGAGAAGATTTATCCCTGCAGGGGTGCACCAATTTGGCCGTACACGTAAGAATAACCCGCCAGATGGGAAAGGCCTTTCCCACCAAGCGGGGCACTCAACACAATTCAACCTTTCCTCGCATCAAGCCCAAAGCACCACGTGCTGTGCGTGCGCGGCTAATCGAGCCCCCCGAAGAAAAGGAGGACCCTCATAGCACTGGAAGACCACGCCGCCCTAAATGCCGACTACAAAAGTTCCACCCTGGCCTCGGGTTCGTACCTGCATATGCGTGCATCAAATGGAAAGCCCGAACTAAGTGTGGTGATTTGGACGAGATGCGGATCGAGTCAAATTGAGGGGGGCGCCCATACACGCTTCCCACATGCGGATAGTGCGCTCATCATGGATCAGTAGACAAGACCCTTTTCCTATTAGGGTCGACACTAGCAGGCCTCAAAACCACGCCGGGCCTCCTGCCGGTACCTTATCAGCAAATTATTATTACCTCAAATTAACAGGTGTTGTTTAACATCGAGCCCAGAATATAACAGAATATGATAACAGAAAGTAACTGATAACAGACTCGAGCAAAACAGCCCTAAGCATGCTAGTAAGACACGGGCCCAAGCAACGGGGTTTTAGGACTGGAGGTGTGGCAATATCAGGGTTTAGGGTATCATGTGATAGGTTCGTAACAGAAACAACTACCACTATGGCTAGCAGAAAAGAACAACGGAAAGTATCGGTAACCAATGTTGAAAGGAACACAATGGTTCATGTGAGTGATAACTTGCCTGCAAACCCAGTAGCCGGGTACTGAGCTAGATCCTCAGAAGGGGTGTCGTAAAGGTCGTCGGTATCAACGTCGTCGTCTATCCGCAAACAAACAAGGCAGAATATAAACAATCATCATCATGGCATAGTTCACAATCAAATATGATGCATGACAAGTTAATAGATGCATCAAAATAAACTAATTGATATGATAACACAATTTAAATGGACACATATGCAACTTTGGGTTGCATATGGAAAGCCCATGGATTTTGGTTAGATTATTTGTTTTCCAACTAATCAACAGGTGCTAGTGGTTTAGTATGATGCATGCAAAAGGAAAACAACAAAATAACAACATTAGAATCAAATTAAAATAGGGTGTAGCAATTTAGAATTTTATTATTAATTTTTAGGGAATTTTGGGTGCCTTAAGGTGACACACAAATACTTGTTGTTTTCAACCATTTAAATTGTTCAAAACAAATAACAAAGTTTATATTTGAAAAGAACATCAAATTTTAGTTGGATTACATGTTTCAAATATTGAAATTGGAATTTGGATTATTTAATTATGAATTAAACAATATTAAACAAGTTTTAAATGAATTTAAAACAAGGTTGAATTTAAATGAATTTTTATTTGTTCAAAACATGAATTCAAACTCACATTTGAAAGGCTCACACTTTGATGGTTTGAAAACATATTTTGCATGTTCAAAAATATTTTATTTTGACCAAGTTATGACTTTATCAAATTTTAATTGAATTAAACAAGGATTAAAATATTTAGGCAATTTAAATTATTCAAACCAGAAAACAAAAATTATATTTTAATAGGTTAGGTGAAATGGTATGGAAAACATATTTTATTTGCATTTATTGGATTTATAAATAATTAGTTATGGAATTTATAATTTAGCATTTGAATTATTTAAATTTGAATTTTAAAATGCATTTGTAATTTCCAAAACAGTATACAAATTGGATATTTGGAAAGATTAGGAAATTTGGATCAGAATTCATATAAAACTTGCATTTAAAGGAATTACAGAATAGAAGTTATTAAATTTTAAAGTTTTGTTTTAATTCTGCTAATTAAAATGAATTGTTGGAAATTTAGGAAATGCGCAGAAACATTTGTAACCCACTGGTACCTACACGCTGCCACTGCCGCGTGGGCCAGTGGCCAGCGTGGCACTGCGCACGCACGCGTGGCCGTGCAGGTCTATGCCAGGTGGGCCTCGCGATGCGGAAGAAAAACAGCAAAAAAGAAGGTTGGGGCTCGCGGGGCTCGAACCCGCGCCCTGCGCAACATTCAGAGAGTGCGCAACCAGTGCGCTGCGCTGCGGTGTTTGACAGTATAGGAAACGGATACAGGTTATTGTTCAACGAGGTTAACTGAAACTCTGACGAACAAACGTTTGCTCGTCCGTCAGACAGAGCTCGCCGGCGATGACCCACGGTGGTTCTCGATACAATTGAGTGCGTGAACGTTGCAGATCAAAGCACGGATGTGGGACGGATGCAGAGGAGGGAGAGATTGGAGGAACGGTGCTCACCACCATTCTGTAGGGGAAGCAGGTGGCGGTGACGTACGCTGACGACGGCGGCCGCGGCGATGTCGAAGACGACGGCGAGGAAGCAGCAGCGCTCCGGGCTCCCGCAGGTGTTCAACGAGTAGAGGACGACGTGGCGAAGCGATTCCAGGAAACGAACGGTGCAGATAAACCCTGCAACGTCGACGAGCACGTCGGGTTCAGTTAAGGTGGCACGGTGGCCGGAGAGGAAAGAGACCGCGGCGTCGATCTGAGGCTCACCGGTGTTGTTTCTGGTGTCCAAGGGGGAGAGGAAGGAGCGGTGAGTCGATCTCGCGGCTCAGGTAGGGTGGAGGCTGGCCATGGCGTCGTCGCGGTGGCCGGATTCAGAGGGAGTTCTCCGGCGAGGTAGCAGCAGAGGAGGAATTCGCGTCGGGGAGGAGGCGATGGACGGCGGCGGAGAGGGAAGGGGACCTAGGGTTAGCTAGGGTTAGATACGGGGGTGCCCTAGGGCTCTTATAGAGGCTAGGGTGCAGTGGATAGCCGCCGGCGTCGCCGCGCGGTCGCGGTGGCGCCACGGATGGAGTGCCGTACGAGGGGAAGATGGATTGCACGAAGTTCAAAGCGTTAAGTGGCTTAGGCGGGCTGGGCCTTGCGCGCGCGCTAGATAGATTGGGTTGGTTCTGTTATCTGCTGCGCGCGCGCTGCGTTTTGCTTTGTTTTTTTATTTTTTCCTTCTGTTTTTTTTTGTGGCTTTTGCTTTTGGTAGAAAAACATAGATTTTAGGTTAGATAAAAATCTAGAAAAATTAGGGGAGTTTCCTTAGATAAAATGCAAACATTTGGTAGCTTTTAATCTCAAAATTTAAATGTTTGGTTGCTTTTTAAAATTTGAACCAAATTTGAGTGAAATTGTTAATATTAATAAACATTAATAGAAACCATTATTTAAATAGGGTAACCCCTATGTAATATAAGCAAATTGAGTTGGTTTGTTTTGGGTAACAACATAATTCCAAAAATGGTTCTGTTTTGGGTTATTGAATTTGAATTTTAAATTGTGTTTGGAAAATGAATAATTGATTTAAAACCATTATTTTCACAAGTGATCACTATGGGAAAACATGGAACCCATTGATTGTTATTATTTGTGATTTTTATTCAAAATGTTGTAACAGAGCAAGTATGAAACCATTGTTTGAAAAGGTTTGAATTTGAGTTGTGAAAACAGTGGAAAACAATTGCAACAATTAAGGAACAAATGCAACAACATAGAAACAAAATGATGACATGATGCAATGCTTTAATAAACATGCAACAAACATTCTAAGAGGATGATTTTCATACTTGGGATGTTACACTTATCATCAAATTGTTATTACCCAAAACATTAACATGTTGTTGATTGAATTGAAACCCAACTATCAAACTAAACAGGTGATAAGACGGACAACATGACTTGAGCGCAAACAACACTAAGCATGCAATTACGACACGAGGGCCAACAAGGTAAACAAACAACAGTTAATAGGAAGTGGAAGGAAGGCTATATCATGGCTACAAGGTAAACATATGATAGGATCGAGACACAAGCATTGAATAATAAGGCTAGCATAAGAACAACGGGAATAATCGGTAACAAGTGATGAAAGGAAGCCATTGGCAACAAGTGAGTATACTTGCCTGAGATCCAGCAAGTAGAGGTACATCCGAAGAACTTGTCGTTGCTCACATCATCTCAACGTCCTATCCGCGAAGAAGCAACGAACCTCGAACAAACACCAGATGCAACAATTACTACTACGGCAAAAGATCCAGCATGATCAAGATATGGATGCATGACAAGTTTAAGGATGCATCAAATATAAACTAGTTGACATGGTAAACATATTTAAATGGGACCATATGCAATTTGGATTGCATATGGAAAAGCCCATGAATTAATGTTGAATTAAATGATCTACAAATAACCATCATGTGGAAGTTGATTAGAATGATGCATGGATGAGGAAAACAAAAATAAAACAACAATAGCTTCAATTTGAAAAGGTGTTTACCAAGTTTGGAATTTTATTTATTAAGTTATGAACTTTGGCATTTTAAATGATTTAAACAAACATTTGTTGTTTCCACCAATTTTAAATGTTCAAAACAGATAACAAAATTTATATTTGGAAAGAACACAAAATTTTAGATGGAATACATATTTCATTTGTTGAATTTGGATTTTAGATGAGCAAGTTATTAAATTAACAATTTTAAATGCATTGATTAAGAAATAGTTGTTCTCAGCAATATAATTTATTCAAAATAGAAAACAAAGTTTATATTTGGAAAGCTTATTCAATTTTGCATGGAAAACATATTTTACATGTTGGAATTGGATTTGAATTGCCCAAGTTATGAATTTTGCAATTTAAAAGGGTTTAATTAAAGCATTGAATTATTGCACCACTTTTAATTAGGAAAAACAGTAAACAAATTGTATTGAAAAGGTTGAAAACATGTAGCAAATGTTTCACTGAACATTTTGAGCTATTAAACATAATTTTTGGAACATTATTGAATTTATTATGCAATTTTTGATAAGTAGTCTTATTCTTCCCTTTTTAGTAAACAGAGGGAAACATGTTCAAATTTAATTCAATTGTGACCAAATAAAATACCAATGTGTAGAGTTTGTAAAGACAAATTTTTAGATCTCAAGTTTGCTCAAATTGGATGAGCACAACTCAAGTTATGAAATTCCAAAGTTTCAACTTTTAATTGCATTTTCAGTAATTAATTATTTAGTGCAAAAATTATTACAGAAACATGTTGCAAACTTGACATTAACAGGAAGAGCACAAAATTATGAATCCACAGAAACTTGAATCATTCAAATTGGAGCAAAATTCAATTTGTTGTTGATTTTACAATTAAGGGTTCAGATCTGTTTTGTGGAATTCGAGAGAAAAAAGGAAAGGCTGAGAAAAAGGGTGGCTTTTGCGCCCAAGGGGATTCGAACTCGGGCTGCTGGATTGCGCGCAAGGGAGTGCTACCAGCTGGGCTAGTAATCCGTTTGTGAAAGGAAATAGAGGCTCGGGCTTTTGAGGTGGCATGTGCGGGTGGACGAAACTGATACGAGATGCAGTTAACTGCATCGATCGGAAAAGAGATGACGGCCGGCGACCGGCGATCGCTGCGGCCGGAGGCGATGGGCGCAGAGGGCAGGGCGTGGAGAGAGGGGAGAGGAGAGAGGGGAGAGAGCGAGGGGAAGAGGCGCTCACCGAGGCTTGTCGTCGCCGAACAGAGGAGGAGGCGGCGAGCTCGCTGTGGCCAGACGGGCAGGAACTCGTCGCCGGCGTGCTCGCTGCGGTTCACCTCCGGCCGCGCCGCCTTCACCAAAACCGCAGCCCACACCTCCACGATTCCATTCCCGGCGAGATGGAGGGCCGAGGGTGCCCGTGGTGGCCGCGCCATGGCCCGCAACTTTCGGCCATGGAGGCACCTCCAAGGTTCAGAGAAAGGAAAATAAACAGAGGAGGGAGGGAGGAAGAAGAAGGTGGCGACTAGGAGGAAGGAGAGGGGAGAGTTAGGGTTAGGGTTTGGGAAAGGAGGGGGAGAAGGGCTGCTATAAGGGAGGAGGGGAGCAGGTGGAGGGGACAGGTGGTGACAGCGACCTCCTGTCCTCTGTACGGACAGAGGTAGGGGAAAGGGGATGTGGGCTGATCGGTTGGGGCTTGGTGGGCTGGGCCAATTGGATGGCCTGCCCTCCTTTCTTATTTTTTTTGCTCCTATTTTTCTCTTTGCACATTTTTTTTGTAGGAAAGAGAGAGAGAGAGAGAAAAGGAATAGGTTTTTAGGGTTTTATTTTATGCAATAATTTTTATTGAATTACCAAACAGCAAGATTCAAATGTATGTTAACTTACTCACAAAAATTTCAAATTGCCAATTGATTTGAATTTGCCAATTTAATTTCAAATAGTGTTTCATAAAGAAAATTATTTTTGAAATAACCAAGCAAAACTAATTCCAACTCAAATTCTTCATGAAAACAATTTGAGTTGTTAACAAAGGTGCTTTGTTTGAGAAGTTAAAATTTGGTTTGAATTTTTAGGTTGGTTCGAAAACAAGTGCAATGAATATGATGCATAATGCTATGCGATGAAAAAAGAAAACCACAAGCAACTTTCTATTTGGGAAAAACCCCGGGTGTTACAGCCGACACCACTAACAAGGAGATTGCGCCCTCGCAATCCACCCAAGGCAAGGGGAAGAGAGGTTTCAACTACGGAGTCTTCGTGTTGCGGTTGATTTCCCGGGTCAGTGAGCGGATCTCTTCTTCTCGACACCACTAACAAGAGATTCGTGCTCGTTGTTGATGATGATGCTCTTCCGGTGAGAACCTCACGAAGATCGAACCTATTAGGATATAAGGCTAAGAGAACGTCCACCCACGTAGGATCCTAACAAATTTGAAAAATTGAGAGGGAGAGAGTCTCCAAAACAAATAAGATGGGAAGGGGAAATAGAATAGAGATAAGGAGAAAACAAGAATCCTATTGAGATGTTTCCAAAACAGGTTTTGTACAAATAGTTTTTGATACTCTAGAAACAACGTCCGTTAGCGAGGTTGTCCTACAGGCTTTGCGGACCCGTTGCTTCGATAACCATTCGTATCGAAACAATATCGGGAATCGGAAACCAGGCTCTGATACCATTTGTGACGCCCCGGGATCGGGCACTATGCAGATTTCAGCATTTCCGCCAAAATCCACATAATAACCGATTCCAGGTTGCCACTTGTGATAACATTACAACAGTTCACGAATATTCCGCAACAACAACAGAAAAGATATATACAAGACGACTCATACGAGCCAAAGGATACAACTTATACAATACAAAGATCCAAATAACAGGGGAAGAAACAACATAGTGTCCGACTACGGACAAGATACAAATTGGACTAAGAGTCCTGAAGATAACCGATGGCGTCCAATCCCTGCCCGGGCCAAACCGGAGGGATTCCCAAGCTAACATCGTCAGACTTCAAACCTGTTGACTGCAATGTGGAATATGCAGCCACGAAAAGGATTCATGGGTCAGTACGGTTAAGTACTGGCAAGTGGAAAACCCATACTCACAAGATACCAGCGCAACCAATCATCACAAGATACAAATACTTTGGGTACAACAGAAAGGAAGGGATTATTGCAAAGAAGCGGCAGCGGGCTGCACTAACTAACTACAGAGACTCGCTACAACATCCGGCTAAAAGAAAGGGGATAAGATAGCGTATCAGAACCAACTACAACTACTCACCAAGCAATACCCATCCAATGTTACCCCCTACTAAGGAAGCAACCCAAGGAAACTCACACTATTGATTAAGGTGACATTCATTTTTATGGTGGAGGTAATCTATATTACTAGTCAAGTTATAATCGTTAAGTGTAAGTTGTCTGAATACTTGTTAGCCAGCACTTTCACCAAGTCATCCATAACTGCGGACAACACGGCTTCTCGAGAAGATTTAACCCTGCAGGGATGCACCAATTTGGCCGTACACGTAAGAATGACCCGCCAGGCGGGGAGCAAACCCACCAAGCGAGGCACTCAACACAACCCAACTCTTCTTCGCATCAAGCCCAAAGAACCCCGTGCAATTGAGCACACGTCTAATCAAGCCCCACGAAGAAAAGGGGACCCTCATAGCACTCTAAGAACGTGTCTCCCTAAATGCCGACTAAAAAAGTTCCACCCTGGCGCCAAGGGTTCGCACCTGCATATGCATGCGACAAATGGAAAACCCGAACTAAATGAGGCGATTTGGACGAGATGCGAATCGAATCAGAATTGCGGGGGGCGCCCATACTCGCTTCCCACATGCGGTTAGTGCGCTCAACATGGATCAATGGACAAGACACTTTTCCTAATTAGGGTCGACACTAGCAGGCTTCAAAAACCACGCCGGGCCTCCTGCCGGTGCCTTATCATCAAATTGTTATTACCCAAAACATTAACATGTTGTTGATTGAATTGAAACCCAACTATCAAACTAAACAGGTGATAAGACGGACAACATGACTTGAGCGCAAACAACACTAAGCATGCAATTAGGACACGAGGGCCAACAAGGTAAACAAACAACAGTTAATAGGAAGTGGAAGGAAGGCTATATCATGGCTGCAAGGTAAACATATGATAGGATCGAGACACAAGCATTGAATCATAAGGCTAGCATAAGAACAACGGAAGAATCGGTAACAAGTGATGAAAGGCAGCCATAGGCAACAAGTGAGTATACTTGCCTGAGATCCAGCAAGTAGAGGTACATCCAAAGAACTTGTCGTTGCTCACATCATCTCAACGTCCTATCCGCGAAGAAGCAACGAACCTCGAACAAACACCGGATGCAACAATTACTACTACGGCAAAAGATCCAGCATGATCAAGATATGGATGCATGACAAGTTTAAGGATGCATCAAATATAAACTAGTTGACATGGTAAACATATTTAAATGGGCCCATATGCAATTTGGATTGCATATGGAAAAGCCCATGAATTAATGTTGAATTGAATGATCTACAAATAACCATCATGTGGAAGTTGATTAGAATTATGCATGGATGAGGAAAACAAAAAGAAAACAACAATAGCTTCAATTTGAAAAGGTGTTTACCAAGTTTGGAATTTTATTTATCAAGTTATGAACTTTGGCATTTTAAATGATTTAAACAAACATTTGTTGTTTCCACCAATTTTAAATGTTCAAAACAGATAACAAAATTTATATTTGGAAAGAACACAAAATTTTAGATGGAATACATATTTCATTTGTTGAATTTGGATTTTAGATGAGCAAGTTATTAAATTGACAATTTTAAATGCATTAATTAAGAAATAGTTGTTCACAACAATTTAATTTATTGAAAATAGAAAACAAAGTTTATATTTGGAAAGCTTATTCAATTTTGCATGGAAAACATATTTTACATGTTGGAATTGGATTTGAATTGCCCAAGTTATGAATTTTGCAATTTAAAAGGGTTTAATTAAAGCATTGAATTATTGCACCACTTTTAATTAGGAAAAACAGTAAACAAATTGTATTGAAAAGGTTGAAAACATGTAGCAAATGTTTCACTGAACATTTTGAGCTATTAAACATAATTTTTGGAACATTATTGAATTTATTATGCAATTTTTCATAAGTAGTCTTATTCTGCCCTTTTTAGTAAACAGAGGGAAACATATTCAAATTTAATTCAATTGTGACCAAATAAAATACCAATGTTTAGAGTTTGTTAAGACAAATTTTTAGATCTCAAGTTTGCTCAAATTGGATGAACACAACTCAAGTTATGAAATTCCAAAGTTTCAACTTTTAATTGCATTTTCAGTAATTAATTATTTAGTGCAAAAATTATTACAGAAACATGTTGCAAACTTGACATTAACAGGAAGAGCACAAAATTATGAATCCACAGAAACTTGAATCATTCAAATTGGAGCAAAATTCAATTTGTTGTTGATTTTACAATTAAGGGTTCAGATCTGTTTTCTGGAATTCGAGAGAAAAAAGGAAAAGGCTGAGAAAAAGGGTGGCTTTTGCGCCCAAGGGGCTTCGAACTCGGGCTGCTGGCTTGCGCACAAGGGAGTGCTACCAGCTGGGCTAGTAATCCGTTTGTGAAAGGAAATAGAGGCGCGGGCTTTTGAGGTGGCATGTGCGGGTGGACGAAACTGATACGAGATGCAGTTAACTGCATCGATCGGAAAAGAGATGACGGCCGGCGACCGGCGATCGCTGCGGCCGGCGGCGATGGGCGCAGAGGGCAGGGGGTGGAGAGAGGGGAGAGGAGAGAGGGGAGAGAGCGAGGGGAAGAGGCGCTCACCGAGGCCTGTCGTCGCCGAACAGAGGAGGAGGCGGCGAGCTCGCTGTGGCCAAACGGGGAGGAACTCGTCGCCGGCGTGCTTGCTGCGGTTCACCTCCGGCCGCGCCGCCTTCACCAAAACCGCAGCCCACACCTCCACGATTCCATTCCCGGCGAGATGGAGGGCCGAGGGTGCCCGTGGTGGCCGCGCCATGGCCCGCAACTTTCGGCCATGGAGGCACCTCCAAGGTTCAGAGAAAGGAAAATAAACAGAGGAGGGAGGGAGGAAGAAGAAGGTGGCGGCTAGGAGGAAGGAGAGGGGAGAGTTAGGGTTAGGGTTTGGGAAAGGAGGGGGAGAAGGGCTGCTATAAGGGAGGAGGGGAGCAGATGGAGAGGACAGGTGGTGACAGCGACCTCCTGTCCTCTGTACGGACAGAGGTAGGGGAAAGGGGATGTGGGCTGATCGGTTGGGGCTTGGTGGGCTGGGCCAATTGGATGGCCTGCCCTCCTTTCTTATTTTTTTTGCTCCTATTTTTCTCTTTGCACATTTTTTTTGTAGGAAAGAGAGAGAGAGAGAAAAGGAATAGGTTTTTAGGGTTTTATTTTATGCAATAATTTTTATTGAATTACCAATCAGCAAGATTCAAATGTATGTTAACTTTATTCTCAAAAATTTCAAATTGCCAATTGATTTGAATTTGCCAATTTAATTTCAAATAGTGTTTCATAAAGAAAATGATTTTTGAAATAACCAAGCAAAACTAATTCCAACTCAAATTCTTCATGAAAACAATTTGAGTTGTTAACAAAGGTGCTTTGTTTGAGAAGTTAAAATTTGGTTTGAATTTTTAGGTTGGTTCGAAAACAAGTGCAATGAATATGATGCATAATGCTATGTGATGAAAAAAGAAAACAACAAGCAACTTTCAATTTGGGAAAAACCCCGGGTGTTACAACACACCTATTGAATGATGGGAGAACAAAATACGTCACCTTCGTAGTTTCTTGTGTGGATGGGCAAGGAATATTAGTGGTGAGTATAGATTGCTTAAGGAGAAATTGCTTCTTCTTATCAATGAGTTGGATATCAAAGCTGAATCAACTCCCCTTTCCGAGGTGGAGAGAGAGTCCAAAAAATCTGCTGATGCATACTTAGCTGAGCTTAGACGTGATGAGGAGTCCAAGTGGGCTCAGCGTGCTAAGGTTAGGTATGTTAAGGAGGGTGGGGATAATACTAGATATTTTTACCTTATTGCTAATGGCAAAAGACGTAAGAAAATGATATTTTAACTAGAGCAGGATGAAGGAACGATAGTTGGTCAGGAAAACCTCAAAACCTTCATTTCTGAGTATTACAAAACCTTATTTGGGGCGCCGGTACCCACTTCAGTCAACTTAGATGAATCAATGACACATGATTTACCTCAGGTGTCTGATTTTGAGAATCATATCCTACCAGGTCCTTTTTCGCAAAAGGAGGTTTTGGATGCTATTTCACAGATGGAATTAAATAAGGCTCCGGGACCTGGTGGTTTTTCCGCTGAGTTTTATCAGAGGTTTTGGGAAGTCATTAAGAAGGACTTAATGGCTCTATTTGCTCAATTGTATGATTGTGATTTACAGTTTTTCAAGTTGAACTTTGGTGTAATCACTTTACTACCTAAGAAGGAGGATTCCTGTCGTATTGAGCAGTACATAACCATTTGTTTGCTCAATGTGAGCTTTAAAATTTTTACCAAGGTGGGTACGAATAGGGTGACCTCTATTGCCCAGCGGGTAATCAGACCAACTCAGTCGGCCCTTCTTCCAGGACGCAATATTCTGGAAGGAGTGGTTGTCCTTCATGACACGATTCATGGGCTTCAAGGTAAGAAACTGGATGGTGTCTTACTAAAGATCGATTTTGAAAAGGCCTATGATAAAGTTAACTGGTCATTCTTACAACAAACTTTACGCATGAAAGTTTACACCAATGTGGTGTGAATGGATTGCTAGGTTTGTCCAAGGTGGGAGTGTAGGGATTAAAGTTAATGATGATATAGGTCATTATTTTCAAACGTTAAAAGGGTTGCGTCAGGGTGATCCGTTATCACCTATCCTTTTCAACTTGGTAGCGGATATGCTATCTGTTCTAATTGCGAGGGCTAAGGATGATGGTCAAGTCGGTGGACTCATTCCACATTTGGTGGAAGGAAGTGTGTCCATATTGCAGTACGCCGACCATACTATTCTATTCTTAGAGCATGATATAGACAAAGATGTTAATATGAAGTTATTATTAGCTATGTTTGAGAAACTATCGGGGCTTAAGATTAATTTTCATAAGAGCGAGATCTTTTGTTTCGGTAAGGCTGAGGAGTCGCAACATGATTACCGAACTATTTTTTGATGTGAGTTAGGATGCCTCCCATTCAAATATTTGGGTATTCCAATTCATTATCGTAAGCTGTTGAATAGATAATGGAAACCAATTGAAGATAGATTTGAACAAAAGTTAAGTTCATGGATAGGCAAGTTATATCATATGGAGACCGCCTCGTTCTTATCAATTTGGTTTTAACTAGCTTACCAATGTTTTATCTTTCCTTTTTTGAGATACCTTTGGGGGTAAGGAAAAGGATAGATTTCTATAGATCTCGTTTTTTCTGGCAGAGTGACAAGTTTAAGAAGTATAGACTAACTAAGTGGAATATTATTTGTCGTCCTAAAGATCAAGGAGGTCTTGGGATTGAGGTCCTTGATGGTAAGAACAAATATTTACTTAGCAAATGGCTATTTAAACTCTTAACAGGTGAGGGAGTGTGGCATGAATTGCTACATAATAAATATATTCGTGAGAAACAGGCCACACCAACAGATTCTCCCTTTTCGAAGGGAGTTATGAAGGTGAAGAGGGATTTCTTCCCACATATTTCATTCTCAGTTGGTGATGGTCAGAGTGTGAGATCTTGGGAAGATAAATGGTTAGGGTCTACTTCTCTGGCAGTCCAGTATCCTTCGTTGTATAACATTGTTAATTATAAAAACGTTACTGTTGCTCGGGTACTTCAACATGAACATCCTAATATCACGTTTAGGAGACCGCTCCTAGGTGATAAATGGGAGGCATGGTTACATCTTGTTGAGAGATTGATGGCTATGTCTTTATCCAATGAGTCTGACAAATTCACATGGAACTTGACATCATCGGGTGTATTTTAAGTGAAATCTTTATATGAGGATCTTATGAATGGTCATACTAGATTCTTGCGTAGATATTTGTGGGAAATAAAAGTCCCACTCAAAATAAAGAATTTCATGTGGTTCTTGATGCGTAAATAACTTATCACCAAAGATAATCTAAAAAAGAAAAAAATGGTTAGGTTGTACCAAATGCGTTTTTTGTGCGGAAGAGGAGACTGCCGATCATTTATTTGTTTCCTGTTTTTTCGCTAAATAATGTGGAGACTAATTCACGTCACTTTTAGCATTTCTCCACCTAATTTTGTTACTAACTTGTTTGGAAGTTGGTTCAATGGGGTGGATAAACTAAAGAGAGTATACACATATATGTATGTGCTTTCTTATGGGCAATTTGGAATTGCAGAAATGATGTGATTTTTAACAACTTGAAAGCTGGCCATTTCTTGCAGGTTGTTCATCGAGATATCCATTGGATTCACATGTGGTCCTTACTCCTGCCAAAAGGAAAACGAGGACGTTTGGATTCTGGATGCACCAGGCTCCTGGGGTCGTACAGGCTATCTTCATCCAGGGTGGTTGGTTCCACACTAGAAGATTACATTATGTGTAGTTCTTCCGTCCTGGGGCTGTTTCGTTGGTTGGTCTTTATGGCCACAATTTTCTTTCGCTGAGATGTAATAATTGATGATACATACTACATACGATAAGGAGATTTTTTATGCAATAGGGATGTGTGCATCGACTAGATGCAGAGGCCGGGCTTTCCGTTTCAAAAAAAAATCAAATATGTAGCCACCAGTTATTGGGCTTGACATACGGGCCAGGTCAATGTGGTGGTACCAGGGACCAGCCATGTTAGGAGAGGTTCTTAACACCAAAAGATTCTCAGTCCACGAACCAACAAAATAGAATCGGAACAAGAAATTACGAGAATGATTCGCTAGAAAAAGAAATCAGGATATGGGATCGAACGGCGATCAAAATCATCAATAGGCGTGCAAAATTTTGGTGCACCCAGGATCCACTCTAGATGTAACGAGAAATAGTTATTCTAATGAAAAAATGTTGAACGAGTAAGTTCATAAATCTAGCACAAATAAAAGCCAAAACTATTACATCTCGCATCATGTGGATGGATGCAGAGGCCCCCCGAAGAAGAACCTCCCATCGGAAATAGGAGTAACCCCGTAGATATTCGAGTCACTAACGACCGTGGGTGAGTCTTCCGTCACCAGAGAGGCAACCCCGTCCCGGTCGACATACTGGATATTGCTCATAGACGCGGAGGCCATTGCATCACCCGTGGGGAGGTAGCCGGTGCCCATGGGGACAAGATCGGTTGTGCGGGTCTCCACATAGCCACCATACTGGATACATGTTGCTCGGTACGCCATCCCTCCCGCGAATAAGGACCTAGGGTAACGTCCGATCAATGCGGGGTCATCTTGGTTGAGCCCATAATATACGAGCCAGTCTCCATCTGTACCATTCTGTAATTTAGGACACAAAATTAGTCACGAAGATGCATTTACCATTTAATCTTTAACCAAACAAGTGATGCATACTTGCAAAACACATTCAGATAGCACAATTTTTGCACACAAAAATAATGAATTTAGATGACATGTTTTCTTTCACACCACTTATTCGGGAGAAAGTAGCTGTACACATTTTTTTAATTATATCATATAAGAATTATTACTCTCCACATAAGCATAGTCATTCTTATTAATAACAACAGGGGTAGGATTATCATAAAGAACACAAACATGATAGAGAAGTTGCATATTAAAGAGATGGTTTTGGGTAATCCCGCCATAATTATAGCAAGTCTAATGAGGATGATTGTAATTATAGCCTATTTTATAACTTTCTTTATAATAATTATCAAAGACTGGAGGCATATTGAAATCATAATTAATTTTCTCCTCAATAGTAGATGGACTAAAAACATCATATTCTTCATTGAAATAATCATCTATTGGAGGCATAGTATCATCACAAGCAATAAAATAGTTGTCTTCCAAAATGCATTCATTTGTAAACATATCATCATTTTTACTAGGAGGATATGTACCAAGCATATAATCATTAATAGCAAAGGGATTTTCAAACACATCATCCACAAGTTTAGAGCTTTCTATATCATCGTTGGAGGGAACATGAATGGTACTAATAGTACAACAATTATTATCATCATTTTCAGAATTGGTACCAAACAAATTTTCAATATCAAAAGTGGTGTGTTTCTCCAAATCATGATCACTTTCATAATTAACAGGCATAGGAAAATCATCGAGTTCAGACTCATCAGTAAAAGTTGTGATATGAGCAACATGCTTAGGGGAAGATACCGTTACCTCTCTCTTTTTTACTCCTCCTCTTCTTCTTCTTCCTCTTATTCCCCTCTTTAGGAGGGAGAGTCTTAAAAGGGAGCTTCTCCACATACACTTGTTTATTATCAGAAACAATAGAAAGAACTTTGGAGGATTTCTCCTCTTCATTAATAAGAACAAAATACATATTAGTCCTTTCATATTTTGGTAAAGTCTCCTCTTTTATGATATTCTATATGTAAGTATTTGCATGGAAATTATCAACACAAAAAAGATGGCATCCATGCAAGACACTATTCATATCAAAAGCACTCATATCTATCAAAGAAGTTTTTCTTAATAACTCTTCACACCCCAAAAATAATGTAAGTTCATCATGCTCATTAGGGGTGAACATGTCGTCACAATACAAACTTGTAGTACTCATAGGATTCAAAAGGCTACTATCATGGCCTGAGCATTGGAAATTAAAATGACCCACTTCATAGCAAAGTTCACAAATAAAAGGATATTGGGCACAAACTTTTTCACCAAGATCATCTAGAGCCCTACTGCACATTCTAGTTTTTTCATTCCTATGATGGATACAATAATCTTCTTCAATTTGATTTTTTTCACAATGTCTAAGTGCTCCACAAAAATTAACATGCTTATAAGAAATAGTAGTTTCAGAAGTTTGAGCATGTTTGTTGCAATCATCAATAACAATTTAATTTTCCATGCAAGTGTCTTTAAAAGGTTCATGATACATTTCCCAATTTGATTTAGGAACATTAATATAAGAAGCAGAGGATCTATAGCAACCAATAATCATTTGAGGATCAAGACCATATTTAGAACTAAGATCTTGAAAATCAGCAGTTTCAGCGAAAGACTTAATGCAATCATACTCATAGTTTATACTTGATTCTTTACCTTTGTCGTTATTCCAACCTTCATTATTGGTTTCAATTGTTTCAAGAAGATCCCATTTAGCTTAAACCTTCTTACTTGAGAAAGAACCCTCTGAACATGCATCTAGATAATCCCTGTAATGTCCTGAAAGCCTTGCATAAAAATTAGTAACAATTATTTCCTTAGGAAGATCATGGTTAGGACATTTAAATATTAATGTTTTAAGTCTTCCCCAAGCTTTAGCAATGCTTTCTCCATCATGAGGAAAAAAATTATAAATGTAATTCCTATCTAAATACAGTTGATTAGATGAATAAAATTTAGAGTAAAATAGAGATTCATGCTCCTTCCACTCCAAATGATGAGGATCATCTAGCAGCTCATACCACTCCTTTGCTTTGTCCTTAAGAGATAAAGAGAATAACCTCCTCTTAACTTGGTCCATTGAAATACCTGCACACTTGAACAACCCGCATAATTCATGTATAAATAGTAAATGATTACGAGGATGGACAATTCCATCTCCAAGATAGCGGTTATCCATGACAAGTTCAACAATTTTCTTGGGTATTTTAAAAGGAATTCTTTCATTAGGAGGATTTGCAATATCACAAGCATCATTAGATTTATCACATATGGGAGATAAACAATCATCAGAGCAAATTTTCTCCTCTAAAGCTGGAAAACTAAAAAGTTAATAAAAACTAGATTTGCAAGCTTAGAATTTTCCATAGTACTAGAAATAATGGTATCCAAAAACATTGCTACTAGAATGCAAATAAATCTCTCTCATATTTTTTTTGTTTTCCATTAAGCCTAACTAGTGAAAATAAAAACAAGAAATAGAAAGATATCATTGCAGGATCTAGAGGAAATAACTTCGGGCACTCACACCCGAGGATGTGAGAACCTTTTACCTTACCTCCCCGGCAACGGCTCCAGAAAAGAGCTTGATGTCTACACACGCTTCTATTCTTGTAGACAGTGTTGGGCCTCGAAGTGCAGAGGTTTGTAGAACAGCAGCAACTTTCCCTTAAGTGGATCACCCAAGGTTTATCGAACTTAGGGAGGTAGAGGTCAAAGATATCCCTCTCAAGAAACCCTGCAATCAAGATACTAGAAGTCTCTTGTGTCCCCAACACACCCAATATACTTGTCAGATATATAGGTGCTCTAGATCGGCGAAGAGAGAGTAAAATACAAGCAGTATGGATGATTATAAGTGATAATAACAATCTGAAATAAATATGGTAGCAAGCAAACATGTAGCAGAACATGCGGAAAATGGTGTTTCAATGCTTGGATATAAGGCCTAGGGCTCCTATTTTCACTAGTGGACACCTCTCAACAATGAAAACATAATTGAATGCATAAATATCATTTCTTCACTATGATACTCCGAACCACTCTCCAGTCGAATAACAAACACTAATCATTGCGTAGGGCTTTAACAACACTCCTCAGAGTAAGAATTTTCCCAACCAAGTAACCCCCATGCTATCACCATGGGACCCAGATGGTTCCACGCAAACACCACAATTTCATAGGTTCATCTTCCAACACAAGATATAAATATCATGCTAAACCACACAGTGCACACACTATCACCTCTACCCTGTGATCAAAGTGTTTACAGAGATAAAAAAACCACTTGAGTAGCATAACAGACGAAGATCAATCTACATATTCAACTAGATTACAAAGCTCATGATCACATAAAGATCACACCATGGGAGAGAGAGATGAACCACATAGCTACCGGTAGAGCCCTCAGCCCGGGAAAGAACTACTCCCTCCTCATCATAGGGGACATAAACGGCGATGGAGATGGCGGTGGAGTCGAAGGATATGGCTTCCGGGGGGGCACTTCCCCGTCCCGGCAGGGTGCCAGAACAGATATCTGTCCCCCGAAACTTGTCGGTGGCGACAACGGAGCTACGGATGTATTTTGCGGAATAGGTCCATTCCCCTAGGGTTTATGTATCAGGGAGTATATATGGGCGAAAGGGCGATGCCTGGAGGTGGCCAGGGGGCCCACACCACCAGGTGGCGCGACCAGGGGGACCCGCGCCACCCCATGGTGTGGCCCCCTCCGGGGCTCTTCGGAACTTTTGGAAGCTTCCGGGGCTTTTAGCCCTTCTGGCTTTCGAATTTTCCAATTCCGAGAATATTTCCAGAACAACTTTTCATAAAGTAAAAAACAGCAGAAAACAGGGAACTGGCTCTGTGGCATCATGTTAATAGGTTAGTCCCGGAAAACGTGTAAAAATGACATAAAGTGTAAGGAAAACATGTGGGAAACAACATTGAACATCAGAAATTAGGGATACGTTTATGACGTATCAATGCCTCATACTCATATACACTTTTTCCTCACAAGGTATGCTCCCCGCAAATCCAAGGACGAAATCAACCTTTGTGCTAGAGGTTTTTGTTGACCACCAGCAATTACGCCTGATGCATGTGCACGATAGGCCAGTGTTCTTCATTCTGATGTATGCCAGCCTTATTTATTAGTTTATTTTTTGTTATACCTTTTTTATATGTGTATGCATCCTTTTTGTCATTTTGTGTTCTAGGTCATTGAAATTATTTTAATAATCATATAAAATTTTGTTTCAAACAAGTCGGCAACAACTATCTTCCATGATTCACTTAGAGTGAAGTGTTTGGATGCATGTTCCATCTATGATGTGGAGAATGTGAAGGCCTTATATACCAATGGAGAGACATATCTCTTTATTTCTTCACTTGATTCTTGTCTTGATATTTTGTATATATTTTAAATTTATGTTTTTTCATATGTATATTTTTTTTGCCATGATTTTATGATTTTTTCAAAGAATATTCCTCTCGTGAAGTATCTATCCAACAATCCTCTACTGCACCCACAAGAACCTTGCAAAAATCTCTTCAATGTTAAAAATAATCGTGAACGAAGTTCTTTTTTACTCCGGCACTCGTATTTTTTTTATTGAATTTTAGTATTTGTTCTTATTTTTCCTTTTTATATTTTGCACATGAACCCCTAATTGTGTGATTGCCAAAGTTGTAGACCCTTATTCTCAAATAATAGGAAACTGAATCAGCTTTGTTGTTGGTTATTTCTCTTTCTCAACCATATATTAATTAGTGGTCTAGTTTTATTTTGTATAAAAAAAATTCTCGAATAATGAAATTTATAAACCAGGTGATGACCAAAAAAATTCATATAATGAGTGCAGAAGAAGAGGAAGGGATCTTGAATCAACTTTCGCTTGCAAAATCTTTCAAGCATTACAATGTACTTTTTGATGTGCCTTTTCGAGCAATAAATTCTAGTGATTGAAAGGGCTCATCCAGAGTGATGATAAACCCTGTGGACATGTAATTCACTTGTCCCCCATCGCACATATACTTCGACCAAAGTTTCCTCATATGAAGGCTATGTTTGCATTTTGTTTTAATCTGATTTGGTAATTTTTTGTTATTTATCATATATTAAGTGTTTTTTAAGTATTTTATAAAATATCAATGTACTTCAGACTGCAACATAGAACTTCCTAACGCTGCTAAAATGAGGTCACAAAAGTGACACTATTGTCATGGGTGAAGTTAACCCAAATTCGTTGTTCATATTGTTGCTTAAGGCTCTAGTACTAGAGGTGTTCATGTCAGTTTCTCATTTTCATTTATTTTTATTTTTTATGGTGTTGTTTTTTTATCATATGTCTTGTTATTATATTATAAATCAATAGAACGAGAACATAGTAGGTGTCCATATTGTTGGTCCAAACGAATTTAGGAGAAAACAAATTGCACTTGTAACAACTTGATGTTGTCAAAACATCAAGTAGTGATTAAGATTCGTGTTAGGTCGGGAAGTGAAGTTAAAGATCACGAGTCTCAACCAAATCACCCATATGCAATATTTGATAAAGATCATCCATCGGAGCACGAATATAGATTTCTGAATTGTATTATGAAGGAATAAACCCATCATAGTAAATTATGATTTATTCATCCCACTCATATTTATATTTACGATGAATCTACAGTAGCTCAGTGAGAGTGAAGCAAGGTCTAGAGAAATGGAAATTCTATGGCGAAAGGGACTCCTAGCACCTACAACCTTCACACATACCCGTGAATTTTGATCACATGTGTTTCCTCACAAAACTACCCTCGGCCTCTTGCATGAAAAAGGACATGGCATATCTTAAATCTTTTAGCCTTTGTCTTCTTCTCAAATAGTGCTTTCAGGTCTGTAATACTTTAAAAGGGGCCCCTGTTCTGGAAAAAAGGGTTTTGCTTCCATTATAGCAAGCATGGCACACTGGATCAAGATAATCACCGTTCCTTGTTTGAAATAAATTATTTGCATCATCTGTGCTATTATCTGCTGGTCGATAACCTAGAGTGGCAACAAGACGTAGTTCTTCTTAGAACCTTTGAGAACAATCCTCAGAATATGGTACTAGTTCATAAATTTGTTTTAGGTGCACTCGGTTTTTTCTTTCTCTAAAATCTGCCCTAGAGGGAAAGTGGAAACACGAGCCATCGATATACAAAAAATATATTTACTTTCACATGCTTTAATGATTAACTAGACAACTCAAGTTTAACAAATTAATTAGAGTACTCGCTAAAGTTTATATCCCTCAAAACCTACCTTATGTGATACAGTACCCAAGTCTCAATTTCCCTGACATTGGTGTTGAATTACCGATATCGGTAGGTAATCATACTAATCATATAAACATACACTAGTAGAAATCTGTATATCAGAGGCTGTTACTAGAGACGGTTTTCTCTTAAAAAGAACAGTCTCGTAAAGGCGAACCCTCAGCCGGTTTGTGTAGATAAACCACTTCGGCTCCAATAAGATGCAATTAGTAAAGGGAGATGCGGGCCCGGGGGAAGCTGACTGGGCTGCAGCTGCCGGGACGCTGACAGATGGGGCCGGATGGCCAGATCGGACTAAAAAGAGGAAAAAGCGGGGGGCTTTGCTGCGGAAGGGGATCGAACCGGGGATCTCTCCCTCGCGCGGATTGGTGGTCTAGCCACTGGGCTGTGGAGCGGGTTGTGATACAATACGAAACTGACAGAGTAAGAGGTGTCTCTGCGCGGAAAATAGAAGGGAAAAAAGGGGGGCTTAATCCGACAGGGGCGCTAGCCACTGGGCTAGGAACGGTTTGATGCTTATTATGGGCCGCGACTGAACATGTAATGTTCCTAGAGCGAGTTCCTGACGAAACTGAAGCTGCACACCTACACGGACGAAACAAGAGCTGCTGCTAGTACATGATGCGATCGGACAGGAGAGCTACAGGAATCGAGAGGGGTGCTCACCATGGGGTGGTTCGGAGGCGAGGACGGTGAGGGGATTCCATTCCCGCGGTCGGTACAACTCGAGGAGGTCCAAGGCGACGAGGCGACGACGGCCTCTGACGGAGCTTTTCTCTGCAGTTGGAAGAAGAACAGGGGAACAGGGAAGAAACTAGGAGGAGGGGAAGGAGGGAGATGGCGGCGGCAGGAGGAAGAGAGGAGGGCCTAGGGTTTGGGGAGGGGAGGAGAGGCGGCTTTATGCCGTGGGGGAGGAGGGGAGCAGGTGGCTCGGGGTGCTTTTCTGTAACACCTGGGGTGTTACCTGTTTGTTTTCTTTTGTTTGCATCATCTGCATCCCATAAGCATTGCATCATGTTTTCCAAACCACTCAAAACTTCAAAAACAATTTCAATTGTTCAAAAACCCTAATGGAAAATTAAATTTCAAATCAATCATTCTTATTTGGCTTAACCCAATTGTGGTGTAACAATTTAAAATCTTCCAAACATTTTAAAACTCACCAAGTTCATAGTGTTGATCTTATTAGATCAAAAATTGGTTATTTCAAAATCCCAAGTGAATCCCTATTTGAAAATTCAAATGACAATTTAAAATTAAATTAACATCTCAAAATTCTTGGAAAATGTTGGTAACATTGTTTTGATCAACTGTTTGCAAACAAATAAAACAGTTCATAAAAAATTAAACACCCCCTAATTCTATCTCTCCCTCTCTTTATCTCTTACAAAAAAATAATAAGGAAAAATAAATAAAAAAAGAAAGCAAAGCCTAGGAGAGGGGCATGGCCCAGCCCTTTTTCTTTTCCTCCCCCCCAAGCCCACTTACCTCTGGCCCACTACCCTTCTACTCCCTGTCGTCTTCTACCTCGGTACGGCTGCACGCAGAACCATTCGATCCTTCCCCCACCCTTCCGATGAGCAGCCGTACTAGCACCAGCTCCTCTTAAAGCCACTCCCTCCTGGAACCCTAGGCCGCACCTCTCCCCTCTCCTCTCCCCAGCGCCGCCGTCTCTCCCATCTCCTCCCTCTCTCTGAACCCACCCGATCACCACCACAGAGAAACACCACCGTCTCCCCTCATCGCCGGCCATCACCTCCACCTCGAGGAGCACCTGAGGGCGGGAATGGAACCGCGTCGCCCTCCTGGTTCTCCCCGTGTCCTCGCCTGTTGCCGGGAGACGCCGTAGCGGCCGCGCCATCGCCGGAGACCTCCCTCCGTTTCTTCCTCGACAACTGAACGACTACAGAGCAGGTGATCGATCGCCTCTGCTCCGCCTTCCCCTCTCCCTCTGGCTCTGCCCGCCTCCACACTCGCACCGCACCAGGCACACGAGCCCGCACCGATCCGCACCACCGGCCCACCGAGCGCCCGCCGGACCGCGCCGCAGCGAGCTGCCCATCGCCGGCCGCCCCGCTCGATCTGTATCTGCACACACGGACGAATTCAGAAAGTTTCAGTTAAGTTTCGAAACTGAACAATAACGTCAAAACTGCTCTGTATCCTTCACGAATCGGAACTTAGCCCAACTGGTCCGGCCCCGTGCGCGGAAGTGCGAGGTCGTGGGATCAAATCCCACGGGAGGCAAAATTGCCTCCCCTTTTTTCCTTGCGCGCAACCCCCGCGGGGCCCGCTTGTCATTGGCCCTGCAGGCCATGTCACCCTCTAGCCGCTCCACCTCAGCGCCACAGTGGCGATGGCCCACTGGCAGTGGCTATGGCTAGCCACTGCGCGGTGCTTTCTGTTTTTCCACGTTTCTGTTATTTTCCAAATCTTTTTTTTAAATAACAGAATTAATCCCTAAAGGCAAAACTTTAATAACTTTTAATCCCTAACTCTAAATAATAAAAGTTATATATGTTTTCTGATCCAAATTTCCTAATCTATCCAAATATCCAACTTGTGTTCTGTTTTGAACTTTCAAATTACAATTCAAATTCAAATTTAAATTATTTCAATTGTATTTGCTAAATTCAATAACTATTTACTCATAAGTCCAAATCATGCAAATAAAATATGTTTTCAATACCATTTTAAATAAGCTAATCAAATATAATTTTTGTTTCCTGTTTTGAATAATTAAAATTGCCTAAACCATTTAAATCTTGTTTAATGCAATTAAAAATTGTTCAATATTGTTTAATTCATAAATAATTAATCCAAACTCCAATTTCAAATGTGAAACATGTAATCCAACTAAATTAGATAACCTTTTCAAATATCAACTTTGTTATTTGCTTTGAACACTTTAACTTGATGAAAACAATAATTGCTTGTGTGACATGTTTAAGTAACCAATTTTCCAAACTAATAAATGATTTCTTAATTGGTTAACTATCATTCTAATTGCATCTAAATTGTTACATTCTTGTTTTCATCATGCATGCATCATTCTAACTCACTTACACATGATGCTAGTGTTAGAACAATTAATTCAACTATAAGGCATGGGTTGCCATGCAATCTTTGCATATGGAATCCATTTAAACTTGTGTATCATATCCATTAGTTTACTTTGGTGCATCTATTAAACATGACATGCATCCACTTGATCATGCTGGATCTTTTGCCGTAGTAGTAATTGTTGCATCCGGTGTTTGTTCGAGGTTCGTTGCTTCTTCCCGGATAGGACGTTGAGATGCTGTGAGCAACGACAAGTTCTGCTACCTTGCGGGATCTCAGGCAAGTATACTCACTTGCATGCCATATGGCTGCCTTTCATCACTTGTTACCGATTCTTTCCGTTGATTCTTTTCTGCTAGCCTTAGTAGTAGTTGTTTCTGTTACGAACCTATCACATGAATCCTTTAACCCTGATATTGCCTCACCTCCACTCCTATAACCTTTGCTTGAGCCTGTGTCTTACTATCTTGCTTAGGTTGTTTTGCTCGAGTCTGTTACCCGTTACTTTCTGGTATTACTTAATTATGTTCTGGGGGCTCGATGTTAATCAATCAAACCTGTTAATTGCTAATGGTAATAATAATAATTTGATGATAAGGCACCGGCAGGAGGCCCTTTGTGGTTTTGAGGCCTGCTAGTGTCGACCCTAATAGGAAAAGGGTCTTGTCTACTGATCCATGATGAGCGCACTACCCGCACTTGGGGAGTATGGGCTCCCCCTCAGTTTGACCCGATTCGCATCTCGTCCAAATCGCCTCATTTAGTTCGGGTTTTCCATTTGCTGCATGCATGATCTTGCGAGCCCTTGGTACCCGGGTGGAACTTTCGTAGTCGGCATATAGGGGGACACGGTCTTAGAGTGCTACGAGGGTCCATTTTCTTCTGGGCCCGAGTAGCCGTGCGCCCAAGGTGCTTTGGGCTTGATGCGAAGAAGGGTTGGATTGTGTTGAGTGCCCCGCTTGGTGGAGTGGCCACTCCATCTGGCGGGATATTCATGAGTGTCGGTTACTATGGTGCAACCCTGCAGGGATAATCTTCTCGAGAAGCCGTGTTTTCCGCGGTTATGGATTACTTGGTGAAAGTACTGGCTAACAAGTACTCAGGACAACTTAAACCTAATGATCAACCATGTTACACCCCATGAATAACAACTTGACTAGTAATAGGTTTATTCACACAATAACTTGATTCACCTTTAATACAACTGTGTGAGTTATCCTCGGATTGCTTCTTTGGCTAAAGGGGCGAGGTCCAGGATGGGTTTGTTTGTATTTACTTTCAGTTGGTTACTATCACTCGATCTTATCTCCTTCTGATAGTTGGAAGTAATAGAATCTCTGTAGTTGGTTAATGCAGCCTGCTGTCGCCTATTTGCCATAACCCCTTCTTTTCTGTTGATCCTAAAGTATTTGTATCTTGTGATGACTGGCTACGCCGGTATTCTTGTGAGTATGGGTTTTATCCCCCTTGCCAGTACTTAACCGTACTGACCCACGAATCTCTTTCGTGGCTGCAAATTCCAAATTGCAGTCAACAGGTTTGAAGTCTGACGACGTTAGCTTGGGAATCCCTCCGGCTTGGCCTGGGCAGGGATTGGACGCCTTCGGTTATCTTCAGGACTCTTAGTCCAATTTGTATCTTGTCCGTAGTCGGACGCTATGTTGTTTTCTTCCGCTGTTATTTGGATCTTTGTAATGTATCAGTTGTAACCCCGGCTCGTGTGAGTCATCTTGTATCTATCTGCTTCTGTTGTATTTGTGGATTATTCGTGAACTATTGTAATGTTATCATAAATGGCAACCTGAAATCGGTTATTATGCGGATTTGGCGGGAATGCTGAAATCTGCATAGTGCCCGATCTTGGGGCGTCACAAATGGTATCAGAGCCTTGGTTCCGATTCCCGATATTGTTTCGATACGAATGGTTATCGAAGCAACGGGTCCGCAAAGCCTGTAGGATAACCTCGCTAACGGTCGTTGTTTCTAGAGTGTCAAAAACTATTTCTGCTAAACTATTTTGGAAAAAACATCTCAATAGGATTCTTGTTTTCTCCTTATCCCTATTCGATTTCCCCTCCCATCTTATTTGCTTTGGAGTCTACTCTCTACTCAATCTTTCAAAGTGTTAGGATCCTACGTGGGTGGACGTTTTCTGAGCCTTTAACCTAATAGGTTCGATCATCGGAAGATTCCTGGTGGAAGAATATCGTCATCACTCCCAGCAAGAATCCCTTGTTAGTGGTGTCGAGAAGCCCTTGTTAGTGGTGTCGAGGAGATCAACTGGAAGCACGAAGAATCGATAGTCGAACCTCTTTCCCCTCCCGGGTTAGCAGGTGGATTGCGAGGGCGCAATCCCTTGTTAGTGGTGTCGTCTGTAACACCTGGGGTGTTACCTGTTTGTTTTCTTTTGTTTGCATCATCTGCATCCCATAAGCATTGCATCATGTTTTCCAAACCACTCAAAACTTCAAAAACAATTTCAATTGTTCAAAAACCCTAATGGAAAATTAAATTTCAAATCAATCATTCTTATTTGGCTTAACCCAATTGTGGTGTAACAATTTAAAATCTTCCAAACATTTTAAAACTCACCAAGTTCATAGTGTTGATCTTATTAGATCAAAAATTGGTTATTTCAAAATCCCAAGTGAATCCCTATTTGAAAATTCAAATGACAATTTAAAATTAAATTAACATCTCAAAATTCTTGGAAAATGTTGGTAACATTGTTTTGATCAACTGTTTGCAAACAAATAAAACAGTTCATAAAAAATTAAACACCCCACCCTAATTCTATCTCTCTCCCTCTCTTTATCTCTTACAAAAAAATAATAAGGAAAAATAAATAAAAAAAGAAAGCAAAGCCTAGGAGAGGGGCATGGCCCAGCCCTTTTTCTTTTCCTCCCCCCCAAGCCCACTTACCTCTGGCCCACTACCCTTCTACTCCCTGTCGTCTTCTACCTCGGTACGGCTGCACGCAGAACCATTCGATCCTTCCCCCACCCTTCCGATGAGCAGCCGTACTAGCACCAGCTCCTCTTAAAGCCACTCCCTCCTGGAACCCTAGGCCGCACCTCTCCCCTCTCCTCTCCCCAGCGCCGCCGTCTCTCCCATCTCCTCCCTCTCTCTGAACCCACCCGATCACCACCACAGAGAAACACCACCGTCTCCCCTCATCGCCGGCCATCACCTCCACCTCGAGGAGCACCTGAGGGCGGGAATGGAACCGCGTCGCCCTCCTGGTTCTCCCCGTGTCCTCGCCTGTTGCCGGGAGACGCCGTAGCGGCCGCGCCATCGCCGGAGACCTCCCTCCGTTTCTTCCTCGACAACTGAACGACTACAGAGCAGGTGATCGATCGCCTCTGCTCCGCCTTCCCCTCTCCCTCTGGCTCTGCCCGCCTCCACACTCGCACCGCACCAGGCACACGAGCCCGCACCGATCCGCACCACCGGCCCACCGAGCGCCCGCCCGGACCGCGCCGCAGCGAGCTGCCCATCGCCGGCCGCCCCGCTCGATCTGTATCTGCACACACGGACGAATTCAGAAAGTTTCAGTTAAGTTTCGAAACTGAACAATAACGTCAAAACTGCTCTGTATCCTTCACGAATCGGAACTTAGCAACTGGTCCGGCCCCGTGCGCGGAAGTGCGAGGTCGTGGGATCAAATCCCACGGGAGGCAAAATTGCCTCCCCTTTTTTCCTTGCGCGCAACCCCCGGGCCCGCTTGTCATTGGCCCTGCAGGCCATGTCACCCTCTAGCCGCTCCACCTCAGCGCCACAGTGGCGATGGCCCACTGGCAGTGGCTATGGCTAGCCACTGCGCGGTGCTTTCTGTTTTTCCACGTTTCTGTTATTTTCCAAATCTTTTTTTTAAATAACAGAATTAATCCCTAAAGGCAAAACTTTAATAACTTTTAATCCCTAACTCTAAATAATAAAAGTTATATATGTTTTCTGATCCAAATTTCCTAATCTATCCAAATATCCAACTTGTGTTCTGTTTTGAACTTTCAAATTACAATTCAAATTCAAATTTAAATTATTTCAATTGTATTTGCTAAATTCAATAACTATTTACTCATAAGTCCAAATCATGCAAATAAAATATGTTTTCAATACCATTTTAAATAAGCTAATCAAATATAATTTTTGTTTCCTGTTTTGAATAATTAAAATTGCCTAAACCATTTAAATCTTGTTTAATGCAATTAAAAATTGTTCAATATTGTTTAATTCATAAATAATTAATCCAAACTCCAATTTCAAAATGTGAAACATGTAATCCAACTAAAATTAGATAACCTTTTCAAATATCAACTTTGTTATTTGCTTTGAACACTTTAACTTGATGAAAACAATAATTGCTTGTGTGACATGTTTAAGTAACCAATTTTCCAAACTAATAAATGATTTCTTAATTGGTTAACTATCATTCTAATTGCATCTAAATTGTTACATTCTTGTTTTCATCATGCATGCATCATTCTAACTCACTTACACATGATGCTAGTGTTAGAACAATTAATTCAACTATAAGGCATGGGTTGCCATATGCAATCTTTGCATATGGAATCCATTTAAACTTGTGTATCATATCCATTAGTTTACTTTGGTGCATCTATTAAACATGACATGCATCCACATCTTGATCATGCTGGATCTTTTGCCGTAGTAGTAATTGTTGCATCCGGTGTTTGTTCGAGGTTCGTTGCTTCTTCCCGGATAGGACGTTGAGATGCTGTGAGCAACGACAAGTTCTGCTACCTTGCGGGATCTCAGGCAAGTATACTCACTTGCATGCCATATGGCTGCCTTTCATCACTTGTTACCGATTCTTTCCGTTGATTCTTTTCTGCTAGCCTTAGTAGTAGTTGTTTCTGTTACGAACCTATCACATGAATCCTTTAACCCTGATATTGCCTCACCTCCACTCCTATAACCTTTGCTTGAGCCTGTGTCTTACTATCTTGCTTAGGTTGTTTTGCTCGAGTCTGTTACCCGTTACTTTCTGGTATTACTTAATTATGTTCTGGGGGCTCGATGTTAATCAATCAAACCTGTTAATTGCTAATGGTAATAATAATAATTTGATGATAAGGCACCGGCAGGAGGCCCTTTGTGGTTTTGAGGCCTGCTAGTGTCGACCCTAATAGGAAAAGGGTCTTGTCTACTGATCCATGATGAGCGCACTACCCGCACTTGGGGAGTATGGGCTCCCCCTCAGTTTGACCCGATTCGCATCTCGTCCAAATCGCCTCATTTAGTTCGGGTTTTCCATTTGCTGCATGCATGATCTTGCGAGCCCTTGGTACCCGGGTGGAACTTTCGTAGTCGGCATATAGGGGGACACGGTCTTAGAGTGCTACGAGGGTCCATTTTCTTCTGGGCCCGAGTAGCCGTGCGCCCAAGGTGCTTTGGGCTTGATGCGAAGAAGGGTTGGATTGTGTTGAGTGCCCCGCTTGGTGGAGTGGCCACTCCATCTGGCGGGATATTCATGAGTGTCGGTTACTATGGTGCAACCCTGCAGGGATAATCTTCTCGAGAAGCCGTGTTTTCCGCGGTTATGGATTACTTGGTGAAAGTACTGGCTAACAAGTACTCAGGACAACTTAAACCTAATGATCAACCATGTTACACCCCATGAATAACAACTTGACTAGTAATAGGTTTATTCACACAATAACTTGATTCACCTTTAATACAACTGTGTGAGTTATCCTCGGATTGCTTCTTTGGCTAAAGGGGCGAGGTCCAGGATGGGTTTGTTTGTATTTACTTTCAGTTGGTTACTATCACTCGATCTTATCTCCTTTCTGATAGTTGGAAGTAATAGAATCTCTGTAGTTGGTTAATGCAGCCTGCTGTCGCCTATTTGCCATAACCCCTTCTTTTCTGTTGATCCTAAAGTATTTGTATCTTGTGATGACTGGCTACGCCGGTATTCTTGTGAGTATGGGTTTTATCCCCCTTGCCAGTACTTAACCGTACTGACCCACGAATCTCTTTCGTGGCTGCAAATTCCAAATTGCAGTCAACAGGTTTGAAGTCTGACGACGTTAGCTTGGGAATCCCTCCGGCTTGGCCTGGGCAGGGATTGGACGCCTTCGGTTATCTTCAGGACTCTTAGTCCAATTTGTATCTTGTCCGTAGTCGGACGCTATGTTGTTTTCTTCCGCTGTTATTTGGATCTTTGTAATGTATCAGTTGTAACCCCGGCTCGTGTGAGTCATCTTGTATCTATCTGCTTCTGTTGTATTTGTGGATTATTCGTGAACTATTGTAATGTTATCATAAATGGCAACCTGAAATCGGTTATTATGCGGATTTGGCGGGAATGCTGAAATCTGCATAGTGCCCGATCTTGGGGCGTCACATTTTCCCCCATGGCTGGCGTCAGCCACCGTACGGAGGTGGGGGAAGCGGGCACGCAGGCCGCGCTGCTGGGCAGGGGTCGTAGGTGGGCTGGCCCTTTTTGGGCCGTCCTGCCTCCCCCTGCCTGGCTGGCTTCTTTTTATTTCTTTTTTTTTGTAAAGAATGGATGAAACAAAAGAGGAAATTGGAGGAGTTAAAATGCTCAGAAAATTATGGGGTTAATTTATTTGTGTTTAGAATTGAAAAAGCACAGTTGCACCAATGTTTGTTTTTGAAAATTTCAAACTTGGTTTGAAATTTGAATTTGAGGTGAATTTGAACCAAATTGAAAATTGAGGGAGTTTCAAGTTTCCAAAAATCATGAATTTGATTTCCTTGCACTTGACATTCAAAATGCCCAAGTGTGGAAACTTTTGTTTTTGGAAATTTTGAAAGTTTGTTTGAGTTTTGAATTTAAATGACATTTGGGTGAAAAATAAATGCAATGCATATGATGCTTGATGCAAAGCAAAAAGGAAAACAACCAATTCTAATTGGGGGAAATCCCCCGGGTGTTACAGACGACACCACTAACAAGGGATTGCGCCCTCGCAATCCACCCACTAACCCGGGAGGGGAAAGAAGTTCGACTATCGATTCTTCATGCTCCCAGTTGATCTCCTCGACACCACTAACAAGGGAATCTTGCTCGGGTTGATGACGATCTTCTCCCACCAGGAATCTTCCGATGATTGAACCTATTAGGTTAACGGCTCAGAAAACGTCCACCCACGTAGGATCCTAAAACTTTGAAAGATAGGTACGAGAGTAGACTCCAAAACAAATAAGATGAGAGGAGAAATAGAATAGAGATAAGGAGAAAACAAGAATCCTATTGAGATGTTTCCAAAATAGTTTAGGAGAAATAGTTTTTGACACTCTAGAAACAACGACCGTTAGCGAGGTTATCCTACAGGCTTTGCGGACCCGTTGCTTCGATAACCATTCGTATCGAGACAACATCGGGAATCGGAAACCATGCTCTGATACCATTTGTGATAACATTACAACAGTTCACGAATATTCCGTAACAACAACAAAAAAGATATATACAAGACGACTCAAACGAGTCAAGGATACAACTGATACAATACAAAGATCCAAATAACAGCGAAAGAAACAACATAGTGTCCGACTACGGACAAGATACAAATTGGACTAAGAGTCCTGAAGATAACCGATGGCGTCCAATCCCTGCCCAGGCCAAGCCGGAGGGATTCCCAAGCTAACGTCGTCAGACTTCAAACCTGTTGACTGCAATGTGGAATATGCAGCCACGAAATGGATTCGTGGGTCAGAACTATTAAGTACTGGCAAGTGGATAAACCATACTCACAAGATACCAGCGTAACCAATCATCACAAGATACAAATACTTTGGGTACAACGGAAAGGAAGGGATTATTGCAAAGGAGCGGCAGCAGGCTGCACTAACTAACTACAGAGACACGCTACAACATCCGGCTAAAAGAAAGGGATAAGATAGCGTATCAGAACCAACTATAACTACTCACCAAACAATACCCATCCAGTGTTACCCCCTACTAAGGAAGCAACCCACACTGTTGATTAAGGTGACATTCATTTTTATGGTGGAGGTAATCTATATTACTAGTCAAGTTATCATCGTTAAGTGTAAGTTGTCTGAGTACTTGTTAGCCAGCACTTTCACCAAGTCATCCATAACCGCGGACAACACGGCTTCTCGAGAAGATTTAACCCTGCAGGGATGCACCAATTTGGCCGTACACGTAAAAATAACCCGCCAGGCGGGGAGCAAACCCACCAAGCAGGCCACTCAACACAACCCAACTCTTCTTCGCATCAAGCCCAAAGAACCCCGTGCAATTGAGCGCACGGCTAATCAAGCCCCACGAAGAAAAGGGGACCCTCATAGCACTCTAAGAACGTGTCTCCCTAAATGCCGACTACAAAAGTTCCACCCTGGTGCCAAGGGTTCGCACCTGCATATGCATGCGGCAAATGGAAAACCCGAACTAAATGAGGCGCTTTGGACGAGATGCGAATCGAATCAAAGTTGCGGGGGGCGCCCATACTCGCTTCCCACATGCGGTTAGCGCGCTCATCATGGATCTTAGGACAAGACCCTTTTCCTAATTAAGTTCGACACTAGCAGGCCTCAAAACCACGCCGGGCCTCCTGCCGATGCCTTATCATCAAATTGTTATTACCCCAAACATTAACATGTTGTTGATTGAATTGAAACCCAACTATCGACTAAATAGATGATAGAACAAAGGACAACAGGACTCGAGCGCAAACAAACCTAAGCATGCAACTACGACACGAGGGCCAACAAGGTAAACAAACAACAGTTAATAGGAAGTGGAAGGAAGGCTATATCATGGCTGCAAGGTAAACATATAATAGGATCAAGACACAAGCATCGAATCATAAGGCTAGAATAAAGGCAACGGGAAGAATCGGTAACAAGTGATGAAAGGCAGCCATAGGTAGCAAGTGAGTATACTTGCCTGAGATCCAGCAAGTAGAGGTACATCCGAAGAACTTGTCGTTGCTCACATCATCTCAACGTCCTATCCGCGAAGAAGCAATGAACTAGAACAAACACCGGATGCAACAGTTACTACTACGGCAAAAGATCCAGCATGATACTATTTTATATGCATGACAAGTTTAAGGATGCATCAAAGATAAACTAGTTGACATGGTAAACATATTTAAATGGGCCCATATGCAATTTGGATTGCATATGGAAAAGCCCATGAGTTAATGTTGAATTAAATGATCTACAAATAACCATCATGTGAAAGTTGATTAGAATGATGCATGGATGATGAAAACAATAAGAAAACAACAATAGCTTCAGTTTGATATGTTGTTTACCAAGTTTGGAATTTTATTTATTAAGTTATGAACTTTGGCATTTTAAATGATTTAAACAAACATTTGTTGTTTTCACCAATTCTAAATGTTCAAAACAGATAACAAAATTTATATTTGGAAAGAACACAAAATTTTAGATGGAATACATATTTCATTTGTTGAATTTGAATTTAAAATGAGCAAGTTATCAAATTAGCAATTTTAAATGCATTAAATAAACAATTAGTTGTTTTCAGCAAATTAACTTATTTAAAACAGATAACAAAGTTGATATTTGCAAATTTCATGAAAAATGGGATGGGAAACATATTTTATTTGTTGAAATTGGATTTTAATTGAGCAAGTTATGAATTTCACCATTTAAATGATTTAATTAAAGCATTAAGTAATTGCATTAATTTTATTTATCCAAAACAGAAAACAAATGTTATATTTGGAAAGAGCATGAAATTTTGGATGGAAAACATATAAAATTTGTGTTGTTTGGATTAACAGTTTAAAAGATATGATTTATAGAAGATAACACCTTTTTCTGGAATTTCTGGAAAACAGGAAATGTCCTGGAACTTTTCCCACCAAAGGAAATCTAGCTACACTGAAGGACATGCGGGCCCGGGGGAAGCTGACTGGGCTGCAGCTACCGGGACGCTGACAGATGGGGCCGGATGGCTAGATCGGAATAAAAAGAGGAAAAAGCGGGGGGCTTTGCTGCGGAAGGGGATCGAACCGGGGATCTCTCCCTCGCGCGGATTGGTGGTCTAGCCACTGGGCTGTGGAGCGGTTTGTGATACAAACAAAACTGACAGAGTAAGAGGTGTCTCTGCGCGGAAAATAGAAGGGAAAAGGGGGGGCTTAATCCGCGCACGGGCGGATCGAACCAGGGATCTCCTGGGTGCAGACAGGGGCGCCAGCCACTGGGCTAGGAATGGTTCGATGCTTATTATGGGCCGCGACTGAACATGTAATGTTCCCAGAGCGAGTTCCTGACGAAACTGAAGCTGCACACCTACACGGACGAAACAAGAGCTGCTGCTAGTACATGATGCGATCGGACAGGAGAGCTACGGGAATCGAGAGGGGTGCTCACCATGGGGTGGTTCGGAGGCGAGGACGGCGAGGGGATTCCATTCCCGCGGTCGGTACAGCTCGAGGAGGTCCGAGGCGACGAGGCGACGGTGGCCTCTGATGGAGCTTTTCTCTGCAGTTGGAAGAAGAACAGGGGAACAGAGAAGAAACTAGGAGGAGGGGAAGGAGGGAGATGGCGGCGCAGGAGGAAGAGAGGAGGGCCTAGGGTTTGGGGAGGGGAGGAGAGGCGGCTTTATGCCGTGGGGGAGGAGGGGAGCAGGTGGCTCGGGGTGCTTTTCCCCCATGGCTGGCGTCAGCCACCGTACGGAGGTGGGGGAAGCGGGCACGCAGGCCGCGCTGCTGGGCAGGGGTCGTAGGTGGGCTGGCACTTTTTGGGCCGGCCTGCCTCCCCCTGCCTGGTTGGCTTCTTTTTATTTATTTATTTTTTGTAAAGAATGGATGAAAGAAAAGAGGAAATTGGAGGAGTTAAAATGCTCAGAAAATTATGGGGTTAATTTATTTGTGTTTAGAATTGAAAAAGCACAGTTGCACCAATGTTTGTTTTTGAAAATTTCAAACTTGGTTTGAAATTTGAATTTGAGGTGAATTTGAACCAAATTGAAAATTGAGGGAGTTTGAAGTTTCCAAAAATCATGAAATTGATTTCCTTGCACTTGACATTCAAAATGCCCAAGTGTGGAAACTTTTGTTTTTGGAAATTTTGAAAGTTTGTTTGAGTTTTGAATTTAAATGACATTTGGGTGAAAAATAAATGCAATGCATATGATGCTTGATGCAAAGCAAAAAGGAAAACAACCAATTCTAATTGGGGGAAATCCCCCGGGTGTTACACCTTGGGGGCGTATTGTTCGTTAGCTTACTCAAAGCGCAGAGTTTGATATAGAACAGTGGCAAGCTTTCCCCTAATATTAACCAAGGTTATCGAATACAGGAAGACACAGAGGTTCTTCCGAAGGTTGTCAGCAGTGCAACTAACGTGGAACCTGCACACAAACTAACGCACTACTTTTCCTCAATGAAACAGAGAGGTTGCCAATCTCTCTGGTCTTGCTGAAAACAAAGGATTAAACGTATGGTGCAGAAAAAAGTGATGATTGCAGGAAATAGTAGAGAACATTATGATTGCACTAGGTGGTATAACAATATGAGGAAAATGGAACGAGGTCCACAGTTCACTAGTGTTGTCTCCATAAATATTTCTAGCATGTTGGGTAAACAAATTACAGCTGACAGTTGACAAATGATAAGGGCATGACAATGCAATATATGACAAGATGTTCACCATGAGATTTAACAGGGCATTACAACAAAGTAAATATAGTTGCTATACAGCGCATCTATGCCTAAATAATCCACCTTCGGGTCAAGATCTGCATCACTTCCAGTATTAAGTTCCAAACAACATGCTATTGCATGAAGTATTGTGTGTAATGTAAACAATGCAAAAGACACGTAGACTAAGAATCATTATTTTATCGCTAGTGGCAGCAGCACATCGACAACCGTGCATGTTTCAGTCACTCGAACACTGATTTCTGGAAGCAGGAACCCACTATTGAGCATAAATACTACCTCTTGGAGTCACAAGTATCTACTTGGCCAAAGCATCTACTAGCAATGGAGAGCATTTAAGATATAAATAACATAGACATCTGGGTAAATAAACAACTTGCTCGTAGTATCAATATTCATCGCATCCCAGTAAACACAACATGTAGCATTATATAACGATGATCTTGATCATGTAGGGAAGCTCACAAGATCTAAACAAGATAGCACAAAGTTGAGAGACTACCATCTAGATACTTCTATGGACCCGTTGTCTAAGGATGAACTACTCACGCATCACTCCGGAGGCAGGCATGGCGGTGTAGAGCCCTCCGGTGACGAACCCCTCTCCGGCAGGGTGCTGGAAATAGCTTCAGAACCCTCCCGAACAAGGGTTGACGACGGCGGTGGCGTCTTGATGTTTCGTGGAATATCGATCTAGTCTTTAGGTTTTTCGGGACAGAAGGAATATATAGGTGAAAGGGCGGCATCGGTGGCCACCCGAGGGGCCCGCACCAAAGGAGGGCACCGATCAGGGCTGGGCCGTGCCCTGGTGTTGCGTGGCCGCCTCCTGGGTTGGCAGCTCCTCACCTTCGGGCTTCTAGAGTCTTTTAGTGTATTATGTGTGTACGCCAATTTTCCTCCACTTCGGAGAATATTTTGTGACTAGCTTTTCTGAAAGAGAAAAACAACAAAAACCGGGAACTGACATTGTGGCATCCTGTTAATAGGTTATTCCCAGAAAATATATAAAAATGCTATGAAATGTAAACAAAACATGTGGCAATTGATAGAATAACAACATGGATCATCAAAAATTATAGATACGTTTGAGACGTATCACCCTCCTATGATCATTCGATAGGGTCACTAACGCCAAGATCCGCTTCATCAGAGGACCATGATTGGATATATTTCCATGAAGGAACGCCACCACCTCTATCTTAGAGTGGCTCGGAGGAGGTGGGGGAGGCGGAAGAGAAGGAGGATGAGAATCAGGACGAGCAGAATGAGGCGGAGGACATTCCCGTTGAGGAGGCCATGTCCCACAACGTCAGCATGGAGGAGGTCGTGGCCCCGTTCCTGCCATGGAGGAATGATACGTTCATTTTGAATCACTAATTTATATCATAATTTACTGTTATTCATTCATATATTTCATATTATGGTGCACTACTTATGTTATTTTATCTTATTTTGCATGTTTGATAATTATTGGAGAATAATTACCGGGCCTAGGAATTAGCCGAAAAAAGCACCATCGAGAAACTATATTTCAGAAGACCAGAAGAAGAAGGGGGCCATCGTGAAGTTCCTATTTCACCAGAAGACGGAGCCAGCCAGGAGGGGAGCCAAAGGGGCCACACAGGGCCCACACCATGGGGTGGCTTCCCCTGGTCGTGCCGCCAGGTGGTGTGGCCACCCTGGCCCACCTCTGTCAGAGCCCTTTCGCGTACTTCATCCCCAAGTAACCCTAAGACCTACAGAACCATCGAGGCAAGATCCCCAAGTCTCCACTTTCCGCAAAACAACAGAGAGAGAAAAGCTCTCCGCCAGGGAGAAATCTGTCGGGGAAATTCTTCCCCGGAGAGGGAAAATCATTGCCATTGTCACCGTCATCACTCCGGGCATCATCAAGATCATCATCATCATCATCCTCACCACCAGCACCATCATCCTCACCATCCACCTCCGTTTCTCTTCACTAGATCTCTCTCCCATGTAGATTACTCGTTAGTAGTTGACGCTTACGAGATTTATCGGTGTTTGCACTTTATGATCATATTGTTATTCATCATTATATCACCTCTGATTATGATCCATATGATCTCTTGTGAGTAGTTCGTTTAGTTTTTTAGGACATGGGAGAAGTCAATATGTTAGTAGTGCAATTATGTTGAAGTAATATCTAATGGTTTGATATTTAAGTTGTGGTGTTATTCTTTTAGTGGTGTCATGTGAACGTCGACTACATGACACTTCACCTTTATGGTCCTAGAGGGATGCATTGTGTGTTTTGCTACTAATTGTGGGGTTGTGGGAGTGATGGAAACCTAAACCCCCGTTAGGATACCGTTGCATGAGGGAGTGTAGGATCCCAGAGTTTAAGGCTGTGGTTAGATTTATCTTAATTAATTTCCTGTAGTGGTGGATGCTTGCAAGGGTATAATCACATGTATGTATTAGTCCAAGTAGGGTAGTGCATTAGCATAGGTTCACCCACACACCACCTATCCAAAAAAAATATTAATCAACTGTATGAAGCAAAAGCACTTGACGAAATCCCCATGTGTCCTCGAGAACGTTTAGTCATCATAATTAACCAACCGACTTGTCCTTTGCTGTAGAAAGGATTGGGCCACTTGGTGCAATTATATTACTATCTTTTATTTGCCGGCACTTTATTTATATTCTATATCAAAAACCACCAAAAACTTGTTTGCTAGTGTTTATAGTGAATCCTCTATCCAAACTTCTTGTCAACACCTTATTCTCCTCCTTGGGTTCGACACTCTTATTTATCGAAAGTACTACGATACACCCCCTATACTTGTGGGTCATCAGGACTATATTATGGCGTCGTTGCCGGGGAGTGAACCGCTATTGGTATGTGGAATTAGTAAGGGGAACTTTTATTGTGAGTGTTGTTTTTATTTCTATCTGCTGCTTTATTTTATTATAGAGAGATCTCTATTTGGTTCCCTATTTGGGAGTACTACTGCCACTTTTAGGGTAGTAGATGACCCGTTATCTGCTGAATTGGATCCTTTTTAAAATACCTATGAAAATTGTTAAATGTGTTATGGACAACTGCTATTTTGGAGATGGAACTGTCAATCCTGGTGATCATTTAATCTTTATACATGAATTGTGCGAGTTGTTCAAGTGTGCAGGTATTTCAATGGACCAAGTTAAGAGGAAGCTATTCTCTTTATCACTGAAGGGCAGAGCTGCGGAATGGTATAAAATGCTGAAGAATTATCAACATATTGGATGGGAGAAAATTGTACCTCTCTTTTATTCTAAATTCTATCCTCCCAGTGAGATTCATAAGGATCGGAATAAAATATATAATTTCTAGACTCATGATGGAGAGAGTATTTCCCAAGCATGGGGGAGACTGAACTTACTAATGCTCAAATGTCCCATTCATGAGCCCCCAAGTAATATTGTTATTAATAATTTGTATACAAGGATTTCTCTTCATGATAAGGATTTATTGGATGCTTCTTGTTCTGGATCATTCACAAGAATTAAAGGAGAAGATAAATGGGATCTTCTTGACCGTATTCAGGAAAATACAGAAGGATGGGAGAATGACAACAGAAGAAAGCCATGTATAAATTATGATTATGAATGCATTAAATCTTTTATGAGAACCGGCGATTTTCGTAATGTTAGTGTTGTTTATGGCCTTGACTCTCAAATCCTTGCAAACTTTTTTAAAGCTTTTGTCTCCTATCTTGATATTCCCGAAAAGGAATGGAATAAGTACCCTGCACCTTATAAACATAATGTTAATTATGTTCCTTCTAGAAATATAGAAGTTCATACTGTTAATCCTGCTGTGCCTGAACCTTATATTGAGAAAATGCCTTTCCCTGCTAAGGTAACGGAACATTCTATTATAGCTAGTGTAGTTAAGAAAAGTATAAATAAATCTATAATGTCTGATGAACAAATAACTGTTGAACCTACAGTAGCAATAGTAAAGGACCTTCTGTGAAGATGCTTCTAATATTGTTTCACATCCTAGTAGATCTAGGAAAACTACTTTTTATGTGCTTTCTGTTAGGATACGTGATCATTGCTATTATGGTTTATGTGATATTGGTGCATGTTCAAGTTCTATTACTTATGATCTTTTTATAGAAATCATGCATGAAATTGGCTCTTGTGAACTTGAATAAATTGATGTGGTTATTCAGCTTGCTAACAGAGAAACTATCTCTCCAATTGGTATTGTTAGAGATGTAGGAGTTTTATGTGGTAAAACTAATATCCTGCTGATTTTCTAATACTTGGTGCAGCTGCTAGTAAAACATGTCCTATCATTTTTGGTAGACCTTTCTTGAACACTTGTGGTGTTGTTATAGCTTGTAACAAGGAGAAAATAGTAAATAAATTTGATGGAAAATCTTATGAGTTTAATTTTTCCAAATTTCCTAAAGCTCCTTATGAAACTGAATTGCCTAATGAAGAATTTAGAGTTGAATAGCTTGCCTCTATTGCTCTTGCTCCTAACAATGCTTTGCAGCAATACATGGAGGACCACAAAAGTGAGGTCTTTATGGAAGAAATAAATGAGATTGACGATATTGTTCTTCGTCAACCAGCAATGCTGAAACACAATTTAAATGGGGAAGACTAGGGTAACACGCTACCACCCAGGGAGGATCTTGTTTTTATTAAAAACCTTCACCTGATGATCTTAAATATACTTATACTGATGATAAGAAAACATATCCTGTTATTATTAGTTCTAAACTTTCAGGTAAGGAACATGAAAGGTTATTGGAAATATTGAACAAACACCGCGGAGCTATTGGATATTCTCTTAATGTTTTGAAAGTGATTTCCCCTACTATATGTCAGCATGCTATTAATATAGAACCTGATGCAAAGCCACTTGTTGAACATCAACGTCATTTAATTCCTAATATGAAGGAAGTGGTAAGAAATGAGGTATTAAAAATCCTTGATGCTGGTATTATTTATCCTATTGCTGATAGTAGATGAGTAAGTCATGTGCATTGTGTCCCTAAGAAAGGAGAAATGAGTGTTGTGTCAAATGAAAATGATGAGCTTATTCCTCAAAGAGTAGTAGTTGGTTATAGAATGTGCATTGATTTTAGAAAAGTTAACACAATTACTAAGTAAGATCATTATCCTTTACCTTTTATTAATCAAATGTTAGAAAGTTTTTCTAAGAGAAATCATTTTTGCTTCCGTGATTGTTATTCTTGGTTTTCTCAAATTGCTGTTAAAAAGCAAGATCAAGAGAAACCAACTTTTACTTGTCCTTATGGAACTTATGCTTATCGATATATGCCTTTTGGTTTGTGAAAAGCTCTTGCTACGTTTGAAAGATGTATGTCTCATATTTTTCATGTGTTTTGTGAAGAAATTGTGGAAGTATTCATGGACGATTTCACCGTCTGTGGAACTTATTTTAATAATTGTTTGCACAATCTTGATAAAGTTTTGCAGAGATGTGAGGAAACTAATCTTGTTCTTAATTGGGAGAAATGGCACTTTATGGTTAATGAAGGAATTGTTCTTGGACATAAAATTTATGAAAGAGGTATTGAAGTTGACAGAGCTAAAGTTGAAGCAATTGCGAAAATGCTCTATCCGAGGGATGTCAAAGGTATTCGTAGTGTTCTTAGTCATTCTGGTTTTTATAGGAGGTTTAAAGATTTTTCTAAAATATCAAAGCCTCTTATAATCCTCTCCAAAAAGATGTACCTTTTGTTTTTTATGATGATTGCAAAGAAGCTTTCAAAACTCTAAAGACGGCTTTAATTTCTGCTCCTATTGTTCAACCACCTGGTTGGAATTTACCCTTTGAAATTATGTGTGATGCTAGTGACTTTGTTGTAGGTGTAGTTTTTAGACATCATATAGATAAGAATTTGAATGTTATTCATTATGCTAGTAAGACTCATGATTCTTCTCAAAAGAATTATGCTACCACTGAAAAAGAGTTCCTAGTTGTAGTTTTTGCTTGTGATAAATTTAGACCTTATATTGTTGATTCGGAAGTTACTATTCATACTGATCATGCTGTTATTAAGTACCTTTTGGAAAATAAAGATGCTAAACCTAGGCTTATTAGATAGGTGCGGCTTTTACAAGAGTCTGATTCGCATATTGTAGATAGGAAGGGTGCTGAAAATCTTGTTGCTGATAGTTGATGCATGTAAAATGCATACATGAACTTTGCATGTTATTACTTGTTTTTCCTACATATTAGCAACTTATATTCATGCTTTATAATGATTTGGGGGATTTTCTAAAAATCCCCCTTATTTTGGTTCTAACCCCGTTTTTCCAGAAAACGTACTTTTTAGTGTTTCAGACTTTCCGGGAGCTTCGGGACTCCAAAAAGGGCAAGGCCAAAGAGCACGGTTCAGAATTTTCGAGACGAAGACCATGGGCCAAAGTAGAGGGACAAAAGGCCAACCAGGTGGAAAAGAGGACCCTCCATGCAGCCAGATTCCTTGGCCGCGTGAGAGGCCCCCTTTTTTGCCCCCGTGGCTCCGATGCCGTCGATCTTTCTTCTCCCGAGTGTCTCGTGACCTAAAAACGACTATATAAAGGGTCCCCTGGCCTTTTCGAGGAGGAGGCGGCGCCGAGAGACGAAACCACGAAACAGAGAGACAGAAGGCTGCCGCCGGAGAAGATCGGAGGGGAGAAACTCCGCCGGGATCACCCCCGGAGGGCTCCACCCCCCTCCGGAGTGTTCATCATCAACATCTACAGCAAGATCAGCTCCATCTCTCCACTGTAATCTCTTGGCAAACACGATGTATGATGCAATACTATATTCCCTTGATGTATTGTGTCTCCCCGTCTATGTTTGAGTAGTGAATTGTTCTTGGCAATGGTGAAATAGTTCGTTGATTGGTTGCATACAAGTTTGTTATCTTCTATGATTGTCTTTATGTACAATATATGAGTGCACGCATATGTTGGGGAATGCATGTAAGGTGATCACCGGTAGCATAATGGAGTGGTGGTGACTTGGGAGTGACAGTAACCTGAGACAGAGCCACAAAGTTAAGTTATTGGGGGATATATATAGGGGACCTTAGAAAGTAAGGCTATGGTGGGACTTTATGTCTTAATCAATCTTGTGCAGTCATTTACTTGGCCACATGATCCATCATAAGGGGTTGTAGATAATTTACTTGACTATACCTATTCATGGCTCCTTCCTAGAAGAAACAACTAAGACTAAAACATGTGCTTCACTAATTGTGATAACCACACGAACGAAACACCTATTGCTAGGACACTTGCTCCCTTGAGATACTTGAGATATTTGCTGCTTGCTACCTGTGAAACTTGCTTAGAAACTTGCATTTTAAACTTGCTTCACTAGTTACTAGACAAACCACACTCCACGTCACTTGCTTTTAATTAGTTAGTTCCTTTTAGTCAAACTTATTGCTTTGCATGAACAGCCATATAAGAGGGTTATAGGGCTTTAGAGAATAGATAGCTTACCTTCAGCTCCTCGTGGGTTCGACACTCAAATACTTATCGAAAGGTACTACAATTGATCTCCTGCACTTGGGAGTCATCAAGCACTTTTCTGGCGCCGTTGCCGGGGAGCGTTGTGCTAAGCTTTTATTCTTGTTTGCATTGCATACTAACATATAAACCTAAAACACAAAAAAAAATTATAATGGAAACAACCAAACAATTTTAAACTGTATAATATCTACCTTGAATTAGGACATGAAGTGTTTGAGGAGAAATTGAAAAATTATTTGCACAACAATCATATTTGTGGTAGTAATAATTCTTTGAACATCTTTATTGCTAAGGAAAACCTTGAGCTTGGGGAAGTTTGTCTTGATGAATATGATATTTTTAGCCCCCCTACTATTGAGGATAAAAATGATATACTTGCTGATTCTATGGAAAGTTTTAAGCTTGGGGAAGTTGGTTTTGATGAGCATGATATTTCTAGTTCCCCAAGCTTGGAGCAGAAAAGTCACTTTGATGATACTATGCCTCCTATATATGATGATTGCAATGAAAATTATGAATGTTTAACTCCCACTATCACTAATGAGGATTTTACTTATGTGGAGAGTAGTGATTCTTTTATGCATGTGGCTCATGATAAGAATGTTTTATGTGATATTCATTGTTGAATCTATTCATGATGCTACTGAAAATTATTATGAGAGAGGGAAACATGGTTACACATATTTCAACAATATTAAGTTTCCCCTCTTTATGCTGAAAGTATTGAAGTTGCACTTGATCTACCTTTCTATGCTTGATATTATGTGCTTCTTTTATTTGTTTCATTACAAAATGCCAATGCATAGGAAATGGGTTAGACTTAAAAATAAATTGTTTAATATTTTTTGGTGTGTTCCTTATGCTTTAATTTCCTATTCGGTTTGAGCACACATTTATGTCTTTACAACATGTAAAATGCCTTTACCTACTGTTATGTATCATTTATTTTAAGATTTTCATTTTATAAAAATTTTGGGAAAGTAAATGAGAAGGATGAGTAATGGAGAAGTTGGGGTCGACCTTGAACATGTGTTGTTCATGCCAATGAAACCATTGCAAAGTCTCTATCATTAAAACTTTTCCAAAGCTAAAAACAATAAAAATATTAGTTCACTACTGTAACATCACATTTCTGTCTTATTTCTCATCTTAAATGGCAAGAATAATCTTATATGAGAGATAGGATTAAACAATAGTAATTAGTTGTCAAGAAAACAGATTCCTGAACTTCACTGCGAAAAATGTTTAAAATCACAGAAGTGGAATTTTGACCTGGTAATTTACGAAAGCAATATTTAGTTATCACTAAATATTTCATTAGTTTTAATTTTTCTGATTTGAGCAACTTAAGTGCCTCTAAAAATTCACTCTTTACGGGCTGTTCAGTTTTTGGCAGATTATGTCTTTATTTTGCATTGCTCTCATTACTTGTGTTTTGTGTGGTTCTTTTGATCAAGGAGCAATGCACAACTGTAGTAACAGTAGTTAATATTTATAATCAACTCATGATGTGTCTTTGCTGTACCTATATGAATTTTATTTATGGAGGCACTAACCCCTCTAATCAAGTTTTATGTTGAGATTTGTGTAAGAAGAATTTTTCAGGAGGAAGAGTTGAGTGAGATGAACAAAGATCAAGAGGGACAACCAATCAAGCTTGGGGATGTACCCCTAGGCTCACCCTACATGTATCAAATAAGTACAATAATCCAAGCTTGGGGATGCCGAGCCACCTCACTCCAACCATCATGATGTTAAGTAAGTAAAGCCCGGCTATATGGCTATAAAGAAAGCGCTTTACGGGAGGCAACCCGGTTGTTTTTGTTTGGATTTTCCTGGTGTCCTCTTTCTGTATCAAGAGATTAGTTTTTTTTGTTTTAATTTTGGAGTTTTCAATAAAGAGTCAAGTCAAACCCATTTGGACTTATAAGTTGTTATCCTAGTGCATGAAATTTCAGTTTCAGCACGAGTCTGCTCACCGTATGATTTTACGTTTTTTATTGGTATGTCGGATTGAGCTAATTTTTTAGTATGTTCCGGAACTTTTCGTCCTATGTAAGCACGAAAATTGGCTTAATTTTTATGACGAGTCTAGATTAGGGAAAAACGTTCGTTTTGCTGCTGTTGCTTTTCTGGACAGATTCTGCCTTCTTTTGTTTTATGCACTCTTTGGGCTTGGGAATCGAATTTCCATGATTATTTCAAGCAAGAGAGTGAACATACAACATAATGAACCTTATTGTCTATCTACTGGAGCATTTGATTTGGAATTTTGCACAGCAAGCATGTGATTTGTTTGTCCTTGCTAATCGCACCCCACAAAAAAAATGGGAGAAACATGTTTTGTGAAGTTTTTTTCACAGGGAATAGAGAAGCTGCGCCTCAAGACATCCAAGAATGGTGAAAGACATAAGCTTGGGGATGTGATGAACACCCCACTGGAGCTACACTCTTTTGGTTAGCACACGTCTACTTTCTGTTTTTCTAAGCAAAGCATTTCTCGTAGAGACTTGAAGCGTCTAGATTTTATTTTTATTTTTGTTTTGATAAGACCACACCCATCATTTTATATGAGATTGAGATACTGGATTTTGTGGTTGGAATGTATTGGATGCTAGTATTATGACTTGTAATAGGGATGCCATGGTTGATTTGAAGAGCTACACATGTTTGCATGATTTATAGGCTTTTTATGTGTAGAAATTTGCAATAATGTTGTCTTGAGCTATCTCTTATTCATGTCCTTGATGTTAATTTCTGGTTTATTTAGTTTGTCATGAAATGAGTAGTTCTATGGACATATGCATGCATAGTAGCTGGTCAACTATCTCCCTCTTGCTAGCCAAAAATTTAAAAATTCCAACAAGTAAAAACTTGTTTCCAACACTCCTTAGCCAAGTATTTCCAGTGAGTCCACCATATCTTCCCATTAGCTTCATTGCTATTCCGAGTATGTTCACCATGTTATTGTGTTATTTATGTTCTAAATTAAGATATTCACTTTATTAATTGTCATGTGTTGAACTTGGGATAGGACAATCACAAACTTTTGAAGGCACACTTTACTTTTTATGCATTTAATAAACATGACCCAATAATGGGAGCCACAAGTTTTGCGTTTGACAAGCGTGTGGTTGGGAGCTAGCTATAAACGTGTATCACCGGAAAGCTTTCAACATTGCACAAAAATTTACATTTGGTTGATATCATGTACTTTTGTTTTTGGACTCCTGCCATGCCGAAATGAAATAGAGGAATAGTAAGTTTTGATGAGTAAGTATCTATATGACTAGAGAAACGCATTGGGCCGCTAACCCAAGCCATGCTTTATCATGGTGGAAATTTACTTACAGCTTGAGTGACTGTACAACACATTACAATAAAATAAGAAGCTATGCATAATAGTGAATGAAAATAAAAAGGATGATGAGTCTACTCCGTTTGTTTGTCTTGTCATTGTGACATGGGCTTGTTTCCATGTCATAGGGCAAGAGGTACCTCTTTGCTGTTCTGTATGATGTCATTAATACTTATTATGATTGTACAAAGCTTATTAGGAATCTTAAGTTGAGTAATCATGAAGTAGGTTTTCACACTCACGGGGCATGAGGCTTTCAACCACCTTGTCATTCACATTACTTCAACATTCACCATTTAAGATGCTAGTGATAAAGGGGCAATGAGAGTCCTAGATCAATGGATACCACATTTCAATTAGTAATTTTAGTTGAATAATTTAGAGGCTAAATAAGACTTGATCATGTTTTACCTCTACTCAATTTTCTCCAAAGTGTCCACCATATTTTCTATTTTCCATTATGCTATTCTTTGACCAATATAGGATTTAATTTTCCATTTTGTGTATGCATTTGGTCCTTAGTGCTTTTATTTCATTATACACTTTGTGAACTTTCATGAAGCATCTTTGCTTGCATATTTGATATTTCTTACAACATGAATTGTATATTGCTACGCATTTCTAGTATTAATCATTTGATTATATGTAGCATGAATAATACTCCTTGATATCCCATGATTGTTTCAATATGCAAAGTCCATGTTAGTTTTATCACCTTCATACTCGAGAACGAGCATGGGTTAAGCTTGGGGATGTTGATGCATGTAAAATGCATACATGAACTTTGCATGTTATTACTTGTTTTTCCTACATATTAGCAACTTATATTCATGTTTTATAATGATTTTGGGGATTTTCTAAACAATCCCCCTTCTTTTGGTTCTAACCCTGTTTTTCCAGAAAACGTACTTTTTAGTGTTTCAGACTTTCTGTGAGCTTTGGGACTCCAAAAAGGGCAAGGCCAAAGATCACGGTTCAGAATTTTTGAGACAAAGACCATGGGCAAAAGTAGAGGGCCAAAAGGCCAACCAGGTGGCAAAGAGGACCCTCCACGCGGCCAGATTCCTTGGTCGTGTGAGAGGCCCCCTTTTTGCCCCCGTGGCTCCGATGCCGTCGATCTTTCTTCTCCCGAGTGTCTCGTGACCTAAAAACGACTATATAAAGGGTCCCCTGTCCTTTTCGAGGAGGAGGCGGCGCCGAGAGACGAAACCACGAAACAGAGAGACAGAAGGCTGCCGCCGGAGAAGATCGAAGGGGGGAAATGCCGCCGGGATCACCCCCGGAGGGCTCCACCCCCCCTCCGGCGTGTTCATCATCAACATCTACAGCAAGATCAGCTCCATCTCTCCACTGTAATCTCTTGGCAAACACGATGTATGATGCAATACTATATTCCCTTGATGTATTGTGTCTCCCCGTCTATGTTTGAGTAGTGAATTATTCTTGGCAATGGTGAAATAGTTCGTTGATTGGTTGCATACAAGTTTGTTATCTTCTATGATTGTATTTATGTACAATAAATGAGTGCACGCATATGTTGGGGAATGCATGTAAGGTGATCACTAGTAGCATAATGGAGTGGTGGTGACTCGGGAGTGACAGTAACCTGAGACCGAGCCACAAAGTTAAGTTATTGGGGGATATATATAGGGGACCTTAGAACGTAAGGCTATGGTGGAACTTTATGTCTTAATCAATCTTGTGAAGTCATTTACTTGGCCACATGATCCATCATAAGGGGTTGTAGATCATTTACTTGACTATACCTATTCATGGCTCCTTCCTAGAAGAAACAACTAAGACTAAAACATGTGCTTCACTAATTGTGACAACCACGCGAACGAAAAACCTATTGCTAGAACACTTTCTCCCTTGAGATACTTGAGATATTTGCTGCTTGCTACTTGTGAAACTTGCTTAGAAATTTGCATTTTAAACTTGCTTCACTAGTTACTAGACAAACCACACTCCACGTCACTTGCTTTTAATTAGTTAGTTCCTTTTAGTCAAACTTATTGCTTTGCATAAACAGCCATATAAGAGGGTTATAGGGCTTTAGAGAATAGATAGCTTACCTTTAGCTCCTCGTGGGTTCGACACTCAAATACTTATTGAAAGGTACTACAATTGATCTCCTGCACTTGGGAGTCATCAATAATTTATCTAGATTGGAAAACATTGGTTATGAACATATCCTTGTTAATGATAGTTTTCCAAATGAACAGTTGGCTACAATAAAAGTAAAGCTCTCGAGACAGTCCTTGGTATGTATATTATGCTAGCTTTATTGTTTCCAAGTACTTGCCTCCAACCTTTAAAGCTCAGCAAAGAAGAAAATTCTTTTATGACTTGAGGCATTATTTTTGGGATGACCCACACTTATATAAATAATGAGTAGATGGTAATATGTAAAGATGTGTTCCACAATATGACCAACGAGAGATATTGAGAAAAATCCATGGTAGTGCTTATGGAGGACATCATGCTGGAGATAGAACCGCACAAAAGGTTCTGCAATCAGGTTTCTATTGACCTACTCTTTTTAAAGATGCATGAAAGTTTATTTTATCTTGTGATGAATGTCAAAGAGTTGGTAATATTTCTAGACGCAGTGAAATGCCTATGAATTATTATCTTGTTATTGAACCATTTGACTGTTGTGGATTTGACTTTATGGGTATGTTTCCTCCTTCTAATGGTTATACTCATATACGTGTTTCTATTGATTATGTTACTAAGTGGGTAGAGGCCATACCTACAAAGAGTGCTGATGGTGAAACCTCATTAAAGATGTTATTTTTCCTAGGTTTGGTGTGCCTAGATATCTTATGACTAATGGAGGTTCTCACTTTATTCATGGTGGTTTTAGAAAAACTCTTACTAAATATGATGTTAATCATAGAATTGCTGCAGCTTATCATCCCCAAATCAGTGGGTAAGTAGAATTATCGAATAGAGAAATTAAATCTATCTTGCAAAAGAATGTTAATAAATATAGAAAAAATTGGGCTAGTAAGGTTAATGATGCTTTATGGGCTTATGGAACTACTTATAAGAATCCTATGGGTATGACTCCTTATAAAATGGTTTATGGAAAAGCTTGTCACTTTCCTTTAAAATTAGAACACAAATCTTATTGGGAGTGAAAGAACTTAATAAAGATTTTAAACTTGCCGGTAAGAAAATAATGTTTGACTTGAGTTCTTTAGATGAATGGAGAAGTCAAGCCTATGAAATTGCTAGACTCTCTAAACAGAAAGTTAAAAACTGTCATCATTGGAGAATTCTTACGAGAGATTTCATGTTGGTGAAAAAGTTCTATTGTATAGGTATTGTCTCAAATGTTTTGTAGGAAAATTACTCTCAAGATGGGAGGGACCTTTTATTATTGAAGAGGTGTACCGCTCAGGTGCAATAAAGATTAATTAACTGCACAGTCTGTTTTCGAATAGGTTACATTTTTATTAAGAAAAGGTTCGCGTATAACTTTCCAACTTACACTTTTCTTGTTTTTACGAAATATGAAAAATATTGAGCCGAAAAAGGGTAGCAAACGGTGCACGAGGGCACCACACCACCCGGCGGAGCGCGCCCACCCTTGGTCCCGCAACCACATGGTGTCAGCGCCTCGGTGCCGATCTCCGACCCATTTTCACCATGCACTTTCCTTTTGTTATTAAAATTTTCGCTATACAATCCCCCGGATCCCCCGAGGTCCTCATATCTCTTTCTTGACGTGTTTTTCTTTCGATCTGTTTCTGTCAAGATTGTTTTCAGTTTTAGAAGCATCATGGTCTCCGCCAACAACGACAAGGGGAAGGGACCTATGGAAGATGATCTCCAAGACCCTAAGCTGGAGGAGGAGATTGAGAGTGGAGCTAAAGGATATGTATATGAAGACCCGCGCGTGTACCCTTGATGGTGCAGATCGTGCACTTGTTTGGAGACTCCAAGAGGAGGGTGTGATGAGCACAGCGGTAGGAGTTTTCCCCTTAGTTAAGAACCAAGGTTATCAATCCAGTAGGAGAAACATGACCTTCCGAAGGTTGATGCCACTATCGGTGGTGCTGGCGCTTCACCTGTGTCAGCAGCAACGTGGAACCTGCACACAACACAACCAAAATACTTTGCCCCAACATACAATGAGGTTGTCAATCTCACCGGTCTTGCTGAAAATAAAGATTAGACGTATAGTATGGAAGAATAGCGTATGCATGCAGTAAGTAAAGAAAACAAGAAATTGTTGTGGTTTGTTTAATAGTGTGGAACATGGACCGGGGTTCATAGGTTCACTAGTGGTGTCTCTCCATAAAGATAACATGTTGGGGGAACAAATTACAGCTTGGCAATTTACAGATAAAGTTTGCACCGTAGTGCACAATATAACATGATGACGACTATGATAGTTAGTGCGGGAATTACAACAAAATACATAGACCGAAATCCATCTGCATCTATGACTAATAATCCACCCTCAGGTTATCATCCGAACCCACTTAGGTATTAAGTTGCAAGCAACAAATAACTGCATTAAACAATATGTGTAATGTAAGCAATGCTTATGCACGCCGACACTCACAACGCTATTTTATCCCTAGTGGCAACAGCCCATCCTCCCCCGTCACGTTTCTGTCGCTCGAGCACAGATGAAAAGGAGGCATGAACCCACTATCTAGCATAAATACTCCCTCTTGCAGTCACTAGCAACTACTTGGCCAGAGCAACCACTAGCAACGGAAAGCATGCAAGGTCACAAATAACATATGCAATAATGACTATAATCAACTTGGCATAAGGTCAATATTCATCGGATCCCAGCAAACACATCATATAGAATTACATAAGATCAATCTCGATCATGATAGGCAGCTCACGAGATCTAAACATGGAGACATATGAGGAGGAGACAATTATCTAGCTACTGCTATGGACCCGTAGTCCAGGGATGAACTACTCACACATCACTCCGGAGGAAGGCATGGTAATGTAGAAGCCTCTGGTGATGATTTCCCCTCCGGCAGGGTGCCGGGAGACAGCTCCAGAACCCCCCTTATCTAGGGTTGACAACGACGGCGGATGCGGAACTTTTCGGGGATTTTTTATCAGCTGTTTAGGGTTTTCCATTCAGGGGAATAAATAGGCGAAAGGGAAGATGCGGTGGAGGCCAGGGGGGCCCACGCCTATAGCTGGTGCGGCCAGGGGGAGGCTGCAACACACTATGGTGTGGCCCCCCTGATGTCTATCTTCGACTCTTCTTCAGTTTTATGGATGCTTCCGGGGAAAATAGGCACTTCGGGCTTTGTGGGGTCCAATTCCGAGAATGTTTCCAGAACAACTTTTCTTAAAAAAAAAACAGAAGAAAACAGGGAACTAGCACTTGGCATCTTGTTAATAGGTTAGTCCCGGAAAACATATAGAAATACTATAAATAAGAGAGAAAACATGTAGCAACTGGCATAATATGATCATGGAGCATCAGAAATTATAGATACGTTGGAGACGTATCAAGCATCCCCAAGATTAGTTCCTACTCGTCCTCAAGTAGGTAAACGATAAAACAATAATTTCTGAGGTGACATGCTACTATCATAAACTTGATCATTACAATGTAAACTTGATCATAGAACTTAAAACACAAACATGATAAATAGAACTTTAATAATAAAGCATAACAATCACTTTGAATCATGAAGAGTATCTTAAATAAAGGATCATGGATAATAATGCAAAGAAAGATAAATGTTTGTTTCAGGTATAGAGAAAGCATGGCAATGTGGTATTTTGCTAGTCCTTAAGAGTGGGAAAAAACATAAATGCCAGGACACTTTCAAAGTTCATAAGGAAGACTAGAAAAAATAATTTAAGAACAAATAATATCACATCATGAAGTAATTATTGATGTTTATGGGACAAATGCACATAGAACTCAGAATGGCTAAAATGCTCTCTCAACTGTGCATAGAGTTAGAAGATGGAGACTCAACATAAAAGTAAAAGAAAGGCCCTTCGCAGAGGGAAACAGAGATCACTCATTTGCTAGAGCTTTTTATTTTATCAAACAGAGGTATTAAAAGTTTGACACCGTGGAGGAGTGTCTATTTTTTTAGGAGAGGTGTATGCTTATGTCAACGAATGGTAAACAGACAATACAGTACGTCACAAGCCAACTGGATTCACAAGAGCGGCTCCCATGGTGAAGGACGCAGCTGGTGTAGAAGGTCATTGATACGTCTCCAACGTATTTATAATTTCTGATGCTCCATGATGATATTATGACAATTGCTACATGTTTTCTCCCTTCTTTATAGCTTTTTACACGTTTTCCGGGACTAACCTGTTAACAAGATGCCACAGAGCCAATTCCCTGTTTCTGTTGTTTTTAGTTTCAGAAAAGTTCTTCTAGAATTATTCTCGGAATTGGAAAATTTGAAACCTAGAAGTCTTAGAAGTCCCGGAAGCTTCCAGAAGTCCCGAAGAACCCCGGAGGGGGCCCACAGAGTGGCCACACCATGGGGTGGTGCGGGTCCCCTGGCCGCGCCACCTGGTGGTGTGGGCCCCCAGAGCTCCACTGCCTTTGCCCTTTCGCCTATTTATACTCCCCCGAGGGAAAACCCTAAAATAATCGACCTTTTCCACAAAATACATCTATAGCTCCGCCGCCGCCGCCGACAAGTTTCTGGGGACAAATCTCTGTTCTGGCACCCTGCCGGGACGGGGAAGTGCCCCCGAAAGTCATCCCCATCGACTCCACCGCCATCTCCATCGCCGTTACTATCTCCTATGATGAGGAGGGGGTAGTTCTCCCCGAGGTTGAGGGCTCTACCGGTAGCTATGTGGTTCATCTCTCTCGCATGGTGTGATCTATATGTGATCATGAGCTTTGTAATCTATTTGAATTCATCGATGTTACTCTTCATCTTTTTCTACTCAAGTGCTTTATTAATATGAACTATGGAGTCACCTTGTATCACGGTGTGAAGGTGACAGTGTGCACATCGTGTGTGTCGCCTCTAGGAATTGTGGTGTTTGTCTAGTGCCTTCTGGGGCGCTCATAGTGACAGCATGGGGTTAACTAGACATGGGAATGCTTACTTTAAGGAATGACTTTTGCAGCCCTACACAATGATTAGCGTTCGTTATTCAGCCCGGGAGGGTTAATAGTATCATACTGAGAGAAGTTATCTAGTTATTCATTTATGTGATCACTGTTGAGAGTATATTTTAGTAAAAGTAGGAGCCCTAGGTCTTGTTTCCAAGCATTGAAACAACGTTTTCCGTCTGTTCTGCTACATGTTTGCTTGCTGCCATTTTTATTTCAGATTGCTATTATCACTTATTATCATCCACATTACTTGCATTTTACTCTCTCTTTGCCAAACTAGTGCACCTATACAACTGACAATTGTATTAAGTGTGTTGGGGACACAAGAGACTTCTTGTATCTTGATTACTGGGTTGGTTGAGAGGGATATCTTTGACCTCTACCTCCCTGAGTTCGATAAACCTTGGGTGATCCACTTAAGGGAAACTTGTTGCTGTTCTACAAACCTCTGCACTTGGAGGCCCAAAACTGTCTACAAGAATAGAAGCGTGCGTAAACATCAGTCATCCCTCTTTCTCTTTTGTTTACAAAATTATGCTTTCACTGATAAATAGGGGCAAACATAGTGAAGAAAATTTGTTTGTATTAATTTGGGGCTGGGCACCCCGCTGCCAGCTCTTCTATCATTTGGATAAGCGGATGAAGCCACTAGTCCAGGGTGTTAAATCCAATCAACAAGTGAGATAAAAATTCTCTATTGACGTCCTCATGAGCAAAAACAAGAACACAAAACAGGAGTAATTTTGAAGGTTTTAAAGGTAACAAATGAGCAATTTACTTGGAGTGGCAGTTAAATACCACATGTAGGTAGGTCTGGTGTACACAATGGGAAAACTTTGGTTTAAGGCGTTTGGATGCACGAGTAGAATTTCATACTCAGTACAGGTGGAGGCTAGCAAAAGACTAGGAGCGACAAATCAAGAGAGCATAAGAGCCATAATAATGCACAACGACAGAAGCATCATTAATTAAAGCATAAGCCGTATCACAAGTTAAAAAACTAAATGGTCATGGAGGCTATTCGTGACTGGTTTTTAGTCATAAACATGGTGTGAGCATGCGCCAAGTCAACCAAATAAAACATTCGAAAGAGAATACCATATATTGATGATTTACTATGACAAGAACAACTCATGAATCTTTCAAGACATATTAAACGCTCTCAGCTATATAAGGCTATTCATGCTACTCAACAACCACAAGGTTTTAAAACTAAAATAACATTTAGTATGGCATGAAAAAGTTCTAGCCATAGTCTATAGAAGCTTCTACTTGTACTGTTATAAATTCTACATCAAGCAGCAGTTTTCTTTTTCCAACAAGCACCATACAAGATCTGTTTTAACAAAAACACTCTTTATGATATAGAAAGAAAACATGAGAGTACTCATATAATACTACTAAAACTAACAGCTCTGATAAGAGATGCATGCAAAACAGGAGCTAAATAAATGCAGCAGCCAGGCAGAGACTAGGAATACAACGTATTCTCATGAAAAAGCGGAGCGTGTCACTCTCCAATAAAAGAATGCTGGGGTCCAACCAAGCTTATTATGAAAATAAAAACAAACTGAAAGCAAAAAATAAAAGACGCTTCGAGTAAAGCACATAAGGTGTGGCTGAATAAAAATATAGTTTCATTATAAGTGACCCAATAATTTGTTGATGAAGAAGGGGATGTCTTGGGCATCCCCAAGCTTAGACGCTTGAGTCTTCTTGGAATTTTTTGGGATGTACAACCGGGGCACCAGAAATCTTAGGCATTTTACTCTTCTTGATCACATCATATCATCCTCTTCTCTCGACCCTTGAAAACATCCTTCACACCAAACTTCTCACAATCTTCATTAGCAACGTTAGTACAATCGAAATAATAAATTCACAAGGTTCAGTTTCAACACAATACTAGCAATCAAAAACACATTAGCTACTGTCTTCACAACTTCTTTTCAAACTCTTTTTCTCAAAAGAACACCAAAATAAAGAGATTAAGATGCAAATGCAATAACTGGCAGAAATCTACCAAAACAGAACAGCGGGTAGAGATCGATTTCTTTTGTTGCTCAAATAAAAAAGTGTTCAACTAAGAAAAGTTGCGTATATAACCCAGTATTAAGCACAAAAAAGCTCAGGTCAGTTTGAATTTTTTGTGATTTTATACGTAATTAACAGTGGACAGCAGAAATCAGTTTCCTGCGCAGAAAACCGAAATATAGTCTCAACTTTCCACTAGAGGCTATACTTGGCTCAAAAAAAAACATAAAAGAAAAGATACAAAAGGTTTTATAAGGAAATAGAAAACAGCCAGGTGCAAAGAACACAAAATAAAACAAAGGAAACATGAATCAAAACAGAGAAATAAAACGGGTTATCCCCCGGTAGTGCTTTTCTTTAACGCCTTTCAGCTAGGCATAGAAGAGCAACTCAGGCATTTTCAAGAGAAGAAGCATCCTCTATAAATTCATCTAAATCATTATTTGCAGCAAGAGGCACTCTAGATGTTTCTGAAGATTCAATACGGAGGTCACTCTTAGTTTCATTAATTGTTTTAGCAATTTTCAGCACAAATTGAGATTTGAGTTTAGTTATCTTGGGAACATACATGAATCTTTGCTCCTTTCCCACAAAGGCTTTCTCCTTTTTGAATTTAAGAGATGAAAAGGTTGAGCTTAAAGTTCCCATAGCATCTATAGTTTACCAATCCTAAAAATTTGATTATAATGAGTGTTGCTAGCTTTTAGAGTAGTGATTCTTTTATCAATAGTAATTATTGATTCATTAATTTTGCTAGCATTATGAAGGAAAATTGGTAAGTTCATTTCCAAAGAGTTTAGTTTATTAATAACATCCTCCAAAGTGATCTCAGTTTGAACAGTTGTAATAGGGGGTGATCCTACTAAACTTTCAATCAAATTGCAGGCTTCTAAGGCAGGAGTTCCTAGAAAATTACCACCCGTAAGAGTATCTAACACATGCCTATACCAACAAGAAATACCAACATAAAAAATCCTCAGGAGTATCAGGGTAGAATCTTTTTTTGTGCATTTATTATGAGCATCATTTATTCTATACCAAGCATCTTTTAAACTCTCTCCCCCATGTTGCTTAAAAGAACTAACCTCAACTTCAGGGATGCTCATTCTAGTGAAAATAACAGCAAACAAATAAATAACAGCTATAAAGTAAACTATTTTTTTGTGTTTTTAATATAGAGAAGAAAAACAAGAAAAAAATAAAAACAAGACAATAAACAAAATACAGATGTTGAGAGTGAGAGACTCCCTTGGCCATAAGACTTCTTCCTCCGCGGCAACGGCGCCAGAAAAATCCTGGTGCCAAAGTTGACGAGGGAGTAGTTGCTTCTTGATGACTTTGAGATCCCCGGCAATGGCACCAGAAAAAGTACTTGATGGTGCAGATCGTGCAATCGTTGGATACCCCAATAGGAGGGTGTGATGAGCACAGCGGTAGGAATTTTCCCCTTAGTTAAGAACCAATGTTATCAAACCAGTAGGAGAAAGAGGACCTTCGAAAGGTTGATGGCCCTGACGGTGGTGCTGGAGCTTCACCGGTGTCAGCAACAACGTGGAACCTGCACACAACACAACAAAAATAGTTTGACCCAACGGTACAGTGAGGTTGTCAATCTCACCGCTCTTTCTGAAAACAAAGATTAGACGTATAGTGTGGAACAGTGTATGCTTGCAGTAAGTAAATAAAGAAGGAAATTGTTGTGGTTTGTTTAACAGTGTGGAAAATGGACCGGGGTTCATACGTTCACTAGTGGTGTCTCTCCATAAAGATAATATGCTGGGTGAACAAATTACAGCTGGGCAATTGACAAATAGAGGTTGCACCGTAGTGCACATTATACCATGATGACTACTATGATATTTAGTGCGGGCATTACAACAAAATACATAGTCCAAAATCCATCTGCATCTATGACTAATAATCCACCCTCACGTTATCATCTGAAACCCCTTAGGTATTAAGTTGCAAGCAGCAGATAACTGCATTAAACAATGTGTGTAATGTAAGCAATGCTTGTGCACGCGGGAACTCACACCGCTGTTTTCTCCCTAGTGGCAACATCACATCCTCCCCCGTCACGTTTCTGTCACTCGAGCATAGTCGAAAAGGAGGCATGAACCCACTATCTAGCATCAATACTCCCTCTTGGAGTCACTAGCAACTACTTGGCCAGAGCAACCACTATCAATGGAAAGCATGCAAGATCACAAATAACATATGAAATAAAGACTATAATCAACTTGGAATAAGGTCAATATCCATCGGATCCCAGCAAACCCATCATATAGAATTACATAAGATCAATCTCGATCATGATAGGAAGCTCACGAGATCTAAACGTGGAGGCATATGAGGAGGAGACAACCATCTAGCTACTGCTATGGACCAGTAGTCCAGGGATGAACTACTCACGCATCACCCCGTAGGCAGGCATGGTGATGTAGAAGCCTCCGGTGATGATTTTCTCTTCGGCAGGGTGCCGAGAGACAGCTCCAAAACCCCCTGATCTAGGGTTGACGACGACTGCGGCTGTGGAACTATTCGGGGATTTTTGATCATGCGTTTAGGGTTTTTCATCCGGGGGGAATAAATAGGCGAAAGGGCAGAGGCGGTGGAGGACAGGGGGCCCACACCTATAGCTGGCGCGGCCAGGGGGAGGCCGCCCCGCCCTATGGTGTGCCCCCCTGATGCCCATCTTCGACTCTCCTTTGGTGTTCTGGTTGCTTCCGGGGAAAATAGGCACTTCGGGCTTTGTGCGGTCCAATTCCGAGAATGTTTCCGGAACAACTTTTGTGAAACCAAAAATAGTAGAAAACAGGGAACTGGCACTTGACATCTTGTTAATAGGTTAGTCCCAGAAAACGTATAAAAATGCTATAAATAAGGTAGAAAACATGTAGCGATTGGCATAATATGATCATGGAGCATCATAAATTATAGATACGTTGGAGACATATCAACCCTCGCGCCACCATTGCACGCATTGGAGTGGTAGCAAACCCCTTCAAGCTCAAGAGAGGGGCACATATGAACACTGGAGGGAAGGTCCCATGTCACTGTTTATCTTCAAGGACACCACCTTCAGACATAAAAAAAACCTTCCATACTCTAATCCATAAGCATCAATTTCAGAGGATGCTTGAGGCAGAGTTGCCTTCTGGTTGGAATATGGATCATACTAACAATGCAGGGAAAGGAAGCCATCAGTTTGGAAAAGTGTGGGAGAATGAGTCCAAGAGCTTGGAATCACAGCCAGCCAAGTTCATGAACCGTATCGAGCACAACACATAGTTGATTCGTATTCTCATCTACAAGATTGATGAATTGAAGGAGTTGATTGAGATGCTTATTATGGATTCACCACCACCACCAAAGGAGTAATTCGTCATTGGTATTGGCATCCCCTTGGCTTGTTCCAAGCTTGGGGGAGTGCAGAGGTATCACACCTTTATCTTTCACCTTTTATTTTTAGTAGAGTCATATCATGAGTAGAGAAGTTCTCATATAGGATGGTTTGCAGTGTGGAAGTATCGCTCCTTTAGTTGGCTATATTTGTATCCTATGGTGTGAGTTGCCATTATGAAATATTAATGAGAAGTTTTATCATTTACTCTCTACACTTTATTTTAGTTTGCACTTTCTGTTATATGGTTGATCTTGTTATTAGTATTGGTATCAATTTGGAAGCATCATGTTAATCTATTTGGTTTTGGCAAACTTAGCATAGGTCAGTAGCAACAATACTTTGACTCTTAAGTAGAAAAGAGGGAGATGCATGTTGATATATTATTGATACGTCCATTTTGCATCACTTTTTTTTTCTATTATTCATTGATATATTTTATGTTATGATGCATTACTTATGTTATTTTGCATGTTTGATAATTATTGGAGAATAAACATAGGGACTAGAAATCTGATGGAAAAAAGCATCGTCAAGACACCCTATTTCAGAGGATTAGAAGAAGAAGGGGCACACCGGAGATGTCTTAAAATTTGAGAGGAGGAACATAGCCAGAAACGCAGCAGGAGGGGTCCACCAGGGGCCCACACCATGGGGTGGCATGCCCCCTTAGCCGCACCGCCAGGTGGTGTGGACAACCTGGCCCACCTCTGGTCGATCCCTTTCGTGTACTTGACCCCCTAGGAACCCTAAGCCCTAGAACAACATCGAGGAAATATTCCGCCGTCGCCTCGGGGTGGAAATCAACAGAGAGAAAAAAAGCTCTCCGGCAGGGAGAAATCTGTCGGGAAAATTCCTCCCCGAAAAGGGGAAATCGTCGCCATCGTCACCGTCATCACTCCGGCCTTCATCAAGATCATCATCGTCATCGTCCTCACCACCAGCACCGTCACCCTCACCGTACACCTTCATCCCACTATAACAATTAGGGTTCTTTATCGTTGTTTTCACTAGATTTCTCTCCCGGTGTGGATTACTTGTTAATAGTTGATGCTTGTGAAATTTATCGGTGTTTACACTTTATGACCAGATTGTTATTCACCATTATATCACCTCTGATTATGATCCATATCATGTCTCGTAATTATTTTGTTCAGTTCTTAAGGACATGGGAGAAGTCATGATGTTAGTAGTGGAATTATGTTGAACTAATATCTATATGGTTTGATATTTAAGTTGTGGTGTTATGTTTATAGTGGTGTCATGTGAATGTCAACTACATGAAACTTCACCTTCATGGGCCTAGAGGGATGCATTATGTATTTGGCTACTAATTGTGGGGTTGCCGGAGTGACGGAAACCTAAACCCCCGTTAGGAAACCGATGCACGAGGGAGTGTAGGATCCTAGAGTTTAAGGCTATGGTTAGATTTATCTTATTTACTTCCTTTATTTGCGGATGCTTGCACGGGAGCATAATCACAATTATGTATTAGTTCTAGTTGGGAGGTGCATTAGCATAGGTTCACCCACACAACACCTATCAAAATAATAAATATTAATCAACTAAATAAAGCGAAAACACTTGACAAGATTCCCATGTTTCCTCGAGAACGTTTAGTCACCATAAGTAAAACAACTGTCTTGTCCTTTGCTCCCAAAAGGATTGGGCCACTCGCTGCAATTATTATTACTGCTATTTATTTACACGCACTTTATTTATCTGCTATATACAAAACCACCAAAAACATGTTTGCTAGTGTTTACAGTGAATTCTCTATCCAACCTTCTTGTCAACACCTTCTTCTCCTTGTTGAGTTTGACACTCTTAATTATCAAAAGTACTAGGATACACTCCCATACTTGTGGGTTATCAAGACTATTTTTTGGCGCCGTTGCCGGGGAGTGAAGCCCTATTGGTAAGTGGAATTGGTAAGAGAAACTTTTACTGTGAGTGTTGTTTTTATTTTTGCTGCTGCTTTATTTTACTATGGATAGTCCATATGGCTCTTTGTTTACGAGAACTACTAATACTTCTATGGTAGTATATGACCCGTTATCTACTGAATTAGATCATTATGAAATACATATGAAAATTGTTGGACGTGTTATGGATAACTTCTATTATGGAGATGGAACTGTCCATCCGGGTGATCATTGGCTCCTTATACATAAATTATGCGAGTTATTCAGGTGTAAAGGTATTACAATGGATCAAGTTAAAAGGAAATTATTCTCTTTGTCACTGAAAGGCAAAGCCGTAGAAAGGTTTAAATTGCTGAAGAATAGTCCATCTATTGTATGAGAGGAAATTGTACCTCTTTTTTATTCTAAATTCTATCCTCCCACTGAGATTCATAAATATTGGAATCAAATATATAATTTCTGGCCTCATGATGGAGAGAGTATTGCCCAAGCTTGGGGGAGAATGAAGTTATTAATGCTTAAATGCCCTGTTCATGAGCTCCCGAGTAATATTGTTATCAATAATTTTTATGCAAGGCTTTCTCTTCATGATAAGGATTTATTGGATGCTTCTTGTTCTGATCAGTCACACGTATGAAGGAAGAAGCTAAATGGGACCTTCTTGACCGTATTCTAGAAAATACTAAAGGATGTGAGAATCACAAAGGTAGAAAGTGAGGTACAAATTATGATTATGAATGCGTTAAATATTTTATGGGAACCGATGATTTCTGTAATGTTAGTGCTGTTTGTGGTCTTGATTCTCAAATCTTTGCAAACTGTCTTAAAGCCTTTATTTCCTATGTTGATATTCCTAAAAGGGAGTTGAAAAAATATCATGCACCTTATAAAGATATTGTTAATTGTGTTCCTGCTAGAAACATAGAAGTGCATGTTGTTAATCCTGCTGTGCCTTAACCTTATATTGAGAAAATGCCTTTCCCTGTTAAACTAAAGGAATATTCTATGGTAGCTATCGGGGTTAACAAAAGTATAAAGAAACCTATTGAACCTGATGAACAAATAACTATAGAACCTACAATAGCTATGGTTAAAGACCTTGTTTCTGAAAATTTAGAAGATGGGCACATTGTCTTCTGTGAGGATGCTTCCAATATTGTTTCCCATCCTCATAGACCTAAGAAAATTAGTGTTCATGTGCTTTCTGTTAGATTGGTGATCATTGCTATTATTATTTATGTGATATTGGCGCAAGCTAGTGATATTCCTTACGAGCTTTATAAAGAAATCATGCTTGAAATTGGTTCTTGTGAACTTGAAGATATTGATGTTGCTATTCAGCTTGCTAATAGAGAAATTGTCTTTCCGATTGGTATTGTTAGAGATGTGGAAGTTTTATGTGGTAAACTAAATATCCTACCGATTTTCTAGTACTAGGTAAAGCTGCTAGTAAGACTTGTCCTATTATTTTTTGTAGGACTTTCTTGAAAACTTGTAGTGGTGTTATAGATTGCACGAAGGAGAAAATATTGACTAAATTTGATGGAAATTCATACGATTTTAATTTCTCTAAATTTGCTAGAGCACCTTATAAAGCTGAATTGCCTATTGAAATTTTTTGACTTGAAGAGCTTGCTTCTATTGCTCTTGCCCCTAACAATGCTTTGCAGCAATACATGGAAGACCATTAAAGTGAGGTCTTTAGGGAGGAAGGAAATGAGATTGAAGATATTCTTCTTCGTCAACCAGTGATACTGAGACACAATTTACCTATAGAGGATTTGGGTACCACATTACCACCCAAAGAGGATCTTGTTTTCGAGTTAAAATCTTTACCTGGTGATCTTAAATATGCTTATACCGATGAGAATAAAATATATCTAATTATTATTAGTTCTAAAATTTCAGGTGAAGAAGAGGAGAGATTATTAAGGATATTGAAGAAACACCGTAGAGCTATTGGATATACCCTTGATAATTTGAAAGGGATTTGTCCTACTATATGTCAGCATGCTATTAATATTGAAGCAGATGCAAAGCCAGTTGTTGAACATCAATGCCATTTAATTCCTAAGATGGAAGATGTGGTCAGAAATGAGGTATTAAAACTCCTTGACGCTGGTATTATTTATCCTATTGCTGATAGTAGATGGGTAAGTCATGTGCATTGTGTCCCTAAGAAAGGTGCAATGACTATTGTGCCTAATTAAAATAATGAGCTTATTCCACAAAGACTGGATGTGCATTCAGTTTAGAAAGGTTAATAAACTTACTAAGAAAGATCATTATCCTTTACCCTTTATAGATCAAATGCTAGAGAGTTGTCTAACTCATTTTTTCTTTCTTGATGGTTATTCTGGGTTTTCTCAAATTGCTGTTAGGAAACATGATCAAGACAAAACAACCTTTACTTGTCCTTATGCAACTTATTCTTATAGACGTATGCCTTTTGGTTTAGGTAATGCTCCTGCTACGTTTCAAAGATGCATGTCTGTTATTTTTCATGGCTTTTGTGAAGAAATTGTGGAAGTATTCATGGACGATTTCTCCTTCTATGGAACTTCTTTTGTTAACTGTTTGCACAATATTGATAAAGTTTTGTAGAGATGTGAGGAAACTAATATTGTTCTTAATTGGGATAAATGCCACTTTATGGTTAATGAAGGAATTGTTCTTGGACATAAAATTTCTGAAAGAGGTATTGAAGTTGACAGAGCTAAAGTGGAAGCAATAGAAAAAATGCTCTATCCTAGGGATGTTAAAGGTATTCGTAGTGTTCTTGGTTATGCTGGTTTTTATAGAAGGTTTATTAAAGATTTCTCTAAAATATCAAAGCCTCTTACTAATCTTCTTCAATAGGAAGTACCTTTTGTTTTTTATGATGATTGCAAGGAAGCTTTTGAAACTTCAAAGACGGCTTTAACCACGGATCCTATTGTTCAACCACCTGATTGGAATTTACCTTTCGAAATTATGTGTGATGCTAGTGATTTTGTTGTAGGTGTTGTTCTTGGAAAGAGAGTAGATAAGTAATTGAATGTTATTTATTGTGCTAGTAAGACTCTTGATGTTGCTCAAAAGTATTATGCTACTACTGAAAAGGAGTTCTTAGATGTAGTGTTTGCATGTGATAAATTTAGACCTATATTGTTGATTCAAAAGTCACTATTCATACTGTTCATATTGCTACGCCTAGGCTTCTTAGATGGGTGTTGCTTTTACAAGAGTTTGACTTGCATACTGTTGATAGAAAGGGTGCTCAAAATCATATTGCAGATAATTTATCTAGATTGGAAAACATTGCTTATGACCCCATTCCTATCAATTATAATTTTCCAAATGAAAAACTAGCTGCAATAATAGTAAGCTCACAGGATAGTCCATGGTATGCAGATTATGCTAACTTTATTGTTTCCAAGTATTTGCCTCCAACATTTACAACTCAACAGAGAAGGAAATTCTTTTATCATTTGAGGCATTATTTTTGGGACGACCCACACTTACATAAAGAATGTGTAGATGGTATTATGCGAAGATATGTTCCAGAACACGAACAACGAGAAATATTGAGAAACTGTCATCGTAGTGCTTATGGAAGACAACACGCTGGAGATAGAACCGCACAAAAGGTTCTACAATCAGGTTTCTATGTGCCTACTCTCATTAAAGATGCACGTAAATTTGTTTTATCTTGTGATGAATGTCAAAGAGTTGGTAATATTTCTACACGTAATGAAATGCCTATGAATTACTCTCTTGTTATTGAAACTTTTGATTGTTGGGTATTTGACTTTATGGGTATGTTTCCTCCTTCAAATGGTTATACTCATATTCTTGTTGTTGTTGATTATGTTACTAAATGGGTAGAGGCTATACCTACAAACAGTGCTGATGGAGAAACCTCATTAAAAATTCTTAAAGATCTTATTTTTTCTAGGTTTGGTGTGCCTAGATATCTTATGACTGATGGAGGTTCTCATTTTATTCATGAAGGTTTTAGAAAAAACCCTTGCTAAATATGATGTTAATCATAGAATTGCTTCAGCTTATCATCCCCAAACCAGTGGGCAAGTAGAATTATCAAATAGAGAAATTAAATCTATCTTGCAAAAGACTGTTAACAAATCTAAGAAAAATTGGGCTAGGAAGTTGAATGATGCTTTATGGTCTTAGAGAACTGCTTATATAAATCCTATGGGTATGTCTCCTTATAAAATGTTTTATGGAAAATCTTGTCACTTCCCTTTAGAATTAGAACACAAAGCTTATTGGACAGTGAAAGAACTAAATAAAGATTTTAAACTTGCTGGTAAGAAAACACTGCTTTATTTGAGTTCTCTAGATGAATGGAGATGTGAATCCTATGAAAATGCTAGACTCTTTAAAGAGAAAGTTAAACAATGGCATGATAGGAGAATTCTTAAAAGAGAGTTTCATGTTGGTGAAAATGCTCTGTTGTATCTGTCTCGTCTCAGTTTTTTTGTAGGAAAATTACTCTCGAGATGGGAAGGACCATATGTTATTGAAGAAGTGTATTGTTTGGGGGGAATCAAAATTGCTTGCCTCAAAGATAACACTACACAAGTGGTAAATGGGAAGATACTCAAACATTATATTTCCGGAGATTCTTATGATGAAGATGTTGATACTATTCAAGTGGTAACCTCGGAACAGTTCATAAGGGAGAAAATTCACGAATCTGCAGAGTCTGTTTTCGAATAAGTAACAATTATGTTAATAGAAAGTTCGCGAATTACTTCCCAAGTTATAAATTGTTGATATATGGAAAATAGACAAAATATCGAGCTAGAGAAGGGTAGGAGATGGTGCCCGAGGGCACTACACCACCTAGCGGCGTGGGCCCACCCCCGGCCGCGCCAGGCGCCAGCCTATGGTGTAGGCACCCCGGAGCCCCTCTCCGACTCCTTTTCAACATGCACTTTCCTTTCGTTTCGCATATTTTTGCTATATAACCGCCGAGACCCTCCGAGGTCCGTATATCATTTTCTCTTCGTGTTTTTGTTTCGACCTGTTTCTATGAGGATCTGTTTTCGGTTTTAGAAGCACCATGGCCTCCGCCAACAGCAACAAGGTGAAGGAGCTTGTGGAATATGATCTCCAAGACTCGAAGCTGGAGGAGGAGGTCAAGAGTGGATCTGAAGGAGAAGTAAAAGAAGACCCAAGCGTATACCCTCGTGCCACCATCGCAAGAATTGGAGTGGTAGTAAAACCCTACAATCTCAAGCAAGGGGCGTGGATGAGCACTAGAGCAAAGGTTCCACGTCACTTCTTAGCTGAAAGGACACCACCTTAAAGCATTGAAAACCCTTTTCATACTTTAATCCATGAGTATCAATTTAAGAGCACACCGGAGGCAGAGTTTCCTTCTTGCTGGGATATGGATCGTTCTAACCAAGCAGATGAAGAAATCCCTCGATCCGAGGAAGTGTGAGGGAAAATCATGGTGGATGGGACTCACCATGTCACAAGCACGCGAACCGTATTGAGAACAATACGGAGATTATGCGTATGCTTATGTTCGCAATTAAAGATTTTAAGAAATCAGTTGAGAAGCTTATTGAGAAGGATTCACCACCACCACAAAAGAATGAATTCATCATTGGTATTGGTATCCCCTTGGCTTGTTCCAAGCTTAGGGGAGTGCCGCGGTATCACATCTTTATCTTTACATTTTTACCTTTCAGTAGAGTCATATCGTGAGTAGAGGAAATATCATATAGGATGGTTTGCAGTACGGAAGTATCACTCTCTAGTTAGTTATCGTTGTATCCTTTGGTTTGAGTTGCTGGTATGGAATGTTAATGAGAAGTTTCATCATCTTCTACACTTTATTTTAGATTGCAATTTCTGTTATATGGTTGATCTTTTTATTAGTATTGGTATCAATATTAGAGCATCAAGTTAATCTAGTTGGTTTTAGAAAACTTAGCATTGGTTAGTAGCAACAATACTTTGAGGCTTAAGTAGAAAAGAGGGAGTTGCATGTAGATATATTATTCCATTATCTTTATTTCTTGTTGGCTCATAAGCTTAGTATTCTCAAGTTAACATTATTTGTACTTCCAAGGAAGATTGCATGATTGGTTTTATCATATATATGGTTCTTTATTTTCCCTCAACTCTTATGATTTCTACCCAACCTTGCTAGCCAAAAACCTGTACTGAGAGGGAATACTTCTCGTGCATCCAAACCTTGAACCCAACACCATGCCATTTGTGTCCACCATACCTACATATATGTGGTATTTAACCGCCACTCCAAGTAAATTTATCGTGTGCTACCTTTAAAACCTTCAAAATTACACATGTTTTGTGTTCCTTTTTTAGCTCATGAGGATGCAAATAGAGAATGTTTATCTCACTTGTTGATTGGACTTTACACACGTGGACTAGTGGCTTCATCCGCTTATCCAAATGCTAGAAGAGCTGGCAGCGGGGTGCCCAGCCCGAAACTTAATTACAACAAATTCTCTTCACTATTTTTGCCTCTGATTTATCAGTCAAAGCATGATTGTGTAAACAAAAGGGAAGGGGGATGATCTGCTGATTTCACATAGAGTCCTTCAATGGGAGCCGCACTTGTAAGGTCTAGTTGGCTTGTGACGTACTGTATTTTCTGTTTGCCATTCGTTGACATAGACATACACACCTACCTCTAAATATTAGACACTCCTCCATGGTATGTGATTGCTGGCAGGAACCCGAGGATTCAGTTAGCCATGGTTGCGTAAGAAAGGTTGGGAGGATTGTCAAACATTTTATACGTCTACTTAAAAAAAATAAAAGCTCTAGCACATGAGTTAATCCCTTCTTCCCTCTGTAAATGGCCTATCTTTTACTTTTATGTTGAGTTAGTAAACCTACTTCCTTCTGTCTTAAGCAAGCATTTGAGTTGTTGTGATCGATCCATCCATATGTTGATTTACTCAATCATGCCCTCTATTCTTCCTTATTTAGTACAAATGTTTTTATCTGAATGAATAGGACTTTGAAAGTTATCAATGATTGCAAAGAAATTTTTATGATTGAGCATGTTAAACTTTGCAATATAAGATCTAAGATAAAGACTCTGATCGAAAGATAAGTACAATCTTTTAATTGTTCTCTCACCAAGAATGAAGTTTGCCTTCACCAATTTTGATTTTCTTTTTGAACCTCTATTGTGATTCCATTTAGTTCTTTCAAGTTATATTACATGAGAGGTGGTTGCTTCCTAGAATGACTAGTGCATTGATAGATGTGATGCTTCTTGTCCGTATTTTTTTATCGACACCTCACTCCATAAACCCGTGGTCATGTTTACCAAGTTCAGTTTCGCTTGGGGACAAGCGAGGTCTAAACTTGGGGGGAGTTGATATGTCCTTTTTGAATCACTATTTTATATTGTTATTTTCTGTTATTTATCGATATATTTCATGTTATGATGCATTACTTATATTATTTTATCTTATTTTGCTTGTTTTATAATTATTGAAGAATAAACAACGGAACCAGAAATCTGATGGAAAAAGCACCATCAGGAAAACCTACTTCAGAAGATCAGAAGAAGAGGGGGAACACCAGAGATGTCTTAGAAGTTCCGAGGAAAAACATAGCTAGAAGGGCAGCTAGAGGGGGGCACCATGGGCCCACACCATGGGGTGGCTTGCCCCCTGGCCGCGCCGCTAGGTGGTGTGGCCAACCTCTGGTCGATCCCCTTCGCGTACTTGACCCCCTGGGAACCCTAAGCCTCAGAACATCATCAAGGAAATATACCGCTGCCGCTTCGGGGCGGAAAACAACAGAGAGAGAAAATCTCTCCGGTAGGGAGAAATCTGCCGGGAAAATTCCTCCCCGGAGAGGGGAAATCGTATCGTCACTGTCATCACTCTGGGGTTTATCAAGATCATCATCATCATCGTCCTCACCACCAGCACCGTCACCCTCACCGTCCACCTTCATCCCTCTATAACAATTAGGGGTCTTTATCGTTGTTTTCCACTAGATCTCTCTCCCGGTGTGGGTAACTTGTTAGTAGTTGATGCTTGTGTGATTTATCGGTGTTTGCACTTTCTGAACATATTGTTATTCACCATTATGTCACCTCTGATTATGATCCATATGATGTCTCGTGAGTAGTTTGTTTAGTTCTTGAGGACATGGGATAATTCATGATGTTAGTAGTGTAATTATGTTCAAGTAATATCTATATGGTCTGATATTTAAGTTGTGGTGTTCTAGTGGTGTCATGTGAACGTGGACTACATGACACTTAACCTTCATGGACCTAGAGGGATGCATTATGTATTTGGCTACTAATTGAGGGGTTGCGGAAGTGACAGAAACCTAAACACCCGTTAGGGAACCGATGCACAAGGGAGTGTAGTATCCCAGAGTTTAAGGTTGTGGTTAGATTTATCTTAATTACTTCTTGTATTTGCGGATGCTTGTGGGGGGTATAATCAAAAGTATGTATTAGTCCTAGTTGGGCAGCGCATTAGCATAGGTTCACCCACACAACACCTATCAAAACAATAAATATTAATCAACTAAATGAAGCGAAAGCGCCTTACAAGATTCCCATGTGTCCTCAAGAACGTTTAGTCACCATAAGTAAAACAACCGGCTTGTCCTTTGCTCTCCAAAGGATTGGGTCACTCGCTGCAATTATTATTACTTTTATTTATTTACTCGCACTTTATTTATCTGCTATATCCAAACCCACCAAAAACATGTTTGCTAGTGTCTACAGTGAATTCTCTATCCAACCTGCTTGTCAACACCTCCTTCTCCTCGTTGGGTTCGACACTCTTATTTATCGAAAGTACTACGATACACCCCCTATACTTGTCGGTCATCAATTATTCCGTTATATTTCTTTCTTGTTGGCTCATAATCTTAGTATTCTTAAGTTAAGATTGTTTGTACTTCCAAGGAAGATTGCATGATTGTTTTTATCACATGTATATTTGTTAGTTTCCCTCAACTCTTATGCTTGCCACCCAACCTTGCTAGCCAAAAACCTGTACTAAAAGGGAATGCTTCCCGTGCATCCAAACCTTGAGCCGAAAACCATGCCATATGTGTCCACCATACCAACATATATGTGGTATTTAACCGCAACTCCAAGTAAATTGCTCATGTGCTACCTTTAAACCTTCAAAATTATACCTATTTTTTGCTCTTTTTTAGCGCACGAGGATGCGGTAGATGGTATTTATTTCACTCGTTAATTGTACTTTACACACCTAGACTAGAGGCACATCCGCTTATCCAATTTCTAGAAGAGCTGGCAACGGGGTGTCCAGCACCAAACTTGGTTACTATAAATTCTCTTCACTCTTTTTGCCCCTGATTTATGAGTCAAAGCATAATTCTGTAAACCAAAGAGAAGAGGGATGATCTACTGACCCCAGTAGATTCCTTCAATGGGAGATGCTCTAGTAAAGTCTAATTAGCTTGTGACTTACTGTATTGTCTGCTTGCTGGTTCATTGACATATACATTCACCTCTCTCAAAATTGTTTCCAATACCTCTGATTTGTCAAATAAAAAGCTCTAGCACATGATTTTTGATCCCTACTTCCCTCTGCGAAGGGCCTATCTTTTACTTTTATGTTGAGTCAGTGAACCTACTCCTTTCTGTGTTAAGAGAGCATTTGAGATGTTGTGATCCAACCATCCATATGTTGATTTATTCAATCGTGTCGTTTATCCTTCTTTGTTTGGTGGAAATGCTTTTACCTGAATGAATATACCTTTGAAATTTATCAATGACTGTAAGGAGACTGTGAACATTGAGCATGTAAAACTTTGCAATCTAAGCTCTAATATAAAGACTTTGATCGATTGATAAGTACAATATGTTAATTGTGATTTCCTCTTTGCAAATTTATTGTGATTCCCTCTACTTGTTTCTAGTTAAATTATATGAGAGGAAGTTTTTGTCTAGAATGACTTGTGTATTTATAGATGTGATGCTTCTTGTTCGTAATTTTTTTATCGACACCTCACTCCATAAACCTACGGTCATGTTTACCGAGTTCAGTTTCGCTTGCGGACAAGCGAGGTCTAAGCTCAGGGGGAGTTGATACGTCCATTTTGCATCACTATTTTATATCATAATTTAACGTTATTCATTGCTATATTTCATATTATGATGTACTACTTGTGTTATTTTATCTTATTTTGCATGTTTGATAATTACTGGAAAATAATCACCGGGACTAGATATCAGCTGGAAAAAAGCACCACCGGGATACTATATTTCAGAAGACCAGAAGAAGAAGAGGGAATCGTGAAGTTCCTATTTCACGAGAAGATGCAGCTAGGTAGGAGGGGAGCTAGAGGGGGTCACACAGGGCCCACACCATGGGGTGGTGCGCCCCCCCTTGGTCGCGCCGCCAGGTGGTTTGGCCACCCTATCCCACCTCTGGCAGAGCCCTTTCACGTACTTCATCCCCAGGGAACCATAAGACCTATAGAACCATCGACTAAATATTCCGCCACCTCCACCAGGCGGAAAACAACAGAGAGAGAAAAGCTCTCCAGCTGGGAGAAATCTGCCGGGGAAATTCCTCCCCGGCAAGGGAATGAAGGGAATATGCCCAAGAGGCAATAATAAAATGGTTATTATCTTATTCCTTGTTTATGATGAATGTTTATTTCTCATGGTAGAATTGTATTAACCGGAAACGTTGATACATTTCTGTTTAATAAACAAACAATGGTTCCTAGTAAAGCCTCTCTTTTAACTAGCTCGTTGATTAATAGATGATCAAGGTTTCCTGATCATGAACATTGGATGTTGGTAATAACGGGGTCATGTCATTAGAAGAATGATGTGATGAACATATACCCAAAGTGAATATAGCAATGCGATCAAGTCATTAAGTTTACATTGTTATATCAAACATACGAAGTAACTTATTCCTTAGACCATGAGATCATGTCAATCACTGATACCGGAAGGGTGCTTTGATGTCATCAAACGTTACATCGTAACAGGGTGACTATAAACGTGCCGTTAGGTATTCGGAAAGTATTAGTTGAGGATCATAGATCAATAGTGGGATTTGTCCATCAAAAATGACGGAGAGATATACTCTGGGCCCTCTCGGTGATATCACATCGACACCGCTTGCAAGCACGTGATATGATCACAAGGATGTTATATCATGGGAACGAGAAAAGAGTACTTGTAGGTAACGAGATTGAACAAGGTATGGTTGATACCAATAATCAAATCTCGGACAAGTAAAATATCGCGAGACAAAGGGAATAGTTCACGATGTGTTGGTTCTTACGATCACGAGAGTCATCGTTGAATATATAGAAATTATCACGGATCTACAGATCATGTTGTTGATTATTGATCGGAGAGGAGTCTCTATGATGTCTATCTTATTCACGAACCGTAGGGTGACACACTTAAGGTTCAATGTCGCGTTTGAGAGGATACGGAATATCGAAGAATATTTTGGGCAGCACCAAATTTGTTTCGGGAAAATTGAAATACTTCAAGGGGTTTTTCGTCGAATGGTTGTGAATAGAATTAACGAATGATTCGAGGTTCTATATGCAAATGTTTGTTAATGGAATTAACAAATATAAATAAAGAAATAAAAATGTTTTATTTATTTATTAAAGGAAAACCTTTGGATTTTCCAAGTGGGAAATAATGGAAAAATGAGTGGATGTGAGTGGAGTGTCCACTCACATGATGAGGGAAGAGGTGGGGGAACCACCATGGGATGGCCGCACCCACCCCTTGGCTGCCTCCCCTTCCCCTATAAAAGAAGGGTGAGATCTCTCCCTCCTCTACACACTTGCCCACCTCATTTCCTCTCCACCCGCTCCTCAATTCCATGGTCTCCGGTTTGGCGAAGCCTTGACCGTGGGATTCTTCACCACCATCACGTCATCGTGCTGCTGGAGTTCCGAGGGATCCTCTACTTCCGCACCCCTCTGGATCGAGGGAACGAAGGTCGTCATCAACCGTACGTGTGACCGATTACGGAGGCACGGCCGGATTGCGGTGCACATCTTCTCGCTATCGGGATCGGTGAGAGTATGACTACGCCAACAATGAGATTTGATCTTGTAACACTTTGTGTCTTCAAGGTTATGTGTTCTCCTTAACCCTCTCTTTTCCCGTTGCACTTCGTCTCCTAGATTATATCTTGTCCTTTCGGATGTCTCTCGCGTAGGAATTTTTGTTTTCTATGCAACGACCCCTTCAGTGGTATCAGAGCCGGATCTATGCGTAGATGTTTTGTACGGTTAGAACTCATAGGTGTATGTGGGTGTTGATGATCATGTTATTGCCTCTTTGAGTATTTTATGATCTTAGTGGCATAGTAGGATGAAGCTGCCCCATACTAAGTTTACGTGTACTATGTACGCGAGAATTGTCTCACTTGTGGCTAAGGAGGTGTCTGTTTCTCCTACTATAATCAATATCTAATCTACGAACGGTTGTTAAATATGTGTTTATCAACGTTGTGGTTGATGTTCGTAGGTATGAATGGTTCTATACTCGAAAGCCCTAAGCCAAGTAAAATATGTACAAATAAATTTGAAGCGTCTAACTAGTTTGCTGGGCATGTGATGTGATATGGTCAATGTTACAAATTTGATTACGAGATGATCTATTTTGTAAATTTTTGATATACCGGAAGGTATCCATATGGTTGTCTTATTATTGATGGACAATCAAGATTGGGGTTCCATGGTACTTGGTACCACGCCGGTGGAATGATGGAGATCGTACCGTAATGCACATGATGGAGATCAAGTGCAAGGAGGACCATATCAAATCACGTTATCCTTACATGTCGTGGTGGTGTCACGGCAGATGCCATAGGATGGCTAAAGTTGTGGGGATGATGGACGCTGGAGGCGCTCGGGGAGGGATCACGCGACGAGTGGCCGCGTGAAGTATGAAGCAAGCACTGCAAACAACACGATCTACCCAGGTTCAGGGCCCTCGTGAGGAGGTAAAACCCCTACTCCTGCCTTTCTCTCTGTATATTAGTGTCTCTCCGAGTAGCCATAGTACAAATGTTCTTGCTACCGAGTAGCCACCCTTCTCTCTACGTGATGAATTAGGTCAAGAATCTGTGCCCAGTGTGTGATCCCTCGCGCAGGAGGGGGCAGGGCACCTTATATACTCGATGCCAAGCCGGATACAGCCAAATACAAACAGATGTCGACATTGTGTGCACACCGTCCTTCTTCCTAGAATGACTAGTGCATTTATAGATGTGATGCTTCTTGTCCGTTTTTTTTTATCGACACCTCACTCCATAAACCCGTGGTCATGTTTACCAAGTTCAGTTTCGCTTGGGGACAAGTGAGGTCTAAACTTGGGGGGAGTTGATATGTCCATTTTGAAGCACTATTTTATATTGTTATTTTCTGTTATTTATCGATATATTTCATGTTATGATGCATTACTTATATTATTTTATCTTATTTTGCTTGTTTTATAATTATTGAAGAATAAACAACGGAACCAGAAATCTGATGGAAAAAGCACCATCAGGAAAACCTACTTCAGAAGATTACAAGAAGAGGGGGAACACCAGAGATGTCTTAGAAGTTCCGAGGAAAAACATAGCTAGAAGTGCAGCTAGAGGGGGCCACCATGGGCCCACACCATGGGGTGGCTTGCCCCCTGGCCGCGCCGCTAGGTGGTGTGGCCAACCTCTGGTCGATCCCCTTCGCGTACTTGACCCCCTGGGAACCCTAAGCCTCAGAACATCATCGAGGAAATATACCGCTGCCGCTTCGGGGCGGAAAACAACAGAGAGAGAAAATCTCTCCGGTAGGGAGAAATCTGCCGGGAAAATTCCTCCCCGGAGAGGGGAAATCGTATCGTCACTGTCATCACTCTGGGGTTTATCAAGATCATCATCATCATCGTCCTCACCACCAGCACCGTCACCCTCACCGTCCACCTTCATCCCTCTATAACAATTAGGGGTCTTTATCGTTGTTTTCCACTAGATCTCTCTCCCGGTGTGGGTAACTTGTTAGTAGTTGATGCTTGTGTGATTTATCGGTGTTTGCACTTTCTGAACATATTGTTATTCACCATTATGTCACCTCTGATTATGATCCATATGATGTCTCGTGAGTAGTTTGTTTAGTTCTTGAGGACATGGAATAATTCATGATGTTAGTAGTGTAATTATGTTCAAGTAATATCTATATGGTCTGATATTTAAGTTGTGGTGTTCTTCTAGTGGTGTCATGTGAACGTGGACTACATGACACTTAACCTTCATGGACCTAGAGGGATGCATTATGTATTTGGCTACTAATTGAGGGGTTGCGGAAGTGACAGAAACCTAAACACCCGTTAGGGAACCGATGCACAAGGGAGTGTAGTATCCCAGAGTTTAAGGTTGTGGTTACATTTATCTTAATTACTTCTTGTATTTGCGGATGCTTGTGGGGGGTATAATCAAAAGTATGTATTAGTCCTAGTTGGGCAGCGCATTAGCATAGGTTCACCCACACAACACCTATCAAAACAATAAATATTAATCAACTAAATGAAGCGAAAGCGCCTTACAAGATTCCCATGTGTCCTCAAGAACGTTTAGTCACCATAAGTAAAACAACCGGCTTGTCCTTTGCTCTCCAAAGGATTGGGTCACTCGCTGCAATTATTATTACTTTTATTTATTTACTCGCACTTTATTTATCTGCTATATCCAAACCCACCAAAAACATGTTTGCTAGTGTCTACAGTGAATTCTCTATCCAACCTGCTTGTCAACACCTCCTTCTCCTCGTTGGGTTCGACACTCTTATTTATCGAAAGTACTACGATACACCCCGTATACTTGTCGGTCAACAATTATTCCGTTATATTTCTTTCTTGTTGGCTCATAATCTTAGTATTCTTAAGTTAAGATTGTTTGTACTTCCAAGGAAGATTGCATGATTGTTTTTATCACATGTATATTTGTTAGTTTCCCTCAACTCTTATGCTTGCCACCCAACCTTGCTAGCCAAAAACCTGTACTAAAAGGGAATGCTTCCCGTGCATCCAAACCTTGAGCCGAAAACCATGCCATATGTGTCCACCATACCAACATATATGTGGTATTTAACCGCAACTCCAAGTAAATTGCTCATGTGCTACCTTTAAACCTTCAAAATTATACCTATTTATTGCTCTGTTTTAGCTCACGAGGACGCGGTAGATGGTATTTATTTCACTCGTTAATTGTACTTTACACACCTAGACTAGAGGCACATCCGCTTATCCAATTTCTAGAAGAGCTGGCAACGGGGTGTCCAGCACCAAACTTGGTTACTATAAATTCTCTTCACTCTTTTTGCCCCTGATTTATGAGTCAAAGCATAATTCTGTAAACCAAAGAGAAGAGGGATGATCTACTGACCCCAGTAGATTCCTTCAATGGGAGATGCTCTAGTAAAGTCTAATTAGCTTGTGACTTACTGTATTGTCTGCTTGCTGGTTCATTGACATATACATTCACCTCTCTCAAAAATTGTTTCCAATACCTCTGATTTGTCAAATAAAAAGCTCTAGCACATGATTTTTGATCCCTACTTCCCTCTGCGAAGGGCCTATCTTTTACTTTTATGTTGAGTCAGTGAACCTACTCCTTTCTGTGTTAAGAGAGCATTTGAGATGTTGTGATCCAACCATCCATATGTTGATTTATTCAATCGTGTCGTTTATCCTTCTTTGTTTGGTGGAAATGCTTTTACCTGAATGAACATACCTTTGAAATTTATCAATGACTGTAAGGAGACTGTGAACATTGAGCATGTAAAACTTTGCAATCTAAGCTCTAATATAAAGACTTTGATCGATTGATAAGTACAATATGTTAATTGTGATTTCCTGTTTGCAAATTTATTGTGATTCCCTCTACTTGTTTCTAGTTAAATTATATGAGAGGAAGTTTTTGTCTAGAATGACTTGTGTATTTATAGATGTGATGCTTCTTGTTCGTAATTTTTTTATCGACACCTCACTCCATAAACCTACGGTCATGTTTACCGAGTTCAGTTTCGCTTGCGGACAAGCGAGGTCTAAGCTCAGGGGGAGTTGATACGTCCATTTTGCATCACTATTTTATGTCATAATTTAACGTTATTCATTGCTATATTTCATATTATGATGTACTACTTGTGTTGTTTTATCTTATTTTGCATGTTTGATAATTACTGGAAAATAATCACCGGGACTAGATATCAGCTGGAAAAAAGCACCACCGGGATACTATATTTCAGAAGACCAGAAGAAGAAGAGGGGCATCGTGAAGTTCCTATTTCACCAGAAGATGCAGCCAGGTAGGAGGGGAGCTAGAGGGGGTCACACATGGCCCACGCCATGGGGTGGTGCGCCCCCCCTTGGTCGCGCCGCCAGGTGGTTTGGCCACCCTATCCCACCTCTGGCAGAGCCCTTTCACGTACTTCATCCCCAGGGAACCATCGACTAAATATTCCGCCACCTCCACCAGGCGGAAAACAACAGAGAGAGAAAAGCTCTCCAGCTGGGAGAAATCTGCCGGGGAAATTCCTCCCCGGTGAGGGAATGAAGGGAATATGCCCAAGAGGCAATAATAAAATGGTTATTATCTTATTCCTTGTTTATGATGAATGTTTATTTCTCATGCTAGAATTGTATTAACCGGAAACGTTGATACATTTCTGTTTAATAAACAAACAATGGTTCCTAGTAAAGCCTCTCTTTTAACTAGCTCGTTGATTAATAGATGATCAAGGTTTCCTGATCATGAACATTGGATGTTGGTAATAACGGGGTCATGTCATTAGAAGAATGATGTGATGAACATATACCCAAAGTGAATATAGCAATGCGATCACGTCATTAAGTTTACATTGTTATATCAAACATACGAAGTAACTTATTCCTTAGACCATGAGATCATGTCAATTACTGATACCGGAAGGGTGCTTTGATGTCATCAAACGTTACATCGTAACAGGGTGACTATAAACGTGCCGTTAGGTATTCGGAAAGTATTAGTTGAGGATCATAGATCAATAGTGGGATTTGTCCATCAAAAATGACGGAGAGATATACTCTGGGCCCTCTCGGTGATATCACATCGACACCGCTTGCAAGCACGTGATATGATCACAAGGATGTTATATCATGGGAACGAGAAAAGAGTACTTGTAGGTAACGAGATTGAACAAGGTATGGTTGATACCAATAATCAAATCTCGGACAAGTAAAATATCGCGAGACAAAGGGAATAGTTCACGATGTGTTGGTTCTTACGATCACGAGAGTCATCGTTGAATATATAGAAATTATCACGGATCTACAGATCCTGTTGTTGATTATTGATCGGAGAGGAGTCTCTATGATGTCAATCTTATTCACGAACCGTAGGGTGACACACTTAAGGTTCAATGCCGCGTTTGAGAGGATACGGAATATCGAAAAATATTTTGGGCAGCACCAAATTTGTTTCGGGAAAATTGAAATACTTCAAGGGGTTTTTCGTCGAATGGTTGTGAATAGAATTAACGAATGATTCGAGGTTCTATATGCAAATGTTTGTTAATGGAATTGACAAATATAAATAAAGAAATAAAAATGTTTTATTTATTTATTAAAGGAAAACCTTTGGATTTTCCAAGTGGGAAATAATGGAAAAATGAGTGGATGTGAGTGGAGTGTCCACTCACATGATGAGGGAAGAGGTGGGGGAACCACCATGGGATGGCCACACCCACCCCTTGGCTGCCTCCCCTTCCCCTATAAAAGAAGGGTGAGATCTCTCCCTCCTCTACACACTTGCCCACCTCATTTCCTCTCCACCCGCTGCTCAATTCCATGGTCTCCGGTTTGGCGAAGCCTTGACCGTGGGATTCTTCACCACCATCACGTCATTGTGCTGCTGGAGTTCCGAGGGATCCTCTACTTCCGCACCCCTCTGGATCGAGGGAACGAAGGTCGTCATCAACCGTACGTGTGACCGATTACGGAGGCACGGCCGGATTGCGGTGCACATCTTCTCGCTATCGGGATCGGTGAGAGTATGACTACGCCAACAATGAGATTTGATCTTGTAACACTTTGTGTCTTCAAGGTTATGTGTTCTCCTTAACCCTCTCTTTGCCCGTTGCACTTCGTCTCCTAGATTATATCTTGTCCTTTCGGATGTCTCTCGCGTAGGATTTTTTTTTTCTATGCAACGACCCCTTCAGTGGTATCAGAGCCGGATCTATGCGTAGATGTTTTGTACGGTTAGAACACATAGGTGTATGTGGGTGTTGATGATCATGTTATTGCCTCTTTGAGTATTTTATGATCTTAGTGGCATAGTAGGATGAAGCTGCCCCATACTAAGTTTACGTGTACTATGTACGCGAGAATTGTCTCACTTGTGGCTAAGGAGGTGTCTGTTTCTCCTACTATAATCAATATCTAATCTACAAACGGTTGTTAAATATGTGTTTATCAACGTTGTGGTTGATGTTCGTAGGTATGAATGGTTCTATCCTCGAAAGCCCTAAGCCAAGTAAAATATGTACAAATAAATTAGAAGCGTCTAACTAGTTTGCTGGGCATGTGATGTGATATGGTCAATGTTACAAATTTGATTACGAGATGATCTAATTTGTAAATTTTTGATATACCGGAAGGTATCCATATGGTTGTCTTATTATTGATGGACAATCAAGATTGGGGTTCCATGGTACTTGGTACCACGCCGGTGGAATGATGGAGATCGTACCGTAATGCACATGATGGAGATCAAGTGCAAGGAGGACCATATCATATCACGTTATCCTTACATGTCGTGGTGGTGTCACGGCAGATGCCATAGGATGGCTAAAGTTGTGGGGATGATGGACGCTGGAGGCGCTCGGGGAGGGATCACGCGACGAGTGGCCGCGTGAAGTATGAAGCAAGCACTGCAAACAACACGATCTACCCAGGTTCAGGGCCCTCGTGAGGAGGTAAAACCCCTACTCCTGCCTTTCTCTCTGTATATTAGTGTCTCTCCGAGTAGCCACAGTACAAATGTTCTTGCTACCGAGTAGCCACCCTTCTCTCTACGTGATGAATTAGGTCAAGAATCTGTGCCCAGTGTGTGATCCCTCGCGCAGGAGGGGGCAGGGCACCTTATATACTCGATGCCGAGCCGGATACAGCCAAATACAAACAGATGTCGACATTGTGTGCACACCGTCCTTCTTCCGAGCTCCCGCTGACAGCTTTGGCTTCTAAGTTTGTCCGGTGTGGAAAGTCGTTGGGCAAAACCAAGTAACCGATCTGTTATCACTGCCACGAACACAGAGTAGGTCCCCCCTATCCTGCGACGCCCTGCTGCCACACTGTCGCTGTCAGGCACGCCGTCCTCAGATGAACAGTTCCGCGAACAGTGCCAAAGTACGGACCCGGGATACGCGGGATTCTGTTTCAGAACGGCTCCTTTGACTTCTGGCCCGAGTAGGATCCCGCCATTTCTACTCGGGCCAACTCTTCTACTCAGAGGAACGTGACTTCCTTGATTTGTCCTTCTGGCCATTTATGTGTAGGACCGAGTAGCAGTCGACCGGGTAGCAAGTACCGGGTAGCCGGCTACTCGGCCAAACATCCCTTCTGATCTTGCCCTTAGCACTTGCCTTTACCCTACTCGGGGGTAACCCCCCGACAACAGTCCCCGAAGCTGGTAGAGTCATGCGAACTCGTTCACTGGGCCCTGCCAATCTTGACAGTCTTGCCCTTGAACCTTGGGATACCGAGTAAAACCTCCGAGTAGCCCTTGATTTTGTCTTAAGCTTCTTCTGAATAGAACCACTTCTCTTCTCTGTAGCCGAGTAAAAGGACTTGGTGAAATCTCGAATCGAAATCTCTGCGTGGCAGAGCACAATCCGGCTTTCCGCACTGCAACTGGGCACGTGTCACGCGGACACGTCCCCGACGCCTCGGTGCCCGGGAACTGACAGGCCACGCACCCAGTTTTCACGGAGTGGGCCCACTAGCCCGTTACGTCCCATCAAAGGCAGTGATTGCCCACGATCACGTCGTGGGATTAACTGTGGCCGTTCCGCGCGCGTTCCGCGCTGTGTGCGTTTCTAACCGGTCCACACGGCCCACGCCGCACGATCTCTGCCACAATCGATCTCACTACCTCAACTCGTAACGGCAACCCGAGGGGCGGTATAAATACCCCCTCGGTAACTCCTTCTTCCTCTTCTGCTTTCACTTTCCCCTCGCCTCCTCGTTTCTCCGCCGCCGCAGAGCACCTCGCCTCCGCGCATCTCATCGCGCCGCCGCGAGTTTCTCCACCCGATTCCTTCGGTTCCTCACCAAATTCCTCCTCCACCGTGATGGCTCGCGACGACGATGCCCGCGCCGGCTGGGCCGGGTCTGAGGTCACCGCCGAGGAGTGCCAATGGCTGGTGAACACCCGGCGGGTTCCTCCCGGTGTTCGCTGCCGGCATCCTGGCAGCGAGCTCATCCCCACTCCGCAGGAGGGCGAGCACGTCGTCTTCCTCGCGCACTTCGCGCGAGGATTCGGGCTCCCGGTCTCAGATTTCTTCCGCGCCTTTCTCAACCACTACGGCCTCCAGCCGCACCACCTCCCGCCAAACGCCGTCGTCGTGCTCTCATACCATGCCGTGGTATGTGAGGCATTCCTGGGCGTACGGCCTACCCCGACGACCTGGTCCCGGTACTTCTTCTTTAGGAAGCAAAGCAAGGCCAGGAAAGATGGCGCGGAGAGCAGCCGCGGGATGACGGAGACTGGCGGCGCCATGATGGTGCAGCGCGGCGGGACCAACCACCCGCGGACCAAAGGTTTGGATTCTGTCCGCAAGTGGCAGAGATCCTTCCTCTACGTGAAGAACATCCCCGTCGAGAAGGGAGCTGCCGTGGTGGATCAGATCAATCTGCCCAGGTGGGCGAACACAGCTCCCACCGGGCAGAACTGGAGGACCAAGCCGCCAATGAATTCCGACATCAAGCAGATGGACGAGCGCCTTGCCGAGCTGATCGAGGAGGGGCTCAAGAGTGACGACCCCATCGCCTGCTGGATCTCCAGGCGGGTACTCCCACTGCAGCGCCGCGCACATCTCATGTGCTACATGGGCGGCCACCGAGATTGCACTCGGACGACCACGTTCGAGCTTAGCAACGCGGACGTGGCCTTCTGGGCGCGCTCCATCATGAGAACCGGCCTCAGGGACAGCTGGCAGTACGGCTTCGTGCCGTACAGCCGCACGAAACCAATCCAGCGGGTTAGTATCTCTCTTCTCGTTTCATGTGTATTGTTCCCGAGTAGATAGCCTTCTTAGCTTGATGTGCCTAGTATCCCCACTCCGCGCCGAATAGGGCACTTTGCAGTTTTGCTTAAGCTTCATGTGCTTTGCGTTTGCACGCCCTGCCGAGTAGCACACTTAGCAGTTTTGCCTAGGCTTCATGTGCTTTGTGTTTGCACGCCCTGCCGAGTAGCATACTTAGCAGTTTTGTCTAGGCTTCATGTGCTTTGTGTTTGCACGCCCTGCCGAGTAGCATACTTAGCAGTTTTGTTTAGGCTTCATGTGCTTTGTGTTTGCACGCCTTGCCGAGTAGCACACTTAGCAGTTTTGTTTAGGCTTTGTGTGCTTTATGTCTGCACGCCCTGCTGCGTATGATGCCGTTATGCTACTCGACTGATTTGTGGTGCTTGCCTATTTTCCAGATCCTTGCTCGCCAGATCGCTGAAAGCCAGGAGCTCTTCGAGGCTAACTGGGAAGAGGACCGAAAGGAGGACGACGAGGTCTCCTTCGACACCGCGGATAGCCTATGCATCCCTCATGCCGTCCAGCCGGGTAAGCACCACGTCGACACGTCCATTCGGGACTGGTCCGAAGACGACGACGAAGGTGATTAAGTTCACCTCTTTCGGTCGCGAGTAGCGCAACCCAATTTCCTTCGGTTTTCTAACTGTTTTCTTCTTCTCAACTTCCCAGACGATGCTGATGCTGATGCTGGTGCTGAAGAGGAGGGCGAGGACGAGGGGGAGGACGAGGACGCCCTTACCGTCGATCCGCTCGCGGTTGCTGCTCCCGCTACTCGCAAGAGCGCGGGTAGCGGTGCTCAAGAGCCCCCCATCAAGAAGCCCAAGCAAGCCGTGACGAAAGTCAAGCGGGGGAGACGGCTACCCCCTTCCCGTGCAGGGTAAGTAACTTTCTTCCGAGGTGCGCATCGCTGTTGCTCCTTTTCCCGAATTCCCTGCCATTGCTTCTCGGTTTCTTCCGTCTTTCTTCCTTTTCTGAATTTTCTCTTCTCTTCAGCGCCCCCTTGGATGCTAATGCTGCTGCCGCACCCACCAAATCCAAGTCTAAGAAGAGATCCGCCATCGACGTAGATGCGCTCATCGATCTCTCTGAGGAGGATGAGGACACTGCACGGGACAGGGTGCGCTCGCCCTCTCCTGTGAAAGGAGAAGCCGAGGACGAGTTCCAGTACATGTACACCGATGTCCATGACGCCGAGAAGGAGCAGCAGGCCCGCGCAGAACAGGAAGCGCAGGATGCTGCTCGCAACGAGAGACCACTTTCTCCCCCAGCTGCCACAGCCGGGGAGAACACAGAATTAGACTCCGAGCAGCACGACCAGGCCGCCCTTGAGCGGCAGGAGGAGAACCAAGAGCAGCCAGCAACAGGGGCTGCTGACCGAACTGACCCCGCGGCCCGGCCGCGGGTAGAGAGACCAGAAGAGACACAGCAAGGTCCCGCTGCCGAGCAGCGGGTTGAGATAGTTGACGAGATGGTGCAAGACCTGCAGAGCCACGCGCAGCCGGACGCTGCGCAGGGTAGCGCGCCCTTGGTGCCGCCTACCCAGCAGGGCACTTCATCCACTGCACCGAGCTCCCCGCCGGTGAAAAAGACCAAGATTACAACGAGCCATGCAATCAAGAAGGAGGCTGTCGAGAAGAAGGCCAAGATTACGGCGAGCCCTCCAGCCAAGAAGGAGGCCGCCGAGAAGAAGGCCGCCGACAAGAAAATTGTCGAGAAGAAGGCTTCCGAGAAGCAGGCCTCTGAGAAGCAAACTGGCCAGCCTGACGCCAACGTCCGCAGGAATCCTCCTCGTGGCGCTGCGCAAGACTCTGCCACGATGCCGCCGCCCCAACCAACTGTAAAACCTGTTGCCAAGGCCGGGCATCTCATTATTGGCGATTCCGGCGCGGCCGCTGACGCCGCCGCTGGATCAAGTTTGCCAGACCCGCCTTCCTATCCGCCTTACTTGGTGAACATGAGCAAGCAGCACAACATCCCGATAACTGCTGCCGAGAAGAAACTTGCTATTAGGAAGGGCAAGCAGGCCACGGCTGTGGATTCCAAGCCGCCAGCCAGGAACAAGGACAGATCCCTCTCGATTTACTTGCGCGAGGTCCAGGAGGCCGAGGTGACGTCCAGGGGGCTCGAGGAGATGATTGACCGGGTAGGCTTCATCGATGCCGAATGGAACAGCGACATCCTTGGCAATAAAACCTGGCAAAGCTTGGCTCTGGGCGATTTGGATCATATGCGCATCGACTGGAATAAGGCGGACATGGGCTACAATCCCATGACCATCTCGTCCAAGACCAGCACGCTCGCCGCCAAGTTGTTCGTCCACCTCAAGGCCGCAGAAGACATCGAACAAGCTTATGCAGTAAGTTTCGCTCACCCAATTCGAGTTGCATTTTTCTTTTCTTCTACTCTTCTCCTTCTTCTTATCCATCACTCAGTCCCCGAGATTTTGGCCGAGTAGACGGATACTCAACCGAGTTGCCATCTTCTCGGGTTGAATCTTCCCGATTTGTGTGTGATCCATATTCTTTCTGCTTCTCAGAATAGCCTCTTGAAGAGAACAAACTTGTTCCGGCGATTGCTCTGGAACCACAGCATCGCTAGAAGGCGCCTTGAGGCCCTCGAAATGGAGCGCAAGACCGATGAAGCGACGGAGAAGGAGGTCATGGATCGCACCCTCCAGATCTTCGAGATTGAAAGTAAGATTTTAGCTACGCGGTTCCTGCGTTTTGTGTTTACGCCTGCTTCTGCTTTCTGCTGTAATCGATTCCTTTCTGCAGGCAAGTTTAAGACCTTGGTAGAGGAGCATGCTGTAATCGATTCCTTTCCGCGTCTTTGTTGAGAGCGGACAAACTACAATTAAGAGGCTGGAAGGTGAGTTGGTGTTTTTCTCGGCTTGTTTTCCTTCCTCCCATCTTTGCTACTCTGTTGATCGTGTATTGCTCTTCACAGAAGACCATAAGAAGTTTGTCGAGGAGCATCTAGACTGCCTTAAACCCGCCGAGGTGCAGCAGCAGTTGGCTAGCCAGGCTGTGGAGCTGAAGAAGGAATACACCACCGAGTTGGAACCTCTCCAACTCCAACTGCGAACCGCTCTCCAAAAAGCCGTTGATATAGCTGCCGAGAAGAACAAAATAATAGCCGAGAAGAAGAAGTTTGAAGCAACTGCCAAGGCCAAGAAGCGGGCTCTCGAGCTGGAGTGCGACACGCTGAGGAAGAGCAACTCGGATCTCATGCTCCAGCTGGCCCAGTTCCGCAGGGTGGAAGAGAGGCATGTTGCCCACGAGGAATCATGGGAGAAGACACTGCAGTTGCTACTCTGCGAGCTGAACAGTAAGTACCCGCTTCCCTGCGCTTCGCTGTTCCTTTTGCTTCTCTGCTGCCTGATTCGCTTCTCTTCTCGGCACTGTTCCAAATATCATCCGATATGCCGATTTATCAGCCGATTTATCGCTTATCGGGTAGTGACCGATATGATAAATGAATATCGGTGGAGTTTATCATTCGGGCCATTTTATCGGTCTTACAAGCGGTTTATCGGTCGATATGCCGATAAATCGGCCGATATATCGATTTTCCAGCACTGGAACATATGATAGATGACATTCATCATAGAATTTTTTAGAATTATTGAATAAAATATATGTATATATCATCATTTAGAGTTTTTAATGCCAATATGATATATTTGAATATCATATTTTAGTGCTACAATTTGGGATTTACAAGAAAAAGGGCCGATAAACAGTCGACCGATAAAATCGATTTATCGGCCGATAAGCCGACATATCCCTTATCATGGGCCGACCGATAAGTTAACGATAAGCGATATCCTGAACATTGCTTCTCGGTCTCTGTTTCTAATCTCTTTGATAGCTTTTTCAGAAATCTTCCCCGACCTAAGCTCTGCCTGCAAACCTGCTCTTTCAAATGCCCAAGCAGCTCGCACCGAGAAGGGCCAGCCCATGGATACTAAAGCTTCGATTGAAGACTGCTTCACGAACATGCAGGGGCAGCTCCAGCGCCTAAGGGGCGTGGGCACCGATCTGGTGCGCACTGCCTTCAAGCTCCATGACTTGTTCTGGCCTCGGGACACTGCGCCATCAACCATTCGCGGACTTGCCGAGAAGCTGAACGGTGTCAAGGCCGAGCTGAAGAAGTGGCGAGCATCCGGAGCTCGGGCAGGCGCTGATATGCTGCTCCTCTTCGTCTGCAGCTGGTACGACAATCTGGATCTCAACCTTATCCTCGAGATGCGCCGGGATTCGAGGTGGGAGAAGGATACCGACTGCATGGCTCGCCGCCAGTTGGTTGCGTACGAGATTGCATCCTACGCGGATACCGCGGGCTACATCGACGGCGTCACCGAGCCCGACACGGATGTGGATGGCGAGGGCGATGACGAGGATGAGGATGACGACGAGGAGGCCACCGAGTCTGAAGGCCTGAGCTGCTTCGACAGTGCTAACAACAAGAGCGGGAAGGGGAAGGCCGCGGTCGTCGCGGATAGCGAAGATGAGGCCGAGAGCGAGAAGATGGTTATCGACACCGCGGCGCTCGAATTCGGCACTTCATCAGGTGCTGCCCTCGACGACACGGCGCTACTCCGCACCCAAACTGCTGCCTCCACCTCGGCAACGGACGTCATCTCGGTGGCCACGGCCGCCTCTGATCAGGCTGCCACCAACCCAGAAGTTGATGCGGCGAAGACTGACGCCACCAACTCTGAAGCTGACACTGCCAAGGCCACCTCCGAGACTGATGCCGCCAGGACCAATACCGAAGCTGATGTCGCCAAGGCCAACATCGAGGATGCTGCTACCTCGACCTGATCACCTCTTGCAACTTTATCCTTAAAACTCTTATCAGATCCCCGGGATGCCGGGTGCAGATGTATCGAAACAATTATGTTTGTCGCTTGCTACTCAGTTTTATTCACGTTCGATTTTTAACTTAGTCAATTTGAGCAGCCTTGGCTCGATGCCGGGTTGCGTTATCATGCAAGTCCCCGAGTTTCATTTCTTATTCGCTCATCCTTTTTATCTCACCTCTTACCCGCAACTTGTTGCTTTTTTGGTATTCGAGTCACAAGACTTCAAAGTTGGAGTTGCAAATACTTAGCCACTTAGAAACACTCATAATAACGCAGCCCACCACTTAGCCGAAAAGAAGTTAACAAAAAACAACAGTAAGGGACTCCCTACTCGGTTCCTGCGATCTTTCTTTCCTTAGTAATTTTTCTTGTGCTCATTGACCTTTTGCTTGTTCTCTTGCTTGCCATGAAGCCGGGTTTCGGACAGCAGCAGAGTCGAAGAGTTGGCATGTAGGTTTAAACACAATACCAAATGTACTCATGAAATTTTAAGCAGAGCAACCGAGTGGGCAAAAGCGAAGCCGGGTAGAAACACACAGAGCAATTTTGGACGAGGGCAGTCCTCGAGCTCAATTTCAGATTGCAGAGTAGAATTTTAACTCGGATAAGAGAGTACATACACATCTTTGCTCACGAATGAAAGCGACGAAGTAGGGCGACATTCCAGGGGCGCTTGGATTCCTCTCCAGTTTTATCTGCCCTGTTCTTCTGTGATGGACGCACGTCCACGAGATAATAGGCATCATTGTGCAGCGCTTTGCTCACAATAAATGGCCCTTCCCATGGAGGAGACAATTTGTACATCCCGGCTGTGCGTTGCACAAGCCTAAGGACCATGTCTCCTTCTCGGAAGACCCTTGGGTTCACCTTTCGGCTATGATAACGCCGCAGGTTTTGCTGGTAGATAGCTGAACGTGACAGAGTAAGCTCTCTTGCTTCTTCGAGCAGGTCAACGTCATCTTCTCGAGCTTCTCTCGCCTCCACCTCAGTGTAGAGGGTTACTCGGGGGGAGTCATGCTCTAAGTCTATTGGCAACACGGCCTCAGCCCCGTATACCAAGAAGAATGGCGTGTAGCCGGTTGACCGGTTAGGGGTAGTCCTTAGACTTCACAACACCGCTGGCAACTCGTCTAACCAACACCCAGGTGTTTTCAGCAGTGGCTCAATCAGCCTTGGCTTTAAGCCTGCTAGCACCATGCCGTTTGCTCTTTCCACTTGCCCATTGGAGGCAGGATGCGCAACAGATGCAACATCTAGTCGGATATGCTTATCTCTGCAGAACCGCACCATTGCTCCCTCAGCAAAATTTGTACCGTTATCCGTGATGATGTTGTGCGGGTAGCCGTATCTCAGGATCACATCCTTTAAGAATTTCACGGCTGTAGCTCCATCGCACTTCCGAATAGGCTTCACTTCAATCCATTTGGTGAACTTGTCCACCATGACTAAGATGTGTGTCATGTTGCCTTTAGCTGGCTTGAAGGGGCCGACCATATGCAAGCACCAAACAGCAAAAGGCCAAGTGATGGGAATGGTTTTCAACTCGGAAGCCGGCATGTGGATCTTACTCGCGAACATCTGACAGCCGTTGCACTTCCTCACGATGTCTTCAGCTTGCTGCAGAGCTGTGAGCCAGTAGAAGCCATGCCGAAAAGCCTTCTTGACCAATGCCCGAGAAGAGGCGTGGTGCCCGCATTCTCCTTGGTGTATCTCCAACAGAATTTCTCCTCCTTCTTCTGGGTCCACACAGCGTTGCAGCACGCCGGTGGCACTTCTTTTGTGCAGCACATCTCTGAATATGGTGTAGCCCTTGGATCTTCTCTGAATCTGCCTTGTGATCACCTCATCTTCTGGCAGAGTGCCGTCCTTTAGAAAGGATAATATGGGCATGGCCCAACTCGGTGTCTCTCGTGTAGAAAACACTGGTTCGTCCACTTCCATCGGGATAGGCACCTCTGGCTGCTCTTTAGGGTTGGGAGCACTTCTCTGAAGCCCTGAACGATTGGCAAGGACCTCCTCAATAAATGCGACAGTCCCCGGGTTGAGGACATCAGTCCCCGAGTATGGAGTGGCAGTCTCCGAGTAGGGAGTGGCAGTCCCCGAGTAAGGAGTGGCAGTCCACAAGTAGGGAGTGGCAGTCCCCGGGTTCTCTGTTGCATTCTCCCAGTCAATCTACATGGGAACGGATTCTTCACTTGGCAGAGAAGGAACAAATATGGATTCCGAGTTGGGAGATGGCTTGATGGATGGCTTCCTCAAGTGCTCCAAGGCAATCCCCGCCGGGATGGACTGCCGAGAAGATCCCAACTTGGACAGCTCGTCTGCTGCTTCATTCTCTGCTCGGTGAATATGCTGGAACTCGCAGCCTTCGAAGAATCCAGTCATAGACTGTACCAGGAAGCGGTATGATGCCATGTTGGCATCCAGAGCATCCCAAGTGCCAGAGACTTGCTGCACCACCAGATCTGAATCGCCATAGCATATGATGCGCTGCACGCCAACCTCCTTGGCTACTCGCAAGCTGTGCACCACGGCTTCATACTCTGCAACATTGTTGGACGCCTTGAAATGAATCTGTAGCACGTACTTGAGTTGATCTCGCTTGGGTGACGTAAGCACTACGCCAGCACCAAGGCCTTCCTTCACCTTTGATCCATCAAAGTGCATCTTCCAGTAATTGGAAACTGGAGCAGGAGGTTCGTACTGCACCTCGGCCCAGTCCACCAGAAATTATGCCAGGATTTGAGACTTGATGGCTTATCTTCTCGCATACGCGGGAGCGTACGCGGCCAGCTCAATTGCCCACTTGGCTACTCTACCACTCGCCTCCTTGTTGCCCATGATATCCGAGATGGGAGCAGAGCTCACAACAGTGATAGGATGCTCTTGGAAATAATGATTCAGCTTCTTGGCGCCCAGGTACACGCCATAGGTCATCTTCTGGTAATGCGGGTAGTTCTGCTTGGAGCTGGACAGCACTTCACTAAGGTAGTATACTGGGCGCTGCACACTTTTGCCTTCTTCTTCTCGCTCCACCACAATCACCACACTGACCACTCGGTTGGTAGCAGCAATGTACAGCAGCATTGGCTCCTTGGGTAGCGGACTAGCCAAGATGGGAGCGCTACCCAGCATTGCCTTCAGCTCATTGAATGCCACGTCCGCTTGCGGAGTCCAGACGAACTTGTCACTTTTCTTCATCAACTGGTACAGAGGCAGGGCCTTCTCGCCCATTCGGCCCAGGAAACGACTCAGAGATGCCAAACAACCAGTGAACTTCTGCACATCCTTCAGGGATCTCGGCAAAGACATGCTCTCAATAGCTTTTATCTTTGAGGGATTGGCCTCAATGCCCCGACTAGACACCAGGAATCCGAGTAGCTTGCCAGCCGGGACGCCAAAGGTGCATTTACTCGGGTTCAGCTTCATTTTATACTTACGCAAGTTAGCGAAGGTTTCCTCAAGATCGGCAAGCAGAGTTTGTGTTTTATTCGTTTTGATGACAATGTCGTCTACGTACACCTGCACATTCTTGCCGAGCTGGTTGTGCAAGCATTTCTGCATGCACCGCTGATAAGTAGCACCCGCATTCCGCAACCCGAAACACATGACACGATAGCAATAAGCCCCGTACGGGGTAATGAAGGTTGTCTTTATTTGATCAGCAGGATTGAGAGCTATCTGGTGAAAACCAGAGTAGGCATCTATGAAAGACAGCAGTTCACAACCAGCAGTGGAATCGATCACCTGATCGATGCGAGGTAGCGGGAAAGGATCCTTGGGGCATGCTTTGTTCAAGTCGGTGTAGTCGATACACATGCGCCATGCAGTAGCAGCCTTGGGGTCCTCCTTCTTCTTCTCGACCATGACCGGGTTGGCTAGCCAATCCGGGTGCAGCACCTCCATGATGAAATTGCTTATTAGCAGCTTGGTGATCTGGTCACCAATGGCCTTCCTTCTCTCATCTCCGAAACGGCGCATAGCCTGCTTCACTGGTTTGGCGTCAGGACGCACATGTAACGAGTGCTCAACCAACTCCCTCGGGACTCCCGGTAAATCTTCATTGGACCAGGCGAACACGTCCCGATTCTCACGGAGGAAGTGGATGAGCTTGCTTTCCTATTTCTCCGCCAACCCGGAGCCAATGATTGCTACGCGGTCGGGGAACTCAGGGTCGACCTGGACCTTCTTTGTCTCTTGAGATGCCTGGAACGCGGTCTCGTGCTGGGTACTCGGCACGCCCTGCGCACCAGCTTGCGCGCATTGCGCCATAGCCACCACCTCGTACATCTTTTTCTTCTCGGCAGCAATTACCATGGACTCTGCCAACTGAGAACCAGCAGAGGCACACTCCATGGACTTCTTGTAATCACCAGAGATGGTAATCACGCCATTGGGACCAGGGATCTTCATCTTCAGATATGCAGTGTGGGTAGAGGCCATGAACTTGCTCAGAGCAGGCCTGCCGAGTAGAGCGTGATAGGGGCTCTGATGATCAACCACCTCGAACTGCAGGCTCTCTGTGCGGCAGTTCTCCCTGGTGCCGAATAGCACATCTATCCACACTCGGCCAATCGGGTTGCACGAGACTCCCGGCACAATGCCATGGAAAGTGGTCTTGCTGGGTAGCAGCATGTTCTCGGCCAGACCAAGCTTCTCGAGTGTGTCTCTGTACACAATGTTGATGCTGCTGTCGTTGTCGATCAGCACCTTGCTGAACCTCACATTCTTCTCGGGACCCAAGAAGGTAGGATCCAACACCAAAGCGTAGCTACCCGGGTTGGGCATCACCTTGGGATGATCTACTCGGGACCATGTGATCTCTTGGTTGGACCAATGCATATAGTGAGGAACAGCAGGGATCACGGCATTGACCTCCATGGCACGCCTGTGCTGTGACTGCTGGTCGACAGGCTCAGAAGTGAAGATCATGTAGCTCTCGTGGTGTTCTTGGTATTGGTTGCGGCCTCCACCCTCATTGTTGTTGTTGTTGTTGCCCTGGTAGTTGTTGTTGCCTCTGTTGTTGTTGCGGTTGTGGTTGTTGTTGTTGTTGCGGTAGCCCTCATTGTTGAAGTGACGGTTGGCTCCTAAAGCCACTTGGTTTACGTTTCTCTTCTCGGAAACACTGGAGGCCGAGCTGCGGGTGCGCGAGCAGGCTGCACATTGGCATTTGCAGCTGGCAGAGGAGGAGGAGGAGGCAAGCCTTCATTCCTGATCAGATCCCACCACTCGCACTGTCGGGTAGTGTGGTTAGCAGGCCTCGAGGGGTGCTGAGTATGGAAACTGCATGGGCCATCCCTCATGTCGTCGAAGACAAACTTCCTTGTCTGCTCCGAGTTGCCGCTACCCGACTGAGGAGCGCGGTATGGTTTCTTGTTGCCTTGGCCCTGGTTCTGGTTCTGCCCGTAGGCTCCAGCAGGTTTTTGCCTTTGGCTGCCCCCAGCTCCAACAGCCACTGCATTCACCTCCTCAGGGTCATACCGAGTATCTATTCGGTCACCCCTGCGCTTGTTGCGGAACTCGTTGCGCTTGTTGCTGTTGAAGTTTCTTCTCGGCTCGGAGGAATCCATCAGGGGCTGAGTAGGGTCACCGAGTGCGTACTGATCCGCGATCTTGATGGTCTCCGCCATAGTGTTTGGCATCTCCCTCTGCAACCTTTGCCACAGCATACTGCCATGTCTGCAGCCCTGCGCAAACCAAGTGATGGCCTGGGCTTCATTCACACCTTCACAGGTGTTCCGCAATGTGCTCCACCGAGTAAGGTACTCGCGGTCCGTCTCGTCTTCCCGCTGCCTGCAAGCTGACAGCTGTTGTGGCCTATTCGGCCTCTTGTAAGTGCTGGTGAAGTTGCTGATGAAGGCTTCCGAGAAGTCCAGCCAGCAATTGATGCTGTTCTTGGGCAAGTTGTTGAGCCAAGTGCGAGCTGGACCCTCTAGCATCTGCGGAACGTACCGCACTGCCCATCTCCGGTTGCCGTTCGCGATATGAACCGCGGTGACATAGTCATTGAGCCAATCCTCTGGTTTGGTGCTGCCATTGTAGCTCTTGGTGCCCCTGGCCAGCTGGAAGTTCTTCACGGACGGCTCGTTCATGATGCGCGGGCCAAAGCACTCGGGGCCAGGAGGCCCCGTGTTCTCGAGCCGTGCCGACAAGCTGATCCGGTCCAGCTGGTGCCTTGCATCTCCAGGCGCCAGCACGCGCTCGCCCACACGATCCAGGATGTCATACCCAGCCAACCCCATGGCCGAGTAGCCATCATCATATCTGTCCACCTGCACAGCTGCAGGCGGCTCCACCGGGTTGGCGGCTGACGCCACTGCACGCGGCTGCTGCTGCTGCCGAGTAGGCTGAGCAACTGGATGCTGAGAAGGGCCTGGGCGCTCTCCATCTCGGGCCTGGCTTTGAGCTTTATGGGCTTGAAAGCCTGCTCCTGCATTGTTGTGTTTCTGACCGGACTGTCGCGGCACAGCGAGCTGTTTTGCGGCGACAGCCGGGTCGTACACCTGCATCTACCTACCCTTGCCGGAATGCCCACTCCGGCTTCTCTCGCGGCTAGGATGCGGTGATGAAGCCTGATCGTTAGATCTAGCCACGTGCGAGTGCACCACTTGAGAAGCTCCAGCACCCGGGTTGGCTTTCCGGAACTCCTCATTCTACCTAGCAGCCTCTAGCACCATCTCGTTCAGCCTCTCCTGCTGCCTAACGCGCGCGTCGCCAGCTAGATGCGGCAACTCGGCAGCTACAGCCTCAGCAGCTCTAAGTGTTTTGGCGGGGGTGCTGTATCTGGGTCTAGTGGAGGTGTTTGCGGTAGCAGACTGACTGGGAGCCTCTACAACCGTTGCCATCTCGGCGCCTAGGTTGCGACGCGTAGCACCTACTTTGCTAGCTCTCCTAACAACCGGTGTAAAACCGTGAGCCTTGTTGTACTCAATCTGATCTAGGCTAAGCTCTAGCCTAATCTTCTCCAACTCCGCCTGTTCAGCGAGCAGCTTCTGGCGCTGCCGGTCGAGCTGCGCCTTCATGGTCAGGAGCTCGAGATCGGTGGGAGGCGGCATACCCGTCCGCGCAGCAGACGCAGGGATTGTCGGAGTAGTGGAGAGCGGAAGGTTGCACTCCTTCTCGTAAGGCTTGTGCGTCTTCCCGCCAGCACTCGGGCCAGCGAGATCCTCGATGACGGCCGCAGCGGTAGCAGCCGCGCCCTTCCCGGCGTCAGCAGCAGGGCCGGTCATCATCACCTCCGCGACGTTCGCAGAGCGGCTCAACGGCCTCCCGCGTGCGGCGATGACGGCAGGTGGATCTTCCGCGACATGCACCAGCTCGGGGTACTCGCGGTCGATGATGGTGGCGATGTAGACGAGGTGCGCGCCGAAAGAAAGCACCGAGCCGCCCTCCGGCATGGCCCTGCCGCCAAAATCGCCGGCGTTGTCGGTGACGAAGTCGAAGGAGCCGAATCTGTGGACAAGGCCACAGACCACGCGCTCTCCGGTAGCAGAAATCGATCCCGTCCGAACGGTAACTCCAGCCAGCGCCGCTGGTTGCCCCACGGTGGGCGCCAACTGTCGTGGTGGTGTCACGGCAGATGCCATAGGATGGCTAAAGTTGTGGGGACGATGGACGCTGGAGGCGCTCGGGGAGGGATCACGCGACGAGTGGCCGCGTGAAGTATGAAGCAAGCACTGCAAACAACACGATCTACCCAGGTTCAGGGCCCTCGTGAGGAGGTAAAACCCCTACTCCTGCCTTTCGCTCTGTATATTAGTGTCTCTCCGAGTAGCCACAGTACAAATGTTCTTGCTACCGAGTAGCCACCCTTCTCTCTACGTGATGAATTAGGTCAAGAATCTGTGCCCAGTGTGTGATCCCTCGCGCAGGAGGGGGCAGGGCACCTTATATACTCGATGCCGAGCCGGATACAGCCAAATACAAACAGATGTCGACATTGTGTGCACACCGTCCTTCTTCCGAGCTCCCGCTGACAGCTTTGGCTTCTAAGTTTGTCTGGTGCGGAAAGTCGTTGGGCAAAACCAAGTAACCGATCTGTTATCACTGCCACGAACACAGAGTAGGTCCCCCCTATCCTGCGACGCCCTGCTGCCACACTGTCGCTGTCAGGCACGCCGTCCTCAGATGAACAGTGCCGCGAACAGTGCCAAAGTACGGACCCGGGATACGCGGGATTCTGTGTCAGAACGGCTCCTTTGACTTCTGGCCCGAGTAGGATCCCGCCATTTCTACTCGGGCCAACTCTTCTACTCGGAGGAACGTGACTTCCTTGATTTGTCCTTCTGGCCATTTATGTGTAGGACCGAGTAGCAGTCGACCGGGTAGCAAGTACCGGGTAGCCGGCTACTCGGCCAAACATCCCTTCTGATCTTGCCCTTAGCACTTGCCTTTACCCTACTCGGGGGTAACCCCCCGACATTACATGTGATGTCTGTGATGTCAATCCTTTTATGCATCTTGTTTTGCTTAGATATCGACGGTAGCATTATAAGATGATCCCTATCATTTAATATCAAGATAATAATGTGTTCTTCCTTAAGTATGCACCGTTAAGAAAGTTCGTCGTTTCGAGACACCACGTGATGATCGGGTGTGATAGACTCAACGTTCGCATACAACGGGTGTTGTCAAGCCTTGCATGTACAGACATGGCCTTGAAACACACGCAATACTACGTTTCTACTTGGCGAGCCTAGCATGTAAAGACATGGCCTCGGAACACGAAACCTAAAGGTAAAGCATGAGTCATATGGTGATATGATGAACATGTCGATGTTCGCCTTTGAAGCTACATCATCTCACATGATGATAGGTTTTGGTGTAGTAAATTTGGTTCGTGTAATCACTAAAAACGACTAAGAGGGATGTTGTTTTTGAGTGAGAGTTCATGGTATAATTTTGAATTAACTTGAACTTATTTATCATGAACAACCAATCAAAGTGAATTTGCACAAATTGTAGTATTCATTGGCATCCACATAACTACCTTACCCTTAGATTGTTAATTGAGATATAACTGTTATGATCTGGCAAAAATCCTTTAAGATTGGTACCGTATTAGTGAAATTTAAAATTGAGTCCTATTGTAGATTTTCGGTATTTTCTACCTAGCTCCATATGATTAATTATTGATTGATCTAGAGAGCAACCAATTCCTACTTACAATCCAGAGTCATGGTTTCTTCCATATTACTTTATCTTCAAAAGAATGTTTTGTTGATCAAGATGATTTAGGAACTGAAAATAATTATTTCAGAAACAATCAAGTGAAAGATATATTGATATCTAGAAACTTATTTGTGGTAACATGACTGAGTATAATTTAGCGTGACAATGTATGCTTATATTATTTGAATATATGCAATCATTGAAGACGCTAGTCGTTTGAATATTCCAAGAAGTTGGGCGCTAAAATTATCCTCTAAATTCCTTCCTTCGAGCTATAGTAGCTTAATCATAAAATTTTTATGATGGGATGAATTAAAAGTATAGGTAAAGTCGTTTACCTTACTTGGAGATTTCTAAGAGTAGAATCTAGAAGAATACTATTGATATGGTGATATTAGTAGAACAATAAAACTCAAAGTATGACTCAATGGGTGATAGTATATGACTAACACGCCAAAGAAAATGTGCTAGTACGACTAGCATTGTTTGATGTTGAATGATTCTTCTGTAAAGGAAAAGGAATATTGAAAATAGAATTACAAAAATATATATGGCCGAAAAGGAATATAACTGGAAATGTCCAGCTCAGGAGTATATGCTTGATATACAAGTTATAGATGTATTACTAGTTAACAATTTATTTTTGGGTATTTTTATACCACATTGGTTGGTATGAGTTGTCATACAAAGCAACACAATGCAAGAAATACAAGGGTCTAAAAGAAACTAGTAAGAGATGTGGGATCGATTATGACATGAACAGTAATAAAGTGTTATTATGTTCATTGTCGTATCGAACCAAACATTCAAGATTTATTTTAAGAACTTAATAAGTTGTTATTTTATTATGGTATTATGTGAGATCAAATGAGATTGTTCAAACTATGACCATATTCCATAATTGATGGATATGTTAATATAAATCATGTTGGTAAAGTAAACATCTATAAGACTAAATGCTAAACGTTGCAAGACATAAAAGAGTTTCACTTAAATTGTGACACCACCATTTTAGTTCATATCAGAAAAAAACATGAAGTAACTCCATATGGATGGACTTCCGGAGTCATTTTGTTTTGAATAAATTGACGCTTGTGAGACCTCTTCCAAAAGATGACTAAGAATTCCGTTCATAGGCCAAAGTAGAATGGACGACTAATTTAATGGAGATTGTACGTGTTGATGTATATAGTCCATTATGTGTAGTCATGTATGGTGGATTAATTTTTCCTTCATAAGATTATGTCGATGATTTGAGTAGATATGTGAGTATATCTATTTAAAGAGAACAGAGTTTGACATTTTTTGAATTGGTTCAAATTATTGTTTGTACGAAGTAAAAATCATTGTAACAAGATAATCAACTATTTATGATTGGATCATAAAGGATAAGGTTTTGAGTTACAAGTTTAGCAAAAGATCTGAGGAGTTGCAGAATTGTTCTACAACTTATACTTCTCGAATACCCCACATTAGTTTAGAGTATTCAAGAAACAAAATCAAACCTTGTTGGACATGGTAAGATTAATAAAAATGCCATTATAATTTTTTAGTTTATACATTAGTGACAACCGCTTTTTCACTGAAAAGAGCACCATCATGATCCGTTGAAATTGACAACATATAAGATATGGTTTGGGTAGTGACCCGAATTGTCAATTTCTTAAGTTTTGGTATGCTTAGCATGTGTAAAATGTTTACAACCAAAATAGTATAAATATATGTTAATAAGGTTATCCCAAATAAAACATTGGGTATTTCTCCTATCACCAAACCAAAAGACAAATGTTGATTGTCAGAAAGGGTTGATTTCTCGAGAAAGTAGTTCTTGCGAAACACGTGAGTGGAAGCGCGGTACAAACTCAACGAGATTAGAGAATCTTCGTTATCATGTCAAGAGTAGCGCAGCACAGGAAGTTGTTCCGGGGTTTGCTATTTTGACAAACTAGAAGACACTATGTGTTGTAGATACTTCGGATGAGTTTGCGTGCTGAACCACAAAAGTCCTAAAACTTTGTACTTAGACCAACTTGTGGTTTAAGAGTAAAGTGTTATTTTGACAACAAAAGGCCCTGGACCTTATAAAGGAAGCAAATGATGGGCCCATGACTTCGTAAAATTGACTATGAGTCATTATATCCGCCATAGTATCCTTGTATGAATATCAAGTATGTGACTTGGTAGTCCTTTCAATAGGCTTGATGCCTAACGATAGCAAAATGGTCTATATAGGGAAAAAGACATGGATTTTTACATCCTTTGAAAGTTGTACTTATCGAAAAAGTTGTTTTCGACAAAGTTCAAAGAGTTGACTACTACAAGATTTTGATCGTCCGTAGTGATGCTTTAGTCTTTGCGGATAGTTCTATCAAAAGTTACATATTATGATATGGCATATGAATAACAAAACCAACTCTCCTCACGAGGAAGTTTGATCTAGGATGTGTACTTGACACAGTCTGAGAGTTTTATAAAATTCAAAAGGTTGCTAGAAAGGTATGCACACTTCAATGGTTGAAGTGAGCATAACGAAGTTGACATCTTTACCTTAATGAAGTTATCAAAAGAGTTTGATTCCATAATGAACGAGAAAGATGCTTGTAGAGTTACAAGAAATTAAGTGGGAACGCTATGAGATATTTCCAATACTTTATGTACATAACATATGGTTGATTGGAAAATATGTATTTTAAATTAACACGGTTAAGATTTTCTTATTGATGAAAGGCTTAGAAGATATTGGGCATCGATATCTATAAGAGATGGATTGAAGCGCCTGATATGATCGAAGCCAAATTATATAGATGAAATATTGAAGTAAGTCAATATCGAAATGCCAAGAAGGAGTTCTTGTCACATGGAAAATAATTGAGCAAGATTCAAGTGTTTTGACACATGATGAGCATCATTGAAATTGAGATTTCTAGGTCATGTTTCCATGCTATGTACACAACCAGATAAGTCCTATGCTATAAAATGTTATAGCAGGATAATTCATATGATGATTAGACAACAGTGGGAGAGATCCTTGTGTCATTTTAGAAATGATAAGGATATGTTTTCCTATGTAGTAATGAAAAAATGTTAGTTGTCATATGTTACACTAATAGTCTTGTCATATATACAAATGAATTTATCTCAATTAAAATATGTGATGTAGGGTAGCACAATAAGCTGGAAGAAAGTTCCATGCTGGATTTGAAAGAGTTTCAAAATTAAAATATTGTGACAGATACAACAACAAAGGATAAAGTATATCGTTGTGTTGACAACTGATCATATGCGTATTTTGTGTCAAGGAGTTCTTTATTGAACTTGGTGAATTTCCAAGAATGCTAACACTATGAAGCTACATTTCACAATGTTAGTGACATTGGTTTCCTCCCGCAACAGTCGCCATCCATAGCAGCAGCTAGCTAGTATGTAGATCATATTTTGTAATCTTGATCTTAAATAATCAATGAAAATCGTATCTCCGCTTCTTCCCATAAATTGTATCCTTATATTGTTACTGAAGTTGGCTTAAAATCATCAATTTGGCAAACAAAAAAAATGCAGATAGATTATCACCATGAAGATAGACTGATCACCACTAAGCACGATATGTCTCATTAAAAAAATTATATTTAACTGCCTAGACAAGTCTTCGAAGAATATAAATTATATAACAAAGTCTTGTACATATAAATGAATAAAATACTTTTTTTAATTATTAATAAAAGACGAGTACTCTTTCATTCTTTAGTACTTATGATCCTGAAATACCTGGTACTCGTAGTTGCGGCTGACCTTTTAGAAGATAAGCTTCATATAGTGTGGATTCACCTACACCCTGATGATGACGAAGCGACCCTGAAGGGAAAGGTGCACGAATGTGCATAATTCAATTCAGTTCCGAGTGAACTCGATATTCAAGTTTTTATGCGATATGGTTCAATAATTGATGACCCTCATGCATAGACGGGAATCACCAATCCTTGGCACCTTATACCCTTTTAATCTGTTAACATTGACAACCTGATCAAAATGACATGAACATTAAATAAGTAAACACTAAATGATTTTATTTTGAAAATTCGTGAATAAAATGATTACCGGTTTATCCAAATCTTGAGCATTTTCAATCATGTGCCCGAAGAACTGAGAGATCTCAAAGAACTCGTCAACATCCAATGGCCTTGATGCCTCCTTGTATATAGAAAAATTTAGCGCATTCTTTATGAAGTCGTGATCTCATATGGGTTCTCCAATAGGGATTTTAGCAAACGATACTTCCCATAATTTCGAATCTCTACACAAGCTAGTCAAAGAGACAAATCAAATGCTTGAAAAATATAAACTACTCAATGTGTAGGAAGAAAACAACCCAGACTCAGTAGCGTACCAGGCGGTTGAACAAATGGTCTGATAGCATTGTTTGCATGTGTAACTTGCACATTAAACCAACCATCATCTTCATTATATCTGAATTAGACAAAATGATCTTATTAGATGAGATAAGGTTCAAGTAGTCTTGTCTAGTGCGGTCCACATATAATAGTACTCGCTTCCGCTTTTCTAGTGTTAAACCCATATAGCAGTCTCATGTAGTGTCATTAATAATTTTTTAGATGATTCATTTAATCCATTATAAAAAATATGATGAGTAACCTCCTCCGTAAATCCTCGAACTACATTGTTTATAATAACATTAAAATATCTTTCAGCAGCTTGAGCAAGGCTTTCATTCTCCTTTTGAGAAAAATGTATTTAACAGTTCTAATAGATTTAAAATGAGGAGAAAACTTATGCATAAATATTTTAATAAGCCCCTTACATTTCATTATGGACTTGTTAGGAAAAGATTTGAACCAATCCTTTGATCTTCTTTCCAAAGAGAAATCAAATATTTTTAGTACAACAAACCACTTGGGTACTTCCTTAGGCTTAAATGGCTCACATAATTCATCAAGCATACTGATACGTGTCAAACGTATCTATATTTTCTGATGTTCCATGTTGTTTTCAAGCCAATTGCTACATATTTTCTATACACTTCATTGCGTTTTATGGATTTCCTGGAACTAACCTATTAACAAGATGCCATAGCGCCAGTTCCTATTTTTCTGCTGTTTTTTGGTTACAGAAAAGTTGTTCTGGAAATATTCTTGGAATTGGACGAAATGAAACCCAGGGGCCTATTTTTTGTCACGAACACGGAGACCGGTGAAGACCCGGAGGGGGCCACCAGGTGGCCACACCAAAGGGCGGCGCGTCCCCCCTTGGCCGCGCCACCAGGTGGTGTTGGCCCCTTGGGTGCCCACCGAAATCGCCCTTTCTCCCATATATACTTCTTCTCGGGAAAACCCTAAACACCCGAGCCTCCAGCCACGAAAAGTTTTGTAGCCACCGTCATCGTCAACCCTAGTTCGGGAGGGTTCTGAAGCTCTCCCGGCACCCTGACGGGACGGGAAAAAATCACCAGGGGCTCTACATCACCATACCTTCCTCGGAGTGATGCGTGAGTAGTTGATCCTTGGACTACGGGTCCATAGCATTAGCGAGATGGTTGTCTTCTCCTCTTTATGCTACCATGTTTAGATCTTGTGAGCTGCCTAACATGATCAAGATCATCCATCTGTAATGGTACATGTTGTGTTTGTTGGGATCCGATGAATATTGAATGCCATGTCAAGTTTATTATCAATCTATCATGCTTATGTTATTTATGATCTTGCATTCTCTCAGTTACTAGTAGATGCTCTGGCCAAGTTGATGCTTGTAACTCCAACAGGGAGTATTTATGCTCGATAGTGGGTTCATGACTCTCTTTCATCCGTGCTCGAGTGACAGAAACGTGACGGATGGGGGATGTGTTGTTGCCATTAGGGTGAAAATAATAATTCCTTTTCTAAGGATCATTTTATTTTTTACATTACGCACTTTACTTAATGCAATAATCTGTTGCTTGTAACTTGTACCCGAAGCCTGCTTGGATTACGTTCTAAGGGCGGATTATTAGTCATAGATGTAGTTGGATTGCGGTATATGTATTATTTTGTAATGCCCGCATGAATATCATAGTAATCATCATGTCTTGCATATGCACTGTGTCAATTGCCCAGCTGTAATTTGTTTACCAACATGTTATCTATCTTTAATGGAGAGACACCACTAGTGAACTGTGGAACCCGGTCCATTCTTGTACACTGATAATACAACCTATTGCAATCGTTGTTCTTTTTTACTCCAATCATTGTTCTCATTTCTTTCACTGCAAACAAACACCGTTTTCCTCACTATACGTCTAATCCTTTGTTTCAGAAAAAACGGTGATACTAACACCTTATTGTTTCGTTGGGGGCAAAGTATCTTGGTTGTGTTGTGTGAAGATTCCACGTGGCTGCTGAGCCTGGTAGTGCTTCCTGCCAACATCAGCTGCCAACAACCTTCAGAAGTGATTTCTTTCTCCTACTTGTGGATTAAACCTGGGTTTCTTCCTAAGGTAAAACTTGCTATTGGGCTCTTCATTCCTTCCTCTTGGGGTCTCCGAACGAGCAAACATCAAGCACTTTTTCTGGTGATGTTGCCGGGGAGGAAGAGGATTTCTGCAGGGGGAGTCTCACCTCCAATCTCTTTACTTTGTTTTTTTTGCTTAGTTTATTTTATCTTGTCTTGTTTGCTTCTTTATATCAAAAACACACAAAAAAATTAGTTCTTATTATAGTTGTTATTTTTGTTATCCTGTTTTTAATATTGCTAAAATGAGTAATCCTAAGAATACTAAGTTGTGTGACTTTACTAGCACAAACAAAAATGATTTTATGTGCACACCTATTTGCTCCACCTGCTCCTAATGCTGATTTATGAAATTAAGCTTGCCCTGTTAAATCTTGTTATGAAAGAGCAATTTTCTGGTGTTAGTACTGACGATGCTGCTGCCCACCTTAATAATGTTTTTGAAATTTGTGAGATTCAAAACTGTAAGAATATAGATGGAGATATTATTAAACTAAAATTGTTTCATTTCTCTTTGAGAGGAAGAGCTAAATAATGTTTGCTATCTTTGCCTACAAATAGTATTGATTCTTGGACTAAAGGTAAATATGCTTTCATTGGAAAAATTTATCCTCCTGCTAAGATTATTTCTCTTAGAAGTAGCATTATGAATTTTAAAAAATTTGATAATGATCATGTTGCTCAATATTGGGAAAAAATGAAATCTATAGTAAAGAATTGTCTCACTCATGGACTGACTACTTGGATATTCATCCAAACCTTCTGTAGGTTTGAGTTTTTCTTCAAGAAACTTTCTGGATTCGGCTGCTGGAGGAACCTTTATGTCCATCACTTTGGGTGCTGCAACAAATCTTCTTGGTGATATGATGATAAATTATTCTGGATGGCACACTGAGAGAAGTCCACAAGGTAAGAAGGTAAATTCTGTTGAAGAAACCTATTCCTTGAATGCTAGACTTGATACTATTATGTCTATGCTTGTGAATGTTAAAGCTAACATTGATCCAAATAATATTCCTTTAGCCTCTTTGGTTGCTCAAGAAGAGCATGTTGATGTGAACTTAATTAAAAACAATAATTTCAACAACAATGATTATAGGAATAATTTTGGTAGCTACAATTATAGGCCATATCCTTCTAATAATGGTAATGGTTATATTAATTCCTACAACAACAATAGAAGTGTACCCTCTAATATTGAAAAAAACATGCTTAAGGACTTTATTAGTACACAAACTACTTTTAATAAATCTGTTGAGGAAAAGTTTGGTAAATTTGATGTTCTTGCTTCTAAATTTGATAGCCTTGATCTTGATGTTTTTTCATGATCCTCAGCTATTTCCAAAAAAATTCTAGTTTTAAGTTTTTTTATTTGAGGAACGTAAGTGCCTCGGAAAAATTCGTCTTTATAGCCTGTTCTGGTTTTGACATATTCGGCCTTTTTACTTTGGATTCTCTCTTTTACTATGTTGAGTGGAGTTATTTTCTCCATAAAACATCAGTGGTTGTATCTCATGTTTAGAAGGTATTGATAATTCTTGTGTCCATGCAGAAAATGTGAGTTTTTGATTGTGCACTAACCCTCTAATGAGAATTACTTCGAGTTTGGTGTGAAGGATTTTTTCAAGGGTCAAGAGAACAGTATGATATAATGTGATCAATAAGAGTTAAAATTCAAAGCTTGGGGATGCCCCTGTGGTTCATCCCAGCAAATTCCAATAAGACTTAAGCGTCTAAGCTTGGGGATGCCAACTTATCAGGTCACTTCTAGTGAAAATATATTTTTGTTCGGTAACATCATATGGACTTTACTTGGGGCGTCTGTTTGCTTTTTTTATTTTCTTTTATTTTCTACAGTAAACTCGTTTGGACCCTAGAATTCTTGTGTGAGGGAGAGACACTCTCCGCTTTTTCATATGAATACTCGTATTCTTAATTTTTCGTCTAGCTATTACAACTCCTCTTTTTAGCTCCCATTTTTTATGCATCCCTTATTCAGAGTTGTTAGTTCTTGTAGAGTATTGTTACTCTCTTGTTTTATTGGTATATTATATGGAGAGTTTTTGTTTAAATAAAATGCTGGTGTTGGAAAGCAATAAAATATTTCATGCTTATAACGGTACAAAATTAAGCTTGTTTAGACTTTGGCTTAGACTTTACCATGTCATGCTAAATATTATTTTAATGCCTAGTAGTTATTGATGTAGAATGACTTGTATCAAACATTTGAGAGTGCTTAATGTGTCATTGAAACAAATCATGAGTTGTTTTTATCATATCAAAGCATAATATTTGGGAATTCTCCTTCGAATGCTTTATTTGGTTGACTTGGCACATTCTTACACCATGTTATGTCTACAAACCAGTCACCTCTAGCCTCTATGATCATTTTGTTTTTGACTTGTAATATCATTTATGCTATGGTCAATAAGGTTTTGTCGCTATGCATGATTATGGCCATGAGTGCTCTCTTAATTTTCCACTCACAGTCTTTTGCTAGCGTTGACCTATACTAAGTATGAGCTCTGCTCGTGCATCCAACTACCAAAAACCAAAAGTTTTCCAAATGTGTCCACCATACCTTCTTATATGTGGCATTTAACCTCCACTCCAACGTAAATTTCTCATGTGCTACCTTTAAACCTTCAAAATTATACTTGTTTTGTGCCCCTGTTTTAGCTCATGAGGATGAAGGTAGACGATCTTTATTTCACTTGTTGATTGGACTTTACACACCTGTACTATTGGCACGTCCACTTATCCAAATTGATAGAAGAGCTTGCAATAGGGTGCCCAGCCCCAAAATTGGTTACTACATATTCTCTTCTCTCTTTTTGCCCCTGATTTATCAGTTAAAGCATAATTGTGTAAACAAAAGAGAAGAAGGGTGATCTACTGACCCCAGTAGAAAGAACGTCCTTCAATGGGACCCGCTCTTGTAAAGTCTACTTTACTTGCGATGTACTGTATTTTTTGTTTGCTATTCGTTGACATAGACATCCACCTCTCTCAGTTTTTTTTCAATACCACTATTTTAATAAAATAAAAAGCACTAGCACATGAGTTAATCCCTGCTTCCCTCTACGAAGGGTCTTTCTTTTAATTTTATGTTGAGTCTTCATCTTCTAACTTTATGCACAATTAAGAGAGCAAAGTTTTTATTCTGAGTATAATGTGCATCAAACCCAAGATTCATTATTGACTGGTCATTATATGTTATTACTTGTTCTCAAATGACTTGTTTCTAGTCACCACTTGAACTTTGAAGATATTCTGGCATTTATGTTTTTCTGTCCTTTTAAGGACAAGCGGTTGACCACTAAGCTATGTTTTCTTTATGCTCGAAACAAGCATATATCTTCTAGTAAATCATTATTCGTGATCCTTTATTTGTGTTACTTTTCATGTTGCAACATGGTTGCTAAGTTTACGTTGTTGAAATTATATCTATCATGCTTATGTTTAGAGTACTTTGATCTCAGCTCAGAATTTCTTTTACAAATATGATGATCAAGATTATGTTGGTAGCATGTCACCTCAGAAATTATTTTATTTATTGTTTTACCTACTCAAGGACGAGTAGAACTAAGCTTGGGGATGCTTGATACGTCTCGAACGTTTCTATAATTTCTGATGTTCCATGTTGTTTTGATGCCAATTGCGACATGTTTTATATACACTTTATAGCATGTTTATGGATTTCCTGGGAATAATCTATTAACAAGATGCCACGGCACTAGTTCCTCTTTTTTTCGTTTCAGAAAACTTGCTCTGGAAATATTCTCGGAATTAGATGAAACAGAATCACAGGGACCTATTTTTATGTCATGTAGACGAAGTTCGGAGGAGTCCCGGAGGGGGCCACAAGGTGGCCACACCATAGGGCGGCGCGCTCCCCCTTGGTCGCGCCACAAGGTGTGTGGGCCCTCGGGCGCCCACCGACATTGCCCTTTCTACTATACATACTTATTCTCGGGAAAAACCTAAACACACGAGCGTCCTGATAACCCACAAGTATAGGGGGTGTATCGTAGTATTTTCGCTAAATAAGAGTGTCGAACCCAACGAGGAGCAGAAGGTGTTGACAAGCAGGTTGGATAGAGGATTCACTGTAAACACTAGTAAACGGGTTTTTGGTTGTTTTGGATGTAGTAGATAAATAAAGTGCAAGTAAATAAAGAGCAGTAAATAATATTGCAGGGAGTGGCCTAATCCTTTTGATAGCAAAGGACAAGCCGGTTGAGTCACTTATGACTACCAAACGTTCACGAGGGCACATGGGAATTTCGTCAAGTGCTTTCTCTTAGTTACGGTTGATTAATATCCATTGGTTCGTCAAGTGTTGTGTGGGTGAACCTATGATAATGCATCACCCAACTAGGACAAATACATACTTGTGATTATACCCCTCGCAAGCATCCGCAAATACAAGAAAGTAATTAATATAAATCTAACCACAGCCTTAAACTCTGAGACTCTACGATCCCTCGTGCATTGGTTTCCTAATGGTGGTTTAGGTTTCTGTTACTCCGGCAACACCACAATTAGTAGCCAAATACACAATGCATCCTCCTAGGCCCATAAAGGTGAAGTATCATGTTGTCAATGTTCACATGACACCACTAGAAGAATAGCACCAAAACTTAAATACCGAACCACGAGATATTACTTCAATATAACTTCACTACTAACATCATGACTTCTCCCATGTCCTCAAGAACTAAACGAACTACTCACAAGAAATCATATGGATCATAATCAGAGGTGATATAATGGATAATAAAAATTTGGTCATAAAGTGCTAACACCGATAAATCTCACAAGCATCAAGTACTAACAAGTAATCCACACCGGGAGAGAGATCTAATGTAAAACAACAATAGAGGCCCCTAATTGGCGGGATGACGGTGGATGATGAGGGTGATGGTGCTGGTGGTGATGATGATGCCGATCTTGATGATGCCCGGAGTGATGACGGTGACGATGGTGATGATTTCCCCACTCCGGGGAGGAATTTCCCTGGCATATTTCTCCCTGCCAAAGAGGTTTTCTCTCTAGGGTGTTTTCCGTCCCGAGACGGCGGCGAAATAATTCTTTGATGAAGGTATGGAGCTTAGGGTTCCCTGGGGGTCAAGTACGCAAAAGACATCTTCGAAAGGTGGGCCAGGGTGGCAACACCACCTGGCGGCACGGCCGGGGGGCGCGCCACCTGATGGTGTGGGCCCCTGGTGGCCCCCCTCTGGCTCCCCTTCTGGCTGGAGTCCTCCTATGAACTTCTAAGACACCTCCAGTCAGGGGCAAAGCCAGGAAATGTGGTCGCCGGTGTCAACACAAACAAAAAAGAGAAACTGTGTCTAAAATATACCACGAATATATATATGTATATAGCTGGTATTGCTAAAGGCACAACCGGTAAATTTTAACATTCATACAATGTATTTCTTTAATAAACTAACACAAATAAGAAACAATAATTGTCAATATATCATATCAAAATAAAGGTCCAACTACTAAAATAATTTCCTCTCTATTTCTTTTGGCCTCTATGATCTTTCATCTTGAGAAATCGGTCTATCACATCCTTACGTGGAGTTGAGTATAAAAGTCTTTGCTCCAAGAAGCAAATGATGCAATGGTTCATGAAATCATCACCAATGCGATTACGTAGCACTGTCTTCACTATCTTCATTGCTGAAAAGCACCACTCAACAGATGAAGTGGCCACGGGCAAAACTAACACTAGCATGAGGAGTTGATACACCAAAGGAAATGCCAAATGCTTGTTTGTACTAACCATCAGCTTAGCAAGTTCAGAAATAGTTTTCAAACTAACAAATCTTTCATCTTCTCACACATTATCAATGTATAATGGAAGCTCCTGGGCAAGGTCCTTCAGTTCAATGGAACTGAAATCATCTGGATAGGACTTAGCTAAATCCACTAAGGTCTGAATATTGAAAGAACCAAATGAATCATTGGGACTAAATGCAGCCATTTGGGTAAGCAGAGTTGAGTTTACCTCAGTAAAACGATCATTGAACTCTCCAAGCTGCAAGTCAATAACAGGGTTCAAGCAATCATATTTGTAGTGCTCGTAATTAGTGCGGTTGGTCTTCTTCCTTGGATTATGATGGTCTATATACTGTTCTTCCATATCCAACTTTGGAATACCATGCTCCTCACAAAACAAGTAACTTTTCTCCAATAAAGAGTCCCAACCATCATCTCTGATTTGCTGAAATTTCTTCTTTGTCAACTTCACCTCTTCCATAGCCTCCAAGATGTCCTTATCTTTCCTTTGTAATGATAGACATAAAGCATTTGCATGTCCTAAGATAAGCAACACCAAATGTAGATGAAACACAAAGTCAAAATCATTGACATAATTTAAGAGACCACGAGCTTGACGTTTCTTTGCATCACTTGGTCCATCTTTTTCAACATACTTGAGCACATCAATAACATCTGGGAACAAATTATTTATGCTTAGAAGAGTTTTATTGTGAGAACCCCAACGAGTGTCGCCGGCTCTTTGAAGCGATTGCTCTTGATTTAAACCCGTACCAGTGCCAAGTTGTCCACATCCAATAGCTTTTTTCACTCTTTCCAGTTAACTCTCTCTAATCATATCTTTTCTCTTACAAGAAGCTCCAGCCACATTAATCAGAAGAGATATCATGTCAAAAAAGTCGCTAACATCATCATTCTTTTTAGCTACGGCTACAATGACTAGTTGAAGCTGGTGAGCAAAGCAGTGGACATAATATGATGAGCTATTCTCCCTCGTGATCAAAGCTCTCAAGCCATTAAACTCACCTCGCATATTGCTTGCACCATCATAACCTTGGCCTCGAACTTGTTTTATACTCAATCCATACTTACGAAATAGGTCATCAATATTGGATTTAAGACATGAAGCAGAAGTCTCATTCACATGAACAACACCAATAAGTATTTCTTTGATTGCTCCAAACTTGTCGACATATCGCAAAACTACAGAAATCTGTTCTTTGTCTGAAACATCAGCAGACTCATCAACCAACAAACAAAATACACCACCTCCAATTTCATCAACAATAGATTTGACTATGATCTGCACAAACAAAACAAAGATCGGTTTTATGACTAGGAAATCATGCCATATGTAAGATGTAAATAAAAAATAAAGTAAATGGCAACAAAACTAATTTATTACCTCGGCATAACATTCAGCAATGTCCCTTTGAATTTCTGGAGCTACCATTTGATTATTTTTAGGAGTATCAATCAGCACAACCCTCTTTGTGTTCTCATTTTGCTCCGCCAAAAGATGTGCCAACTCTTCAAAAATTCCTTTGTTCTTAGAATCTTTTGATTCATCATGGCCACGGAATGCTCAACCTTGATGCAGAAAATAATGAGCAGCACTTATGGAATTATTCAAACGAATCATATACTCCTCTTGAGTGACTTTATTTTGTTTGTCGAGAGCAACAACAACTGATTGGTTATGTTTCAGCAAATCATTACATCTTTTGAAGCCGTGTTATGAAAACTATTAGGAGATTTACCCACGTGGTCTTTTAGACTATCAAACTTGTTCCAACAATCAAAACCATCAACTACAAATGCATCATTGCCCCTTTGGCCTTCAATAGAATCTCTGAACAAGTAGCAATATAAACAAAACACCGCATCTTTCTTCTCACTGTACTCTAGCCAGTCATACTTCTTAAACCATTTAGTACTAAACTGGCGTGAGTAACCTGATATAATTTTTTGTGGATACTTGAAACCCTTTTGTGGCCTATAGGGACCTCTAATAAAATATTTTCGTCTCATCTCATCCTGTAGCTTTGGTCCTATATTCAAATATTCTCATCCTGTCGGCAGGGTCATAAGGAATCTCAGTTACATGTACCTCTCTTGGAGCTGGAGGCACCGACAAAGGACGCGGGCAAGTAGCACGTGTAATATTTGATGGACCATCATCATGATCAGGAACACTGGTGCTTGGCGGTGGAGATTTTCTTTTCAGATTCAAGAAACGCTCCATAAAATTTTTACTACCTGCTAAATTAAATTAGGAAGAATCTGTCAGTAGTAAAAATACATATGAACTGATATATACGAAAAGTTTCAGTACACATCTTGTATCCTACTTACCTGACATTGTGACTGGAAGCAATGAATGAGTAAATACAATCTAGGCAAGACAATAGGAGTGGATCGCTCACCCAAACCTTCAAAGAATTCAGAAAACTAAACACATCTGAGAAATGCTAAGACAACACGAAAATTGATAATCCGGGGTATTAAATCTCTTCATGTAAAGGGACTGGATCGTTTTAGTCTCACTTACGGTTGGGATCAATGGAGAATCGTCAATTTTCGTTGAGATGGAGAGGATCCGGCGATCCGCGATAGGCGACTGCAGCGATGGTTCACGGAAACAGAGAGTCAGGCTCAGGCCTTGTTACCGCGAGGAAGTCAGCGTACAGATGCAGGGAAAAAACTTCCCAGCGAACATGATTTCGGGATGTGATCGATCTATTCTGCTGTGTCGTGGGTGTGTGGTGGGCTACCAGTGCACTTCAGGTTTTGGGCCTGCCAAAATAGTGCGTCTTCTACTATGCCATAAATGGGCTGGGGTCAAATACATTTTTTACTGGGGTCATTTTCCTAGACTGGGTACACGTACATGGGGATTAGGCCAAGGTCATCGGTGTCAACTGACACCAGCCAGAACATTGTAGCTCCGCCCCTGCCTCCAGTGTTCCCCTTCTTCTTCCGATCTTCTGAAATATGGTACCTCGACGGTGCTTTTTCCATCAGATTTCTGGTGCCGTTGTTTATTCTCCAAAAATTGTGAAACATGCAAAATAAGATAAACATAACATAAGTAATGCATCATAACATGAAATATATCGATGACTAACAGAAAATAACAATATAAAACGGTGATGCAAAATGGACGTATGAACTCCCCCCCCCCCCCCCCAAACTTAGACCTCGCTTGTCCCCAAGAGAAACTAAACTCAGTAAAAAAGACCACAGGTTTATGGAGTGAGATGTCGATAAAAGAAATACGGACAAAAGGCATCACATCTAACAAAGAAGAAATCATTTTAGACAGCAACTTGCTCTCATATAATTAAACTTGAAACAAGCTGAGGAACAATAATGGTGCAAGAACTAAATCAAAATTGGTAAAGGAAAAACTTCGTTCTTAGTTAGAGAACAATTAACAGTGTACTCATGTTTCGATCAGAGTCTTTTATACTAGAGCTATATTGCAGAGTTTATTATGCTCAATTATGACGGTCTCTTTGCAAACATTGGTAACTTTCTAAGTGGTATTCAAACAGATAAAAGCATTTTTAGAAACAACACGAAACAGGCTTTCGCCCCGCTTTATAAATAAAGCAAACGACCACAAGAGTATACAAGCATCCAGATACAACACACCCACAAAGCTGGGGCCACAGCACAACATCGCCCAACAGAAATAAAACACACGCACAAAACACACACTCTAGAGAAACAGGCGAGGAGGGGGTGGTGTGGGTGGAACAGTCGCCCCGACCGAGAGAAGCTGGTCAAGGCGGCACCGGAGCGGAGAGGTGACACGCAGCCACGAGAAGTCTGTCGATGGAGTCGTCCAGCCGCGCCCTATCCCGCTGCCTACACAGCGGATGCCACTGCTGCAGAAAAGCCAAGAATTTGAACATTGCATCAGAAGCCCGTCTCAGGAAGACCTTCTCAATCACCATCTTATTACGGGTCGTCCACCACGACCAAGCCATCGCCGCAAACACCAGCCAAAAGAGGCGTCTGCCCCCTCCAGCATGGTGCGCCCTGGCTTCCAGAAACTCGCCGAGATCCAGGGCCAGCCATGCCGGCCCCAAGGCCTCTCGCACGAAGTTCCACAGAAACCGGGCAGCGGGACACACAAAGAAGATGTGTGTACCCGTTTCGGGGACCCTGCAGAGCGGGCAAAGGCCATCCCCCGGACCACGGCGTTTGGCCACCTCAACCCCATAAGGCAGCCTATCCCTCAAGAGCTGCCAAACGAAAATCTTAATCTTGAGGGGCAGTGGAGCCTTCCATAGTGGGGTGGCCCACAGACTCGACGGCAAAGCAAACAAGGAGCGGTAGGCCGACTTCACCGTGAAAGTCCCCGACGGGGCCAACGTCCAGGACACCTGGTCAGGGCCCCCCGGCATATCCGCAGGAAGCTCGCCTTGCAGCTCCGCCCACTCCCCAGCCTCGTCCGGGCCAAAGGTGCGCCGAAACGCAATAGCCCAAGACCCCTGTCTAAATGCTGTCGCCACCCCTAAAGATGGGTCAGTGCAGATCACAAAGAGTCTCGGGAACTCCAGCCGGAGAGGAGTCGGGCGCAGCCACGGGTCTAGCCAGAACAAGATGCCCCGGCCATCTCCCAGGGTGAATCGGATCCCTTTCCTAATGTCCCGCTTCAACGACTGGATAGACCTCCAGAAGAGGGAGCCCTCCTGTCGGTCACAGGCAAGGAGGGGCCGTCCCTGAAGGTATTTCGCTTGAATAAGCTGGAGCCAAAGGCCCCCGTCCTCCCTCAGGATACGCCAGACCCATCTCAGGAGGAGCGCCACGTTCATCTTCCGAGAGGCCACAATCCCTATGCCCCCCATATCCTTGGGGGCGCAAACGTCAGCCCACTTAACCATGTGGTATTTCTGCCGCCCGTTACCATCCTGCCAGAAGAACCGGGACAGCTCCTTATCAAAGGCCGCATGCACCCCTTCTGGTAACGAGTACAATCCCATCATATATGATGGGATACTACTCACGCAGGACCCTATCAGCACTGATTTACTCCCCTTAGAGGTGAAGCGTCCGCACCAAGGTTCTGCCTTCCGCCTAACCTTTCCCATCAAGGGTTCCAGATCCCTAATAAGGATCCTAGAATCACTCAGCGGGACCCCCAGGTAAGTAACCGGGAAAGCAGATAGCTTGCAATTAAGGTTATCCGCTATTCTCTGTTGCTCCTCCGGGGGATACCCAAGAACAATGACCTCGCTCTTGTCGAAGTTAATCTTGAGTCCGGACATGTCCTCAAAACAAAGTAGGAGGAATTTGAGGTTGACAATATCCAACCCCGAGCCCTCCCCCATAATCATAGTATCGTCTGCATACTGTAGATGTGTCACGCCTCCCCCCGGAATAAGGTGGCCGACCACACCGGAGATGTGGCCGGCTGCTTTAGCCTTGTCCAAAATGGCCGCCAGGGCGTCAACCGCAAGGTCAAAAAGGAGGGGGGATATAGGATCCCCCTGCCTCACCCCACACGACGGTCTAAAGTAGGGGCCAATTTCCCCGTTAATGTTAATCGCAGTATTGCCGCTCATAACGAGTTGCATAACCCACGAAATGAACCGGTCATCAAAGCCTCTCTGTTGCATCACCTGCCGGAGGAATGACCAGTCCAGGCGATCGTAGGCTTTCTGAAAGTCTAACTTGAGGAATACGCCTCTATGCTGACGCACTTTCAACTCATGGACTATCTCGTGCAGGGCGAGAATCCCATCGTGGATAAACCGCCCCTTCAGGAAAGCGAACTGGAAGGGGTGAGTCAGGCGCTCTGCCACCGGGGCAAGGCGTCGTGCACACACCTTCGAGAAGATCCTATGGATAACATTTATCACAGTGATAGGCCTAAACTGTCGGATGTCCGTCGCCCCAGGGATCTTGGGGATCAGCGTTATGACGCCATAGTTGAGACGTGACATAACCAGGGTCCCAATGTAAAATTCCTGGAACATCGGCAAAACGACCAACTGCACAGTCTCCCAGAACTTCTGGAAGAAGGAGACCAGGAGACCATCTGGTCCCGGCGCCGGCCCCGACTGCATATCCATGACCGCCTCCCGCACCTCCTCGGGGAGGAAAGGGAGCAGCAGCCGCTCATTCTCCGCCTGAGACACCAACGTCTCCTGGGGCCACAAGTGGGGAGATAGTGCCACCCCGGATCTCGGTGTAGAGGTGAAGAGCTCCTTAAAGAAGGAGTAGATATGGCCGGAGATGTCCTCGGCCGCCTCCAACAACACGTCATCTGCCCACAGACGAGGGATGGAGCACCTCCTCCTACGTCCATTGGCGATGGCGTGGAAATAGGCCGTATTGGAATCCCCTTTCAGGATCCAATTCTGCCGACTACGCTGACGCCAGAACACCTCCTCCCCTTTGTAGACCTCCATAAGGGAGGCCTCCAGGGCGTACCTCTGGCTCCACCCATCTGGGCTCAACCCTCCAGCGTCCGCTGTCAGGTCAAGCAGTTGGATCTGTCCGAGCAGGGCGGCCTTACGCCGCCGAATCTCCGCCCCACGGTTAGCCCCCCACCCACGCATAAACTGGCGTGAACTCTTAGCACAGAAGTGCCAGACATCCACAGCATTAAAGATCCGTGGGGGGGGGAGGACGCCGCCGCGATCAACTTCGATTTAACCAACTCCACAAAGCCCGGTTGCTCCAGCCAGAAGTCCTCAAAGTGGAACCGATTCGATTTGGGTGGGGCTTCTGCACCGGTAGACAGAATCAACGGGCAATGATCCGACCCCACCCTGGTCACGGCCCGAAGGGAACACAGCGGATACTCCGCTTCCCAGTCCACCGAGACCAAGACGCGATCCAACACCGAGCGAACCGGGTCCGCCTGGTTATTAGACCACGTGAACCTAGCCCCTACTCGCTCAATCTCGATGAGTGCCATGTCAGCGATGAAATCATTGAACAGGCGCATCCTCGGGAAATCAACGAGAGAGGAACTCTTATCGAACGGAGACCGAATAAAATTAAAGTCCCCCGCGACAACAATCGGGGTGTGGCGGCGCTCCACCTTCGCCCTGAGTTCGTCTAAGAACTCCGGGGACCTCCAATGGTCCGCGGGCCCATAGACGACAATTACCTCCCACCGGAGGCTAGATCGTCTATGGGTGAGCAACATGCTCAAAAAGAATTCCCCACGGTCCATATCCTCTACCTCAAACGAGTCCTCCTTGGCCCCAAGCAGGATGCCACCCGATCGCCCTGTCGCCGGCAACCACTGCCAAGCAAACTTATGGCGACTCAGACTCTCCAGCTCAGCAATCGAGAAGTCCTGCCGAATCGTCTCCTGAATGCCCACAATGTCCGGGTCCTCATCCCGAATATACTCTACAAGTTGTCGGCGCCGAACATCTTGCCCGAACCCCCGCATGTTCCATCCCAATAGAGAGACACTCATTGGGAACTGTCGGGGTGTGTCCCCTTACGGGGGACCGGTCGGGCCCTACCAGAGGTCGAGGGCCTGGACTTGTCCAAAGGCGGCCGTCCGCGCTTCCTCCCCGGTTGGGAGGAGGCCACAATGACGGCCACCTCGCGCAGCACGGGAGTGGACCCACTACCAGATCCAGGCGTTGCATGCCCGGGTCCGGCCAGGTCCTGGGGCCCTGGCTGGGCACGCTCGGCTTGAGCCCGAGCCGCCGCAAGGGCCCCCTCGTAAACCTCCTTAGCTCTAATAGCCTCAATCTTCTCTAACCGGGGACCTCGCTCGCCCTGAAACACAACCCCACAGTCAGACGCCACCTGCTCCAAATGTGTAGCCTCTACCGAGTCGAGCACCGAAAACCTAGACCCTGATGGCGGAGAAACAGAGGTAGGACGGGATGGGGGAGGTCGAGGCGTACCAGCCTCTAGGCAGCGAGCCGCCTGCCGGCGGGTCGCCACCTCGGACACCGTCGGCTCGACCACCTCCGTCCCTGACCGAGCCCCCGCCAGGCGCGCACTGCGGCGCGTCGTGACCCCGGGTACGGGAGTGGTGACGACGACCGTACCCAGGATGCGGGTGTCAGGGACGGGAGTCGCTGGAAGGCGCGCTGGGGACCCCTGGGGTGGGGTAGGAGGGGTCCCTGGCGAGTGGGTGTAGCAGACCACCCCGGGAAGCGTGGAGAGTCCGGGGCCGCCACCTCCATGCTCACACCACCTGAGTCTGTCTCCTCCGTGCCAGACTGAGGTGAGGGCTCTTCCTGAAGAGCCTCCGCCACAAGTCCAGCCAGATCTAGGGATCCCGGGCCCTCACAAAGGTTGGATCCGTACTGTGCGAGCGAGGTCCCCATAGAGATCTGAGACACCTGACGAGAAACATCCACCATGGTCAGCCTAGCCGGCGCACTCTTGGGAGGGGCAACCGGAGCTGACAGAGACGGCACAGGCGAAGATGCCTGAGCCACAGCCGCAACCTGAGTCACCACCCCAGCAGGTGGGGCAGCCCCCGGCGCGGGACCGGGACCAGAGCGGACGCAAGCCCCTCCCTAGGCCCCGGGTCGGAGTCGTCCCCCGAGGAGTCCTCGTCCTCGTTAGAAGAACTGTCGTGGTGTGGGGACGGGGACCGACGGGGGGTGGGGGAGAGATCCTGGGCTGATCGACCACCTGCTCGACCTCCACGGACAGCGGCTTGTCCACTCCATCGAAGTAGAACGGTGGAAGAGTGCCCTCGAGCTTGGAGACGTCCGGGACCAGCATGCGCAGGCGGACAGGGCCGCGACCTGGCAGCGAGGACTCATCCACCTCCTCTAGGCGTCCCACCGCCTGTGCAATCTGGTCGATGCTGTGGATAGTCTTCGCCTCCATTGGTATCCCATGGATCAGAACCCAAACAGGAACAAGGGCCGAGAGCGCGGTCGGGTCGATGGAGGATGGCTCGATGGAGACCTTGATGTTGCACCCAGAGAGCGTAATCGATTCCCCCCAAGACAGTGCCTTGAGCAGGCCTAGGGAGGGGAACTCGACAGCGAACTCAGTGGGCGTGAGCTCCGTCACCACCCACGGGGCCTCTGGCTCAAGGAGCAGGAACGCCGCGCGGATCGACTCCACCGAGATCTCCACAGACGGGGAGCGCTCCGGGTCCGGTAGTACCGTCACCACGGCCAAGAACTCAGGAGCGCTCCGGGTGGGGGAATAATAAACAAGGAAATGGAGGATGAATCAACATGATTGAGTAAATCAATCATGGAGTCGGATGAATCACAACAATTCAAATGCTTGCTTAAGACAGAAGGAAATGGGTTTACTGACTCAACATAAATGTAAAAGATAGGCCCTTCGCAGAGGTAAGCATGGATCACTCATGTGCTAGAGCTTTTATTTTAATAAAAAGATGTATAAAATGCATGACGCTCCTCCCATCCATCTTACACAAACCATGGCTAACCGAATCCTCGGGTGCCTACCAACGATCACAAACCATGGAGGAGTGTATAATTTTGATAGGTGTATGCTAGTGTCAACGAATGGTAAATAGAAAATACAGTACGTCACAAGACAACTAGACTTCACAAGAGCGGATCCCATATGAAGCACGCAACTGGAGTAGAAGGTCATCCCTTATTCTCTTTTGTTTACACGATTATGCTTTGACTAATAAATCAGGGGCAAAAATAGTGAAGATAATATGTGTATTAGTTTGGGTCTGGGAACTCCACTGCCAGCTCATCTAGCATTTGGATAAACCGATGAATCCACTAGTACAGGTGTGTGAAATACAATCAACAAGTGAGATAAAGATTCTCTATTTACGTCCTCATGAGAAAAAACAGGAACACACAACAGGAGTAATTTTGAAAGTTTTAAAGGTTGCACATGAGCAATTTACTCGGCGTGGCGGTTAATTACCACAGATAGGTAGATATCATGGACACAAATGGCAAGGTTTTGGGGCTCAAGGTTTGGATTGCACGAGAACTATTCCCTCTCCGTACAGGTCTTTGGCTAGCAAGGTTGGGTAGCAAGCATAAGAATTGAAGTAAAACAAACAAAAACATATATGATAAAGCCAATCATGCAATCGTCCTTGAAGGTGCAAACAGACTTATTTGAGAATACTAACCTTATGAGTTAGCAAAGAAGAAAGATCATGCAATAATATATCTACATGCAACTCCCTCTTTTCTACTTAAGTCTCACGTATTGTTGCTAATGACCAATGCTAAATTTGTAAAACAAACTAGATTATCTTGAAGCTCCAACATTGATACCAATACTAATAACAAGATCAATCACATAACAGAAATTGAATACTAAAATAAAATAGAACAAGTAGATGATAAAACTTCTCATACATATTTCATTACGGCAATTCAAACCAAGGGATACAACGATAACTAACTAAGGAGTGACACTTCCATACTGCAAACCATACTATATGATATTTTCTCTACTCATGATATGACTCTAATAAAGGTTAAAAAAGAGTGAAAGACAAAGGTGATACCGTGGTACTCCCCCAAGCTTGGAACAAGCCAAGGGGATGCCAATACCAATCACAAATCAATTCTTTGGTGGTGGTGGTGAATCCTTCGCGATGAGCTTGTCAACTGATTCCTTCAAATCTTCCAATGTGTGCATAATCCTACGCATCACCTCCGTATTGAGCTCAATTTGGTTCACTTGCTTGTCAGATGGTGAATCCCGGGCATCCAGGTCTTCCTTCCTTGCTTCCTTGGATCGAGAACTTCCTTCTCCTATGACTGGTGTACTTGAGGCTAAACAATGACGTGGGGCCTTTCCTCCAGTACTCATCCTTGACGTTTGCTTGCGAGGTTTTGAAACCACTCCAATTCTTGCGATGGTGACGCGTGGACGCACCCGCGGGTTTTCTTCTACATCTCCTTCAGCTCAACTATCAATATCCTTCTTCGGCTCCTGGTCTTCGAGATATTCTTCCTTCAGTTCCTTCCCCTTGTTGTTTTTGGTGGAGACCATGGTGCCTCTAAAACTGAAAATAGACCATGGCAGAAACAGCTCGAAAAAAAACACGACGAGAAAACGATATACAGACCTCGGGGGATCCGGGGGATAATATAGCAAAAATATGCGTAACGAAAGGAAAGTCCATGTCGAAAACGAGTCCGAGAGGGGCTCCGGGGTGCCCACACGATAGGCTGGCGCGACCAAGGGTGGTCCCGCGCCACCTGGTGGTGTGGTGCCTCCAAGCACCTTCTCCAACTCCTCTTCGGCTCGGTATTTTTCATGTTTTCCAAAAATCAATGAACAATAACTAAAAAGGTAATTCTTGGACATTTTCTTAACAGAACTGTTACCTATTCCAAAACTTACACTCATATTCTGGAATCTTCCCTCCGATCAATTTCTCCGGAGTCATTACTTGAATAACATCGACATCTTCATCTTAGGAATCCCTAGAAATATAATGTTTGAGTCTTTGCCCATTTACCACTTATGTAGTGTTATCCTTGAGTGAAGCAATTTTAATTTCCCCTGAACGATACACTTCTTCAATGACATAAGGTCCTTCCCATCGGGAGAGTAATTTTCCTGCAAAAAATATAAGACGAGACCCATACAATAGAAATTTCTCACCAACATGAAACTCTCTTATAAGGATTCTTGTATCATCACATTGTATAGCTTTTTATTTAAAGAGCTTGGCATTTTCATAAGCTTCACATCTCCATTCATCTAAATGATTCAAGTCAAGCATTCTTTTCTTACCAGCAAGCTTAAAATCTTTATTTAATTCTTTCACTGCCTAATAAGCTTTATGTTCTAATTCTAAAGGCAAGTGACAATATTTTCCAAAACCATTTTATAGGGAGACATAACCATAGGATTTTTATAAGCAGTTCTATAAGCCCATAAAGCATCATTCAACTTATCAGACCAATTCTTCCTAGATTTATTAACAGTCTTAGGTTTAATTTTTCTATTTGATAATTCTACTTGCCCCCTGGTTTGTGGATGATAAGCTGAGGAAATTCTATGGTTAACATCATATTTATCAAGGGTTTTCCAAAACCACCATGAATAAAATGAGAACCTTCATTAGTCATAAGATATCTAGGCACACGAAACCTAGGAAAAATAACATCTTTAAGCATTTTAACGAGGTTTCTCCATCAGCACTTTTAGTAGGTATAGCTTCTACCCATTTAGTAACATAATCAACAGCAACAAGTATATGTGTATAGCCATTCGAAGGAGGAAAAGGACCCATAAATTCAAATCGCCAACAATCAAAAGGTTTAATAGCAAGAGAATAACTCATGGGAATTTCATTACCTCTAGAAATATTTCCTACTCTTTGATATTTATCACAAGATAAAATAAATTTACGAGCATGTTTAAAAAGAGTAGTATAATAGAAACCTAATTGTAGAACCTTCTCTGCGGTTCTATCTCCAGCATGATGAAATCCATAAGCACTACTATGGCACTTCTTCAATATTTCACGTTGTTCATGATCTGGAACACATATTGTTATAATACCATCTACTCCTTCTTTATATAAATGTGGGTCATCCCAAAAATATTGCCTCAAATCATAGAAGAATTTTCTTCTTTGTTGAGCTCTAAATGTTGGAGGAAAATACTTTGAAACAATAGAGTTAGCATAATCAGCATACCATGGACTATCTTGGGGTTTTACCTTTATTGCAGCCAATTGTTCATTTGAAAAACTATCATTAAAAGGAATAGGATTAGAAGTAATGTTTTCCAATCTAGACAAGTTATCAGCAACAGGATTTTTAGCATGCTTCCTATCCACGATATGTAAATCAAACTCTTGTAAAAGCAATACCCATCTAATAAGCCTAGGCTTAGCATATTTCTTTTCCATAAGGTATCTAATAGTAGCATGATCATTATGAATAGTAACCTTTGAGTCAACAATATAAGGCCTAAACTTATCACATGCAGAAACTACAGCTAAGAACTCTTTTTCGGTAGTAGCATAATTCTTTTGAGCAGCATCAAGAGTCTTACAAGCATAATGAATAACATTAAACTTCTTATCCATGCGCTGTCCAAGAACATCACCTACAGCAAAATAACTAGCATCACACATAATTTCAAAAGGTAAATTCCAATCAAGTGGTTCCACAATAGGAGCAGTATTTAAAGCCTCCTTTAAAGTTTCAAAAGCTTCCTTACAATCATCATAAAAAACAAATGGTACATCTTTTTGAAGAAGATTAGTAAGAGGTTTTGATATTTTAGAGAAACCTTTAATGAACCTCCTATAAAAACCAGCATGAACAAGAACACTACGAATACCTTTAACATCCCTAGGACAGGGCATTTTCTCTATGGCTTCCACTTTCGCTCTATCAACTTCAATACCTCTTTCAGAAATTTTATGTCCAAGAACAATTCCTTCATTAACCATAAAGTGGCATTTCTCCCAATCAAGGACAATATTAGTTTCCTCACATCTATGCAAAACTTTATCGAGGTTGTGCAAACAATAATCAAAAGAAGTTCCATAGACGGAGAAATCGTCCATGAATACTTCCACAATTTCTTCACAAAAACCATGAAAAATAGCAGACATGCATCTTTGAAAAGTAGTAGGAGCATTACACAAACCAAAAGGCATACTTATGTACGCATAAGTACCATCAGGACAAGTAAAGGTTGTTTTCTCTTGATCTTGTTTCCTAACAAAAATTTGAGAAAACCCTGAATAACCATCAAGAAAGCAAAAAAAGAGTTTTCTTAGACAACCTCTCTAGCATTTGATCAATAAAGGGTAAAGAATAATGATCTTTCTTAGTAACTTTATTAACCTTTCTAAAATCAATGCACATTCTATAACCAACTACTACTCTTTGCGGAATGAGCTCATTGTTTTCATTAGGTACAACAGTCATTCCTCCTTTCTTAGAGACACAGTGCACAGGGCTTACCCATCTACTATCAGCAATAGGAAAAATAATACCAGAATCAAGAAGTTTTAATACATCATTTCTTACCACTTCCTTCATATCATGATTTAAACGGCGTTGATGTTCAACTACTGGCTTTGCATCAGGTTCAATATTAATAGCATGCTGACCTATAATAGGAGAAAGGGTGTTTCTTCAGAAATCCTAATAATATTTATTCTTCTACACTTGAAAGTTTAGCACTAATAATAACAGGATATGTTTTCTTATCATCAATATAAGAATATTTAAGATCATCAGGCAAAGGTTTTTAATCAAAGACAGGATCCTCCTTAGGTGGTAATGTGGTACCCAAGTCTTCCATAGGTAAATTATGTTTCAGTATCACACGTTCACGAAGAAGAATATCGTCAATCTCATTTCTTTCTTCCATAAATACCTCACTCTCATGGTCCTCCATATATTGCTGCAAAGCATTGTTAGGAGAAAGAGCAATAGAAGCAAGTTATTCAACTTTAAAATTCTCATCAGGCAATTTAGATTCATAAGGTGCTCTAGCAAATTTGGAGATATTGAACTCATAAGATTTTCCATCAAATTTAGTCAAAATCTTATCTCTTTTACAATGCATAATAGCACCAAAAGTGTTCAAGAAAGTTCTACCAAAAATTATAGGACACGTTTTACTAGCAGCCTTACCAAGTACTAGAAAATCAGTGGGATATTTAGTTTTACCACATAAAACTTCACATTTCTTACAATTCCGATAGGAAAAATAGTTTCTCTATTAGCAAGCTGAATAACCACATCAATATCTTCAATCTCACAATAACCAATTTCATTCATAATTTCTATATAATGCTCATAAGGTATAGCACTAGAACTAGCACCAATATCACATAAACCATAATAGCAATGATCACCAATCATAACAGAAAGCACAGGAACACTATTTTTCTTAGGTCTATGAGGATGTGAAACAATGTTTGAAGCATCCTCACAGAATACAATGTTTTCATCCTCCACATTTCCACATACAAGATCTTTTACAATTGCTACTGCAGGTTCAACAATTATTTGTTTATCGGGTTCAATAGCTTTCTTGTTACTCTTATTAACAACACTAGCTACCATAGAGTGCTCTTTCACTTTAGCAGGGAAAGGCATTTTTTCAACATAAGGCTTAGGAACAGCAGGATTAATAGCATGCACTTCTATATTACTAACAGGAACAACATATTTATAAGGTGCATGTTACTTGTGATAATTCTTTTTAGGAATATCAAGATAGGAGGCAAAAGCTTTAAGACAGTTTGCAAAAAATTGAGAATCAAGACCACAAACACATCATAGAAATCATTGGTATCCATAAATGATTTAATACATTCAGAATCATAATTTATACCTGACTTTCTACCTTTTTCATTCTCGCATCCTTCAGTGTTTTCTTGAATACGATCAAGAAGATCCCATTTATCTTCTTCCTTCATACGTGTGAATGATCCAGAACAAGAAGCATCCAATATATCCTTATCATGAAGAGAAAGTCTTGCATAAATATTATTCACAACAATATTACGCGGGAGTTCATGAACGGGACATTTGAGCATTAAAAACTTCATTATCCCCCACGCTTGGGCAATACTCTCTCCATCATGAGGCCAGAAATTATAGATTTGATCCCAATCTTTATGAATCTCACTTGGAGGATAAAATTTAGAATAAAAGAGAGGAACAATTTCCTCCCATCCAATAGATTCACCATTCCTCAGTAATTTGAACCATTCAGAGGCTCTTACTTTAAGCGATAAAGAAAATAATTTCCTTTTAACCTGATCCATTGTAATACCTGCACACCTGAATAACTCGGATAATTCATGTATAAAGAGCTAATGATCACCAGGATGGACAGTTCCATCACCATAATAGTAGTTATCCATAACACATCTAACCATTTTTATAGGTATTTTATAAGGATCTAATTCAGTAAATAAAGGGTCACTTACTACCCTAGAAGTGATAGTAGTAGTACCTCTAAAAAAACAAGCAAAAGTATTATCCATGATGAAATAAAACAGCAGACAGAAATAAAAACAACACTTACACTAAAAGTTTCTCTTACCAATTCCACTTACCAATAGCGCTTCACTCCCCGGCAACAGCGCCAGAAAATAGTCTTGATGGCCCACAAGTATAGGGGGTGTATCCTAATACTTTCGAGAAATAAGAGTGTCGAACCCAACAAGGAGCAGAAGGTGTTGACAAGCAGGTTGGATAGAGGATTCACTGTAAACACTAGTAAACGGGTTTTTGGTTGTTTTAGATGTAGCAGATAAATAAAGTGCGAGTAAATAAAGAGCGTTAAATAATATTACAGCGAGTGGTCCAGTCCTTTTGATAGCAAAGGACAAGTTGGTTGAGTTACTTATGACTACCAAACGTTCTCGAGGAGACATGGGAATTTCGTCAAGTTCTTTCGCTTCGTTACGGTTGATTAATATCCATTGGTTCGTGAATTGTTGTGTGGGTGAACCTATGCTAATGCACCACCCAACTAGGACTAATACATACTTGCGATTATACCCCTCGCAAGCATACGCAAATACAGGAAAGTAATTAAGATAAATCTAACCACGGCCTTAAACTCCGGGATTCTACGATCCCTCGTGCATTGGTTTCCTAATGGGGATTTAGGTTTTTGTCACTCCGGAAACACCACAATTAGTAGCCAAATACACAATGCATCCTCCTAGGCCCATAAAGGTGAAGTATCATGTAGTCGATGTTAACATGACACCACTAGAAGAATGGAACCACAACTTAAATACCGAACCACGAGATATTACTTCAATATAACTTCACTACTATCATCAAGACTTCTCCCATGTCCTCAAGAACTAAAGGAACTAATCACAACACATCATATGGATCATAATCAGAGGTGATATAATGGCTAATAACAATCTGGTCATAAAGTGCTAACACCGATAAATCTCACAAGAATCAACTACTAACAAGTAATCAACATCAAGAGAGAGATCTAATGTAAAACAACGATAGAGGCTCCTAATTGTTACAGCGGGATGATGGTGGATGATGAGAGTGATGGTGCTGGTGGTGATGATGATGATGATGATGATCTTGATCATGCCCGGAGTGATGACGGTGACGATGGCGATGATTTCCCCTCTCCGGAGAGGAATTCCCCGGCAGATTTCTCCCTGCCAGAGAGCTTTTCTTTCTCGGGTGTTTTCTACCCCGAGGCGGCGGCGGAATAATTCTTTGATGATGGTATGGGGCTTAGGTTCCCTGGGGGTCAAGTACGCGAAAGACCACAACTAGAGGTGGGCCAGGGTGGCCACACCACCTGGAGGCGCGGCCAGGGGGCACGCCACCTCATGGTGTGGGCCCCTGGTGGCCCCTCTCTGGATCCCCTTCTGGCTGGAGTCCTCCTCTGAACTTCTAAGACACCTCCGGTGTCCCCCTTCTTCTTCTTCTGATCTTCTAAAATATGGTATCTCGACGGTGCTTTTTCCATCAGATTTCTGGTCCCGGTGTTTATTCTCCAAAAATTGTGAAACATGCAAAATAAGATAAAATAACATAAGTAATGCATCATAACATGAAATATATTGATTAATAACAGAAAATAACAATATAAAACGGTGATACATAATGGACGTATCACCTCCATCCACGAAAAGTTCCGTAGCCGCCATCATCGTCATCCCTAGTTTGGCAGGGTTTTGAAGCTCTCCCTGGCACCCTACCGGGAGGAGAAATCATCACCGGAGGGCTCTACATAACCATGCCTGTCTCCGGAGTGACGCGTGAGTAGTTCATCTTTGGACTACGGGTCAATAGCAGTAGCTAGGTGGTTGTCTTCTCCTCTTTATGACACCATGTTTAGATCTTGTGAGCTGCCTAACATGATCAAGATCATCTATCTATAATGCTACATGTTGTGTTTGTTGGGATCCGATGAATATTGAATGCTATGTAAAGTTGATTATCAATCTACCATGTTTATGTTATTTATGATCTTGCATGCTCTCTGTTACTAGTAGATGCTCTAGCCAAGTTGATGCTTGTAACTCCAAGAGGGAGTATTTATGCTCGATAGTGGGTTCATGCCTCCCTTTCATCTGTGCTGGAGTGATAGAAACGTGCGAATGGGGGATGTGTTGTTGCTATTAGGGAGAAAACAACAATGCTTTGTCCAAGGATAATTTATTCTTTACATTACGCACTTTACTTAATGCAATAATCTGTTGCTTGCAACTTAATACTCGAAGTCTGCTTGGATTACGTTCTGAGGGTGGATTATTAGTCATAGATGAATTTGGATTACAGTCTATGTATTATGTTGTAATGCAACAGGAATCTCATAGTAATCATCATGTCTTGCATATGCACAATGGTGCATACTTTATTTCTGTCAATTGCCAAGCTGTAGTTTTTTTACCCAACATGTTCTCTATCTTTTATGGAGAGACACCCCTAGTGAATTGTGGACCCTGGTCCATTCTTTTACACTGATAATACAACCTACTGCAAGCACTATTCTTTTTTACTGGAATCATTTTTCTCATTTCTTTCACTGCAAACAAACACCAGTTTCCGAATTATACGTCTGATCCTTTGTTTTCAGCAAAACCGGTGAGACTGACAACCTCTATGTTTTGTTGGGGCAAAGTATTTTGGTTGTGTTGTGTGCAGATTCCATGTTGCAGCTGAGCCTAGTAGTGCGCCCTGCCAACATCAGCTGCCAACAAACTTAAGAAGTAATTTCTTTCTCCTACTGGTTCCTTAAACCTTGGTTTCTATCTAAGGGGAAACTTGCTGATGTGCTCTTCATATCTTCCTCTTGGGGTCTCCCAACGATCGTACATCTATGCGCATCACAGATTCAAGTGTAATAACTAATAAGGGGTATCCAGAATCAAATCACAAAAAGGGAGTACTTTTCACAGGATTGATAATAATAGTATCTATAACATAATACATAAGTTGAGACTCTTAATAAATTATAGTATTCCTAATACAGTTTGTTGATGGAACACTATACTCCCTCTGTAAGAACATTTCTTGTAATCCTATGAGTTTTGTCTGTTAGGCAATAACAATGGAGATAAACTAATCATATGCTAAGTAATGCAGGAATAGAGTATTATTATCATAGTTGCATCGATCCACAAAGGAAATAAGGAAACATAGCTCACACTGTAAAAAATTGACAAAAATCAGTTAGACACCAGATAATCTGGGGTAACAGGACAACGGATTATCCGCCCCTTCGGACAAAATGGCTAAGGACTTATGTGTGCAATCCACTAGATCGTCCCGGATATTTGTTTGGATATTTCGTGGGCATCGGATATTAGAAAATGGCTAAGGACTCGAGCACGTGAGCCACTGGATTGCCTAGGATTATTTACTTGACATTTCAGAAGAGCCCAGATATTTCAGAAGGGTGGAATATCCAACCCCCACATGCAGCAGATAATACGGCCCCGAAATATCTTCGAAAGAGCTCCAACGGCTAGAATTGTGAGGGGTGTACAAAACCCCTCCCTTCTTCACTCAAATCACCATGAGCAGAACTAGAAGCACACCATTGTTCAAGAGCATAAACTCCATAGGTCTCTCTCTAGCCACTCAAACACTTTTCCCTTTAGGGATTTGAGAGAGAAGACCTAGATCTATATTACTACCCAAGTGGTTTCATTTCCCTCTTGATTCCATTGAGGAACTTGTTACTCTTTGGGTTTTTTGGAACCCTAGGTGCTCGTGGTCCTTCGAGGCTTTGGTAGTCATGAAGACATTGTTGGGAGCCACCAATTAAGTTGTGGTGTGTGCCCCATCCTTGAAGCATCGAGTTTTGGTGGCTCGATGGATTTGGTGAGGATCCCCAAGTTGCGGAGTCTGTCTCATCCTTGTGAATATTCTAGTTGTCAACCTCAACGACAACATAGTTAATCGTTCCTCTCCACATTGGTGGTAGGTAATAAAGGAGATACGGTGTGCCATTTGACGGCTACCCAGTGTTCCAGTTTGGTGGCACCGCACTGATCCAACGAGAATTAGCTTGCATTGGGAAGTGTACTTCAGGATAAATCTCCGCGCCATTTTGTTTGGTTATTTCTTAACTTACCTTTACTTGTTGTTACTAGCTTAACTGTTTTACATATCTTGTGCTACTAGTATTTTCTCATCATATAGGATTTCTCACCTAGTTGCATAATCTAGATAATCTCTATTTGATCAACAACCTTTAAACTAAAAATAAGTAAAATTTGTAGTTAACCTATTCACCCCCTCCTATTTAACCCTCTTGATCTTCCAATTGGTAGCAGAGCCTCGTATCTTTATTGAAGGCTTCACCGCCTAAAGAGGAGGATGGAAGAGAGTTTCATCATGGAGGCTATTGAAAATCTTATTCAATCCATGGTTGATACTTCGGAAAAGAGGATGGAGGAAGTAAAGTGGAATCTACATCTAGCAACTCGTCCAAAAATGCTTCTAAATACGATAATGCTACTAAAGAAGATACCAGAGCATCTAACTCAAAATATAAAGTCAATGAAAATGTTTTTTGTTATTGTAACATCCTCAATTTGTAATCACATGTTGTAAGGGATAAAACTCAAAAATTAGGACCAACAAAACCTTCGAAGCTGATCCTGATGTTTTCTGGATGATCCTGATCCAACTGTAATCCCCGATGTTGAATCTGATATGAGATGTATGGAATGTTGTTTCCTTTGTTTACTTGTCACTTGAAATCATCTATATCATCTTGTCTCTTAGTTTTCTTAACCATGAATTAATCTCATGAAAAAAACTTAAGAAAAACACTAAGTTTTCTCTCCTAGTTTCTGATATATTTTTTTTTCCTTTTTGAGCCTTTCAAATTTCATTGAATCTAATCTCAATTCTTTGTTGTTTTTTAGTGTCATTTATCCTTGGGATATCAAATTTATTGATAAAGGGTTATTGTTATTTTATGGAAATATTTTATTTTCTTAAATTATTTGAATTTTTTGCATTAATAACTTAATAATAATAAAATTATGCATAAAAATAGAATACTTATTTGAAATAACATATGGGAAAACTATTTATATTTTTCTAAATGGTTTAAGTTATTTAAATCTATTTCTATTCATTTAAATATCACTTAATGGATTTTATTTAGAATTTTTTAAATTATTTAGGGTCAAATGACACATTTGCCTCCACCTGACTGGTGGGCCATCCTGAGAGACGGTTAAGTCGAACCAACCTTGTTTGGCCCAAACTAGACGCCACACACACGACTCTCCATCTCACCTCGCTCCATCTCTCTCTATCTCTCCCGCGACCACCGATCGCGTGCGTCGCCGCCCCTCGATCCCGGCCGACTCCGGCGGTCTTTGCCATTGTGCTGGGGCGCAAATTACTTGCCGCATGATCCTCTACTAGCTCCTCTACGTCGATTCGAGGCTACCTACATGTGGCGACCGCGCACACCCTGAACCCTAGGCTACGGTTTTGGTGACCTGTGGACGCCGACATGCTCGTTCTGCTCCGATGAGCTCCAGTGTGGCCCGGCGCAAGGCTACACCCTCGGTGCCACCATGGTGGCTGCACTGTCGTGTCTTCTCCGGCCTTGTGGCAACAACCATATGATGCTCTTGAGGTTTATGCGACATTGACGCCGGAGGGATGGCCCTCCAAAGGCGCAACTCCGGCGCCACTAGCTTCGCATCTGCTTCCTTGTCCTCGCCATCCCCATCTCCTCAGCTTCACCACATGGTCGTGACCATATTTGTGGTTACTCAAGGTGAGCAAACTGTTCCCTACTCTCTCTGTACTCTCCTCCCCTTGCTCTGGAGATAGGCCATCGAGGCTGTGCTCAATACAACATCATTGGCCTCAATAAAACATCATTGGCAAAGAAAGTCTACTTGGCAAGTTAAAAGAAACCAATCACAAGGATAATACCAAGCTCAACCGAAGCAACATTCCTGGATAAAATATCTGGGCATGCACACAAGCACATAGGTGACACACCAAAGCACATCCCTATGTTGTCACCACCACACACATAGTAGAAAAGGGAGCCGCAGGAGCAAGGCTCCAAAGCACCGGTTCACTTCTTGCACCACGAGCTCCAACACCAAGGTCACAACACCACAACAACATCCATTTGACACCCAAATTCAACCCATCCACCAAAACCATGTAAGATCCCGGTACAACATGGGATAGATCAAGATAGCATCAAGTCCAAGCCTAGTGCAATTGGAGCAGACCAGCAAGTTGAGCAGGAGAAGCTCCACGAGTGAAAGGAAACAGGAAACCACCAGACCCACAAGCACATCAACCAGCAACAACATCAACACACCACAAGGTGGATTAATTAAACATTTTATAGCAAAGAAAATGGATAAACATGCAAAGGGTTGAGCTGGGGATTTTTCCCTCACCCACGCATAGAGATGCTATGCTAGATCATCACATGGAATTTATAAGCAAGCATACTATCGGTTTTTATCAAAAATAAGAATGCATCTAGCTATTGCATAATAGGCGGGGCCATTAAATCAAATGATAATTTGTGCTTATCAGTTTTATAGCCAAAAGGGGGCATATTACCACATCTCTCTAAACCACACTAGTAGCAGTAAGCATGTTAAGCAGAAAAAACAGCTCGGCACATCCAATCACCACAGGGGCAAATAATGCCCAAACAAATCATCACATGAACACCAGCCAGAAGAATTGGATACTAAGTTCACAAGCACATCCAACATAGAATATCTGGGCACTAAGTCGTACTGGACAGAGCACCTCAGGCACAAAACCTACACAAAATGGATTTACCAAAAACTCAGAAGTAACAGGAATAAAGGGACCATGTTCTTCTACAATAAACAGAACCACTAAAGGGTCCAGTAGTGGCACATCTCTAAACCAAAGGTTCACAGTAGCACACACATACGTGTGGTTCCGTCAGAGGCCAAGAACTAAACATGTCAATTTGATAGTAGCAACAAGGGCAGCATCCAAGCCATAGCCACTACCCACAAGAACAACAGGGGCTAGTGCATCATCCAATACACATCACAGAAGGCACGGGTCGAGGCACAAGACCTAAATCAAGTACCTATAAATCACTAGGGGTTAACAAGCATCAAGCATAGACTCGATGGCCTAGCTCTGGAGCAAGGGGAGGAGAGGACAGAGAAAGCAGGACATGGGTTACTCACCTCGAGTGACCACATATGTGGTCACGGCCATGGAGGTGAAATAGAGGAGATGGGGATGGCGAGGACGAGGAAGCAAATGCGGAGCTAGTGGCGCCGGGGTTGCGTCCATGGAGGGCCGTCCTTCCGGGGTCAACGTTGCAGCAATTGCAGCAGTGTCGTGTTGTTGTTTCCACAGGGCCGAGGAATACACGCCAGCGTAGACACCATGGTGGCACAGAGGGTGTAGCCATATGTCGGGCCCTGGTGGAGCTCATCGGAGCAGAACAAACACGACTACTTCCACGGGTCACCAAAATCCTAGCCTAGGTTTGGGGTACGTGCAGTCGCCACAAGTAGGTAGCCTCAAATCGATGTGAATGAGATCTTAAAGGATCACACGGCGAGTAGTTTGCGCCCCATCGCGGTGGCAAAGACTGCCCAAGTCGGTAAGGATCGAGGGGCGGCGGCACACACGATTGGTTGTCGTGGGAGAGAGAGAGAGGGAGCAAGGGGAAAAGGGGAGGCGCGTGTGTGGTGTCTGGTTCCGTCCGAACAAGGTGGGTTCGACCAAAGCGTCTCCAGGCTAGCCCATCAGTCAGGTGGGGGGAAATGGGTCATTTGACCCTAAATAATTAAATAGAAATAATAATAAATTCAAAGTTCAATAAGTGATATTTAAACGAATTAAATTAGATTTAAATAACCTAAATCATTTACAAAATTATAAATAATTTTCCCATATGTTATTACAAATAAGTATTCTAACTTTATGCATAAAATTAATATTATTAAGTTATTAACAGAAAGAAAATTCAAATAATTTAAGAAAATGAAATATTTCCATAAAATAATAATAACCCTATATCAGTTTAAGAATATCATTGAATTATTACTATTCTTTACTAGTTACTTATTTAAGATAAATTTAATGAAATAGAATTCAAAATCCTAAAGTAATAGTTTATTCAAATATTCTCAAAAAAATTAAATAATATGTCAAAATGATCAGTACGACAAATTCAATCAAATTATAATGTTTTCAATGAAAAATTCTATACTTATAACATGTCATGACAATAGTGCCACGCGTTAAGGGTTATTTTATTCCCATCCTGTAAATGTTCAAAAGGAATCAACTGACTAGCTATCCTATGTTTTCAAATCAACACTCAACATTCTTCCAACACTTGATCTTCCAATATTTCATATTGCTAAAAGTAAAACTAAGATCTTTAGTTGATAGTTTTAGAAATTTAAATGATCTCTAATTTTATATTTATTATCGAAATATAGAATATTCCAACATAAGTATAAATAATCATCACTCCACTATTTTCATTGAGACTGGACACCAAATAATGTTATATTTCAAAAACTCTCATCACTATCATAAATTAATTCTTAGATGATATATTTGGATGTATTAGATAAACATTTTCAATTAGGCTTTCTTGTCTCAGCTCTACACCTTTTAATAAATTAGAGGAAAACTTATTTGTTGTCTTTTCAAAGTTATTTTGAATATGATATTGTCGTATTTCCTAACCAAGTTATAAAGACTTATGATTTAAACATATAACTTTGAAAGTGGATACTAAATTAAGTAAATCATTTCAAACTTAAAAACCCTAATGTTATTAACCCTAAGTCCGACATGTGTGTATAGTCCCGCACCTTGATGGGGTATTTCTCCACCATCCCGCACGATTGATTAGAGCTATGATCACAGCCGTGGTAGATTAGATTTAGAGCTAGAATTATTGCGAGCTTAGAGTTACGATTTGCATCTTCTGATGTTTCATTTGCACGAGAACTTCTTTGACATAGCAAAAAGGTTCTCGAGATTTTGAATGAATGTAACAGTATCCCATCGTTTTACTCATAACTGCTATGTTTCTGTTGTACCACTCTGAGGAATGTAATATTCACAAATAAGTCATTTTGTTAGTATTATGTCAACGACTTGCGCACTGCAACATGTCGTGGTTTGTTGGGTCACCGCACCATGCCAGCTAATAAAAAAAATTCTCCCATGTTCCCTCCCTTCTCATTGTTGTCACCAAAATTAAACTTCTTTATTGTGCTAGGCAATCCCTCTCTTCCTTTAGCAACAGTATCCACTACCATATTATCTCACATTTTCTTAAGAGGTTTGGATGCCCCATCGCTCGTCTCGTCCTCCTCTTCTTCCATGTCAGTTGATCTTCGCTTCCTAGCAAATACCTCCTCTCTCGTCATCTTTCCCGTCCTCTTAATCTCCCTTGAAAACCACCTCTGAAAGTAAATTGTCCGTTTTACATTCGTCTTTTAGCAAATATCCATTTTCCATATTGTATCTCTTTCTGGTCATGAACCCCATAACCACACTCTTCTAGATCATGCCCCATCACACCATAAACATCACAAAAATATCCGATCTTTTCATACTTAACATGTAGGAGCTCCCTTTTTCATGCAACATTGATTGGGACAAAACGAATTAGAGGAGACCTAACATCAATACTTGCACAAACCCTGACATAGTCTCCCTCAAAATACGGTACATGTTTCATCTCTACGCTCTGAACCTTACCAATCCTTCTTGCCAGCTCATCTACCACTTTATTCACTTGATAAAGCTCAGAGAATCGCATGCCCAAATATTTGTGCATTCCAATTTTACTTTCCTTCTGATTGCACATACCATAATATTCAGCTATAGCCACTACGAGCTTCCTTGAACAGCCAAGGGCCCTCGTGCATCACCTTGTTACAATCTCCCGAGCAGAAGAATTTGAAAGTGAACAAGTTGTCATCTACCTCTCTCATCTTTGGGTCGTGTGCTAGCCCCCAAACCCCTCTTAGGGTAGCGAAAACCGCCGATGCAGTGACTGGTTTGCTCGTATTGACCTTAGCGACCGCAAGCCACCTTGATTGTTTCTGTAATTCCTTCGGATCCTCCGATCCGATGTAGACATCATCCAGTTCTCCCTCCCATAGTTCTAGGTTTGGCAGCACTCGCACCAGTGAAGGAAGCGTGGCCGAAGAATCTTTCGGAATGCAGCTAATATCTGCAAATTCGGTGGCCAGCATGATCAGGTCTAATTATGAGGCCGAGTTTTTTCGCGTCGTAACTTGTAACTGTGTCGTGTATGAGTACACACGTGACTGACCGGGCGCGTTGGCTTGGCTCCAAAACATTTCTGCAAACGCGTCTTGTTTTCCCTCTCTTTGATTCACCGTGGGGAAGAAGAAGAAAAATGTGTGCGGCCGGCAACCGGTATATGCAAGTTCTGGTTCGACTACTGAGAGTGGCAAGCAAAACCTGTCGTGGCCAACAATGATGGTGAGGATAAGGGGAGAACTTGCATTCCAAAATGGGAATACTTGGGCGCGACGGTAATTATCGCGTGGACTATATGTGACTCCCAGCAGCAGAGCTTCTTTTTGGATCGCGATACTGCAGGATGCGTGTGGCTTGCATGTCCCGACCGGGGAACGCGCATGTGGCTGGACCCCACTCCACACCTGCTCCCTCCTCTGGAACCCTCACAGGCATCTTCCGCTGCTGCAGGTTCTACGGGGATAAAAGAGGATCTTCACGTGAAGCATCTCAACCAGAATGACATTTCTAGTCCATGCCGCGTTCCGTGTATCGAGAGAATAGCACATAGCGTAGAACCACACAACCCCAGGTTTTTGCCTAAAACGTTGCAGCTAGGCCAAATAGTTGATTTAGCGACTTAACAACGTATCTGACGTATGGACCTGTATTTGTATACCGTATATAACATAAATTATACAACAATTTATAAAAGAAAATTGCAGGAAAATATAGAGATTCTGCACTCATAAATTCGGATAGCACATAAATTACCCAATGAATGAGACGAGGTTGTCGAGATCAATGGTCATGGGTGTCGACGCCGTCGTCGGCTCTCCACCGCCACCGCCACCGCCTCCGTCACCGGCACCAGCGTCGGCACCGTCACTGCCGTCAGGTCTAATCTCCGTTACTGCCTCGCCCGCTGACTTTTATCACTGGCTACTTGGGCCCACGAGGCTGAGAGGGAGCATCGCGATAGAAAGGAGAGCACTGGCTACCCGACACGAGATTGGGCCCACGGATGACTTGGCACTTCGGGATTGACTCGGGCTACAAGAATTGCGACGCCGGATAGAAACAATTAGCAAATGGTAGAAGGCTTCCGGAAATAGGCTTTCGGCTCATGATGAAACCTTGCCCCCAATATTGAATTCAAAATGTCAAAGAGTTTCAACAAAAAATTAGGGTGTTCATATGAACATTCTATGTTCGTACACAAATTATCGTGGAGAAAAGGAATTTGTCCGGCCGGTATAAAAAGACAAATCTCGGGTGTTCAAAAATGACTCTGCATTTCTCTTTCTTTTTACCGGCCATACAAAATGTCATCTGGAATGTCTTTACGATACAGATATTTTTCTTTTACGCGGATAGACATTTTTCATATGACCACCCAAATTGTTTGTTTGAATCTTTCTTATGTGTTAAAAAATGTATTTTGCACGATGGATTCATCTGCACCCCTGAGCCAAAACGTCACGTCCACGGCTTCCGCCATAGTCTGAATCTTCCTGTTCTCATGTGCTCTGTAAAGTGACTATCAACTCAAGCGATACATAGGGTATCTGAAATCAAGTGAGATTGCCGAATTATGTGTAGTGTATCTGTGGCTGATTCCCCTCTTCCTATGCTAGATTGGTAGATAGCTTCTAACACTGGCCCACTCGAATAGGGAGAAAGGACTCCTTTATTTTTTTTTTCCTCTGGTTCGTTTGGGCCTTTCTCGTATGTGTCGGACACAGCGCGCGTGGTATTTTTCTTTTTTACCTCGAACTTGGTATTTTACTGGAGGTATACAATAAAGACTTACCGTCCCATACTATTATACTACTGTAGATGGCATTCAAATTAATATATCGAAATATTTATTTGAAAGCCATATAATATTGAATGGAGCGAGTGTTAAACGTGTTGTACACTTGTACACGATAGGATTGTATAGTCTGTCCGTTTATTAGTCTAGATAGCTAACCAAGTACTACCTCCGTTTCAAAATATAAGACTTTCTAACAAGCTAGGAGTAGTTAGTATCTAGCAGTTTTGTTGAGACGGTTGTTGTGGCCGTCGCATCTCTCTCCCTTTACCGATCCAATCTACTCCCTCCGCTGAATACATTCATATTTGGACAAGTAGGAGTCAAGTATTGTTGAACGGAGGGAGTATTTTACATGGTACCTGAGCCATCTCGGCTAACGGCTTCTTCCTTCACCTCCGCATCTCTCTCTATGGCAGTCACCTCCCCCCTCACCGTGTTGCAGAACCATGGCAACTACATGTTGTGGCGGGCTGAGATGGTCACCCATCTCCGGAGCCACCCTCACCTCCTCGGCCACATCACCGGAACTATCGCCGCTCCTTCCTCCAACCATTGACGAAGTCACCAACACCGGCAAGGCGTGCAGGACGGTCCAGGTTACCAATCCCAAGTATGCAACGTGGTACGTACGCGACCAGATGGTGCTCAATGGCTTCTTCACCTCCGTCACCAAGGAGGTCGTCGCGTCCATCATCGGCGCCCCCATTGCGCGTGACGCATGGCTAGTCCTGGAACGCATGTTCGCCTCCAGGTCTTGGGCTCGAGTCATCCAGATTAGTGCCCCCAACACGCTGCCGCCAAGAAGAAGGGCACCCCGGCGACTGACTACTTCCGCAACATGAAGCAGCTCGCGGACACGCTCGCTGCCATTGGGCAGACCCTTCCCGTCCCGTACATACTTTCCAACCTCAGAGGCGGATTATGATGCGATGGTTACCTCTCTTACCACGCACAATGACGAGATCACCCTAAACGTTACATACTCTCACCTTCTCGCCTTCGAGCATCGTCACAAGCAACATAACGCCGAAATCACCTTCGGCACCAGCCGGCCATCTGCCAACTTCTCCGGCCATCAGCTTGGCACCCGCCCAAGCAACTGAGGAGGCGGCGGGAACCAGCAAGGAGGAGGCGGACGTGGCAATAGCGGCCAGGGTCGCCGAGGAGGCTTTGTCGCAGTGGTGGCCGCGGTCAAGGTAGGCCACTTCAAGGGCACGACAATGGCAGACAAAGCCAGACCAGCCGAAACTCCAATGGTTCACCACGCACGGTATGCGAGATCTGCAACAAGGTTTTGTGTGTTACACGACAACACTAGTGAAAAACTTAATCAGATGCTAAGTGATACCGGTTTAAACTATCCATAACATGCCAGTATCAAGCGCCAAAGATCAAAGTGAAAATAGGCTCAGCATCTCTGGAGATTTTCTTAATTTGAAGAAATCGGATATTCCTCCCTATGGGCAGGCCGGATATTCTGTTCTCCCAGAATTTTGGCTAAGGAAAGTAAGCGCGTCATGCAGAAGTGGGCCAGATTATTGGCAGGATATTTTGTCCTAGAAAACCAGAATAATCCGGCCACGGGGAAAATCTGCAAAAGAAAAGAGGCACGGCACGCCTAAGTGCCCCACACTTTTGGCCGGAGATTTTGGTGCAGAAACCAGAAGTTTGAAAACCGGATAATCCGCTCCCGACCTACACCGTATTATCCGGCCTAAGTTATACTGCAACGGTCAGATTTCATGTTCAACGGGCTGATTTGGAAGGTGGTATAAATGACCTTCCCCTACCTTGGGAAAGAGTACCACGACTAGAAAAACTTCTCCACCATTGTTTAAGAGGTTAAACTCCATAGATCTCTCGCTCCCTCTCGCTCTCCCTCTCCCTCTCCATCTCCCTTTCTCTCTCTCTCTCTCCCCCTCTCTCTAGTCATTCAAACACTTTGCCCTTTAGATATTTGAGAGAGAAGACCTAGATCTACAATTCCACCCAAGAGATTTGATTTTTCCCTTGATTCCGTTAAGAAACTTGCTACTCTTGGGTTTGTTGGAACCCTAGGAGGCTGTTGGTCCTTTGTGATTTTGGTAGCCATGAAGACATTGTCAGAAGCCACCAATTGAGTTTTTAGTGTATGCCCCGGTCTTAAAGCATCAAGTTTTGGTGTCTCGGTTGATTTGGTGAATACCCTCTAAGTTGTGGAGTGTGCCTCGTCCTTGTGAATGTTCTAATTGTCAACCTCAACGACAACATAGTGGTTCGTGGCTCTCCACTTCGGCGGTAGGACACAAACGAGATATGTGTGCCATCTGACTACTATTCGGTGTTTCACTTTTGCGAACACCGCGCAACTCCAACGGAGACTAGTTCCCTTTGCGAAGTGAATTTCGGGATCAATCTTCGTGTCATTGTGTTCGGTTATCTCTCGACTTACCTTTGACTATTATTACTAGCTTACTTGCTTACCTATCTAGTCCTAGTAGTCTTTTGCTCATCATATAGGATTGCCCACCTAATTGCATAATCTATATTTGAGAAAGACTAAATTGAAAAATAAAGTAAAATTTGTAGTTGCCTATTCACTCCCCCTCCCTCTAGTCAACCTCTTCAATCCTTTCTCAAAGTGCAATCCAGTGCTACAACCCATACAACCACGCCTACAATGACGACGAGCCCACCGCCAACCATGCTGCCACCGGCTACAACGTCGACCCAACCTGGTACATGGACATCGGGGTGACCGATCACGTCACTAGTGATCTAGACCGTCTTACCGTCCTTGAGGTCTACAACCGAAACGAACGTGTCCACATCGGAAACGGAGGAGGTTTGCATATTTCTCATGTTGGTCATGGAACTTTAAACACTACTGGCAAATTCCTTTCTCTTCGTAATATTCTTCATGTTCCCCACGTCACCAAAAATCTCCTTTCCTCTCACAAACTTGCCAAAGACAATGGTGTTTTTATTGAAATTCATCTCTAATAATTTTGTTTTTAAGGGATCAAAAATCGAGGAGAAGGGTGCTTCCAGGAAGGTGTGAGGCGGTACTTTACCCCATTCATCAGTCAGAAATAAACACCCCCAAGTGTGACATGTTCACGGCTAGGACTAGCAAGGAGCAATGGCATCAGCGAGTAGGACATCCATCATCCCAAGTAGTGCACTGCTAGGTTGCGCAATGGAAATTTAAATTTTTTTGCCATGCATACTACTCAACCGCCAAGATCCTACTATGCAGATACAATTGAATAATAATTCCAAAATCTAGATACCAAGATCGTGTACCAATCACCATAAATATGGAAGAGGTGTTCGTGACGATGTTGATGAAGTCTGTTGAATATCCTCACGCACAAGCCCGTGGGTGAGGATGTTGCCGACTCCCCGTATCCAACACCTTGATCCAGCGTAAAAGAGGATATTACAACTGGAACAAGATGAAGGAACGATCATAGCACAAGGCAATTTAAAAGTATTTATCTCTGAATATTACAAAATATTATTTGGAGCGCTGGTCCTCTCATCATTTATGCCAAGTGAGCTAATGATTAATGATTTGACTCAAGTTTGTGATGATGAGAATAACATTTTAACATCGCCTTTCTCATAGAAGGAAGTGTTTGATGCTATCTCTCAGATGGAACATCATAAAGATTCAGGGCTAGATGGGTTTCCAGCGGAGTTCTATTAGAGATTTTGGGATGTCATTAAGGGTGACTTCATGACAATGTTTGCACAGTTGCATTTAAATGATCTACAACTGTTCAAGTTGAACTTCGGTGTGATCACTCTATGTCGAATCTCTGACTCTACAAATCCCTTAGGTGACCCTATCGGGTTTCGACTAGGAGAAGTCATGAGCGCTGGTGGAATCGTCGGCTAGACAGGGGGCGAGATTTACCCAGGTTCAGGGCCCTCGTAGAGGTAAAACCCTTACTCCTGCCTCTTGTCGATATGTATTGATGGAAAGATCGGTTACAATGATGGTGCTCGAATCGAGAGTAAGATCTCGAGTTCAAGGTTTTGATGGTGCTGTGTTGCTTGGTCCTCTCCCGGTGGGGCTCTCCTGGCCTTATGGCCAGGTCTCGAATCCTACCCGGAGAGGACTCGAACTCTAACTAGGTCGGTTACATGTTTCTTATCTTAACCCGCAAGTTAGTGCGGGTGGGCTTCACATGGGCCTTCTGGAGTATTCCAAGGGCTCCTCTTCTTGGGCCTTTAACCTTGGGCCTGAGAGGGGGTGTCCTTATTCGCAGAGTCCAGGATCCATGTATTCGTCAGTAGCCCCCGAGCGTTTGCTCGAGTGGGATTTTTCCAGTCGAGTAGACGGTCAAACCTTTCTTGGTCGCCTTTCTGTTTTAAAGGGTGTGTTCCTTGTGCAACGAGTCTTCATGCTCGAGTGTCGAGCAGCATAGGTGCCTGTTTTTGCGGCTTTTATCGCAGAAGGATGCGGCACAGTAGCTTGGCTCTCCCGAGAGATCAGAGCCAATTAATTGCGACTAGGGCAAAAACATTTCTGGCCTACACAGATTCGAGACCTCCGACTCGAACCCGATAAGGTGATTGTTGCGACTGAGCCGTTGTGGACTTATCGAGTCGAACTTAACCTATGGGGGTACCCGGCGCGTCCGCTAGGATTTTTCTTCGTGTTGTTGACACGGAATCATACCGGAGAACGCAGCTTTCGAGTGCGATTCCAGGCCCTTAAGAAAGATCTTTTTGGGTCTTACCTTCATATTCGAAGAATATGGCATCCGGATGTGCCTAGTCGACTGAACGATCCAGGCTTTTATGATGTAAGAATATCATGTGTGATTGGAGGTAGGTTCTTCCTACCCGAGTGATTGTTTGAGCTTCAATCGAAAGAATTTTCGTACTGAGGAAAGTCATGCCCATATGAAAGAGTTTTCATGTTTGGACTGTTATGCCCGTACGAAAGAGTTTTCGTGTATAGGATAGTTCTCTCTTATTTTAAAGAGGTCTTACTCCATGATTTGTTCGCGAAAGAATTGCCTTTAATCGAAGGAGTTGCATACGAAGCTATTTTCGTGTTTGAATTTTCCATTCGAAGGTTCTTGAGTTTGATGATGCGTGCCATGACGTCATGGCGCACTTTTCTCCTCCCGATGGGACGTGATGGAGTGGTAGCAGATGGGTTGGCCCACCCAGTCAGCTTTTTGACCGGGAAACGAGACGCCGCTCCTAGTTTTTACGCGAACGGTGCAGTAAATGCGCACGATCTTCTGTTGAGATCGTGGCACGGAACAGCGTTCACCGTCTCTTTGTTTCATCTTCACACGTGGTGGCTGCGATAAGCGCCACGTAGCGCATCGAATGGCTGGGGCTCATCCGCTCCGTGTATAAATACGGGACTTAGCGCTGCGGTAAAACCTTCCCATCCTTCGTCTTCAATCCATCTCCTTCCTCGCGCCCATCTTCTTCCTCGTGCTCAAGCTCGCGCTGTCAACCATGGCTGGAGGCAAAAGACGTGGCGCTGCCACTTCCGCAATCGGAGAAGTCTCTGCGCAACCTGCGCCCCGAGCTGGCGACTGGCGTTCGCCCAACACCACCGCGAAGAGCGTCAAAGAGATGCAGCGGGAGGGGCTGCTGCCGGCGGAAGCTGAGAAGCGGGTGCGCCTTGGGAAGAAAGAAGAGGTACCAAACCCGCAGTCGAACGAGCGCGTGGTCTTCGCGGACCACGTGTCTCGGGGTCTCTCCTTCCCTCTCCATCCTTTCCTTCTCGGGTTGCTGTATGTCTATGGCATACAGCTTCACGATCTTCCTCCGAACGCGGTGCAGCACATATCGTGCTTCATCGTGTTCTGCGAATGCTTCCTTGGCATTCGCCCACATTGGGCGCTTTGGAAGGCCCTCTTCAAGGTTCGGATATTCCGCGAGAAATCGCGGGTAGACTCCGAGCCTGGCGAGCCGCTACGTACAGGTGGCTTTGGGATCCAAGCGCGACTGGAGAGCAGCTACTTTAGTATGCACTTCATCGACTCCGCCCAAGGCTGGCGGAAAAAGTGGTTTTACATCATCGACAACAGCTTGGGTGGGATCGTAGAATTCCACCCGTTCGCTGTTTTGAAAAGGCGGAAGTCCTGGGCGCACAAGCTGTCAGCCGAAGAAACTCAGGTCGTTACGCCCCTACTCGCAAGGGTGTCCGCTCTCCGGGATCAAACTGCTGGAGTTGTGCTCAATGGGCTGCACCTGGCGAGTATTTTTCTGAAGCGCAGGATCCAACCTCTGCAGCAAAGGCCTTCCACCATGTGGGAATACCAAGGCTCTGAGGATCCTAGCCGAGTGAGCCGCGAGGAGCTTTCGAACTTTGAGTTCGAGAAGAAAATCGCGGCTATCACTAGCTTGAAGGTGGGGGAAAAGTTTCCCGACTGCACAGTCGAAGCCTTTGACGCTTCGAAACCTCCACCAGCTACGGTTAGTTTACCCTTCCTGTCTTCTATTATTTTCTTCTTTGCTTTGAGCTTTAGTCGATTGAATTTTTTCTTGCCTTCTTCCGCCTTCTTTGTAGAGCCTAGCAGTGGCGAACTGCTACCGCCAGTTGCGGGAGAGGATGCCTCGGAGTTATTGGCGAGTCATCTGGACGGCTTAGCCGATACCAGTGTAGCCGATGCTTCTTCGAGCTCCGAGGACGATTCTTCGGATGGTGCGGAGGGCTCGAATGGAGGCCTTCATCACCACAAGCGCCGTCGGGTGGATGATAACGAGGCTACTTCCAAGGATAACTCCTTGGAAGAATCGCCTGGGAAGCCTCCTATCTCCGCGACTCCACTTCGCTCACTCGCCCCTTCCCCTTCATTCCCAGTAATCGCGCCCGCTTGGAACGCGGATTTGCTGGATGAAGATGAAGATGATGAGTAAGTTCTTCTTCTTGTCCTTTAGTCGAATTTTTTTTTTCTTTGCACCTATGTTGATGTTTATTTGTTGCAGTTTGCAAACCATCAGTCCTCGCAGGTATGCTTCTTTCGTTCCTCCCGAAAAGAGGAATAGAGCAGGAGCTGCGGGTGAGACTCCCACTGCTGGCACTGTCCAGAATTCTCCCAGCGTAGCTCCCCATGCGGCGACTGTGGAACGTGAGGCTCCTAGCTTTGCCGCCAGGACTTCAGCTTCAAAAGAAGTGACGGACAGCTCCGTAGATCCCCTCTCCCGCGCCACGGGCCAGGTAAACTTTGCCATTCGTCATGATATTTTTATCGGGTGCACGACAGTGCTCCCGATGGGAGTATCCCCCGAGGCTGTAGTCGATCGCGTGCGATCGGCTACAGGCTCAAAGTCTTTTTCTTCTTCTTGATTTTATCGGGTGCACGGCAGTGCTCCCGATGGGAGTAGCCCCCGAGGCTGTAGTCGATTGAATTCAATCGGGTACAGGCTCCAGTTTATATCTTCTAATTCTTCTCTCTTTACTTTGTAGTCGCTTGTTGACTCTCTTGCGGCGATCGGCCGCCGAGTAGTTCTTGCCGAGTCGGAATGTGAGTCGCTTCGATCAGACCGCAGTCGACTCTGCACCGAGAACGAGCTTCTTAAGAGTAAGTCTTATCATCTTCTCTTGTTCCTATTCTTTCTCCAATTCTTGATTTCTGACGAGTGTCACTATGCAGCTCGACTCGAATTTACGGAGTCCGAGAAGGGCAGTCTCTCTGAGCGGGTAACCACTCAGGAGGCTGATCTGGCGGCCGTCCGACAAGAACTGGAGACCTCCCGCAAGCGATCGGAGGATCTTGAAAGGCAACTTGCGGATGCGCGCAAAGCTCTAAAGGATCAAGAGGATGCTGGCAATAAGGCTGATGCTGACCTTGTCACGTTCCTCCGTCCCCTTGCTGAGCGTCCTAGGCGTAGGTCGGAAGTTTCTTTGAATTCTTGATGGTTCCTCTGTCGAGAGGGTATGGTAATCGTTGGCGTTGAAGCGGATGGACTTGCCGCTTTTCTCCAGATGACGGCGTGAGTCGACAGCTCCAGATTCAGTTTCCGATTCATCCGAGAAGTGGAGGATTCCGTCCCTGTTGGTCACGAATTTTAGGCTCCCGAACGTCAAAGTGACGCTTTTCTCCAGATCCTCGAATACCGGGCGCGATTCCGGCGAGTGAGGTGTGACCACGACAGATCCGATCCGTATAGGATTGTTCGGAGCCGTAGTTGATGGTTTCCAACGAGAGTGCGTTGTCGATGAAGTCGAAGATGCCGGTGATCCAGCGCCCGTCTTCCCCACGGTCGGCGCCAATTGTCAAATCTCTGACTCTACAAATCACTTAGGTGACCCTATCGGGTTTCTACTAGGAGAAGTCATGAGCGCTGGTGGAATCGTCGGCTAGACAGGGGGCGAGATTTACCCAGGTTCGGGGCCCTCGTAGAGGTAAAACCCTTACTCCTGCCTCTTGTCGGTCTGTATTGATGGAAAGATCGGTTACAATGATGGTGCTCGAATCGAGAGTAAGATCTCGAGTTCAAGGTTTTGATGGTGCTGTGTTGCTTGGTCCTCTCCCGGGGGGGCTCTCCTGGCCTTATATAGATGGCCAGGTCTCGAATCCTACCCGGAGAGGACTCGAACTCTAACTAGGTCAGTTACATGTTTCCTATCTTAACCCGCAAGTTAGTGCGGGTGGGCTTCACGTGGGCCTTCTGGAGTATTCCAAGGGCTCCTCTTCTTGGGCCTTTAACCTTGGGCCTGAGAGGGGGTGTCCTTATTCGCAGAGTCCAGGATCCATGTATTCGTCACTCTATTACCCAAAAAAGAAGATGCATGTAGGATAGAGCAATATAGGCCTATTTTTCTTTTGAATGTTACCTTCAAAAGTTTCACCAAGGTGGGGAAAATTGAGTTAAGATGATTCAGCCATCTAGGAAGGAATATTCTGGAAGGAGTGGTGGTGATGCATGAAACTTTGCATGAGTTAAAACAGAAGAAAATGGACGGGATTTTGTTCAAAATTGATCTTGAAAAAGCCTATGATAAACTGAATTGGTTCTTCATCCAACAAACGTTGCACGTTAAAGGATTTACATCAATGTGGTGTGAGTGGGTTGCAAGGTTTGTCCCTGGGAGAAGTGTGTGGATCCGAGTTAATGATGATGCTGGTCACTAATTTTATACTTTATTGTGGTTGATACAGGGGGATCTGTTATCCCCTATCCTCTTTAATTGAGTTGTTGATATGTTGGCGGTCCTAATTGCGAGGGCAAAGGAGGACGGGCAGGTTGGGAGCTTAGCCCCGCATTTACTAAAGGGGGGTGTCTCTATCCTCCAATACGCAGATGATACTATTTTGTTTCTTGAACATCATCTAGAGAATGTCGTGAACATGAAACTAATAGTGTCGATCTTTGAGCAACTATCTGGACTGAAGAGTAATTTCCATAAGAGAGAGATTTTTTGTTTTGGAAAGGCTAATGGTTTCCAGAATGATTATCGATACATATTTGGATGTGTCGGGTATTTACCTCTGAAATATTTAGGAATTCCAATTCATTAATGCAAACTATTAAATAAAGAATCGAAACTAGTGGAGTATCGTTATGAGCAAAAACGGAGTTCGTGGATCGGAAATTTGCTCTTGTATGGAGATCGTCTTCTCCTTACAAATTCAGTACTTTCAATCTTTCCTATGTTTTTATTATCTTTTTTTGAAATACCTGTTGGGGTCAAGAAAATATAAAACTTTTATAGATCTCACTTCTATTGGAAAAGTGACCAGCCGAAAAAGAAATATCGTCTTATCAAGTGGAATATCATTTGTCAGTCTAAAGATTGGAGTGGCATTGGGATCGAAGTTTTAGACGTTAAGAATAGGTGTTTACTTAGCAAGTGGCTATTTAAACTACTAATGGAAGAAGGTGTGTGTCATGAGTTGCTACATAATAAGTACATTAAAGGAGTGCCTTTAGCTCAGGTGTAGCCGAATTCTACATGACTTGACTCTCCGTTTTGGAAAGGTGTCACGGGGGTGAAAAGGGATTTATTTGATCTATATCATACACACTTTGCAATGGACGGAGTATCGGATTTTCGGTAGGGGAAACACTGTTGTCATTACAATACCCTTCGTTATATAATATTGTAAGACAAAAAAATGTCTTGATCTCACAGATTATTAACCACAATCACCCAAATATTACCTTTAGAAGGTCCTGAGTGGGGATAAATGGGGTTCATGGCTCCATCTGGTGGAGAGGCTGATGAGGGTGTCGCTTTCGAATGAACTGGATTCATTTATCTATTAACACTATCGGGTGTGTTGCCATCTCATGAATGGTGCCACTAGATTTCTGCATAAATACCTTTGAAAATTGAAAGTACCACTAAAAATTATTATTTTTATTTGGTTTATTTATCATAAAGAATTGGTAACCTAGGACAATCTCGTTAAAAGACGATGGACGGGTTGTACTAAGTGTGTCTTTTGTGGTGATTCATAGAGGTGGATCAATTTTTTATCTCTTGTAGTTTTGCACATAAAATGATAAAACTATTAATTATAGTATACGCATTGGTTGTGCATCTCACTACTTGGCTCCTTTGAATTATAGGTTAGGAAAAAACTAGGAATAAAAATCCTGTAGGATTGGGATGACATGTCAATTTGAATCCTATAGGAATAGTGATTCTCTTTGATTGTGTGATTTTTTTTTTTGCATGAGGTTGGACCTCATATTAGAGTATCTCCAGTAACGCTCGATCTGGCGTTGGCGCGTGAAAAACCGTCAATTTGGCGCGCGCAGGCAAGCATCTGTCGCTCCAGCAGACGCTGGATCTCACGCTGGCGCGCGAAAAAGCGTGCGGTCCGCAGCGATGAAAATTTGGAGCCCCTCGTCCTACACGCGGGCAAACATTCAGCGCACGGGCAAGGGCAACTGTCACGAAAATTTCTTTCGCGCGCAGGACTTTTACAGCGTCTGGAATCTCTCGCATTGCACCCGCGCGCGAAAAAGGCAAAACGTGCTCTCCATACTCATTTTTAGCGCGTGAAAATTTTCAGTCTCTGCTGGAGATGCTCTTAGTTTCCTATAAGATTTGCACTACAAGATTAGTATGAAAATATTTCTTATAGGATGCAATCCTATGAATTAAACAAACTCTAAAGGAAAACTTTCTATAGGATTGTATCCTACAAAAACACTATGATATTCATTTGATTCAAAGGGATACTAATATTCACATGAGGTAATTCCTACTCCGAGATGATCATCGAGGCCATTTGGGCTGGATGCCTGATAGCACACTAGGCCTTTGTATTATGTCTAGTTATAGTCGTTTTCGATCTTTTTTTATGGCTAGTTTATATAGCCGCTATTAGCGATCGTTGAACGTAAGCGGACTTATCATGTACTTGATGTCACTTACGATGGTGAAATAAATAAAATAAAATATACTATAGTTACCTTCAAGCTTGTCAAACTGATGACATGCCGAGCACCGATGAAAAGTCAATGTGGTTGCTTTCGTACTAATAAGACTTTCTGTTTATGTAAGATAAAGTAAGTAAATTAATGGATATGTTAATACACTTCATAAACTCGTACTTACTTGATGATCGGTAAACCTCCATAGAGGTTGACATGATGAATGAAACATGCATTTCACCAACCAATAGTTGTTCTCTATAACGCTCAACAAGTCCATTCAAAATACGGAGAAACACAATTTGATTGTTTGCATCAACCACTCCTACTTCCCTCATGCCTAGAGGGAAATATGTATCGTGGTCAAGTGGACCATCATACATTATAACGCCAGCGAGATCTAAAAAGGATAAAATATGTTATAAATGATAAAAAATGTGAACTTGAAACCTAATTGATTTAGTTCAATTGTACATGAGATTAATACAACTATACCAGTTGTTGAGCCATTTGGGAAATTGAACAGGTCAGCCATGTCTGTTCATGTAAAGGTAAAAGCCACGTAAAATTAATTAGGAAAAGACATGTACTTTTTCACTTTAGCTAATACATTGTGAGTTGCACATAATATATGTTTGGGGAAAAAGTAAAGTATTGCATCTATTAAATTAAACATAGAGAGCTACGCATGCAAACAACATGAGAGAAATTTCTATAAGAAATATACACTAATCGACATAGTAAATGGTACTCCTTATTCAGAAGAAAAAATGAATTTTTTCTGATCTTATATTAATTCGTAACAAATTCCTACCTGTTGGCCAACAGAGTACTATGTTTGAATCATTAGAAATAACGGGAATATTGAAAATGATTTTTCAACACTTCAGGTGGTGTTATGTAGAGGACATAAGTGCTTGGACTGACATTACTTACAAAGAGATTCTTATGCAAATTGGTATACACTGTTAGAGTAATAAGACAAAAGAATGAAAATTCGGCAGCCAGATAGTCAAAACAAAAAAAAATTCTTTCAGATATTCAAAAAAAGTTCGGCAGTCCAAATTGCCACGGAGAAAATCAGTTAATAGATTAATGGATATGCAGAATATAACATTAATGTATCTCTTTACTCACGATTGAGAGGAGCAGGCCGCGTGAATAAATAGAGAGAATTCCTTATTTTGCCCTTTCGAAAGTTTGTCTTCCTTTTTTGGCCCTGATAAAAAATTTCTTCCTTTCATGACACACAAAGTTTGGTTGGTTCCTTATTTGGCCCTTTAGTACTATTTAAGCACTAAGATGACATTTTTGCCCCTGCTAAAATATGTGACGAAATGGTAATGAAAAAAGTTGTGATATGATAGTTGGTTATTCCGGAAAAAAAAAAGTGAACGGTATATCCGTCCTAAACTGAAACGTTGTATCGCCCATGTTTAATAAAATTTTGGTTCGATGGAGTCTGTCTAGAAATTTCGGTGAAGTGCAGTACAAGGAAAGAGGACATGTTTAATATGTATGTGCAGGAAGTCAGGAACTCTAAATTGACTTATTCGTGCGTTTGGGCGATTGGCCGCAATACGTGTATGCGTGCACGACCGGTGGGCTGATAATTTCTGCATGTGCGCGAATCCAGCACGACGTATGCGTCGATTTGAATCAGACCGGACAATCGACCCACCTACAGGCGTGTGTAGTGGTTTGTAAGTTAATCACCGATCCATAAGCTAAATGGCATATGTTTGCTAGCCGGATTCTTGTGCCAATTAGTTTGAAGATTCATCAAAGGAGCATGTGCACGTGCAAACAGGCCATAAAGTATGCACATAAGTGATTGCTTCCAATCGCCACGACGTGCGTGTACCTGACCCGACCTGGCACGTATTTGTACCTTACGTCTTCGATCGGCCGGCCGGCCAGAAGGACCCACAAGCAGTGTAACTTATTATAATTTTTTTAGTGCAATTTCGTCACATATTACAGCAGGAGCAAAAATGTCATCTTAATGCTACTAAAGGGCCAAATAAGGAATAAACCGAACTTTGTGTGTCATGAAAGGAAGAAAAAATTTGCCAGGACCAAAAAAGGAAGACAAAATTTAGTGAGGGCCAAATAAGGAATTCTCTCGAATAAATATTTGGAGAAGACAACACCGAAGTTCTTCTCCGACTTGTCGTAGACGATGGCTGTGTTAACGTGGTGCGGCTGTAAAGGTGTCCTGTGCATTGAGGGAGCCTTATATGGACGGAGCTTGGCGAGCGTGCATCCGTGCGAGTCAGGATGTAAGTGGGAGTGGGCTACCCGCGGTGCCGCTTGCCCAAGCCCGCATAAATTTGTAAGCGGGCACCCGCGGGCAAGTACAAAGATTATGCGGGATAAGTGGGTTTTGCCACTTCGTTCCACTCCCAACCCGCGTCGTCCCACATCTGGTACATTGCTTGGCGCGAGCCACGAGGAAAGCTTGATGAGCAGCCGGACCGTCGCCATGGCAACCATCAGAGTACTCCGCGGCCCTGTATACGGTATACCGCACAGCTCAGTGCCGGCCGCCATGCTCGTCACGACCTCGTCCTTACCACCTAGGCAGGGAGGGGACCGTCTACTCCATGACACGACACACTCAGTGGACGCGGCACGTGAGCGCCCATCAACAAGACGCAATAGTACTACGCTTGGCCGATGAATCCTCATCGAGATGAACATGAGATGAACGTCGCGGCACAAATTATTGAGCTGCTCCACTTAACCGATCCAAGGTTGCAACAAGATGCCACGCTTGTAATATTTGAGGGACACTATCACTATTAAATTCTGATAGATTAGCTCAGTTAATTAAATTCTGAACATTGTGAATATGCTTTGTACTTGTATTTACCTTCAGATCATTAATACAATCGTTCGGATCTGAATTCCCTAGTTCATACACAACCAGCGGTGGAAACAAAGCAACATAGGAGATTGTGAGAAATAGAACTGTAGACAACTATGTAGTTTCTTATTAGACAACTATCTAATTTTGTTTTGATCAATGCTAGTTTGCTCATTGGCATTTCGTGATTGATTTATGTGGGACATGCGGAAACCGCGGACACCCGCAAAGATTACGTGGGTTACCCGCATAATCCCACATAATTATGTGGGCATATGCGGGCGAATCGCGGGACTCCCGCGGGTCGTCCCACTTGCATCCTGACGTGCGAGTGCCATTCGCCGAAGGGCAAGAAATCCCGCTGAATGCGGTAATTGATTCTACAGGTGGAGCATCGGCAAGCTAATGAATTTGGTAAGGAAAGGTAATGAATATGGTAAGGCACAGAGCCAATCTCACGCAAGAATCTCGGGATGGGGTGGAGCAAAGGAAAGGTAATGAATATCGAAGGCACATTTTCCTCATAAAGCCAAATCTGGCGAAAAAATTTGGGAGCAATTATATCCCCGTTACATCTTAGGAGGAATTAATTGCTGAGGTGGCTAAATAAAAGGAGATAATCCCATTGGAGTAAAATGCACTACAGGTCACTGTAATTGCGCACGGAACTCACTACGGTCACTGAACTCTCAAATACGCTCACTTTGGTCACTGAACTATCATTTGAGGTAAATCTACGGTCACCGGCCTCGTATAATCATCGTACAGACACGCGAGAGGTGACAGGGTAGAGTTACATTTAGCGAACCCCCCCCCCCGGTCAGAAAATTAGCAGCGAAAACCCCCTGGTCTAAAATGAGCAGGGACGTGGGACCTTTTCCATATCAGGAGATTCAGTTAGATTAGAATCACGTCGCTGCGATCAGGTACGTGTACACCGCCGTGATCATAGCGTCTTGGCCGCCATCGACTCCAGGAGCGTCTTCGCGTTGCGGCCGTCGTCGCCGTCGCCGGAGGGAGCCTGCGTGGCGCCGCCGCCATGTGTCCTGTCCGTCGTCCCGAAGGAGCGCCTCCACCTCTGTATAGTAAGCCTCCACATCTCCTAGCTAGCTAGGGAACCCCATCGATCGATCTCCTGTAACAAATCCTGTAACAAATCTCCTGTAACAAATCTATATAGTAAGCCATGTGTAAAGCTGTTAAGGAGGAAGAGTCAGCTACTACGTACCAGACCTAGCTAGCTAGGGAACCCCATCGATCGATCGCTCGATCGATCGCTGCAGCATGTACGTATCCACTGTTCAATGTTATTCGGTACAAACTCAACCATTAATTGATGCATGCGCTGAATCGGGCATGCATTATGCGTGTACGTATCCACTGTTCAATGTTCTTCTGGCCACACCGAGCATAACTTTCTGTCCGTGAATGATGTAAACTGTAAAGTACAATGTCTGCATGTTACAGAGAGAGATTCCGACGCCGTTTACCTCCTCGATTCGTTGCGCTGTAGGTTTATGCCTCAATTCGTGCTGTACGTTTCCGCCTCTCAATTATGTGGATGGCCGGAAGGGTTTTAGGACTTGGATATAGGTAAAGGTGGCATTTTTTTGGCGAAATCTGAGACATTTACTTGTGATTTGTATGCAGGACCGGGAGAAAGCAAATTCTCTGTGGAGTTTCATCATGGTGGATGTTTCGTTGGTGAAGGAATTAACAAGTCATATGTGGATGGCCGTGCTGTTTGGTATGATCATGTTGATAAGGTAACATGGTCTCCAATTATGATTGAGCACTTGGTAGAGGAGATTGGCTGGGAGATGGCTGGAAGGGTGAAAGTGTATTACTGCATTCCTATCCTTACAGTGAACAAGAATGGGTTGAGAGAGATTAGAAGTGATGCTGACACTGAATTTATGCTCAAGTTTCTGTCAATTGGGCACCATTTCTTCAGTATGTACATAGACCACGACAACACATCTTCTGCAAATCAGAACCTTGATGATGTGGTGTACTCTTTCACGAGAAGAGAACTTCCTATTGTCATCAGTCCGAACAAGGGAGAGCAGAGTAGAGGCAGTTGCAGGGGTATTGGTAGTGGCATTGATGCAGAAGCAGTACAAGAAGGAATTTGTCAGCAGTTAATTGTGTATGGTTCAGTTGATCAGAAGGGAGAAAACGGTGCTGGTACAAGTGGAACAACAACTCCATATTCAGAGGATTCAGGAGATTCAGATTTCGCTCCGTATTCATATGTTGACAGTGATTTCAACATATCAGATGATGATGATGATCTCTTTTCTGATAATGTGGATGTTGATCTTGAACCTGCGGCTACCAAAGATAAAGGGAAGGAGAAAGTAGAAGGAGCTAGCAAGCTGAAGGGAAATGCCTTAGAGAAACAAACAATGACTATTGCAGAAACACACAATGACAAGGAGGAGGATTATGAATCTGAAGGAGAGGATTTATGGTGGCCTGATTCTGATGATGAAGAGAGAAATAAATTCAGAGTTTTCACAGGAGAGGACCTACATAATCCAAAGTTTCATGTAGGCCAAGTTTTTGTATCTGTTGAACAATTAAGGGAGGCAATCAAGGAATACACTTGCAAGAATAGAAGGAACATAAAGATGCCTGTTAATGACAAGAAAAGGTTGAAAGCTGTTTGTGAGGGGAGTGAGAGCTGCACTTGGTATCTCTGGGCATCGACAGACAGCAGAACAGGATGCTTCATGGTCAAGAAGTATGTGGATGTACATAGCTGTGGCAAGAAGTACAATGTGAGTGCTTTCACTGCTCCATTTCTTGCAACCAAGTACCTGGAGAGTTTTAGGGCAGACCAAGACATGAACTTGAAGAATTTCTCAAGAGTTGTACAAAAGAAATGGCATATGACACCAGGGAGGAACAAACTGCAGAGAGCTAGAAGGCTGGCCATGAAAATCATTCATGGAGATGAAGCAGGCCAGTACAAGCTGCTTTGGGATTATGCAAATGAGATAAGGAGGAGTAATCCTGGCAGTTCATTCTTTGTAGCTCTTGATGATAAAGCAAGGTTCAACAAAGCATATATGTGCATAGATGCCTGCAAGAGAGGGTTCCTTCAGGGTTGCAGACCCATCATTTTCATCGATGGTTGTCACATTAAGACTAGGTACAAAGGACAATTACTTGTTGCGGTTGGTATAGATCCCAACAACTGTATCTTTCCTATTGCAGTTTGCGTTGTTGAAGTTTGAGGATAAACCGAATTGGTGTTGGTTTCTTGAGAGGCTTAAGAATGATTTAGGCATTGTCAACACTGCACCCTGGACAATTATGTCGGATAAACAGAAGGGTTTGATCAATGCTGTGAAGGAGCTATTTCCTGAGTCAGAGCACAGATTCTGTGTAAGACACATGTGGAAGAATTTCCAGCAGGTGTTTAGAGGTGATGCACTAAAAAATCAGCTATGGAAGATAGCTAGATGCACCACAGTGACAAACTACGAATTATACATGAATGAGATGAAGGAGCTCAATTTGGATGCATACAACTGGTTGCATGATCTCGAACCACACACATGGGTTAAAGCTTTTCAAAGTGACCTGCCCAAATGTGACATATTATTGAACAACAATTGTGAGGTGTTCAACAAGTAAGTATTTATTTACCTTTTTAATTCATTTGTTCCATTTCCTTTATTTCTTTCATTTCCTATAATTCTTTCATGTCCTTTATCACCTTTATTTCCTATTCTTATTTCTGTTATTTCTGCGCAGATATATTTTAGATGCAAGGGAACTACCAATTCTTGCCATGTTTGAGAGAATAAAAGAGCAATGGATGAGTAGACACTACACCAAGCAGATTGAAGGAGAGAAGATGAAAGACACCATATGCCCAAAAATAAAGAAAAAGCTAGAGGAGATAAAGGAGTGGGCCAACACTGCCTATGTACATGGCAGGAGATCAATTATTTCAAGTTGGTGACAGGAGAGTGGAATACATAGTGGACTTGAAGACTAAAACTTGCAGTTGTTGTAGATGGCAGAAAAGTGGGATACCTTGCTTACATGTCCTAGCTGTTTGCAGAGAAGAACAAAAAGAACCCGAAACACTAGTTGATCCATGTTACTCTGTAGAAATGTTCAAGAAGGCTTACAGCAACTGTGTTATCCCTTGCAAGGACAGGTCTGAATGGCAGAGGATGAATGGCCCCCCAATTGAACCTCCAAGTTATCAGAAACATGTTGGCCGTCCTAGTAAAAGCAGGAGGAAATCAGCTGATGAAATCATCTGTGGAAATGGAGGCAGGAACATATCAAGACATGGCATCATTATTCACTGTAAGTACTGTCGAGAAGCAGATCATAACATCAAGGGATGTAAGTACAGAAAAGCTGGACTCCCACCTCCAAACTCACAGGAACCCGTCATAGCTCAGGAACAATCACAGGAACCTGTCATACCTCAGGAACAGAACCCTGCATCAGCACCGGAAAGAGTTCAAGATCAGATGGTAGATCAGATGGTTAACCAGGTAATTTAGCTACTTTATTCCATGTTAAGTAATTTATACTCCTGCTATGCTAATGAATTCACAAAATGTAATGTTGTACCTTCATGTAGACGGCAGAGACTAGAGTTGTTACAGCCACACCTGTTCCCCATTCAAGCTTCCTTAACGCTGCCCAAGCAATGCTGAACCAACCACAGAGAAGCACAGTCACACAGAGTGAACTGACAAAGCAGTTGCTACTTAAGAAGTTACAGAGAGAGAAAGAACTTGCAGACAAGAAAGAAGATTTGCTTCGACAGAGAAAAGAAGAAGAAGAGAAGAAAGCTGCAGATGAAGCCACAAGGAGACATGAACAAACAATGCAGAAACTTGAAGCAGCAGAGAGGAAGAAGCTTGCAGCAGCTGAGATGAGGGAGATAAAATTGGCTCAAGCGGCACTGTACAAGCAGGCAAGAGCTGAGACAAAGAAATGGGTCAAAGAGACAGAAAAGGCAAAAGCAATTAAGAACAAGGAAGCTCGGGATGCGCAGAGGAAGGCTGAAAGAGAAGCTGCTGCTGCCAAGAAACAACAAGAAAGACTAGTAGTAGCTGCAGAGAAGGAAGCACAGAAGGCGAAGCAAAGACAGGAAGCTGCTGCAGAGAAGGAGGCAAAAAGAATTGCACTTGCTGAATCAAAGGAGGCAGAAAGACTTGTACTTGCCGCACAAAGGGAGGCACAAAGGGAGGCACAAAGGGCTGCAACAGCACCATCTCGTAGGCAATACAAGCGACCAAGAACAGCAAGTGTGGATACATCAAGCAGCGAGCAAAATGAGCTCATTCCACCTCCTAAACATGTATCCATGTTCGATATCTTTAGATGATCCACTGGAATGTACTTATGATTTTTGTTCTAGCACTTCTAGAATGATGTAATAATTCTAAGACCAATAGGAAGTGGCTACCAACAGGAAACAGAGAAGTCAGCATGCACACATTGAAATTTCTATTAGTTTCAGAACAATTTCCACTATACCAACTCGGGAAATGAGTTCCTGTTCATGCCAGTAACGCATTACAATCTTATGCAAACAAAACCTATTTTATCTCCATTAATAATGCAACCCAATTTTCAGCTTGAAAGAATAGGTTATAGCTAACTACATAGACATATCAACAAAAACAACAAGTAAACCAGGAAGGCACCATAGACTTCAACAACTTCATATACAAAAAGGGCAAACCGTCAATTGGTCATTTCATTGATAAAGAAGCACACATTGCTTGTCTTTCATTGATAAAGAAGCACACATTGCTTGTCTTTCATTGATAAAAATGCATCAACAATAGGAACAGAACAGTCATGTTCAATAGGAACAGAATCATTCATCACGGATCAATCCAGCAAAATAAACAGACGAATAAATTCAACCAAAAATAACTAGGCTAAACGGACTGCAGCAAGTGTTATTCTTGCATACTGGCTTTTGCTTCAGGTGCTTTCTTCCACTCCATCATCCATTCCTCCAATCATTGCCTCCAGGAAACACAGACAGCAGGACTCGATTCTAGCCCGGATTGCAGTGACCCACTAGCACGATTGCGGTATGATCATGGCAGATTTAGAGATTTTATGCATCGATCAGCTTACTGTGACTCGATGTCCGCACGGCCTTCCTCTCCTTCGCCGCTGTCGTCGCCGTCCTCTTCGCCCTCGTTGCCACCGCCGCTGCCGTCGCGCTGCTGCTGCTCCATTTCCTGATGCTGGTTTTGTTGCTGCTGCTCTCCGCCCCCGTCGCTGCTGCTGCTCTCCGTCCCCGTCGCTGCTGCTCTCCGCCCCCGTCGCTGCTGCTGCTCTCCGTCCCCGTCGCTGCTGCTCTCCGCCCCTGTCGCTGCTGCTGCTGCTCCATTTGCTGTTGCCGCTGCCGTCGAGCATGCCGATGCTGGTGTTGGGCATGCCGCCCATCCCGGCTGCGCTGCTGGGGTAGTGAACCCTTGACATGAACTGCAGAGGCGCTTGCACGGTGCTGCTCCCTCCGCCGCCGCCAAACGACCACATGGGCGGCTCCATCGGCCGAGCCACGGCGGAAGGGCAACGGAACTGCATGCGCACGGACAGCGGCGGAGCGGACCTCGGCGGAACCTCGGCGGACCAGGGCGGAGAGATTTGGGGTGCGGGTCGCCGGCGACGAGAGCTAGGGATTTGGGAGTTCAATTTGGGGGAAATAGACCAGGGGTGTTTTCGCTGCTCATTTTCTGACCGGGGGGGGTTTTCGCTAAATGTAACTCTCGCGTGTCCCCTCTCGCGTGGCTGTACCATGATTATACGAGGCCGCTGACCGTAGATTTACCTCTACTGATAGTCCAGTGACCAAAGTGAGCGTATTTGAGAGTTCAGTGACCGTAGTGAGTATCGCGCGCAAGTACAGTGACCTGCAGTGCATTTTACTCATCCCATTGTGTGCTGGTACGTTTCCATGGCACTTTATGGATGGTGGGCCTGTGTGGTTTGGGGTTGCCTTTTTTTCCTGCGTTGTGTTGTTACATGTGGCTGATGACCGGTTGTTTTAGCGATGCTGAACGCAGTTGTTTAAACCATTAGATGCCGGTTTGATGGCTGAGATGATTTGGATCTGCCCCCTTCTGGGTTGTTTTATATTGGTTTAGATAGATAGATTAGATTTAAACGTTCCTAACCACGCGACCTGCCGCAACATACCGGAGCTTTGGCCAATCTTGGCGAAGCCACGTATGCACGCACAGGCTCGACCGACTGAGGCTAACCCGTTTGTGGCTGTGAAGATCGCGGCAAGACCATGAGGATAAGGGGACATGCACATTGGACGTACCAGCGGCCATGCCACGCTTCCAATAATCTCATTCCAATTTCCCAACCAGCGCCATAGTTCTCTGCTAACTTGTTGAGTGTATCTCGATCGGATGGTGGCCATGGTTACCGAGGCATGGACGCTCGCCGGCTGCGGCGCGGGGGCGTCCAAGTCGTCGTCGGCGGCGGCGGCAGCTCAGCAGGCCCCCGTGCTGCTGCATCCTGCCGCCAGGAAACCCGCACCCTCGTTAAGAGCGGTGGCCGTGGAATGTCAGGACGGCCGGCGCGAAGCCGTCGTCGTCGGGAGGCGCCGCGGCATCGCGTCATGCCTGCTCGCCGCGCTCGCCGCGGCCTCCGGCGCCGGCACGGGCACAGCGCGGGCCGCCATCCTGGAGGCGGACGACGACCTGGAGCTGCTGGAGCGCGTCAAGGAGGACAAGAAGAAGCGGCTGCAGAAGCAGGGGCTCATCAACTCCGCCACCGCCGAGACAGGTCATCCTGATTAATCAACTAGCCGTGCTTAATTGATTCAATCTCTGATGCTTGTTATATTGCTACTAGTAATTAATTAATCCTTAACCACAGGGTATCTGCAGGAGCTCGTGTACAAGCTGAGCAAGGTGGGGCAGGCCATTGACAAGGACGACCTCACCGCCGCCGGCGACGTCCTCGGCTCGGACTCCAGCGCCCCGTGGGTGCAGAACGTCAATGCAGCTTTCTCCAAGGCAAAGTTCTTAACACGAGTACATATGCAGATTTAGTTTTCCAAGTGCGCTTTCATCTGAGATCTGTCACTGTGTATATGCAAAACAGTTCAGCTCGAGTACAGAGGAGAAGAGTGCAGTGGATAGCTTCAACTCCTCGTTGGCCTCCTTAATCTCGTCAGGTATACACTTCGTTTGCTTCTCTTCATCGGAAGACTAAGCATCATCTCGGTTCTAAATCCAATTTTTCTTCTTGTTGCAGTGAGCAAGAGTGACGTTCAGTCGTCCAAGTCGGCGTTCGTGTCGTCGGCGACCGCACTGGAGAAATGGGTGTCCCTGGCCGGGCTGACCGGCAAGCTCAAAGGCTTCTGAATGTTCTGAGACGAGTGAATTGCCTGCATAATGATGTTTTCCTTCAAGCAATGGCTCGAAATTCCTCTAAAAAAGTCACAAGAAAACTGCAATAAGTGTAACCGAGGCTTGGACCACTATAATCCGCTAGAGTTAATAACCATTCTCTCAGTTTTCCTTCTCCCTATATATACATTTCTTTCTCCTGGTGTACAATTCGTTTGCAAGTAGTCCGTGTGTTCATAGACTCATGTGGCATTGTATTGTATGGAACTGGTGTGCGCCCATGCTGACTAGTTTATAACAATCACCTCTGATTTCAGTATTATCTTGAAATTAATACATGTGTGTTTACAACATGCCAGACAGGAACATGAACAGATGGATTCGCAAACTCAACACCACAGCTACTAATAGTTATCTTACAGACCACATGAATGTACAAGGCCACAACAATAATACCATTATACCATCAACAATAATACAATTCATCTCATACTACCACATAACAGGAAATGAGGACTAACAAGAGAAAAGCTAACTACTCCATGAGTTGCTCAGATTCTCCATGAATATGTCCAATATGGTGGATAGCTTCTCGGTCTGCTAGCATAGACCAACGGCATGCATAATAACTGAAATAACACACGTTGCTAACGTGCATGCACAAATGAACATGCACAATTGCAGGTGCCAAGCTGATGCAAGAGAACCTTCAGGGAGAAGAGATTGCAGTAGTGGTAGTATGTGCTACTATTGTTGATGGGCTCTGAACCACACATTTGTTTTTCCTCCGATTATATAATAAATAAAAAGCACGATTGTTGCCACAAAAATATTTATAGTGGACTACTAGGAAATAAAGCAAAAAAGAAAAGGAAAAACTTCCATGTGTAGTGGTCATTTAGAAATCGATGCGTTTGGTCTTCCTCGAGAAAATTACAAAAAACCACCACTATTGCGGCTAGGTTTAAAAAAACCCACAATACGCTAGGGTTAAAAAAACCAACACTTCAATGCTAACACCTATGGTAAGTTTTGACCTAGCCAGCGTGGACTGCATGTGTGTTGGTGGCCGCATTGGTCAGTGACTGAATGTTCCGAACACCGTTGTAACAGTTGTTTGTCTGCGCTTGCCACATAAACTTGACAGTGAGCCCCGCCTGTTAATTTCACAGTTACACGAGCGTTTCTGACGAATCAGGGTTTTCTTTTAACCTGTTGGCGCGGAAGTGGTGGCCTTTTGAAACCTAACGTGTTGTGGTGGTTTTTTCACACCCTAGCCCCAGTTGTTGTTTTTTTTTTTTGTAGTTTTCTCGTTCTTGCCCTCATATTGCAACGTATGATCACAAGATGTATCACACCTTTCTCGAACGGAGGGCATTGTCCTGAATCCAGCCCCGAAAACCGTAGCTCCCGAGTCGCTCCCGCGGGTGACTGGGAGCTCCCCTTGCGCCGCCGCCTTCCAGGCCCCTTCCTCCCCCTCTCCCTCCTCGCAGCCGCCCGTGGGCGTCGTCGGGCGAAGCCCGGTGGCATCGGCGGCGGCGGGGTCTCCTTCTCCTCCTCACTTGGGTGCTGGCGGCGCGGGCCACGGTGGCCGGTGGAGACGTGGCGTTTGACCTTGGGCGCGCGGCGTCTCCCTGCAGCAGCGGTGCCTCGGCGCGGGCGTGCTACGGTGGCGACGTGGTGGTGGCTTCGCGGTAAGGTGTGCGGGCTCGTGTTGTCGGCGTCTTTGCTCAGCTCTCGGACGGCGCGGCTCCTGCGGGCAGGCCGGTGACTCGGGCGGCGCTCCGGCGGGTCTAGACTGCGGTGGATGGTGGGTAGCGTGCGGGGTCTCCTCCTAGAGTGCCATACTGGGCCGGATCTGGGTCGGTCATAGGCCAGGCGGGCCTATGGTGGCCTAGATCGGGCGAACTGGCCATGGTTGGCTGCTTCGGTGCTCCGTGGAGTCAATGCGCTGCTATGGAAGGTTTGGGCCGAGCGGGCCTGGATCTGCGGCATCCTCGTGGTTAGACTGGTTGGGGTCATTGCTTCGGAGTCCACATCTGGGCTTCGCGGGCCGGGTCCTTCCGGTGCTAGTGCTGGGGTCCCTCGGGCGTGAGGTTGCATCCCGGTAGGTCGGAGTCCCGAGGCTAGGGTTAGCGGCGCAGTGGCGCCCTTGCTGCAGTGCGGCTACGGAGCTTTACGAGCCCCGTGGGGCTCGGCCGGGCGAGGAGGGCCTGGTCTGCTCTGCGGCTGCATCCGGTCGGCTACCGCCGAAAGGTGGTGGAGGTAGATCCCTCCCGCGTGCTACCGTACCGCTTGACCCTCGTGTGGACTCCCCTACTCGGCTCTTTCGACCTGGCGTCTTGGGCCACGGTGAGACGACGAAGAGGAAGGCAGAATCGTGGTGGCGTGCTAGGGGCGGCAAGATTGGTGGGAGATGATGGAGCGGGGTTTGTGGTGGTTTGGAGGTTGGGAGAAATCCTTGTCGTGAGACACTGACGCGGTGACGCCTCCGGGTGTCGCCTTCCTTCTTGAAGGGCGTCGGAGTACCTCCTCACCCCCAGCATACCAGGGAAAACCCTAGGACACTCTCCGGGAAACCATTGGAGTTGTCCGGGCAGTAGCGGCGTCGGCGTCGGCGTCGTTCCCTTCTTGGAGGTGTTGCTTGGTTTGCGCCATTTCCGTGGGCTGCAGCGGAAGCCTATTTCGGCATGATCACAAGATGTATACCCATGTTGACTTGGAGACCTTGTGTTGCCATCCCAAATTAAACTCTGATTTATTCATTCAGTTGACATAAATAATTGTCTGGTGTGCATGCTGGACGAGAACATGAACCGGTGTACTCGCAAATTCAACATCGCATCAAAGCTAATTCGAGTGAGCCGTCACGGAGAAGAGACCGCGGTAGTGGTAGCGGTATGTGCTAATATTACTCACGGCCGGGGTGGCTCTGAAAAGGAGGAGGACAGCAGGACCAAAGTAGATGGATTACTTTTGTTGAAACCTTCTGCCAAGTCTGAAAAAAACTGAAATCCCTGGGAATCTGGCTCAACAAGTCAAGCGATGACGACTCCATATCCAGAATCGAATCATCCAGTGGCTGCCCGTTCAGCTGAACTGAGGTGCTATCTATTTCAGTATACACGCTGTGGGTGCACGTTATCTGCCACACCCAATTGAGATCGGCATGATTCGAGGAAAGCATTCCCGCAGAAAACAAAATCAGCATTGGTCGAATAGCCCGAGTCCGTCTTTATCGTTGTACCATCATCTGTATACCTGAGTAGCAAAGAAGATGCATATTCTGCGCTGGTATAAGGGCATCTCCAGCCGTCCCCCCCAGAGCCCCTCCAGGGGGCTTTTTTCGCGGCGGAAGCGGCGAATAGCGTCGTTTCTTCACCACTCGGCCCCTCAGAGGCCTAAATAGCGCCGTTTCGGCGCTAAATAGCGCCGCGGCACCCAGGCCAAACCCAGCCCGCTGGGTTCGGCCTGGGGGGGCGAAACTGCGCGGCCGCGCGCGTGGGCCAGCTCGGTCGGCGACGCGACGAGAAAGCGCGGGAACAGAACCGCCCGTGATCGTCTTCTCGGCTACCGCGCGGTCAAAGGCTGCCGGCGTTTACGGCGTGGCGGCCGCCCAGTGCATGCGTCCGCCCAAAGGCTGCCGGCGTAATGGCGTGGCGGGCGGCAGCGAGGGGACGCGCGCGCACAGTAAATGCCCGGCCGCTCGCCGCGCTATAAAACCCCCCGGCCGCGCGGCGCGCCCCACCATTCTTCACACCGGCGAGCTCTCTAGTCCCATCTTCCTCTCGACGCTCTCCTCCTCCCCTCTCTCCACGAAAATGTCGGACGGAGCTGCGGCGAACGGCTTCCCACGCCACAACCTGCGCCGGAGCGAGGCGATGGCGCTGTACCGCGCGGGCTATCCTTGCCCGCCGGACATGCGCCTCTCTAGCTCCGCCGCGGGGGCGAGCCGCTGGGCCCTCAGCGCCGGCGGGGTCCCCGTCCCTCCCCTTCCCTCCTCCGACCCCGAGTTCTGCCGCGCCATCCGCGAGATGCGCGACGGAATGGCAAACCCCAGAACTACCCGCTCACCGGTGTGGACGAGTTCTGGTGGGGGCGGCTCACGACACGCCGCGACCGGGAGCTCGACTCCGAGAACGACAACGGCCCTGTCGACGGGCGTTTCAACGCCCACGGGCGGCGCCGCTGGTGGAGCGCCCCTGGCAGGACCCTCGAGGAGGTCCTCCAGCACATCCACGCCGGCAACCAGCCGCGCCTGGAGATGCCGTCGCCGCAGGCCGCCCAGCCGTGGGTGGCACGGCGGACCGGCGCGTCTTCCTCGTCTGCGACGTCGAGTTCCTCCGCCGGCCACTCTGTCTCCACCTCCCCCCCTTTCTGAGCGCCGGAGCGCCTGCCCGCAGGAGCAGCGGCGGCGCGCTCCGCATCGGCGAGCCACGCTTCGAACGCGTGGTTCGCCCGAAGATGGAGAACGCCGGCGACGACGACGAGGCCGAGTGGCCCGACCAAAAGGTCGCGGAGCAGCTGTCGCTGGACACGCTGCAGCCACTCGACGTCGACACCGCCGCTCGGTGGAGCCTGCGGGACACCACCGAGGCGGAGCTCGAACTTCAGCGCCGACTGCTGGCTGAAGCCGAGCAGCGCAAGGCGGCGCGCGAGCGTGAGGCCGCCGCCAACACGGCCCGCCTCCGCGTCCCTCTCCCGCCGCCGCAGAAGGAGACCGAGTACGCCATCCTCGACCCGGACTCCGACGACGAGGACGCGATCCAGCAAGCCCTCGAAGCGAGCAGGTGGGATTGCGGCGGCGGCGACGAGGGACAGGGGGGAGCAAGCGCCCCGGCGACGCCCCCAGCGACGACGACGACGACGGCGGCGACTACAGCTAGGCGATCGCCGCCAGCCTCGGCCTTAAATAGTTTGTTTTAGTTTAAATTTTTCGTTCTAGCTTTAAATTCGCGCCGAATATGTACGCAGTTTCCAAATTTCAATAAAATTCGACTAGTTTTGCAATTTCGTTTGTTTTGGGCCGATTCTTGGGCTCGGGACGCGACTGGGAAACGCGCCCCCCGGTTCCAGAATAGCGCCGTTTAGCGCCGCGGCGGTCCCAAAACGGCGGCGTTTTGGGCCCTGGGGGGGCGCAACGGCTGGAGATGCCCTAACACACTAGTTGAAGCATGCATGCCGTCACGAGGACCGTAACTGTCTTTTACCACCAAACATTAACTGATCACCAGATGGTGTTCCATTTACTAAACCACCCTGATGCTTGCAATCTGGAGTGTATGGCTAGCTAGCAATCCTTAACCACAGGGTATTTGCATGACCTGGAGAAAGGTGGGGGCATGCCATTGGCAAGAACGACCTCACCGCTGGCGAGATGACGTGTGACAGCAGAACGTCAATGCAGCCTTCAACACTCACTAGTGGAAACAACCCCTTTCGTCCAGGGGATCAGAGAGCATCTATTTGCACAACCGGGATAAATGGGGCTTACGGACCGACACTAATGCCCCTGTTTCCACTAGTGACTTCTTTTGCTTCTCAAACTCTCGTGTCCTGAACATCTTCAGAATCGTCTGAACAGCACATACCTGGATAATGACCTTCTCTTTCGGGCACTGGCTTGAAATTCCTCTCAACAGTTGAAAGCAAAACTGTAACAGTGTTGTCAACCATTAGACTAGTTATAAAAATCAGAAATTACACTCTGGTTTCAACATTCTCTTGGAATTATTTATCTCAGTTATACTACATGCCAACCAGATTTTAGGACTCCACCAAGCTAGTTATTTGTATTTGTGTTTTATATTTTTGGGTCATGTTTTATTTGTGTCATGTTCGGTTTGGGCCTGTCCAAAGCGAACCAGGGTTGAGTCCAAGTGTTTGGCCGCACCACCCCTCAATATAAGAAGTTGGCCGTCCTGGGTATTAGGGGGTTCACAAAATTAGGTTTAAACTATCATGTCTGATTGTGGTGTATCATCCCTCCGGGGATGGCACTGCCAAGTTATCCTATAAAGATTGTTGCGATGGTTCTTGTGATCATCAAGGATTATCGAGCTCAGGTTTGAGGCGTGTAGTTTATCTCCATGTTGCTTGCTGGATTTATTCCCCACCTTCAGGTGACGTCATCGCTGTTTTTGGAAGGATTTATCGTCCGGGTTACTCGCTGTGAAAGATTAGGGCAACAATTTTAGGATCATCAGGTTGATCTTTATCATGTGGTATCAGAGCTCTGGGTTGATCACGGCGAGTTCTTGTTGATCCACTGATTTGTCTTGAGCAAGTTGATCTGCAAGGGGAGTTTGTTTCGGTTTTAATCTGCGGGAAAGTGTTGCGTTGGATCAAGAAGAAGGGGTCTCCATCGATGTTGTATTCTGTTGTTCCTGCAGCGCTAGGGATCGGATCGATCCCCGAGCAGTTATTCTGATCGCACGAGCTGTTCCTGCTGCTTACGATCGACAAAGATTGGAAAATGCACTTGGAATGGAAAGTACATGAGAAAAGGAAAGTGTATATTGATTTCGATCTATTCCTGCCTTGTGCTTCTACGTGAAGGACGGGGAGAATAGCAAGCGTGGATCGCGTCGTGTCAGTTGCCAGCAGAAAGGAAAAGCATCGGAACTGTCGCGGGATTTGGTCCTCGCGTGAACAGATACCATTGTGGTCTCCTATTTCCGCTCATCTCGAACGAGGAGTGCTGCTGGTCATGTTTGGAAAGTCCTGATTGAATACGATTGGTCAAAAAAAAAAAAGCCGAGAGAGATTTTATCGGATCAATATTGTATTGGACTCTTGGTTTGCCACGATTGCTAGTGCACCCTATACGTACACGGAAGGATTACCAGCTGGTCACGTCAAGAATAAGAATAATAAGGGGAGATATGTGTCCGTGAATTACACAATATTCATAGATGACTTCTTTTGCGGATGATTACTATGCCAAGAGGTGTCAAAGTGGCACGAGATGTGGTGATGTGTTTAATGACTATCTAGGCTTCCTAAATGGTGTGGCATGGGATGATTCGTTCATCAAGTGGAGACTAGACTATTTGGCAACTTAGACTGATTATGAGTGCTGGGAACATCATATGAAAGAGGGTTTCCATAGATGTGATACATACGAGAGGGTGGATCAGTCTACGCATGTGGTTCTTGCATTTCGACGTGTGGATAAGGATGTGACTCGTTGGTGGAATGAGGAGATGTATGGGAAGGACAGCACATATGCAACTTGCCGTAATTTCACTCAATTTTTGCGTGCAAGTTTTTTGTTTTATCCCAAACCTCATCCCCCCCCCCCCTCCCGCCCTCGACAATTTCTGCTCCGAAACTTTAATCTCTTTGATCTCTTGGCAGAAGAAAGAACCTGGCTAGCGGTACTACTGCCAGCTGCAGTGGTACTACCGCTGTAACTGACAATAGTACCCAGCGCACGGTATTACCGGGCGTCGTGCACGGTAGTACCGTTGCAGGGGCTCGTGCTCTGCACAAACCCCAGGAGCGGTACTACCTCGCGGTACTACCTCGCGGTACTGGTAGCACCAGATGGGCGGTACTACCGCTGCGGTGAAAATCCGTGGGGTTAAATATGGATTGCCCCTTTTACCTCCCCTCTCCCTCATTCATCCCCCAAACCGGATCTCGCCGCCGCTGCTCCTTCCATCTGCCGGGGAGTGTTCTCTTCGGCGATCGAGTGCTCCAATCACGTCGGTGGAAGCCCGGGGATCACCTCCTGTTGGAGATATGACCGAGAGGCAATCATAGAGATGATGATATATCTATGATTTGTAATAATGTGCCTTGAATAATATCTTTGTATTGATTGGCAAGTATGTGACTTGTTTGTGAAACTCTTTACTTACATGGTTATTCTAAATATGTCCCTAGTCGGAGTTCATGTGAGGACACACCTGAACATTAGACTAGCACATGTATTGGTTGATGGCTATGTTTCGCAAGTCAGAGACATGGTGATGTCAAACTAATAATGTGAACTCATGTTACGAACATGGTGTTGGACTGACCCAGCTTGAGACATTACAACCGTGCTAATAGTTCTCTCTCGACACGTTGTGCTTGCTTTGCCATTAGACCTGAGATTGTCGCATGTTCTTGAGATATGAATCGAGCTACTTTGGGGCTATCAAACGCTACACCGTGATAGGGTAGTTATAAAGGTAGCTTTCGGGTTTGTCATGAAGCATGCTGCAAGGCATTGTCAGTCAAGATGGGATTTGCCCCTCTATTCACTAAAGAGAGATATTTCTTTGGGCCCCTCGTGTGATCGGATCCAGAAATGCATGGCCATGCTGAATAAGGTTAATAGTTAACCGGGAAAGGGATTCCGATTCACAAGATCGAGAAAGAGTGATCAGCTAAGAGCATGATCAAATATTGTGAGGCAAAAGGAATAGCATAAACATGTGATGGTTCGTCCGATGTGATCTCGTGGGCCAACTCTATGCCACACTTTACTTCCATACTAATGAGAGGAGGATCACATGGGTGACCAAGGATCAGAAGTTCTCTTCTTGGGTTGAGTTTGCTACTATGCTGGGTATGCATGACTTTGGGGAGATTCCTGATGCTTCCTTCCACTCTACTTTGTTCCGGGTTCCCTACCCGGAGAAGTCTATGTCTCCTCAGGATATGTATGATCTCTACATCCCGGGTCGTGCTATGGTTGGTCTCTCTAAGAATCTGTTGCATGTGTATAACATCCTGCACTGGATCTTCCGGAACACTCTGGCTCCTCGTGTTCGCAACTTTGATCAGATTCATGGCTCTCTCACTGACTTGATGGTCCATACTCATAGGCGTCGTGGTGATGGCCTCCGGATCGATATTATGGAAATCCTATGGAATGCGATGTACAACTATGTGATGAGGAGGAGAGTTCATGTGTTTGTTGCTCTTGTGTTTAAGATCATTGCCACTACTTGGCGCGGTGCTAGGCTCTTTGATGCTCTCTGGGACAATGACCAAGAGCTCACTACTCACCGTGTGAAGGAGCTTCGTGTCAAGAAGCACTTGCCTCCTCTTCTTGGTCCCGATGATCTTGGTCCTGACACTGATGGTTCAAGTGATTCTGACTTTGAGATGGAGGAAAGAGCTCAGAGGAGTGGGTTTCGCAAGTGGATGTCCGAGGCTCTAAAGTATATGTTCTATCGCCAGGTTGACATGGAGAACAAAGCATATCTGGCCCATGTTCGTAGCAAGAAGGAACGACAGCTGACTCATGACAGATTTTCCCATCTTGGGGTGCCTATTCGTCCTGGCCCAGAGGATAGGATCACCAGCTCTAAGGAGTGGAAGTTCAAGCATGGTAGCTCTTGGGTTGATCCTGACTTTATTGATGATGCTTCCACTCCTCATGAGCCCTGGATTCGTGGTAACACTGATGAGGAAGTCAAAGATGTCAACTCTGAGGAGGAGCGTGTTCTGGGAAGCCCTACAAGCGCCTCTAGCTCCAACAAGTGACCTCCAGGGACATTAGCATCGCCTCTTCCCTTTTTGATGTCTTGATGCCAAAGGGGGAGAGAGTTCTATTGAGGGTCGTGTTTTCGTTTGCTTGGGTGGTTGTGTCAAAAAAAATTGTGTCTTTGTGTCGTTTCGTACTCTTGTTATTTGTGGTGAACCGTTATCTTGATGGTTTATGGATTTTATCGTGTTATCTATATTGTGGCAAGTATTCCTATTGTTATATCTTTTATCCTTGCTAGGTCTCTAAAAGATAGTGGGAACACACATTCTAAAGGGAACAAAAGTTTTCCTCAAAAGCAAACATTCTTGACGTATCACTTTCTCTCGAGAAGTGCTCCATCTAAATTTTTCGACCTCTCTTAGTGGTGTTGTCATCAATTTCCAAAAAGGGGAGATTGAAACTGCATTTGCCTTTTGATCTCCCATATGTTTTGGAGTTGATAACAACACTATTAAGTATTTAACCGTGCGTTAAAGTTATTTCAGGAAATATCATTTTGACACAAAAGGGAAGAGTGTTGAATGCCACGAAAATCAACTTTGTCCAGCGGTAGTACCGGTGGCTATATCGGTAGTACCGCTCCACACGGCGAGCGGTAGTACTGCGCCTAGTACCGCCAGAAGTAACCCCAACATAGTTTTGGCTAGTGCATCCAGCGGTACTGGTATAGTAGTACCGCTAAGACCTATTTGGTTGAGGAGCAAAGCCCCTCATGGTACTACCGCTCCTTCCAGGACGCGGTAGTACCGCTGGCAGTACTGGTCAAAGTACCGCCAGAGGGATTTTGCTCACGGTAACCATCACGGTACTAGAGCGGTAGTGCCCTAGTACTACCTCCAGCCACTTCGATTTATTTCGAATACATGGCCAGCGGTAGTACCGCTGCTGGATGTACTACGGTACTTCCACCCGCACCTTTGTCTGGGACACCGCAAGTACCGCGCTGGTTGCCAGGGGGGCGGTAGTACCTCCAGGCATGAAAAAGGGTCAAACGGCTAGTTTTGGGGAGGGGCTATACATACCCCATCCCCTTCTTCTCCAAAGGGTTTCTTGAACCAGCATTAAAGTCAGGCATTTATTGAGCCTCCAAAAGCTAGATCTCTCTCAATCCCTCCACCCAAACTCGTTGATACTTGGAGGATTGAAGGAGAAGACCCCAATCTACATCTTCACCGAGCCATTCTTCATTTACCCCTCATTCTCTAGAGGGATTTGAGTATAGGGTTTCTTGTGGAAAACCTAGACTCCATTGCTACACTTGTTGGGAGCCCCCAATTTGGTTTTGAGTGTGTGCCGAGGCTTGTTTGTAAAGGATTCGATTCCCGCCTCAAAGGGGATCAATAGTGGAAGGTGGACTAGGCCTTTTTGGCGGGTTCATCGGAGAATATGGTGAGGCCTTTGTGGCGTTGAGTAGGCCTTCGTGGAGAGCTCACACCCCTCCAACGAGACGTACTCCCTTAGCAAGGAGGAACTCGGGAATACATTGTGTCTCCGTGTGCTTCATATAGGTTACCTCGTTCCCTTCCTCCTTTACTTGTGCTTGTATTGTGCTTGTGCTTGTTCTTGTCATATAGGTAAATTCACCATAGTTGCATTATCTAGAGAATTTACCTTTGTGTCAAGCCTAATTGTGGCGAAAAACTAAACGTTGCGTAACGAAATTACCTTTAAAAGCTGTAACTTTTGCATACTACCTCGGATAGAAAAACTCTCAACTGTAAAAAGTTGCGTAACAAAATATTCTACTAATGGGCCGCCGACCGAAGGTCGGCGGAGACCGATTTTGGCGTATGCTAGTTCTTTTGTAAAACAGACTTTTAGGCCCTGCAAGTTTCGGCGTTAGCACGTCTAACTCATTTTTGTAGATTTTTGGACCGGTATGGCCCTATGTGTATGTGATGCATGTGTGTAATATTTTCATGACCCGCGTGTAGTGAGTATGTCAACACGGCTGGAGCCATATTGTGTTGTCAATTATTTTATTAACGGCCTGCATGCCAACTTGTGATGATTCCCTCTATCCATGTAATCTTCTTTTCTAGCTGTTAGTAGTAATAGCTTGTAGAAGTTTCTTGGAGGACTCATCACCCGGAGGGATGGCGCATATGGACCATGGAGAGGGAGATCATCATGGTGGACGGGTTCCATGGAGATGGAGATCACCATGTCAAACGGGCCATACTTTATCACAACTATGTGATTGATATTTATGTTGTTTTACTCCTATGCATGTTAGATTCGTAGAAGTAGAACGATCCCTTGCAAATGTTAAGTTCCCATGCCCCCAACTAAAACTTGCACCATCCCATGTCTTCTACGATTGATGGTGGGTCTGTTGCAGCAGGGTGCCATTAGTTTTCGTTGACTAGATGGGTATGTATCGGTTAGGTGGTAAGACTGTTGCAGCAGGGTGCCATCTGCTGATGCTTACGCGCATAAAGGGTTGGTTAACCCGTCAAGGTAATATTAACGGTTAAGCGCCTTGGGGCATAAATGTTGGTGTTTTTGACATGGAGATGTCACCCAACAACAAGAGTCATATGTGATATGATTAGCAAGTGTTGCTTACCAATCTACCTTGTCTTCTAGCAGTGATGCAAACGTCACTAGTCGACTTGTTTGTTGCGGATCTTGAATCACTAAGTACCGATAGAGGGATGTTGGTTTTAGTGGGAGTAGACCATGTTAAATTGTTTAATGTCTTTTACTCTATCATGGATTTTGTCTTAGTATTTTGCATGTTTTCTATTGTAGACCAATGGCACGTAACAACCAACCCACCCCTTTTGCGTTGCGATCCGTCCTTGAAAAGGAAAAGTTAAATGGAACAAACTATTCGGATTAGATCCAAAACCTGAGAATTGTTCTCAGGGATGAGAGAAAGGAAAGTGTTCTGGATACCCCTATCCCAGATGCGCCTCTTGATACTGACACTGCTACCGTTAGTACTGCCTTTAAGAGAGCATGTGATGAGTCTCTTGAGGTTAGCTGCTGTAACACCTGGGGTGTTACCCTAAGTAGAGTTGGTTGTTTTTCTTTTGCTTGAATCACATGCATCATATGCATTGCATCCTGTTTTTCCAAAAAAAAACAACTCAAAAATCTAAGCCAAATTAAAGGTTCAAACATTGTCCCAATTTTCCAATTTAAAAATTGCAAACTAAAGCAAACTCAATTGTTTTCAACAGTTTGGAGTTGTTTTAATCAAATTGCTTGTTAATAAATTTTCCCTTTTGTTAACACCCAAATGATAAATTTCAAATTCATTTCAACATCAATCATAATGGGCAAGATCAAATTGTGGGTTTAAAAACAATCAAATTCTTGCAAACAATTAATTCAATAAGGTCTCATAAATTGTTGGGGTTATTGAATAAATTGTTTAAATATCAATCTTTATGGAAAACTAATGGAATTTCAAATACCAACTTAAAACTCCAATTAATAATTCAAATTTTTGGAATTAATGTGCACAATTGCTTTTACTCATTATTTTGCAAATTAATAAAATTCAGTTATAAAATTTAAAACCCCAAACCATATTTGAAATCCAACTAACCATTTAAAAATCAAACTAATATTTCCAATTTTGAAATCAAAACTAACCTTGCTTTTACTCACTGTTTTGCAACTAATAAAATTTAATTGTAAAATAAAAGAACCCCCCCAAAACCCTTTTTCCTTTCTCTCTCTCTCTCTCTCCCTTTCATCCTTTACAAAAAGAAAGAGAAAAGGAAAAATCCAAAAGAAAAAAAAAGGAGAGAGGCAGCCCACCCCATCCCCTTTCTCCCACTAGCCCACCTTCCCCTAGCCAGCCCACCACTTAAAGCCCTATACCCCTTTCAGCCTCTTTCTTCCTCCTCCTGCTGTCGTCACGACAGTACGACTGCATCGCCACCACAGAATCATCTTCCCCCCTCTCCGATTGCCTGCCGTACAAACTTGAGCTCCATAAAAACCCCTCCTAGCTCGCCCTATCCCTCTCCCATCCTCCTGCGCCGCCATCCTTCCTCTCCCCCTCGATTTCCCCCTCCAAAAACCCCTGCCTGTCGTCTGAATGTCTGAACCTGCAGAGGAGCTGCGATGGCCGAGGTTTTGCGGGCATGCCACCGCCGCCCTAGCCACCACCGGAGCCATCCGTGCCCGGGAATGGAACCAGGGGGATGTCCTCCGCGCATCCGTGCCCTCGGCCGTGCCCGGGACGCGTCGCAGCCCCGCCGCCGTCGACGACTTCCTCCCGGCGGGGAACACGCTGCGCCACCGTCTCCCTCCGCTTCCCCGAGGTGAGCAGCGCCCCTGCCTACTCCCCTTTCACCTTTGCCTCCATCACACACGCCGATGCACGCACGACGCACACATCGCGAGCACCCCACCACCGTCGTGCGCCTCCTTGTACTGCCGCAGGCGATCGCCGGTTTCGTTCCCGTCAGGTTCAGAGAACGAAACGCTCTGTCGAAATTCAGTTAGCAGCGAAGGGGTTGCATCATATTCAGTCGCACTCCCTTACCTGACAACAACTCAGCGACAGCGCACTGGTGCCGTTCCTTGCGCGCTAGCTTCAGGTCATGGGATCGAACCCTGGGGGAGGCGAAAACCCCACCCTTTTTGGTCTTTTCCGCGCGCCCGCAGCTGGCCCCACCGGTCAGCGACCGTGGTGGCCAGCGTGGTCTCACCGCGCCTCGTTGGCACCCCGCGTGGCACCGGGCCCACTCCATAGAGGCCCAGGCTGGGTTGCCCTGGGTGAAAAACGCCCCAGGGGCCCCTCTGCAATTTCTTTTCTATCTTTTAGGTCCCTGCTATTACAGATTAGCCCCCAAACTTAAAATGCACATAACTTTTATGTTCCAAACTCAAATAATGTAGATAAAATGTTTTTCTGCCCCAAATTTAATGCTCTATCTAATTACATCATTTGTTTTCTGTTTTGCACCTTTCAAATTTTCAAATTTCAAATTCAAACAATTCATTTCAAATTGGTTAAATCCAGAAGTACTTCATACTTAATTAAAATAACACAAATAAAATATGTTTTCAGTCCAAATTCATTTTCTTTCTGTTTATCAACTTTGTTTTGCATTTTGGGCAATTAAAATTAATGTTATTAATTCTTAAAAATGACAAATTAAATGGCATAATTAATAACTTGCAAATGGTTGCTCCAAATTAAATACTCAAAACATGAATTTCATCCAAAATCACATGCCACACTTGAATATCAACTTTGTTTTCTGGTTTGCAACAATTAAATTGGATATTTGCTTCACCTAATTAATGCATTTAAATTGGTAATGTGCTTAACTAAATCATTTAAGAATTGTTTTCCAACAAATGAAATATGTTTTCCATGCCATTTTGAACCACCTTTTCAAATATAAATTTTGTTTCATGATTTGAGTAATTAAAATTGCTTGAATAATTTTAAACCTTGTTTAAATCATTTAAATTTGCTAAATTCATAACTTGCTCAAATTAAATTATTTTTGAACATATAAAATATGTTTTCAAACTAGAAAAGTATAACCTTTTCAATTATGAATTTGAATTTATGTTTTTAACAAATAAAATTCAAATAATATTTACACTTGAATTAAATTCAATTAAATCTTGCTTAAACTTGTTTAATTCATAATTAAATCATTGTAACTCCTTTTTCAATAATTGAAACCTGTAATCCACCTAAAATTTGGTGTTCTAATCAAATATGAACTTTGTTATCTGTTTGAACAATTTAACTTGATGAAAATAACAAATGCTTGTGTGACACCTTTAAGTAACCAAAAAATTCCAAAACTTAATAAGTGAATTTCCAAAATTCGTAAACCTTATTTCCAATTGATTCTATTGTTGTTATTTTTCTGTTTTCCTCATCCATGCATCATACTAAACCACTTTCACCTGTTGGTTAGTTGTAAAACAATTGTTTCAACCATAATTCATGGGCTTTTCATATGCAACTCAAATTGCATATGGGTCCATTTAAACATGTTATCATGTCAACTAGTTTATTTCTATGCATCCATTAACTTGTCATGCATCCATATCTTGATCATGCTGGATCTTTTGCCGTAGTAGTAATTGTTGCATCCGGTGTTTGTTCGAGGTTCGTTGCTTCTTCCCGGATAGGACGTTGAGATGATGTGAGCAACGACAAGTTCTGTGGATGTACCTCTACTGGCTGGATTCCAGGCAAGTATACTCACTTGCTGCCAAATGGCTGCCTCTCATCACTTGTTACCGATTCTTTCCGTTGTTCTAATTCTAGCCTGTTGATACGATGCTTGTGTCTCGATCCTATTATATGTTTACCTTGCAACCATGATATAGCCTTTTCCTTCCACTTCCTATTAACTGTTGTTTGTTTACCTTGTTGGCCCTCGTGTCGTAGTTGCATGCTTAGTGTTGTTTGCGCTCAAGTTCTGTTGTCCGTCTTATCACCTGTTTAGTTTGATAGTTGGGTTTCAATTCAATCAACAACATGTTAATGTTTTGGGTAATAATTTGATGATAAGGCACCGGCAGGAGGCCCGGCGTGGTTTTGAAGCCTGCTAGTGTCGACCCTAATTAGGAAAAGGGTCTTGTCTACTGATCCATGATGAGTGCACTAACCGCATGTGGGAAGCGAGTATGGGCGCCCCCCTCAATTTGATTCGATTCGCATCTCGTCCAAATCGCCTCATTTAGTTCGGGTTTTCCATTTGCCGCATGCATATTGCAGGTGCGAACCCTTGGCGCCAGGTGGAACTTTTGTAGTCGGCATTTAGGGAGACACGTTCTTAGAGTGCTATGAGGGTCCCCTTTTCTTCGTGGGGCTTGATTAGCCATGCGCTCAACTGCACGGGGTTCTTTGGGCTTGATGCGAAGAAGAGTTGGGTTGTGTTGAGTACCTCGCTTGGTGGGTTGATCCCCCGTCTGGTGGGTTATTCTTACGTGTACGGCCAAATTGGTGCATCCCTGCAGGGTTAAATCTTCTCGAGAAGCCGTGTTTTCCGCGGTTATGGATGACTTGGTGAAAGTACTGGCTAACAAGTACTCAGAACAACTTACACCTAACTAATGATAACTTGACTAGTAATAGTCTTATTGACACAATAACTTGATCCATCCTTAATCCAACAGTGTGAGTATCCTTGGGTTGCTTCCTTAGTAGGGGGTAACATTGGATGGGTTTGTTTGGTGAGTAGTTGTAGTTGGTTACGATACGCTATCTTATCCCCCTCTTTTAGCCGGATGTTGTAGTGTGTTTCTGTAGTTGATTAGTGCAGCCCGCTGTCGCTTATTTGCAATAACCCCTTCCTTTCCGTTGATCCCAAAGTATTTGTATCTTGTGATGACTGGCTACGCCGGTATCTTGTGAGTATGGGTTATCCACTTGCCAGTACTTAACCGTACTGACCCACAAATCTCTTTCGTGGCTGCATATTCAATATTGCAGTCAACAGGTTTGAAGTCTGACGACGTTAGCTTGGGAATCCCTCCGGCTTGGCCTGGGCAGGGATTGGACGCCTTCGGTTATCTTCAGGACTCTTAGTCCAATTTGGATCTTGTCCGTAGTCGGACACTATGTTGTTTCTTCCGCTGTTATTTGGATCTTTGTATTGTATCAGTTGTATCCCTGACTCGTTTGAGTCATCTTGTATATATCTTTTCTGTTGTTGTTGTGGATTATTCGCGAACAGTTGTAATGTTATCACAAGTGGCAACCTGGAATCGGTTATTATGTGGATTCTGGCGGGAATGCTGAAATCTGCATAGTGCCCGATCTCGGGGCGTCACAAATGGTATCAGAGCCTTGGTTCCGATTCCCGAGATTGTTTCGATACGAATGGTTATCGAAGCAACGGGTCCGCAACGCCTCTAGGATAACCTCGCTAACGGTCGTTGTTTCTAGAATGTCAAAAACTATTTCTGCTAAACTATTTTGGAAAACATCTCAATAGGATTCTTGTTTTCTCCTTATCCCTATTCTATTTCCCCTCCCATCTTGTTTGTTTTGGAGTCTCCCCCCTTGTCTATCTTTCAAAGTGTTAGGATCCTACGTGGGTGGACGTTTTCTGAGCCTTTAACCTAATAGGTTTGATCATCGGAAGATTCCTGGTGGAAGAACATCGTCATCAGCCCGAGCAAGATCCCCTTGTTAGTGGTGTCGAGAATCTCTTGTTAGTGGTGTCGAGGAGATCAACTGGAAGCATGAAGAATCGTTAGTCGAACTTCTTTCCCCTCCCGGGTTAGCAGGTGGATTGCGAGGGCGCAATCCCTTGTTAGTGGTGTCGTCTGTAACACCTGGGGTGTTACCCTAAGTAGAGGTTGTTGTTTTTCTTTTGCTTGCATCACATGCATCATATGCATTGCATCCTGTTTTTCCAAAAAAAAAAACAACTCAAAAACCTAAGCCAAATTAAACTTTCAAACATTGTTCCAATTTTCCAATTTAAAAATTGCAAACTAAAGCAAACTCAATTGTTTTCAATAGTTTGGAGTTGTTTTAATCAAATTGCTTGTTAATAAATTTTCCCTTTTGTTAACACCTAAATGATAAATTTCAAATTCATTTCAACATCAATCATAATGGGCAAGATCAAATTGTGGGTTTAAAAACAATCAAATTCTTGCAAACAATTAATTCAATAAGGTCTCATAAATTGTTGGGGTTATTGAATAAATTGTTTAAATATCAATCTTTATGGAAAACTAATGGAATTTCAAATACCAACTTAAAACTCCAATTAATAATTCAAATTTTTGGAATTAATGTGCACAATTGCTTTTACTCATTATTTTGCAAATTAATAAAATTCAGTTATAAAATTTAAAACCCCAAACCATATTTGAAATCCAACTAACCATTTAAAAATCAAACTAATATTTACAATTTTGAAATCAAAACTAACCTTGCTTTTACTCACAGTTTTGCAACTAATAAAATTTAATTGTAAAATAAAAGAACCCCCCCCCCCAAAACCCTTTTTCCTTTCTCTCTCTCTCTCCCTTTCATTCTTTACAAAAAAAAGAGAAAAGGAAAAATCCAAAAGAAAAAAAAGGAGAGAGGCAGCCCACCCCATCCCCTTTCTCCCACTAGCCCACCTTCCCCTAGCCAGCCGACCACTTAAAGCCCTATACCCCTTTCAGCCTCTTTCTTCCTCCTCCTGCTGTCGTCACGACAGTACGACTACATCGCCACCACAGAATCATCTTCCCCCCTCTCCGATTGCCTGCCGTACAAACTTGAGCTCCATAAAAACCCCTCCTAGCTCGCCCTATCCCTCTCCCATCCTCCTGCGCCGCCATCCTTCCTATCCCCCTCGATTTCCCCCTCCAAAAACCCCTGCCTGTCGTCTGAATGTCTGAACCTGCAGAGGAGCTGCGATGGCCGAGGTTTTGCGGGCATGCCGCCGCCGCCCTAGCCACCACCGGAGCCATCCGTGCCCGGGAATGGAACCGGGGGGATGTCCTCCGTGCATCCGTGCCCTCGGCCGTGCCCGGGACGCGTCGCAGCCCCGCCGCCGTCGACGACTTCCTCCCGGCGGGGAACACGCTGCGCCACCGTCTCCCTCCGCTTCCCCGAGGTGAGCAGCGCCCCTGCCTACTCCCCTTTCACCTCTGCCTCCATCACACACGCCGATGCACGCACGACGCACACATCGCGAGCACCCCACCACCGTCGTGCGCCTCCTTGTACTGCCGCAGGCGATCGCCGGTTTCGTTCCCGTCAGGTTCAGAGAACGAAACGCTCTGTCGAAATTCAGTTAGCAGCGAAGGGGTTGCCTCATATTCAGTCGCACTCCCTTACCTGACAACAACTCAGCGACAGCGCACTGGTGCCGTTCCTTGCGCGCTAGCTTCAGGTCACGGGATCGAACCCTGGGGGAGGCGAAAACCCCACCCTTTTTGGTCTTTTCCGCGCGCCCACAGCTGGCCCAACCGGTCAGCGACCGTGGTGGCCAGCGTGGTCTCACCGCGCCTCGTTGGCACCCCGCGTGGCACCGGGCCCGCGCCGCAGAGGCCCAGGCTGGGTTGCCCTGGGTGAAAAACGCCCCAGGGGCCCCTCTGCAATTTCTTTTCTATCTTTTAGGTCCCTGCTATTACAGATTAGCCCCCAAACTTAAAATGCACATAACTTTTATGATCCAAACTCAAATAATGTAGATAAAATATGTTTTCTGCCCCAAATTTAATACTCTATCTAATTACATCATTTGTTTTCTGTTTTGCACCTTTCAAATTGTTTCAAATTTCAAATTCAAACAATTCATTTCAAATTTGGTTAAATCCATAAGTACTTCATACTTAATTAAAATAACACAAATAAAATATGTTTTTCAGTCCAAATTCATTGTACTTTCTGTTTATCAACTTTGTTTTGCATTTTGGGCAATTAAAATTAATGTTATTTAATAATTCTTAAAAATGACAAATTAAATGGCATAATTAATAACTTGCAAATGGTTGCTCCAAATTAAATACTCAAAACATGAATTTCATCCAAAATCACATGCCACACTTGAATATCAACTTTGTTTTCTGGTTTGCAACAATTAAATTGGATATTTGCTTCACCTTCTAATTAATGCATTTAAATTGGTAATGTGCTTAACTAAATCATTTAAGAATTGTTTTCCAACAAATGAAATATGTTTTCCATGCCATTTTGAACCACCTTTTCAAATATAAATTTTGTTTCATGATTTGAGTAATTAAAATTGCTTGAATAATTTTAAACCTTGTTTAAATCATTTAAATTTGCTAAATTCATAACTTGCTCAAATTAAATTATTTTTGAACATATAAAATATGTTTTCAAACTAGAAAAGTATAACCTTTTCAATTATGAATTTGAATTTATGTTTTTAACAAATAAAAGTCAAATAATATTCACACTTGAATTAAATTCAATTAAATCTTGCTTAAACTTGTTTAATTCATAATTAAATAATTGTAACTCCTTTTTCAATAATTGAAACATGTAATCCACCTAAAATTTGGTGTTCTAATCAAATATGAACTTTGTTATCTGTTTGAACAATTTAACTTGATGAAAATAACAAATGCTTGTGTGACACCTTTAAGTAACCAAAAAATTCCAAAACTTAATAAGTGAATTTCCAAAATTGGTAAACCTTATTTCACTTTGATTCTATTGTTGTTATTTTTCTGTTTTCCTCATCCATGCATCATACTAAACCACTTTCACCTGTTGGTTAGTTGTAAAACAATTGTTTCAACCATAATTCATGGGCTTTTCATATGCAACTCAAATTGCATATGGGTCCATTTAAACATGTTATCATGTCAACTAGTTTATTTCTATGCATCCATTAACTTGTCATGCATCCATATCTTGATCATGCTGGATCTTTTGCCGTAGTAGTAATTGTTGCATCCGGTGTTTGTTCGAGGTTCGTTGCTTCTTCCCGGATAGGACGTTGAGATGATGTGAGCAACGACAAGTTCTGTGGATGTACCTCTACTTGCTGGATTCCAGGCAAGTATACTCACTTGCTGCCAAATGGCTGCCTCTCATCACTTGTTACCGATTCTTTCCGTTGTTCTTATTCTAGCCTGTTGATACGATGCTTGTGTCTCGATCCTATTATATGTTTACCTTGCAGCCATGATATAGCCTTTTCCTTCCACTTCCTATTAACTGTTGTTTGTTTACCTTGTTGGCCCTCGTGTCGTAGTTGCATGCTTAGTGTTGTTTGCGCTCTAGTTCTGTTGTCCGTCTTATCACCTGTTTAGTTTGATAGTTGGGTTTCAATTCAATCAACAACATGTTAATGTTTTGGGTAATAATAATTTGATGATAAGGCACCGGCAGGAGGCCCGGCGTGGTTTTGAAGCCTGCTAGTCTCGACCCTAATTAGGAAAAGGGTCTTGTCTACTGATCCATGATGAGCGCACTAACCGCATGTGGGAAGCGAGTATGGGAGCCCCCCTCAATTTGATTCGATTCGCATCTCGTCCAAATCGCCTCATTTAGTTCGGGTTTTCCATTTGCCGCATGCATATTGCAGGTGCGAACCCTTGGCACCAGGGTGGAACTTTTGTAGTCGGCATTTAGGGAGACACGTTCTTAGAGTGCTATGAGGGTACCCTTTTCTTCGTGGGGCTTGATTAGCCGTGCGCTCAACTGCACGGGGTTCTTTGGGCTTGATGCGAAGAAGAGTTGGGTTGTGTTGAGTACCTCGCTTGGTGGGTTGATCCCCCGTCTGGCGGGTTATTCTTACGTGTACGGCCAAATTGGTGCATCCCTGCAGGGTTAAATCTTCTCGAGAAGCCGTGTTTTCCGCGGTTATGGATGACTTGGTGAAAGTACTGGCTAACAAGTACTCAGAACAACTTACACCTAACTAATGATAACTTGACTAGTAATAGTCTTATTGACACAATAACTTGATCCATCCTTAATCCAACAGTGTGAGTATCCTTGGGTTGCTTCCTTAGTAGGGGGTAACATTGGATGGGTTTGTTTGGTGAGTAGTTGTAGTTGGTTACGATACGCTATCTTATCCCCCTCTTTTAGCCGGATGTTGTAGTGTTTTTTGTAGTTGATTAGTGCAGCCCGCTGTCGCTTATTTGCAATAACCCCTTCCTTTTCGTTGATCCCAAAGTATTTGTATCTTGTGATGACTGGCTACGCCGGTATCTTGTGAGTATGGGTTATCCACTTGCAAGTACTTAACCGTACTGACCCACGAATCTCTTTTGTGGCTGCATATTCAATATTGCAGTCAACAGGTTTGAAGTCTGACGACGTTAGCTTGGGAATCCCTCCGGCTTGGCCTGGGCAGGGATTGGACGCCTTCGGTTATCTTCAGGACTCTTAGTCCAATTTGGATCTTGTCCGTAGTCGGACACTATGTTGTTTCTTCCGCTGTTATTTGGATCTTTGTATTGTATCAGTTGTATCCCTGACTCGTTTGAGTCATCTTGAATATATCTTTTCTGTTGTTGTTGTGGATTATTCGCGAACTGTTGTAATGTTATCACAAGTGGCAACCTGGAATCGGTTATTATGTGGATTCTGGCGGGAATGCTGAAATCTGCATAGTGCCCGATCTCGGGGCGTCACAGCTGCCTTATGCTTGCATGCATGGAACCCGACCTTCAAAAGCAATTTGATGGTCAGGAAACGTATGATATGATCATTGCGCTGAAGGATATGTTCCAGACTCAAGCCAGGACTGAAAGGTTCAATGTCGCTAAGGCTTTTTGTGAATGCAAGCTAGCTGAGGGCAGAGCAATAGGGCCGCACATGATCAAGATGCTTGGTTATGTGCAGACTTTGGGCAAGCTTGGTTTTCCATTGGACCCTAAGTTGGCCACATATTTCATTTTGGCTTCGCTTCCATCTAGCTATGGGAACTTCATTTCGAACTACCATATGCATGGGGCGGAGAAGGGCCTTAATGAACATTGTGGGATGCTCAATACGACAGAGAATGACATTAAGAAGAGTGCAGGGCCTGGGCAAGTGTTGGTTGTGCAGAACAGGCCTAGCTTCAAGAAGCAAGGTAAGTCTAAGGGGAAAGGGAAGGCTAAAGATTTGATCTCCAAGCCAAAGCCTAAGCCTAAGGACGGACCTAAACCTGACACAGAGTGCTTCTACTGTCATGATACTGGACACTGGAAGAGAAATTGCAGCCAGTACCTTGCTCCAGTAAAGAAGAGTGGAAGTAAGACTTCTAGCTCAGGTACACTTGTAATTAATGTTATAGACATTTTTTTTCGTTGACTCTATTATTGACTCTTGGGTATTTGATACCGGATCGGTTGCTCACATTTGCAAATCGATGCTGGGCTAGTAAGGAGTAGAAGCGTGAGACAAGGAGAAGTTGATCTTCGTATCGAAAATAATGCAAGGGTTGCTGTGTTGTCCGTTGGCGTCTACCAACTGCACCTCCCTTCAGGATTTATTATGAAATTGAATAATTGTTATTACGTTCCTAGTTTTAACCGAAACATTATTTCTCCTTCATGTTTGATGAGAGATGGTTATTCATTTGCGAGTAAAGACAATGGTTGTTTAATCTCCAAGAATGATATGTTTGTGGCTTTTGCTTCCATTGTGAATGGGCTTTTTATTATAAATCATGCTGATGCCCATGATGATGCGCATGTTTATAACGTAAGTGCTAAAAGGCTACGGCCTAATGATTTGAATCCCACCTATTTTTGGCATTGCCGATTGGGTCATATAAGTGAAAAGCGTATGAAGAAACTCCATAATGATGGTCTTCTAACTTCGTTTGATTTTGAATCATACGAGACATGCGAAGCTTGTTTACTTGGAAAGATGACCAAGTCGCCTTTCAACGGTTCTACTGATAGGGCGATAGACTTATTGGAACTCATACATACTGATGTATGCGGACCAATTAGCACGACGGCAAGAGGTGGTTTTCACTACTTCATAACTTTTACTGATGATTTTAGTAGATACGGTTATGTCTACGTAATGAAGCATAAGTATGAAAATTTTAAAAAGTTCAAAGAGTTCCAGAATGAAGTAGAGAATCAACGTGGCAAGAAAACTAAAGCTCTATGATCCGATCGTGGAGGAGAATATTTGAGTCACGAATTTAGCGATCATCTTAAGAGTTGTGGAATTGTTCCTCAACTTACGCCACGTGGAACGCCTCAAAGGAACGGGGTCTACGAACGGCGTAATCGAACCTTGTTGGAAATGGTTCGGTCAATGATGAGCCAGTCGGATCTTCCATTGTCATTTTGGGGTTTTGCTCTAGAAACAGCAGCACTCACACTAAATAGGGTACCGTCTAAATCCGTAGTTAAGACCCCATATGAGATGTGGAATGGGAAGAGTCCCAACTTGTCTTTTCTAAAGATTTGGGGTTGTGACGTGTTTGTAAAGCGACTTCAGTCAGACATGCTCACACCCAGGTCAGATAAATGCATTTTCGTGGGATATCCAAAGGAAACATTTGGGTATTACTTCTACAACCGAGAAGAGGGCAAAGTGTTTGTCGCTCGGAATGGTGTTTTCTTAGAGAAAGAGTTTCTCACAAAGGAGACAAGTGGAAGAATGGTGCATCTTGATGAAGTTCAAGATGAGCCTACCGGGGAGGACTCAATGAGTGATGTTGTAATGGCAGAACGAGTTGAAGAACCTGTGGCAAGAGAAGCAATACCACCATGAAGGTCGGAAAGGCTCCGTAACTCGCGAGAGATATTATTGTTAGACAATGATACGCGGGAAATATTATTGTTAGACAATGATGAGCCTACGACCTATACGGAAGCAATGATGGACCCAGACTCCGAAAAATGGCAAAGTGCCATGAGATCCGAAATAGATTCCATGTGTGACAATCAAGTTTGGAACTTGGTTGATCTGCCTGATGGTCATAAGAGCAGAGAGTGCAAATGGATCTATAAGAGAAAGATTGATATGGACGGAAATGTTCATGTCCATAAAGCTCGACTTGTCGCAAAAGGTTTTCGGCAAGTTCAAGGAGTTGACTAGGACGAGACCTTCTCTCCCGTAGTGATTCTTAAATCTATTCGGATAATTCTAGCTATTGCTGCATATTTCGACTATGAGATATGGCAAATGGACGTCAATACGGCTTTCCTAAATGGAAACCTAACCGAGGACGAGTATATGATGCAGCCCGAGGGTTTTGTCAATCCTAAAAATGCTGGAAAGGTATGCAAGCTTTAGAAATCCATTTATGGGTTGAAGCAAGCATCTCGGAGTTGGAACATTCGGTTTGATGTCTCATATGCTTCGACAATTGGTTCTATCATGTATGCAATGATATGTACTCGCCCAGATGTCTCATATGCTCTAAGTGCTACGAGCAGGTACCAAGCTGATCCCGGTGAGAGTCACTGGACAACGGTAAAGAATATCCTTAAGTATTTGAGAAGAACTCAGGATATGTTCCTAGTTTACGGAGGTGAGGAGGAGATCGTTGTAAATGGTTACAACGATGCTAGTTTCCAAACCAATATGGTTGATTCCAAATAGCAATCGGTCTATGTGTTCACGTTGAACGGTGGAGCGGTTAGCTGGAAGAGTTCCAAGCAGGACACAGTTGCTCATTCTACAATGGAGGCCGAGTACATCGCGGCAGCTGAAGACGGCATGGAAAGTGTTTGGATGAATTAATTCATTTCTGATCTAGGTGTTGTCCCTAGCGCGTCCAATCCATTGGATCTCTACTGTGACAATAGTGGGACCATTGCGATAGCCAAGGAGCCATGGAGTCACCAGAAAACCAAACACTTTATGCGGCGTTATCATCTCATTCGACAGTTCGTCGAACGAGGAGAAGTAAGCTTATGCAAAATACATACGGATCTGAATGTTGCTGATCCTTTGACAAAAACTCTCCCCAAGTCTAAGAATGAGGCGCACACAAGAGCTATGGGTATAAGATATCTTCTAGACTGACTCTAGTGCAAGTGGGAGACTGTTGGTGATATGCCCGAGAGGTAATCATAGAGATGATGATATATCTATGTATCCATGATTTGTAATAATGTGCCTTGAATAATATCTTTGTATTGATTGGCAAGTATGTGACTTGTTTGTGATACTCTTTACTTACATGGTTATTCTAAATATGTCCCTAGTTTGAGTTAATGTGAGGACAAACCTGAACATTAGACTAGCACATGTATTGGTTGATGGCTATGTTTCGCAAGTCATAGACATGGTGATGTCCAACTAATAATGTGAACTCATGTTACGAACATGGTGTTGGACTGACCCAGCTTGAGACATTACAAGAATGCTAATAGTTCTCTCTCTACACGTTGTGCTTGCTTTGTCCTTAGACCTGAGATTGTCGCATGTTCTTGAGATGTGAATCGGCCTACTTTGTGGCTATCAAACGCTACACCGTTACAGAGTAGTTATAAAGGTAGCTTTCGCGTTTGTCATGAAGCATGCTGCAAGGCATGGTCAGTCAAGATGGGATTTGCCCCTCTCTTCACTAGAGAGAGATATTTCTCTGGGCCACTCGAGTGATCGGATCCAGAAATGCATGGCCATGCTTAATAAGGTTAATAGTTAACTGGGAAAGGGATTCCGATTCACAAGATCGAGAAAGAGTGATCAGCTAAGAGCATGATCAAATATCGTGAGGCAAAAGGAATAGCATAAACATGTGATGGTTCGTCCGATGTGATCTTTATGCACGTTTGGGAGTTGGCACGTTTTGCTAGAAGCCGCTACCAACTATTGGCCGAGTAGGTGTACTCGTGTCATGTCTAAACGTGCGTGAACCTATAGGGTCGCACACTTAAGACAGAAGAAGCAGAATTCGGATTGGATCCGAAATGGGCTGGAAATGGACTCTGGAGTGGGTTGTTTTAGTGGCAGCCCATTATGGGGACGTCTATATAAAGGAGAGGAGGTTTTGTGTTTTAGGGTTGCTAATTCCGCACCACATTCCACCGCAGCCACCGTCTCTCCACGCCACTGCCGCCCGCGCGGACCTAGCAGTCCGGCGAGCGGTGCTTCCACGCCGCACGTGTGGATACCGATAGAGGTGCTGCATCTGTAGCACTTGGACGGCTGCCAAGAGGAGCTGTTCATGGGAGCGACGGGATCCGGAGGATTCCTACGACTACCCTGCCCCAACCCGCTTCACTGAGATCGTCACAACGCGTCTAGTGGTAATCTCGTGATCTATATCTTGCATCAGATCTTGGTTGACGCGGTAGAAATTTTTATTTGCGCTAGTGTAGCGTACCCCGTTCTCCTACACCTCCAACCTCTTCTCCACGACGATGAGCTCCGGTAACCAATCCAATCTCTCTCCCTCGAGTAATCATGTGAGATGAAGTTGTTTAGGGTTCTAGAGATCTCCTAGTCTAGAAGTGGTTTGATGTGCTGCCTAGATGAGTAGATTCCTTAAGACTTTGTGGTGCAATTTGTCTCGGTTGGAATCGTTTGTCCCATTGGGTGCCATGGCAGATCCGCCAGCAGCGGTACTACCGCTATGGCTGGGACTGTTGGAGATAGCGGTACTACCGTGGACCCCAGCGGTACTACCGCTTCCTAGAATTTTTGCACTTCTAATTATTTTGTGAATCTTCTCGTAGATCATTTTGATTGAAGTTACCTTACCTCATTGCTATCCCCCTATGCTATCTTAGGTGCATGTTCTAGTGGTTCTAAGGGTGGAGGCCGCAAGAGTGCGGCTAAGAGGACTCGAAGAATCCCGAGGAAGATGAGACTCTAGAAGTGATGCCGCAAGGCAATTTGACCAGGAGGCAGAGGTCCGTGTTGATGAAGTCACAAGCAGCAAGGGACAAAATCTATTGTTAACATGCCTGATGAGCAGTTCCGTAGAGAGAGGAGGACCAACCCCTACACCCAGCCAAGGGATCCTAGGGCGAATGAGTGCTTCTGGACTCGCTTTCAGGAGCGGATTTTTTATGAGGAGTACCCGCTGAAAAATAATAAAGTGGTAACTCAATTCTCCATCAATGTGCCTTTCATGAGATCCAAGATGGATTACTTTGGTGAAGCTCTGGAGATCTGTGAGGAGTTTGGTCTTCTGGATTGAGATCAACGAAGACTATGATGAGCATCTCGTGGGCCAATTCTATGCCACACTTTACTTCCATAGTGATGAGAGGAGGATCACATGGATGACCAAGGATCACAAGTTCTCTGCTTCTTGGGTTGAGTTTGCTACTATGCTGGGTATGCAGGACTTTGGGGAGATGCTTCCTTCCACACTATTTTCTTCCGGGTTCCCTACCCGGAGAAGCCTATGGCTCCTCAGGATATGTATGATCTCTACATCCCGGGCCGTGCTATGGTTGGTCTCTCTAAGAATCTGTTGCATGTGTATGACATCCTGCACCGGATCTTCCGGAAAACTCTGGCTCCTCTTGTTGGCAACTTTGATCAGATTCATGGCTCTCTCACTGACTTGATGGTCCATACTCATAGGCGTCGTGGTGATGGCCTCCGGCTCGATATTATGGATATCCTATGGAATGTGATGTACAACTGTGTGATGAGGAGGAGAGTTCATGTGTTTGCTGCTCTTGTGTTTAAGCTCATTGCCACTACTTGGCGCGGTTCAAGACTCTCTGATGCTCTCTTGGACAATGACCAAGATCTCACTACTCACCGTGTGAAGGAGCTTCGTGTTAAGAAGCACTTGCCTCCTCTTCTTGGTCCCGATGATATTGGTCCTGACACTGATGGTTCAAGTGATTCTGACTTTGAGATGGAGGAAAGAGCTCAGAGGACTGGGTTTCGCAAGTGGATGTCCGAGGCTCTAAAGAAGATGTTTTGTTGACAGGTTGACATGGAGAACGAAGCATATCTGGCCCATGTTCGTAGCAAGAAGGAACGACAGCTGACTCATGACAGATTTTCACATCTTGTGGTGCATGTTTGCCCTGGCTCAGAGGATAGGATCACTAGCTCTAAGGAGTGGAAGTCCAAGCATGGTAGCTCTTGGGTTGATCCTGACCTTATTGATGACGCTTCCACTCCTCATGAGCCTTTGACTCATGGTAACACTTATGAGGAAGTCGAAGATGTCAACTCTGAGGAGGAGCGTGGTCTGGGAAGCCCTGCAAGCGCCTCTAGCTCCAACGAGTGACCTCCAGGGACGTTAGCATTGCCTCTTCCCTTTTTGGTGTCTTGATGCCAAAGGGGGAGAGAGTTCTATTTAGGGTCGTGTTTTCATTTGCTTGGGTGGTTGTGTAAGAAAAATGTGTGTTTGTGTCGTTTCGTACTCTTGTTATTTGTGGTGAACTGTTATCTTGTTGGTTTATGGATTTTATCGTTTTATATTTATTGAGGCAAGTATTCCTGTTGTTATATATTTTATCCTTGCTAGGTCTCTAAAAGATAGGGTGAGCACACATTCTAAAGGGAACAAAAGTTTGCCTCAAAAGCAAACATTCTTGACGTATCACTTTCTCTTGAGAAGTGCTCCACCTAAATTTTTCGACCTCTTTTAGTGGTATTATCATCAATTTCCAAAAAGGGGGAGATTGAAAGTGCATTTGCATTTTGATCTCTCTATGTTTTGGAGTTGATAAAAACAGTATTAAGTATCTAACTGTGCGTTAAAGTTATTTCAATAAAAATTTAGACACAAAAGGGAAGAGTGTTGAATGCCACCAAAATCAACTTTGTCCAGCGGTAGTACTGGTGGCTACATCGGTAGTACCGCTCCACGCAGCGAGCGGTAGTACCGCGCCTAGTACCGCCAACATAGTTTTGGCTAGTGCATCCAGCGGTACTGGTATAGTAGTACCGATGTGACCTATTTGGTTGAGGAGCAAAGCCTCTCATGGCGGTAGTACCACTACCGCCAGCGGTAGTATCGCTCCTTCCAGGACGCGGTAATACCGCCAGAGGGATTTTGCTCACGGTAACCATCACGGTACTAGAGCGTTAGTTCCCTAGTACTACCGCCAGCCACTTCGATTTATTTCGAATACGTGGCCAGCGGTAGTACCGCTGCTGGAAGTATTGCGGTACTTCCACCCGCGCCTTTGTCTGGGACACCGCAAGTACCGCGCTGGTTGCCAGGGGGCGGTAGTACCTCCAGGCATGAAAAAGGTTCAAATGGCTAGTTTTGGGGAGGGGGCTATAAATACCCCCATCCCCTTCTTCTCCAAATGGTTTCTCGAACCAGCATTAAAGTCAGGCATTTATTGAGCCTCCAAAAGCTAGATCTCTCTCAATCCCTCCACCAAAACTCGTTGATACTTGGAGGATTGAAGGAGAAGACCCTAATCTACATCTTCACCGAGCCATTCTTCATTTCCCCCTCATTCTCTAGAGGTATTTGAGTCTAGGGTTTCTTGTGGAAAACCTAGACTCCATTGCTACACTTGTTGGTGATTTGTGATTTTTGGGAGCCCCCAATTTAGTTTTGGGTGTGTGCCCCAAGCTTGTTTGTAAATGATTCGATTACCGCCTCAAAGGGGATCAATAGTGGAAGGTTGACTAGGCATTTTTGGCGGGGTTCATCAGAGAATAGGGTGAGGCCTTTGTGGTGTTGAGTAGGCCTTCGTGGAGAGCTCACACCCCTCCAATGAGACGTACTCCCTTAACAAGGGGGAACTCGGGAATACATTGTGTCTCCGTGTGCTTCATATTGGTTGCCTCGTACCCTTCCTCCTTTACTTGTGCTTGTGCTTGTTCTTGTCATATAGGTAAATTCACCGTAGTTGCATTATCTAGAGAATTTACCTTTGTGTCAACCCTAATTGTGGAGAAAAATTAAAATTGGTCATAGCACCTATTGACCCCCCCTCTAGGTTCCCTCACTTACCGTACAGTAGGCCCACATGTTCGATCATGGAACAGAATAGGCGAGGAAGGATGAGATCTGGGCGGAGCTGACAGCTGAGGCGACTGAGTCTGTAGGTGGATCTGTGGTGGAAGGCCGCCAAGACCGCCATGGAGTTGTTTAGGGTAATCCACAAGTTGCTTCTAATCTGGTTCTCGATTCCTTTCACATATTTTTTCATGTTTCTTTGTGAGTGCATATCCTTTTGTGGCTTACATAAGTGATCTGAAGCACATCGGCATTAATTATGCTCTCTTTCAGTTTCAGCCCAACCTGGAATATTTGATCAGGTTTCCCTTCTTTAGAAACAAGTACCAACTAAGAAGGAGATGGCCAGATCCTACTTTCTGCACTACTCTCTACAATTTGTGCTAATCAGTCTGATCGTAAAAGGGGAGAAAATCATTCGGTCTAGGCTATTGTCTTGCTCTAGGATGCTTACCCATGAATGGTTTTTCTGTTCTGGAATTATCCCAGTTTTCCAATTCCAAGCAAGAATGGATACGTAGAGGCATAGAGTTATCTACCTATAAGGATGGGGTCTTGATGTGCATATGGTTTATTGCTTATAGGCACATTAGATTGATCAAGGGTTGAGATGATAAAACTAGCATGTGGAGATTAACTATTTTTTTTAATGAATGTACTATTATTTGTACTAAGAAATATTTTACAAAGCATTCTTATTGACTCAGCATGTTACCTGGAATGGCGTTTATTACATTTTACCTAACTAGCATTCATCATGGTCCAGGATTTGAAGCAAAACTCATGCCTGGGCTAGCTACTACTCTATAGTGGATTACCTGCCACAACTATGTAGCTTCAGTTTTGCTTGCCGCACTCCTTCGCTCATGCATGTTTTATTTATCGAGAGACCTCATTAGATTTTTAGCTTAGGGAACATTTGTCCTAACATATTTCATGAGAGAATATGTAATTTTTTCCTTGCTATTTTCTCATTTCTTAGTTTGAATAATTTGTACCAATATGTTCCATGCATGAAAACAGACAGGCAAAGGATGAAGATAGACATGCGAAGGAGAAGGAGAGTAGGCCGGCCCCTGACTCTTGGCAACGGCGGTGTGGTTGCGGCGGGGACGGCATGGACGCAGGAATGCTGAGTTCATCCCAACTCCACGCCATCGGAGTAGGGTGACACCGTAGTAGTTGGAGAAGAAAAATGGTGAAAACACAAATACCACAATGGCATCAATAATCTAATGGCACTCGTGGCAATGGGGGCTTGCTAGGGGTCGATCATTTTCTCTGTGGTATTAGATTAACCTGTAACAACGCACTGGCATGTTTGCTAGTAAAGGTAAAGGAAACAAGGAACCGATAGCAGAAGCACACAGAGACAAGGATGTATTCCCGAGATCCTCCCTTTGAGGGGATGTAACACCTGGGGTGTTCCCCTAAGTTAGAAAGTTGGTTGTTTTCTTTTTGCTTTGCATCACATGCATCATATGCATTGCACCCTGTTTTCCAAACAACTCAAAAATTCAAACCAACTTAAACTTTCAAACATGTCCAAAGTTTCCAATTTAAAAATTGCCACCTAAACAACTCAACTTGTTTCCAATAGTTTTGAAGTTGATTTATTTAAATTGCTTGTTAATAAATTTCCCTTTAATTAATACCCTAATGGTAAATTCTAGTTCAACTTCAAATCAAATCATTTATAATGGGCATGATCCAATTGTGGTTTAAAAATTAAAATCTTGCAAGCATTTTAAACTCACTAAGTTTTCATAGTGTTTGAGCTTATTAAATAAAACTTGTTTATTTTAAAAATCAAAGCTATGTGAAAACCCTATTTGAAATTCAACTAACAAATTCAAATCAATTAACCTTTCAAACTTGTGAAATTAGTGGTAACATGCTTGACTTACTGTTTTGCAAATTAATAAAATTTATTCATAAAATGCAAAACCCCAACCCTATTCTTTTCTCTCTCTCTCTCTCTCTCTCTCTCTCTCTCTCTCTCTCTCTCTTTTCTACAAAAAAAATGTGTGCAAACAAAAAATTAAAAACAACAAAAAATAAGCTAGGGGGAGGCAGGCCATTTCTGACCCACACCACCACCCCTCTCTGGCCCAACAACCAGCCCATGCCCTCCTGGGCATCCCCCTCCTCTACGTCACCTCCTTGTACGAACCACCACAGCACCATGTGATCCCCTCTCCTCCATCCGATGCCCTGCCGTACAGCTTGGCCTCCATACAAAGCACCACCACCCCCTCCTGCATCCATAGCTCGCCCTAGACCCCCTCCCCATCCTGCGCCGCCATCCCTTCCTTTTTCTTCCACTTTTCCGCACCACCAAACCATCAACGCCATGGAGACATGGACAGGGGCACAGGCACCACGCCACCCCGTTGATCTGCACTACCAAAATGCCTATGACCACGCCATGAGGACCGCCTCGTCTGCCACAAGGACAAGGAACTAGAGCCGGACCCGGGGAGGCTGTAGATGCGTCAAGGTCTTCCTCGACGTCCGCCGGCCACCGAGCGCGCCTCCAACGTCTCCGGTAGCGACACGTCGTCCTCCGTCCTCTTCAACCTCTCTGGCTTCGCAAACTCGGCCATGGTGAGTCTCCTGTTCCGTCCCCGTCCATGTACCCTTGTTTTCTCGTACTGCCTCGCCGTTGTGACTCCGGCGCTCACCGTCGAGTCACCGTCGCCGACACAGACACGCACGTACACCCTTGCCTTCCTACGAAAGCACCTGTACGCACACGCTGTGGTGCCTCTGGATGTACACATGCCACGCAAGAGCACGCACACGCGAGCTCACCGCACGCACACGCGAGCTCACCGCGCCACCGCTGAACCACCGTCATCCATCCGCTCAAGTTCTGAACTTTCAGCCGCAAAGTTCAGTTAACGCGTTAGATTTAGTTAAAAACGTTCGCTATCTGAATCCATACAACAAAGTCGCAGTAGCCCAGTGGCAACGCCCGTCCACGCGCAGCGCGCGACCCAGGATCGAGTCCCCGCGGGCGCATAAAGCCACCCTTTTTGCTGTTTTATTCGCGGAAGGGCAAGGCCCACTTGCCATACGCCGCGGAGGCCCAGTCACACCTCACCCGCGCCACGCGGGCACCAGCCTGGCGCTGCCCCCACCGGTCAGTGTCGCGGTGTTGACCCGCGGTGAGTAGAAAAAGCCCAGGGGCTGCTCTGCTATCATTTTCTTCCACACAAAGGTCCCTGTAAAATCACAAATTGGTCCCTGAAAGTCAAACCATCATAAATCCCTCAAATCAAATCCAAATGGAATAAATAAAACATGTTTTCCAAACCAAATTTAATTCTCTATCTGTTTAAATCATTTGTTTACTGTTTTGAAAATCCCAAATGTTTTCAAAATTCAAATTCAAACACCTTATTACAAATTTGGTTAATTTCATAACTAATTCAAATTTAATTCAAATGTCACATATAAAATATGTTTTCCATGCAAAATTGAATAAGCTTTCCAAATATAAACTTTTTTCTGTTTTGAATAAATTAAATTGCTGAAAACAACTGTTTCTTATTTAATGCATTTAAAATTGTCGATTTAATAACTTGCTCATCTAAAATCCAAATTCAACAAATGAAATATGTTTTCCATCTAAAATTTTGTGTTCTTTCCAAATATAAATTTTCTTAACTGTTTTGAACAATTAAAATGGGTGAAAACAATAAATGCTTGTGTAACTCACTTAAGAAGCCAAATTTCTTAACTTAATAAATAAAATTCCAAACTTGGTAAACAACATATCAAATTGAAGCTATTGTTGTTTACTTTTTGTGTTTCATCATCCATGCATCATTCTAATCAACTTCACATGATGGTTATTTGTAGATCATTTAAGTCAACACTAATTCATGGGCTTTTCCATATGCAATCCAAATTGCATATGGGCCCATTTAATTATGTTTACCATGTCAACTAGTTTATCTTTGATGCATCCTTAAACTTGTCATACATCCATATCTTGATCATGCTGGATCTTTTGCCGTAGTAGTAATTGTTGCATCCGGTGTTTGTTCGAGGTTCGTTGCTTCTTCGCGGATAGGACGTTCAGATGATGTGAGCAACGACAAGTTCTTCGGATGTACCTCTACTTGCTGGATTCCAGGCAAGTATACTCACTTGCTGCCAAATGGCTGCCTTTCATCACTTGTTACCGATTCTTTCCGTTTTCCTTATGCTAGCCTTATGATTCGATGCTTGTGTCTCGATCCTATCATATGTTTACCTTGCAGCCATGATATAGCCTTCCTTCCACTTCCTATTAACTGTTGTTTGTTTACCTTGTTGGCCCTCGTGTCGTAGTTGCATGCTTAGTGTTGTTTGCGCTTAAGTCTTGTTGTCCGTCTTATTACCTGTTTAGTTTGATAGTTGGGTTTCAATTCAATCAACAACATGTTAATGTATTGGGTAATAATAATTTGATGATAAGGCACCGGCAGGAGGCCCGGCGTGGTTTTGAAGACTGCTAGTGTCGACCCTAATTAGGAAAAGGGTCTTGTCCATTGATCCATGATGAGCGCACTAACCGCATGTGGGAAGCGAGTATGGGCGCCCCCCGCAACTCTGATTCGATTCGCATCTCGTCCAAATCGCCTCATTTAGTTCGGGTTTTCCATTTGCCGCATTCATATGCAGGTGCGAACACTTGGCGCCAGGGTGGAACTTTTGTAGTCGGCATTTAGGGAGACACGTTCTTAGAGTGCTATGAGGGTCCCCTTTTCTTCGTGGGGCTTGATTAGCCGTGCGCTCAATTGCACGGGGTTCTTTGGGCTTGATGCGAAGAAGAGTTGGGTTGTGTTGAGTGGCCTGCTTGGTGGGTTTACTCCCCGCCTGGCGGGTCATTCTTACGTGTACGGCCAAATTGGTGCATCCCTGCAGGGTTGAATCTTCTCGAGAAGCCGTGTTGTCCGCGGTTATGGATGACTTGGTGAAAGTGCTGGCTAACAAGTACTCAGACAACTTACACTTGACGATAATAACTTGACTAGTAATATAGGTTACCTCCACCATAAAAACGAATGTCACCTTAATCAACAGTGTGAGTTTCCTTGGGTTGCTTCCTTAGTAGGGGGTGACACTGGATGGGTATTGTTTGGTGAGTAGTTATAGTTGGTTCTGATACGCTTCTTATCCCTTTCTTTTAGCCGGATGTTGTAGCGCATCTCAGTAGTTAGTTAGTGCAGCCCGCTGCCGCTTCTTTGCAACAATCCCTTCCTTTCCGTTGTACCCAAAGTATTTGTATCTTGTGATGATTGGTTACGCTGGTATCTTGTGAGTATGGTTTATCCACTTGCCAGTACTTAACCGTACTGACCCACGAATCCATTTCGTGGCTGCATATTCCACATTGCAGTCAACAGGTTTGAAGTCTGACGACGTTAGCTTGGGAATCCCTCCGGCTTGGCCTGGGCAGGGATTGGACGCCATCGGTTATCTTCAGGACTCTTAGTCCAATTTGTATCTTGTCCGTAGTCGGACGCTATGTTGTTTCTTCCGCTGTTATTTGGATCTTTGTATTGTATCAGTTGTATCCTTGACTCGTTTGAGTCGTCTTGTATACATCCTTTCTGTTGTTGTTGTTGTGGATTATTCGTGAACTGTTGTAATGTTATCACAAGTGGCAACCTGGAATCGGTTATTATGTGGATTTTGGCGGAAATGCTGAAATCTGCATAGTGCCCGATCTCGGGGCGTCACAAATGGTATCAGAGCATGGTTTCCGATTCCCACAGTTGTTTCGATACGAATGGTTATCGAAGCAACGGGTCCGCAAAGCCTGTAGGATAACCTCGCTAACGGTCGTGTTTCTAGAGTGCCAAAACTATTTGTGCAAAACCTGTTTTGGAAACCTCTCGATAGGATTCTTGTTTTCTCGTTATCTCTATTCTATTTCTCCTCCTACCTTATTTGTTTTGGAATCTCTCTCCCTGTCTATCTTTCAAAGTTTTAGGGTCCTACGTGGGTGGACGTTTTCTGAGCCTTTAACCTAATAGGTTCGATCATCGGAAGATTCCTGGTGGAAGAACATCGTCAACAATCCGAGCAGGAATCCCTTGTTAGTGGTGTCGAGAAGAAGAGATCCACCCACTGACCCGGGAAATCAACCGCAGCACGAAGACTCCGTAGTTGAAACCTCTCTTCCCCTTGCCTTGGGTGGATTGCGAGGGCGCAATCCCCTTGTTAGTGGTGTCGTCTGTAACACATGGGGTGTTCCCCTAAGTTAGAAAGTTGGTTGTTTTCTTTTTTGCTTTGCATCACATGCATCATATGCATTGCACCCTGTTTTCCAAACAACTCAAAAATTCAAACCAATTTAAACTTTAAAACATGTCCAAAGTTTCCAATTTAAAAATTGTCACCTAAACAACTCAACTTGTTTCCAATAGTTTTGAAGTTGATTTATTTAAATTGCTTGTTAATAAATTTCCCTTTAATTAATACCCTAATGGTAAATAATAGTTCAACTTCAAATCAAATCATTTCTAATGGGCATGATCCAATTGTGGTTTAAAAATTAAAATCTTGCAAGCATTTTAAACTCACTAAGTTTTCATAGTGTTTCAGCTTATTAAATAAAACTTGTTTATTTTAAAAATCAAATCTATGTGAAAACCCTATTTGAAATTCAACTAACAAATTCAAATCAATTAACCTTTCAAACTTGTGAAATTAGTGGTAACATGCTTGACTTACTGTTTTGCAAATTAATAAAATTTATTCATAAAATGCAAAACCCCAAACCCTATTCTTTTCTTTCTCTCTCTCTCTCTCTCTCTCTCTCTCTCTCTCTCTCTCTCTCTTTTCTACAAAAAAAAATGTGTGCAAATAGAAAATTAAAAACAACAAAAAATAAGCTAGGGGGAGGCAGGCCATTTCTGACCCACACCACCACCCCTCTCTGGCCCAACAACCAGCCCATGCCCTCCTGGGCATCCCCCTCCTCTACGTCACCTCCTTGTACGAACCACCACAGCACCGTGTGATCCCCTCTCCTCCATCCGATGCCCTGCCGTACAGCTTGGCCTCCATACAAAGCACCACCACCCCCTCCTGCATCCATAGCTCGCCCTAGACCCCCTCCCCATCCTGCGCCGCCATCCCTTCCTTTTTCTTCCACTTTTCCGCACCACCAAACCATCAACGCCATGGAGACATGGACAGGGGCACAGGCACCACGCCACCCCGTTGATCTGCACCACCAAAATGCCTATGACCACGCCATGAGGACCGCCTCATCTGCCACAAGGACAAGGAACTGGAGCCGGACCCGGGGAGGCTGTAGATGCGTCAAGGTCTTCCTCGACGTCCGCCGGCCACCGAGCGCGCCTCCAACGTCTCCGGTAGCGACACATCGTCCTCCGTCCTCTTCAACCTCTCTGGCTTCGCAAACTCGGCCATGGTGAGTCTCATGTTCAGTCCCCGTCCATGTACCCTTGTTTTCTCGTACCGCCTCGCCGTTGTGACTCAGGCGCTCACCGTCGAGTCACCGTCGCCGACACAGACACGCACGTACACCCTTGCCTTCCTACGAAAGCACCTGTACGCACACGCTATGGTGCCTCTGCATGTACACATGCCACGCAAGAGCACGCACACGCGAGCTCACCGCACGCACACGCGAGCTCACCGCGCCACCGCTGAACCACCGTCATCCATCCGCTCAAGTTCTGAACTTTCAGCCGCAAAGTTCAGTTAACGCGTTAGATTTAGTTAAAAACGTTCGCTATCTGAATCCATACAACAAAGTCGCAGTAGCCCAGTGGCAACGCCCGTCCACGCGCAGCGCGCGACCCAGGATCGAGTCCCCGCGGGCGCATAAAGCCACCCTTTTTGCTGTTTTATTCGCGGAAGGGCAAGGCCCACTTGCCATACGCCGCGGAGGCCCAGTCACACCTCACCCGCGCCACGCGGGCACCAGCCTGGCGCTGCCCCCACCGGTCAGTGTCGCGGTGTTGACCCGCGGTGAGTAGAAAAAGCCCAGGGGCTGCTCTGCTATCCTTTTCTTCCACACAAAGGTCCCTGTAAAATCACAGATTGGTCCCTGAAAGTCAAACCATCATAAATCCCTCAAATCAAATCCAAATTGTCGGATATATACCGAATAGGGGTATAGAAGATGGTAGACAGAGAGCCGGACTACCAGGGTGGCCTTCAAGGTAGTGGGCTTAGGTCCATTGGGCGGCCCAGTAGTCCGACGCGCAGAAGCCGGATTCTAGAAGAACCCGGATCACGGCCCGCGTGGTCTGGCTTGGAGGAGAAGACGGATTCCTTACTTTCCAAGTTACAAGTTAAACGTAGTCTTCTAGGTTTCCTAATCTGTAAGCCCTAGTCCAGCTATTATATAAAGCCGGACAGAGGATAGGTTCAATAAGTTCAAGTTCAATAGGCTCTAAGCTCTAAGTTCTAGGTTATCTCGCCGAGAAGCTCATCCTCGCCGAATAAGCTAGATCTATTCCCTCACACTGTAACCCAGATTTACGGGCTTTAGTCCCTTATAGTGAGAAAGGCAGGAGTAGGTACGCCGTACTGTCGCGACGTACCGAACCTGGGTAAAATCCCGTGTTCTGTGTTACTACGCCGTTCCGTTACCCCACGTCTCTACCGTAGTCTCATGGCACCCCCGTCTATGAAAACTACTACGATGTCTCGACAGTTGGCGCCCACCGTGGGGCAAACGACGTCAGGCGTAAAGTTCCGATCGGGGATACTCGGCGGAATCGGAAGATCAATCACTGTCGGAAGCTTGGAATTCGACAACGACGTCGGGCGCTTCCTCGACAACGGATCATACATACCGGCGCAAAACCACCTGGTAAGTGCCTGCGTGCTTCCGATCGGATCTGCTAACATCTTTATCGGATTAACCGCAGAGGCTATGGGGTTTTGCGGTGGAAGCAAATTTATCCCACCCGCCCTATACCCAGTCGAGGACGACTATGATGCCGGATTTTGCCCAGATCGCCGACAACAAGGTGATTCACACTTTATCGGCATGGTGCAATCTGAGGTCGCTGAAAACACGGAAGATGGAAATCCCGTGCAGGAGGCAGACAATGATACACCCGTCACAGAGACGGAAGAACCACTACCCGTCACCCAGACGGAAGATCCGACATCCACCAGCACAACGGCAAACTCGGAAGCCGAATCTGTGCTAGCTGCTATTGAGGCAAGATTGGAGTCGGACACCGGATCAGATAAATTCGACTCCGAAGATGAAGATGAAGATGCCTTCGAAAGAAGGTAAAATCTCTTCAAGAGGGCTTCCATGAAGTGCTAATGGCAAAACCTGCAGAAATCACGGATGCCGGCAGCCAGGAAAGCCCAAAAAACTCCTCCACCAGGGAAGAGAGAGAAGAAGGAGAAACATCTCCAATATTCCCTAACGTCAAGGAGATGACAGAAGACGAACCTGTCAAAAAAACCTCCCTCTTCCAAGAAAAGGCACAAATCCGCCAAAAAACTCCGGAAGAAAAAGCTAGCATATGCAGCTGAAGAAAGCCCGGAAATAGGAGAAGCAAGCGGAGAAAAGCCTACGGAGAAGGCAAAGGAAATCCCTGTTCTGCCAATGACAGAACAGGAAGAGCAAGAATTACTGCAAACACCTGTAGGACCAAGCGAGCCCCCTGAGATGCTGGAAGCCAGGAGGCAAGCTTTCCAAAGGCAGCAGCAACGCCTACTCAGATCTCGGGAACACCTCCAAAAAACCCAACATGTATCAAAATCATGAAGGAAGAAATAAAGGAGTACGAGAGAAAGAATAGATCTGCCATCAAACCTACAAGATTACCCGGAATTGCAAAGCCGGAAGATCTGCCGCCGAAAGAAAGGTTCCATAACCCATCTTGGCAAATGCGGGTAAACGGCAAAGATGCCAGGGCGAACCAATATATAAAACCGCAGCAGAAAACGCGGAAGCAGCGTTCGCCATCCTCAATAACGATCTGTACTCCAACGGGGAAAAACTTCAAGGGGTGTATGCTTTCTTAGGAAAAGCATTGCAACAACAACAGCGGGGGCAAGAGCGATCTGGAAGGCTGCATGATAGTTCCGCCTTATGCAAAACAGCTACTTGCGCTGCTGGAGCACCTGGACCTGAAGGACCCGGAGATTCAGACAACAAAAAGGAGGATCCGAGGAAAGACAAGAAAAATCCCGACAACCGGGACACAGCGTCTAGAACCGGACCCCATCTCCCGAAAGACGGATACAAGCCACACGATCGGGAAGACAAAAACCGGAATGACGGCAAAATAATGCCACCTCCGAGAAACCCAGCCGAGAAAGCTGGAAGATACGATACACCTCACAGGCGTGAAAGATCTCGGACACCGCCCAAGGACAAAGAGAGGCACAGGAGCAGAACTCCACCTCATCCAAAAGGGCGCGACAACGGAAGGGATAGAAACAACCCCGGAAAAGCGCGTCCGCGCAACAATGGAAAAGAAAGGAGCATATCCCCTTCTGTCCATTCAGCCGGAAGATATTCTGCATATTGATAGAGCAGAAAAGGATGATTTATATTTCGGTCCTAAGTGCTTCACTGACAGGATACGAAGAATAACCCTGCATTCTGGCTTCGCCAAAGTTGGTCCAACCTATCAAAAGTATACCGGCAGTACAAATCCGGATACCTGGCTCTCAGACTACTATACAGCCGTCCAGATCAACAATGGGACAGACCTGGAAGCTGTCAAGTTTCTTCCCCTAATGTTGCTGGAAGGAGCCAGAGATTGGATCAATGGATTACCTTCAAGAACTGTCGACAGTTGGGATGATATGGCGAGAGTATTCACTCAGCATTTTCGGGGAACATACAAACGCCCGAACAGCATCAACCAACTCAACCGTTGCACTCAATTTGAGGATGAACCATACGTGGATTTCATCTCTAGATGGACAACAATGAAGAATAGTTGTTCTGGAGTAACTGACGTACAAGCAATGCATGCTTTCGTCAATGGCCTGAAACCCGGACTTGTACCGTTCATGGTTGGTTCCAAACAGCACAGAGATCTCGGATCCATGCTTACAACCGCCAACGAACATGCTGCAGCCGAGGATGACATCAGAGCAAGAGGTGGCAATATTGATACATTGATACTTGCCAAGAAAGCCCCTCGTTCTGACAAAAAAGGAACTTCAGAATCAACAACCAAACCCAAAGAGGTGAACCTAGCCTTTGGAGGAGAAAAGGGAAACAAGTGGAAAGGTCGCAACTCGGATCCAATCAATTACTCTCCTGAAGAATGGGAGAAATTAAGTCGGAACCCTGCGTCCACCACTCCCAATTTGGCAAACCTACCCATACAAATGCGCAATGCCGGCTAAACAAGCATATGAAAGGCAATGCAGGATCCGGAAATAAGGGGAAGGTTCCAAGAGGAAGCCTGCCAAACAAAAGCCAGAAGCTGACAAAGAAGACAGTGAATCGGACACTGATGACAAAATCCAGGAACAGCAGCGAAAAGGCGAGCCCAAATTTCCGAGAGTTGACGGAGAAGCAATGCTAACCTTCTTAGCAACTCCATCAGCAAAGGTGGCCAAAAGAACACTTCGGGAAATAAACGCGATTATTCCCGCGACCCCGAAATTCTTGAAGTACTCCAACACACCAATTACCTGGGATCAGTCTGATCATCCTGGAAATATCCCGGAACCCGGCACGCAAGCTCTTGTTGTAAGCCCTATTGTTCAAAACATTAGGCTAAAAAGGGTGCTGATGGATGGAGGATCCAGCATTAACATAATGTACCTGGATACGCTAAAGGACTTGAAGATCTCCGAGTCCCAGCTCAACTACAGCAATATACGCTTCCATGGCATTGTTCTTGGCAGGCAAGCACGATCCCTAGGAGAAATTTCCCTAGATGTCACCTTCGGAGATAAAGATCACTTCCGGCAGGAAAAAGTATCCTTCGAAGTTGTGCCGTTCGAAAGCGTGTATCACGCAATACTCGGACGTCCGGCTTTCGCCAAATTTATGGCAAGGTCATGTTATATCTACAACAAGCTGAAGATGCCAGGACCAAAAGGAGGAGTAATCACCATTGCCGGTGATTTCAAGCTGGCAAATGAGTTGGAGAAGCAGAACGCCCTGTGCGCTCAGAGAGTTATTGCACAGGAAGAACTAAAGGAGTTAGCCAAGGAGGTATCGCCGAAAGAAATGCCGGCAGGAAAAGAAACTCGGAAGTCAACAGATAGCTTCAAGGCATCCGAGAATACAAGGCAGGTTATCCTGGACCCCAATGATCCGACAAAATTCGTCGTTGTAGGGACTGGGATGACCGACAAATAGGAAGGCGAGCTCATCAAGTTCCTCCGTGAGAACTGGGATATTTTTGCCTGGTGTCCAGCTGACATGCCAGGCGTACCCAGGGAACTTGCTGAGCACCAACTCAAGGTTATTCCCGGATCAAAACCCGTCAAACAAGGTCTCCGTCGATTTGACGGAAGAAGACGGAAGGCTATTGGCAAGGAAATTATCCGGCTTTTAGCAGCGGATTTCATCAAGGAGGTAATCCATACTGACTGGTCCGCAAATCCGGTATTAGTACCGAAGAAAGACACAACTGCCCTCAGAATGTGTATAGATTACACAGGACTGAACAAGTTATGTCCGAAAGATAGGTTCGCACTGCCGCGAATCGATCAAATAATAGATGCCACTGCAGGCTCTGAGCTTTTATGCTTTTTGGATGCATACTCCGGGTACCACCAAATACGCATGAAAAAGGAAGATCAAATCAAGACTTCTTTTATAACCCCGTACGGGACGTATTACTACATAACCATGCCTTTTGGCCTGAAGAACGCAGGTGCAACCTACCAGCGTTGCATGCAACGTTGTTTGCATAGTCAGATTGGAAAAAATGTCCATGTTTACGTGGACGATATCGCTGTCGTAACCAAGGAAAAAGATACACTCCTTGAGGATTTGCGAGAAACTTTCGAAAACTTACGCGCCTACCAGATGAAGTTGAATCCATCTAAGTGCGTATTCGGGGTTCCCTCAGGAAAACTTCCGGGTTTTATCGTTTCTCATAGAGGAATAGAAGTTAACCCGGAAAAGATTAAGGCAATCTCGAACATCTCAGAACTCACGTGTGAAAAAGATGTCCCAGAATTGCCGGGTTCCGCCACAGCCACAAAAAGATTTCTTAGTTGGCTGGGGGCTAAAACCTTACCATTTCATAAACTGCTGGAGAAGTTCGACAAGGTCAAGTGGATCGCGGAAGCCTGGCAACACCTAGCAAGTTATGTCCCTTTCTGTACTTAGTTCAAATCTATGTAAACATCTTTTGAGATCATGAAATAAAGTTGTCGGAATGCTATCATCCATATTTCTTATAAGTGCAAAGTGTTTCCGCCTCATCTATTTCCCAATGATCTTACAAATTTCTCAGCGTTAACCCGAATTGTGCTTGCGTACTCGGCGTTACATAACTGAATGATTTTTCAGCCTTTTAACGGCTAAAGGAAACTTGAATTGCCTGCGTGCCCAAGTTTCACTTAAAACTTTCCTTGTTTCTCTAAGTCTTATCTGGTTGTGTGTATGCCGGGTTACTGGAACTAGTTAGTAAAAATGCCTTTAGCATGATTCATGTTTTCGAGTTTCAAAACTGCTTGGTTCGTCCCCAGTTACTCGGCATAACGATTCATAATGCTATTTGAGCCATTTCAAACACTAAGGACAGTTAAAGCATATACACCAGAGAACTTAGAAGATAAAGGAATGGTAAAATCCAAACAACTTGCAAAGTAATTTCATAGCTTAAACTGCAAAAGGCGGAATTCATTAACATAAGAAGCATTACATTTTGGATTACAAATGAAAGAACAGTAATGCTCCTATTGTCTAATTTTTCTATCCAGGTTCCAGGTAACCCTTCAAGAATCCGACTCCTCCTCGCTGCTTTCTTCATCGGGGATTGGAGGAGCTTCCTCTTCTGGATAGTTGACGGCGACATTTACCATGGCGGCAATCTGGGTGGCGTGGCCCTTAACTTCACCAAAAATGGTGGATCGTTGCGCATCCGTGTATCCCTGAGGGACACCGGTGGCCACACGCCAGGATTTGGCACTAGGGTAGTGCATGCGCATAAGGCCTAAGGCCATGCGCGCACCACCCCGTGCAGCGGAGCGGAGAAGAGACTCCTTGGACTCCGCCACCTCCATGATGATACCCGGAAGTTTTTCAACCTCCGAGCATTCCCCAGATTTATCGGGAAGAAACTTGCCTACTAGCTGCGTTGCAGCAGCCTTCATCAAATTCCATGTCTCCCCGAAAGCTCGGATGCTTGCAGCCCGAGTGCCATCTGGGGTGTCTCCTGTTTGATCCAATAAAACATACAAAAGGGTTAAGCAGACAAACAGAGAAAGCAAAACATGGAAAGATGAGGAAAAGGGTAAGAAATTTACCGATGAGCTTGTCGATCTCGGAAACTTCCTCCAGGCGAAGGTTCAGAGCTTCAGTCAAATCCTGAATGGTGGATTTGTCTTTCTCCGCCTGTTCGGAAGCCTTGGAATTGGAAATTCCAAGGGCCATGTTGCTGGCTTCCAGGTCTTGTTGTGCTTTCACAAGGTTTTTGTGAAGCTCAACATTCTCCTTACGGAGAATCTCGGCATTGCCAGAATCTTCCGCTGCTTGTTTAGCTTGAGCTAATGCAGCTGAAAAGCAAGAAAAAATCCGAGTTAATTAACTTCCTGGAAAAATACTTAGGCAAACAAATGAAACTGAAATTTCATAAGGAAAATGATTACCTTTTGTTTCCGACAACGCGAGCTGAGACGATGCCAGCTCTACTTCCCTTTCTTCAAGAATAGAGAGAAGACTTCTAACTTCTTTATTCTTGATGGTAAGCTTCCGGAAAACTTCCCGGTTGATGGCTTCCGAGGTTTGCTGAAACATAGCAAGGGAAAGAATGAATACAAAAAGCATCAAAGCAAAAAGCACGCATTTTAATTAATGCTTGGGGGCTAGAGATATATACCTGGCTCATGCGCTGCAAACCTGCCAAGTTTTCTTTGAACTCTTTCGCGTATTCCGCGAAAGAATTCTCGGCTGCGTCCAAGCCGTCATTGATAACCTTGAAGTCCTTATCAAAGGTGAGAATTTCCTCGTCGAAAGTCCGAGAAAATGTTCCCACCTCTGGAGCCGCCCTTTCCCTCGTGTCCGACTCGGACACAACGGGCTGGCTGGGCTCTGGGGGCTTGGTGGTGGGGGCTGCAGTAGGCTCTTCCGCCATTGTCCGCGGCGTGTCCGGGGCGACGGCGGGGGAAGGTTGGCTGCCTCGGCTGGAAGAAACCTTGTGTTTCTTCAGTTTCCTCGGCCTCAGGGTGGAAGGTGGCAGGCTAAAAACATAAAAACCCGGAAAAGGTTAAAACACCGAAGATGGTCGAAAAAGATCCTATAGAAGAAAAAACCCAGAAGAAAATAACCTGGAAGTGGCGACGGAGATTCCGTCAAGATCGATAATTTCCTCAGAAGAAACTATCTTCTTACGCTTGCGGCCACCTGCAGCGGCGGTGCGCAGCGCGTCCAGCTCAACCTCGGACACCAAGTCCGAATCTGAAAGATCCTCGAACTATCGAACAAATAAGATCAAAATCAGGAGCTAGGAAATCCGAGATAAAATAGAACTGTACCCAAATGACTGAAAAATTACCTTGGGAACCGGATTTTCGGCCGTGTACATTGGCCGACTCTCTGTGTATTGGTCGCGCGATGCGACCAACTGGTTGATGCGCCGCCTAAGTTCCTTTGCAGGCCACTCCTTGGCGGATGTCCGCATCGGATCGTTGACTCCCGTGTATTCACACAGGAAACGGCCGCTGTGGTTGGCTAGTGGCTGGATCCGCCTAATCAGCCAGCATAGAACCGTGTCCATGCCGGTTAGAGGCGGATCCATGGAGGTGAGCTTGGCGATGCGCCGCTTGATCTTTAGCAGATCTGGCGGCAGAACTTGGACGGCTTCTGTTCCCCAGTTATCCTGGGGAACGGCGGCGGAGTTCACAAAAGGTGGAACCCCGACGGCCTTTTTAGGAAAAGGCACGTCGGGATGATAAAAGAAAGAACCCGTCCAAAATTTGACGGATTCTGAGGTCTTAATCTTGGGGAACCAATCCTCTCGGAATCTCCGAAGGGTAAAGGATATGGTCCCGCAAGTTGGGAGTGCGCCCTCCGAAGAGTTCCGCTTAACTCCAAAACAGTACATCCAGAAATCTAACCTAGGTTCTAGCCCTAAGTATCCTTCGAACAAGGCCTGAAAGCCGGCCATGTACAGAATGGAATTGGGGGGAAGATTGTGGGGCTGGATGTTGTAATGGGAGAGAACCTGGAGGAAGAAAGAAGATGGTGGAAGTCCCATACCTCGCAAAAGGTGGGAAGAAAGGAGTACCCTTTCGCCATCTCGTGGCGCGGGTTCGGTTTCTTCTTCTGGCAGCCGCCATTTCTTCTTCAGAACCAGGCCCTCCTTCTCCAGGTTTGGAAGGAGAGCCGGAGGAATACTGCAGGCAACCCAGTTGCCTGCAGATTCAGCTTCCTCCTCCGCTCCGGCGGTGGCGGCAGCGGCAGCCTCCGCGGCGGCGAGCTCGTCGCTGAGGAGCTCAATCTTTTCCTCCACCGTTTCGGGTGCAAACGGTGGGGTTGTTGCGGCGCTTGATGATGCTACGTCCGCGGCGGCGGAAGCGTTTCCTCCGCCCGCCGCGGAGGCCGTGGTCTTCTCCGGCTCACTGCCGGTGGGCTTTTGCGCTTCTGATTGCGGGTCTAGGTCGTTGACGAGCTCGTCGATGGCGGCGCAAGTCGGTGAAGGCGGCGAGGATGCCATCCTTTGGTGGTGCGTTCTGCGTGCTTGGAAGCTAAGTGCGCTTGAGGCAGGAAACTTGCTCTCGAGCTCGCGTCAATGGCGTGGGCAGTGTGGGAGTGAGGAAAGTTTCGGAGGAGGACGATGTTGGCTATTTATAGCCAGATATCCGTTTAGATACGTGCCAACGGCTCTTTTGACCGTTGGATGTTCGACGCGTGTCGCTCGCCGAGAAATCCGGGAAACGGAACGACAGAGGAATGATGGCTATCTCCTCGTTTCTCGTGAGAATCTGTCAGAGATACGTTGCAGGGTTTCCCGCGTGAAACCAAGCGGTGCTTGCGTCAGCATGATTGAGGCGCTGATGTCACAAGTCCCTTTTCCGCGAAGGATCGCGAGAAGAAAAGCCGGATTTTTAGAGTTCCGAGTTTTGCATTACCATCTCCTTCAAAAGGAAAGAAGAAAGAATCAAGACTGCTGAATCAAGATTTCCCGGACAAGCGCATTAGACGAAAGACGGAGAATCAGAGTTTTGATCCTTCCTGGGGGCTACTGTCGGATATATACCGAATAGGGGTATAGAAGATGGTAGACAGAGAGCCGGACTACCAGGGTGGCCTTCAAGGTAGTGGGCTTAGGTCCATTGGGCGGCCCAGTAGTCCGACGCGCAGAAGCCGGATTCTAGAAGAACCCGGATCACGGCCCGCGTGGTCTGGCTTGGAGGAGAAGACGGATTCCTTACTTTCCAAGTTACAAGTTAAACGTAGTCTTCTAGGTTTCCTAATCTGTAAGCCCTAGTCCAGCTATTATATAAAGCCGGACAGAGGATAGGTTCAATAAGTTCAAGTTCAATAGGCTCTAAGCTCTAAGTTCTAGGTTATCTCGCCGAGAAGCTCATCCTCGCCGAATAAGCTAGATCTATTCCCTCACACTGTAACCCAGATTTACGGGCTTTAGTCCCTTATAGTGAGAAAGGCAGGAGTAGGTACGCCGTACTGTCGCGACGTACCGAACCTGGGTAAAATCCCGTGTTCTGTGTTACTACGCCGTTCCGTTACCCCACGTCTCTACCGTAGTCTCATGGCACCCCCGTCTATGAAAACTACTACGATGTCTCGACACAAATAGAATAAATAAAACATGTTTTCCAAACCAAATTTAATTCTCTATCTGTTTAAATCATTTGTTTACTGTTTTGAACATCCCAAATGTTTTCAAAATTCAAATTCAAACACCTCATTACAAATTTGGTTAATTTCATAACTAATTCAAATTTAATTCAAATGTCACATATAAAATATGTTTTCCATGCAAAATTGAATAAGCTTTCCAAATATAAACTTTGTTTTCTGTTTTGAATAAATTAAATTGCTGAAAACAACTGTTTCTTATTTAATGCATTTAAAATTGTCAATTTAATAACTTGCTCATCTAAAATCCAAATTCAACAAATGAAATATGTTTTCCATCTAAAATTTTGTGTTCTTTCCAAATATAAATTGTGTTATCTATTTTGAACAATTAAAATGGGTGAAAACAACAAATGCTTGTGTAACTCACTTAAGAAGCCAAATTTCTTAACTTAATAAATAAAATTCCAAACTTGGTAAACAACATATCAAATTGAAGCTATTGTTGTTTCCTTTTTGTTTTCATCATCCATGCATCATTCTAATCAACTTCACATGATGGTTATTTGTAGATCATTTAAGTCAACATTAATTCATGGGCTTTTCCATATGCAATCCAAATTGCATATGGGCCCATTTAATTATGTTTACCATGTCAACTAGTTTATCTTTGATGCATCCTTAAACTTGTCATACATCCATATCTTGATCATGCTGGATCTTTTGCCGTAGTAGTAATTGTTGCATCCGGTGTTTGTTCGAGGTTCGTTGCTTCTTCGCGGATAGGACATTGAGATGATGTGAGCAGCGACAAGTTCTTCGGATGTACCTCTACTTGCTGGATTCCAGGCAAGTATACTCACTTGCTGCCAAATGGTTGCCTTTCATCACTTGTTACCGATTCTTTCCGTTTTCCTTATGCTAGCCTTATGATTCGATGCTTGTGTCTCGATCCTATCATATGTTTACCTTGCAGCCATGATATAGCCTTCCTTCCACTTCCTATTAACTGTTGTTTGTTTACCTTGTTGGCCCTCGTGTCGTAGTTGCATGCTTAGTGTTGTTTGCGCTTAAGTCTTGTTGTCCGTCTTACTACCTATTTAGTTTGATAGTTGGGTTTCAATTCAATCAACAACATGTTAATGTATTGGGTAATAATAATTTGATGATAAGGCACCGGCAGGAGGCCCGGCGTGGTTTTGAAGCCTGCTAGTGTCGACCCTAATTAGGAAAAGGGTCTTGTCCATTGATCCATGATGAGCGCACTAACCGCATGTGGGAAGCGAGTATGGGCGCCCCCCGCAACTCTGATTCGATTCGCATATCGTCCAAATCGCCTCATTTAGTTCGGGTTTTCCATTTGCCGCATGCATATGCAGGTGCGAACCCTTGGCGCCAGGGTGGAACTTTTGTAGTCGGCATTTAGGGAGACACGTTCTTAGAGTGCTATGAGGGTCCCCTTTTCTTCGTGGGGCTTGATTAGCCGTGCGCTCAATTGCACGGGGTTCTTTGGGCTTGATGCGAAGAAGAGTTGGGTTGTGTTGAGTGGCCTGCTTGGTGGGTTTGCTCCCCGCCTGGCGGGTCATTCTTACGTGTACAGCCAAATTGGTGCATCCCTGCGGGGTTAAATCTTCTCGAGAAGCCGTGTTGTCCGCGGTTATGGATGACTTGGTGAAAGTGCTGGCTAACAAGTACTCAGACAACTTACACTTAACGATAATAACTTGACTAGTAATATAGGTTACCTCCACCATAAAAACGAATGTCACCTTAATCAACAGTGTGAGTTTCCTTGGGTTGCTTCCTTAGTAGGGGGTGACACTGGATGGGTATTGTTTGGTGAGTAGTTATAGTTGGTTCTGATACGCTTCTTATCCCTTTCTTTTAGCCGGATGTTGTAGCGCGTCTCTGTAGTTAGTTAGTGAATCCCGCTGCGGCTTCTTTGCAACAATCCCTTCCTTTCCGTTGTACCCAAAGTATTTGTATCTTGTGATGATTGGTTACGCTGGTATCTTGTGCGTATGGTTTATCCACTTGCCAGTACTTAACCGTACTGACCCACGAATCCATTTCGTGGCTGCATATTCCACATTGCAGTCAACAGGTTTGAAGTATGACGACGTTAGCTTGGTAATCCCTCCGGCTTGGCCTGGGCAGGGATTGGACGCCATCGGTTATCTTTAGGACTCTTAGTCCAATTGTTATCTTCCGTAGTCGGACGCTATGTTGTTTCTTCCGCTGTTATTTGGATCTTTGTATTGTATCAGTTGTATCCTTGACTCGTTTGAGTCGTCTTGTATACATCCTTTCTGTTGTTGTTGTGGATTATTCGTGAACTGTTGTAATGTTATCACAAGTGGCAACCTGGAATCGGTTATTATGTGGATTTTGGCGAAAATGCTGAAATCTGCATAGTGCCCGATCTCGTGGCGTCACATGGGAGTACGTCTTGTTGGAGGGTGTGAGTTTTGCCACGAAGGCCTACTCAACGCCACAAAAGCCCCACCCTATTCTTCGATGAACCTCGCCACAAGGCCTAGTTCACCTTCCACTATGGAATCCTTCGAGGCAGAATCTAGAGCTTGAGGCACACACCCACAACTGAATTGGGGGATCTCAAGTACACCAATAATCTACTACAAAAAAACAAGTGAATAACAATGAAGTCTAGCTTTTCCAAAGGAAACCCTAGACACAAATCCCTCAAGGAAATGTAGCGGAAATGAAAAAATGCTTGGTAAAGATGTAGATTCGGGCCTTCCCCTTCAATACTCCAAGAATCAATGAGTTTAGGTGGAGGGAAAGGAAGATCTCTTGAGTTGGTTGATGGCTGTCGTTGGTAAACCCCAAGAGAAAGGTTGTGAAGAGTGCAGGGGAAAGTTTTCCCTCAGAAAGGAAACCAAGGTTGAATCGGCCACTATTAGGACAAGCAATTTCTGAAGGTTGATGCAGAGTATGTGGTAGGGCGCACTACCGGTTCAGCAGCAACGTGGAACCTACACAACACAATCAATTCACTTTGCCCCAACGAAGAAGTGAGGTTGTCAATCTCGCCGGTTTTGCTGATAACAAAAAGGTTAAATGTATGGTGTGGAAAACAGTAGTAAAAAAATACGATAACAGTAGTAGCAGTGTGAAAATAGTGGAAACAGTAATTGTAGTGGTTGTATTATCAGCATGAGAAAATGGACTGGGGTCCACAGTTCGCTGTCTCTCCATAAAAGATAGATAACATGTGTGGTGAACAAATTACAGCTGGGCAATTGATAGATATTGAAACATGCATGACGTGATGATTATTATGTGATTCATGCGGGCATTAAAACAAGATACATAGACCGTTATCCAACTGCATCTATGACTAACAATCCACCCTCCGAATATCATGTGAACAAATGTTGGGTATTAAGTTCCAAGCAACAGATAATCGCAGTAAGCAAAGTGTGTAATGTAAACAATGTAAAAAAAGTAAACATCGTTGTTGTCTCCCTAATGGCAACAACTAATCCACCATCCGTCACGTTTCTCTCACTCGAGCACAGATGCAAAGGAGGCACGAACCCACTATCGAGCATAAATACTCCCTGTTGGAGTCACTAGCATCTACTTGGACAGAGCATCTTCTAACAACATAGAGCATGCAAGATCATAAATAACATACACATGAAGATAACATGGTAGATTGATAATCAAGAGACATAGCATTCAACATTCATCAGATCCCATCAAACACAACATGTAGCATTACAATAATATGATCTCGATCATGTAGGGAAGCCCAATTTATCTAAACATGAGGCGTAAAGTGGATACGACAACCATATAGCTACTGCTATGGACTCGTAGTCCAGGGATGAACTACTCACGCACCACTCAGGAGGTGGGCATGGTGGTGTAGAGCCCTCCAGTAATGATTTTCCTTCCTGGCAGGGTGCCAGGGAGAATTCCAGAACGTTCTCGATCTCGGGTTGACGATGATGGTGGCCTCGGGTGTTTTTCGTGGAAAAGTGGGATCCCTCTAGGGTTAACGTATCAGGGGGAATAAATATGCGAAAGGGCGATGGAGGTCGATGTCCGAGGGGCCCACACCACCCCCATGCGCGGCCAGGGGCGCGCCGCCCAATGGTGTGGCCCCACTATGGCCCCTCTCTGGTCCTCTTCGGGACTCCGTGGAACCTTCGGGAATTCTAAGACTTCCGGGGTTCGAATTTTCCAATTACGATAATATTTCCAGAACAACATTTTCTGAAACAAAAAATAGCAGAAAACATGGAACTGGCTCTGTGGCATCTTGTCAATAGGTTAGTCCCGAGAAATCAATAAAAAATGACATAAGGTGTATAGTAAACATGTAGAAAATAACATGAAAACAACATGGAATCATCATAAATTATAGATACGTTTATAACGTATCAACATCCCCAATCTTAGTTCCTACTCGTCCTCGAGTAGGTAAACGACAAAACAAATAATTTCTGAGGTGACATGCTACCAACATAATATTGATCATCAATATTGTAAAAGCATATGTAATCTGAGATCACAGTACTTTAAACACAAGCATGATCTATACCTAATAATAAAGGCGTTAAGGCTTCCTTGGTTTGGTTTGGTTTGGTAGGTCATTAAAACTACCCTCAAAGTTGATATAAATTACCCACCTTGCCACCGGTAAGTTATACAGAAAAGTTTGTTTAGTTTGGGTCAGCCGTCGCTTCTTACGAGAAAAGTACGGTTTCTAAGGAAGAGGGTTTCCTTCCGATACATCCCTTCTGATACATCGCTGGAGCCAACAATGAAACATAGACATCACTTTGCATCATGAGAAGTAACACAAATAGAATATCATGAATAACAATGCATTGAAAGTCATACGTTTGTTTCAACCATAGAGAAAACATAGCAAAGTGATATTTCGCTTGTTCTTAAGAGTGGGGCAAAACATAAATGCCAGTACACCTTCAAAGTTTAAGAGGAAGACCAGAACAAATAATTTGAGAGCAAGTAATAACATATCATGAATCAATTAATAATGTTTCTGGAAAAAATGCACATTAAACTCAGAATGGCAACTATGCTCTCTCAACTATGCATAAAAGTAAAAGATGGAGACTCAACATACAAGTAAAAGAAAGGCCCTTCGCAGAGGGAAGCATGGATCACTCATGTGCTAGAGCTTTTTATTTTATTGAACAGAGGTATTGAAAACATTTTTTTAGAGAGGTGCATTCTTATGTCAACGAATGGTAAGCAGAAAATACGGTACGTCACAAGCCAACTAGACTTCACAAGAACGGCTCCCATTGAAGGACGCAACTGGATAGAAGGTCATCCCTCTTTCTCTTTTCTTTACACAATTATGCTTTGACTGATAAATGAGGGGCAACAATAGTGAAGAGAATTTGTTTGTATTAATTTGGGGTTGGGCACCCCTCTGCTAGCTCTTATATCAATTGGATAAGCGGATGAAGCCCCTAGTCCAGGGTGTGAAATCCAATCAATAAGTGAGATAAATATTCTCTATTTACGTCCTCATGAGCTAAACCGGGAACAGAAAACAGAAGTGATTTTGAATGTTTTAAAGGTAATACATGGGCAATTTACTTTGGAGCGGCGGTTAAATACCATATGTAGGTAGGTATGGTGGACACATTTGGAATAATTTGGTTTTTTGGGGAGTTGGATGCATGGGTAGAGCTCGTACTCAGTACAGGTGGAGGCTAGCAAAAGACTGGGAGCGACAAATCAAGAGAGCATAAAGGCCATAATCATGCATAGCGACAAAAACATCATTAATCAAAGCATAAGTGGTAATAAAAGTTCAAAAACTAAAGTATCATAGAGGTTGTAAGTGACTAGTTTGTAGTCATAAACATGGTGTAAGCATGCGCCAAGTGAACCAAATAAAACATTCAAAGGAGAACACCACAAATTTATGCTTCAATATGACAAGAACAACTCATGATTCTTTCAATGGCACATTAAAGATTATTAGCTATTTGAAACAAATCATGGTACAAAAATAACCACTAGGCTTAGAATTAAAATAACATCTAGCATGACACGGAAAAGTCTAGCCACAGTCTATACAAGCTTCTACTTGCATCGTTATAATTTCTACCACATGGAGCAATTTCTTTTCCCAACAAGCACCATACAAAATATGTTTAACAAACACTCTCTAACTGATGCAGCAAGAAAGCAAGAGAGTACTCACATAACTCTACTAAAACTAACATCTCTGAATAATAGATTCATGAAAACCAACTAGGAACTAAAAGGATCGCAGTAACTAGAAGAAAAACTAAGAATACGAGCATAACGAGTATTCAAACGAAAAAGCGGAGCGTGTCTATCTCCCAAAAAAGACTGCTGGGTTCCAATGATGTTTATTGCAGCAAGGAAACGAAAGAAAACAAAACAAAATAGAACGAAAAAATAAAATACGCTCGAAGTAAATTTCATATGATGTGACTAAATAAAAATATAGTTTCACTGGAAGTGACCTGATAATTTGTTGATGAAGAAGGGGACGCCTTGGGCATCCCCAATCTTAGACGCTTGAGTATTCTTAGAATTTGCTGGGATGAACAACAGGGGCATCCCCAAGCTTTTACCTTGCACTCTTCTTTGTCACATTATATCACCCTCTTCTCTTGACCCTTGAAAACTTACTTCACACCACACTCAAAAAGTAATTCGCATTAGAGGGTTAGTGCAACAATCAAAAATTTATGTGTTATGCATGGGAACAAGTGCTATTGATACTTTTAAACATTAGCTACAGCCACTGATGTTTCGTGAAGTAAAGAAATCCACTTGTCATCGTAAAAGAGCAAAAGCAAGAAAAATGGTAGAATCTGTCAAGACCACAACAGTCTGTAATGACGAATTTTTTCGGGGCACTTAAGTTGCTCAAATAAAAAACTTAAAGAACAAAAAAGTTTTGGAATTATCTAAGGAATAAGCACAAAACGTTTCATGTCATATCGATATTTCTGTGAGTTATGCGATTTTTTAGGGTGGACGGCAGGAATCTGTTTTCTGCGCAGAAATCCAAAACCAACTCCAACTTTCGTTAGAAAATTTACTTGGCACAAATAATACATGAAAATAAAGATACAAAGGAGTTTCAAAATAATTATACAACCCCTTGGCTCACAGAAAACATATAAAAATAAAGAAAAAATATAACAATGGGTTATCTCCCAAGAAGTGCTTTTCTTTAACGCCTTTTAGCCTTGCCCAGAAAAGTGGAATCAAGTGTTTTCAAATAAAGAAGCATCCAAATTTTAATTTGTTCGAATAATACGATCAAAAGGCAACTCCATTATCTTTCTAGAAAAGTGTGCCATGCCTTTCTCGAGTGGGAATTGATATCTAATATTCCCCTCTTTCATATCAATAACAGCATGAATAGTTCTAACAAAAGGTCTTCCCAAAACAATAGGACAAGATGCATTGCATTCAATATTCATGACAACACAATCAACATGGACAAGGTTATTATTAACCATAATGAGAACATCATCAGTTCTCCCCCAAAGGTTTCTTTGTAGCATTGTCAGAAGACTAATATCTAAATAACAGGGTTCTAATGGTGGTAAATCAAGCATATCATAAAGTTTCTTAAGCATAACAGAGATACTAGCACCAAGGTCACATGGAGCATTACAATAAAAATCATTCACTTTAATTTTAATTATGGGTTCCCAACCATCATCTAACTTCCTAGAGATAGAGGCTTCACATCTTAATTCATCCTCTCTAATTTGCATGAGAGCATTTGTAATATGTCTTGTGAAAGCCATATTCATAGAACTAGCATTAGCACAACTAGCATGATTTTGTAAGAACTTAATAACTTCAGTTATGTTGCAATCATCAAATTGAAGATCATTTTTATCGAAGGTAATGGGACCATTGTCTCCCATGTTTCTAAAAAATTTCAGCACTTCTATCAGGAGCATTTTTATCAGTTTCAAGCAGTTTTGCATGTTTAATAGCAGAAGTGGGAGTATTTCCATCACCGATTACTTTATCATTGATAGTAGAAGGTTTAATAGCATGAGAAGCTTAAGTTTTACTAGTGGTGGTATTGGTGCAAACATTAGCAATGTTATTCTTTCTAGCTAATTCATCTTCTCTTTCCCATCTAGAATGCAATTCAGCTAACATCCTAACATTGTCATCAATTCGAATTTGGATTGCATTTAGAGTTTTAATTTATTTAACATCATGAGGAGTAACCTTTAGTTTCATAAAATCAACATCAAGAGCAAGGCTATCAACTTTAGAGGCAAGAACATCAATTTTGCCAAACTTTTCCTTGACAAATTTATGATAAGCAGTTTGTGTACTAATAAATTTCTTAAGCATGTTTTCAAAATCAGAGGGTACACTTTTATTATTGTTGTATTAATTACCATAATAATTTACATAACCATTATTGTTATTAGGAGGATATGGCCTATAGGTGTTGCTACCAAAATTATTCCTATAAGCATTATTGTTGAAATTATTATTTTTAATGAAGTTCACATCAACAAGCTCTTCTTGAGCAACCAAAGAAGATAAAGAACATTATTTGGATCAATAGGAGCATGGCCATTAACAAGCATAGACATAATAGCATCAAGTCTATCACTCAAATAGGAGGTTTTCTCAACAGAATTTACCTTCTTACAAGTTGTAGCTCTCTTGGTATGCCTTTCAGAATAATTCACCGTCATATTATCAAGAAGCTTTGTTGTTGCCCCGAAGGTCATGGACATAAAGGTTCCTCTAGCAGCTGCATCAAGAAGGTTTCTTCAAGAAAAATGCAGTCCTACATAAAAGTTTGGATGATCATCCAAGTAGTCAGTCGATGAGTGGGGCAATTCTTTACTAAATATTTCATTATTTCCGAAGCTTTAGCAACATGCTCATTATCAAGTTTCTTAAAATTCATAATGCTACTTCTTAGAAATATAATCTTAGCAGGAGAATAATATTTTCCAATGAACGCATCTTTACATTTAGTCCAAGAATCAATACTATTTTTTTGGAAAAGATAGCAACCATTCTTTAGCTCTTCCTCTTAAAGAGAAAGGAAACAATTTGAGTTTAATAATCTATACATCTACATCTTTATATTTATTCATCTCACATAGTTCACCAAAATTATTAAGATGGTGTAACATCCCAAGTTTTCAAAAATCCAAAATCCATCATGCATACATACTCACTGCATCACTGCATTTTTGGTGGCAAAAAAATATGATTTTATTTTGTTAATCCAAAAATTTAGTAGTTATAATCCTTTAATCTCTATTTGAGTTTAAAACATTTTTCTAAAATAAAGTATTTTATTTTTGGGAAATAATAGTACCAAAAGGTTCCTTATTTCCCAAGCTTTCCAAAACATATTTTATCCAAAAATTCTGAAAAGTTTTGACAACTTTATGGTTGAATTTGAATCATTTGAAAAAAATAAAAATAAGAATAATAAAAGGAAAAGGCAGTACAACGCAGCCCACCTCTCTCTCCCCCGCACCCCGGCCCAGGCCCATCTCCCCTCCCTCTGTTATTTCTCGCCGCGCGCGCGCCGCACAACGGGCAGGCCGGCCCAGGAAGCAAGCAGCCCGCTCCCCTTTCTCCCGCTGACAGAGGCGGCCCGCATGACGCCAGGATGACGCAACGATGGCGTCAGCCGTTCTTCCCTCGCGCACGTTACCGAGTCGGGAAGAACACGATTTCCCCGATCGATTCTTCCTTTTCTTGCGGTTTAGGGCACGATTTCTCACGCCCTTATAAGCCTCGTGACCTCTCCACAGTTTGCCCCAAAATCCCCATCCAAAACGCCCCAAGCTGCCGCGAATTCGAGCTCGAAATCCCGCCGTGGTCAACATCTAGGGTTCGAGTTTCCGGTGATCGTCGTCGAACCCTGCCTCTCTCCCTACCTCCGTTCGCTCTCTCTCATCACCGCGCATTGCTTTGACAAGGTTCTGCCTTGTTTGTGCCCTCAGGTAGCCGCCGCCGTCCACGACAGGAGCATCCCGCCGCCCCGGTCTACTACGGTGAGCAACCGAGGGAGCTGCAGAGAACCACGACCACGCCGCCGGCGCCAACGAGCCAGCGCCATCGCCACGATCCTCCTGGTATGCTCCCCTTTGCCCCTAGTGCAGTAGAATAGCCGCGCCGTGCCCGCGCTCCCGTCTGCCGCCGCGCGTCCAGGATTCCGGCGAGCTCTCCGGCGTCGCCAAAGCAGAGGAGCAATCGGAACCGTCGGATCCTCATCAAGTGGCCATGAAAGAAGGCAGAGGCGAATCGTTTTCTTTTAAATCCCAGCCGCACGATTACCTTTAGATCTAACGGACAACGCGCGTGATCCGCGCGGAAAACTCCTAGCCAATCAGAAGCCACCATTGCCATCGCCTCGGATCGAGCATCTTTTCGTTTAAAACAGAAAATAACAGATTTGTTTTAAAACTTCAAAAACGTATATCTCGAGTTCTGTTTATCCAAATTCAATGATTTTGGACTTTTTGGAATCAGCACATTGTGTAGATTAATATAGGTTATTCAAATTTCAATTTTGAAACGTGAAATCACATGTTATTTGTAGATCTATGTAAATCACTATTTTGGGCATAACTTTTAATCTATAAATCCTTTTTAGGTGAAATAAATTGCTATGGTTTTGTTTTGATGTTCTCTATCCAGTAGATTCGTTGGAAAAATTATTTATACAACTTTGTAACAGAAACTCTTTTAATATTGATATTTGCCTATAGTAAAACCCTAGTAATACTAATAGTTATAATTTGATAATAAATTTGTTTTGCATGCATCATAACCATGTTATTAACACCAGAGAACATCATTGTTAGTAATTGTTTTCTAGTTGAGAATTTGGTGCATTAATTTGATCATGGCATAACATGCTACATATTTTTGTATTGTTTCTATGTTATGTTTGTGTTGTATGTTTATGTGTGGCATGTTTTGCTTGTATTAGATTGTGAAGAGGAGCAAGTCTACTCTTGTTGCTGTTATTCTTGTTGTGATTGTTCATCCTATTGCCAAGGCAAGTGACACACCATCAAATCTCCCATATTTTACTATACATTATTAGTGTTTTTGAGTAGCATGCATGATAGGAAATTTTACTAAGTTATTATTATGCTATGCAAAATCCCAAGTAGTGTGTAGCCATCCTTTAGACTTGTTATTTTGGAAACATATACTTAGTAGATGCTTAGCCTTGCTACAAATTTGTTTTACTCAATGTTGTGGAAAAATTCTAAGTATAAAATCCCAATGAAACACCTGGGTGGATTTTGGATGTGATTGGATTATGTTGAGTGGCTCCCTAGGGCCATGTCAATGGTGTTTATCACCGAAGGGTACACTTGTGGATGGCCACCCAGGAACAAAGAGATTCCTAAGTCCCTCTAAGTTTAGTAGCTTCCCGTGCAGCCCTTTGACATATGGGCTCTGTCTTGATCAACTAAGTTGTGAGAGTTCAACCCATGCTTGACATGAAGATGTAGCAGAATTATAGGTGGAACGGGTCTTGCTGGTTGGGTTGAATTCTTGCCTCTGAAAGATCTCGTCTCAATTCTCTCCTTTCCTTGATGCACTCCGGGTGTATAGGATGTTTGGGCTAATTGAAGACAAAGGGTGAAAGTGCACAACCTCTGCAGAGTTAGAAACTATGATCATAGCCGTGTTCCCGGAAAGGACAACTTCGAGCAGCTGGACAAGGATGGATGGAAGAATCTCAACACCGTTTTGAAGAAGTAAATTTGGCTAAGGAAATATTAGTTGTGGTGCTCATGGGTGTGTCCCATGGTGCCAATCTTTGAGAAAACTCTTTTTCAAAAGTGTTAGGGAAAAACTTGCTTTCTGCAAAATAGCCTAAACTCCCAAGCCAGATATGCATGTAGTTTAGACTTGCCATTCTATATCCACCATAGTGTCATTTGTCAGTACATTGTTTGTACTGAATCTCCTTCGGGGGCTGCATATTCCAACGTGCAGGAAATTCTGAGGATGAAGTTTGATTAAGTGCTTGGACTCGAGTTCACCCAACATGTAATGCCTGTGGCGCATGACTGAAGATGGAGGCTCATTGCTACCTTTATTTTGTTGTTTAGAACTCTGAGTTTTGCTAGTCTTCCAAGACTATGCACTATGTAATAAAGCTATACTTGGCTATTCTGGATCCTTTGTAATAAGTTTTGATACTTCTGCAATGATACATTACATTTTGTTCTGTGGTGCTAGCATTGATCCAGGGACTAGCACTTAACACAGTAGTTCTTACATTATTAAATGTGAGGGCGCTACAAAATGGTATCAGAGCCAAGTGTTGCCTGTAGGTTCGAGCCCTTAGGTTTGGAAAACCGTTTTGGTCAAAATTTATTAACTCCTTTGAGTATTTTTGGATCCTAGCGGCATAGTGAGATGAAGCGGCCCGGACCAACATTACATGTCCACGTACATGAGACCGGTTCCTGATTGGCTTTGCGGGTGCCAGTCTCTCTCTATAGTGAATATCCAAATTTCAATAAGTTGTTAATGAGAAATGATCACCACGAAAGAAGACTTAATATTTTCTAAGTACTTTTACTTATCTCGTATCTAGTACAGCTATGTCTTAAGATCTCATGACTTATGTTATCTCCTAAACTTAAAGATGAAGAGCTTCAACTTCACCACCGCTGAAGACCTCAAGGATACACACTTTGGAGGATATCTTATCAATATACTTGAGCAATTGAAGCTAACCACACCGACCATCAAAGGAAGCCAACTGAAGAAGTTCGTCAAATAAGGTTGTTGGGGAATCAAACTCCTACAACCTGGACGCAAGACAAAGCCCGAGACGGAAGACATAGAGATCAAGATGATTAGTGACATGGAGAAAGGCCTCAACCTCATCATGCAAGAGCTGATAGGACGTTTATGTGGGAAATATCATCGAGAATTGAAGAATCACTACTCCCATGTGCTAGGGAGACGTGATGAGAATGGGGCCCCTTACTACTTAGACCCGGAGACCAAACACAAATTCAACCCGTTGCACCAATACCTCAAGACCTAGAAAATCATATCAAAGACCTTGAGGACGATAGACGCATGGAGTTGCTAAAGAATGACGAGCTACGCGCCCAACTCAAGTCAACAGAAGAGAAGGTCAAAGCTCAGGAAGAAGTGGCCAAAGCTCATGAGGTGAAGTTTATAGCTCAAGACAAGAAGTTTAAAAGTCAAGAGAAGAGAGTCAGAGACAAGAACAAGGAACTAAAAGAGTTAAAATCAATGCTGGAAGACAACGACGTTCAGTTTAGATGTTGACTATGACATAATAGAGACCTTGCGTTGTGAGAAGAGAAAATTTCAGGAGACAAGTGAACCTAGAGAGAGAAGTAAAGGAACTCAAATCAATCCTCGCAGATGAAGTAATCACGGTTGAAGTAGTAGAAGAGGAAGAAGAAGGTGCAATGGTCGAATATAGGGCACAATAGTTGGACCACCATGCTATCATTCCACGTTTTTACTAGTCTAAATGTGTTAGTTTTGACCTATCGACTGTGATATGGCAATTATAGAGTGTTTTGGTTTGAACTAAGTTGTTTTGCTTAAGTTTGTCAAAAATTAAGTTCAAATTTCGAAATTGGTTAAGAGATAATATTTTTTTTAAGTTGTTATTTTCCATTGATTGTTTGTATTGTATTGTGCATGGGTAGGAAAATTTTCTACTCGTAGCTCTATCTATCTTTTCCTCATCTATGCTGAAAACCCACAGATGCCTCCTCGTCGCGACCCAACAACAACAACAATGAGGACAACAACAATGATGCCCTACAGCAGATGCTCACTTCCCAAGCCCAACTTCTACAGATGATGACTCAGTTTGTAGCAGCAATGAAACAACAACAACAACAACAACAACACAACAACAACAACAACAACAACAATCCACCACCCCACCCCCAATGGACAGACTTACCAGGTTTCTGAGACTTAGGCCCAACAAGTTCTCATCGGCTACTGATCCAATAGTGGCAGATGATTGGCTCCGCTCAGTCAAGGGACCTAGTGACCTGTGAGTGCACTGATGCGGAAAGGTGAGATTCACCGCGCACCTACTGGAAGGACCAGCTGTGACGTGGTGGGAAACTTATCAAAAACTCACCCACTGGAAGGCATGACTTGGGATGATTTTAAGGAAGGTTTTCGAAATGCGCATATCTCTCTGGAATAATGAATCTCAAGAAGGAAGAGTTCCGTAGCTTGAAGCAGGGGGGAAGAACACTAAAGGAATACATGGATGACTTTTGCTCGTTGTCCAGGTATGCCCGAGGACGTTGATACAGATGATAAGAGAAAGGAAAAATTTCTTAATGGACTTAAGGGAGAGCTGAAAACCCTTGTCTGTGGCTTATGCACCCAATTATCAGTCCTTGTTGGACAAAGCAATCACCTTGGACAACAACAGGAGGAAGGAGGAAAACAGAAAGAGAAAGTTCAATACTAGCAAGACCAACTCTGAAATCACGCACAAAAGGCAGCATTTCCCTGAAGGCAGTGGACACAAGCCGTGGAACCACCACCATAATGGCAATGGCCACTGACAAAATGGCCATAACCAATGGTGGGTACAGAGGAAATAATGGAGGATTCAAAGGAAACAACCAGTGGACAAAACAACCATGGACATCAACGCACACCCTGAGGCGAGGAGAGATCTTGCGCAGGTGACATGCTACAAATGTAAGAAGACAGGACATTTTGCAGATAAGTGCCCAGAAAGGAAAGTGATGAAAATGCCAAGCCAAACCCATTTCAGAAATGACACGTGAACCACATCAATGTGGAAGAAGTGATGGATGAGCCTGATGCGGTGATTGGTACGTTCCTACTCAACTCCTTTCCAGCATTGGTTTTATTTTTTTACTGGAGCATCGCATTCATTCATATCAAGAGTTTTTGTAAACAAAAATGGGTTAATCACCGAAACCATAGGCAAACCATTAGAGTGAGTTCACCAGGAGGAGAAATGTTTGTTAATACGGATGTAGGGATCTCGTCCTGGAAATTGGGAAGTATAGATTCCCAACCCACCTGGTAGTACTAGAATCACAAGGTTTAGATGTTATTCTGGGAATGGATTGGATGACCCAATTTTGGAGGGGTCATTGACTGTGTTGATAGAGCTATCGCACTTACCACCCCGGAAGGAAGAAGGATTAGATTCAAGTCCAAATTGGAACTTAAAGGGGTCAGGCTGAACTCTTTAAGGGGGTTAGCCCAGATCAAGTACCATAGTAAGGGAATACCTCGATGTTTTCCCGAAGAATTACCGAATGCCACAGACAGAGACGTGGAGTTTCTTATTGATCTAGTACCAGGCACAGGCCCTATAGCAAAGAGACTTACCCAGTGTCCACAGACGAGCTAAAGGAACTTAAGAAACAGCTAGAAGAACAGCTAGGCAAAGGTTTTATTCGGGAAAAGTTCATTACCATGGGGAGCCCCAGTTCTCTTCGTGGAAAAGAAGGATAAGAGCCAACGTTTGGTAATGGACTTCGTTCTAAATGAAGTGACTATCAAGAACAAATACCTTTGCCAAAAATCAACGATCTGTTTGACCAATTGGAGGGAGCATGTGTGTTTTCCAAGATTGACCTTCGAACGGATATTTCCAACTAAAGATTAGGGAACTTGATATACCTAAAACCGCCTTTGTCACCCGATATGGTTCTTACGAGTACACAGTGATGCCTTTTGGTTTAAGCAATGCCCCATCCTACTTCATGAATATGATGAACAAAGTGTTCATGGAATTTCTGGATAAATTTGTCGTGGTATTCATTGACGACATACTAATATATTCAAAAAGCAAGGAGCATGAGAAACACCTACGACAAATCTTGGAGAAGCTGAGAGAACACAAACTTTATGCCAAGTTTAGCAAATGTGAATTTTGGCTTAGTGAAGTGGGATTTCTTGGGCATATTGTGTCAAAGGGGAATCGCCGTTGATCCAAAGTAGCAGCAGTAACAGAGTGGGAACCCCCAAGAATGTTGGAGAATTCGTAGTTTCTTGGGTCTGGCTGGTTATTACCGAAGGTTCATTGAGAATTTCTCCAAGCAAAACCCATGACAGAGTTGTTGAAAAAGGAAAAGAAATTTGAATGGAACGATGCTTGCGAGGATAGTTTCCAAGAATTAAAGAAACGTTTGCTAACAGCCCCAGTTTTGTGCCTACAAGACTTGGAGAAGGAATTCCAGGTGTACTGCGACGCCTCACGTCAAGGGTTAGGGAGTGTTCTGATGCAAGGGGGCAGAGTAGTATCCTATGCCTCTAGACAACTCAAGAAGCACGAAGTAAACTATCCCACACATGATCTTGAGTTAGCCTCGGTAGTACATGCATTGAAACCTGGAGACACTATTTGATGGGAAAAAGGTGTGAGGTATTCACAGATCATAAAAGTCTGAAATATATCTTCACCCTGAAGGAGTTGAATATGAGACAACGAAGATGGTTAGAACTTATCAAGGATTATGACCTCAGCCTACAGTATCACCCAGGCAAAGCTAATGTGGTAGCTGACGCCCTAAGTCGAAAGGTTTATGTCAATGGCCTTACGGCGGGAGAATTGCCCGATGACCTATGCAAATGATTTAAGGACCTAAGGTTGGAAGTGGTACCTGAAGGATTTGTAACCTCTCTAGTAGTACAACCCACTCTATTGGATAGAATACGTGAAGCCCAAAAAGGAGACAAAGATCTAGATGAGATTAGAGTAAACTTGAGAAGAGAGAAGGCTCCGGGATTTCATGAAGACGATCAAGGAACCCTCTTGTTTGAGAAGCGCGTCTGTGTAGCCAATGATCCTGATCTTAGGAAGCTAATTCTACAAGAAGCCCATGAAACTCCTTACTCCATCGATCCGGGTAATACTAAGATGTATATGGATGTGAAGGAAAGATTTTGGTGGAATAATTTGAAGAAGGACATAGCTGAATATATAGCCAAGTGTGATGTATGCAGTAGGGTGAAGGCAGAGCATCAGAAACCAGCAGGACTACTACAACCATTGAAAGTACCTAACTGGAAGTGGAGCAGATTGGTATGGATTTCATTACTGGTCTGCCCAGGACTAAGTCTGGATATGACTCCATTTGGGTAGTAGTGGATCGTTTGACAAAAGTAGCTCACTTCATACCCGTAAAAACCACATATACGAGTGCAAAATTAGCAGAGATTTACATGAAGAGGATTGTGTGCCTTCATGGTGTCCCTAAAATTATTGTTTCGGATAGGGGAACACAATTTACATCACATTTCTGGAGACAATTACACGAATCCTTAGGAACTAGATTGGAGTTTAGCACAGCCTTTCATCCACAGACAGATGGCCAGACGGAAAGGGTAAACCAGATTCTGGAAGATATGCTAAGAGCTTGCGCACTAGACTATGGGTCTAGTTGGGATGATAATCTACCCTACGCAGTGTTTTCTTAACAACAACTACCAAGCAAGTATTGAGATGGCACCGTTTGAAGCCTTGTATGGGAAAAGTACTACGCCATTGTTGTGGAGTGGTGTAGGGGAAAGAATTTCTTTGGACCTGACATTATTCAAGAGGCTGAGGAGAAGGTTAGGTTAATTAAAGATAGACTGAAGATTGCGCAGTCTAGACAGAAGAGCTATGCCGATAACAAACGTAGGGAAGTCACCTATGAGGTTGGTGATAGGACCTACCTTCGAGTATCACCACTCCATGGAGTAAAAAGGTTTGGGATCAAAGGAAATTAGCACCTCGGTTCATTGGACCATTCAAAATTCTCTCTCGTAAAGGAGAAGTGGCATACGAGTTGGAGTTACCAGAAATTCTTTCGGCAGTCCATAACGTGTTTCATGTTAGTCAGTTGAAAAAGTGTCACCCCGAGTGTTGGAAACTCCATTAAAGGATACAGTACCCCTTGAGGAAGTGCAACTGGAGAGCGATCTGACCTATGAGGAGAAACCAATCAAGATATTGGAAACAACGGAAAGGATTACTCGCACCAAGACCATAAAATTTTGCAAAGTACAGTGGAGTCACCACACCGAAGAGGAAGCCACATGGGAACGAGAAGATGTTCTTCGTGAAGACCACCCTTACCTATTTGCTAGCCTATCCGAAGCTCGAGGGCGAGCTTCATCGTAAGGGGGTTAGTCTGTAACATCCCAAGTTTTCAAAAATCCAAAATCCATCATGCATACATACTCACTGCATCACTGCATTTTTGGTGGCAAAAAAATATGATTTTATTTTGTTAATCCAAAAATTTAGGAGTTATAATCCTTTAATCTCTATTTGAGTTTAAAACATTTTTCTAAAATAAAGTATTTTATTTTTGGGAAATAATAGTACCAAAAGGTTCCTTATTTCCCAAGCTTTCCAAAACATATTTTATCCAAAAATTCTGAAAAGTTTTGACAACTTTATGGTTGAATTTGAATCATTTGAAAAAAATAAAAATAAGAATAAGGAAAAGGCAGTACAACGCAGCCCACCTCTCTCTCCCCCGCACCCCGGCCCAGGCCCATCTCCCCCTCCCTCTGTTATTTCACGCCGCGCGCGCGCCGCACAACGGGCAGGCCGGCCCAGGAAGCAAGCAGCCCGCTCCCCTTTCTCCCGCTGACAGAGGCGGCCCGCATGACGCCAGGATGACGCAACGATGGCGTCAGCCGTTATTCCCCTCGCGCACGTTACCGAGTCCGGGAAGAACACGATTTCCCCCGATCGATTCTTCCTTTTTCTTGCGGTTTAGGGCACGATTTCTCACGCCCTTATAAGCCTCGTGACCCCTCCACAGTTTGCCCCAAAATCCCCATCCAAAACGCCCCAAGCTGCCGCGAATTCGAGCTCGAAATCCCGCCGTGGTCAACATCTAGGGTTCGAGTTTCCGGTGATCGTCGTCGAACCCTGCCTCTCTCCCTACCTCCGTTCGCTCTCTCTCATCACCGCGCATCGCTTTGACAAGGTTCTGCCTTGTTTGTTCCCTCAGGTAGCCGTCGCCGTCCATGACAGGAGCATCCCGCCGCCCCGGTCTACTACGGTGAGCAACCGAGGGAGCTGCAGAGAACCACGACCACGCCGCCGGCGCCAACGAGCCAGCGCCATCGCCACTATCCTCCTGGTATGCTCCCCTTTGCCCCTAGTGCAGTAGAATAGCCGCGCCGTGCCCGCGCTCCCGTCTGCCGCCGCGCGTCCAGGATTCCGGCGAGCTCTCCGGCGTCGCCAAAGCAGAGGAGCAATCGGAACCATCGGATCCTCATCAAGTGGCCATGAAAGAAGGCAGAGGCGAATCGTTTTCTTTTAAATCCCAGCCGCACGATTACCTTTAGATCTAACGGACAACGCGCGTGATCCGCGCGGAAAACTCCTAGCCAATCAGAAGCCACCATTGCCATCGCCTCGGATCGAGCATCTTTTCGTTTAAAACAGAAAATAACAGATTTGTTTTAAAACTTCAAAAATTTATATCTCGAGTTCTGTTTATCCAAATTCAATGATTTTGGACTTTTTGGAATCAGCACATTGTGTAGATTAATATAGGTTATTCAAATTTCAATTTTGAAACGTGCAATCACATGTTATTTGTAGATCTATGTAAATCACTATTTTGGGCATAACTTTTAATCTATAAATCCTTTTTAGGTGAAATAAATTGCTATGGTTTTGTTTTGATGTCCTCTATCCAGTAGATTCGTTGGAAAAAATATTTATACAACTTTGTAACAGAAACTCTTTTAATATTGATATTTGCCTATAATAAAACCCTAGTAATACTAATAGTTATAATTTGATAATAAATTTGTTTTGCATGCATCATAACCATGTTATTAACACCAGAGAACATCATTGTTAGTAATTGTTTTCTAGTTGAGAATTTGGTGCATTAATTTGATCATGGCATAACATGCTACATATTTTTGTATTGTTTCTATGTTATGTTTGTGTTGTATGTTTATGTGTGGCATGTTTTGCTTGTATTAGATTGTGAAGAGGAGCAAGTCTACTCTTGTTGCTGTTATTCTTGTTGTGATTGTTCATCCTATTGCCAAGGCAAGTGACACACCATCAAATCTCCCATATTTTACTATACATTATTAGTGTTTTTGAGTAGCATGCATGATAGGAAATTTTACTAAGTTATTATTATGCTATGCAAAATCCCAAGTAGTGTGTAGCCATCCTTTAGACTTGTTATTTTGGAAACATATACTTAGTAGATGCTTAGTGAAAGTAAAGTATAGGGACCTAGAGGGGGGGTGAATAGGTGCTACGACCAATTTTAATTTTTGTTAAGATTTAGGCTTGACAAGAAGGTAAATTCTCTAGATTATTCAACTAGGGGTGAATTTACCTATATGACAAGTCAAGCAATTAAGGCAACTAGAACAACACTTAATACAACTAGTACAACAATAAATGTAACAAGTACTAGTAAGTAAATAGGGAGGAACGAGATAACCGATGGAAGCACACGGAGACACGATGTATTCCCGAGTTCCTCCTTGTTAAGGGAGTACGTCTCGTTGGAGGGGTGTGAGCTCGCCACGAAGGCCTACTCAACGCCACGAAGGCCTCACCCTATTCTCCGATGAACTCCGCCACAAAGGCCTAGTTCACCTTCCACTATAGAACCCCTTTGAGGCGGGGATCAAATCCTTTACAAACAAGTTTGGGGCACACACCCACAACTTAATTGGGGGCTCCCAACACTCACAAATCACCAAGAGTAGCAAGAAGCCTAGGTTCTCCACATGAGGAAACCCTAGGCCAAGATTCCTCAAGCAATGAGAGGGGAAATGAAATCCGGTTGTGAAGACGTAGATCGGGGCCTTCTCCTTCAATCCTCCAAAGATCTAGGCTTTTGGGTGGTTGGATTGGGAGATCTAGCAAGGTGGTTGAGCTCCAACAATGGTGTCTTTAAGTCTGGTCGAGCTAGCTTAAGGTAGGTGGAGGGGAGGGGGTATTTATACCCCCCATAAATGCAAAGAGCCGTTGGAGCAATCCTGGCGAAAAACACACCGGAGACTCCGGTGTAAAGACCGGAGACTCCGGTCTGGGCCGGAGACCGGACAGTTTCCGGTGTCCCAAAACTTCAGAGAATATCCACTCCGGAGACTCCGGTCTGGTGGACCGGAGACTCCGGTCTTGGTGCTTCGAATATGCACAGAGGGTGTCTGTGTCTTGCGAATGAGGGGAAAATGTACTCACACCGGAGATTCCGGTAAGTATCCGGTCAGTCTCCGGTGTGGGTACAGTGCGCGACACCACCAAGTCCTTAGCGAAATCCTTTGAAGAAGAGCCCACACCGGAGACTCCGGACACTCTCCGGTGTGGGTACAGTACGCGACACCAGAATTCCTTAGCGAATTCCTTGGAGCAAATATCCACACCGGAGACTCCGGTCTGGTAGACCGGAGACTCCGGCCTGAGAAAACTCCAGTGAACAGAGATTTGGACAACAGCTCCTTTTTGTACCTCAGCACCACTAATGATAATACGTTGAAGAAAACCCCTGAAATACATCAACACCTATTAGATTACATGTGTTGTTAACAAACACCAAAACAAGATTTAAGCGCGTTTGCACTTTCAATCTCCCCCTTTTTGGTGTTGATGACACACACATAATTTGGCAATTAAATCATAGCTAGGCTAAGTTTGTAAAAGATAGAGCACTCACAAAGTGAGCTCCCCCTATTTTTCACAAACAAAGCCCCACTTGAACAAACATTAGTGAACAATTACAAGTAGTAGAGACAAGGATAAAGCATACTGAATAATGATAAATATAAGATAGCTTCACCACAAGGTCTCTCACAAATAACAACCATAGTTCACTAAACACGTAAATCGAAATCAACTAAGATGTGGGAACAGCCATAAGAGGCAAATCAAGTTCAAACGACTTGTGTTCCGAAGCAAATAAAGCAAAGTGGAGAAGCCAAGCCAAAGCTACTTCTCCCCCTTTGGCATCGAGACACCAAAAGGGGCGAAGAGAACAACGCGGTCCAAAAGCTCAGTCCTCATCCTCGTAGTCCTCATCATCATCCTCCCCTGGTTCCGTGTCACCATCATCATCATCAGCTCCACTCCCAGCATCATCATCATCATCACCGGAGGCAAAGTCACCAAGGTCCTCATCCTCTGGATCATCCTCACTGATCATCAACAAAGTCTTCCTCAATCTCCGGGTCCTAGCATGGTGAGTCGAGGTAGAAGGAGCCGAGGTGACATCCTCAAAGTCACCCACGGAAACTGATCAATGTTCCACCCCTCATAGGACATAGTGACAGAAGCGTGGAGGGGTGGGTGGAGTAGTGGGAGGAGAGTACCCATAGGGGTGTAGCACCCAGGCCCGCATGGTCATGCAGCTTGGTCATCTTCTTCAGCTCGCGTCGCTCCTATAAGCAGCATGGTTCTCCTTGTGCACAGCCACAGTCATGCATAGAATGTTACGCTGGAACCACGTGAGCTTCTTCATCTCATCCTGAGTCCCTCCCTGCTAGAGCGGCGAGAGGGAGGATCGGCATTCTTCCTCCTAGAGCGAGAAGTGCCTCAATCCCCCATGGGAGTGTCATCCTCACGAGAGCGGCCGGTCAGAATCTGGAGAGAGCAACAGGGTGCACAGTATCGTGGGCTAAGCCAGGCAGCTGGTCAAGAATGAGCCTCATCACATAAGGAGCATAGACAGGCACCTTCTTGATCTCGATCATAGCACAGTAAATCTCCTCCTTAATAAAGTGCATCACATCAATCTCAAAACCCTCTCCATCAGGGCCAGCAAGGTGACACTGGAAGGCCTGATAAAGAAGGTTCACTAGGCCACCACGAATAGCATCCACATTCCCAACCTTGGAGCAATGTTGCAGCGAAAGAGACGAAGGCAAATGTTGTATACCCTCTTCAGATTCTTGGCAGTGCCGCAGCTGGGAGAGCTTGTCATACATAGGAGCCATGCGCTTCTTATCATAAGCAACTCCATGAACGTGCATACGCTCACCATTCCCTTCTCCCCAAGGTAACCAAGAAGCTCAGCAAATCGTTCCATGGACGACTCGCACTCCACTGTCCCAGACATCCACTTCATAGTGACCTTCTCATCTTCAGCAAGAGTGACAGTGGCAAAGAACTGCTGAATAATAGGAGGGTTGTAGTTCTGCTGAATGCCCACAAGATGCTCGAGACCCAGCTTCCTAGTGATCCAGACTGCCTCCTCAAAGTACTAATATCTGCCAAGTGCCTCTAAGTCAAGGACTTTCTGTGGACACACGGGCTACCTGAACCGAGTATAGATCTCATCCATGATCAACTCGGACTCCCTCCTCCAATAGTGGGCTGTATGAGCAGTGCGGGGCATCTCGAAGAAAGGACGGCCCCTCATAAGCCTGTACTCCTTCTTGCTCAAGGATACCACTGAGGATAGAGAATCATATCTTGCCTTCTTTGCAATTTCAGCATTCATTCTGTGCTCGTGCTTGTTTTTCTGACGCCTCTCACTCTCAAAGGCACCCCTCTGACCATAAAGACCGGTGGCTTCATCAATAACCATATAGTTGCGGGAGTGAGGACGAGAACTACGCTTGACCACGCCCTTCTGCTTTGTTCCTGAAAGCCAACACAAACAAAACAACAACAGAGAAAACAAAAAAAATGAGCATACATGTCCCACGAGGTGCAGAAACACTACAAATGCACCAGAAGACGCAGCTGAAAGAACCACACCGGAGTCTCCGGTCCGAGACACCGGAGTCTCCGGTCTGAGACACCGGAGTCTCCGGTCTGATACACAAAGTGCAGGTTCTTAACAGGGGGTACTACTGGTGAATCTAAGCATGTTCTTTACACAAAAACTAGCCAGAGGAAGTTCTACCAACAGAAAGTGCAACATCCCCAAAGAAATCACCTAGTTTTTCAGATCTAGATGCAAAACAGAGAAAACACGTGAGGAGATGTTGTACCCTTGCTTCCTTGGCCTGCCATTGTCCCTCCCACGGATGGGAGAGGCAAGGGGGAGGTTGGGGGACGACTTTGGGCGGAGGAAATCGCCCGGGACGGCTCCTGGCGGTGGCGGCGGCGCAGCAGAGCTATGGGGGGCGTGGGGGAAGTGGGGAATGAAACCCTAACTTCCCTCAGCCCCCAGCTTAAATAGCACACGTAGCACACCGGAGTCTCCGGTGTTAACACCGGAGTCTCCGGTCAGGCCGGAGTCTCCGGTATGGTACACCGGAGTCTCCGGTCTTTCGCCAGAAACACTACCCAAAAGAACATGTAATGCTCAAAAACAACAAACATGAGATTTTGGCAGGAAAAACAGAAGCAACACAAAGAGGGAAAAAATGTACTCAAAAACAACGAGAAAGGAACGAAGAACATCAAATGGTGAGTACATCCCTTAACAAAAAAAATGCCAAAAGCTCGCAAATAAGAACCAATTCTTCACGGAAGAGGTTGGTGGCCTAGGCCACCATGTAAGAGTTCATGGTAGCAACCGCGAAGATATATCTTGGGGCATTGCCATTACTCAACATTGAAGCTCACAATTCAACATTAGAAAAAGAGAGATCACAATGAATTTTTGCTATGGGCATAATGGGGGGGGAGAAACCCAATGTGTTAGGATAGCACTCCCCTATGTCCATGCCTACATCTAAGCTCGAACACGTTTCATCTATAGGGGTGTGCGCAAGATAGTCAAGTCAAGCTCCTTGAATCAATCACATTTAGCTCATTCCTCAAGAACAAGAACCTTGCATCATCAAGTGGCTTCGTGAAAATATCCGCAAGATTGTCCTTGGTGGGCACATAACCGAGTGCAATGTCTCCTCTCGCCACGTGATCACGGATGAAGTGGTGGCGAATCTCAATGTGCTTCGTCCTTGTGTGTTGCACCGGATTGTATGCAATCTTGATAGCACTTTCATTGTCACATAGAAGAGGTACTTTGTCCAAATGAACTCCATATCCTTGAGCGTTTGCCTCATCCATAGCAATTGGGTGCATGCACTTGCGGCGGCAACATATTCGGCTTCGGCGGTGGAGAGAGAAATGCAATTTTGTTTCTTCGAGACCAACTTACAAGGGACCTACCAAGAAATTGGCAAGCCCCGGAAGTTGACTTCCTATCATCTTGATCACCCGCCCAATCGGAATCCGTATATCCATTGAGAGAAAATTGTGCCCCCTTTGGGTACCACAAACCAAATCTTGAGGTATGAACCAAATAACGAAAGATCCTATGAACCGCCGTTAGATGGCAATCCTTAGGAGCCGCTTGATACCTTGCACACCACACCTACACTCAAAACGATATCGGGCCTAGATGCGCAAAGATATAGAGCAAAGAACCAATCATAGAACGGTAAAGCTTTTGGTCCATCCTTACTCCCTTTTGGATTACGAGAGAGATGACACTTGACTTGCATAGGAGATGTCTTGATCTTAGCATCTTGGAAGTTAAACCTCTTGAGCATATCTTGGTGTACTTGGCTTGAGAAATGAAAGTCCCACGAGCCAATTGCTTGATCTCAAAGCCAAGGAAGAATTTAAGCTCACCCATCATAGACATCTCGAACCTGTCAGTCATAAGCTTAGAGAACTCAATATTGAAAGCTTGGTTAGTTGAGCCAAAGATGATATCGTCCACATAGAGTTGGCATATGAAAAGCTCCCTTTACTCTCTTGGTGAAGAGAGTGGGGTCAATCTTCCCAACTTCGAAACCACGATCATCTAACAACTCCCTAAGGTGCTCATACCAAGCACGAGGTGCTTGTTTGAGACCATAGAGAGCTTTGTCAAGTTTGTAAACGTGGTTGGGAAAGTTGAGATTCTCGAACCCCGGAGGTTGCTTGACATATACCTCCTCTTTTAGTGGACCATTCAAGAAAGCACTTTTCACATCCATTTGTTGCAATTTGAAATTATGTGAGGATGCATAAGCAAGGAGGATACGGATGGACTCAAGGCGAGCCACGGCGCGTAGGTTTCATCAAAGTCAATGCCTTCAACTTGGGTGTAACCTTGAGCGACCAATCTTGCCTTGTTCCTAATGACAATGCCATTCTCATCTTGCTTGTTCTTGAAATCCACTTGGTGCCAATAACATTGTGGCAATCCTTGGGTTTCTCAACCAATCTCCAAACTTTGTTGCGCTCAAAGTTATTGAGCTCATCATGCATAGCTTCAACCCAATCGGAGTCCTCAAGAGCTTCATACACTTTCTTAGGCTCCACCATAGAGATATGAGCTTGATGCTCACAAAAATGAGCCAATTGCCTTCTAGTGGACCTTCTAGTTTGAACATCCTCCAAGACCTTGTCATCTTGGGCATCAATTTGCTTCAAGCTCTTCTTATTCTTTTGATGCGACGGGCTTCGATCTCCTCATTATTGCGAGGAATCACTTGATCATCTTGATCATTTGGGTCCCCATGTTGACCAACATGGCCTTGATCAACAACATTGTCATCAACATATCTTCAATACTTCTTCAACTTGAGAAGAGGATGACGAGGATGAATGATCTTGGCCTTGATCTTGACTCGCATTAGTGAGAGGAGTGGGTACGACTTGCGGAGTCACTTGATCAATGAGAGGAGGGTCTTGAATATGTTCTCGGTTAGGTGTAGTAGTTGGCTCCTTGGCTTGATCTTCAAATGTAGAGGAGGGCTCCACTTGGGTAGAGCATAGTCCTTCTCGAGTCGCCATAAGGTGTCCCTCGATGGGGCGAAGAATCCCACACCCATCCTTCCTATGGCTTCTTGAGGCATTTCAAATCTACATTCGAAACATGAAATTGCGCCACTTGGGAGCCGTCATTTTCCTCGAACACCACACTACAAGATTCTATGACAATCCGTGAGGCTTTGTCATAGACTCTATAAGTGTGGGATTCGGCACCGTAACCAACAAAAATACCCTCAATAGTTTTGGATTGAAATTTCGACAACCTAATACCCTTGATCAAATAAAAGCACTTACAACCGAATACACGGAAGTAGGAGACGTTGGGCTTGTTGCCGGTGAGGATCTCATATGGGGTCTTGCTCAAGCCTTTGCGGATGTAGAGGCGGTTGGAGGAGTGGAAAGCGGTGGATACGGCCTCGGCCCATAAATATTGGGAGAAGAGTACTCCTCCGCCAACATGGTCCTTGCCATATCCAAGAGAGTGCGATTCTTCCTTTCGGCAACACCATTTTGTTGAGGAGTGTAAGTGGCGGAGTATTGGTGACGAATGCCTTCTTCACTAAGAAATTCATTCAATGTATAGTTCTTGAACTCCGAACCATTATCACTCCTAATAGCCATGATTTGAACATTGTGTTGACGTTGCACTTCATTGGAGAAGTCGATGATGGTTTGTTGGGTCTCACTCTTGCACTTGAAGAAATAAACCCAAGTGTATCTTGAGTAATCATCGACAATCACCAAGCAATACTTCTTGCCGCCAAGACTTGCCTCGGGCACGGCACCAAAGAGATCAACATGGAGAAGCTCCAAGATCCTCTTTGATGAAATAATAGTCTTGGCCTTGTGCACAATGTCATGCATCTTCCCTTCAACACACGACCTACAAACACGATCCTTTGCAAAGGAAACATTTTCTTTTAGTCCAACAATAAGGCCACTTTTGTGAAGACTTTGCAAAGTTCTCATGTTGACATGGGATAGGCGGCGATGCCACAACCATCCCAAGTCCGCCTTCCCGAAAAGACACATTGCTTGAGTGTTGGTTGACTTCGAAAAGTCCACCACATACAACTCGTTTTCAACATGTCCCACGTGAACGACGTCAAGAGTCTTGCTTCTCAAAAGGACCACAATATCACCATCAAAGAAGACGGAAAGACCCATCTTACTAAGAGAGCGGACGGAAAGTAAATTGTAACCAAGGGATTCGACAAACATGACGTTCACGATAGTGATATCGGGAGCCACCACAACCTTGCCAAATCCGGATACCTTAGACTTGGACGAGTCCCCATAGGTGACGGTTGCTTGGATGTCATTTGGTTGCAACTCCGTCACAAGTTCTTTGCTTCCGGTCATATGATTAGTGCATCCACTATCAAGAATCCATTTAGTCCCACCGGAAGCATAGTCCTGCAAGAGATCATTGACTAGAGTTAGGACCCAAGTTGGGTCCCTTCATGTTAGCAACAAGGGTCTTTGGAACCCATATAGTGTAGTCAATAAAACCCTCAATAGGACCAACATATTTAGCTTGCACAACACCATAATAATCAACATATAAGAAATGGTGTGGGTTGTTAGTTCCCGCGGAGGAGCTACGAGTAGTGTTGTCCCTCATGACAATACCACCCGAAGCACCATGTTTGTTCTTCTTCTTGTTCTTCTTCTTCTTGTTCCTTTTCTTGGCTACATAGCCAAGACCTTGTTTTCCCACTTGTTGCCTTGGAGCACTTACTTGTGGCCTAGAAATGACCGCATTAGTGCTTGAGGCAACCACTTGTGGGGTGGCAAGCACCACCTTTTCAACTTGAGTGCTTTTGCCCTTGAGCCTTGCTAGCTCATCCTTCAACCTAGCATTTTCTTCGATAATATTTGCATGATCACAAGAAGAAGTAGAAGTGCTAGGATGGTTAGATTGAGTAAGTTGAGTTTGAAGTTGTTCATGCAACTCTTTGAGGGATGAGTGTTGGCTTTCCAAAGCTTTGTGAGCAATGGTTAGCTTTTCAAACTCCTCGGTTAGTTTACCATGACCAACCCCAAACTCTACTTTATCCTTTTTAGCCTTTTTATATTTAGCAATTGCAAGATCACGTTCCTTAATGATTTTAGAGACAAGTTCATTATGAGTAGTTTCAATAGTTTCAAGTTCATCCTCTAGAGAAACTCTACCATCATGCTCTTCTTCAAGAGTCATTGAGAGAGATGCAATTTCATCCGCATCCCTTCTCTCAATCTCACCTTTCTTTCAAGGGCCTCTTGGGCCTCTCCCAATTGCCTCATGAAATGCTCAAAGTACTTCTTGGTCTCCCCTTGCATGTTAGACATAAATCGGTCCAAAGAGGCCCTTTCCTCTTCTTCTCTAAGACTAGCAATATGTTCTAGTTCACTAGGGGTCTTAGAGTTAGGAGAAGATGATACCTCCGTGGCCTTGGCCATGAAGCACTTGGCATTGCGTTGAGGAAGATTTTCATTGGGGGATTCAAAGAGAGATGACGAAGATGGAGTGGAAGCAATAGCTAGAGCGGCCACTTCACTTGTGGTTTCTTCTTCTTCATCACTCCCGGAATCATACTCCTCTTGAGTCAAGAGCACAAACTTGGTGGGGGTCTTCTTGTTGAAAGGTTTCTTCTTGAAATGAGGTTTCTTGTATTCAACCTTGGACTTGTCCTTGCGGATGAGCTTGCCTCTATGGTTCTCTCTATTCTCATAGGGGCACTCCGCAATGAAATGGTACTTGTCTTGGCAATTGAAGCAAGATCTCACTTTTTGAGCCCCATCATTACCATAACGAGACTTGGTCTTCTCCTCAACAAATTTCTTGCCTTTTGGGGGATTGTTCCAAAACTTTTGCACGGTGAGAGCTATTAGATCCTTTAGAACGGGATCATATTCTTGTTCCTTCAATGGAGGCAATGCTTCTTCACCATCTTCATCATTCTCAACTTCTCTTGCCAACACCTTGGCCTTCAAAGCAACGGAAGCTCCTTGATGCATCCCAATGGCCCTAGCACGGTTGTCAAGAGCATTCTTGGTTTGCACTTTGTAGGAGCTCAATTCTTGCATGACTTGAGTAGAGGTCATGGTGGAGAAATCATGTCTCCCTTGAATGCTCTTCATATCCGTGCCCTCAAAAGGCATCACGGCAATTATGAACTTCCTCTTGATCCAAGCATCATCAATATGTGTTGCACCCGCATTAGAGAAAGCGGTGGCAAGAGATTTGAGCCTCCGATACATGTCAACGTGATCTTTGTTGGCAATAATCTTTCCAAGTTAGTACCATAGTTAAAAGGATGTATTAGTTATGGAAAGTCATAATTAAGAGTAGTAGTACTTGTCCATGTAGAATTAGTATCGTGAGTCCTAGTATTAGTACGAGTGGGTTTGTACTAGCTGAGTTAGGTTCGGTTTGAGTCAGCGTGACCAGACTTGAGTCGGCAGGTATAGCTAGCTTGGTCCTTTATATACGTGAGTTTGTAGCACAAGATTTGTACTGAGAGTTGACAAGAGAAAATAAAGAGGAAAAACACGGGTGCGACAAGCGCCCTTGGCAGAAGGATTTTTCGCGTGCACGTGTCCGGCTAATTTGATGTGATCGATCATGTGAGAATCCCAACAATTGGTATCAGAGCGAGGTCGAAGATTTGAGACCATGCTTGCCCCGGGGAGGCGACCTGTACTAGCGCCTCGGGGCGGGCGATCGTCGTTCGGAGAAGCGACATAGAGGAGACTACGAGGAGTTGTCGTTGGCAAGGCGTTTGGAGGTGGCTGGTCGTTGATGGAGAGGTGGTGCCGAGGTGTGGTGCTGGGAGTCTCGTCAAGATCGTCAACCGGTGTGTTAGATGAGTCGAAGTGTGTGCATATTTGCACGTGTGGTCGGCGTCGTGTCAGTGAGTCGTCGTTGTTTCCAAGTGCTCGTCTCTGTGAGGATCCGTTGCAGTTGAAGCTCGTCACGGTTGAGGTGTGCACGGTGTATTCCGTGAGTTGTGTCCATGTCCTCGTGGAGCGTCCTGGTTGCGGCCAGTGTGATTCGGTGCGATGCCGAAGGCGGACGGTGGTAAGAAAAGCTACCGTAAAGCGAGGAGGTGTGCGACCAGTAGAAGGCTAATGGAAGTAAGTACAGAGAAGTATGGTGCGAACCGAGTGTGAGGATGCCTAGCAATGGCGGTGGCACAAGAGGTGCGAACCGAGTGCATGGCAGGGGCCAAGCAATGGTGGTGGCAAAGCATAGCAGGGCGAGGTGCACTATATGTTTCCTGCGTGGTCATACTTAATGTACGGACATGACGGTGAAAGGTGTATCTCCAAGGAGCGAAGATGTGAGACATCACAGTCGAGGAACTCCAGTGAGGTGTGTCACCGAAGGTGAGAGACGTGAGCGCAGACGAAGGAGTCTCGACGAGAGGAATCGTCGTGAATCTGCCAGGGGTCAAGATGAGGGGGAGCGCAAGGAGATGACAAGTCAAGATTAGTGGGAGATTGTTGGCAATAATCTTTCCAAGTTAGTACCATAGTTAAAAGGATGTATTAGTTATGGAAAGTCATAATTAAGAGTAGTAGTACTTGTCCATGTAGAATTAGTATCGTGAGTCCTAGTATTAGTACGAGTGGGTTTGTACTAGCTGAGTTAGGTTCGGTTTGAGTCAGCGTGACCAGACTTGAGTCGGCAGGTATAGCTAGCTTGGTCCTTTATATACGTGAGTTTGTAGCACAAGATTTGTACCGAGAGTTGACAAGAGAAAATAAATAGGAAAAACACGGGTGCGACAAGCGCCCTTGGCAAAAGGATTTTTCGCGTGCACGTGTCCGGCTAATTTGATGTGATCGATCATGTGAGAATCCCAACAATCTTCTCCATCACGCATGAAAAATCCTTCGGCCTCATTGGTCAAGGTGTCATAGCGATTTCTTTGCATGCTTTCATTCCCAACAAACATGAGGACTAGTGCATCCCATGTCTCTTTGGCGGTGGAGAAGTGTTGAAGATGCGGCATGTGATTGGGGCCCACGGCTTGATGAAGGATGGATAAAGCGGTGTAATTGAGTTGGCAATCTACAACCTCTCTTCTTGTGAGATTCTTGGGATCATATGGCTTGTATCCATCACGAGTGATTCTCCAAAGATCTATACAAGAAGAGTTCAAGTGAGTCTCCATGTAGTATTGCCATTCACGAAAAGAATATGCATCAATTTTAGGTGGATCCCCCCTAGGAATTATATGAGGAAAAGGGATGGGAGGATCGGGATAATATTGGCCTTCAACGGCATGATATCCTTCCTTTCCACTCGCACCCTTCTTAGCGGATTGTTCGGCGGAAGCAGTTTTAAGTGGTTCACCATCAACCCCTTTCTTGGCACCCTCCGTTTCCAGAGGGGATGAGTCGACCACCTCCGGTTCCTTGGCTTTGAGGAGTGTTGTCATGTAGAGCAACTCCTCAAATTTAGTGTCTATGGATGAGGTCAATGATTCTCTCAAAGCATTGAGATCATTCATGGTCACATTTCCTTCGGACGGAGCGTCATCCTCATCACCCATACTTAAACTCTTAGGCGGTTAAGCCTGATAGAAGAGCCGAGGCTCTGATACCAATTGAAAGTAAAGTATAGGCACCTAGAGGGGGGTGAATAGGTGCTACGACCAATTTTAATTTTTGTTAAGATTTAGGCTTGACAAGAAGGTAAATTCTCTAGATTATGCAACTAGGGGTGAATTTACCTATATGACAAGGCAAGCAATTAAGGCAACTAGAACAACACTTTATACAACTAGTACAACAATAAATGTAACAAGTACTAGTAAGTAAATAGGGAGGAACGAGATAACCGATGGAAGCACACGGAGACACGATGTATTCCCGAGTTCCTCCTTGTTAAGGGAGTACGTCTCGTTGGAGGGGTGTGAGCTTGCCACGAAGGCCTACTCAACGCCACGAAGGCCTCACCCTATTCTCCGATGAACTCCGCCACAAAGGCCTAGTTCACCTTCCACTATAGAACCCCTTTGAGGCGGGGATCAAATCCTTTACAAACAAGTTTGGGGCACACACCCATAACTTAATTGGGGGCTCCCAACACTCACAAATCACCAAGAGTAGCAAGAAGCCTAGGTTCTCCACATGAGGAAACCCTAGGCCAAGATTCCTCAAGCAAAGGAGAGGGGAAATGAAATCCGGTTGGTGAAGACGTAGATCGGGGCCTTCTCCTTCAATCCTCCAAAGATCTAGGCTTTTGGGTGGTTGGATTGGGAGATCTAGCAAGGTGGTTGAGCTCCAACAATGGTGTCTTTAAGTCTGGTCGAGCTAGCTTAAGGTAGGTGGAGGGGAGGGGTATTTATACCCTCCATAAATGCAAAGAGCCGTTGGAGCAATCCTGGCGAAAAACACACCGGAGACTCCGGTGTAAAGACCGGAGACTCCGGTCTGGGCCGGAGACTCCGGACAGTTTCCGGTGTCCCAAAACTTCAGAGAATATCCACTCCGGAGACTCCGGTCTGGTGGACCGGAGACTCCGGTCTTGGTGCTTCGAATATGCACAGAGGGTGTCTGTGGTCTTGCGAATGAGGGGGAAATGTACTCACACCGGAGACTCCGGTAAGTATCCGGTCAGTCTCCGGTGTGGGTACAGTGCGCGACACCACCAAGTCCTTAGCGAAATCCTTTGAAGAAGAGCCCACACCGGAGACTCCGGACAGTCTCCGGACACTCTCCGGTGTGGGTACAGTACGCGACACCAGAATTCCTTAGCGAATTCCTTGGAGCAAATATCCACACCGGAGACTCCGGTCTGGTAGACCGGAGACTCCGGCCTGGAGAAAACTCCAGTGAACAGAGATTTGGACAACAGCTCCTTTTTGTACCTCAGCACCACTAATGATAATACGTTGAAGAAAACCCCTGAAATACATCAACACCTATTAGATTACATGTGTTGTTAACAAACACCAAAACAAGATGATTTAAGCGCGTTTGCACTTTCACTTAGCCTTGCTACAAATTTGTTTTACTCAATGTTGTGGAAAAATTCTAAGTATAAACTCCCAATGAAACACCTGGGTGGATTTTGGATGTGATTGGATTATGTTGAGTGGCTCCCTAGGGCCATGTCAATGGTGTTTATCACCGAAGGAGTACACTTGTGGATGGCCACCCAGGAACAAAGAGATTCCCAAGTCCCTCTAAGTTTAGTAGCTTCCCGTGCAGCCCTTTGACATATGGGCTCTGTCTTGATCAACTAAGTTGTGAGAGTTCAACCCATGCTTGACATGAAGATGTAGCAGAATTATAGGTGGAACAGGTCTTGCTGGTTGGGTTGAATTCTTGCCTCTGAAAGATCTCGTCTCAATTCTCTCCTTTCCTTGATGTACTCCGGGTGTATAGGATGTTTGGGCTAATTGAAGACAAAGGGTGAAAGTGCACAACCTCTGCAGAGTTAGAAACTATGATCATAGCCGTGTTCCCGGAAAGGACAACTTCGAGCAGCTGGACAAGGATGGATGGAAGAATCTCAACACCGTTTTGAAGAAGTAAAATTTGGCTAAGGAAATATTAGTTGTGGTGCTCATGGGTGTGTCCCATGGTGCCAATCTTTGAAAGAAAACTCTTTTTCAAAAGTGTTAGGGAAAAACTTGCTTTCTGCAAAATAGCCTAAACTCCACCAAGCCATATATGCATGTAGTTTAGACTTGCCATTCTATATCCACCATAGTGTCATTTGTCAGTACATTGTTTGTACTGAATCTCCTTCGGGGGATGCATATTCCAACGTGCAGGAAATTCTGAGGATGAAGTTTGATTAAGTGCTTGGACTCGAGTCTACACCCAACATGTAATGCCTGTGGCGCATGACTGAAGATGGAGGCTCATTGCTACCTTTATTTCTGCTGTTTAGAACTCTGAGTTTTGCTAGTCTTCCAAGCCTATGCACTATGTAATAAAGCTATACTTGGCTATTCTGGATCCTTTGTAATAAGTTTTGATACTTCTGCAATGATACATTACATTTTGTTATGTGGTGCTAGCATTGATCCAGGGACTAGCACTTAACACAGTAGTTCTTACATTATTAAATGTGAGGGCGTTACAGATGGGCAGCAACATCATCAGTACTTATACCAGAAAATTGCTCTCTCATAACAATATTTAATAGTATAATCTCGTAAAAATCAGCAGTAGGAGCAGTTGGAGCAATAGGTGTGCTAATGAAATCATTGTTTTTGGTGCTAGTAAAGTCACACAACTTAGTGTTCTCAGGGGTACTCATTTTAGCAAGATTAAAAATAGGATACAAAACAACAACTAGAATAAGAGCTAATTTTTTGTGTGTTTTTGATAAAGAGAAGCAAACAAGATAAAATAAAATAAACTAAGCAAAACAATAACAAAGTAATGTGATTGGAAGTGAGAAACTCCCCTTGCAGAAATTCTCTTCCTCCCCGGCAACGGCGCTAGAAAACTTGTTCATGGCTGACGTTGGTAAACCCCAAGAAAAAGGTTGTGAAAAGTGCAGCGACAAGTTTTCCCACAGAAAAGACACCAAGGTTGAATCGACCAGTAGGAGGACAATAAATTTCTTAAAGTTGATGCAGTTGATGTGGTAGGGCGCACTACCGGTTCAGCAGGAACGTGGAACCTACACAACATAATCAATTCACTTTGCCCCAACGAAGCAGTGAGGTTGTCAATTTCACCGGTTTTGCTGATAACAAAGAGGTTAAATGCATGGTGTGGAAAACAGTAGTAAAAAAATATGAAAACATTAGTAGAAGTGTGAAAACAGTGGAAACAGTAATTGCAGTGGTTGTATTATCAGTGTGAGAAAATGCACCGGGGTCCACAGTTCACTAGTGGTGTCTCTCCATAAAAGATAGATAACATGTGTGGTGAACAAATTACAGCTGGGCAATTCATAGATATTGAAACATGCATGGTGTGATGATTAATATGTGATTCATGTGGGCATTACGACAAGATACATGGACCGTCATCCAACTGCATCTATGACTAATAATCCACCCTACGAATATCATCCGAACAAACGTTGAGTATTAAGTTGCAAGCAACGGATAATCGCAGTAAGCAATGTGTGTAATGTAAACAATGTAAAAAAAGTAAACATCGTTGTTTTCACCCTAATGGCAACAACACATCCTCCATCCGTCACATTTCTGTCACTCGAGCACAGATGAAAAGGAGGCATGAACCCACTATCGATCATAAATACTCCCTCTTGGAGTCACTAGCATCTACTTGGCCAGAGCATCTACTAACAACGGAGAGCATGCAAGATCATAAAAAGCATATACATGAAGATAACATGATAGATTGATAATCAAGAGACATCGCATTCAACATTCATTGGATCCCAGCAAACACAACATGTAGCATTACAATAATAAGATCTCGATCATGTGAGGAAGCTCACGAGATCTAAACATAAGGCATAAAGTGGAGAGAACAACCATCTAACTACTCACGCATTACTCCGGACACGGGCATGGTGGTGTAGAGCCCTCGGGTGATGATTTCCGCTTTTGGCAGGGTGCCGGGGAGAACTCCAGAACTCTCGGTCTCGGGTGTTTTTCGGGGAAAAGTGGTAACTTTTTAGGGTTAACACATCGGGGGGAATAATTAGTCGAAAGGGCGATGGCAGTGGACGCCCGAGAGGCCCACACAACCCCCAGGTCCGGCCAGGGGGCGCGCCGCCCTATGGTGTGCCCCCTGTGGCTCGTCTCTTGACCTCTTCGGGACTCCATGGAACCTTCGGGAATTATAAGACTTTCGGGATTCGAATTTTCCAATTTCGAGAATATTTCCAGAACAACTTTTTTGAAACTAAAAACAGAGAACCGTCTCTGTGGCATCTTGTCAGTAGGTTAGTCCCAGAAAATCGATAAAAATAACATAAAGTGTATAGAAAACATGTAGAAAATAACATGAAAACAACATACAACATCATAAATTATAGATACGTTGTGATATATCAGCCGGCTACGCGCTGCGCTGACAAACAGATAAGCTATCGTGCGCACTGGTGACTTGGCCAATTCCTATTGGTTGATACCCCTTCGGTAAGCGGATCTAATCCATGTCATTCAATTACATCCAACAGACAGGGACAAAGAGGAGCTCACCTCGACGGAAAACAAGATCGACGATGACGGATCCCGGGGACTCCGACGAGCTATTCCAGCAACATGGAATTGAGTTTAAGAGGGGAAAGCAAGGGAACTGAAGAGGAGGATCGGGGCTTTAAAAATAGGGAAACGGGACACTGATTCATGGCCTTCACCGCGAGTAATCAACGCGGAATTAAATCGGGAAGAACCGGCCATTGTCGTTTCCTGCGTGTTGAAGATGACGATGAGGTCATCACTTTTTTTCTTTTTCTTTTATTTCCTGTTTTTAATATCTTTAGTTTTAGTAATCCAAATTACCTCAAAATAATTTCTAAAAATTTGTGAAATTAATATCTTTATGTTTACAACATTTTTATAAACATTTCAACGCATTTCACTTTTTTATTTTTTTGAAAATATAATTAATTCACTAATAGTGCTTAATGTTAATTTTAAATTAGAATACAAATAAAATGACTTTTTTGATTAAATAAAATTTTAGAGACATTAAACATGTCAAATACTATTTTTGAAAGTCATTTCACCTCATTTTTATATTTTATATTTTTATGATATGAGTGATTTACTAATAGAAAATTAATGCCATTTCAAATAGGAAATATCAAATTAACAATATTGTTTCTAAATAAAATTTCAAAGAGTTACCATTATTAATAATGTTGTTTCCCAAAGTGTGATTCATTTGCATATCAAAATATTTTATTGGAGTACATATAGATAATAGGGTTTGTTAAAGAAAGATAATAACTATTTAATAAAGAAAATTTATTTGAATAAAGTTTCGGGTTTATGGAATAAAGGTATAATGGATTATTAATTCCAATTTCATTGAAATATGTATTATTTCCTTTTGTTTCTTGCATATCATTTGGTTTTTAGTGACTTGCATAACATGAAAACAAAAAGTTTCAAATTTTTGTGATTTTTGCACTGTCCAAAAATCAAGGATGTTAGAGAGGGAGAGACCAATGTGTTTGGAAAACACTCCCCTTATGTCCATTCCTACACCTAAACCCAAACACATAGTCAAATATAGTTTTGTATGCAAGATCCTCAAGTCAAGCTCCTTGAATCTATGGTATTTAGCTCATTCCTCGGGAACATGAATCTTGTATCATCAAGGGGCTTTGTGAATATGTCGGCAAGTTGGTCCTTGGCGGGAACATATACTAGCTCAATATCTCCACGGGCAACATGATCTTTAAAAAAGTGATGACGAATATAATTATGCTTCGTTCTTGTATGTTGCACCCTAATCTCCGTCCATTTTCCCTTGCTTTTCCTTTACGGGTATGCCTGTTTTAGGGGACCTTATAGTAATAATAGTCTAACAGACCAACTAGAAGAGGAGGTTGTAAAAATCCTTATATCACTTTCATTATCACACAAAAGAGGCACTTTGTCACAATGTACATCATATTCCTTAAGAGTTTGCCTCATCCATAATTATTGAGTGCAAGCAGTAGCAGCTGCCACATACTCGGCTTTGGCGGTAGAGAGAGATACGCGTTTTTTCTACTTAGAAGACCAACTCACCAAGGACCTACTACGAAATTAGCAAGCCACAGAACTAGATTTCCTATCATCTTGATCACTAGTCCAATCCGAGTCTGTGTACCCACTGAGAGAAAATTGTGCCCCCTTTGGGTACCACAAACAAAACCTTGAGATATGAACCAAATATCAAAAGATCCTATGGATCGCCTTCATATTACTTTCCTTAGGTTTCGTTTGATACCTTGCACACACCCCTACATTCAACACACTATCGGGTCTAGATGCGCAAAGATAAAGCAAACAAGCAATCATAAAACGATACAACTTTTGGTCCACATGCATCCATATTGCGCTTTAGATGACACTTGGTTTGCATTGGAGTGATCTTCCATTTAGCATCTTGGAAGTTGAAGCTCTTGAGAATGTCTTGGGTATACTTGTCTTGAGAAATGAAAGTCCCACGAGCCAATTACTTGATCTCAAATCCAAGGAAGAATTTGAGCTCTCCCATCATAGACATCTCAAACCTGTTAGGCATAAGCTTTGAAAATTCATCATTGAAAGCTTGATTAGTTGATCCAAAGATAATATAGTCCACTTATAGTTGGCATATGAAAATCTCCCCTTTGACCCTCTTGGTGAAGAGGGTGGGATCGATTTTCCCAACATCAAACCCACGGTCTTTTGACAATTCTCTAAGGTGCTCATAACACGCACCTTATCGAGATTTTATACATGGTTACGTAAGTTGGGGTCCTCAAACCCTGGTGGTTTCTTAGAATATACCAACTATTTCAACGGACCATTTAGAAAAGCATTTTTTACATCCATTTGCTGCAATTTAAACTAATGCAGAGATGCATATGCAAGAAGGATACATATGGACTCAAGGCGAGCCACAGGAACATATGTTTCATCAAAGTCATTGCCTTCCACTTGGGAGTGCCCTTATGCTACCAATGTTGCCTTGTTCCTTATGACAATACTATGCTCATCTTGCTTGTTCTTAAAAATCGACTTGGTGCTGATAACATTGCGGCAATCTTTGGGATTCTCAACTAGCTTCCACACTTTGTTGCGCTCTAATTTATTTAGCTCATCATGCATAGCTTCCAACCAATCCGTATCCTCAAGAGCCTCAAACACTTTCTTTGGTTCCACCATGGATATGTGAGTTTGATGCTCACTAAAGCTTGCCAATTGAGCTCTTGTGGTTTTATTGCCTCTTAGATCACCCAACACTTTATCATTGCCCTTTCGCCTATAAAGTCCCCCCAAGGCATAAACCCTAAATATATCGGGCCCCTTCCACGAAAAGTTCCGTAGCTCCGTAGCCACCGCCGACAATTGGGAGAAACACACTACTTTTTATATTGAAAATCTCTTTGGTACCAATTCTGAAAATGATGATAATAATTGTTGTACTATTAGTACCATCCATGTTCCTTCAAATTATTATATATAAACCTTTGAGCTTGTGGATTATTTGTTTGAAAATCCTTTTGCTACTAATGATTATATGCATGATACATCTCCTTCTAGTAAAAATGATGATATGTTTATAAATGAACACACTTTGGAAGATAACTATTCTATTGCTAATGATGATATTATGCCCCCAGTCTTTGATAACTATGAAGAATACTATAACATAGGATAGAATTACAATTATCCTTATGAAACTTGTCATGATTGTTGAGGAATTACCCAAAACCATCTCACTAATATACAACTTGTCTATCATGTTGAAGTTCTTTATGATGATTACAATGATGAACATGCTATTTTAAGTCCACCTGCCATTGAGGATAAATTTTATTATGATTACAATATGCCTCCTATATTTGATTATTATGGTGATGAGAATAATAATGATAGCTATTTTGTTGAATTTTCTCCCACTACTATTAATGACAATGGCTATGCTTATGTGGAGAGTAATAATTCTTTTATGCATGTGGCTCATGATATAAATGTTTTATGTGAAGTTATATCGTTAATTTCATTCCTGATTCTACTGATTTTCATTATGAGAGAGGGAAACATAGTTTCATGCATCTCAACAATATTAAGTTTCCCCTCTTTATGTTGAAATTTCTGACGTTGCACTTATTTTGTCTTCCTATGCTAGCCACTTTGTGCTTTATTGACTTGTTTTTCTACAAGATTATTTTTCACGGGAAGTGGGTTAGACTTAATTTTTTTTTACATTTGCTTATTGATGCTCTATTTTTCATGAATTTATATTTATCATGTCAGCATCTTCTCAAATTATCATGCCTAGCTAAAATGCTTTAAAGCAAAGCACTTCTTGCGAGATAACCCATGGTTTTATTTTTTACTTTGTTTTCTTCTTTTTATTTGAGTCAAGGTGTTGTTTACTTATGTAGAAACTCCTTTGTATCTTTATTTTCTTGCATTAGTTGGTCCAAGTAAAGTCTCTAGTGAAAGTTGAGGGTAGATTTGGATTTCTGCCCAGGAAACAGATTTCCGGTGTCCGCCGTATAAAATCATAGAAATCACAAAAAGATCAAAATGACTTACAATTTCTTTTGCTTATTCCTCAGCTAATTCCAAAACTTTTTCTAGCTTTGCATTTTTCGATTTAAGCAACGTAAGTGCCCCAAAAAATTCGTCTTTACAGACTGTTCTGGTTTTGACATATTCTTCCTTTCTACTTGCGTTCTCTCTTTTACTATGTCGAGTGGGTTTATTTGCTCCGCGAAACTTCATTGGCTGTAGCTAATGTTAAAAAATTATTAATAATGCTTGTGTTCATGGAGAACATGTGGATTTTTTATTATGCACTAACCCTCTAATGAGAATTACATTGAGTTTTGTGTGAAGGAAGTTTTCAAGGGTAAAAAGAGATGAGGGTGATATAATGTGATCAAGAAGAATGCAAAGCCAAAGCTTGGGGATTTCCCCGTGGTTCATCCCAGATTCCAAGAATACTCAAGCGTCTAAGCTTGGGGATGCCCAAGGCCTCCCCTTCTTCATCAGCAATTTATCATGTCACTTCTAGTGAAACTATATTTTTATTCGGTCACATCATATGCACTTTACTTGGAGCATCTGTTTGTTTTTATTTTGTTTTATTTTATTTTCCTTCATGCAATAAACTTAGTTGGAACCTTTCATTCTTGTGTCGGAGAGATACAAGCTCTTTTTTTATTGCTTAGAACACTCTAGTTTTCATTCTTATTGTTCTCTGAGTGTTCACCTTTATTAGTATTACGTTTAGTCCTTGTTTTCCACTCGTATTTTGTTCAGAGCTTGTTAGTTTGCTTCAGTTAGATATGATTAGCTCTCTGGTCTTTGATGACTATTATCTAGGAGAGTTGTTTCAAACAAGTTAATTGGTGTTGGAGAAAAGTAAAATATTTCATGCTTATAATGGTGCAAAAAGAAGCTCGTATAGACTGTGGCTAGACTTTTTTCATGTCATGTTAGATGTTATTTTAATTCTATGCTTTGTAGTTGTTCTTGTAGCATGACTTGTCTCAAATAGTTCAGAGTGCTTAATGTGCCATTGAAAGATTCATGAGTTGTTTTTATCACACTAAAGCATGAATTTGTGGTGTTCTCCTTCGAATGCTTTATTTGGTTAACTTGGTGCATGCTTATACCATGTTTATGACTACAAACCAGTCACTTATAGCCTATATGATCATTTAGTTTTTGACTTGTAATACCCTTTATGCTTTGATTAATAATATTTTTGTCCCTATGCATGATTATGACCATTATTGCTCTCTTGATTTGTCGCTCCCAGTCTTTTCCTAGCCTCAACATGTACCGAGTATGAGCTCTACTCGTGCAACCAACTCCCAAAAACCAAATTTTGCCAAATGTGTCCACCATACCTACCTACATGTGGTATTTAACCACCACTCCAAGTAAATTTCTCATGTGCTACCTTTAAAACTTTCAAAATTATTCATGTTTTGTGCCCCCGTTTTAGCTCATGATTTCCAAGAGGACCGTGATGTCAAGTTCAAAGAAGACGGAGAAACCCATCTTCCCTAAAGCACGAACTGAAAGTAAATCATAACCAAGGGATTCGACAAACATGACATTAACAAGAGTGATGTTAGGAGCAAAAACCACCTTGCTGAAACCCATTACCTCGGATTTTGACTTATCTCCATAAGTGACGGTTGCATAATTTATATTTGGTCTCAACTCCGTCATAAGCTTATTGCTTCCGATAATATGACTTGTATATCCACTATCAAGTATCCATTTAGAGATACCAGAAGCATAGTCCTACCAGAGATCATTGACTTGAGGGGTCTTGGGAACCCAAATAGTGTAGTCAATGTAAACCTCATAGGTACCAACATATTTAGCTGGCGCATCACCATAATAATCAATCAAATTAAAAGTGGTAAGGATTGTTAGGTTTTGCGGAGTTGTTACGAGTGGTTCTGGCATCAACATTCTTCTTTTCTAGTGCGGTATTGGCCTTCTTGTTGTTCTTGCTCTTAGCAATATAGCCAAGACCTTGCTTCCCATTTTGTGACCTTGGATCTACCACATTACCAACATTAGGGCCCTTGCCCATAATTCTTGCAAGCTCTTCCTTCAACCTAGCATTCTCCTCAATAATATTTGCATTATCACAAGAATAAGTAGAAGTACTAGGAACATTTAATTGATCTAGTCGAGTTTGAAGTTGTTCATGTGACTTGGTGAGGATAGAGTGTTCACTCTCCAAGTAATTGCGAGCCTTGGTGAGCTTCTCTAGCTCCTCGGCTAGTTTATCGTGACCAACACCGGTTGTAGGTCAAGCATGGGAGCTTACGATAGTGACACACCAAGCTACTAGAGCTTGAGATGCATTCTAATGTAATATGAGTTGATCGGTAGATAATTGTTAATCATAGACATTATCTTATTGAACATAATTTTGGGGAAAACTAAGAGAATATGTAAATATCTATTTTCGTTGAGATGGAACCGAGCAAACTTGTACCTTTTTCTATATTTTTTAGGAACATGTTTTGCTTTTTGTATACAATTTATGCCCATAATTCACATATAATTTATATTTTGTATATATAAATGTAGGGACGCGCTAATTATTCTACAATACAATCTGGCCCACCGCTGACTCCATCAACCACCAACGTAAGAAAGTGTTTCTGTTTTTGCTCTACAACAAATTGACAGAAAATTATTTGTTGATCTAATGTAATAAAAAAAACCTGGAGAATCATAAAACATAAGAATTAAGGTGTCAACTGAGATCACGCCAAAATCACACTTCTAATTTATTTGGAGATTTTTGGTTCAAAATTTTGAGACTAAACTTTAAACTAGAAATCTCGAAATAAACTATAGGTGCGATTTTGGCGTAATCCCGATACATATAAAGCAAAATTGTGCACTAATATAAGAACGCATGGTTTGTCTTCAGAATTTGTAATACACAATGTTCCCAACACTATAAGTTTATAACATTTCAATAGCACGACACCATAGAATGCCATAAGGGCATCCTTCTTGGCTACAGTCTTCAACACAATAACAAAACACTATTACAAATGGCACAATCCTTAATACAACAAATAAAAAATTTCTTTAGTGTCTTAGCATCACTTTTCAGTACCATGATTTCCATTCAAGAAACTGATGCTAGCTCGATGGCCTAGAGCACGCAATGCCTTCTGCATGAATTATGTTACATAAATCCTGCACTTATTTTACAACTGCACTCCATATATCATCACATGATGGTCATGATTGCAAAAACACGACTAGCCTCAAGACTAAACCATCTTGATCTTTAAATAATCCAACATTACCATTTTTTATTTAGAACATAAGAAAAACTTAGGATTAATGCCAATGATCAGAATATAAGGCTAGCTTACTCCCGGTATCATCAGCGGGTAACACAGAAATTTCCCCCGACGGGTAAACTGAACTTGCGAGGAGATCAATATTCCACTGTAGGCTTACACAGTTGGGAACAAAATCTATGAACTCCTTCTACCAAGGAGGAGTATTTTGCATTAGATACCCGAATTGGTAGAAAATATTCTCTCACTATAAATTGCAGCTATGGCATATGCGCATTGTACGTGCTCTGCCTTTTGGAGCGACTACGGTTAGACCACCATCAAATGTACTCAAATGTGGTAGAATGTAGTAAATTACATTAAAGAACAAAATTTAAAACTTAATACGTATAATATTAACCTTAGAAGTAGCCGGTTTGATAAATTATCCCCGAAATGGCTCCCGAGCGAGGGACCGGATTTCATGAATCATGATAAAGGAACAACATCTAGAGGTTCATATGCTTTGTATATTTAGAATACGAAGTTATGAAGAACTAAAACTTGAAGAAAAGGAACAAAAGGTACAAAAACCACGCAGGCAACCCAGCTAGATCAACTGTACAGGAAATAGCTAGTAACCAACACATAAGGTACATATAGCTCAGATAATTTAACAAGCATACATATAACTCGGACAAGAAAATTGATCCCTTCGTAACAGACTTCATAGTCTTCAGATTATTCTTCTTCTCGACACCTCAATACTCTCACATGATTTTGTCATCCTACCGGGGGAACAAGAAACATAGTGAAACAAGAACAATTGTGAGTAGGAGTGGAGAGAGTTCAAAGCTTTCAGACAAAAGATCCACAAATCAAACGTTTCACATAATTAAGCAGAAGCCCTCTCTAGTGGCATTGGCCGAGATCCCCGCCCCTAATCCCCTCTTTATCCATGCCAGACTCAAAGATGTAGGTGTTGTGTTGGTAGTGGCGGGGCATGACCAAAATACCTTATGGGGCGTAAGACAAAAAAAAGACTATTTTCCCCATCTAAACCGTCCTAAAAAAATCTTCACAAACTACTCCATAGTGGGGGGGAGGGGGCAGTGGCCCCCCTCCCACACTTATACTAATATCCACTATTATGTGTTGGTATGGGTATGTAAACGATGCGGGAGGCGTGTATGCCATCTACACCGAGGCGAGTGGCGTGTACGTCGGCGCGGGAGCACGTATGCAAGGGCGGGTAACTCGTACGTGGATGCGGGAGCGCGTACGCAGACGCGGGTGCTACGTGCGCGCCGCCATATGGAGGGGGTCGTGGGCGCTACTAGAGTAGGGGATGGGATGGATGATGTCTTGGGAAGAACACGAGCGGCGTCGGGGCGGGAGAACCGATTCAGCAACCAGGATACGTTGATTGGCACAGTCACTGTCGTGTGTTCTTAGTTAGGTTCATGGCAAGGGGTGCCATAAGACTGATTTGTAGAGTCGTGGTGGAAACGTAGGGGGAAAGCTGGAGGCGAGGACACAATTTACCCAGATTCGGTACATCGCAACTAAGGCGGAGTTCCTACTCTTGCAATCTCACTAAATCAGGGCTGAAGGCTGAAGTATACAAATTACAATGTGATTTTAGGGTTTCGCTATCTCGGCGAGGTTAGGCTCTCGTTGATCTAGATTCTAGCTTATTCTGTTCTCTGCCTTTGCGGATGTTCCCGCCGGCTTTATATAGATTGTCGGGCTAGGGTTTACAGGAAGGAAACCTTAGAATCTACGGAAAGTATTCCTATTCTTGGAAAGTAAGACATCCGGCTTCTTCTCCAAGCCGGATTACGTGTTGCGACGTAATCCGGGTTCTTCTAGAATACACGTTCCTGTGCGTCGGGCTACTGGGCCGCCTAATGGACTTTACTCCATTACCTGTAGGCCACCCTGGTAATCTGGCCTTCGGCCCAATGCCGGATATACCCCTCATTGGCATATATCCAATAGTAGCCCCCAAGGAGAATCAAGACCTCCGTTCTTCGTCTTTTCTCGGTAGTTTAGGATTCGGTAAAGTCAGCCTTCAGTCTTGAATCTTCTTTTCGACACAATTTTCATGCGAAACTCACCAGAATCCGGCATTTTGCAAACTTCGCCTAGAAGGAACATATGACATAGGCGAAAAAATCATGCTCACGTCACCGCCGCTTGGTTTCGGTCAAAGATTGAAAAAACAAATCCCTGCTAGATTTGGCGCGAGAAATGAGGGGATTAAGCATCATTGCGCCAGCTCTCCGTATCCCGAAATTTCAGCGGGACACGCGACATTCATCCAACGGCTAATTTTGCCGTTGGAGCCATCCGGACGCACAAAAATTCTTATAAATACCATTCGTTCCCCTCCCTTTTCGTCATCTTCACTCCCACTCCCCGCGACTCCCCCGAGACCAAAATGCTCAAGAGCTCCTTGATACGTCTCCAACGTATCTATAATTTCTGATGCTCCATGATCATATTATGTCAATTGCTACTTGTTTTCTCCCTTATTTATAGCATTTTTATACGTTTTCTGGGACTAACCACTTAACAAGATGCCAAGTGTCAGTTCCCTGTTTTCTGCTGTTTTTGGTTTCAGAAAAGTTGTTCTGAAAACAATCTCGGAATTGGACTCCACAAATCCCGAATTTCCTATTTTCCCCGGAAGCATCCAGAACACCGAAGAGGAGTCGAAGGGGGTAACAGGGGGGCCACACCATAGGGTGGCGTCTGTCCCCTGGCCGCGCCACCTATAGGTGTGGGGCCCCTGGAGCTCCACCGCCTTTGCCCTTTCGCCTATTTAGTCCCCCCGGATGGAAAACCCTAAGCACCTGATCAAAAATCCCCGAAAAGTTCCGCAGCCGCCGTCACCGTCAACCCTAGATCAGGGGGGTTCTGAAGCTGTTTCCAGCACCCTGCCGGAGAGGAGATCATCAACAGAGGGCTCTCCATCACCATGCCTTCCTCTGGAGTGATGCGTGAGTAGTTCATCCTTGGACTACGGGTTCGTAGCTGTAGCTAGATGGTTTTCTTCTCCTCATATGCCTCCATGTTTAGATCTCGTGAGCTACCTATCATGATCGAGATTAATATTATGTAATTATATATGCTGTGTTTGCTGGGATCCGATGAATATTGACCTTATGCCAAGTTGATTATAGTCTTTATTTGCATATGTTATTTCTGATCTTGCATGATTTCCGTTGCTAGTGGTTGCTCTGGCCAAGTAGTTGCTAGTGACTCCAAGAGGGAGTATTTATGCTCGATATTGGGTTCATGCCTCCTCACCACCTTGCTCGAGTGACAGAAACGTGAAGGAGGTGTGTTGTTTCCATTAGGGAGAAAACAGCGGTGAGGGTGCCCGCCTGCATAATCATTGCTTACATTACACACTTTGTTTAATGCAGTTATCGGTTGCTTGCAACTTAATACCTAAGGGGGTTCAGATGATAACCTGAGGGTGGATTATTAGTCATAGATGAAAATGGATGTCGGTCTATGTATATTGTTGTAATGCCCGCACTAAATATCATAGTAATCATCATGTTATATTGTGCACTACGGTGCAACCTCTATTTGTCAATTGTCGAGATGTAATTTGTTCACCCAGCAGGCTATCTTTTATGGAGAGACACCACTAGTGAACCTATGAACCCCAATCCATTTTCCACACTGTTAAACAAACCACAACTATTTACTGATTTCTTTACTTACTGCAAGCATACATCATTTTCCACACTATACGTCTAATCTTTGTTTTCAGCAAGACCGGTGAGATTGAAAACCTCACTGTACCGTTGGGACAAAGTATTTTGTTTGTGTTTTGTGCAGGTTCCACGTTGTTGCTGACACCGGTGAAGCACCAGCACCACCGTCAGTGGCATCAACCTTCCTGAGATCCTCTTCCTCCTACTGGATTGATAACCTTGGTTCTTAACTGAGGGAAATTCTTGCCGCTTACTGATCACACCCTCCTCTTGGGATTTCCAACACGACATCCATTGAAATCAAAGAATTTCTGGCGCCGTTGCCGGGGAGGAAGAAGTCTTCTGGCAAGGGGAGTCTCTCACTCTCAACCTCTTTATTTTTTTATTGTCTTGTTTTTATTTTGTCTTTTTTTTCTTCTCTATATTGAAAACACACGCAAAAAAATAGTTTACTTCATAGCTGTTATTTATTTGCTTGCTTTTATTCTGCTAAAATGAGTTCCTCTAAGAATACTAAGTTGTGTGACTTCACTAGCACAAACAACAATGATTTTATTTGTACACATATTGCTCCATCTGCTCCTACTGCTGCTTTCTATGAGATTAAACCTGCTTTATGAAATCTTGTGATGAAAGAACAATTTTCTGGTATTAGTACTGATGATGCTGCTTCCCACCTTAATAATTTTGGTGAACTATGTGAGATGCAAAAATATAAAGATGTGGATGGAGATATTATTAAACTAAAATTATTTCGTTTCTCTTTGAGAGGAAGAGCTAAAGAATGGTTGCTATCTTTGCCGATAAATAGTATTGATTCATGCACTAAGTGTAAAGATGCTTTCATTGGAAAATATTATCCTCGTGCTAAGATTATATCCCTGATAAGTGACATAATGAATTTTAAACAATTTGATAATGAACATGTTGCTAAAGCTTGGTAAAGAATGAAAACTATGGTGAAGAATTGTCCCACTCATGGACTGACTACTTGGATGATTATACAAACCTTTTATGCAGGACTGAATTTCTCCTCAAGGAACCTATTGGATTCAGCTGCTGGAGGTACCTTTATGTCCATCACTTTGGGCAATGCAACAAAGCTTCTTGATGATATGATGATAAATTATTCAGAGTGGCACACTGAGAGAGCTCCACGAGGTAAGAAGGTAAATTTTGTTGAGGAAACCTCCCTTTTAAGTGAAAGGCTTGATTCTATTATGTCTATGCTTGTTAATGGTAAAGCTAAAGTTGACCCTAATAATGTTCCTTTAGCCTCTTTGGTTGCTCAAGAAAATCATGTTGATGTAAACTTTATTAGAAATAATAATTTTAACAACAATGCTTATAGAAATAATTTTGGTGGAAACAATTATAAACCCTATCCTCCTAATAGTGGTAGTGGTTATTCTTATGGTAGATCTGGAATGCCTAGTGAGGAAAGGATTGTAGAAGTTGAAAAAGCAACTAAGAACTTTATGCAAATGCAATATGAACAAAATAAGTTTTTCTACTAAAACTATGGAAGAACAATATTCTATGTTCAGAACTATTAGCCCAAATTGGAAATTTGAATAGATAAATCTCTGGTTTGCAAGGTAAAATTTCAAATGCTGAGATTAGTATTTCGACCCTGTCAGAGGCACAATTTTCTTTGATCAATAAAATGGCTGCTAAAACTGAAACTATTGAAGATAATCCTTTTTCTGCAACCAATGCCATTCAAGTTTGAATTGATGAGAATGTTAGGTTGATGGCTGAATTACGTGCTAGGTGGGAAAGAGAAGATGAATTGGCTAGAAAGAATAATATTGCTAGAGTTTGCACTATGACAACCACTATTAAAACTGAAGCTCCAAGTGCTAGTAAAACTCCTACTATCAATGGTAAAGTAATTGGTGTTACTAAAGTCCCTACTCCTTTGCTGAAACGTGCTAAATTTCCTCAAACTGCTGAAATTGCTTCTGATAAAAGTGCTGAAATTTTTAGAGGTATGGGAGATAATGGTCCATTACTTTTGATGATAATAATTTTGATTTTTATGATTGCAATATCTCTAAATTTATTATGTTCCTACAAAAGCTTGCTAGAAGTCCCAATGCTAGTGCCATGAATATGGACTTTACTAAACATATTACCAATGCTCTCATGAAAGTTAGGGAAGAAAAGTTGAAACTTGAAACATATATCCCTAAGAAATTAGACGATGGTTGGCAGCCTATCATTAAGATAAAAGTAAATGATTTTGATTACAATGCTTTGTGTGATCTTGGTGCTCGTATCTCTGTTATGCCTCAAAAGCTTCATAATATGCTTGATCTACCACTGTTGGAACACCGTTATTTGGATATTCATCTTGCTGATAATGCTAAGAAGAAACCTCTTGGTAGAATTGATGATGTTCTTATTATGGTTAACAATAACCTTGTCCCTGTTAATTTTTTTGTTATGAACATTGAATGCAATGCTTCTTGTCCTATTGTTTTGGGAAGACCTTTTCTTAGAACTGTTGGTGCTATTATTGATATGAAAGAGGGGAGTATTAAATATCCATTCCCCCTCAAGAAAGGTTTGGAACACTTTACTAGAAATAAGATGAATCTACATTCTGAATCTATTATTAGAGCAAAATATGATGTTGATGCTTCTTCACTTGAAAATACTTGAGTTGCCCTTATATGCCTAGCTGAAAGGCGTTAAAGAAAAGCGCTACCGGGAGACAACCCGTTTTATTTCTCTGTTTTCAACCCGTTTTATTTCGTTTTCTTTGGTGTGATTTGCACCTGGTTGTTGCCTATTTCCTTAACAACCCCTCTGTATCTTTTCTTTTGAGTTTTTTTTAGCCAAGTAAAGGCTCTAGTGGAAAGTTGAGGCTATATTTCGGATTTCTGCGCAGGAAACAGATTTCTGCTGTCCACTGTTAATTCTGTTAAAAATCACAGAAAACTAAAAATGACCTGAGTTTTTTTATGCTTAATCCTGAGTTATATGCGCAAGTTTTATTAGTGAACACTTTTTGATTTGAGAAACAGAAGAGTTTTGAAAAAATCGATCTTTACCTGCTATTCTGGTTTGACAGATGTCTACCATTTATTGCATTTGCGTCTTAATCTCTTTCTTTTGGTGTTCTTTTGAGAAAAAGAGTTTTAAAAGAAGTTGTGAAATTAGATAATGTGTTTTTGAGTGTTATACTTGTGTTGGAAATGAACCATGTGAATTTATTATTTCAATTGCACTAACGTTTCTAATGAAGATTGTGAAAATTCTGGTGTGAAGGAAGTTTTCAAGGGTCAAGAGAAGAGGATGATATGATGTGATCAAGAAGAGTGAAAAGCCTAAGATTGGGGATGCCCCGGTGGTACATCCTATAAAATTTCAAGAAGACTCAAGCGTCTAAGCTTGGTGATGCCCAAGGCACCCCCTTCTTCGTCAACAAATTATCATGTCACTTCTAGTGAAACTATATTTTTATTCGGTCGCATCTTATGTAATTTACTTGGAGCGTATTTTATTTTTGTTTTCAGTTTGTTTTTGTTTTTTATTTTAGTTTTTTTTTCAATAATCTTGGTTGGACCCCAGCATTCTTTTATTGGAGAGTGACACGCTCCGCTTTTTCATGAGAATACTTTGTATTCTTAATCTCTGTCTAGCTGCTGCATTTATTTAGCTCCTGTTTTGCGTGCATCTCTTATTAGAGTTGTTACTTTTAGTAGTGTTATGTGAGTACTCTAATGTTTGCTTGCTGTATCATAAAGAGTATTTTTTGTTAAAGCATGTTTTGTATGGTTCTTGTTGGAAGAAAGAAAACTACTGCTTAGAGTAGAATTTTATAACAATGCTAGTAGAAGCTTGTATAGACTGTGGCTAGAACTTTTTCATGCCATGTTAAACTACTGCTTGGAGTAGAATTCCTAAAAAATAGACATTCCTCCACGATGTCAAACTTTTAATACCTCTGTTTAATAAAATAAAAGCTCTAGCACATGAGTGATCCCTGCTTCCCTCCGCGAATTGCCTTTTCTTTTACTTTTATGTTGAGTCTCCATCTTCTAACTTTATGCACAGTTGAGAGAGCATTTTTGCCATTCTGATTTCTATGTGGATTTTCCCCATAAACATCAATAATTACTTTATGATGTGATATTATTTGTTCTTAAATTATTTGTTCTAGTCTTCCTCATGAACTTTGAAGGTGTCCTGGCATTTATGTTTTGCCCCACTCTTAAGTACTAGCGAAATATCACTTTGCCATGCTTTCTCTATACCTGAAAAAAAACGTTTACCTTTCTTTGCACTATTATTCATGATCCTTTATTTGAGTTACTCTTAGTGGTGCAAAGTAATTGCTATGCGTTATTATTAAAGTTCTATTTATCATGTTTGTGTTTGAAGTTCTATGATCTCAGCGTGCATATGCTTTTACATTAGATTGATCAATTTTATGTTAGTAGCATGTCACCTCAGAAATTATTGTTTTGTCATTTACCTACTCGAGAACGAGTAGGAACTAAGCTTGGGGATTCTTGATACGTCTCCAACGTATCTATAATTTATGATGCTCCATTTTATGTCAATTGCTACTTGTTTTCTCACTTATTTATAGCATTTTTATACGTTTTCCGGGACTAACCTATTAACAAGATGCCAAGTGCCAGTTCCCTGTTTTCTGATGTTTTTGGTTTCAGAAAAGTTGTTCCGGAAACATTCTCGGAATTGGACCCCACAAAGCCCGAAGTTCCTATTTTCCCCGGAAGCATCCAGAACACCGAAGAGGAGTCGAAGACGGGCAACAGGGGGGCCACACCATAGGGTGGCGTGGGTCCCCCTGGCCGCGCCACATATAGGTGTGGGGCCCCTCGAGCTCCACCGCCTTTGCCCTTACGCCTATTTAATCCCCCTGGATGGAAAACCCTAAGCACCTGATCAAAAATCCCCGAAAAGTTTCGCAGCCGCCGTCACCGTCAACCCTAGATCAGGGGGGTTCTGAAGCTGTTTCCGGCACCCTGCCGGAGAGGAGATCATCACCGGAAGCCTCTCCATCACCATGCTTGCCTCCGAAGTGATGTGTGAGTAGTTCATCCTTGTACTGCGGGTTCGTATCTGTAGCTAGATGGTTGTCTTCTCCTCATATGCCTCCATGTTTAGATCTCCTGAGTTGCCTATCATGATCGAGATTGATCTTATGTAATTCTATATGATGTTTTTGCTGGGATCCGGTGAATATTGACCTTATGCCAAGTTGATTATAGTCTTTATTTTCATATGCTATTTGTGATCTTGCATGCTTTCCATTGCTAGTGGTTGCTCTGGCCAAGTAGGTTCTAGTGACTCCAAGAGGGAGTATTTATGCTCGATAGTGGGTTCATGCCTCCTCACCACCTTGCTCGAGTGACAAACGTGATGGGGGTGTGTTGCTGCCACTAGGGAGAAAACTGCGGTGAGAGTGCCCGTGTGTATAATCATTGCTTACATTACACACTTTGTTTAATGCAGTTATCTGTTGCTTGCAACTTAATACCTAAGGGGGGTTCAGATGATAACCTAAGGGTGGATTATTAGTCATAGATGCAGATGGATGTCGGTCTATGTATATTGTTGTAATTCCCGCACTAAATATCATATTAATCATCATGTTATATTGTGCACTACGGTGCAACCTCTATTTGTCAATTGCCCAACTGTAATTTGTTCACCCAGCATGCTATCTTTTATGGAGAGACACCACTAGTGAACTATGAACCCCGGTCCATTTTCCGCACTGATAAACAAACCACAACTATTTAATGCTTTCTTTACTTACTTCAAGCATACATCATTTGCCACACTATACGTCTAATCTTTGTTTTCAGCGAGATATGTGAGATTGACAACCTCACTGTACCGTTGGGACAAAGTATTTTGGTTGTGTTGTGTGCAGGTTCCACGTTGTTGCTGATACCGGTGAAGCGCCAGCACCACCGTCAATGGCATTAAACTTCCTGATATCCTCTTCCTCCTACTGGATTGACAACCTTGGTTCTTCACTGAGGGAAATTCTTGCCACTTACTCATCACACCCTCCTCTTGGGGTTTCCAACACGCCATCCATAGCAATCACTCCTGCGCAAGATCGAGCGAAGAGAGGGAGAAACTTTACCAGTGCTCTGCAACAATCGGTGGCTCTGGCTCTCGCCTGACGAAACTTCCTTCCGTGATTGAAAACGTAGATCCTTATCAAGTGCCCACCATGGCCACCAGCAATGCGCCTCCATCTGCGCCCATCGTGAACCCTACGACCGTGGCTCTGCCTCTGCGGAAATTCCATCGACAGAGGCGGGAGCTTCTCTATCCCAGCGGCTACTCCGAGCACCTCCATGGCTACACCGGAGAATCCCGCGGGCACGTCGGTGGGGTGAAACCCTAGCGACCCCGCTGGATCTGTGTCGCCCCTGTCTTCTGCCACTTTGCAGCCCCTCGCTCCGGAATTGTGCGGCGGGGATAATACTACTCATGCCGACGAGGAGGCAAAGGGCGATGCTGCTGCCGGAGGAGAGGAAGAAGAAGGTGCGGAAGCCGACAATTGGAGCCATTGCACCACTTCCCTAGCTCTCCTTCGCAACTTGGAGAAGGACGGGTTTATACTCAAGGATAAATGGCGGCTGGAGAATGAGGATGAAGAGCCAAATTCCAAAGACGGGGAAAGGGTAATTCTGGCTTCCCACATCCTTGGAGGTATGGGGTTTCCGATATCCGCCTTTTTCTTCAAGTTCTCCACCATTACAGTGTTCAACCTCATAATCTTCCGCCAAATTGCATCCTCTACATAGCAGGCTTATAGGCTTTGTTTGAGGGCTACCAAGGGATAGAGCCTAGGTTAGATTTTTTTCCAGTATTTCTTCTACGTGAAGCGTAATTCTTTTGATGGTCTTCCATCCTTCTATGAAACCATATCTTCCAACCTGCGCCGTGGGTTCTTTCTTTTATCATAAGGACGTCCTGTATCCTAAAAAGGATACATTAATTCCGGCTTTTGAAAATTCCGCCGCTCCTTGATGCACATAGATGTACGCTCGTTGGGAGACCCCAAGAGGAAGGTATGAAGAGCACAGCAACAAGTTTTCCCTCATAAAGAAACCAAGGTTTAATCGACCAGTAGGAGAAAGAAATCACTTATGAAGGTTGTTGGCAGCTGATGTTGGCAGGACGCACTACCAGGTGCAGCAGCAACATGGAATCTACGCACAACACAACAAAGATACTTTGCCCCAACGAAACGGTGAGGTTGTCAATCTCACCGGTTTTGCTAACACAAAGGATTAGATGTATAATATGGAAAACAGTACTTTTTTGGAGAAAATGAAAAGAGAACAATGATGACAGTGCATGAAAGGAAAACAGTGTTTGAAGTGGTTGTATTATCAGTGTAAAAGAATGGGCCGGGGTCCACAGTTCACTAGTTGTGTCTCTCTATAAAAGATAGATAACATGTTGGGTAAACAAATTACAGCTGGGCAATTGACATATATAAAGGATGCACTGTAGTGCATATGCATGACATGATGATTACTATGTGATTCATGTGGGCACTAAAACATAATTCATAAACCGTTATCCAACTGCATCTATGACTAATAATCCACCCTCACAGCGTAATCCAATCAAACCTCGGGTATTACGTTGCAAGCAACAGATTATTGTCTTAAGTAAAGTGTGTAATGCAAACAATGAAAACATTGTTGTTTTCTCCCTAATGGAAATAGCACATCCCACATCCGTCACGTTTCTGTCACTCGAGCATGGAAAAGGAGGCATGAACCCACTATCGAGCATAAATACTCTCGGAGTTACAAGCATAAACTTGGCCAGAGCATCTACTAGTAACAGAGAGCATGCAAGATCATAAATAATATAAACATGGTATATTTATAATCACTTGACATAACATTCAATATTCATCGAATCCTAGCAAATACAACATGTAGCATTACAAATATATTATCTTGATCTTGTTAGGCAGCTCACATGATCTAAACATGGTGGCATAAAGAGGATAAGACAACCATCTAGCTACTGCTATGGACCCGTAGTCCATGGATGAACTACTCATGAATCACCCCGGAGGCAGGCATGGTGATGTAGAGCCCTCTGGTGATGAATTCCCCTCCCGGCAGGGTCCGGGGAGAGATTCAGAACCCTCCTGAACTAGGGTTGACGATGACAGCGACTACGGAACTTTTCATTGATGGAGGCTCGGGTCTTTAGGGTTAATCCGAGGAGGAGCATAAATAGGAAAAAGGGCGAGGTCGGTGGGCGGCCAGGGGGCCACACCACCGTATGGTGTGGTGGCACCAGGGCCCCCCCTCCGGGTCCCCTCCAGACTCCGTGTACGTGACAGATTTCTAAGACCCTGTGATTTTGTTCCATCCAATTCCGAGAATATTTCCAGAAGCATTTTTCAGAAACCAAAAACAATAGAAAACAAGAACTGGCTCTGTGGCATATTGTTAATAGGTTAGTCCCAGGAAATCCATAAAAATGATGTAAAGTGTATAGAACACATGTAGAATATGGCATGAAAACAACATGGAACATCAGAAATTATAGATACATTTGAGATGTATGAAGCATTCCCAAGCTTAGTTCTACTCGTCCTCGAGTAGCTAAAACAAAAAAACAAAATAAATTCTAAGGTGACATGCTACCAACATAATCTAGATCATCATATTTGTAAAAGCATTTGTAAGCTGAGATCATAGTACTCTAAACATAGACATGATAGATATAATTCTAACAATAAAACTTAGCAATCATGTTGCAACATGGAAAGTAACACAAATAAAAGATCATGAATAATAATGCATTTGAAAGTTATACGTTTGTTTCGAGCATAAAGAAAACATATCAAAGTGGTATTCCGCTTGTCCTTAAAAGTGAGAGCAAAACATAAATTCCAAGACACCTTGAAAGTTCAAGTGGTGACTAGAAACAAATAATTTGAGCAAGTAATAACATATCATTAATGAATCAATAATAGTCTTTGGGACTGATGCACATTATACTCAGAATGACAACTATGCTCTCTTAATTGTGCATAAAGTTAGAAGATGAAGACTCAACACAAAAGTAAAAGAAAGGCCCTTCGGAGAGGGAAGCAGGGATTAACTCATGTGCTAGAGATTTTTATTTTATTAAAACAGAGGTATTGAAAACATTTTTTTTAGAGAGGTGTATGCTTATGTCAAAGAATGGTATATAGACAATACAGTACGTCACAAGCCAACTAGACTTTACAAGAGAGGCTCCCATTGAAGGACGCTACTGGGGTCAGTATATCATCCATCTTCTCTTTTGTTTACATAATTATGCTTTAACTGATAAATCAAGGGCAAGATAGTGAAGAGAATTTATAGTAACCAAGTTCGGGGTTGGGCACCCCGTTGCCAGCTCTTCTATCAATTTGGATAGTCAGATGTGCCACTAGTCCAAGTGTGTAAAGTCCAATCAACAAGTGAGATAAATATTTTCTATTAACGTCCTCCTGAGCTAAAACAGGGGCACAAAACAAGCTTAATTTTGGAGGTTTTAAAGGTAGCACATGTGAAATTTACTTTGGAGTGGCGGTTAAATACCACGTGTCGGTAGTTATGGTGGACACATTTGGAAAACTTTGGTTTTTGGGAGTTGGATGCACGAGTAGAGCTCATACTCAGTACAGGTGGAGGCTAGCAAAAGACTGGGAGCGACAAATTAAGAGAGCAGTAATGGCCATAATCATGCATAGCGATAAAAACATTATTAATCAAAGCATAAAAGGTATTACAAGTAAAAAACTAAATAATCATAGAGGCTATAGGTGACTGGTTTGTAGTCATAACATGGTGTAAACATGCGCCAAGTCAACCAAATAAAGCATTCGAAGGAGAATACCACGATATTATGCTTCGATGTAATAAAAATAACTCATGATTCTTTCAATAGAATATTAAGAACTCTCAGATATTTGAGAGAAGTCATGCTACAACAATAACTGCTAAGCATAGAATTAAAATAATATCCAACATGACATGATAAAGTCTAGACATAGTCTAAACAAGCTTCTTTTTGCACCGTTATAAGCATACAATATTTTATTGCTTTCCAACACCAATCATTTTATTTGAAAAAAAACTCTCCATATGATATATCAATGAAACAAGAGAGTACTACTTGATGGAGGGATGATAATCCGGTAGGCTAACGTCAAGGGGTAATTCGGCCCAAAGGGAGCTGCGCAAGACCCGGCTTAAGGAGTTTCTAGAAAGCCCAAGAGTGTAGGCCTCGCAACCCGGATTGTGGGTTCTGATAAGGAAGCTTAGGGTTTGTAAGCGGTGCCCGGGTAGGACTCCGAGTCTGCCTTGGAGATGAAGCCAGGGGGTCCAGATATTATATAAGCCGGCCCCTGGGGTTAGATTAGATACGTATGAGTTTTACTAGTTATTCGAGTATCCCCTGTAGTAACAGAGTTGAGATAATAAATCTAGATCGGAGACTCGACGACTTGATTGTCGGCTACCAGATCGTTTGCCACCATGATTTCCCCTGAGCAAAACCCTCTCCCAAACACCAGAGTCGAATTGCCCCATGATAAGTTACCCCGGTAACGTCTGCCGTGATTATACCACGACAGTTGGCGCCCACCGTGGGGCCTGCGTCCAAAGGTGTTTACATCACGGGAGAAGCTCGGGAGAACATGAAGAACCTCGTCGTCGGCGAGATCTACACCAACCCGGAAGGAAAGAAGATGGTGGACGATTTTGGCTGGGGGCCAGAGTCGGATCTGCTTGAATCCGGATTTGTCGTCACAATCGGCCGGGTCAACGTCTTCGTCGGCATGGTACGTACGTCCGGTTCAATCCCTGATGATTTTGGATGTGATTCTATGTCAGGAGAAGCAACCTGCGTTCAGTCGGATGGAGAAGAATCGGTCGGAACGGTGGATCCGATAGAAGAGCCCGCCACGAAGAGGGAACAGCCGGAGGAGCCGGCATGGACCCCGCGTGGCCGGGTCATGAGAGAAGATGATACCGAGTCTATCCTGCACTTGCTGGAGGACCGGTACGAGGAGGATAGCTGTGATGAGGAGGAATACGAGTCTTCACCAGGCATCGCGCGCCAGGTCGCGGTCTACACGGCCCCTGCAACCAATCTCAATCAGGGAGACGTGACTACGGCCGCGTTTGGAGCGGCGCGAGCGTTGGCCCAGCAGCAAAATCCGGTTGACGGAAACCCGGTTCTGACCCGGGTCGACGGAGAATCGGCTTCGGCACTAGCCGAGCGGCGGATAGCGAGTTGCAGGCGAATATGTTTGGGTTCATGGCGAACAGGACGCCAGGGGCGGGTCCTTCAAACCCACAACACCCGCCTCTGTTCAGTAACAATCTAATCTTGGATCCCACGGTGTTAGCTACCGTGATAACTCCGGAAAACGCCGCGGCACGCGCCAGGGATCTGGATGTAGCACGCCGTGCATTGGTGCAGCAAAGGAGAGATGTGGAAGCAGAGAAGCAAGGAGTAGCCACGCGCCAACGTGAGCTGGAAGCATTGGAGAACCGGCTCCGGGTTGAGACGACTAGGATGCATCAGAGATACCAAACTAGACTACCGGCAACGGGTGGAGTTCTAAACCCGGCCACGTTATTCGTCACACCCCAAGATCAACCAATTCCGGCTGTGAATCAGGAAACTGTACATCAGCCCGCGACTGGTGGGGGACAGCCGGCAAATGTACAAGCCGGGTTACCCACGTTGCAGACAGGGGTTGCCGCTGGCAATACAGCGCCACCACCACCACCATCACGATTTCGTACGCCACCAGGTCACTTCAACAACCCCATGGATAATGTATATGCAGCAACGTTGGCACTGGATCGAATCCCCGTAAGAGAGTCACCCCATGCGGAGGAGACCCGGCGGGCGATAGATTTATTGCGCACGACAGTGGCTCAGCAATTCAATTACCCGGATAATAGGAGCGGAATGCATGGAACGTCGTATATAATCCGGCATAATGGAAACACCAGTAATATTCAGACAAGCTCAGCACGGAGGAGGGCAGAGTAGCAGCAAATGCCGCCTCCTCCCCGTAGACCAGCAACACCTGCAGTATCAGCCACGCAAGCTATCGTGGACAGTTCTAGAGCCAGACGCGCAGCAGCCGAGTCTGCGGTACGAGGGCCGGTAGCGGTTGCACCCTCCGCCGCATCCGTCGCCGGGTCGCAAGTTTCCCGGGTAAGGATAGTACCGGTGGTTTTAGCCGGACCCAAGTGTTTATCGGACGCCATCAGAGTCGATCCCTACCCGGATAAGTTCAAGGAACCGGGTAAACTGGTGAACTATGAGCCGACTATGGATCCAGAAACCTGGTTGAGCAGTTATGAGATGACCATGTCGATTCGCAATGCGTCTGAAAATCTTCAAGCCAAGTTCATGTACTTAATGATGTCAGAGGGAGCAGCAAAGTTATGGTTCAACAATTTACCGGAAAAATCTATCAATTCGTGGGATGAGCTGAAAGTTGCGTTTGTCAAGCACTTCCATGGAACGTGCAGGAAGTTATTCACAATCGATGATCTAGAGCGATGCGTCCAGAAGAAGGGAGAGTCGGCGCGCAGTTGGGTGCGCCGGGTTATGGAGATACTTCACTCATCCACGGATATTCAGCCGAAGGATGCGTTACAAGCTATGGCAAAGACATGCAAGTATATACCCTTAGTGCAAAAGCTAACGCGCATGAAATCTAGTCGGAATGCTTCAGAGGTTACAATGGGAGAGTTGATGGACGCGTGCAACAAGCACGCTGCCACGGATACAACAGAAGAGGATGTTGATGACAAGAAAACCAAAGCCAACGCAAACAACAGTGGAAGACCCGGCAATGGATCTGCGCCGGGTAAAAATGGAGGAAATAATGGAAACAACCAGAATAAACGCCCGTACGAGGGAAATTCCGAGTTTGTCGGGAACACAGAAGCCGGGTTTGCAAGACCCAGGGCAGAAGGAAATTTCAACGGAGGAAACTTTAATGGTGGAAATTACCAAGGACCGCCAAGGCCGGCTAACCATATAGAGGCCTTCAGGATGCCCTATCCGCGCCACAGCAGGAACGGCAGGCCGGCAAATCATTCACTGGAATAATGCGTAGATTTACAAAGATGGAAGAACGAGGAAATACAGAAAGCAATGTGAGGCGCAGGCCGGGGAGCAGGACCGGGTCCGGGTGGTAACCCGGGCAATGGCCCACCCCCGGCAGGCAACCCAGGAGGCGGTAATCCGGGTAACAACCAGGGAGGAGCCGGAGGTTTCCAGGCCAACCCCAAGCAATTGGGCCAGTACCATGTTCACACCACGGGAACTTCCAACAAGGATAGAAAGATACTGAAAAAGGCAGTAAACTCGGTTTCCTCGGCTGTTCCGAGATACCTGAGGTGGTCGGATCAAGAGGTGACATGGAGCCGAAGGGATCACCCGGAAAGAATAGAACACCCGGGAGTCTTAGCATTGGTGGTCGCGCCACAGGTTAATGGTTATGAGCTGAAAAAGGTCTTAATGGATGGCGGAAGCAGCATAAACATCTTATATTGGGAAACTTTCTTACGCATAGGTCTCAAGGAGTCTCAGCTACAGAAAAGTTCAACAGTTTTTCACGGGATCGTGCCGGGTCACTCAGCGTGCCCTGAGGGAAAGATTACCTTGGAGGTTGCTTTTGGAGAATCAAAGGACAATTTCCGGGTGGAGTGGCTCACGTTTGAAGTGGTGAAGTTGCGCAGCCCTTATCATGCGCTATTTGAAAGGCCGGCTTACGCTAAGTTCATGGCCAGGCCGTGTTACGTATACCTACAGCTAAAAATCCCGGGTCCAAAGCAGACCATCACCATCCATGGGAGCCGGGTTATAGCGGCTGAGTGTGACGAAGGAGACGCGGCAATGGCGGAACAAGCTTGTAGAAAGGAAGAGCTCAAGTATTATCGGTCCCATGTAGACCCGGATGACAGAACAGCGTTAAAAAGGCCGAACACGGAGGATGAGAGAGCAAAGTTCAAAGCAGCCCAAGATACCAAGATGGTGGCCTTCGCCGAGGGTGATCCCTCAAAGCAATTTTCCATAGGATCTAACCTGGACAATCAGCAGGAAAAAGCGCTCATGGAGTTTATTCGTTCAAATCAAGATGTTTTTGCTTGGACGCCTAGCGATATGCCGGGTATCCCTACCGAGTTAGCGGAGCACAGCTTGCATGTTGATCCCAAGTCTAGGCCCGTGAAGCAAGGCCTGAGGAAAATGAATGAGGAAAGAAGAAAAGCTATAGGAGAAGAAATTGCCCGGCTATTGGCAGCTGGATTCATCATGGAGGTATTTCACCCGGACTGGCTGGCAAATCCGGTTCTAGTACTAAAAAAGAGTAATGAATGGAGGATGTGCATAGATTACACGAGTCTCAACAAGCACTGCCCAAAGGATCCGTTTGCCCTTCCAAGGATTGATCAGATCATAGATGCAGTGGCTGGAAGTGACCTATTATGTTCCCTGGATGCATATTCCGGGTATCATCAGATCAAGCTCAAGAAGGAAGATTGGGAGAAAACATCGTTCATAACCCCCTTTGGGGCTTTTTGTTACAAAACCATGACTTTTGGGCTAAAGAATGCTGGTGCAACCTATCAAAGATGCATACAGAAGTGCTTTGAGGACCAGATTGGGCGCAACGTTCATGCCTATGTGGATGATGTGGTGATCAAGACCAGGAAAGCGGAAACGTTCATCGATGATCTAAAGGAAACATTCAAAAATTTGAGAAGGTATCAGATGAAACTCAACCCTACGAAGTGCGTGTTTGGAGTTCCAGCAGGAAAGTTACTCGGGTTCATTGTTTCCGAGAGAGGAATCGAGGCAAACCCGGACAAAATCAAAGCTATCCAGAGTTTGAAAAAGCCGGAAAACCTAAAGCATGTTCAGAAGCTTACAGGGTGCGTAGCAGCGCTGAGCCGGTTTATATCCAGACTCGGAGAAAAGTCAATACCACTGTACCGGCTCTTGAGGAAATCTGATAAGTTTGATTGGGACCAAGAGGCGGATGAGGCGTTCGAGGTATTAAAGAAGCAGTTATCTGAGGCACCAGTTTTAGCAGCCCCGGGTCCCAAAGAGCCCATGCTACTATATATTGCGGCCTGGCCCCGGGCGGTTAGTGCAGTGGTTTTCGTTGAGCGCAAAGAGGATGGGAAGGATCACCCGGTTCAAAGGCCGGTTTATTACGTCAGCGAGATGTTATCAGAGGCAAAGCAACGCTACCCACATTGGCAGAAGTTGGTTTTTGGGGTCTTCATGGCCAGCCGGAAATTGAAACCCTATTTTCAGGAACACCCCATAATAGTGGTTAGCTCTATACCAATGTCGGATATCATCAGAAACTCGGACGCAACAGGTAGAATAGACAAGTGGGCCATCGAGATGGGAGATTATCACATCAACTACGAGCCCAGGTCAGCAATCAAGTCTCAAGCTTTAGTTGATTTCATTAATGATTCGACTCACACTAGCATGCCCACAATGACACCAAGTTCCGAGTCTTGGGTAATGCACTTTGATGGTTCCAAGCAGTACGAGGGATTAGGAGGTGGAGTGGTACTTACATCACCTAAAGGAGATAAACTGAGTTACGTTTTGCAAATTCACTTCGATTGCTCCAACAATGTGCCCGAGTATGAGGCATTATTACACGGATTGAGGATAGCCAAGGAGATGAACATCAGGCGGATACGATGCTATGGAGATTCGGATCTTGTGGTGCCGCAGGTCTCAGGAACCTGGGATAGGAAGGATGCAAATATGGAAGCATATCGCAGGGAGGTGGACAGGGTTGCCGGGTGTTTTTCCGGGTACGAGGTGGAGCATATTGATAGGCGAAAGAACGAGGCAGCAGATGCACTCGCAAGACTCGGCTCACGCAGAGAGCCGATTCCACCCAATGTCTTCCTGGACGAGCTATGGCGGCCATCAGTTAAAACCGAGTCTGAAGAAGAGGTGGCTAACCAAGACCCGGATTTGGAGCTCGTGGCCACAATACGTGCTGTCCCCGAGTGGACAGAGCCGTTTCTGGCTTACCTATCACGGGGCGAGTTACCACAACAGGAAGTTTTAGCAAGGCAAATTCTGAGACGAGCAAAGGGTTATTCCATCATCAATGGCGAGTTATACAAAAGGAGTGCGGCATGAGTATTTTTGCGCCGCGTAGCACCAGAAGAGGGCCGGCAGATTCTTAAAGAGATCCATGAAGGCGACTGTGGGCATCATGCATCCACAAGATCCCTTGTAGCCAAAGCATACCGGCATGGTTTCTTCTGGCTCACAGCTTTAGCAGACGCGGAACGCTTGGAGGCAAGGTGCGATGGATGTCAAAGGTACGCTCGCCAAATCCATGTACCGGCTATGGAGTTGCAAACAATTCCTTTAACCTGGTCGTTCGCTATTTGGGGCATGGACATGGTGGGCCCCTTCCACATGTCACCCTGCAAAAAGACCCATCTCTTGGTGGCCATTGATAAGTTTACCAAGTGGGTGGAAGTTCTGCCAGTTACCAATTGTGAAGCCGTCACAGCAGTCAAGTTCTTAAAAAGAATCATCTACAGGTTCGGGTATCCTCACAGCATAATAACAGATAATGGAACTAACATGTCCCTTGGTGAGATGGATAAATTTTGTGGGAACAATGGAATCCGGCTTGTCATAGCTTCGGTAGCCCATCCACAAGCTAATGGACAAGTGGAAAGGGCAAATCAGGAGTTGCTTCGTGGATTAAAACCACGGCTGCGAGTCCCGTGCATCAGAGCTGCTGGCGCATGGGTTGAGGAGTTACCATCAGTGGTTTGGGGAATTAACACCACACCTAACAGATCTACTCAGATGACACCGTTTTTTATGGTTTATGGCGCAGAGGCAGTATTGCCGAGTGATATCATCCATGATTCGCCTCGAGTATCGGCTTACATCGAGGTGGAGAACGAGAAGACCCGGCAGGACGCCGTGGATATGCTAGAAGAACACAGGGAACAATCTTTGGAAAGATCAGTCATATACCAGCAGAACCTCAGGAGATATCATAGCCGGCGGGTCAAAACCCGGGTCTTCCAGGAAGGAGACCTGGTTCTGCGCCTGGTACAGTCAAAGGAAGGAAAACACAAGTTATCCCCGCCATGGGAAGGACCGTTCATCATAAGCCGGAATCTGCACAATGGATCGTATTACTTGGTAGATGCAAGGGAAGAATCGGCTACTGTCAATGACACCGCTCATACAACTTCATCTATGCAAAAAAGAGAAAGACCATGGAACGTGGCTCAGCTGCGTCCCTACTACACCTAGAATAAACTAGATTCACAAGTGGAATTACACGATGTAACAGGCAGCAGGTTTCAGATGCACTCTTTTCCTATCCAGGGTACCTAAGGGGACTGGAGGGTTTTTAATGAGGCGGCTTGCTGACCTAACTTTTCTCATATCAATAAAGAGATGGTTAAGCAAAATATTCCTTTATGTGTGTTTTTTGTCAAAGCTTTTATATTCCTGTTGTTTTCTACTTCTTCTTCAGGTAAGTATTATTTGTTGTTCTTAATATGTTAGTTTTTCTAGTAAATTGCATATATCTAGGTCTTGGGGGCTGATTGCTTGAATAGCACAGTTGCAAACTCAAAGACCCGGCCGCGATGCCATTAGGTTATAAGGGCCGATTACTTGTAATAAGTACGGCTGCAAGCTTATAACCGGACAATAGAGCCAAATTTTCTTGACTTTTCTTGCTTAAGCTCGATGTGACTCGCACAAAAGTGGCATGCTTTGCTAGCGTGTAATTACAATCAGTCATGATGCCCAATGGGACTTGCCTGACCCTGTCTTTATATAGTTATAGCAGCATTGATCATCCACGCGAAAGCCGACTTATAGTAAAAGAAGGTCAAAAGGGTCATCTAAACCACAAGTTATGCAGAGTACAAGGTTAATAGCCGGAAACTCAAGATATATTAAGCACAACTTCAAACCTACGTGAGCAGCTCTAGGTTTCGGGCCTTACTCAAAAACCCAACACCCTATACTCGGAAATTCGGGCCTTGGGGACTTGGGAATTTGAAAAAAGAAATAAATTATCTAGCTATTCAGCTCAAAAACCCAAAATCCGAGTCTTGGGGACTTGGGGACTTAGAAAAAGTCCACTTGTCAAAACCCATGAGACCCGGAAACCGAGTCTCGCAAAAGGAACCATAGCGAAAGTCGGAAAACCAGGAATGAAAAAGCTCAAAGTTAAGAAATATCAAATTCACGCAAAGGCCAGAAGGGCCATGAAAGATATTAAGGTTTTAAACGTATTACAAACCAGGATAGTAGTATCAAAAAGTGCACAGGCACACTATCAAAAGAATAATTGTTTTAAAGGCCCATTGGCCGAATGAAGTGTTTGAGACGGTAGCGGATAAAAGTTTACTCGGCCTCCTAGGTCGAGTCGTCAACCTTGTCCTTGGCAGCCGGGTCTTGGTCTTTGACTTGCTTTTCAACGGTCTTCGCGGCAGCAGCGTCCGGGTCAGCAGCAGTACCGGCGCGCGCGGGAGGAGGAACAACCGGCGTAGAGGTTGTAGGCGCAGTATCCGCCTCAGCCTTCTTCTTCGCGGCCTCTTCCCTCGGTTGAGCAGCTTCCGCCTTCCACCGGGCTAGCATGTCATAAGGCTTCGGAAGATCCGACTGAACTGGCTTATCCTCAGCGTCGTATGGTGGAACAATCAGACTGACATCCAGACTATCGGCAATCAGACTAGCCGAGTGACGAACCTCTTTTTGGATGGCTTTGTAGTTCTTGGCTGAAAACTTGGAGCCATCATTGTTGAATTCTGGAAACCCGCCAACGAGCTTTGCCGGCTCAAGCTTGGGAAAGTACGCTTTAGCAAGAGCAATCCCCCGGGTTACTCCAACCTGGCATGACGACCCTTTCCAGTGCTCGATCCACTCGGGGATGGTGGAGCACGCATCAAGCAGTGTGCTCAAACCACCACGTCCAGTACCCGGCCACTTCAAAGCTTGCAGAACCCATTTGGTGCCGGCACAGAGTTGCCGGATTGTGCTCTTTATGGTCTTCAGCTTCGCTATGTCATCTTCATCCGGAATCTCATCATCCGACCCTACAGAAAAACAGAAAGATCCAAGTAAGGAATTCCGAGTGTTTATCAGAATGAAAAATCCGGGTTACGATTAGTGAGTCGGGAATCATTACCAATCAAAGCACGGTGCGTATCGGCAATCTGGGCAGATAGCTTGGTCAGTTCATTCTCCGCAGCATGGGATCTCTTTCTATACTTTCTCGCAAGTTTTCCCAGTTTCTTGGCATCAGCTTCAACTGATTCACGCAGCTTCGTTTCCACCTCGAGGAGTTTGGTGGTTTTAGCCAACACTTCCTCAGAGTGGGTTACGTATGCCTACGTGGAAACACAAGGAAGTGTTAGTCGGAAAAAAAAAAAACTATCAGTCGGATATGCTATGAAAGTTCCAAGTAAATTATGCATAAGTTCACTCGGAACTTGGGGACTAGGCAAATATACGGGCAGTATTAGTTGAATTTACCTCGTGCTTGGCTATCAAGGCTTCTAGAATGCCTTCTTCGTCAGCTCTCAGGGTATGCAGAGCGTCAAGCATCTCGGCAAAGCTCATATCACCAGGTTTTGTGCCGGAAGAGCCGGCGGCCGGGTTACTTGGAGGTGGAGTCCTTTCCTGCCTCGGGGGGGGGGGGGGGGGATACCCGGGTTGCCTGGGTGTCAGGATTGGGATCACCCATCCTCGCGTCCACGACCTCGACGTCGTCATCCCCGGGTCCATCTGATGGATTGGGAGACTCGGCCCCCCTGCCTGGCCGGGTCTGTCAGCGGGTCTCTTCCGTGGTCTTCTTCTTCAGCGCCGCCAGTCGCGGCGTTCACATTATCAACCGGATCCTAAGTTTCCCGGTTATCCAGATCCATGTTGTCCGGGTCACTGATCGTGACCTGGACGCTAAGGAAAGTAAAAGAAATGGTCAGTAGTAATGAGTGAATGATATTGAAAGAGCCAGTATACCGGATAGCCAGAAATACAACTTACCCAGTATTCACCATGAAGTCCGTTGGAAGCTCGTTGCTAGATCCGGACGAGGCTGATAAAGATTGAGAAAGTGAGACTCGGAGTTGTCCAGCTAGGGGGTGATTGGGAGAAGGATGTATTCGAGGTGAATTGGAAGGATGAGATTGGGAAGTACCGGTGCGGCGGGCTGGGGACGAAGGGATACCCGGGTTGAGGGGATCCTCACCCGGGGAGTTCCGGGTTACCCTGCGCTTGACCTTAGGGGGCTCCTTCAATGGTGAGTCGGACAATTGTTGATTAAGCTCGCGCATGTTAGCAAATGAATATGGTTTGGAGGACATGGAGGAATATGGAACCTTGAATACGACCCCTCGGGGTTTCCTCTTTGCCCCAACTTCAGCTTCCGGCTCTGCCTCGCTTTCGTCGCTCTCGGTCTCCTCCGGGTCTTCCTTATCATCTTTGTCCTCCTTATCCTCCATTCCTGAGAAGCATAGTACACAGTCGGAAAAAGAAAAAATGTGGGAAAACAAGTTAACAGAAAGTAAGATGGGTGAAACCCGGATGATACCTTCTTCCGAGTCAGCCGCCTCCTCGTCCTCTTCCGGGTTTTCTGAGGTAGGGGGAGTCTCGATGTTCTAGAAGGCGCTACCTGCCTGAAATAAAGGTGTGGTAGAAAAGGTTAGTGATTGCATCAAGTAAAAGCACAAGAACGGAAGAGTAAAGGCCGGATCTTACCGCAGGAGCCAGGTTGTCTCGGGTGTATGGCTCTAAACCGGCTATGTTCCGGATTACTTCCGCTTTCTCAGTCAAGAAACTTTTGATAATCTTATTTGTATCGGCAGCCGGATAGTTCCTCAAAGTGTAGCGGAGCGAATCCGTTACGTGTCCGGAATATTCGCACATTAGCTTGGGCCGGATGGAATTAGGTTGGATCCGGAAATTCACCCAAGTTTTAACTAAATTAAGCCAAAGGAGACCTTGGGCGGAAAGGACAGCAAGTTTGGCTAGGAGGGGTTGGATGGACTCCCTATCCGACTCAGAGGCAAAGGCATTGAAAGTATCGGAGAGATCGAGGAGGCCCTCAGAGAAACCCGGCAATCTCTTTTCGCCGGGTGGGGAGATGTCCCGGCAATAGAAGAAGGACTTCTGCCAGTGCTTGACATGGGAATTTAGGCTGAGAGTCGGCATCGGCGAATTTTTTCGCCTCTGGATTGACACTCCGCCGCAAGCCAGGAGGGCCCCGTCACCGCTTTCGCGGCACGGTTTGCATTGGAATAACTCAAGGAATAGCGCAAGGTTTGGGGGGACACATAGATATGATTCGCAGAGAACGATAAAGCGGGTGATGTTTAACATAGAGTTGGGCCCTATGTCAAAGACTCGGAGGCCATAGTGGCTAAGAAGTTCACGGAAAAAGGAGTGACCCGGGGGACGGAATCCCCGGATCACGTGTTCTACAAAGCAAATTACCTCATTGGGACCAGGGGAAGGCCGGGTCTCGTCTCCCGGGACTCGCCAGTGGATATCCTCCTGGGAGGGAAGGACGCCCGACTCAGCGAGCTCGTCCAACTTGGCCTTCGTCACGGTGGACTTAGCCCAGTTGGCGGATATGGACTGAGTCGGCTTCGCCTTCACCGGCTGTTTTCCCTTATTCTTGGGTGCCATGGGTGCAGTCTACAAAACAAAAAATAAAGGGTGCAGAGTGTAAGTAATTAAGACCCGGAAATGACTGATTGTCCGGTTAACCGAAGAGCAGCTAAAAGATCCGGAAACTACGGGTTATCTGAGTATCAGAGAGCAGTTACGGAAATTTTTACAGACTGTATCTAGACGGAGAAATCCATGGAGAGATATATGGAGAAATTCATGACCACGAGCGATAGAAGAATGCTACCTAACCTAACCTAAGTGGTTGAATCAGAAAGAGTGAAGCATGAGTGATCCAAATCGATACGGAGCAAGAAGGTTGCCTGCGGGCGAAATTAGATCTAATCTAGATCGAACAAGGTTAATGATAAAATACGTGGAAGATGAGGGCTTACCGGCGAGGCCTGGAGGAGAGTGCGGCGGCGGCAAATGGCGCAGCCGCGGTGGCCTGCGGGATCTTCCGGCGGACAGCTCGAAGGCGCGGCAGCGGAGGTTGACGGCGGCGCCGCGCGGGCTGAGGACGAGCGCAGACGGCGGCGGCTCGGTTCCGGCGGTGCGTCCGTGGGCTCCGTGGTGGCGTGGCGTTGAGCTCGAGTGAGGGAGCACCGAGAGAGGAAGGAGATGGTGGAATGAAGTGTTCGATTTAGGTTTTCCCCTAAGACACCTATTTATAGGTGCGGGCGGGAAAACCTAGACTAGGGAGCGGGAGCCGAAAATTTCGGAGAGGGATACCCGCCCGGATTTTTTGGGATAAGTGGTTAAATGCGTGGGTGTGATATCCGGAAAGGATCAGAGTGAATCGTTTCCGTGATATCCGGACTAATTAGCGAACAAAGTGAGCCGGGTCTTCTGTGTTTTCCTCGGAGTGTTGACCCGGGAAAATGAAGATGGATTCGGAGAAAGTCGGGTTGTTATATGGACCACCAGTGGAGTTAGGCCTAGCTGTTTATCAAAGCAACCTAACCCGGCCTTTTATGAACTTGTATGTTTGTTATTTTTGCAAGGAATAGCATGCGCTTCAAGGAGGATCCCGTGAAGCCCAAGCTATTCTGGGGACTACTGATGGAGGGATGATAACCCGGTAGGCTAACGTCAAGGGGTAATTCGGCCCAAAGGGAGCTGCGCAAGACCCGGCTTAAGGAGTTTCTAGAAGGCCCAAGAGTGTAGGCCTCGCAACCCGGATTGTGGGTTCTGATAAGGAAGCTTAGGGTTTGTAAGCGGTGCCCGGGTACGACTCCGAGTCTGCCTTGGATAGGAAGCCAGGGGGTCCGGATATTATATAAGCCGGCCCCTGGGGTTAGATTAGATACGTACGAGTTTTACTAGTTATTCGAGTATCCCCTGTAGTACCAGAGTTGAGATAATAAATCTAGATCGGAGACACGGCGACTTGATTGCCGGCTACCAGATCGTTTGCCACCATGATTTCCCCTGAGCAAAACCCTCTCCCAAACACCTGAGTCGAATTGCCCCATGACTGCCGTGATTATCCCACGACACTACTAATCTACGAGAATGAACAACTCTTAATAACAGATGCAAGAAAATCAGGATCTAAAAAGGATTTGCAGGAGCTAGAACGAAGAATACGAGTATGATGAAGAATACGAGTATTTATATGAAAAATCGGAGCTTGTCTCTCTCCCACAAACGAATGCTGGGTTCCAACTAAGTTTATGGCAGCAAGGAAAAAAATAAAAAAAAATAGACGCTCCAAGTAAAGTGCATATGATGTGACCGAATAAAAATATAGTTTAACTAGAAGTGACCTGATAAGTTGCCGATGAGGAAGGGGATGCCTTGGGCTACCCCGAGCTTAGACGCTTGAGTCTTCTTGGATTTTTCTGGGATGATCCACGGGTCCATCCCCAAGCTTAGGGTTTTCACTCTTCTTGGTCACATTATATCATCCTCTTCTCTTGACCCTTGAAAACTTCCTTCACACAAACTCGAAGTAATTCTCATTAGAGGGTTAGTGCATAATCAAAAAATCACATTTTCTCCATGGACACAAGCATTATTAATACTTTTTAAACATTAGCTACAACCACTGATGTTTTATGGAGCAAAGAAATCTACTCAACATAGTAAAAGAGAAAATGCAAAGTAAAAAAGGCAGAATATGTCAAAATCAGAAACGTCTGTAAATATGAATTTTTTCGAGGCACTTACATTGCTCAAGTCGAAAAACTTAAAACTAGAAAAAGTTTTGGAAATAGATGAGGATTAAGCACAAAACTTTTCAGGTCATTTTGATATTTCTGTGAATTTATACGAATCTAACAGTGGAAGCGGAAATCTGTTTCTGCGCAGAAATCCAAATCTAACTTCAACTTTTCACTAGAGACTCTACTTGGAACAACAAATATGAGAAAATAAAGATACAAAGGAGTTTCTACATAAGTAAAAAAAACACCTTGACTCAAAGAAAACAGAAGAAAACATTGCAAAAAAAAACATGGGTTATCTCCCAAGAAGTGCTTTTCTTTAGCGCCTTTTAGCTAGGCCCAGAAAACAAGAATCAAGTATTTTTAAGTGAAGAACTATCCAAATAAATAATTTCCTCTAAAACATAGCTTGTAGAAATTGGTACTTTAGGTACCCCTGAAGATGATTCAACATGTAAATCACTTTTAGTTTCACTAAAAGTTTTATCAATTTTAAGCACATTAGGGGGTTTTGGTTTAGACATCTTGGGGACATACATAATATTTTGCTTTTCCCCATAAAAGCTTTCTCCCTCTTAAACTTGAGGGAAGAAAAAGTTGAACTTAAAGTTTTCATAGCCTCCTCTAATTTACCAATCCTGATGTTTTGATTATCATGGGTATTGCTAGCCTCTAAAAGAGTGATTCTTTTATTGATTCATTAACTTTGCTAGCATTATCAAGGAAATTTGGCAATTTTTTCTCCATAGAGTTCAGCGTTTTTATAACATCACCTAAAGTGATCTCAGTTTTAACAACTTTAGTAGGTGGAGTTCCTACTAAACATTCAATTAAATTATAGGCTTCCGTAGAAGGAGTACCCAGAAAATTACCACCTGTAAGAGTGTCTAGAACATACCTATACCAGCTAGTAATACCAACATAAAAATTCCTAATAAGGATCAAGGTAGAATATATATTTTTAGTACATCTATGATGGGAATCACTCATTATATGTCAAGCATCTTTCAAACTCCCCCCCCCCCTTGTTGCTTAAAAGAACGAAGCTCAACTTCAGGAATACCCATTTTAGCAAGATTAAAAACAGGATAACAAAAATAAAAACTATAATAGGAACTAATTTTTGTGTGTTTTTTATATAAATAAACAAACAAGACAAAATAAAATAAACTAAGCAAAACTATAACAAAGTAAAGAAATTGGAGGTGAGAGACTCCCCTTGCAGAAATCCTCTTTCTCCCCAGCAATGGCGCCAGAAAACATGCTTGATGCGCGTAGATGTACGCTCATTGGGAGACCCCAAGAGGAAGGTATGAAGAGCACAGCAGCAAGTTTTCCCTTAGAAAGAAACCAAAGTTTAATCGACCAATAGGAGAAAGAAATCACTTGTGAAGGTTGTTGGCAGTTGATGTTGGCAGGGCGCACTACCAAGCTTAGCAGCAACGTGGAATCTACACACAACACAACCAAGATACTTTGCCCCAACGAAACAGTGAGGTTGTCAATCTCACCGATTTTGCTAACACAAAGGATTAGATGTATAATGTGGAAAATAGTATTTGTTTGTAGTAAATGAAAAGAGAAAAATGATGGCAGTGAATGAAAGGAAAACAATGTTTGCAGTGGTTGTATTATCAGTGTAAAAAAATGGACCGGGGTCCACAGTTCACTAGTTGTGTCTCTCTATAAAAGATAGCTAACATGCTGGGTAAACAAATTATAGCTGGGCAATTGACAGGTATAAAGGCTGCACCGTAGTCCATATGCATGACATGATGATTACAATGTGATTCATGCAGGCATTACAACATAATTCATAGACCGTTATCCAACTGCATCTATGACTAATAATCCACCCTCACAGTGTAATCCAATCAAACCTCGGGCATTAAGTTGCAAGCAACATGTTATTTCCTTATGTAAAGTGTGTAATGTAAACAATCAAAACATTGTTGTTTTCTCCCTAATGGAAACATCACATCCCCCATCTGTCACGTTTCTGTCACTCAAGCATGGATGAAAAGGAGGAATGAACCCACTATCGAGCATAAATACTCCCTCTTGGAGCTACAAGCATCAACTTGGCTAGAGCATCTACTAGTAACGGAGAGCATGCAAGATCATAAATAACATAAAGATGATAGATTGATAATCACTTTACATAGCATTCAATATTCATCGGATCCCAGCAAACACAACATGTAGCATTACAAATATCTGATCTTGATCATGTTAGGCAGCTCACAAAATCTAAACATGGTGGATTAAAGAGGAGAAGACAACCATATAGCTATTTTTATGGACCCGTAGTCCAAGGATGAACTACTCACGCATCACTCCGGAGGCAGGCATGGTGATGTAGAGCCCTCTGGTGATGAATTCCCCTCCCGGCAGGGTGCCAGGGAGAGCTTCAAAACCCTCCCGAAATAGGGTTGGCGATGACGGTTTCTACGGAACTTTCCGTAGATGGACGCTTGGGTCTTTAGGGTTAACCTGAGGAGGAGCTTAAAGAGGCGAAAGGGCGATATTGGTGGGCAGCCAGCGGCCACACCGCCTGGTGGCGCGGCCAAGGGGGGCGCGCCACCCTATGGTGTGGTGGCTCTAGGGCCCCCCCTACGGACTCCATGTTCGTGACATATTTCTAATACCCTGGGACTTTGTTTCGTCCAATTCTAAGAATATTTCCTGAGCAACTTTTCTGAAACCAAAAACAACAGAAAACAGGAACTGGCTCTCTGGCATCTTGTTAATAGGTTAGTCCTAGAAAATCTATAAAAATGATGTAAACATGTAGCTTATGGCAGGAAAACAACATGGAACATCAGAAACTATAGATACGTTCGAGACGTATCACTCCTCCCAAAGAAAAATGGGCTCTAGACGTCGTCTAGGTTCTGCCTCCTGACCTTTTGACGATAAAAAGGCGGATCATCAAGATGGTTCCCTCCACCCCGTTTCTCACGGGAATGGATACCGTTTTGTGCTGGCTCAGACAGCGGATCTAGACTCTCGCCGTTCACTCTGGCCACCCTCTCTACGAATACTCAGGCCCCGAGGATGCCATGCAGGTTACCTCAGCAGCAATGTCGGAGAAAGTTTTTCGGAGGAGGGTGAACCACCTGGTGGCCACCCGAAAAAATTTCCCAATGTTCCACGCAGAGAACTCTCCTTACAAGGTAATGCATTTTTTTTTCATTTTTTGCACATATGAAAGCATACTAATTTCTTTTCATTCTTTTGCAGCTTGAGACTCTTACGGAGGAGCAGCTGGTGTTTGCGGAGGAGGAAGCAGCACTGAAAGCATGCTTTTTAGCGGCAGAAAATGCAAAAAAATTGCTGCCTCCACTGATGTCATCGACCTTGACGGTGTTCCCGTTGCAACTTCCAGGTATTTTCATGCTTTCCTCTTTCCTTGCACTTAGCTTTATCCGTCTCTGGTTTTAATCTTGCTTTTCTATCTTTCCAGTCTCTCTCCCGCTCCTCTAAAGGGGAGAGGACGGAAAAAACAAAAGGGGGTCTCCCGCCGGAGAAAGCTTTCCCCTACCGTTGCCCCTACAACTCCAACAACGTATGCTTTGGGAGAGCATCCGCCCCTTTACAAGATATGGACTTTCCCCTTTGAAAGGACACGGATGTCGCCTAGAGGGGGGTGAATAGGCGTTTAAAAATAATTACGGTTAAGGCTTGAATAAATGCCGAATAAAACTAGCGTTTAATTTATCAAGCCAAAACCTAAACAAACTAGGTTCACCTATGTGCACCAACAACTTATGCTAAACAATTCAAACAACTATGTGATAGCAAGATATGTTACTTCAAGCTCGATGGCTATCACAAAGTAAATTGCATAAGTAAAGAGTTCGGGTATAGAAATAACCGAGAGACGAGGAGACGATGATTTATCCCGAAGTTCACTTCCCAATGGAAGCTAATCTCCGTTGGAGAGGTGTGGAGTCACAATGACTCCAAGCGCCCAATGGCTCACCTTATTCTCCACGTGCCTCCACCAATGCGGAGTGCCACGATCCACTATGGGACCTTTGAGGGCGGTCACCGATCCCGTACAAGGTTGGGGCAATCTCCACAACTCAATTGGAGGCTCCCAACAATATCCCGCGAGCCACCAAAACTCCGAGATAGCAACAAGGTCCGGAGCTACCAAAACTCCAAGACAACAACAACCGTCTAGGGCACTCCAAGTACCGAAGAGGACAAGCTCAAGGGCACTCCAAGAACCCAAGAGTAACAAGCTTCTCAACCTTTCACTCGAACGAATCCTCGTAGAGAACTCAAACCGATGCAACCTATGCAATGGCAAGAACACAAGAAGTGCTCAAATCCTTCACTCTCAAATCCCACCAAAGCAACAAATGCTATGGGGGAGAAGATAGGAAGAACAATGAAGAACTCAACAAATGAATCCACAAGATCTAGATCCAAAGACTTTCCCCTCACTAAGAGGAGAGATGGATTGGTGGAATAATAGATCAAGATCTCCTCTCTCTTTTCCCACTAATTGGAGGCAAGAATCATGGAGGAATAGAGAGAGAGCAAGCTCCAAAATGTCAACAATGGTGGGGGGAAACTTGCAAAAAGGTTGGGGAACCAATGGGGAAGAAGGCCCCTTTTATAGGCCCCAAAATCAGCCCGTTGGGGTCATTCTGCCCCACCCCGGCCTCCCGGGCCGGCCAGGCCGGCCTCCAGGCCGGACTGTTCGGGTAGGGGTCCGGCCTACGGGAGCCCCCGGCCTGGGGCCGGCCTACCAGTTTTCAGAAAATCTCCTTCACTAAAAACGCGATATATTTTGCATCCGGACTCCGTTTTCGATGATCTTGGGCTCGTTGAAATCGTAAGAACGAGCACTACAAGATTATGCAAAGAAACATCATAGTACATAATTGGATGATAAAACCAAATGATGAAAGTTATTACCTCTCTATAAAGGAACAATCGGTAAAACCTCCAATATCAAAAACGCAATAAGTTTTTCATGCGAAACCCGTTTTTGATGAACTTGAGCTTGTATTGAAGCACATGACAAGCTCAAAAACCACACATGGAGAAAACACAAATAAGAACCAAGAAATGTTATGCCAAGTATGCAAAGGTTTGAGCTCTCTCCGAGTGATGCGATCAAGTTGCTAATATGAGAGCCCATCTTGATAGTACGGTTATCTATCCTATAATCCGGTCTCCCTCCTAATGCTATGAGACCGGTAAAATAGAAAACCTGTCAAGATCATACCTTTGCCTTGAGCATTCCACTTGAGCTAGAATATGATGATCTCGACCTCCTCGAGATGGAACACCTTTCTTGATTTCTTTTTGCTTGGTGAAGACACAAAGATGCTCCCCCATATGAAACTATGGGAGAGGCTCTTTTAAGTATATCTTTACTTTAACATTATCTCCAAAAGAGTGGCAAGCTTCAAGAATGTGATCTCTTCGATATGCTTCCCTTGAACTTGCACTTCTCGAACTTGATGACGATCACAACTTGACGTCATCCACCACGGACTATATGAAATCTTCCTTTTGATGAAAGCCCATGGAAAGATGCCTAACCCCACATAGATATACCACACACAAATATAATGGGTTTGAAAACAAAGCTATATGAACAATTACTTACGATACCATGATACCACATGGTACATCTTCTTGCTTTGTGAGTTGATCACTATTAACCATCGCTTAGCACTTTGCCTTGATCAACCTTTTATCTTTTCTTCTCTCTTCATAATAATGATGTCTTGAAGGTAAAGATGAATGTTCACACAATATTCTTCTTCAAGACATACTTGATGAACCTTTTATCTTTTCTTATCTCTTCATAATAATGATGTCTTGAACGTAAAGATGAATGTTCACACAATATTCTTCTTCAAGACATACTTGCAATATGCTCAACTCTCTCATGACCAAACTTGGGATATTCACATGAATAGCACCTTGGTCACCACTTGATTATCTTGAATCCAACACATGGACATCAAGTATTGCCTATGGAGAAACTCTACAAGTATAGCTCAATGCAACCATAAGTCCATAGTGATTGTCATCAATTACCAAAACCACACATGTGGGAACCATGCTCTTTCACCCTTCCCACCGAGTCCAGCCAGCCTGATAATCATTTCCGGATGTGCAGGAAAGAGCGGCGCAACCAGAGGAAGGGGAGCCGTCTTTCGTCAATCTTGATGAGGACGCTCCGTATTTTGTTGACAAATTCAAGGTAAAACAGGAAGCATGCTTTGACGATGATGGGTACATGCACAAATGGGCGATAAAAAAATTCATCAAAGCCCCCTGATCCGTCCTTGGCCACAAGGTGGTTTAATCATCTAGAATAACTACACTTTCTCCTATCGTCGGGTCATTCAAGACGACTTTGTCATCTAGGGATCTCCTTCGCATAATACATCAAGGAGTTCAACGACATGATTTTAGGCTTCCAGAAGATGAGCCAGGTATACTTCCAGCCCCCAAGCTCTAATACGAAAGCATACATTTCTCATTAATACTTTTTAGGATATTATCTTCATCCTTTGGGTTACCAACTCTCCCTTTCCTTATTCTTAGCAAACCGTCGAAAGCATTAACATTGAATGGCTTGGAAAGCTTTCCATAAAAAACAAGGAGGTGCGCTCACTCCTCCAAATCACGGAGGAAAAGGAGTTAGAGCTTGAGGAGCTTCAGAAGCAATTCAAGGAGAATGCATGTAAGCATTCTTTTCCTTGTGTGCTTTTTGTCTTGCGAGTTTTATTCTTTTGCGCTAACTAATTTTCCGTCTTTGCAGCCCTGCTAGCTGAAGCGAAGCAGATTGCTGCTGATGCTTTTAATGATCAATAGCTCTGCAATGAAAACCTGGAACTTCACAAGGAAAATGTGAAGATCTAGAAGGAGTTGGCTGAAAGCCGAAAAGGCTTGGAAATTTCCGAGGCTCTGCGTAAAGCACAACAGCTAGCCGCTACACTCTACATTGTAGCGCCTCGGCGTAAGGCGCTACATACCCAAATGTGTAGCGCCTAGTGGTTAGACGCTACACAATAAAGTTTATTGGACGCGGTGCTCTACTATGGACACAAGTCTTGTGTATCTTAGATGGGCATAGCAATATTTGGTGAAGCCTAGGTCATGGGTTCAAATCCCTATAGTCCATTTTTTTGTTTCTATTTAAAATAAATTCCTGTGCGAGGAGATTCGAACCGTAGACTTTTTGTTTGCTGAAAGAAATCAAAACCACCAGACTAGCTCTATGTTAGCACGTATAAATGCACGTTCATATATTTGTCTAAATACAGTTGATTTTGATTTCTGTGCTATGGTCAGTGGTAGGATAGTAACATGAACGTGCATTTGTCGCCATTTTATTTCCATCAATTATTCATATAAAAAAATATATTTAGAATTAAAATATTATCCAGAAAATTCATATAAGATATGAGAAAAAAAACCAACGATATTGGTCAAATATAGAAACGTGCATTTATATGCGTTAACATATAGTTGGTCTGGTGGTTTTGATTTCTTTCAGCAAACAACAAGTCTAAGGTTCAAATACCTCGTGCACAAATTTATTTTTTAATATAAACAATAAAAAACGAAAAAGTGTAGGATATGATTTTTTCAGCAAACAACAAGCCTAAGTTTCAAATCCCTCGTGCACGAATTTATTTTTTAATAGAAACAACAAAAACAAAAAAGTGTACTATGTGGGATTTGAACCCATGACCCAGGCTTCACCAAATAGCAGTCTGACCAACTGAGACACACAAGAATTATGTCCATAGTAGAGCACCGCGTCTAATAAACTTTATTGTGTAGCGCCTAACCACTAGGCACTACACCTTACGCCAAGGCGCTACAATGTAGAGTGTAGCGCCTAGCTGTTGGGCGCTACACAAAATGGTTAGTTCATGAAATACTTTTACCGAGGGTTCAGTTTATGAAATACTTTTGATCCATGGTCAATTGTGTTCATTTTGCCACCGAGATTATGAGGTTTCCTTCACTGGCCTGAAATATCTCTGCCGAGAGTGAAAAGTTATTTCTAAGAATATTTTGTCTATTGTAGATGTGTGGATTCTGACGATGTGGATCTTACAAGAGGGTATTGCATCAGAGGATTCCAAATTGTCACCACCTGGATGATGGGTTTTGCGTTTTGCGCATTGCCTTTAAATTCCTATCTAGCGTCGAAATAAAATTGCAAAAATGTTTTGTCAATAACGGATGTATATGCATGGTTACTTCAGTTCTGAATCTTTTTAGAGGGTATTGTAACCGAGGCTTCCACCACAATATTATGCTAGAATTAATAAATACCCCCTCTGTTTTCCTCCCAGTTGAAAAGTAAATGTCCACACTAGTGCCAGGAAATTACTAGCAGTATAATGCAGTACGAAATAAGAAACACCCGCAAAAAAAAAAAAAAAAAAAAACCGTTTCAAAGAAACTGATGTGTTTTTGTCCACGGATCAGGATCCAATTTATTTTATGGAACTGGCGAATGCCCATTTGACTAGATGTAACCATCATCAAAAGTTAAACTCTGATTTCAGCATTCTCTTGGAATTATTTATCTCTGTTGTACATGCCACACAAATTTAACATCACAACCACTAATGATTATCTGACAATGTATAAGGCACAACTACAATACCATTAAGAAAGCATACCGGGACAGATCTACTGTGTCATCTGATGGGAGTTACGACTCATCCCATAATACTACCACATTAAGGAACTAACAAGGGAAAAGCTAACACATAAGTTGCTCAAGAGACCTCCATGAATATGTACAACATGGTGGATAGCTCCTCAGCCTGCAGACACAGCACGACATGGGTAAACCAAAAGCAAGTACAAGAACACCATGCCCTTGCGCACAGGAAAAGACTAGCCAGGCAAGAAAAAAAAGGAGAGGTGAACAACTTTGGATGATCAAGTGAGTTCTTTCTTAAGAAGTGTTTAATAGCTGAATAGCACACTTCTAACTTGCACCCACAGCATGTATACTGAAATAGCACCTCACTAACGCGCACGCGCAAATGAACATGCCCGCTAGCAGGCGCCAGACTAATGCAGGAGAACCTTCAGGTAGAAGATATTGCGGTGGTGCTGGTGGTATGTGCTAATACACTATTATTCACGGGCTGGCTCTGGAAAGGAGGAAAACAAGACGAAAATGGATTACCTGTATATTCTCCACCTGTAGAATCTGAAAAGTTATTTCGCTCAGATGGGAGAAAGGGTGACCTACCATAATTCTCCAATATCTCTGCAGACAACAAAAATAAGATTAAAATGTATACAACCAATGGGCAGATAAGAGGAAAACGTACTCAAAACAAAAGGCAAAGCAATAGAAAATTTTATCCATGATTGTACCTGTATTTTGGTTGAAACCCTCTGTTAAGTCTGAAAAACTGAAATTCCGGGGAATCTGGCTCAAGTAGCCAAACGACGACGACTCCATATCCAGAATTGAATCATTCAGAGGTTGTCCGTTCAACTCTGAGCTGCTAAAGGAACCACCAGAGGCATCACCAATTGATTGGCACGATTCGAGGAAAGCATTCCCGCAGAAAGCAAAATCAGCATTGGTCGAATAGCCTGACTCTGTCTTTATAGTTGTACCATTATCAGCACCAAACAGCAAAGCAGATGCATTCTGCGCTGGTAGCACATTGGTTGAAGCATTCATACCATTATGAGGACCATGAATGTCTTTACCACCATACAATAACTGGTCACTAGATGGTGTTCCATTTACTAAACCACCCGAACTTCCATTGTGCATTACACCATTTGGCATTGCAGATATGGGACCAGACTCTGATAAAAAGCATGAATCTTGCTTCACTGAAACAAGGTAAACAGTGGACCATGATAAAATGTTATTGACCAGCAAGTAAATAAAACCTGCAAAGTGGAAGCACCAAACATAGCTCTGAACATAAACTTGAAAGTTTTCGAGACTATTTGTACTTATTTCTGAATTCACTTAAATGATGACAAAAATTGCATTATTACACCAGATAAAGACAAACAGTCAACACATAAAGCTCTAAGGGGTTGTTTGGATAGGAGGAATATACAAAACCATATCTTGAAAACTGTCTAACAGAAAAAAATCTTGTTTGGCTAATCAAACCAACCCGTGCATTTAAAAAATCTAGTTCTCGAAACCCAGCATTGTGCATTTGTGGAAAAACAAGTATTAGTCGTTTTTCCTGAAAACACGATTTGCATATACGGCGTGGTGGCGAGGGGCGCCTAGGTCCCTGCGTCCATGTGTGGTAGACCTGCAGCTTGAGCCGTGCGGTGGGCGCAGGGACCTAGGCGCCGGGGGAAGTACCGGCATCCGCGCGTGCCAGGTCGTCGAGGCCCATGGAGAGGTAACTAGACCTCGAAGGGAGCGAGCAGGAATCTGCACGCGCTGAATTTTTGAGGCTCATGGGGAGGCGAGCAGCACGTCTAGAAGCTGAAGGACTGAGAGACAGACTGAAGAGCCGCAGCGGCGGCAGGAGCAAGGGGCGATGGGGAATACGGGGTGGCTGCAGAGCAAGCGGTGATGGGGAATTGGGGGTGGACAGCAGCGAACTCGCGGGAACAGAAGATAGATAGCTGGATTGGTATGTACTAGCCAAACTGCCCTTTGCTAACCCAAACATAATTTTCCTAGAACTAATTATAAACAGAAAATAATCAAAACCGGTGTTGCTACAAAATTGGCTACAAACTCATTTGCTAGAAACCTATCCCCTACGAAGCACCGATACGGCGAGACGGACACGGCGATACGGATTCGGCGATACGGGATACGGCAATTTCAGAAAACATCAATACGGCGATACGGCCGGTATATATATAAAAAAAGTAAAATGCCAAGTAATTAACAAAGAATAATTGGATGCGTGAGATGAGATCAATATACTGCCCCATTTGTTGCCTTTTTATGTCCTAAATTACTGAATGATTATCAGTTTCCACACTCCCACAGAACATTGTTACTTGAACCCCCACCAAGACTGGCTGCCTGCCCTGCCACCGCCCGCAGATGACATGTTGCTATCTCACTCCTAGCAAAACACAGCAGCAACATGAGGCCATCAGCAGCCAGGCAACCACAAAGTCAAGCAGAGGCGTAGCAGAGCAGAGAAAGAAGGGCGGGAGTAGTACTTTGTTGCTGACGACGGACCGGGGTAGAGGCGACTCCAGGCGGGGAAAATCCGAGAAGGGAGATTCGAATCTGAGGCGACGAGAGCGGAGGCGGCGCAATTCCAGCTACGGCGGAGTGATTCTGGGCGGAGGCAGAGCTACTCCAGCGGTGATGGCGGCGCTCGATCTCATCCTGTATCGTGCCGAGCAAAGGCCGAGCGAACAAGACAAAGAGGGAGCGCTGGGTCAGGGGTTAGGGTTTAGTAATGGGCTTCGATCGGACTGGGCTACTTGTCTACTCCCGTGTCCCTGCCGTGTCGCCCCCGTCCTCGCTGCGTATCGGCAGTTTTTTCTTTTCTTTTTAATCGGAAAAACTGGGACACGCGAGCGACACGCGTATCGACGCGTATCGGCCGGATACGCGTATCGGGAACGTACGGTACGCGGACACGTTGGGATTTGGAGTATCGGTGCTTCGTAGCCTATCCCTAATGTTTGCTATCTAAACAACCACTAAAGATGGAAAAAAGAATGTCTTACATGGTGTGGAGTTGGAGCCATCAGTAATAGGCATAGAAGGGACACCTGAAGAATAGTCTTTATTCATAAGCTGGAACTGATCTGCCAGAAGCTTGTTGAAGGCCGTTATTTGATTCTTAAGCATCAGCCTCAGATAGTATGCCTTAAAAAACTGAGGGTTCTCTTCCTCAAGTTTTTGCCAAACTGGAAAGAAAAAAACAGAGTAAGGACTAAATTAACGATGAAAACAACAACAAAAGAAACACATGTTCCTACAAAGAGTAAAATATACAGGGGGTGGTTCGTCAGGTCCATGTACTCCCAAAGTGCATATTTAGGTCCCTGACGTGCCATAAGTCATCATATCTCCTTAATCCACAAGTACTGAGATTGAGGCGATTTTATGCCAAAAATGTGCAATAAAAGGTTGCACCAATACCTTAGAAAACTACAACAACAACAAAGCCTTCAAGTCCCAAACAAGTTGGGGTAGGCTAGAGTTGAAACCCATAAGACCTCGAAAACAAGTTATGGTTCTGGCACATGGGTAGCTAACTTCCACGCAACCCTGTCCATGGCTAGTTCTTTGACGATATTCCAATCCTTCAGATCTCTCTTAACGGACTCCTCCAATGTCAAGTTTGGCCACCTTAGAAAACTACAGAAGTTCTTTTTTGTTTTTGTATACACAGCTACATACCACCCATGCTTGTCCTGGCAAATACTTTTACGTGTTACATGGAGCTTCGTGTCCCATTGGTGTACTAGTTATACATGCAGTCATGCGCCAGAAATAAAACCTGACAGTTCAGGAAGTCACTGGCAGCCTGTTACATCACACTAAGTTTTGCTATGTTTCGTGCTTTGTGGCTTTTGTTCCACAAAGAGGCAATAAGACCAATTACTCTGACTAATGTTGAAACTTCCTGGTGGATGCAATTCCAACTGAACTTTTACTAGCCATTGTAATGAAAATGATTAGTCATAACAAATCAGGTGTGCTATTTGGTGATTAAAGAAACGGTATTTGATCTAATCATTGAGCCACACTAAAACGCAGAACTTTGGCAACAGAATGGGGTCAAAGAGAAGGCTTTGGTGTGCTTTATTATGTAGGCTGGAAGGGGTTTCAGCAACTTTGCAAAAATCTTTGCCCCCATCTCTTCCACCAGGTGAGTTAACCACTTAACAAAAAAGCAACAGCAGTGGGATTGGGAAGGCCAATGAGAAACAGTAGGAGCATTGAAGTGCACTTTGAGATACCCAAATGAACTGATCCCGTAAGTTTGAGGACCCATCATACAATTTACTCATTTGAAAAGAAGTAAAAACAGAATGAGATTTAATATTTTCAGGGGTCAAAGAGAATGCTGGTGATGTCGGGGAATTTTGTCCATGCCAGTGCCAGTTAACAGGTTCAAACATTTTCATGTACATGCTACTTAAATAAGTATTTTTATCATGCTAATGGACTGGACCCACAGTCCAGTATTAACCCTTCATCACAAAAGCAGCTCACGCATAGCACTCTTCAAGCAATTGGGTCATTGAAATGGAATTAGGTGCACATGATGTCCTGGTTGTGTTCGATGCAAAAATTGTCAAGATTATGGGCCTATGAACTGAATTTTCTACACCTACGCACACATTTTACTCGTGCTTGTGTTGTGTTGTGTTGTCAAGTTACACGATTTTAAGGCACGAATGGGAACAAAGACATACTTCCGTTGGCACAAAAATATAAGAACGCACAAATGAAGACAGCATATTTCGGCTGCGAGTTACGTTTTCCATTACGGTAGAAAATTTCAGTAATGAATTCTGAGGTAAAAAGGGGGAACTTAACAATTTTTGGCCAGGATTATTTTGAGAACAGTAGATTCAATCATCATATGGAAGTTCCTGATGCAACATAGGAAATATGGTTTCTGCCTAAAGCGTTTATCTGCGTCGTGCTTGTGCAAAACAGAACTTGCCATGGTTTTCAGCCATCCGGCCGACTATGTATGAACCATGGTATTTTTTACCGATCCTGGAACCTGATAGCTAGTAAGGGGGAGATCTTTTGAGAGTATAAAATTACCAAGTTCAGTAAAGCTTGGTTCGATCTTGGCCTCGAGGGAGAGGGTGTCAACCACTTCTTTCTGGTTCATGTAGAGCTGGAGACAGCGCTCTATAAGATTCTGGACCTACAAAGCAGTTAACAGCAACACGGGTCATCGACAGGAAGCAAGTAAACATGTACGGATTTCAACTACGTATATATGTGCCAAAACAGGTACAAGTATGTGATAAACCTAGACCCCAGCTTAGGTAGCTCGGAAGGATGGGAATCGGCAAAAAGAAAAGAACAGACGAAGGGAGCAGAGACATTGAAGCAGGAAATGCAGCAGAGCAGAGCAGAGGTACTGGTAAGCGTGAAATGCTACTGACGAGCTGTATGTCCTGGCGAGAGACCTTGCGGACGTCCTCCCCCGACATGTCGTCGCCGCCGGCGCTCCTCCAGCCCTAATCCCCTTTCCTCGGGCCCCTCTGCTCTCCCTGAAAGAATCGAGAAGCAAGTTGAGGTGAGAGAGTCCCAGGGGCGGATCTAGGCCCAGAAATTGTGTAGGCCGGTGGGATTATCAAAACAACCTAGCTCGTACCTCAGAACCCAGTGGGCAGAGAGGCTGGGAGGGGGTGGAGGCTGTAGGAACGCGATGCCCCGGCGAGAAAGAACGGGAACGGCGACGGTGACGGCGACGTGAGAGGCGGCGGGGGTGCGGCACGGCGGCAGCTGTGGTTAGGGCACGGTGGTAGACGGGCTCACCACTTCACAAGGGATTCGGGCCGTGATGATGAATCGATTGATCCGGTCTTCTTGGCTACGCGAGCAGCTGGGAAAAGGGACCAAAAAGGAAGTGGGAGAAAGCCAGAAAGGGAGAGGAGCAAGTAGCCAAGTAGTGGTGTGGAGGGGAGCCAAAGGAGGGGAGGGGCCCGGATTCCACTGCTAGTGATGAGGCTTTTTTGCACAGAAGAATCTGCTATCAAATACAGTACCCTATATAATGTGATCAAGCTTTTGCATGACACCAGAGATTCTTATAAATCACTGTAAATGCACCACTAAATAGAATATATTTAGGGCAATATGTAGGGCAATGCAGCTTTATTTTCAAGGACAGATATATCTGGTGCAGTATCTAGTCAAGCAATTGCGCAGAATATTCGGTTCGTGGTTGTTCAGTCCAATCACAATCAGGCCATAAAATAAAATTTATGATTGTTGGTGAAAGATAAAATATATAAGCTGCTGATAGAAGAATATTTTGCGAAAGAGATTCCAAAAGGGAGCAAATGGAGAGGCTGCTGCCAGCATCTTCCTGCACAGGCTCCTGTACCAGACCACACCACCCATCTCCACCAGACCACCACACTGAAATGCTCCATCCGTTCCCTGCACTGCAATAGCATTATGCCCAAGCCCATTTACCCCGTGCCTGTACTCAAAAGGTGACCATTCTCGTTTGCTTCAGTACCCCTATATGTTCAGCACACAACAGTTTCCTGCAACAGTCAGGCCGGCAGCTGAATCAACAACAGAGAACGCAGATTAAGTAAAGAGCTGAAACTCCACATTCCAGTGAAGCCATGATCGAAACAGATGGCATGAGATATGCATACAGAAGCAAGTCAAGTTCCATCCCTACTCAAGCATGGAAGCATTGCTCAAGGTTCAGACCAGTGAGAACAATCAAGGATCTGACTGGCAGGTGACGTCTTCAGATCAGACCACCGAGATTTGAGACCCGAACTAATCCGAAAGACCACTTGCATTTAGCATGTTCCAACTAAATAAGGAGCAGCAGCAGAGGTGCAGGGATAAGATCCTCGCCAACTCAGTGGGATGAAGAGAGTAACCAACTATGGTTTTGATATGCTTTCCATCTCAACCATTAAACTTACAGGGCTCATATTGATCAGCATCATACAAGTAGCTTGGTACCTACAAAATGGTGGCTCGATGAATTCTCCCAACATCTAGAGAAGTCGCTCAGGGGCTAGCTGGTTAGCAGTACGGATCATAGCTTAGCCAGCCTCGTTTTGATCCCAGTATGTTTGCAGCTTTCTTTCCCTTGGCATTTTCACCATGTGCTTTTGCAGTTCCATAAAAGTGAATTTCCCAACCTTGATAGAGGAAGCAAAAGGAATTCGACTTGGACTCACTGAGAGAGGAGGATGTAACTGCGGGAGCGCACCTTCTGTGTCTACATTTTATAACCCTGGTCTACCACAGAAAATAAGCCACCGGGGCTCATGGGAAGGTCTGTTCAGTAATCTATACATCCCACCTAGACTATTGACTCTGGCCCACTGCCCCCCACTTAGCTTCGGAGTCGCTGAGCTGGCTCGCCTGTTCATGAACATGGCAAGAAGTCACGGAACTGCAGAGAAGGAAACAAGGGCAGCCATACAGATTCCACGATAAGAACATGGATAACAGTCACTTCCATCAGTTCGATCTCCACCTGGACTATGGGTATGTGATGAGCGTTACCGTGTGAAGAGGAGCACATTTCCAGTGGGACAATTGGTATTCATAGCGTCACACAACCGGCCTTGTTTTTCCTGAGAATGTGGCTATTGATATCAGAAGATGAACATGATGAATCACTCTACTTTAAACAGCACATCAACGAGAAGAAAGGCTACCTTTGGCCACTGGAAAGCAGGACCTGAAAGCTATTCTGAAGGTGAAATAGTTTTACTTTTAGTGTTTCCTCATCTTTCACGCTTAACATTGGGACCACTCCAGCGCCTTACAAAACGATAATCACCAAAAATCATTGCAAGAGCATGCTCCGCCCCTGAAGTGATGGAACCGGCTTCGGTCTCTGACAATGATTTCCCGGTTCCAAAGCTTTGAAATCAGCTTGATTGCAGAGTGGCAGTCCTCACAAACGCGGAGGTTCTTTATGATATGAACCGGCAGGTTTGGTGCTAGACTAATGAGGCCAAAAGCAATGGCCAATTTCTCACTGTGTGCCAAAAGTGCATGTTCTTTCTCTTCCTCATCAACATCAACTGTTATCTGCGCTGTGATAGGTGAATATCCCACTGACTTTAACCTAAGTGTAATCTCCTCCATCATAGCAATGATTTCCATTATCTGTGGATGTGATCGGTCACCAACTATAAACTTATGCACCTGCCCAGCTATAGCAATCGAGCTGTAACCTGCAGTCTTCTTCACACCCCTGTCTTCCATCAATCTCCTTATTTTTGATGCATCTTCCCACAGTCTAGAATCGATGTAAATGTTATACATCTGAACATAGACAGCATCCTCATCTGGCTCTAGCTTCAGAAGATGGTCTGCAACATTTCGAGCTAGGTCGATTTCCTTGTGAACCCTGCAAGCACTAAGGATGGAGCCCCATATGACAGCATTTGGCTGCATTGGCATGGTCCGCACAAGATCCATGGCTTCATCCAGATGTCCACTGCGGCCCAGCAAATCGATCATGCAGCCATAGTGCTCAATTTGGGGGCGCATATTGTGCAACAATCTCATCTCGTCGAAGTAGAGACGGCCTTCGTCCAGTAGACATGAGTGACTACATGCAGTCAGAACAGCAATGTATGTAACTGAATTAGGATGAAAGCCATCACACTTCATCCAGAAGAACTGCTCTAGAGCAGCCTTACCCATCCCGTTGAATGCAAGACCTCCAATCATGGCGCTCCAAGTGTGATCATCTCTCACACTCATTCGTTGGAAAACAGCAGTCGCCTCTTCCACCCTCCCACACTTCATGTACATGTCCAAGAGTGCAGTACCGAGGTAAATATCTGCTTCCACTAGCCTCTGCTCGATGCAAGCGTGCAAGGCCCTGCCCTGTGGCAATGCACCTAAGCTTGCTGAAGCAGTTAGAAGGCTCACCATAGTAAAATTATCAGCACGCAAACCATGTCTCCGCATCTGCGTGAACAGAATCATCGCTTCTCTAAGCCGGCCACAATGGATGTACCCAGTGATCAGCGAGTTAAATGTGATGGCATCGCAATCCTCCATCTGATCAAACAGAGAGCGTGCAACGTCAACATGGCCTAGCTTGCAGTACCCATCAATCATAGCATTCCAAGGCTGGGGCCCTCGGCCCCTACCTAAAGCCTCAAAAATCTCCCTTGCAGCGCCGATGTCACCACACTTGGCGTACATATCGATGAGCGCAACCACAAGCTTGTGACTCGTCAACATCCTCTTCTCCCAAACTAGCAAGTGCAGCGAGCGTCCAAAATCCAAATCCTTGAGCTGTGCACATGCGGAGAGCACGCCAATTACGGAAACCTCATCTGGTGCAATGTCATCAGAGAGCATGCGGTTGAAGCAGTCCACGGCCTCGGCAGCCTGACCAGCACGTGAGTACCCGGAAATCAATCCGGTCCATGACACGACGTTTCTCGCTGGAGACTGCGCCAGAAGGCGCCGTGCGTCATCGAGCAGCCCCATCTTGGCCAGCCCACTGATCACCGTCGTCCAGGCAACCGCGTCCTTGATAGGAATCTCGTGGAAAGCCCGGCGGGCATCGCCAGGGAGCCCAAGCTCAGCGTACATATGGATGACAGAGCTCGCAATGAGCGGCAAGGCGGAGGGAAGCATGGTACGGAAGCACGCGGCGTGCAGCATCTGGCACAGGAGGACGTGCGCGCGGCCGCGGGCGCAGCACTTGAAAAGGAAGTGGAACGTGAAGGCGTCGGGAGGGACGCCCTCGCGGCGCATCCGCCGGTAGAGGAGGAGCGGGCGGTCGGGTCCCGAGGAGGCGCGGAAGCAGGCGCGGAGGACGGTGTCGAAGAGGAAGGTGGAGCTGGGCATTCGGTCGAACAGGCTGAGCGCGTACCGGAGGTGGGACGGGTCTGTGGGGGAGATGCAGCTGGCGAGGGAGTTGAGGAGGTGCGCGGCGGAGGGCGGATGGAGGAGGCGGCCGGAAGCTGTAAGGAGGGCGTGGAGCTCGGTGGCCTGTCGGACGGAGCGAGGGGTCGGCCATGGCGCCGGGGGCATGTCACGTCACAGCCGCTCGCGACGGAAGAAGGCTCGTGTTTCTGTTTTGGCTGGCTGTTTTGTCAGTTTTCGTATTGGACGTATCCGGTGCACCGGGGTTTTTGTGTGGTGCACCCTAATATCCGGGCTTGTTTATAAATTTTGAAGAAAAAATACGAAGAAAACACCCATACATTCATGATCAGTCAGAACTCAGAAGTTATAATAAATTGCGAAAAAATAACAAGCCCTAGGCGTGAGTCGGCCTGAAAATTGCCAATCATAGTCCCCTCTAGAATCGTCGAATCTTCCTCCAACGACCAGAATCGGTCACGGTGCATTTTTCAAAAACAAAAATTTGAAAATTAACCAATATAATATATTATAAGCTAGCAAGGCGTCTCGTTAAAAATCTTTTAGTCCTTTTAGATATCCGAATAAGTAAATAAGTGCATCTAAAACTTGCTGCTTCTAAATCATTCAATCGTTACATTGTTTATGAGATAGTCTAAGAGAAATCTAGAGGGTTCATCAGGACAAGTATTTCTATTAAGATAAACTATCCTTAGCTAACTCATGAGCTACAGTATTGACCTCTCTTGAGCAATGCATAAAAGAGACGCTACCCATAGAAGCTACCAAGTCGATGCAATCGGCAAAAATAGCGGCCGGCCCATTCCACCAAGCTTCTTTGCCTTGAACAAGCTTCGATGGTCTCCAAAGAATCTGATTCCGCTTGTATCATGGAGAAACCCAAGCTACTAGCCAAAGATAAACCTTCTTTCATTGCTATCGCTCTGCCATCGCGGTTGACGCGACGTTTGGGAGATATTTTGTTGCTGCTACTATAAATTTCCTTGATAACCAAGGATAAAAGCCCATGTTGCTACTGCATGAGAGTCGGCACAAAAAGAAGCATCGGCATTTAATTTCACCAGTCTTGGGGGTGGTCTGATCCACCTATTTAATCTGGTCGTAGTTTTGTTAGTTGGATAATATAGACATTTTGCATTTATTAACTCGAGGTATATCTTCATTACGTACCCTGCGCCGCCGAAGCCACCAGATGTACTAACAAGACACTAAAATCACTTCCTTCCTGCTTATGGAACAAAAACCATGCAGCTCATTTTGCAGCAAGTATTCAATGATAGCTGATCCTTAGCTGTTTTGGATAAATGAGTCGTCAATTGTATTCATTCAGAGAATCAGTACATATAGTTACAAACCAACGTGGAGAGGTGGAGATCCTAAAGACTAGGACTAGCCTAAGAATGAGGAGGTGATGGGGATGGATACATAGCTGTCACAACGTGACAACACTCGTACATGTACAGTTCAACACCCCCTGCAGTCGGAACCACGCTCGGAGAGATGTTCAGACTGGCACGGAACTCCTGGAATAATGACGTGGGCAGCCCTTTGGTGAAAATGTCAGCGAACTGGGAGCTGGTCGGAACGTGTAAAACCTTCGCTTCACCGAGAGCCACGCGATCACGAACAAAGTGCAGGTCTATCTCAATATGCTTCGTCCGCTGGTGCTGGACCGGGTTGGACGACATGTACATGGCGCTGACGTTGTCGCAATAGACAACCGTGGCTCGAGTCGGCGGATGGCGTAGCTCATACAGAAGTTGGCGAAGCCAACATGACTCGGCGACGCAGTTCGCAACTGCGCGGTACTCAGCCTCCGCGCTGGAGCGGGAGACCGTGGGCTGGCGACGAGATGACCAGGAGAGTAGGTTGTTCCCGAGGAAGACAAAGAACCCGAAGGAAGACTTCCTGGTGTCAGGACAACCTGCCCAATCGGCGTCGGAATAGCCAATGAGATCAAGCGATGAATGCCTATGGAGTGTCAAGCCGAAATGTGATGTACCCTGTATGTACCGCAAGATCCTCTTAACGAGCTGAAAGTGGGAGTCACGGGGATCGTGCATGAAGAGGCAAACTTGCTGGACAGCATAGGATAAATCAGGACGGGTGAGTGTGAGGTACTGTAATGCACCCGCAAGGCTGCGGTAGAGGCGAGGATCTGCAAAGCGAGGACCAGCGGTGGCGGACAATTTTTGTTTGGTGTCAATGGGTGTGGTGATGGGGTGGCAGTTTAACATGGCGGCACGGTCAAGAATCTCCAAGGCAAATTGTTGCTGTGATAAAAATAGGCCCTCCGTGGTACGGTGCACGTTTATGCCAAGGAAGTGATGAATATCACCTAGGTCACTCATGGAAAATTCAGAATTGAGTGAGCTGATAATCTCATGGAGAAGGGTGGTGGTGTTGGCGGTGAGGATAATATCATCAACATAAAGTAGCAAATATGCAACGGTGGTGCCACGATGAAGAATGAACAAGGAAGAATCACTCTTGGAAGCCACAAAACCAATGGAAAGTATGAAAGTGGTGAAACGGTGAAACCATGCGCGAGGGGCTTGTTTTAGACCATAAAGTGATGTATGCAGGCGACAAACATGAGAGGAGTGAGTGGAATCGAGAAAACCAGAAGGTTGCTCACAATAGACAGTCTCCTCGAGATGACCATGAAGAAATGCATTCTTCACGTCCAGCTGGTGTATGGGCCAAGAGTGCATGGTGGCGATGCTCAACACGAGACGAATGGTGGCCGGTTTTACGACAGGACTGAAAGTCTCGTCGTAGTCCACACCGGGTTGTTGAGTGAAGCCGCGCAACACCCAACGTGCCTTGTACCTCGCGAGAGAACCGTCAGGATGGAACTTGTGCCGGTAGATCCATTTGCCAGTTACCACGTTAACACCTGCATGACGAGAAACTAGAGACCACGTGTCATTCCGCATTAGTGCATTAAATTCGTCAAGCATAGCATTATACCAGTTAGGATCCTTGAGGGCGGAGCGATAATTAGATGGGATGGGAGAGATGATCTGATGTGAAGTGGATGTGAGAGAGAAATTTTGTTTGGGAAGAAAATAGCCAGATTTACCTCGGGTGATCATGTTGTGTGGGTTTTGGGGTGGCTGTACTGCTATGGCGCGGGGTGGCAGAGGCTGGGGCGGGGTGCACGTAGCAGAGTGGGGGTCTGGGCACTGTTCGGTGCGGATCGCGAGGAGGATGCGGTCGGGGTCTGGGCGCTGGCCAGCGCGGATCGCGAGGAGGATGCGGTCGGGGCGGTGGGTGTGGCAGGGGACGCGGATTGGTGCGGGGCCGGGCGGGGAAAACATGGATTGGGCGCGGCAGGCGAGGGTGATTGGGCGGGGCCCGTGGGTGCGGTGGTTGGTAATGATGGGGTGTCAGGGTGGGCCGTTGTGGTCGGGCTGGTGGGCTGGTTTGGTGGGCGAGGTGGCGGTCGCTGGTTGGCAGCAGGTGGGTACGAGGTGGGGGTGGGTTGGTGCGCAGGTGGGGGAGCGATCCGAGGAGGATCTGGGGGAACAGGGGTGGCGGCGGCGGGATTTTCTGTGGCCGGGTGGTCTGCAGCGTAGGGAAAACAGGTTTCATCAAAAACAACATGCCTGGAAATGAAAACGCGACGCGAGGACAAATCAAAGCAGCGATAACCTTTGTGTTCACGGGGGTAACCTAAGAGAATGCAGCGGGTGGATCTAGGGGAGAGTTTGTGGGGTGTGGTGGCTGAGAGATTTGGGTAGCAAAGGCACCCGAAAACGCGTAGGTGATCGTATGTGGGTTGTTTTCCGTAGAGGCGATAGTAGGGAGTGTCGTGGTTGATGGAGCGCGAGGGGCGGATGTTAAGGAGATGGGTGGCGGTGTGGAGGGCTTCGACCCAAAATGGGGGTGGTAAGTTGGCGTGTATGAGGAGTGTGCGAATGATATCGTTTGTTGTGCGAATGAGACGTTCAGCCTTGCCGTTTTGGGGAGATGTATGGGGACACGAGAGGCGAAAAACGACACCGTGTTGTGCAAAGTAATCACGAAGAGAAGTAGTAAGAAATTCGCCACCATTGTCACATTGCAAGCATTTGATAGAGGCATGAAACTGAGTGCGAACAAAGGCAAAAAAACGCTGAAGTGTAGCACATGTGTTGGATTTATTTCTCAAAGGAAACATACAAGAATAGTGAGTAAAATCATCAAGTACAACCAAGTAATATTTGTAACCAGTAAAACTAAGAACAGGAGAGGTCCACAAGTCGCAATGTAGGAGCTGAAAGGCGGCGGTGGTGTGAGAGGTGGAGGTGGAGAATGGTAATCTAGTGTGATGGCCGAGTTGGCATGCATGACAAAGTGGAGAGCGACTAGGTGAGCTATTATTATTACATGGAGAGAGGAAATCGGTGGGGTAGTGAGTTGTGGAGCTCGGGTGGCCGAGGCGTAGGTGCCATATGTTGTGGGTGGCGGTGAGGAGCGCGGTGGGCGGCGATGTCGTGGAACCGAAGAAGGGATACAAATCACCCTCACTATTGCAGCGAAGGAGGGTAGTCTTGGTAGCTAGATCCTTCACGGAAAAACCAAAAGGGTCAAATTCGATGGAGACATAATTATCACGGGTAAATTTGCGAACAGAGATTAAATTTTTGACAATTGAAGGTGAGACAAGAACATTTTGCAAGTGGAGTGGAAGCGTGGAGATTTGAACGGAACCAATGGCGAGAACAGGGATGCGGGATCCATCACCGACAATGATATGTTGAGAATTTAAGTCTAAATTGGAATGAGTTGATGTCAAGTTACCCATCTTACCGGTGACGTGAGAGGAGGCACCGGAGTCCATGATCCATTCCGGGTTCGAGGTGAGGGAGTTGTTGTTGTTGGCGGCGTGGATCATCGCGGCATGGTCGAAGGCGTACGGGGGTGTCGACTCAGAGTACGGCGACGCGGGAGGAGTGCTCGCAGTCATCATGACGGGGTAGGCGTGGGAGGGAGCACCGGGTCGAGGGCCGAGAACGCTAGATGCGTTGGGAGGCATCCAGGGAGCACGGACAGGTGGGAAGGGCGCGCCCACCGGCGCGAAATACCCTACCCAGGGCTGCTGGGAGGCGCCCGGGCTGCTGCGGTGGCTGCCGTTCCCGTGATGGGCGCCTGGACTGTGCTGCGCGGTCTGGCCGCGGTGACTGCCGTTACCGTTCTGGGCGCTCGAGCCGCTCTGGCCGGCGGGGTTGGCGCGCTGGTTGTGGTGGACGAAGCCAGGGATGGGGATCTTCCCCTTGTAATTAGGGCTGACCCCGGGGGTGCCGAGACCGGCCTGGTGCCCGCCGTGGCTACGCTGGCCGCTCTGCTGTGCGCCGTGGCCGCGCTGGCTGCCGGACCCGCCGCCGTGGGCGACGTGAACCTGCGCGGCTCCCGTCTGCGCTTGTGAGCATGGTTCACCTCAGCGATCTGGATGCGCGAGAGGGCATCGACGAAGAGGGGGGGCGGCTTGGAGACGCGGATCATCTCAGCGGGGAGACCGAACGGATCGCCGAGGCCGTCGAGAAATTGGAGTGTGAGGTCCTCATCGCTGACGGGGCGGCCGATCGCGGCGAGGTCGTCGGCAAGGCGCTGAAGTTTGCTGGCGTATGTGGCCACGTCCAGGTCGCCACGGGTGCAGCTGCGGAACGCCTTGCTGAGGTAGACATAGCGCGTCGACTGGTGGTTGAAGAAGAATTGATGCAGCCGAGTCCACGTGGTGTAGGCGAGGCCGTCCAGTGCGGCGACAAGACGGTGGAGGTCGTCGGAGAGGGTCGCCATGATCCACAACGAGATGTGGATGTCGACGGCGCGCCAGTCGTCGTCGGGGTTGCTGGGCGCCGCGCCCTCGGTGACGTGGTCGAGGGCCTTGTACATCGTGAGGAGGAAGACGAAGATCTGACGCCACTTGGAGAAATTTTGCCCCGAGGAGTTGACGGTGAAGTTGATGTAGGCACCGATGTTGACAGCGAGAATCGACGGGGAGGGAGTGGGGTGGAGGGATGGAAAGGAGAGGGGCTGGTTTGTGGCGGTGCCGGTGATCGGCATCACGGGGAGGGAGATGTTCATCCCGTTTAGATCATAGAGATCAGAGATGTTGTGGGTTGGCGGCGCTGCCGTCGTGCCGCGTTGTGGGAGCGGGGTCCGTGGGTCGGAGTCGAGAGGGTTCAGAGGTTGGGAGGATGAGGAGGTCGTTGATGGCATGGTGACCTGAGCGGCGGCGGCGCTGGTGTCGGCCATGGTGTTTTCGAGGTGAGGGTCGAGCCTGTGCTCTGATACCAAGCTGTATTGGATAAATGAGTCGTCAATTGTATTCATTCAGAGAATCAGTACATATAGTTACAAACCAACGTGGAGAGGTGGAGATCCTAAAGACTAGGACTAGCCTAAGAATGAGGAGGTGATGGGGATGGATACATAGCTGTCACAACGTGACAACACTCGTACATGTACAGTTCAACACCCCCTGCAGTCGGAACCACGCTCGGAGAGATGTTCAGACTGGCACGGAACTCCTGGAATAATGACGTGGGCAGCCCTTTGGTGAAAATGTCAGCGAACTGGGAGCTGGTCGGAACGTGTAAAACCTTCGCTTCACCGAGAGCCACGCGATCACGAACAAAGTGCAGGTCTATCTCAATATGCTTCGTCCGCTGGTGCTGGACCGGGTTGGACGACATGTACATGGCGCTGACGTTGTCGCAGTAGACAACCGTGGCTCGAGTCGGCGGATGGCGTAGCTCATACAGAAGTTGGCGAAGCCAACATGACTCGGCGACGCAGTTCGCAACTGCGCGTTACTCAGCCTCCGCGCTGGAGCGGGAGACCGTGGGCTGGCGACGAGATGACCAGGAGAGTAGGTTGTTCCCGAGGAAGACAAAGAACCCGGAGGAAGACTTCCTGGTGTCAGGACAACCTGCCCAATCGGCGTCGGAATAGCCAATGAGATCAAGCGATGAATGCCTATGGAGTGTCAAGCCGAAATGTGATGTACCCTGTATGTACCGCAAGATCCTCTTAACGAGCTGAAAGTGGGAGTCACGGGGATCGTGCATGAAGAGGCAAACTTGCTGGACAGCATAGGATAAATCAGGACGGGTGAGTGTGATGTACTGTAATGCACCCGCAAGGCTGCGGTAGAGGCGAGGATCTGCAAAGCGAGGACCAGCGGTGGCGGGCAATTTTTGTTTGGTGTCAATGGGTGTGGTGATGGGGTGGCAGTTTAACATGGCGGCACGGTCAAGAATCTCCAAGGCAAATTGTTGCTGTGATAAAAATAGGCCCTCCGTGGTACGGTGCACGTTTATGCCAAGGAAGTGATGAATATCACCTAGGTCACTCATGGAAAATTCAGAATTGAGTGAGCTGATAATCTCATGGAGAAGGGTGGTGGTGTTGGCGGTGAGGATAATATCATCAACATAAAGTAGCAAATATGCAACGGTGGTGCCACGATGAAGAATGAACAAGGAAGAATCACTCTTGGAAGCCACAAAACCAATGGAAAGTATGAAAGTGTGAAACGGTGAAACCATGCGCGAGGGGCTTGTTTTAGACCATAAAGTGATGTATGCAGGCGACAAACATGAGAGGAGTGAGTGGAATCGAGAAAACCAGAAGGTTGCTCACAATAGACAGTCTCCTCGAGATGACCATGAAGAAATGCATTCTTCACGTCCAGCTAGTGTATGGGCCAAGAGTGCATGGTGGCGATGCTCAACACGAGACGAATGGTGGCCGGTTTTACGACAGGACTGAAAGTCTCGTCGTAGTCCACACCGGGTTGTTGAGTGAAGCCGCGCAACACCCAACGTGCCTTGTACCTCGCGAGAGAACCGTCAGGATGGAACTTGTGCCGGTAGATCCATTTGCCAGTTACCACGTTAACACCTGCAGGACGAGAAACTAGAGACCACGTGTCATTCCGCATTAGTGCATTAAATTCGTCAAGCATAGCATTATACCAGTTAGGATCCTTGAGGGCGGAGCGATAATTAGATGGGATGGGAGAGATGATCTGATGTGAAGTAGATGTGAGAGAGAAATTTTGTTTGGGAAGAAAATAGCCAGATTTACCTCGGGTGATCATGTTGTGTGGGTTTTGGGGTGGCTGTACTGCTATGGCGCGGGGTGGCAGAGGCTGGGGCGGGGTGCACGTAGCAGAGTGGGGGTCTGGGCACTGTTCGGTGCGGATCGCGAGGAGGATGCGGTCGGGGTCTGGGCGCTGGCCGGCGCGGATCGCGAGGAGGATGCGGTCGGGGCGGTGGGTGTGGCAGGGGACGCGGATTGGTGCGGGGCCGGGCGGGGAAAACATGGATTGGGCGCGGCAGGCGAGGGTGATTGGGCGGGGCCCGTGGGTGCGGTGGTTGGTAATGATGGGGTGTCAGGGTGGGCCGTTGTGGTCGGGCTGGTGGGCTGGTTTGGTGGGCGAGGTGGCGGTCGCTGGTTGGCAGCAGGTGGGTACGAGGTGGGGGTGGGTTGGTGCGCAGGTGGGGGAGCGATCCGAGGAGGATCTGGGGGAACAGGGGTGGCGGCGGCGGGATTTTCTGTGGCCGGGTGGTCTGCAGCGTAGGGAAAACAGGTTTCATCAAAAACAACATGCCCTATTCCATTTAATATTGAATAGATCACGTATTAAATAAATATGGAATGTGTTGGGGTATTAAATTCAAATCATGCCCTATTCCATTTAATATTGAATAGATCACCTCTACCTTGTTCAAACCTGTTAATCAACATTTAATATTGATGGTTAGCTAAACAACTTGAACCAATTTCTATTTCTCTGGACTCCGGTTCCGATTAACTTGCTTAAGTTGTTTCCCCTGTTGCATCTTTCCATGCCATGCATATAAAATAGGAACATGCTGGATCTTTTGCCGTAGTAGTAATTGTTGCATCCGGTGTTTCTTTTAGTTCGTTGCTTCTTCGCGGATAGGACGTTGAGATGATGTGAGCAACGACAAGTTCTGCTACCTTGCGGGATCTCAGGCAAGTATACTCACTTGTTGCCAAATGGCTGCCTTTCATCACTTGTTACCGATGCTTTCCGTTGCTCTTATTCTAGCCTGTTGATACGATGCTTGTGTCTCGATCCTATTATATGTTTACCTTGCAGCCATGTTATAGCTTTCCCTTCCCCTTCCTATCAGCTGTTGTTTGTTTACCCTGTTGGCCCTCGTTTCGTAGTTGCATGCTTAGGTTTGTTTGTGCTCGAGTCTTGTTATCCTTTGTCGTATCACATGTTTAGTTGATAGTTGGGTTTCAATTCAATCAAAAACTTGTTATTGTTCTGGGTAATAATAATTTGATGATAAGGCACCGGCAGGAGGCCCGGGTTAGGGTTTTGGAGCCTGCTAGTGTCGAAACTAGGAAAAGAGTCTTGTCTACTGATCCATGATGAGCGTGCTCACCGCATCCGGGTGGTAGTATGGGACCCCCCTCGACTTAGACCTGATCTGCAGCTTCTCCGAAGAGCCACACTTAGTTCGGGTGTTCCATTTGCTCCTTTGCATAATGGGTGGATCCCCCATGGTTACTGATGATGATGATGATGCATATAGGGCGAGGCCTGTAGTGCCGGGGTGTTGTGTCCTGCGAGAGTTTTGCACACCTGCGCTGAGTATTCGGCTACGTGGCTGGGACCTTATAGCTCCGTGGCTCCTAGGATGGGTTGTAGAGATGGTTTGGGTCGTGTCGAGCCAACCTGAGTTTTAGTTGGTGGCTTGAGTGTGTACGGGTACTGGAGCACACCCTGCAGGGATAAATCTTCTCGAGAAGCCGTGTTTTCCGCGGTTATGGATTACTTGGTGAAAGTACTGGCTAACAAGTACTCAGACAATTTACACCTAATTAATAACAACTTGACTAGTAATAGTCTTATTGACACAATAACTTGATCCATCATTAATCCAACAGTGTGAGTTATCCTTGGGTTGCTTCCTTAGTAGGGGGTGACATTGGATGGGTATTGTTTGGTGAGTAGCTGTAGTTGGTTCCGCTACGCTATCTTATCCCCCTCTTTTAGCCGGAAGTTGTAGTGTGTTTCTGTAGTTGGTTAGTGCAGCCCGCTGCCGCTTATTTGCAATAATCACTTCCTTTCCGTTGATCCCAAAGTATTTGTATCTTGTGATGACTGGTTACGCCGGTATCTTGTGAGTATGGGTTATCCACTTGCCAGTACCTAACCGTACTGACCCACGAATCTCTTTCGTGGCTGCATATTCAATATTGCAGTCAACAGGTTTGAAGTCTGACGACGTTAGCTTGGGAATCCCTCCGGCTTGGCCTGGGCAGGGATTGGACGCTCTCGGTTATCTTCAGGACTCTTAGTCCAATTTGGATCTTGTCCGTGGCCGGACGCTATGTTGTTTCTTCCGCTGTTATTTGGATCTTTGTATTGTATCAGTTGTATCCTTGACCCGTTTGAGTCATCTTGTATCTATCTGTTTCTGTTATAATTGTGGAATATTCGTGAACTGTTGTAATGTTATCATAAGTGGCAACCTGGAATCGGTTATTATGCGGATTTGGCGGGAATGCTGAAATCTGCATAGTGCACGATCCCGGGGCGTCACAAATGGTATCAGAGCCTTGGTTCCGATTCCCGAGATTGTTTCGATACGAATGGTTATCGAAGCAACGGGTCCGCAAAGCCTGTAGGTTGACCTAGCTAACGGTCGTTGTTTCTAGAATGTCAAAAACTATTTCTGCTAAACTATTTTGGAAAAACATCTCAATAGGATTCTTGTTTTCTCCTTATCTCTATTCTATTTCCCCTCCCATCTTATTTGTTTTGGAGTCTCCCTTCCTCTCTATCTTTCAAAGTGTTAGGATTCTACGTGGGTGGACGTTTTCTGAGCCTTTAACCTAATAGGTTCGATCATCGGAAGATTCCCTGGTGGAGGAACATCGTCATCAGCCCGAGCAAGAATCCCTTGTTAGTGGTGTCGAGGAGATCAGCTGGAAGCATGAAGAATCGATAGTCGAACTTCTTTTCCCTCCCGGGTTAGCAGGTGGATTGCGAGGGCGCAATCCCTTGTTAGTGGTGTCGTCTGTAACGACCGGGAATTTTTCCCAATTGGAATGTGTTGCTCGTTTTTCTTTTTTTTTTGCATCGCATTGCATAAGGCATCACGACACATTTTAAAACTTGCAAACTAAATGCAATTAATTAAATTTTGTTTGCTAAAATTTACAGAAATTTAATTGGTGTCTAATTCTATTTTTATTATCACCTAAACAGTTGCTAAAAACAGTAATAAAAACAACACAAAAAAAATTTAAGAGGAAGAGAGAGAGCCAGCCGGCCAGGCCCAATTTCCGGCCCAGCAAGGAGCCCAGCCAGCCCCACCGAACTCCCTCCCCTAACCTAATTTCTCTCCCTCGCAAAAACCCCCCGCCGTTTCTGTTATTCGCGAAGAGGTCCCTCCACCTCTTTTTTTTTCCAGGAGACGCACGCACGGGAGGGGATCGCTCCCTGCCTCCTTCGCTCGCTACGTCCTCGTCATCCTCTTCCCCTCGCTGCCTCCTTCCCCATCGACAGAAGCTCCCTCCACCTCGCCTCTCCCCTGCCCCGGCTGGCCGTCCCCGCCGCCAAGCCCCACCACGCCGTCGCCTCCGCCTCCCTCCGGCCATGCCCCGCTCGATCCCTCCTCTCCCGCCGCCCCACTCCACCTCCTCTCCGTCCACGGCGCCGGCAGGAGCCGGGCTCCGCCGCGGCCGCGCCCGAGCTGCGCCCCACGCCTCTCCAGCCCGACCACCTCCGCCTGCCTCCCCCTCGCCTCCTTCCTCCTTCCTGGCGCCGCTAGAGGCAGGGCGCTGGCGGATCCTCCATGGCCGCCCGAGCTCTGCGTCCCCTCCCTCGTTGTTCCTCTTGGCCGGCCTCCCCGACCTCCTGCTTGTGGTCGCCTTCCCGGGCTGCTGCTTCCGGCGTCCTACCGGAGGTGCTGCTGCTCCTCCCCTTGCGTCGTCCTCCCTGTCCAGGACGGCCTCCAATGAGGACAACTATGCGCCCCTCCGTTCTATCTCCGGCCGGTGCGCCCCTGTTCCCTCCCGTCCGTGTCGTCTCTAGCCCGGCGTCCTCGAGCTGCTGTGGTGCGATACAAAAAAATTGTGATGGTAATTGGTGTTCTGATGGTGGTGGGCTACAGATGTGCGACGAGGATGTGTGGTGGTGCTGTGGCCAGGTACCGTTGTCGTGGCTCGTCGCAGGTAATGCGCCTATGATGAGATGCTCCTTGTGCCGACGTCGCTGCGGTGGTGCCGCTGCGGCAACTTCGTCAACGTGGGCGGGACGGGAGTGCACGACTACACCCCGGCGTCGACAAGATCTCCAAACGACCCAACAGAAACGGCGCCCGAACGACTACGATGACACAGACGGCTACCGACGCGCCAAGATCTTCGGCCCGTGAACCCCTACCAATTTGTGTGACGGTCGCCTTCGTGCGCGCCGTGAAGACGGGAACCGCCGTGAATCTCCTACATGGATGCGACGAGTACCTCGACCACGTCTACTTCCTCTTCGGACCTCGATGAAAAGATCGACAACGACCACCGATGACGTGAACGACTACCTCGGCTACGGAACGAGAACGACTACTTCCCCTGCTACGACGACTTCGTCTACTTCCTCTTCTTCGTCTACTTCCTCCACGTTTCGAAGACACCGGCGCTGAACCTGAAGATCTCTTTCCAACGTGCGAACCCAAACCCCTATACCTATGCCATATTTTCTATAACATATCAACTATATTTAAAATGTCATCTCATTCATGTGTCGGATTGCATTTTTGTGGATAAATAAATAACTCGAACCTCCTAAATTAAATGTTGGGCTTCCGGCTCAATTTAAAATTGTTTTAATTGCATGAATCATAACTAATTCATTTTAACTCCAAATTTGAAAAGTAAAATATGTTTTCCAATCAAAATTCTCTAAAATTTGCAAATATGAATTTTGTTTTCTGTTTCAAATAAATTAAATTGCTGAAAACAACTATTTCTTAATTAATGCATTAAAATTGCTAATTTGATAACTTGCTCATTTTAATTCCAAATCCAACAAATAAAATATGTTTTCATACCAGAAAAATGCACCTAATCTGTTCATGCCATCCATGCTCATGTTTGCATTTTTTATGTTGCATCTTAGTTTGTGTTATGCATGTTCACCTATTAAATAAATATGGAATGTGTTGGGGTATTAAATTCAAATCATGCCCTATTCCATTTAATATTGAATAGATCACCTCTACCTTGTTCAAACCTGTTAATCAACATTTAATATTGATGGTTAGCTAAACAACTTGAACCAATTTCTATTTCTCTGGACTCCGGTTCCGATTAACTTGCTTAAGTTGTTTCCCCTGTTGCATCTTGCCATGCCATGCATATAAAATAGGAACATGCTGGATCTTTTGCCGTAGTAGTAATTGTTGCATCCGGTGTTTCTTTTAGTTCGTTGCTTCTTCGCGGATAGGACGTTGAGATGATGTGAGCAACGACAAGTTCTGCTACCTTGCGGGATCTCAGGCAAGTATACTCACTTGCTGCCAAATGGCTGCCTTTCATCACTTGTTACCGATGCTTTCCGTTGCTCTTATTCTAGCCTGTTGATACGATGCTTGTGTCTCGATCCTATTATATGTTTACCTTGCAGCCATGTTATAGCTTTCCCTTCCCCTTCCTATCAGCTGTTGTTTGTTTACCCTGTTGGCCCTCGTTTCGTAGTTGCATGCTTAGGTTTGTTTGTGCTCGAGTCTTGTTATCCTTTGTCGTATCACATGTTTAGTTGATAGTTGGGTTTCAATTCAATCAACAACTTGTTATTGTTCTGGGTAATAATAATTTGATGATAAGGCACCGGCAGGAGGCCCGGGTTAGGGTTTTGGAGCCTGCTAGTGTCGAAACTAGGAAAAGAGTCTTGTCTACTGATCCATGATGAGCGTGCTCACCGCATCCGGGTGGTAGTATGGGACCCCCCGACTTAGACCTGATCTGCAGCTTGTCCGAAGAGCCACACTTAGTTCGGGTGTTCCATTTGCTCCTTTGCATAATGGGTGGATCCCCCATGGTTACTGATGATGATGATGATGCATATAGGGCGAGGCCTATAGTGCCGGGGTGTTGTGTCCTGCGGGAGTTTTGCACACCTGCGCTGAGTATTCGGCTGCGTGGCTGGGACCTTATAGCTCCGTGGCTCCTAGGATGGGTTGTAGAGATGGTTTGGGTCGTGTCGAGTCAACCTGAGTTTTAGTTGGTGGCTTGAGTGTGTACGGGTACTGGAGCACACCCTGCAGGGATAAATCTTCTCGAGAAGCCGTGTTTTCCGCGGTTATGGATTACTTGGTGAAAGTACTGGCTAATAAGTACTCAGACAACTTACACCTAATTAATAACAACTTGACTAGTAATAGTCTTATTGACACAATAACTTGATCCATCATTAATCCAACAGTGTGAGTTATCCTTGGGTTGCTTCCTTAGTAGGGGGTGACATTGGATGGGTATTGTTTGGTGAGTAGCTGTAGTTGGTTCCGCTACGCTATCTTATCCCCCTCTTTTAGCCGGAAGTTGTAGTGTGTTTCTGTAGTTGGTTAGTGCAGCCCGCTGCCGCTTATTTGCAATAATCCCTTCCTTTCCGTTGATCCCAAAGTATTTGTATCTTGTGATGACTGGTTACGCCGGTATCTTGTGAGTATGGGTTATCCACTTGCCAGTACCTAACCGTACTGACCCACGAATCTCTTTCGTGGCTGCATATTCAATATTGCAGTCAACAGGTTTGAAGTCTGACGACGTTAGCTTGGGAATCCCTCCGGCTTGGCCTGGGCAGGGATTGGACGCTCTCGGTTATCTTCAGGACTCTTAGTCCAATTTGGATCTTGTCCGTGGCCGGACGCTATGGTGTTTCTTCCGCTGTTATTTGGATCTTTGTATTGTATAAGTTGTATCCTTGACCCGTTTGAGTCATCTTGTATCTATCTGTTTCTGTTGTAATTGTGGAATATTCGTGAACTGTTGTAATGTTATCATAAGTGGCAACCTGGAATCGGTTATTATGCGGATTTGGCGGGAATGCTGAAATCTGCATAGTGCACGATCCCGGGGCGTCACAGGCGAGGGTGATTGGGCGGGGCCCGTGGGTGCGGTGGTTGGTAATGATGGGGTGTCAGGGTGGGCCGTTGTGGTCGGGCTGGTGGGCTGGTTTGGTGGGCGAGGTGGCGGTCGCTGGTTGGCAGCAGGTGGGTACGAGGTGGGGTGGGTTGGTGCGCAGTGGGGGAGCGATCCGAGGAGGATCTGGGGGAACAGGGGTGGCGGCGGCGGGATTTTCTGTGGCCGGGTGGTCTGCAGCATAGGGAAAACAGGTTTCATCAAAAACAACATGCCTGGAAATGAAAACGCGACGCGAGGACAAATCAAAGCAGCGATAACCTTTGTGTTCACGGGGGTAACCTAAGAGAATGCAGCGGGTGGATCTAGGGGAGAGTTTGTGGGGTGTGGTGGCTGAGAGATTTGGGTAGCAAAGGCACCCGAAAACGCGTAGGTGATCGTATGTGGGTTGTTTTCCGTAGAGGCGATAGTGGGGAGTGTTGTGGTTGATGGAGCGCGAGGGGCGGATGTTAAGGAGATGGGTGGCGGTGTGGAGGGCTTCGACCCAAAATGGGGGTGGTAAGTTGGCGTGTATGAGGAGTGTGCGAATGATATCGTTTGTTGTGCGAATGAGACGTTCAGCCTTGCCGTTTTGGGGAGATGTATGGGGACACGAGAGGCGAAAAACGACACCGTGTTGTGCAAAGTTGTCGCACCCTGACTTCTAGGGGATACTCACCGTACGAACTGGATAGCATATGCTTGGATTATGGGGCATAACTGCTCCCACGCCCCAGCTTCCTGGTAGGCCTGCGCTTATGCGCGACAACACAAGCCCTGCTATTCCATCGTCGATGTAAACTATCCACTAGAGATCAAAGGCACTTCCGTCGACGTACTTCAAACCATACACACATGGTACGTCAACGGCGTTGAACAACTGATATCACAACAGATCTCTACGACACAAAAGATTGAAATAAGGTGCAAATGGCTCTCATTAGAGCAGAGATAGCAAATACAATCATTTCAGAGGGCACATGCCCAAAAATACATCATTACATCACAGCGGAAGCATTCAAACTGTCTGAGTACAGACAAGAACCAAATAGGCCTAAGAGGCCGGAAACGAAAAGACGGAGCCCATCCACGAAGTCTCGGATCCTGCCCGGGTCCGCTATCTACTCGTCAGCAGTCTCGTCAAACTTCACGCAGTTGCCACCATGTAGATCCTCGGAACGTCGTCTGCGTAAACCACAGCCCCAAAGGGGTCAGTACATAAACATACTGGCAAGCAAGACTCACAGTTCACCAAAGTGTAACCCGTCAACACCAAGCACAGATGCCTTGGGTTCAACGGAAGAGAGGGGATATAAAAGATGCTGCAACTGGCTGCACTAACCAACTACAGAGATTCTACCACTTCCAACTATCAGAAAGGAGATAAGATCGAGGATAGTAACCAACTGAAAGATAACTTCAAACAAACCCATCCTGGATCTCGCCCCTTATCCAAAGAAGCAACCCGAGGATAACTCACACAGTTGTATTAAAGGTGAATCAAGTTATTGTTTCATCAACCTATTACTAGTCAAGTTATTACTCATGGGGTGTAACATGTTTGATCATTATGTTTAAGTTGTCCTGAGTACTTGTTAGCCAGTACTTTCACCAAGTAATCCATAACCGCGGAAAACACGGCTTCTCGAGAAGATTATCCCTGCAGGGTTGCACCAATTTGGCCGTACACTCAAGAATAACCCGCCAGATGGAAATGCACTTCCACCAAGCGGGGTACTCTACACAACCAACCATTCTTCGCATCAAGCCCAAAGAACCTTGGGCGCACGGCTAATCAAGCCCCGAAGAAAAGGGACCCTCATAGCACTCTAAGACCGTGTCCCCCTATATGCCGACTACAAAAGTTCCACCCTGGCCTGGGCTCGCAAAACATGCATGCGGCAAATGGAAAACACGAAACTAAATGAGGCGATTTGGACGAGATGCGAATCAGGTCAAGTTGAGGGGGGCGCCCATACTCGCTTCCCAAATGCGGGTAGTGCGCTCATCATGGATCAGTAGACAAGACCCTTTTCCTATTAGGGTCGACACTAGCAGGCTTCAAAACCTCTCATGGCCTCCTGCCGGTGCCTTATCATCAAGTTTATTATTAATAGTAACATTAGCATGATTGATTGATTAACATCGAGCCCCCAGAACGTAATGAAATAGTAACAGAAAGTAACGGGTAACAGACTCGAGCAAAACAACCTAAGCATGCTAGTAAGACACGGGCTCAAACAATGGTTGTAGGAAGGGAGATGAGGCAATATCAGGTTTAAGGGATTCATGTGATAGGTTCGTAACAGAACAACTACTACTAAGGCTAGCAGAAAAGAACAACGAAAGTATCGGTAACCAATGTTGAAAGGAACACAGTGGTTCATGTGAGTGATAACTTGCCTGCAAAACCCAGTAGCCTGGTACTGAGCTAACTCCTTAGAAGGGGTGTCGTAAGGATCGTCGGTCTCAACGTCGTCGTATATCCGAGAAGAAGCAAACAAACAATACAGAAGATAAACAATCAATATCATGGCATAGGTGCACAACATGGGATGATGCATGATAGTTTAATTGATGCGTCAAAATAAAACTAGTTGACAAGATAACACAATTTAATTGGACCCATATGCAATTGGATTGCATATGGAAAAGATCCATTAAAATAAGTGGAAAACAAATGATTTACCACTAATTATTATGTGAAAGTTGTTAGCATTATGCATGCATGATGATAACAACAAGATAACAGCAAATAACAATGAATAACAATAATAGATGCTAGTGAAGAGGAATTTAACAAGTTTTGGAAAACATGGATTAAGTTTGGAAAATGTGGTTACTTAAACTTGCCACACAAGTAGCTGTTGTTTTCATCAAGTTGGAGGGTGCAAAACAAATAACAAAGTTTATATTTGAAAAGAACACAAGATTTTGGTTGGAATACATGTTTCACTTGTTGAAAAAGGATTTCAAATAAATTATTTAGGAATTAAACAAGTTAAACAAGAATTAAATTGGAATTAATTCAAGTGTGGATGTTAATTGAATTTTATTTGATCAAAACATTAAACCAAGTTCATATTTGAAAAGGTTATGCTTTGATGTTTTGAATACATATTTTATATGTCCCAAAAGAATTTGATTTGATCAAGTTATAAATTTAACAATATTAAATGAATTAAATAAGATTTAAATTATTTAACTACTTTTAATTATTCAAAACAGAAAACAAAGTTTATATTTGGGAAGAGGGTTTAATTTTGCATGGAAACATATTTCATTTGTGGAAATTGGATTTAAAATGAGCAAGTTATTATTTGGCAATTTAAATACAATAATTAAGAAACAGTTGTTTTCAGCAATTTAAATTATTCAAAACAGCAAACAAAATTTATATTTGGAAAGTACATGAAAAATTGATTGGAAAACATATTTGGTTTGTGAAATTTGGAATTTTTATGAACAAGTTATGAATTTTGCAAATTTAAGTGAATTTGACAAGTTTTCAAATATTGCACCAATTTAAAATATTCAAAACAGTAAACAAATTTTATATTTGGAAAGAACATTTAATTTGGTATTGAAAACATATAAAAATGTTGAATTTGAAGTTGGGATGAATTATTTATGCAATTTCCAAAATTGGGTGCAAATCTGCCATTTTTTATGGATCTAGGGACTTAGAAATTATTATTTCAGGGGTCTGGATTAGATACCAGGGGCCTATTGGTGATTTCTAGGCAGTTCCAGTACCAAATCCTTGCAAAAAAAAAGATTGTTTTATGTGTGGGAGGTGGGATTCGACCCTGGGACCTCCCACTGCGCCAAAGGGGTGTGGAACCAGTGGGCTGAAGCTTTGATTGTGATAGAAGAGGGAAAACAGGGGAGATAAGGTGTGGCCTGCGGAATGTTTTGTTTCTGAAACTGCACGTACGTTACTGAACCTGAGCGAGCGGGCAAAACAGATCGAGGTCGCCGGCAGTGGATGCTCGCCGGAGGTGACCAACCGTGGGGGGGGTGCGGCTCGCGGGAGAAAGGTAGAGGGGCGAGAGGAAGGAGGGGAAGCGACCCTCACCTTGACCGATCTGGAGCAGGGAGGCGGAGCAGCAGGGCGCTGCAGCAGGGAACAAGGGCGCCGGTCGTGGAGAAGCTTGACGGCGGCGCCGCCTCGGGCATCCATGGCCGATGACCCCTTCATCGAAGTTGGAGCCGGGAGGATGCCGGTTCCATTCCCGGGATGGCAAGCCCTCGAGGTGACCGTGGAGATGGGGAGGTGGCGGGTGAACAGAGGCAAGTTGGGTGGAGGTTCCAAATTTCAGAACAATGGCAGAGGGTTTTTGGGGAAGGAGATCGATGGGAGAGGCCGATGGCGGCGCATGGGAGGAGGAGGAGGAGTGGGGAACTCGGCTAGGGTTAGGGTTGCCCTCTAGGGGGTAGATAAGGAGGGGGCAAGGGGCAGGTGGTCCATGAGGGGGGGGTGTGACAGCGACACCCCTTGTCCGTACGAAGAAGATGACCGTGGGGCTGCTGGGCCAGGGAAAAGAATGGGCTTTGGGGAAGGAAGAGAAAAGGCTGGGCCATGCCCTTCTCCTTTGGGGTTTTAAAATATTTGTTCTTATTTTTTTTTTTTTTGCATAGAACCAAATGGAAGAAAAGGATGGGGTTATGAGTTGCTAAAATTTTTGGGAAAAAATCAGTGCATTTGTTAGTCCAATATCTACCCTTGACAACTTAAGTTTTTTGAAAAAAAATTCAAACTATTTGTTGTTTTGTCAATTGGTGGGAATTTAAATAATTTGCAACTTAATTGATTAATTATTGGAAAACATCAAATTTAATAGGGTAGCCCTATTATTAACTTGGGTTAACTTAGTGGAATGGTTTGGTAGTTTTCATGAATTGGAAACTTTGGTGCTGTTTGAATTTGAGTTTGAGTTGAAAGCAATTTGGGAATTTATTTATTTGAAACAAAGCACCAATTATTAGTTGATCAAACATGGAAATAATTGGAAACAAAAGATTAGATTGTTTTGCTAATTTTCATAATTTTCCAATTGGGTGTTGTTTATACAATGTATTGAATTTTTGAATGTGATTTGGAAACAATTGATTGATTAAAACCATTAACTTAACAAGTGAGCTTTTCTGGAATAAAAAGAAAACAATTGGTTGTTTTTTATTTGAAATAACATTTTGGAAATTGTAACATCCCAAGGATGAAACAAAGGGTTTGAATTTTGGTTTGAAATTCAAATAGAAAACAAAGGAAAACAACTGAAAACAGTTGGAAAACAAATGCAACAATTAGAAACAAAAGCAAGCAACATGATGACAATATGATGACATGATGCAATACTTTAATTAAACAGGAAATCAAACATTCTATAGGGTAGTTTTCATACTTGGGATGTTACAAAACCCCCCCTTGAAGGAATCGCGCCCCGAGATTCCTACTGAGAAAAGAAAAGGTCCGGAAACTTCTTGGGAAGATCCACTTGATCTGTGACACGTGAAACAGATCGTGCACATTGGATAGACGTCAAGGAATTTGGAAAACACCGGAACAGTTTCAATTAAAGAGATAAGTTTTGTATGGATAGTGTATAGCTGGATGGAATTTGATGCATTTGGAGAATAGACTATCTGTAATAAGGTTGGAACAGAGTTATTGACATCAATGGAACACCAAGAATAATATCAATGTCAGAATCATCAACATGAAAGTAACGAGGAATATGTGGCCTCCCATTAGAATTGGATTGTTCACTTATCTTGGAAGTCAACATTTGAGATCCCGGGGAGTGAACAGGGATTTGATTGCTTAGTGGAACCAGAATTGGGTTGTGTGTTGTGGAAAAGATTGTTGACACAAAGGAATGTGATGCTCCGGTATCAAACAACACTTTTAGCTGGAAAAGAGTTTAGCAGATGAACGGGGAAAACTTTGATTAGACACCGGAAGATTTGAAGTGGAAAACAACAGCAAGATTTTAACGGACGAAAAGGATGTTGAGAAGAACAGGATATCAACATCGGGGAAAACGAGAACAAAACTCCTGAGGTACTACGGGAAAACCCATCTGGGCTTCTAAAGGATCAATATCTACTGCTTAAGGAATAGAGGATTTGCTTCCGGGGCTTACACGCCTCCGTTCTCAATCATGAGTAGGCAACACGATAAATCATGTCACAACCACCTCCATTCCTATGGTCTAGTAGATATAACCATCCTAGAGAAACCAGAATACGTGAAATCCTAACTTGAAAGTTTAGATGAGAAGGGAGAAATCAACGTTGCACTTCCTTACCAGAAAAGGGAGGGTGGGTGGGGAAAAGAAGAAAAAGAACAGAATTCCTACTCTCACGTTTCATTTTTCCCTATATAGCTACAAAATAGTTTCTAGACTCAACTGCGACCAGTAAAAAGGGATCCTACAGGCAGACAGGCTCTGATACCATTTGTCGCACCCTGACTTCTAGGGGATACTCACCGTACGAACTGGATAGCAGATGCTTGGATTATGGGGCATAACTGCTCCCACGTCCCAGCTTCCTGGTAGGCCTGCGCTTATGCGCGACAACACAAGCCCTGCTATTCCATCGTCGATGTAAACTATCCACTAGAGATCAAAGGCACTTCCGTCGACGTACTTCAAACCATACACACATGGTACGTCAACGGCGTTGAACAACTGATATCACAACAGATCTCTACGACACAAAAGATTGAAATAAGGTGCAAATGGCTCTCATTAGAGCAGAGATAGCAAATACAATCATTCAGAGGGCACATGCCCCAACAATACATCATTACATCACAGCGGAAGCATTCAAACTGTCTGAGTACAGACAAGAACCAAATAGGCCTAAGAGGCCGGAAACGAAAAGACGGAGCCCATCCACGAAGTCTCGGATCCTTCCCGGGTCCGCTATCTACTCGTCAGCAGTCTCGTCAAACTTCACGCAGTTGCCACCATGTAGATCCTCGGAACGTCGTCTGCGTAAACCACAGCCCCAAAGGGGTCAGTACATAAACGTACTGGCAAGCAAGACTCACAGTTCACCAAAGTGTAACCCGTCAACACCAAGCACAGATGCCTTGGGTTCAACGGAAGAGAGGGGATATAAAAGATGCTGCAACTGGCTGCACTAACCAACTACAGAGATTCTACCACTTCCAACTATCAGAAAGGAGATAAGATCGAGGATAGTAACCAACTGAAAGATAACTTCAAACAAACCTGGATCTCGCCCCTTATCCAAAGAAGCAACCCGAGGATAACTCACACAGTTGTATTAAAGGTGAATCAAGTTATTGTTTCATCAACCTATTACTAGTCAAGTTATTACTCATGGGGTGTAACATGTTTGATCATTATGTTTAAGTTGTCCTGAGTACTTGTTAGCCAGTACTTTCACCAAGTAATCCATAACCGCGGAAAACACGGCTTCTCGAGAAGATTATCCCTGCAGGTTGCACCAATTTGGCCGTACACTCAAGAATAACCCGCCAGATGGAAATGCACTTCCACCAAGCGGGGTACTCTACACAACCAACCATTCTTCGCATCAAGCCCAAAGAACCTTGGGCGCACGGCTAATCAAGCCCCGAAGAAAAGGGACCCTCATAGCACTCTAAGACCGTGTCCCCCTATATGCCGACTACAAAAGTTCCACCCTGGCCTGGGCTCGCAAAAACATGCATGCGGCAAATGGAAAACACGAACTAAATGAGGCGATTTGGACGAGATGCGAATCAGGTCAAGTTGAGGGGGGCGCCCATACTCGCTTCCCAAATGCGGGTAGTGCGCTCATCATGGATCAGTAGACAAGACCCTTTTCCTATTAGGGTCGACACTAGCAGGCTTCAAAACCTCTCATGGGCCTCCTGCCGGTGCCTTATCATCAAGTTTATTATTAATAGTAACATTAGCATGATTGATTGATTAACATCGAGCCCCCAGAACGTAATGAAATAGTAACAGAAAGTAACGGGTAACAGACTCGAGCAAAACAACCTAAGCATGCTAGTAAGACACGGGCTCAAACAATGGTTGTAGGAAGGGAGATGAGGCAATATCAGGTTTAAGGGATTCATGTGATAGGTTCGTAACAGAACAACTACTACTAAGGCTAGCAGAAAAGAACAACGGAAAGTATCGGTAACCAATGTTGAAAGGAACACAGTGGTTCATGTGAGTGATAACTTGCCTGCAAAACCCAGTAGCCTGGTACTGAGCTAACTCCTTAGAAGGGGTGTCGTAAGGATCGTCGGTCTCAACGTCGTCGTATATCCGAGAAGAAGCAAACAAACAATACAGAAAGATAAACAATCAATATCATGGCATAGGTGCACAACATGGGATGATGCATGATAGTTTAATTGATGCGTCAAAATAAAACTAGTTGACAAGATAACACAATTTAATTGGACCCATATGCAATTGGATTGCATATGGAAAAGATCCATTAAAATAAGTGGAAAACAAATGATTTACCACTTATTATGTGAAAGTTGTTAGCATTATGCATGCATGATGATAACAACAAGATAACAGCAAATAACAATGAATAACAATAATAGATGCTAGTGAAGAGGAATTTAACAAGTTTTGGAAAACATGGATTAAGTTTGGAAAATGTGGTTACTTAAACTTGCCACACAAGTAGCTGTTGTTTTCATCAAGTTGGAGGGTGCAAAACAAATAACAAAGTTTATATTTGAAAAGAACACAAGATTTTGGTTGGAATACATGTTTCACTTGTTGAAAAAGGATTTCAAATAAATTATTTAGGAATTAAACAAGTTAAACAAGAATTAAATTGGAATTAATTCAAGTGTGGATGTTAATTGAATTTTATTTGATCAAAACATTAAACCAAGTTCATATTTGAAAAGGTTATGCTTTGATGTTTTGAATACATATTTTATATGTCCCAAAAGAATTTGATTTGATCAAGTTATAAATTTAACAATATTAAATGAATTAAATAAGATTTAAATTATTTAACTACTTTTAATTATTCAAAACAGAAAACAAAGTTTATATTTGGGAAGAGGGTTTAATTTTGCATGGAAAACATATTTCATTTGTGGAAATTGGATTTAAAATGAGCAAGTTATTATTTTGGCAATTTTAAATACAATAATTAAGAAACAGTTGTTTTCAGCAATTTAAATTATTCAAAACAGCAAACAAAATTTATATTTGGAAAGTACATGAAAAATTGATTGGAAAACATATTTGGTTTGTGAAATTTGGAATTTTTATGAACAAGTTATGAATTTTGCAAATTTAAGTGAATTTGACAAGTTTTCAAATATTGCACCAATTTAAAATATTCAAAACAGTAAACAAATTTTATATTTGGAAAGAACATTTAATTTGGTATTGAAAACATATTAAAAATGTTGAATTTGAAGTTGGGATGAATTATTTATGCAATTTCCAAAATTGGGTGCAAATCTGCCATTTTTTATGGATCTAGGGACTTAGAAATTATTATTTCAGGGGTCTGGATTAGATACCAGGGGCCTATTGGTGATTTCTAGGCAGTTCCAGTACCAAATCCTTGCAAAAAAAAAGATTGTTTATGTGTGGGAGGTGGGATTCGACCTGGGACCTCCCACTGCGCCAAAGGGGTGTGGAACAGTGGGCTGAAGCTTTGATTGTGATAGAAGGGGGAAAACAGGGGAGATAAGGTGTGGCCTGCGGAATGTTTTGTTTCTGAAACTGCACGTACGTTACTGAACCTGAGCGAGCGGGCAAAACAGATCGAGGTCGCCGGCAGTGGATGCTCGCCGGAGGTGACCAACCGTGGGGGGGGTGTGGCTCGCGGGAGAAAGGTAGAGGGGCGAGAGGAAGGAGGGGAAGCGACCCTCACCTTGACCGATCTGGAGCAGGGAGGCGGAGCAGCAGGGCGCTGCAGCAGGGAACAGAGGGCGCCGGTCGGTGGAGAAGCTTGACGGCGGCGCCGCCTCGGGCATCCATGGCCGATGACCCCTTCATCGAAGTTGGAGCCGGGAGGATGCCGGTTCCATTCCCGGGATGGCAAGCCCTCGAGGTGACCGTGGAGATGGGGAGGTGGCGGTGACAAGGCAAGTTGGGTGGAGGTTCCAAATTTCAGAACAATGGCAGAGGGTTTTTGGGGAAGGAGATCGATGGAGAGGCCGGATGGCGGCGCATGGGAGGAGGAGAGGAGTGGGGAACTCGGCTAGGGTTAGGGTTGCCCTCTAGGGGGTAGATAAGGAGGGGGCAAGGGCAGGTGGTCCATGGAGGGGGGTGTGACAGCGACACCCCTCTGTCCGTACGAAGAAGATGACCGTGGGGGCTGCTGGGCCAGGGAAAAGAATGGCTTTGGGGAAGGAAGAGAAAAAGGCTGGGCCATGCCCTTCTCCTTTGGGGGTTTTAAAATATTTGTTCTTATTTTTTTTTTTTGCATAGAACCCAAATGGAAGAAAAGGATGGGGTTATGAGTTGCTAAAATTTTTGGGAAAAAATCAGGTGCATTTGTTAGTCCAATATCTACCCTTGACAACTTAAGTTTTTTGAAAAAAAATTCAAACTATTTGCTGTTTTGTCAATTGGTGGAATTTAAATAATTTGCAACTTAATTGATTAATTATTGAAAACATCAAATTAATAGGGTAGCCCTATATTAACTTGGGTTAACTTAGTGAATGGTTTGGTAGTTTTCATGAATTGGAAACTTTGTGCTGTTTGAATTTGAGTTTGAGTTTGAAAGCAATTTGGGAATTTATTTATTTGAAACAAAGCACCAAATTATTAGTTGATCAAACATGGAAATAATTGGAAACAAAAGATTAGATTGTTTTGCTAATTTTCATAATTTTCCAATTGGGTGTTGTTTATACAATGTATTGAATTTTTGAATGTGATTTGGAAACAATTGATTGATTAAAACCATTAACTTAACAAGTGAGCTTTCTGGAATAAAAAGAAAACAATTTGGTTGTTTTTTATTTGAAATAACATTTTGGAAATTGTAACATCACAAGGATGAAACAAAGGGTTTGAATTTTGGTTTGAAATTCAAATAGAAAACAAAGGAAAACAACTGAAAACAGTTGGAAAACAAATGCAACAATTTAGAAACAAAAGCAAGCAACATGATGACAATATGATGACATGATGCAATACTTTAATTAAACAGGAAATCAAACATTCTATAGGGTAGTTTTCATACTTGGGATGTTACAAAAGTAATCACGAAGAGAAGTAGTAAGAAATTCGCCACCATTGTCACATTGCAAGCATTTGATAGAGGCATGAAACTGAGTGCGAACAAAGGCAAAAAAACGCTGAAGTGTAGCACATTTGTTGGATTTATTTCTCAAAGGAAACATCCAAGAATAGTGAGTAAAATCATCAAGTACAACCAAGTAATATTTGTAACCAGTAAAACTAAGAACAGGAGAGGTCCACAAGTCACAATGTAGGAGCTGAAAGGCGGCGGTGGTGTGAGAGGTGGAGGTGGAGAATGGTAATCTAGTGTGATGGCCGAGTTGGCATGCATGACAAAGTGGAGAGCGACTAGGTGAGCTATTATTATTACATGGAGAGAGGAAATCGGTGGGGTAGTGAGTTGTGGAGCTCGGGTATACACGGAATTAGGAATACCGACATGGCATACACGGGGATAGCCTGCGCCGCTGCTTTTAGGAGTATCTCGTTCCCACCTATAGATAACTTCTTTTCCTTCCACCCATTAATCCTCCTAATAATTCTCTCAACAGTGTAAGAAACAATCACTCATGTCTGCTCCCACGAGAGCTGGGAGGCCAAGATATTTATCGGGTAATGCTTCTGTGTCAATATGTAGAGCTTCACAAATCTCATCCCTAACAAGAACATTTGTATTGGGAGAAAAAAGATACTCGATTTTTCCCGGCTCACCAATTGCCCCGAAATTCACACAATAGGTATCCAATACTTGTTGTAAGAAAGTTGCATTAGTCATGTCCACCTTCATGAGAATAAGAGAATCATCAGCAAAAGCTAAACGTGAAACAAATGGTGCATTCATGCAGACCCTTACCCTATCGATGCCACCAACTTATTATTCATACAACGGTAAACTAGATACCCCTTCCGCACATAGAAAGAACAAATATGAGGAGAGGGGATCTCCCTGTCTAAGGCCCCTTGATGGTAAGCATGTTTGTCTCTTCTGAATTAAATCTCACCTGATGCCGCACTTATTTACCACAATTCATTAAAAGTAAAATCCATCTTTCATCAAACCCAAGTCTCCTCATTATATTCTCCAGAAAAACCCATTCTACATGGTCATAGGCTATATGCATGTCCACTTTCACCGCACAATAACCTAAATTTCCTGATATTTTCTTCTTTATCGAATGGATGCACTCATAAGCAACAAGGACATTATCAGTAATAAGCCGATCTGGAACAAATGCACTTTGCATGGGAGAGATAATTTCCGGTAGGATTTCTATCAACCTAAGAGCCGACATTTTTTAAATAATATTGTATATGACATTGCATAGACCTATTGTCCTAAACTGAGTGATTAATTCTGGAATATCCACCTTGGGAATTAAGATAACTGTAGTATTGTTCCAATCCCTGGTATCACTCCAGTATTCAAAGCATGCAAGATTTCCTGTATAATATCAGCCCCACAGACATTACAGAAATGCTTATAGAAGATGGCATGCAGCCCCCGGAGCTTTTCAGTCCCCAATGCTAAATACCTCCCTTTTGACATCATCTTCGGTAAAAGGAGACATAAGCCTTTCATTCATAGTTGTGCGACTCGCGGCTGAATTTTGTCAAGCACATTTGGGTCCGTATCATGTACCTCCGAGGTAAACATAGTAGAAAAATAATGAAAAATCAGAGGTTTAAACGCTTTCCTACCTTCCACCCAACTATTATCTTCTCCTTTAGGTTTGTTTATGGAGTTTTTATTGCGTCGAGGTGATGCGAACATGTGGAAAAAGGAACTATTTCTGTCTCCATACTGTAACCAGTTCGCTCTTGCTCGTTGTGCCTATGAAATCTCTTCTTGTTCTAAAAATAGTTCGATTGAAATTTGCCGCTTCCTTTGCCTTTGCTTCGCTTGTATCTGATAACGGTCCACTCATCGCTGCATCAAAGTCTCGCTGGGCTTTACGTAAACGCCTTTTCTGCTTTCGGAGGATCCAATTGTCCCATGCATGCAACCGTAACAACCTGGGCAGGACCCCATCGGGAGTCCCAATGTCCGCTCTCTCCCATGCTTGCTCCACTACTTGCTGGAACCCCTCCTCCTTAAGTCATTTTGCTTCAAAGAATTTTGAGTTTGTGCGCTATTCCGTTGTAAATGTTGCAGAGTCGCCCCTGGATGCATAGCCATCCAAGCCCCATTGGGGCTTGCTCGATCCAGTCTATCGCGGATTCTTTCACGTTTCCAAGTAAATATATCACCTGAAAATCCTAAATCCTCGAGATCACAATCAGTAAGCGCACCCCGAAAGGCCTGCGTATAGCTTTGAGGTCGTTGGTTGGCTCCCTCTTTTTCATGCGAAAACAAGATTTCATTAAAATCACCAATAATTACCCATGGAATATTAGCATTGTTATTTAGCTCTCAGTTTATCCCATGTCTTATGCTTATCCTCACAGCGTGGTTCACCATAGAATCATGTTAATCTCCATTTTTTTGCTCGGGTTTTCAATAACCCGTACATCGATATACTTAGGGGTCGAAAATATATGCTCGATAGTCACCTCCTTCTTCCAAAATAAAATGACTCCACCACTCCTACCATCGTTAGAATTCACAATTTTAAGATCATTCTTAACATTCTTTTCAAACACCCTGCCAGATAGTCATCGAGGTGTATCTCCGACAAAAACAAAACCTCAGGGCTATATCGTCTTTGAACATCCAAAAGCGCATTAACTATCGGGGCATTACCCAAGCCCTGAAAGTTGAGTCCTAATTGTTGGAGTGTATAAGTGGATTATACTAGCCCTTTCCATCAGTTCGGACTTTTGTGATAGTTGGCTAGTGCATGAAGCTTGACATGGCATCAGAGCCTAAGGTCTCGAGTTCGAGTCCTGGCTTTCATAATTTATCTAAAAATTGTTGTTGCCCCCTCTTTGTCCACGTATGTGCCTCTTGAGCCATACCTCTGAGACTCGCGCGCCGTCGCTCTCTTCCGGTTTGCACGTGTTGACTTTCTCTTCACCCGTCACACGTGAGAGGGGGTGTTGAAGTGTATAAGTGGATTATACTAGCCCTTTCCATCAGTACGGACTTTTGGGATAGTTGGATAGTGCATGAAGCTTGACACTAATATCCTCATTGCGACCGTAAAGACCCCACCAGGCAGTCTGCGGATCCATTTGAAGTGGAGATAGCTCCATCCTTCTTTGAACTCTTAGTCCGCTCAGTTTCTTCAGTAGCCGCATCGTCTGCATCTAACTTCTCACCATTCTCCTACATCATCTCGGTCGGTATATCATTGCCTTCCTTCTCTAAATTGTCGTTCAACTCTCCTTGGTTCGGAAACATGCGCTTCCTAGCATTTGTATCCTCCATTTCATGTTCCATCATGTCCAAGTCACTTGGCTTTGAAAGGTTGCAAGACAAGTCTCTGTGGATTTTCAGGTTGGTCTTCTTTGCTCAGTATGGCATGGCCTTGTACCGCCATAAGTTCGGATCAGTGTGCCCTCTCCCACGACCTCGACCTCCAGTATCTCCAGCACGGCCAGCGCAGTCGGCCCGGCCCCGGATCCCGGGACCTCTGTTATCAAAACCACGTCCCCTCCATGTGTCCCGGTCTGCTTTCAGAAAATCGCCCCACTTGAGATTTTCCTCTTCATGCCCTCCTGGTCCGCATTCAAGTTGTATGTGACCAAGGTAGCCACAAAAGCCACAGAATTTTGGCATTTTTTCATATTTGACCTCATATAATTCGGGTTGACCTGCCCTTGAGATAGTCACAAAACAAGCAAGAGTCTTTGTCACATCTATTTTAACACGGACTCGTACAAAATTTCCAGCTCCATTGACATCAGTTTCAATCTTACTCACCTTCCCAACCTTTTTTTTCCACGATATTCTTAATGAGAACATCGTTCCTATATCCCACAGGTACCTTACGGATTTGGATCCAAGCAGCCAAATAGTTCAGGTTAATGGAATCGACAGGGGATAAACCATCATAAGCCTCAATATACACTGCATTCTACGAAACAATCATGGACCCCCTTGTTCCACCTTCAGCTAGTATCCTAGACAGGCGCACTGAACAGTAAATATACCTTCCAGGTGCTTAATCTTAACCTCGTGAGCAGGGCTCCAAGCGATTCTCATATGTTGCTCGAACGTTTGTGGGCTGAAATAATTTAGGGTATGAACCGTTGCAAGGGATAACCACTTCAGACCGGCTGTCGGCACCGATTTCTCCTCCTCAAAAAGGAGATCATCAATCTCGTCATCTTCTACTCCCAGCCGATTTAGCATCTCTCTTAGATCCTCCTCTTTTTTGTTGTCTTATCCTCATGCTTGACTTGTTGGATTAGGTGCCATCGTAGAGTCTCCAAAAGCCTAGTGATTTCTCTGGATTAGCAGGATCCCCTCGTCACGCCTGATCCAACTAGGAGGAAGATGGAGGAATGGGGAAGAGATAAACTCCACGGCAGGATTGATTCCATCGGTGGAGGCACAAACCCTAGTCGCCTAAACATTCACATGTTTATATCCAAAACGTGGTCAAGAATTATGGAAACTTTACTCTGTATATGTGCATTTTTAATTTTAGTAGATGATTTCTTTTGGAAAGCAGGCTGCAACTGTGTTGAAACAAATGGGTATATCATGTGTCACAAAATTGGATAATGCAGTCTGGACTGGGAAGGCCCTCTCCTCAAAACCAAGCATCTTTATGTTGCTACTGTGGAAGCTGAATGCATCCTGCATGTGGCTATAACTACCATTAATCTAGACAGCTGCAAGAAACTTCTGGAAGCTGGGATGGACACAGATGAGGATGATCATGACAACCATGATGATGAACATATGTGCACTGAATGCTTGGATCACTCAACGGTTGCTCAACTCAGTGGAGCCAAGAGAACTTTGTTGCCCTTCCTAGATGATGTCTCAACTGGGTTACATGATCAGATTCCTATTCCAGTCAAGAAATACAAAATGGGCCCTACTATGGCTACTAGAAGAAGTGCCAAGAATCATGGGGCTTAAAGTATTATGGAGAAAGCTGAGAAGTACAAGATGAAAAGAAACTTGGAGATTCCTCCTAGTTTCAAAGTTAATTCTTTTGCCCTGATTGATTCAAATATCCTTAGTGGTATGCTTGAGTATGTAGATATTGTATGTGGTTCTTCCTTCTCTGATGGGGCTGATATCATTCATCACTTAGTTGATAGAGAATTGCTTCTCAATCACAAATTTGTTGTTGAGAATCATGTGATTAGCTCTTCCTAATTCCACTGATTTTGGATGTAGTGATCAACTGGCTGATCATACCCATGCTAACCCTGCTGGGATGGCCAACCATGATCTCGGTCAGCTGCCTAACCCTGAATCTGGACTAGAAGGCACTCATTGGACTGTTGTTACTAGTAAGAAAAATAAAAATTGTATTAACAATAAGAGGCATATGGAATAGCAGAGTCACAGGGAGACCAAACAAGCCTTAGCTGACTTCATTTTAAAAAATAAACTTGATTTTGTGGGATCCAAGAATCGAAAAGGATGACCTTTCCCTCCCATTTCTTGAACTTTATTTCTGAACCTTGGGATTTTTCTTGCATAACTTTGCCTGCTAAGAATATTGTTGATGGTATACTTGTGGGTTTTAAAAAAGACATATTTGAGATTCCCTCCCACTCTAGTCTTGAGTAACGTGTTTCTGTTGTAGTGAGAGATCAATTGGAGAACTTCACCTAGAAATTGGTTGTTGTGTATGATACTCTTTTTTTAGAATTTAAAATGCAATTTATTGTTGAGCTTCATGATGTGATAGAACAGTCTTCTATTCCTACCCTCCTAGGGGTGATTTTAATCTAGTGAGGAGAACCTCTAAGAAGATTAATGGGATAGTTAATACTAACTGGACCTTACTTTTCAATGACTGGATCAACAGATGGGCCCTGGTAGACTTGAAACTAGCCAATACTAACTGGATACTTGCTCCAGTAACCAGGATGTCCCTATTATGGCTTCGGCGTCACCGGAAGAATCTATTCCGGAGAACAAAGGTGAGGAGGAACAGGGTAAAACAACTAAAAGTAAAAATTATCACCTAAGAAACCTTCACATTCTAAGGGAGAGAATGGGAAGGAAGATTACCATAAGGTTCCCCGTTGGTACTCTCCCAACCCTCCAACCCCACTACCTCATATAAACAAGAGAGGTGACCCACCTAAATTGATGCACATTCTTTTGGCAGATGGCAATATTTCATGAAAACTCACTTGAACTCTTCTTGAATTGAGATATTGGAGAATCATTGAAGATGGATACAAGCTCGTTGATCCAAATAACTTGATAAGAAGAGAAGTGGTTGATTTTGGATTTGCACATGATGCAACAAGCCGCTGGTGAGAAGATCATGCCACACATTCAAGAATTCTCCACCGCCAAAGAAACATGGGATGCTATTGTCTCCATGTTTGAGGAAAATGAAAGCATGAAGAGGAATAGGTTTGATGTCTTGAGAAATGAGGACGAAGGGTTTTATATGCATGATGGTGAAAGCCATGAGGACATGTATCAAAGACTCAAGACCCTGGCTACCGCCTTTAGTAGTCTTGGTGCCACTTATGTTCATGATGCTTGGATCAAGAGGAAGTATGTGAGTGCCCTCATGCCATTTGAGCCTGTGGACTTGAAGAGCCTTCAAGGAAGACACAACGACTTCTAATAAGGTTATGAAAGATATGCAATTCTTTCAAGTTCAAACAAAACTCTCTCAAGACTCTCGTGCTCGTGCTATTGCAATGCACAAAGGGGACTCTGTTGCTTTGAAGTCCAAGGTTGTAACCAAGTTGGTGCACAATGAATAAGAGGTTGAATCGGAAGGAGAGTTGGCTCCTCTAAAAGCCAAAGAGTACGATCCGGTGCTTAAGGACTATATTTCTCTTACCGCTCAAAAGTTTTGGAGGAACCCTCCCAAGACCAAGGCATATGTTGAGGAAAATAGAAATTCAAGTTATGGCAAGGAAGGGGCTCAAAAAGTGAGGTCTTCTTTCAATTGTCAAGAAAAGTATCACTTCGTTGACGAGTGCCCTTTCAAGAATAGAGAAACTCAAGGAGGGAGACTTGTCCTCAAGGATTAGTCAAAGCTCACTTGCAAGAAGCCCTTCTTCAAGAAGAACTCCTCCAACAAGAAGCCAACTTCAAGGATTCTGTTAGTGACTCAAGAAGAGTATGCTTCCGGTGATGATGATGAAGAAGAAGAAAACAAAAGTGAAGTGGCCGCTATTGCTATTGCATATTAATCATCTCCATCTCTCTTTGAATCCCCCAATGAGAATCTTCCCCATAATTCCTCAAAGTGCTTCATGGCCAAGGCCACCGAAGTATCATCTTGTTCCATCCCTACGACTCAACATGTAAAGAATGATCTTGCTAGTCTTAGTGTAGAATATGAAATTGCCTCTTTGGACCACTTTATGACTAACTTGCGAGGTGACACCAAAAAGCACTTTGAGCTTCTCATGACCCAATTGGCTCAAGATCTTCTTGAGAAGAAAGGTGACCGTAAGAGTGAGGATGCTCTTGAAATTGCATTTCTCACTAATAATCTTGAGGAAGAGCATGTGATTCGAGCCTATCTTGAGGAGAAACTTGAGACTATTGAGGATTCACATAATGAATTAATGTCTAAACTCACTCACGAAAGTGACCGTGCTATCGCTAAAATATATAATGGCTAAAAGGAACAAGTTGAGTTTGGTGTTGGTCATGATAAACTAACCGGGGAGCTAGAGAAGCTCACCAAGGCTCACAAGGCCTTGGAGAGTGAACACTCTACCCTCAACAATTCACATAAATAACTTCAAACTCAACTAGCTCAATTAAATATGCCTAGTACCTTTCTTCTTGTGATCATGCAAATATTCTTGAGGAGAATTCTAGGTTGAAGGATGAGCTTGCAAGAATTAATGGCAAGGGCCCTAGTGTTGAGAATGTGGTATCTCCAAGGCCACAAAATGGCAAGAAATATCTTGGCTATGTTGCCAAGAGAAAAAACAACAAGAAGAAGAACAAGAAGAAAGACAATCTAGCACCAGCGAAGAAGAATGTTGGTGCAAGTGGGGTTGTCATTAGGGACGAAAACACTTGTAACAACTCTACGGGACCTAACAATCCTCACCATTTTTTATTTGTTTATTATTATGGTGTTGTGCAACCTAAAATATGTTAGTCCTTACGATAGTTAAATTGGCTATACTATTTGGGTTCCCAAGACCCTTGTTGCTAACATGAGAGGACCCTCCAAGGGTCCTAACTCAAGTCAATGATATCTTGTAGGACTATGCTTCCAGTGGAACAAAATGGATACTTCATAGTTGTTGTACAAGTCATATGACCGGAAGCAAGGAGCTTATGATGGAGTTGAGACCAAATATAAATCATGCAACTGTCACTTATGCAGATAATTCGAAATCTGGGGTAATGGGCTTCAGCAAGGTGGTTGTTGCTCCTAACATCACTCTTGTGAATGTCATGCTTGTAGAATCCCTTGGTTACAATTTACTTTTAGTTCGTGCTTTAGGTAAGATGGGTTTATCTGTCTTCTTTGAACCTGATATCGTGGTCCTATTGTGGAGCAAGTCTCTCGATGTCTCTTTCGTGGGATATGTCAAAAATGAGTTGTATGTGTTATACTTTTTGGGGTCAACCAACACTCAAGCGATGTGCCTTTCAGGAAAGTCCGACGTGGGGTGGTTGTGGCATCGCCGCTTATCCCATGTCAACATGAGAACTTTACAAAGCCTTCACAAGGTGGACACATCCTCGGACTAAAAGAAAATGTTTCCTTTTCCAAAGATCATGTTTGTAGGGCTTGTGTTGAAGGAAAGCTGCATGATTCTCCCCACCCAAAAAAGAATATTGTTTCATCAAAGAGGATACTGGAACTTCTTCATGTGGATCTCCTTGGTGTCATGTCCAAAGCTAGTCTTGGTGGGAAGAAGTATTGCTTGGTGATTGTTGATTACTATTCAAGATATACTTGGGTTTATTTCTTCAAGTTGAAGAGTGAGACCTACAAGCTATCACTGACTTCTCCAATCAAGTTCAACGTTAACACAATGTTCCCATCTTGGCCATTAGAAATGACAATGGCTCCGAGTTCAAGAACTACACCCTAAATTAGTTTCTTAGTGAAGAGGGAATTCGTCATCAATATTTCGCTGCACATACCCCTCAACAAAATGGTGTAGCTGAAAGGAAGAATCGAACTCTTATGGATATGGCAAAGTCCATGCTGGTGGAGTATAAATCTCCTCCATATATATGGGCCGAAGCCATCTCTACGACATGTCATTCATCAAACTGGTTCCACCTCCACAAAGGATAAATGAAGACTCCATATGAGATCCTCACCGGCAACAAACCAAATATCTCCTACTTCCGTGTCTTTGGTTGTAAGTGTTTCTATTTGGTAAAAGGAGTTCGTTTGTAAAAATTCCAATCTAAATCTCTTGAGGGTACTTTTGTTGGTTATGGTGCCAAATCCCAGACTTATAGAGTCTTTGACAAGGTCTCACGGATTGTCATTGAATCTAGTAATGTGGTTTTGAAGAAAATCATGGCTCCCAAGTGGCGCAATTTCATGTTTCTAATGTGTATATTGAAATGCCTCAAGAAGCCACAGGAAGAATGGGTTTGGGATTTTTCCGCCCTGTCGTGGGATGAATAACGGAAGCACCAAAGGAGTTCCGATGGTGTTTAAAGAAGGGGCAAACTAGCAAACGGTGGCGTTCGCACGGGATTCGGTATCAAGCGTGTAAACACATGATGTACCCAGGTTCGGGGCCCTCTCGATGAGGTAAAACCCCTACTCCTGCTTTTGTCTCTCTGCTATCGATGCACAAATTACAATGTCGCTCCTGTTCATATGGAAAAGTGGGTGAGAAGTGTGTATTCGATCTCCACTCTAGGGGTGCTGGGTCAGTCCTTATATACTGGTGGACTAGTTGGCTTACAGGTGGGGCCGGCTGGTACATGACCAGCCGGGGAGATTCTTGGACAACCACCTTGTGTCCTTGCGCCCCCCCCCCCCCGAATTCTGGTGTTGTACTGTGGCAGGGTCGAGTCCATCCATGCGTACCCGGTGGCCACTCCCGGGAGCTCGAGCGTCCATGCCGTTGTGCCCGAGCCGTACGCCGAGTACTCCAAACCCATGCGGTAAGTACCATAGGCCGTATGCCGATACCGGCTAGTCTTGTATATAAGTACAGGGAGCCGTACGTAGGTACCGGCGAGCCCATGCCAGAGTACCCCGAGCCGCCGGAGAGTAGGTGCACTAATCGATGTAGGGTGGCATTGTGGCCCACGTAGGCCTACGGGGTTGGCATGTAGCTTCACACCCTCCCATGTTGTTGACTTAGCGACCAGCCGGCTGGGCCCTTTGCCCGGCTGGTCAATCCCCTACCGGATGGTAACGTCAACCAGTAGGCTGGTCGAAGGCTAGACACGTAGACCCACACAGTGTATCTTGTGAGAAACCGGAACATAGAAAACCGGTTGCGTTCTTCCGGCTTCTTGAGGCACCCTAGGATCATCCCCCCGACACTAGCCCCCGAACAGGTGGGAGTTTGGGAGCCGGTATGCCGGGCGCGAAGCTCCCGTCAGTTTCTTCCATCTTCACCGGATTCTCCGGCCGGCTGGCCGCACGACGTCTCGGGCTTTCCGCACGGCCGGTTTGAGACAACGCAATGATCCGCCTGGGTGACGTTGGCGATGACGTATCCTATCATGTGGGCCTGCGACCACAGTCAAGTCTATGTCTTTGCTTTGTTTCTTGCGCTCGGGATCTTTTATGGTTTGTAGCGCCATTACTGGATCATTTGTGGCACACTACCCATGACCCCTCGGTTCGTGCGCCACGTGGGAGGATCGTGGGCGGCCGTTTCTCCACACGTCGCACATTTGTTGCTCCTCCCTCGCTATAAGTAGGGCCGAGGGGAGCCCTTCTTGTCTTCTTCGCTCCCCTCGCACTTTCCTTCTCTGGTACGCATCCACTCCACCTCCCGCAAACCAGCCATGCATACGACCGCCGAGTGCAGCTGGACCACCCAGCTGGCAAAGGGCGAGGGACTGCCGCCTAGAGAAGCTCCACCACCGCCCCCACCACCAGCCGACGCACCGGCTAACGCCAACTTCAAAAACAACAACAACCGCATGGAGCAACCACGACCACCTCCGGCTGACGCCGCCGGGGGATTGAGCGACAACTTCCCACATAATCACGTGACTTACGTCATCAACCTCATCGAGCACACCAACAAGTACAGCGAACACCGCTGGTACGCCGAGGTAAACGCAACCGTGCCAGTACCGCGCCATACCATGGACTGGTCAATGACTTGCATCACATGGGGCCCGGCTGACCAGCCAGACGTCCTTCCCTCACCCGGGATATACTCGCCCCTAGTCGACACCATCATCATCACCGAGAAGACAGTCTGCACCTTCCCACGGGTGCTCATTGATGGCGGGAGCAGCATAAACATCATGTACAAGGATACCACCAACAAGCTCAACATCACTGAGCAACAACTAGAGCCAAGCCGGACGACCTTCCACGACATTGTCCCCGGCTTAAGCTACGTTCCCCTCGAAACGGTCCGGCTCGACGTCGTGTTCAGAGACATCACCAACTATCACCGGGAAACCATCACTTTCAAAGTGGTGGACCACCGCAGGGCGTACCACGCCATCCTAGGGCGTCCGGCTCTCGCCAAGTTTATGACGGTGCCCCATTACCCCTACCTCAAGATGAAAATGCCAGGACCATTCGGCATCATCACTGCTACGGGCGACTACATACTATCCATCAATTGCGCTTCAGTCGGCTCCCGGATGGTGCAAGCCCTGATGGTGTCGCAGGAGTTGAAGGAGATCAAGCGGAAGACAGCGGCTGAGCAGCCGGAAATCCCGGAGGGAAAGAGGCCCATGGGCGAGGCCCAGTTCCAAGCCTCCCGCGACACCAAGAATATCCCGCTTGATGCCAACCGGCTGGACGGTAAGTTCCTCACGATCGGGGGAGCGCTTAACTAGAAATAGGAAGATGAGCTCACCGACTTCCTCCGTGAGAATCGGGACAGCTTCGCATGGGATCCAAAGGACATGCAGGGTGTACCGAGGGAGCTGGTTGAGCACTCTCTCCATGTAAAGACGGAGGAAAGCCGGTTAGGCACCTGCTCCAAAGATTCAGAGAGGAAAGAAGAAGAATCATTGGGAAAAAATTGTCTAGCTGCTGGGAGCTGCTTCATCATGGAAGTCTACCACCCGGACTGGCTGGTTAACCCAGTTCCGGTCCTGTAGAAGAACGGCACATGGCGCATGTGCATTGACTACACCAACCTCAACAAGGCATGCCCGAAGGACCCGTTTGCCCTGCCCCGAATCGATCAGGTCATCAACTCCACCGCCGGCTGTGACCTTCTGTCCTTCCTGGACGCCTACTCCGACTACAACCAGATCCCGCTGAACCCGGCCGACCAAATCCGGGCGGCGTTCATCACCCTGTACGGGGCCTACTACTACATCACCATGCCCTTCAGGCTCAAGAATGTCGGTGCCACCTACCAAAGGTGCATTCAGAATTGCTTGCACGAAAAAATACGACGGAACATCCACACCTATGGGGACAACATCGTCGTGAAGACGAAAGAAAAGCGCAGACTCCTTGATGATCTCAAGGAAACTTTCACAAACCTGCGGCGCTACAATATGAAGCTCAACCCGAGCAAGTGCGTGTTCGGTGTACTAGCCGGCCAGCTCCTCGGTTACCTCGTATCAGAACGAAGAATCGAGGGCAACCTGGAGAAGATATCCGCCATCGAGAGGATGGAGTGACCAACCGTCCTACGGGACATACAGAAGTTCGCCGACTGCCTCGTGTCGTTTAGCCGGTTCATCAGCCGGCTCGGCGAAAAAGACCTACCTCTCTACGGGCTGATGAAGAAGCTGGACAAGTTCAACTGGACCCACGAGGCGGACTCCGCGTTTCGCGACCTCAAGAGAACGCTCACGCAAGCACCGGTCCTGGCCCCGCCAGCGCCTCGCGAGCCCATGCTGATCTACATCGTCGCCACCAACCAGGTCATCAGCCGTCCTGGTCGTCGAGCGGCCAGAAGAGGGGAAGGAACAGCCGGTCCAGCGACCGGTGTATTACCTCAGCGAGGTATTCTTGCAGTCCAAGCAGAATTATCCCCACTACCAGAAGCTATCTTACGTCGTATACTTCGCTACCAAGAAACTACACCACTACTTTCAAGAGAACCCCATCACCGTGGTGTGCATGGTGCCGCTTGGGGAGATCATCCGCAACAAGGACTCCACCGGCCGGGTGGCTAAGTGGGCTGTCGACCTAGCCGCGCAAACGATACTATACCAACCCCGCACCGCCATCAAATCCTAGGTACTGGCGGAAACGCAATCCCTTCCGCCGGTTCCCGACTCCATGTACTAGTGGATGCACGTCCACGGCTGCAAGATGTGCGGGGGCTTGGGAGTCGGGATCGTCATCACCTCGCCCAGGGGTGACTGCCTAGAGTATGCCCTGCAGATACACGTCAAGGCCTCCAACAATGTGGCCGAGTACGAGCCACTCGTCCACGGCCTCCATCTGGCCAAGGAGATGAACATCCAGTGCATACTATGCTTCGCCGACTCCGACCTCATCGTCTAGCAAACATCTGGCAGCTGGGATGCAAAGGACGACAACATGGCTGCCTACCGATTCTTTGTGCAACAACTCTGGGCCTGGTTCGAAGGATGCGAGTTCCACCATGTGCCACGAGCACTCAACGAGACGGCCGACATGCTCGCCAAGTTTGCCTCCACAAGTCAGGCAATACCGCCTAGCATATCCCTCAAGCACCTCTACAAATCATTTGTCACTCCCTCGCCAGACTCCGACTCCATCATCCTGCTCGCTAACCCAGCCGGGCAAAAGGACCCAGGAGCTCCCGGATCCCCGTCACCACCAACCAGCACGAAAACTTCAGCTGGCCCCGAAACACCGCCAACAGATGTCCTCATGGTGGCCAGCAAGCCGGACATTGTGGATCACCTATTGGACCCGGGGGCTCGCCAGCCGAAACCGGGTGCTCACAAGCCAGACCCGGAGGCTCCCAGCCGGACACCACGGATCACCTATTGGACCCGGGGCCTCCCTAGCCGGGCACCGCATATCACCTATTGGACCCGGGAGCTCGCCATCAGGACCCAGGGGCTTGCCAGCCGGACCCAGGGCTCCCCAGCCGGGCCGCCTAGCTCTTCAACCGGCCCCGGGGGCAGGCATGACGGAGGAGGCACGCCTGGAACTACTCTAACATGACGCCTTCAACAAGTACCCAACCATCCTCCATCCGTCACGTTTCTTTCACTCGAGCACAGATGCAAAGGAGGCATGAACCCACTATCAAGCATAAATACTCCCTCTCTGAGTTACTAGCATCTACTTGGCCAGAGCAACTACTAACAACGGAGAGCATGCAAGATCATAAATAACATACACATAAACATAACATGATAGATTGATAATCAAGAGACATAGCATTCAATATTCATCAGATCCCAACAAACACAACACGAGGAATTACAATAAGATAGTCTTGATCATGTAGGGCAGCTCACAAGATCTAAACATGAGTCAAAAATAGGAGAGAACAAACATCTAGCTACTTCTATGGACCCGTAGTCCAAATATGAAGTACTCACGCATCATTCCGGAGGCGGGCATGGTGGTGTAGAGCCCTCCGGTGATGATTTCCCCTCCCGGCCGGGTTCCAGGGAGAACTCGAGAACCCTCCCGAACTCGGGTTGATGATGACGGCGTCCACGGGTGTTTTTCTGGAAATGTGGATCTTTTTTAGGGTTTACGCCCCGGGGGCAATAAATAGGCGAAAGGGCGATGTCGGTGGGGCGGCCCAGGGGGCGCGCTGCCCTATGGTGAGGGGCCACTGTGCCCCCCCTCTGGGTCTCTTCGGGACTCTGTGGATCCTCCGAGAATTCTAAGACTTCCGGGCTTCGAATTTTCCAATTCCGAGAATATTTCCAGAACAACTTTTTTGAAACTAAAAACAGCAGAAAAAAGAACTGGCTCTATGGCATCTTGTCAATAGGTTAGTCCCAGGAAATCGATAAAAATGCATAAAGTGTAAAGAAAACATGTCGCATATGGCATGAAAACAGCATGGAACATCATAAATTAAGGATACGTTTATGACGTATCAACATCCCCAAGCTTAGTTCCAACTCGTCCTTGAGTAGGTAAACGATAAAAACAAATAATTTCTGCGGTGACATGCTACCAACATAAACTTGATCATCTAAATTGTAAAAGCATAAGTATAGCTAAAATCATAGTACTTTAAACACAAGCATGATAGATATGATTTTAACAATGAAACATAGCAATCACTTTGCATTATGAAAACTAACACAAGTAAAAGATCATGAATAATAATGCACTTGAAAGTTATACGTTTGTTTCAAGCATAGAGAAAGCATAACAAAGTGATATTTCACTTGTTCTTAAGAGTAGGGCAAAACAAAAATGCCAGGACACGTTCAAAGTTTAAGAGGATCACTAGAACAAATAATTTGAGCGCAAATAATAACACATCATGAATCAATTAATAATGTTTCTAGGATAAATGCACATTAAACTCAGAATGGAAACTATGCTCTCTCAACTATGCATAAAGTTAGAAGATGGAGACTCAACATAAAAGTAAAATAAAGGCCCTTCGCAGAGGGAAGCAGGGATCACTCATGTGCTAAGCTTTTTATTTTATTAAATAGAGGTATTGAAAACAGGTTTTACAGAGCTTATGTCAACGAATAGTAAACAGAAAATACAGTACGTCACAAGCCAACTAGACTTCACAACATCGGCTACCATAGAAGGCCGCATCTGGTTAGAAGGTCATCCATGTTTCTCTTTTGTGTACACAATTATGTTTTGACTGATAAATCAGGGGAAAAAATAGTGAAGAGAATTTGTTGTATTAAGTTTGGGGCTGGGGACCCCGCTGCTAGCTCTTATAGCAATTGGATAAAAGTATGAAGCCACTAGTCCAGGGTGTGAAATTCCAATCAACAAGTGAGACAAAGATTCTCTACTTACGTCCCCGTGACCTAAAACATTAGCACAAAACAGGAGTAATTTTGAAGGTTTTAAAGGTAACACATGAGCAATTTACTTTGGAGTGGAAGTTAAATACCACATGTAGGTAAGTATGATTGACACATTTGGCATACTTTGGTTTTTGGGAGTTGTATGCACGAGTAGAGCTCATACTCAGTACAGGTGGAGGCTAGCAAAAGACTGGGAGCGACAAATCAAGAGATCAATAATGGCCATAATCATGCATAGCGACAAAAACATCATTAATCAAAGCATAGAGGATATTACAAGTTCAAAAACTAAATGATCATAGAGGCTATAGGTTACTGGGTTGTAGTCATAAACATGGTTTAAGCATGCGCCAAGTCAACCAAATAAAACATTCAAAGGAGAACACCACAAATTTATGCTTCAATATGACAAGAACAACTCATGATTCTTTCAAAGGCACATTAAACACTCTCAGCTATTTGAGACAAGTCATGCTACAAAAATAACCACTAGGCTTAGAATTAAAATAACATCAAGCATGACATGAAAAAGTCTAGCCACGGTCTATACAAGCTTCTATTTGCACCGTTATAAGCACGAAAACTATACTACTGCTTTCCAACACCAAGCATGTTATACTAAACAAAAACTCTCCAAGAGATACAGAAACTAATAAAGAGAGTACTAACATAACTATACTAAAACTAATAGCTCTGAATAAGAGATGCAAGAAAAACAGGAGCTAAAAGGGAATTTTGCAGCAACTAGAAGAAAAACTAAGAATACGAGCTTAACGAGTATTCGTATGAAAAAGCGGAGCGTGTCTCTCTCCCAAACAAGAATGCTATGTTCCAATGATATTATTGCAGCAAGGAAAAAAATAAAACAAAAGAAAACAAACATACGCTCCAAGTAAATTTCATATGATGTGACTGAATAAAAATATAGTTTCACTAGAAGTGACCTGATAATTGTTGATGAAGATGGGGATGCCTTGGGCATCCCAAAGCTTAGATGATTGAGTCTTCTTAGGATTTTCTGGGATGAACCATGTGGGAATCCCTAAGCTTTGACTTTGCACTCTTCTTGATCACATTAGATCACCCTCTTCTCTTGACCCTTAAGAATTTCCTTCACACCACACTCAATATAATTCGCATTAGAGGGTTAGTGCACAATAAAAAATTCATGGGTTATGCAAGGGAAAAAGTTCTATTGATACTTTTAAACATTAGCTACAGCCACTGATGTTTCGTGAAGCAAAGAAATACACTCGACATAGTAAAAGAGCAAATGCAAGAAAAATGGCAGAATCTGCCAAAACCAGAACAGTCTATAATGATGAATGTTTGTGTGGAACTTAAGTTGCTCAGATAAAAAATGTAAGAATGAAAACGTTTCAAAATTATCTGAGGAATAAGCACCAAAAGTTTCAGTTCATTTTGATCTTTCTGTGAATTATACGATTTTTTACGGTGGACAGCAGAAATCTGTTTTCTGCGCAGAAATCCAAAACCAACTCCAACTTTTGTTAGATACTTTACTTGGCACAACTAATACATGAAAATAAAGATACAAATGAGTTTCTACATAAGTATACAACACCTTGAATCAAAGAAAACAGAGAAAAACAAAGCAAAAATAAAACCATGGGTTATCTCCCAAGAACTGTTTTTCTTTAACGCCTTTTAGCTAGGCCCAGAAAAATGGTATCAAGTGTTTTCAAGTGAAGAAGCACCCAAATTTTAATTTTTTTAAATAATATTTGATTCCACTTGGATGCTTCTTCACTTGAAAACACTTGATTCCACATTTCTGGGCCTAGCAAAAAGGCGTTAAAGAAAAGCACTTCTTGGGAGATAACCCATGGTTTTATTTTTGCTTTGTTTTTCTCTGTTTTCTTTGAGTAGAGGGGTTGTATACTTCTGTAGAAACTCCTTTGTATCTTTAAATTCATGTTTTAGTTGTGCCAAGTAAATTTTTTGACGAAAGTTTGAGTTGGTTTTGGATTTTTGCGCAGGAAACATATTTCTGTTGTGCACCGTAAAAAATCGTATAAAATCCAGAAAGATCAGAATGATCTGAAATGTTTTGTGCTTATTCCTCAGATAATTCCGCAACATTTTTGTTATTAAAGTATTTAGACATGAGCAACATAAGTGCCGCGAAAAAATTTGTCTTTACAGACTGTTCTGGTTTTGGCAGATTCTGCCATTTTTCTTGCATTTGCTCTTTTACGATGTCAAGTGGATTTCTTTGCTTCACGAAACATCAGTGGATGTAGCTAATGTTTAAAAGTATCAGTAGCAATTGTGCCCATGTAGAACCCATGAATTTTTGTTTGTTGCACTAACCCTCTAATGCGAATTACTCTTTGAGTGTGGTGTGAAGGTAGTTTTCAAGGGTCAAGAGAAGTGGGTGATATAATGTGATAAAGAAGAGTGCAAAGGCAAAGCTTGGAGATGCCCCATGGTTCATCCCATAAAATTCTAAGAATAATCAAGGATCTAATCTTGGGGATGCCCAAGGCATCCCCTTCTTCATCAACAATTTATCAGGTCACTTCTAGTGAAACTATATGTTTATTCGGTCACATCATATGAAGTTTACTTGGAGCGTCTATTTGTTTTTATTTTGTTTTCCTTTGTTTTATTTTGTTTTACTTGGTGAAATAATATAGTTGGACCCTAGCATTCTTTGTGTGGGAGAGAGACATGCTCCGCTTTTCCATTTGAATACTTGTTATGCTCGTATTCTTAGTTTTCTTCTAGTTGCTGCAAAATTTCCTGTTTGGATCCTGTTTTTCTAGCATCTCTTATTTAGATATGTTAGTTTTAGTATAATTGTGTTAGTAATCTCTTATTTCATTGTTGTATCTCTTGGAGAGTTTTTGGTTATTATGAAATGATTGGTGTTGGAAAGTAGTAGTACAATTTTCGTGCTTATAACGGTGCAAATAGAAGCTTGTATAGACTGTGGCTAGAATTTTTCATGGCATGCTAGATGTTATTTTAATTCTAAAGCCTAATGGTTATTTTTGTCACATGATTTGTCTCAAATAGCCGAGAGTGTTTTAATGTGCCTTAGAAAGAATCAAGAGTTGTTCTTGTCATTTTGAAGCATAAATTTGTGGTGTTCTCTTTTGAATGTTTTATTTGGTTGACTTGGACCATGCTCACACCATGTTTATGACTACGAAACAGTCACTTATAGCCTCTATGATCATTTAGTTTCTGAACTTTTAGTACCAATTATGCTTTGATTAATGATGTTTTTGTCTCTATGCATGATTATGGCCATTATTGGTCTCTTGATTTGTCTCTCCTAGTCTTTTGCTAGCCTCCACATGTACTGAGTATGAGCTCTAATCGTGCATCCAACTCCCAAAAAACAAAGTTTGCCAAATGTGTCCACCATACCTACCTACATGTGGTATTTAACTGCCACTCCAAAGTAAATTGCTCACGTGTTACCTTTAAAACCTTCAAAATTACTCCTGTTTTAGCTCATGAGGACGTAAATAGAGAATCACTTGTTGATTGGACTTTCACACCCTAGACTAGTGGCTTCATACGCTTATCCAATTGATAGAAGAGCTGGCAGCGGGGTAACCAGCCCCAAAGTAATACAACAAATTCTCTTCACTATTTTTACCCCTGATTTACCAGTAAAAGCATAAGTGTGTAAACAAAAGAGAAAGAGGGATGACCTTCTACCCAGATGCGTCCTTCTATGGGAGCCACTCTTGTGAAGTCTAGTTGGCTTGTGATGTACTGTATTTTCTGTTTACCATTCGTTGACATAAGCGTACACCTCTCTCAAAATTAGACACTCCTCCATGGTATGTGATTGTTGGAAGGCACCCGAGGATTCGGTTAGCCATGGTTTGTGTAAGAAAGGTTGGGAGAAGTGTCAACCATTTTATACCTCTGTTTAACAAAATAAAAGATCTAGCACATGAGTGATCCCTGCTTCCCTATGTGAAGGGCATTTCTTTTACTTTTATGTTGAGTCTCCATCTTCTAACTTTATGCACAGTTGAGAGAGCATGGTTGCCATTCTGAGTTTAATGTGCATTTGTCCCAGAAACATTATTAATTGATTCATGATGTGTTATTTTTTGTTCTCAAATTATTTTTTCTAGTCTTCCTAATGAACTTTGAAGGTGTCCTAGCATTTATGTTTTGCCCCACTTTTAAGGACAAGCGAAATATCACTTTGACATGTTATCTCTATGCTTGAAACAAACATATATCTTTCGAGTGCATTATTATTCATGATCTTTTATTTGTGTTATTTCTCAAGATTCAAGTTGATTGCTATGCTTTATTGTTAGAATTTTATTTATCATGCTTGTGTAAAAGTTCTATGATCTCAGCTATGCTTATGTTTTTACTATTTAGATGATAAAGTTTATGTTGGTAGCATGTCACTTCAGAAATTATGTGTCTTTATCGTTTACCTACTCGAGGACGAGTAGGAACTAAGCTTGGGGATGTTTATACGTCATAATCGTATCTATAATTTCTGATGTTCCATGTTGTTTTCATGCCATATGCTACATGTTTTCCATACACTTTATGTCATTTTTTATCGATTTTCCAGACTAACCTATTGACAATATGCCACAAAGCCAGTTCTCTGTTTTCTGCTATTTTTAGTTTCAGAAAAGTTGTTCTGGAAATATTCTCGGAATTGGAAAATTTGAAGCCCGAAAGTCTTATAATTCCCGAAGGTTCCACGGAGTCCCAAAGAGGCCCGGAGGGGGGCCACACCATAGGGTGGTGCACCCCTGGCAGCGCCTGGGGGTGGTGTGGGCTCCTCGGGCGTCCACCGCCATCGCCTTTTCGCCTATTTATCCTCCCCGATACACCAACCCTAAAAATATATCACTTCGTCCCAAGAAACACCCGAGGACACCGTCACTGTCAACCCGAGATTGGGAGGGTTCTGGAGCTCTCCCCGGCACCCTGCCGGGAGGGGAATTCATCACCGGAGGGGTCCACACCACCATGCCCGCCTCTGGAGTGATGCGTGAGTAGTTCATCCTTGGACTACAAGTCCATGGCAGTAGCTAGATGGTTGTACTCTCCACCTTATGCCTCATTTGTAGATCTCTTGAGCTGCCTCACATGATCGAGATCATCTATTTGTAATGCTACATGTTGTGTTTGCCGGGATCCGATGATTATTGAATTCTATGTCTGTTGATTATCAATCTATCATGTTATGTTCATGTGTAACTTATTTATGATCTTGCATCCTCTGCGTTGTTAGTAAATGGTCTGGCCAAGTAGATGCTAGTGACTCCAAGAGGGAGTATTTATGCTCGATAGTGGGTTCATGCCTCCTTTGCATCTGTGCTCGAGTGACAGAAGCGTGAAGGATGGAGGATGTGGTGTTGCCATTAGGGAGAAAACAACGATGTTTACTTCGTTTACATTGTTTACACTACACACTTTGCTTACTGCGATTATCCGTTGCTTGCAACTTAATACCCAACGTTTGTTCGGATGATATTCGAAGGTTGGATTATTAGACATAGATGAAGTTGGATGACAATCTATGTATTTTGTTGTAATGCCCGCATGAATCTCAATTAGATTTTGACTCCAATTTCCTTCTCATGGTAGTTTTCAATAATATTCAACATATTTTAGTCCCAAATACAAGATTTGACATAAAATAAAACGTTTAATTAATGTCTCGGCATTTAGCAAGATCCATGTAGGATGCATAAATGTTTTATTCACTAGAAAGTAAATGTTTTATACATGTTTCTTCCTACAATCGTATATACTGCTAATAATATTTTATTGTAAAATTTGCTAATAATATTTTTCACAGAATATTCTTTTGAGAATATTCAACAAATACATCACAGAATAATTTTCTTCTAGAAATATTCAACAATGTTCAGAAAAATCCATACAATATTTTTCGTAAGTTTTTACTGAATATTCAACAGTTTTTTTCATTAAAATTGTATACATGTTTCGTCCAACAATCCTACAAAAATTCATAGGAGATTCAAGCATTTATTTGTCACTTTCATAATTCAAAAACTTTCAAATTGAATCAATGGAAGTTTCACATAGATTCATACACTCCACAAAATCTGTTCAATAATATAACTACAAATCAAATGTATAATCTAAAATTCATATGCAATTTAGCAGATCCATAATAGATTTAAAGACACGAACAAAGAACACATATCTGAACCTTCAAAAACCACACAAGATTCAATAATAGAAGAAACATGAAAGAAAGAGCAAGAGAAAGAAGAAGAAAAAATAGTTGTCGTCCAAGATCTGGGCTAGGCCGTCGTCGCCCTTGAGGGCGAGAGAAGGAGGAAGGAGCGTGTGCTCGCCACCGATCGTCATCATCACCTTGGTTGTCGGCCTCCGCTCCATATTTGTGCCAGTAGTCAAGATCGAGGTGGCCTCCTGCCGGCGGTGAAGCTCGTATCCATGGCCAGATGGCCTCCATGCCTAGATCCGGCAGGGGATCGAGCCCGCACTCCGTCGCCACTACACCTCCTGCCGGAAGTGGGAGCCCGGATACGTGGCCTCCCTGCTTGGAAGGCGAGGTCAATGGGGGTGGCGCCTCCCTCCAGCCACACCCAATGGGGCCAGAGTGTAGGTCGGTCGGTCGGATGGTCTACGTACTGGTTTACGTTGTATAATTTTTAATATTTGCCCAACGCAACCGCCAAAATTTGCTATGAAGATAATGAGGCATGCTCATTCATGCAATGATTTAGCACTTACGATTACCCGCAGCGGTAAGAATGGTGTAGTCGTAGTAGATTTTGAACAATCTCAGATTCTCACAGCTAGGCCTAACTACAAGAATGTCGCTAAGCTCATTCGTCAAGGTTCACACGTGTAATCCCTCTTATAGTAACGACGCATCCACTTGCATCAACTCGCCAGCGCTCCACCGTCTAAAAATCGGCGGTAACAAGAGAGAGCAGCCTTTCGGCATAGTTTTGGTGGTAGATCTAATCAACTTTATTAGACCTATATGAGACCGGTGTTCTCAACATGTGGGAGGGAATTGAAGATTAGAGCTATCTCTAATTGGGAGAGAACACCTAAAAAACCCAATTAGAAGAGGCTCTATTTCTACTAGAGAGAGAGAGAGAATAGGAACAAAGGTCAATTGATGTGTTGTCTCCCATGAGGGGGTGGGATTATATATAGTGGGAGGTGAGGGACATCTTCCTAAGAGGCAAAATCGGTTTGGGGGTAGCCATAGGTAGGCAGCACCCCAAACCCTAGCCCAACTCGGATTGGACCCCAAATTGGGAGTCCTTTCCCTTCCCACTTCTATTCTTTCATTTTGTGTTCTTTAATTTTTGGCATTTTTCAATAAAAAAATCAAACAAGGAATATTTACAGGGGGGTCCTGGGCCTCATGTGTCGCCCTTGGGCCCATATGGCAACAACCCAATACTTAGGTGCTGCCCTAGGGCATTTCTTCCCCCTCAATCACCCCCTTCTCGGTTTTTTTTGAAACTCTTATAGAACCATGTGACCCCTATAGATAAAGTCATCGATCCTATTCACTAATGTCAGAAACATATTTATAACATCTCAGGACATATCATGTCCTCCACATCTCTCTGAAATAATTCTACACTGTCCCGACATTATTTCTCTCTCATTGTAAATTCACGGGAACACCTTCGAATGACTCCAACCATTCTCAAAACCACTTAGACTACCATTAACACTCTCAATCAAAAGGTTGACACATATTAAGCGTGTGACCCATAAAGATTCGATAATACGCCGGGTTACCAAACAATAACCAACAAAGGAGCCATGGACACCCACGATAGCTCTTGTGTGTTCATGAAGGACGAGGGAACCTTCAAGTTAATCATTACACTTATTCTCTTAATTAAAAGATATCAATGATATCACGAGGTGAGACAGTGTGCTCTATTATGATCAAACTCTTTTGATCATAACACATATAAAACTCATACCGATAATGTTCTCTTTTCTCATACACTAGGACGATACCCTGTTGCAACTCTTTAAGAAATCTAATAAAAACATTAAAACTAGAAGTTTTCTATAGAATATGCAAGATTTTTGCTGATCATAGAATTTGAGATGATATATTAAAATGACATATAATGTATATATCTATATTTTACATTTTAAAGGTCATTATGTTTTAAGGGTATACCTATACAAATAAGTTGAAATCAACGGGTTGAATAAATAGATGATGTGAATATCTTGCAGGAAGATTGTAACATAATGTTTTTAGAAAAAAATTAGTGGTTGACTACATATAGAATATCACATAATTTCTAATATCATTTCTATGCTTTTCATCATTGAAAATAATTGGAACAAATTCACTTGGTTGATGAAGCTGATTCCGATGTTCCACTTACATATGATTTAACTCTATAATTACGTGGGATGGTGTGATCTTATCTATGGAATAGAGAAAAACAATGGCGTGGATGATTTGATCGTTAAAATAAAAGATGATGTGTATGCTTGCATATAGAGATATACAATAAGTAATTACTATTAGTGAGATGATGTGGACAATTAATTGGCTGGAAAAGAAAGTGTTGTGGACAACTTGCATGTTAAGATAGACTTACATTAATTTCATTTAGTGGTGTTTTGCTTTATAAGAAGTATAGATATCCTCGATGTCCATGTGATAAATCATATTATGGCTGCCCAGATGGTTGGTTGACATTGGTGATACTGCGAGGGCCCAGGGGATGTATCTCTTAATTGTCTGGAGGAGTTAACTACCGTTCTTGAAAGATCTGAGTTCCATTACACAATCTAGGTCAATACCCATATATCAACGTTATAATCTCCTGTTACTGTAGCCATTTGAAGACATCCAAACATGACCGTCGATTGTGCGGTCACTAGATATTCTCATAGTATAGGAATCCTATGCAATGAAAACTTCATATTCACTTTGCTAAATCGTTATAATTGTTTGTCTCTTAGCAAAATCATATACTTGGGTCGGTTCAGTACTATTTTTATGCTAACAATAAACCCGTTTGGTAGCTAGACTTATCGAAGTCCATGATGAGTAAAACATGATCATCCCACAATACATGAGCTAATATTAGAGAAAATATTAGGAACACTTGTTTGTTTATATTTTTGCACCCGCACAAAGGTTTTCCTTCAAAAATTCACTTTTCAAGTACTATAGCGGTTATACACGATGATATGAACTTAATAATGAACTTGGAGATAGAATAATAACAGAATATCATTGTCTCTAGGGCATATCTCAAACAGTCTCCCACTTTCACTGAAGTTAATAATACTCTAGTTAGTATGATGCCAAAACACCAATGGAAGTCTGGTGTTACTCACACTTTGCATGTGGTCCTTTAGACAATTCTCTTTCACCGTTTGATCCAATCAACTCTTGATAAACTTGAATTAGATTTATTAGGGATTGGAATTGTGTGAATCTGGTTCCTTTGTAGTACTAATAATTCAAACAACTCTGAAGTGAATTATCCTATCGTTCGTCTTTTCAAACCTTGCTAAGTCTAACGACTTTTATCCATAATGCCACACACTGTGTTGGTACTATCCGTTGCAGTATTTTAAAGCCACTCATAATACACTAATGTTGATAATTATACAACATACAATACTATCAATTGAAGAATCATAATCTGAATTCCTAATTCCATCACAAATACATATGTGAGTAAACATCTCACAATATTATTTGAAACTTTACTAACCTACTGAGTTATTTTACACTTTGTAATATCACCATAATAATTATGTGAGAAACATCTCACCATAATATTCAAAGTATAATTACAAGCAATTAACTGTTTTATCAGAAAACCTTATTTACGTTTTTCTCCTTTATACCGGTTAGCTAAATAATTTAGCACATTTGAAACATTCTGGTTCTTGTGTGCTCATGCATGACAACGTGATTGGCTATGAAAAAATTTGTGACTTGAACTCAACCCTTTCTATTTTTCTCACCAGTGACTACGAGGGTCATGTTTATTGCATAATATCACACCATGCTTAGTTTTTAAACAAATTTCTTTGTCTCATGGTTTTTGCAATTCAAAATTGCACTTGGCACACTTATCATATTCATGTTTATCATACTCCTTAATCTACCTTATAGATTCTGAATTTAATAACACATTTTAATATTTCTATTAAAACTCCCGTAAATCGTTTTGTGAGGCGTTGTTCTTTCAATTAGGCCTAATCGAAATAAAAGATCATATCGAGCTCCCATTGACTTTTAAGTCCCTTCGCTTTTCATAATGAAAAAAAACTTCTTGTTTCATTAATACGACTGACTTAACAATCATAATAGTATATCTCAGATTACTCTATTAGTCTAAAATTGATTACTCGTGGCAATTACTTCTTCTACTTTCATCCAATAAAAGTACCAAGCAATTGATATGATAATCTCTCAACTTATCATTATGATTTATTCGTCCTTGATAAAACAATTTTAATCAAGACTAGCTTTATGAATATCATGTATTCATATTGTTTTTCTTTATGAAAAATTCATGTTTCCATGATTTAATCTTGGTAATTACTTCTTGTACTTTCATCCAATAACATTCATTCTTGCATGTCCAATGGATGAATTTCGAAAATCTTACAAATCGTATTGTTATCTACTACATTAAAATAAAATGATTTTATGAATGATTGGTTGCTGGTGGAACAACAGACTAAATGTTGTTGTGGAGGTTCCATCGTATGGGAAAGCTAGTATTAATCACAAGTACTTTGTAGCTTGTCCAGCGCTTTATCCTAGTGTCAACCAAAGGTTGTTGTATGGCCCGGAGGGGGAATAAGTACCTTCTTACTTATCACATATTCTTGGATACGCTACCTGGTTGAGTCGTGGATGCGATCAACGTGTGTGGGAGCGCCTCGTAAACTTCCCCCGTGTCGTGGCCTCGGACCCAGAGGTATACATAAGTGATATGCCCTCCTAGTCATAGACCCAGAAGAGCTTCATGGTTACCAGCCCCGGCCGTAACACGCAACGGTAGATAGACTGGAATGATCGGCGTGCAAGCCGGATAACATCTGAACTACTGCTCCTTGTGTCCATGCTAATCATAACCAAGTATGCATATCAAAGAATCCATGAGTCATCTGAAATTGCTGGAACAGGACCAAAGTTATAAAAAGATGCTATGTGTCATAGGAAGTGTTACACATGTTGAGGGTTACTGGGGTTACCAATCCCAGGCCGAGTAAACATCGACATGCGTGGATCATCGGCACACAACCCATCGACTACGACGGTTGATACGTCATAAACGTATCCCTAATTTCTGATGCTCCATGATCATATTTTGACAATTGCTACATGTTTTTTTTCCTTCTTTATGTCATTTTTATCGATTGTCCGGACTAACCTATTAACAAGATGCCACAGAGCCAGTTCCCTGTTTTTTGCTGTTTTTTAAGTTTCAGAAAAGTTGTTCTTGAAATATTCTCGGAAATGGAAAATTCGAAACCCGGAAGTCCTATTTTCCCCGGAAGCATCCAGAAGACCAAAGAGGAGCCGGAGAGGGGGGGGCGCTACCCTTAGGTGTGCCCCCCTGGAGCGCCACCGCCTTCGCCATTTCGCCTATTTAAGCCCCCCGGATGGAAAACCCTAAACACCTGATCAAAAACCCCGAAAAAGTTCTTCAGCCGCCGTCACCGTCAACCCCAGATCAGGGGGTTCTGAAGCTGTTTCTGGCACCCTGCCGGAAAGGAGATCATCACCGGAGGCCTCTTCATCACCATGCCTGCCTCCGGAGTGATGCGTGCGTAGTTCATCCTTGGACTACGGGTTCGTAGATGTAACTAGATGGTTTTCTTCTCCTCATATGCCCCCATGTTTAGATCTCGTGAGCTGCCTATCATGATCGAGATTGATCTTATGTAATTCTCTGTGCTGTGTTTGCTGGGATTCGATGAATGTTGACCTTATGCCAAGTTGATTATAGTCTTTACTTGCATATGTTCTTTGGGAGCTTGCATGCTCTCTGTTGCTAGTGGTTATTCTAGCCAAGTAGTTGCTAGTGACTCCAAGAGGGAGTATTTATGCTCGATAGTGGGTTCATGCCTCCTTGTTGCCTTGCTCGAGTGACAGAAACATGATGGGGGAGGATGTGTTGTTGCCATTAGGGAGAAAACAACAGCGAGAGTTCCCGCGTGCATAATCATTGCTTACATTACACACTTTGTTTAATGCAATTATCTGTTGCTTGCAACCTAATACGTGAGGGGGTTCGGATGATAACCTGGGGGTGGATTATTAGTCATAGATGCAGATGGATGTCGGTCTATGTATCTTGTTGTAATGCCCGCACTGAATAGCATAGTAATCTTCATGTCATATTGTGCACTACGGTGAAACCTTTATTTGTCAATTGCCCAGCTGTAATTTGTTCACCCAGCATGCTATCTTTTATGCAGAGACACCACTAGTGAAACTACGAACCCTGGTCCATTTTCCACACCGTCAAACAAACCACAACATTTTCCTGCTCTCTCTACTTTCTGCAAGCATACACTGTTTTTCCACACTATACGTCTAATCTTTGTTTTCAGCAAGACCAGTGAGATTGACAACCTCACTGTACCATTGGGGCAAAGTATTTTGGTTGTGTTGTGTGCAGGTTCCACGTTGTTGCTGACACCGGTGAAGCGCTAGCACCACCGCCAGTGGCATCAACCTTCCGAAGATTCTCTTTATCTTACTGGATTGATAACCCTGGTTCTTAACTAAGGGGAAAACTCCTACCTCTGTGCTCATCACAACTTCCTCTTGGGGTTCCCAACAACGCAGAGAAAGGATTAACTCTGCCAGCAACAAGGATTTTTCTGGCGCCATTGCCGGGGAGAAGGAAGTCTTCTGGCAAGGGGAGTCTCTCACTCTCAACCTCTTTATTTTGTTTATTGTCTTGTTTTTATTTTTTTCTTGTTTTTCTTCTCTATATTGGAAAAAAATTAGCTTACTTTATAGCTGTTTTTTTTTGCTTTATCATGCTTGCTAACAATGTGTGATGTCTATGAAACTAGATCTTTTAGGCAATGTAGGTTCACGGATGAACAACAAAAACATTATAAGGAACACCGCTTGTCACAAAAAGGAATACACTTATGGGAGAAAATTAATAAATTGCATGACTATGCTGCTCTACTTATAATGTTACTTATTGCTTTGATAAATCTTGCTACTGTAGGAGGTATAAACACCTCCCTTTTCAATGTGAGTACAATGATGATGTTACATATCTCCTTATGTTAAGGGAAATTATAAATTATATGATGTGGAACAAATTAAAGAATTTATTGCTTGGAAGGGTGCATTCAAAATTGCCTATTTGCTTGAAAGTATTGATGATGCACCTTATAAATATGAGATTTATGCTATACTTGAATATTGCTTTGATAATTACAAGGATTTTAATTACTACATAATGGAATATCTTAAAAAATGCTCTGAACCTAAGGAAGAGACTAATGCCTTGCAGGAACCTATGGAAGAAGAAACTGCTGAATCTGGAAGCTCATTGGATGAAAAAGAAGAGGAGAGTGATGATCAAGATGAGGAATAATGGAGCTACCCATGTCTACCTCCCAATGATAGTAACTCTTTAACTCATACATTATTTGATGAAATTGATACTTGCTATACTTGTGACCTTGATACTACTATGAATGAAACTTGTGAGAATGATATTGCTACTATTATGTGTGATAATCCATGCTACTTGGATAAATCTTATGATAATGCTTTTGATGATTGTCCTATGTTACTTGATGTCATAAATTATAATGCTACTTAAAATAATTGTAAGGACCCCAGACCGGCAGTCTGAAACCCTACGTATGCATACATTCACGATCCCAGAAAGATCAGTCGTGAACAACATACAAAGTTGGCACACAGAATACATCATCCATTACACGAATACATAAAGGTATTTCACCAATGATCACATGATCAAGACTAATACATCTGCCACGCAGGGCAGGCAACTTAACAAACACAGCGGAAGACAATTAAAACACAACGTAGTTGAGCCCAAGTCACGCCTTAACCTACAGGCTGCTGACCCGGAGACGATCCTAGTTCGCAAAGCCGTCAACTCCGTACTTCTCTTCATAGATATCCTTTGGAGGCTCCTTCTCCAAATCTGATAAGTAGATACCAGGGGCGAAACCATAATGAGTACATTTGAATGTACTCAGCAAGACATCCATCATGTCACTTACCAACATGCAAATATGCTTATATGGTGGAATAGGTAGGCTATAAATATGGTTCACTATCAATGGTGTTCATGTATGATGACACCACAGTTGCAGTCAGGTTAATCTGTAGCTTCGTTGACGAAGATACTTCAGAAGAAAATAATATAGTTTTATTTCTCTTGTCGATGTCACAAGTACAAGAGGTGTTGTAAAACTTTGTTAAAGAATATTTTCTCCTGGCAAAACTTCTTGGAATCAGTTTCCAGAATTCTTGCTTAGAGTAGAAAGGTTTTGTTTGCAAAACATTTTGTTTTGTATAACATCATCTGGCTTTTCATCATCACTGATACCTCCACGGTAAGTTTCCATTCCTTTCCGAACTTCACAAGTTCAACACTTCCTTTCCAAAATTTCCCTTTCAAAAACTTCCTTTTTGAAAACATTGACACAATGCTAGCTACATGGCCATTCAACTGTCCATATCCGAGGACGCGGCTTCTTCGAAAAAGTTGTACTCTGCAGAGGTGTACACATCCACCAGATCCAGTACCTCCCGTGAAACAACCACTGACTGTAACAACAGTATGTAAACATCAGGTATCTGATCATAACCATCCACTATGTTCAAGCTAGTATACGCCTATCTCTCAGTTGAGTTTTACCACATCCCCGGCACCGAGCTAATCCCCGCCAAGCCAGGATGCCTCAACTGATGCATCCGGAGGGAAAATTAATCCCACACTTTATATGTCTCCACGACATTCGGTTCAGAGGATCCCATCCCCTATAGCACATTGAGATAGCACACACTAATAAGAACAAACTTCAAGTTAAGCCCCTTGCCCATGTTGGGGTAGGGTGGCAGTACGGTAAAGGTTGTCCGGCGAAGACTAGGTTATGTGTCATTTTTGAAAACACCACTTTCTCAAAAATGACCACTTCCACATTCCTCCGGAGAACAAGGATCCGCCTTTTCTCCGGGTTTTTCCGTAAAGCCTTTGTTTTGTAGAATCACAATTTTAGGGTGTCCACTTAGGGACTAGTATATTTGATGGTAATAAATACCATAGGGTGGCTTATGGGCTTGGTATTACCAAGTTTAACTACTGGCATGATAGTAACCTATAATATAGTATAGTAGTAAATTCCACATCAAAATAGTTTTGATAATCAAGTTTTTGTAAAACTTCAGAGGTAAAACATGCATGATAGATAATGATAAGTATTGTATCAGCAAGCAATCAGGATGGCTTGCCTGGTATCTCTTGTGTCCCTGGTTCTGGAGTGACTGGATCTTGAAACAGAGCTTCCCGACACTCCCTTCCTCTTCGTTTTTCTAACGTCGTAAAAGGAATAAAGGACACACATTCAGAACCAATCAAGGCAAGCAACCATACATAACAATACATACAGCAAGGAAATCTAATAATAACCAATCACACAATTATTAATGGAGGCAAACAATCAATCAAAACTACTTGGCAGAAATGCCATCTAAATAGACAACTTAAGGTTGGAGGAACATATCTCACAACCTTAATATCATGGAATCAGTGGGTGTGCCACTCTCATACCAAGATATTAATAAGCCCAAAATACACTTAGTTTCACAAGGTGAGACTACTAAAAGTGTATAAAATATGCACAATAATAATCATGGCAATGGGTCTATCAACCACACCACAAAAAGAGCAAGGTAGCTAAGCTACTAAGTCTAAATTCCCATCAAGAATAAATGAGACACATGATTTGTAAAAGTTACTTTTACAAATCAGTGAGCCTACACAAGTGTAACAAGTCAATATATTCATCACAAAACACACAACTTCTCATAGTGAGAATAATAGAAACAATGACTAAAAGGAGGAATCCTATAGTCATGTTTCTAATAAAAGTTTGCTATGCAAGCAAGCATAATAAGTAAAATACTAAAATGCAAACAAGGAACCATGTTATCATAATGGGAATGAAAACATGTCCTCATGCAAGGATACACAAATATCCACCCAACACAAGTTGGCAGGAAAAACAATTCAACACAAAAACTGCTAAGGAATCTAGTACTACTCAAACATGAAGAATCAATGGATGCATTTCAATCAAGTAATTGAAATGCAACCAGAGGGTCCATGTCATAAAAAAAGTAGTGAAAAACACCTATACTTGCTATAACAAAAATATCCCATTTGATAAAACAAGGTATCAATTTGCAGGGCAACTCCTACATACTAGTGGTAATAAAAATAGCATTACTAGAGGAATCAAACAACAATCCAAAGATGGATTTTTCCTAGCAAGCCACACATGATTATAACCACTTACAAACAGAAGCATAACCATTTTTGTTTAGCACCAAAAATTCCCAAAGCAAAAATACTAGGCACTCATTAGTTATGAAACTACATAAGAGAAATGCATCTAGTTTGGGGAAATAATGTTTCCACCAAAAATGCAATGAAACCAGTGGGTGTTCCACTAGCATATCAAAGCATTAAGAGGTCACAATGCCTCTGGTCCACTTGTAAAAATTAACAAAAAGCTAAACTAGTACCTATTGCAATAACCATACTAGTAGAAAATACTAGGATGCAAAAATAAGCAAGGTAATGCTACTCATGCTATTGTTTTCACACAAGTGAAAACTCTAGGGTTCAAGTACTCATAATAACATAATCAAAATGCTACTGGTCCTATGAAGATAACACAAAAATATGTGGCCATGCAACCACAAATATTAATGCCAAAAATTCCACACATGAGGGAACTTTTCCAAAACATTTTCATAGTAATGATTAAACTACTCATGCTTTTATACCAATTCAAAAACAAGCTAGAAGAGGTGATACTAACACAAAATCAGTACCAATATGTTACTGGATCCAATCAACAAATCCAAGTGTTTGCACACAATTTTATCACTCAAAATTATATGCAAGTATTAAACTAGAGAATAAACATATGATATTAATATAAATCCTATTTATTCTCAACTCAAATCCACACAATCTAACATGCTAAAATAGTTAAGTAACACTTATAAAACAAGTTCACACAACTTATACATGCTAGAAAATAATATTGCAACACAAAAATATCATAACACAAATTAATTACTTAAAATGCCAAAATGGCAGAAATAAGCAAAACAAGGATCTGTCCACCAAATTTTATAGGATGCTCTAAAAATTAAACCCTTCTAGGTTTAGATAGTCCTAAACATACACAAGACCATCCAATTTGTTTTGCATCAAAATTCATCGTTAATTAATTTATAAAAATCACCAAAGTGCTCACTGGTGTTTTACCAAATTGCATGCCATTTCAATACAATGAATTTGGAAGCAAGGTTAACTTCTTCAGTTAGGAAATTTCAAGGGCTTTCCAATGCAATTGGCCTCACTTCATTCTGAGTTGTGAAATAAAAATGGTGCTCATTTTGGTGTTTCTGGTACCTGTTGCCAAATCATTTTTCATTTCAAATCTATTCATCCAAATATAGATCTACAAAGTTGAGGTGGTTTATATTTAGTTGATATAGCACTGTGAATTTTGCCTTGCTCAAAAACATCTTTTAGGTTGCCTTTTAGAGCTAAAATTAAACACACAAGTTCCTGTGGAAAATTAAAATGGAAAAAAGGCAGGGATGGGCCAGATCCAACGTGGGCCGGCCAGATCTGTTCTACCGCGGGGAATTTACTCTAAGGGGCTGACCAGCGGGCCATGCTGCCACGGGGCTGCCACGCAGGCCAGCGCGGGGGCCACCAGCAGGTTTGACCTGCACGCGCGGGGTCAAGGCGGGCGCTGTCGTGCGCGCGTCACCACGACGTCACGCCGGCGGGAGGGCTCTCCGGCGAGCAAAATCCCGTTGATTCCTAGCACCGTTTCGCGATTAACAAGCATGTACACGTTGGTCTCGACGAGGGCTACCGAACGGTGGTGGTGTCGTTTCCGGGGAGACGCCGGAAAGGCGGCGGCGACGGCGTGCGGCGGCGGCCGGACGGTGAAGACGGCGCCGCGTCGTTCTAGCGCGAGAGGGAGGGGGAAAAAGGGCCGGAGGACCGTGTGCTCACCGTGAACGCCACAGAGGGCTCGGAGAAGGAGGAGGATGAGCGAGGCGGTGGCGATGCCTCGCCGGAGTGCCGCCGGGCTCGGAGAAGAGAGTGGACGGCGCGGGCTCTACGGTGGCTCCCCCCCTCGATTCCTCTGGCAGGGAGGTCCAGCGCGACAAGGCGGAGGGTAGGGAACCACGGCGACCGGCGGAAAGCTTGGCAACGGCGATCGCCGGCGACAACTAGCTAGGGTTTCGGTTTTGAATTTTTTACAGAGAGAGAGGAGGAGAGCTTGAGGGGAGGGGAGAGGGGGCATGTGGGGGACATACCACATGGGGGGGCCTCTTTATCCCCAGGGATTCCTTCCAATAGAAGGCAATGGCTAGGGTTGATGTTCTCTACAGCAAGCTAGAGGTAGGAGATGACTCGGATAACATCTAGGTCCCTGGAATTTTTACAAACAAGTCCTTTGGCTCTCTGAAAATGGATGTTTTCACCAAGCAACAAAGTCATAATTTGAAATCCTTTTGCCCAAAATTCTAATTAGTTGAGATGCACAACATATATGAAAATTGGCTCAATTAGATAAACTTCATAATTCAAAGTTGTTCAAATTTGAATTCTGACATAAATGGACATTGAATTTATTAACCTACTTAGGAGCTTCCAAAAATGATAATTTTTGGCACACATTCCTTATTTAATGTGTTACTTATGTGGTATAAAATTCAAGTCATTTAGAGTTACTTCATAGAACAAACTTGTTCAAAATTTCAAAAAGGTGCGTCAAGAAAACAGGATTTTTGGCAACTTAAATTATTCAAAACCTTATGCCCTTTTGGTTTTCATCCTTATTTATGCTATAGAGCATGTGGTATTTATTTCATGGCATTTGGAAAAAGTTTATAGAACAAACTTGTTCAAAATCCCAAATGTTGCTGTGGAGAAAAACCATGTTTTCAGGACTTTAATGGATTCAATTTTTGGTATCCTCTTGTGTGTGTTCCTTATTTGATATAAGGAAGCAATGGTATGAATTTCAAATCATTTAAAGAAAGTTTCCAGAAGTAACTTGTTTTAGTTTTCTGTTTCTAGAAATATTGGAATTTCTATTTAATAAAGCACTTGGCTTTTCTTTAACAATTCTTTGCCAAAATATTTATGTGACTAGAGATAGCAAGTCAATGCTCTCCAATACCTTTGTTTTTAATCTTGTAAGGTTGGAAAAACATTTGATAATATTTTGGTGAAGCATTTAAGAATGCCTCCTTTTTCTGATATTTCTTTATGGAAATTTATTTAGTGTTTCCTCTTTCTTAATTTAGGTCTTGTAATAATATTCAACAAGTATTGGATCATAAGATGTTTTTGGAAAACTCTTTGATCAATTTGCTTTAGAAAATATTGCCAAAGTCATTGGAACAATATGTTGAATATTTTGTTTTCAATTTCTTAGCCATGTAAGTTATATAATTAGTTTGTTTAGTTGCACTCAAACAAACATAAACAAACACAGCCAAGGTTTATTAGTCAAGCAATTAGCAAAACAACAGTGTTATCAGGTATTCCAAAATTGGGATGTGACAGGTCTTCCCCCCTTAAAAAGAATCTCGTCCCCGAGATTCACAAGCGAGGACTAAGGGAGGGCCAACAAACACAATGTTAGTGTTGGAGTGCAGGTGCTTCCCCCCTTTGACTTTTCTTGGGAGGTGGGGTACATCCCTAAATTAGTGAATCACTCAAAAATTAAGTACACCAGTACTTGTTTTAGGTCCAAAAATTTTGTTTCTTAGTTTGAACAAATTTTTTAAGGTTAGTACATAACTACCTGGAAATGTACCGTCAATTATTACATGAGTTCTTAGCTATATCCCACCTATTACATACCACATATGGAGTGGTGTACCACTCTCATAACAAGGTATATAAGAAGCTAAAAATATAGCTTGTGGGTGCAAAAGGTTAGGTTGCTAAGGTAAAATAAACAGACAGAACAAATACCCACGGCACTGGATGTTACTTCCTACAAGCAACTATCACTTAATATGTTCATGATTTTAGTTGGATGTTTTTAGTTTAATAAGGTACTCTTAATCACAATCATAACACAAGTATTAACTCATGCTAAGGTAAAAACATTTAAACAAAATCCAATAAGCAAGCAAACAACACCACAGATGAATAGACAATTTATCCACCAGGTTATTGTTTATTAGAGGTTTTGGAATCCATCAATCATGAACAATTAGCAAACAACCAGTAGCTAAAAGCTAATGGATTCAATCATAAAGATGCTCTAAAACACCATCTTTATACAAGATAAAAACTCCTATTACACAGGCATAAAAACAGGACTGCACAAATAACACACTAGTTATGAAAAATCTACACCAGCATGCTATAAGAGATAATCATATCCTATAACCATAGAACATGAAACTAAATAATTCATGGCATGATAACAGAAGTAATAACTTCCTAAACATGCTATATCAACACATATACTCATAAAATAAAAGAGTGTAATACTAGAGCAAAAATCACCATTTTTCTAGTGGTGAAACTAGTTTCACTCTAGAGAAGCAAATAATGCTATCATGATGTTTAAACTTAAACAAGCAAGTCATGAACATAAATGTACCTAATAAAAGTACCCAAAACTTACTCATGTTAGTAAGCATAAACATCAAAACAATCCCATGAAGCAACTATTAAACATGCATAAATTAATTCTAGCAATTTATGTTTTTCTTAAACAATTACTAGCAAACAAGCAAGGTGTAAATCACACAACCAGTAGCTATGTAATTAATGAAAAGTTATCTAAACCTTTTCACAAATCCATACACTCAATTTAAAATTATTCACAAACAATCTACCAATCAAGAGGAATTTATTTTATCTGCGAACAATTTAATTTCAGCACACGATAGTGAAACATTTCTTAACATGATACCCCTAAGGAATATTATGCTAATAAAAGGATCACACCTAAACATATTAGTATTTACTAACAAGAAATAAACTTCTCATTTGCATAAGTGAAAATAAACAATTATATTTTCCCTGGTGGAAAATAGAAATCAATCACATAGTGAAACATGCTATTTTCACCCATGTGTATAGTTGGGGATTTTCATCCTCAAGAAAAAATACAATGGGACCAGTGGGCTATGGCCTACTAATACCAAGGAAAAATAGGTACTAAGCCTCTGGTTACTCATGAAAAACTTTGCATACAAGATAAAAATATAAGGCTGTTTAATCTAGTGAAGCAATACTAGTGCATATTGATAGCAATTCTTACACATGCTTTACTATTAAGAGACATGCAAGCTAACATAGGTACAAGCATCAAAATAACAGTACCTAAATGTTACTTGACTCAAAGAACACATAGCACAAAATCTACTAAAGCATTCACACAAAGATCTAGCTCTCACAATAATTCCAAAGAATAAACACTAGAAAATAACAAATGGTATGCTTTGCTATAAGATCACATGCAAGTTAATGAAGATAATAGCATATAAATCACAGTACCAAAATGGTACTGGACTCACTACAATCATAGCAAAAACTTAGGTAACAAGCACACAAAGATTTGCTCACACAACTACTGAAATAAGTACTAGAAAATAAACAACAAATGTTACACATGCTTTGCTCTAAATAAGGTGTAAGCTAATAGAGATAATAACAGAGAGATAACAGTACCAAAGTGGTACTTGATCTAATATAACCACAACAAAATCTAGGTACAACAAAGCTACAAGGATTTTGCCCACACAACAATCCAAGTAATAAAACTAGAGGGTAACAAATGCTATTTCATTTTTATTCGAGTTTCCAGTCATGCACACACTTTCTAGGGTAGATTTATTGTAATAAAACAACATAATAACAAGTCCTAACAACTCCATATAAGTTAGGAAGCACGATTGAATAAAACACAAATTTATTTCAATCAAGAGCACACAAAGGAACAAAAACAAGAAAACTGTTGTTTTCTAGGTCTATCATAATCATTCCATCGTTCACTTAATTTCTAAACCATGAATTTCATAGTACTTACAATGCCTACCAAGATTTGGTTTCCAAAGTAGATACACATGATATCCTATTGACTAGTAAACGAATAGGTCATCATCTTATTCTCTCGTGACTTCTCCTTTTTACCAACTAGATTAAAAGGTGTCTTAAATCACTTAATTCTTGGTTTAGAAAGAGTTGTCAGTAGTTTGCATGATTTGGTTAGGTGTCAACCTAAGATTAGACCAAGCATGTTAGTCTTGTTAGCTTTCTATTTAATCATGTTTGTCTGACAAGATACGACTAGCGTCATACGTCGAACATTGAATTGTGCTCTTCGGATTGGCTTTTGAGGGGGTTGCGCATCATGGCATGTGAAGACTTCTTTTGCACCTTTCTCCAAAGGTGGGAGGTATATAACTTTTAAAAGGGGATTTCTCTTATTTGGTCTTTTAAAAGGGAACATAAAGAAAATGTGCAACATTTAGTCAACAGGGCAAAACGAGTCTTTTGCAAACAGACAAAACATAGAGGTCTTGGTCAGTATTGGTTGGTTTTCTTCACGCCTTTTTTTCTTTGAGGATTGTCGTTGTTGGAGCTTTATTTGTTAGAGTGCATCTCTGGTAGCAACGCTATCAGCTCGTGTGGCTCGATGGTCCTCTATTTAGGCCCAATGGTGCTTTCATTAATTGTGGGGGAGATGGTGGTGTCGTGGTGGTGTCACGGCAGATGCCATAGGATGGCTAAAGTTGTGGGGACGATGGACGCTGGAGGTATTCGGGGAGGGATCACGCGACGAGTAGACGCGTGAGGTAAGAACAACCCACTACAAACAACACGATCTACCCAGGTTCAGGGCCCTCGTGAGGAGGTAAAACCCCTACTCCTGCCTTTCTATGTGTATTATGATGTTTCTCCGAGTAGCCACAGTACAAATGATATCTCTACCGAGTAACCTCTTGCTCCTCTCCGAGTAGAGCTAGGTCAAGAACTTAGGGTTTCTAGGTTGAGAGTGCAGTCTCCAATGAGCATGAGTCTCGTCCCTCGCGCAGGAGGCGGCTGGGCACCTTATATACACGATGCCCAGCCGGATACGTCCAAATACGAACAAGTGTCGACATAGTGTGCACACTGTCCTTCTTCCGAGTTCCCGCTGACAGCTTTTGCTCCCAGCCTTGGCTTCATCCGGAAAGTCGTTGGGCAAAAGTAGGGGACAGGCGGCTAACACTGTACCTAGGCACAGAGTAGACCCCCCATACCCTGCCACAGCATGCTCCCATGCTGTCACTGTCAGGCACGTCGTCCCCAAATGAACAGTAGTTCGCATGCCGCCAAGTACGGACCCAGGATACGCGGGATCCTGTGTCAGAACGGCTCCTTTGACTTTCTGGCCGAGTAGGTTCCCGCCAATTGTTCCCGCCAATTGTACTCGGGTCAACCTTCTACCCGAAAGGATAGAACTTGCCTGATTTCTCCTTCTGGTCATCTTGAGGTGAGACCGAGTAGCAGTCAACCGGGTAGCGAGTACCAGGTAGTCGGCTACTCGACCAAACCTCCCTTCTGTAAGCCGCCTTTACCACCTGTCTTTACCCTACTCGGGGGTAACCCCCCGACAGGTGGTGGTTCACGACGGGTCGCATTATGAAGCAAAAACAAGTATAAGTCTAAGCAACAAATTCTTGTTTTTGAATACTATACAAACATTTTTGCTTGCAAAAATCTAACACGAGGCGATTCAAAAACAAGAGCGGGGCAAGCACAAATTTGCAAAATTTGAGCACCCCACAAACATATAGAAGCCTAGATGAACCAAATTCTACACCACACAACAGCACAAAGTCCTACGGACACACATAAGCAAGCCAAAACACACAAACAAGACTCCGTTGGAGCTACGTCGGGGGAGACGACTCATGGAGTTATCGCTAAATTACTCCAAACTAGACTGATCCAAAATCCTAGAAGTGGCTGAAGAACTATATCTACTGCTGACCATCATCACTGTAGAGCTAGGCAATTATTTTGGTCTCTCGGGACATCGGCAAGTATAAAAGTTTTTGTATATAAACAAGACAATTAGAAGTAAAGTTTTGATAAAATTTTTAATTGAGAGAGGTAAAACTTACGCGACAATCTGTTTTTGAAACCCCAACTATTTTCTGGACAGAAAACTTCAAAGTCGAGAGATGTTTCAAAAACAGAGCGAAGCAGTTGCAAACAAGTAAGAAATAAACTCTTAACCGAGAGAGATACCAATTCTATAAGGCCCCCCCCCCACGTTCAAGGACGCCCTTGATATGCATTAAGAACTTTTTGAAAAGATCAGAAGGAGGGAAAATATACTAAAATTCCCTTAGATAAAAACAATGTAGATAGTAAATAGGTTTTTACTCAAAAATACTTTTCTTTCCTATCTGACGTCCATGCTAACTAAGGTCTCCTAAGGTCAGGATGGCTCTGATACCAACTCTGTAAGGACCCCAGACCGGCAGTCTGAAACCCTACGTATGCATACATTCACGATCCCAGAAAGATCAGTCGTGAACAACATACAAAGTTGGCACACAGAATACATCATCCATTACACGAATACATAAAGGTATTTCACCAATGATCACATGATCAAGACTAATACATCTGCCACGCAGGGCAGGCAACTTAACAAACACAGCGGAAGACAATTAAAACACAACGTAGTTGAGCCCAAGTCACGCCTTAACCTACAGGCTGCTGACCCGGAGACGATCCTAGTTCGCAAAGCCGTCAACTCCGTACTTCTCTTCATAGATATCCTTTGGAGGCTCCTTCTCCAAATCTGATAAGTAGATACCAGGGGCGAAACCATAATGAGTACATTTGAATGTACTCAGCAAGACATCCATCATGTCACTTACCAACATGCAAATATGCTTATATGGTGGAATAGGTAGGCTATAAATATGGTTCACTATCAATGGTGTTCATGTATGATGACACCACAGTTGCAGTCAGGTTAATCTGTAGCTTCGTTGAAGAAGATACTTCAGAAGAAAATAATATAGTTTTATTTCTCTTGTCGATGTCACAAGTACAAGAGGTGTTGTAAAACTTTGTTAAAGAATATTTTCTCCTGGCAAAACTTCTTGGAATCAGTTTCCAGAATTCTTGCTTAGAGTAGAAAAGGTTTTGTTTGCAAAACATTTTGTTTTGTATAACATCATCTGGCTTTTCATCATCACTGATACCTCCACGGTATAAGTTTCCATTCCTTTCCGAACTTCACAAGTTCAACACTTCCTTTCCAAAATTTCCCTTTCAAAAACTTCCTTTTTGAAAACATTGACACAATGCTAGCTACATGGCCATTCAACTGTCCATATCCGAGGACGCGGCTTCTTCGAAAAAGTTGTACTCTGCAGAGGTGTACACATCCACCAGATCCAGTACACCTCCCGCGAAACAACCACGGACTGTAACAACAGTATGTAAACATCAGGTATCTGATCATAACCATCCACTATGTTCAAGCTAGTATACGCCTATCTCTCAGTTGAGTTTTACCACATCCCCGGCACCGAGCTAATCCCCGCCAAGCCAGGATGCCTCAACTGATGCATCCGGAGGGAAAATTAATCCCACACTTTATATGTCTCCACGACATTCGGTTCAGAGGATCCCATCCCTATAGCACATTGAGATAGCACACACTAATAAGAACAAACTTCAAGTTAAGCCCCTTGCCCATGTTGGGGTAGGGTGGCAGTACGGTAAAGGTTGTCCGGCGAAGACTAGGTTATGTGTCATTTTTGAAAACACCACTTTCTCAAAAATGACCACTTCCACATTCCTCCGGAGAACAAGGATCCGCCTTTTCTCCGGGTTTTTCCGTAAAGCCTTTGTTTTGTAGAATCACAATTTTAGGGTGTCCACTTAGGGACTAGTATATTTGATGGTAATAAATACCATAGGGTGGCTTATGGGCTTGGTATTACCAAGTTTAACTACTGGCATGATAGTAACCTATAATATAGTATAGTAGTAAATTCCACATCAAAAATAGTTTTGATAATCAAGTTTTTGTAAAACTTCAGAGGTAAAACATGCATGATAGATAATGATAAGTATTGTATCAGCAAGCAATCAGGATGGCTTGCCTGGTATCTCTTGTGTCCCTGGTTCTGGAGTGACTGGATCTTGAAACAGAGCTTCCCGACACTCCCTTCCTCTTCGTTTTTCTAACGTCGTAAAAGGAATAAAGGACACACATTCAGAACCAATCAAGGCAAGCAACCATACATAACAATACATACAGCAAGGAAATCTAATAATAACCAATCACACAATTATTAATGGAGGCAAACAATCAATCAAAACTACTTGGCAGAAATGCCATCTAAATAGACAACTTAAGGTTGGAGGAACATATCTCACAACCTTAATATCATGGAATCAGTGGGTGTGCCACTCTCATACCAAGATATTAATAAGCCCAAAATACACTTAGTTTCACAAGGGTGAGACTACTAAAAGTGTATAAAATATGCACAATAATAATCATGGCAATGGGTCTATCAACCACACCACAAAAAGAGCAAGGTAGCTAAGCTACTAAGTCTAAATTCCCATCAAGAATAAATGAGACACATGATTTGTAAAAGTTACTTTTACAAATCAGTGAGCCTACACAAGTGTAACAAGTCAATATATTCATCACAAAACACACAACTTCTCATAGTGAGAATAATAGAAACAATGACTAAAAGGAGGAATCCTATAGTCATGTTTCTAATAAAAGTTTGCTATGCAAGCAAGCATAATAAGTAAAATACTAAAATGCAAACAAGGAACCATGTTATCATAATGGGAATGAAAACATGTCCTCATGCAAGGATACACAAATATCCACCCAACACAAGTTGGCAGGAAAAACAATTCAACACAAAAACTGCTAAGGAATCTAGTACTACTCAAACATGAAGAATCAATGGATGCATTTCAATCAAGTAATTGAAATACAACCAGAGGGTCCATGTCATAAAAACAGTAGTGAAAAACACCTATACTTGCTATAACAAAAATATCCCATTTGATAAAACAAGGTATCAATTTGCAGGGCAACTCCTACATACTAGTGGTAATAAAAATAGCATTACTAGAGGAATCAAACAACAATCCAAAGATGGATTTTTCCTAGCAAGCCACACATGATTATAACCACTTACAAACAGAAGCATAACCATTTTTGTTTAGCACCAAAAATTCCCAAAGCAAAAATACTAGGCACTCATTAGTTATGAAACTACATAAGAGAAATGCATCTAGTTTGGGGAAATAATGTTTCCACCAAAAATGCAATGAAACCAGTGGGTGTTCCACTAGCATATCAAAGCATTAAGAGGTCACAATGCCTCTGGTCCACTTGATAAAAATTAACAAAAAGCTAAACTAGTACCTATTGCAATAACCATACTAGTAGAAAATACTAGGATGCAAAAATAAGCAAGGTAATGCTACTCATGCTATTGTTTTCACACAAGTGAAAACTCTAGGGTTCAAGTACTCATAATAACATAATCAAAATGCTACTGGTCCTATGAAGATAACACAAAAATATGTGGCCATGCAACCACAAATATTAATGCCAAAAATTCCACACATGAGGGAACTTTTCCAAAACATTTTCATAGTAATGATTAAACTACTCATGCTTTTATACCAATTCAAAAACAAGCTAGAAGAGGTGATACTAACACAAAATCAGTACCAATATGGTACTGGATCCAATCAACAAATCCAAGTGTTTGCACACAGTTTTATCACTCAAAATTATATGCAAGTATTAAACTAGAGAATAAACATATGATATTAATATAAATCCTATTTATTCTCAACTCAAATCCACACAATCTAACATGCTAAAATAGTTAAGTAACACTTATAAAACAAGGTCACACAACTTATACATGCTATAAAATAATATTGCAACACAAAAATATCATAACACAAATTAATTACTTAAAATGCCAAAATGGCAGAAATAAGCAAAACAAGGATCTGTCCACCAAATTTTATAGGATGCTCTAAAAATTAAACCCTTCTAGGTTTAGATAGTCCTAAACATACACAAGACCATCCAATTTGTTTTGCATCAAAATTCATCGTTAATTAATTTATAAAAATCACCAAAGTGCTCACTGGTGTTTTACCAAATTGCATGCCATTTCAAAAATACAATGAATTTGGAAGCAAGGTTAACTTCTTCAGTTAGGAAATTTCAAGGGATTTCCAATGCAATTGGCCTCACTTCATTCTGAGTTGTGAAATAAAAATGGTGCTCATTTTGGTGTTTCTGGTACCTGTTGCCAAATCATTTTTAATTTCAAATCTATTCATCCAAATATAGATCTACAAAGTTGAGGTGGTTTAGATTTAGTTGATATAGCACTGTGAATTTTGTCTTGCTCAAAAACATCTTTTAGGTTGCCTTTTAGAGCTAAAAGTAAACACACAAGTTCCTGTGGAAAATTAAAATGGAAAAAAAGGCAGGGATGGGCCAGATCCAACGTGGGCCGGCCAGATCTGTTCTACCGCGGGGGGATTTACTCTAAGGGGCTGACCAGCGGGCCATGATGCCACGGGGCTGCCACGCAGGCCAGCGCGGGGGCCACCAGCAGGTTTGACCTGCACGCGCGGGGTCAAGGCGGGCGCTGACGTCGTGCGCGCGTCACCACGACGTCACGCCGGCGGGAGGGCTCTCCGGCGAGCAAAATCCCGTTGATTCCTAGCACCGTTTCGCGATTAACAAGCATGTACACGTTGGTCTCGACGAGGGCTACCGAACGGTGGTGGTGTCGTTTCCGGGGAGACGCCGGAAAGGCGGCGGCGACGGCGTGCGGCGGCGGCCGGACGGTGAAGACGGCGCCGCGTCGTTCTAGCGCGAGAGGGAGGGGGGAAAAAGGGCCGGGAGGACCGTGTGCTCACCGTGAACGCCACAGAGGGCTCGGAGAAGGAGGAGGATGAGCGAGGCGGTGGCGATGCCTCGCCGGAGTGCCGCCGGGCTCGGAGAAGAGAGTGGACGGCGCGGGCTCTACGGTGGCTCCCGCCTCGATTCCTCTGGCAGGGAGGTCCAGCGCGACAAGGCGGAGGGGTAGGGAACCACGGCGACCGGCGGCAAGCTTGGCAACGGCCGAATCGCCGGCGACCAACTAGCTAGGGTTTCGGTTTTGAATTTTTTACAGAGAGAGAGGAGGAGAGCTTGAGGGGAGGGGAGAGGGGGCATGTGGGGGACATACCACATGGGGGGGCCTCTTTATCCCCAGGGATTCCTTCCAATCGAAGGCAATGGCTAGGGTTGCTGTTCTCTACAGCAAGCTAGAGGTAGGAGATGACTCGGATAACATCTAGGTCCCTGGAAATTTTACAAACAAGTCCTTTGCTCTCTGAAAATGGATGTTTTCACCAAGCAAACAAAGTCATAATTTGAAATCCTTTTGCCCAAAATTCTAATTAGTTGAGATGCACAACATATATGAAAATTGGCTCAATTAGATAAACTTCATAATTCAAAGTTGTTCAAATTTGAATTCTGACATAAATGGACATTGAATTTATTAACCTACTTAGGAGCTTCCAAAAATGATAATTTTTGGCACACATTCCTTATTTAATGTGTTACTTATGTGGTATAAAATTCAAGTCATTTAGAGTTACTTCATAGAACAAACTTGTTCAAATTTCAAAAAGGTGCTGTCAAGAAAACAGGGATTTTTGGCAACTTAAATTATTCAAAACCTTATGCCCTTTTGGTTTTCATCCTTATTTATGCTATAGAGCATGTGGTATTTATTTCATGGCATTTGGAAAAAGTTTGTAGAACAAACTTGTTCAAAATCCCAAATGTTGCTGTGGAGAAAAACCATGTTTTCAGGACTTTAATGGATTCAATTTTTGGTCTCCTCTTGTGTGTGTTCCTTATTTGATATAAGGAAGCAATGGTATGAATTTCAAATCATTTAAAGAAAGTTTCCAGAAGTAACTTGTTTTAGTTTTCTGTTTCTAGAAATATTGGAATTTCTATTTAATAAAGCACTTGGCTTTTCTTTAACAATTCTTTGCCAAAATATTTATGTGACTAGAGATAGCAAGTCAATGCTCTCCAATACCTTTGTTTTTAATCTTGTAAGGTTGGAAAAACATTTGATAATATTTTGGTGAAGCATTTAAGAATGCCTCCTTTTTCTGATATTTCTTTATGGAAATTTATTTAGTGTTTCCTCTTTCTTAATTTAGGTCTTGTAATAATATTCAACAAGTATTGGATTCATAAGATGTTTTTGGAAAACTCTTTGATCAATATTTGCTTTAGAAAATATTGCCAAAGTCATTGGAACAATATGTTGAATATTTTGTTTTCAATTTCTTAGCCATGTAAGTTATATAATTAGTTTGTTTAGTTGCACTCAAACAAACATAAACAAACACAGCCAAGGTTTATTAGTCAAGCAATTAGCAAAACAACAGTGTTATCAGGTATTCCAAAATTGGGATGTGACAATAATATTGCTATAATGATTCCTATACCTTTTAACAGTGATCAATCATCTTGTTTTTCTATTGCTAAAAGTGGGAAAAGAGAAGAGCTGATTTTAAATTTTGATCCCACTATTTTTGAGCTTGATATGAATTGTGTGCTTGTAGACCATGACAAACATGCTTTATGTGATAATTATATTGTTGAGTTTGTTCATGATGCTACTGAAAATTATTATGAGAGAGGAAAATATGGTTGTAGGAATTTTCATATTACTAAAACACCTTTCTTCTTGTTGAAAGTTTTGAAGTTGCTCTTGTTCTACCTTCCCATGATTTCTAGTTTGAGTTTCTTTGATTTATTTCTTTACAAGATTCCTATGCATTAGAAGTGGGTTAGACTTAAATTTGTTTTATTATTGCTTCCTGATGCTCTCTTTTGCTTCAATTCATATTTCTTATTTGAGCATCTACTTGATTCCACCCCTCTTATGCCTAGCTGAAAGGCTTTAAAGAAAAGCGCTACCGGGAGACAATCCGTTTTATGTATCTGTTCTCTTTCAGTTTTCCTTTGTTTTCTTTGGTGTGCTTTGCACCTGGGTGTTGTATATTTCCTTAGAAACCCCGTTGTATCTTTTCTTTTGTGTTTTTGTTGAGCCAAGCAAAGACACTAGTGGAAAGTTGGAGTTGGTTTTCGGATTTCTGCGCAGAAAACAGATTTTTGTTGTCCACCGTAAACTATCGTATAAAATCCTGGAAGATCGGAATGGTCTGAATTGTTTTGTGCTTATGCCTCAGCTGACTCCGCAACGTTTCTTAGAAGACCAATTTTTTATTTGAGCAACAGAAGATTTGAAAAAATCGATCTTTACCCTCTGTTCTGTTTTGACAGATTTCTGCCATTTATCGCATTTGCATATTAGTCTCTTTCTTTTGGTGTTGTTTTGAGAAAAAGAGTTTTGAAAGAAGATGTGAAAGTATATAATGTGTTTTTGAGTGTCAGACTTTTGTAGAAACTGAACCATGTGGATTTCTTATTTCAATTGCACTAACGTTGCTAATGAAGATTGTGAGAATTTTGATGTGAAGGAAGTTTTCAAGGGTCGAGAGAAGAGGATGATATGATGTGAAGAAGAAGAGTGAAAAGCCTAAGCTTGGGGATGACCCGGTGGTACATCCAAGCAAATTCCAAGAAGACTCAAGCGTCTAAGCTTGGGGATGCCCAAGGCATCCCCTTCTTCATCAAGAAATTATCATGTCACTTCGAGTGAAACTATATTTTTATTCGGTCGCATCTTATGTGCTTTGCTTGGAGCGTATTTTCTTCAGTTTGTTTTTGTTTTTGCTTTAAGTTTGTTTTTACTTTCATAATAAGCTTGGTTGGACCCCAACATTCTTTTATTGGAGAGTGACACGCTCCGCTTTTTCTTGAGAATACGTTGTATTCTTAATCTCTGTCTAGCTGCTGCATTTATTGAGCTCCTGTTTTGCATGCATCTCTTATTAGAGATGTGAGTTTTAGTAGTGTTATTTGAGTACTCTCATGTTTTGTTGCTGTATCATAAAGATTATTTTTGTTAAAGCATGTTTTTTTTGGTTCCTGTTGGGAGAAACAAAAGAAAACTGCTGCTTGAAGTAAAATTTATAACAGTACTAGTAGAAGCTTGTATAGATTGTGGCTAGGACTTTTTCATGCCATGCTAAATGTTATTTTAGTTTTAAAGCCTTGTGGTTATTGAGTAGCATGATTATCCTCAAATATCTTAGAGTTTTTAATATGTATTGAAAGATTCATGAGTTGTTCTTGTCATAGTAAAGCATCAATATATGGTATTCTCTTTCGAATGTTTTATTTGGTTGACTTGGCGTATGCTCACACCATGTTTATGACTACGAACCAGTCACGAATAGCCTCCATGACCACTTAGTTTTTGAACTTGTGATACTGCTTATGTTTAATTAATGATGCTTATGTCGCTATGCATGATTATGGCTCTTTTGCTCTCTTGATTTGTCGCTCCCAGTCTTTTGCTAGCCTCCACCTATACTGTGTATGAGCTCTAATCGTGCATCCAAACTCCCTTAAACCAAAGTTTTCCCATTTTGTCCACCATACCTACCTACATGTGGTATTTAACTGCCATTCCAAAGTAAATTTCTCATGTGTTACCTTTAAAACCTTCAAAATTACTCCTGCTTTATGTTCCTATTTTTGCTCATGAGGACGTAAATAGAGAATGTTTATGTCACTTGTTGATTGGATTTCACACCCTAGACTAGTGGCTTCATCTGCTTATCCAAATGATAGAAGAGCTGGCAATGGGGTGCCCAACCCCAAATTAATGCATACAAATTCTCTTCACTATTTTTGCCCCTTATTAATCAGTCAAAGCATAATTGTGTAAACAAAAGAGAAAGAGGGATGACCTTCTATACCACTTGCGTCCTTCACCATGGGATCCGCACTTGTGAATCCAGTTGACTTGTGACGTACTGTATTTTCTATTTACCATTCGTTGACACTAGCATACATCTCCCAAAATATAGACACTCCTCCACGGTATGTGATTGTTGGCAGGCACCCTAGGATTCGGTTAGCCATGGTTTGTGAAAGATGGATGAGAGGAGTGTCAAACTTTTAATACCTCTGTTTAATAAAATAAAAGCTCTAGCACATGAGTGATCCCTGCTTCCCTCTGCGAAGGGCCTTTGTTTTACTTTTATGTTGAGTCTCCATCTTCTAACTTTATGCAGAGTTGAGAGAGCATGTTTGCCATTCTGAGTTCTATGTGCATTTGTCCCATAAGCATCAATAACTAGATGATACCCCACGCGTTGAAGTGGGAAATGGATGGATGAACTTAAGAAATGTGTGGGCTCTTTTGGAGGATGAATGTAAGAACACAAAAGAAAGAAATCCAACCACTGTAATCAGATTTATCTTAGTCACCAAGGTAGGATGTTTGGAGAGCTCGTAAAACACAAATACGAAATGTGTAGAAGAAACATCATAATGAAAGTATATTTATCATCGTCCTATAATTTAAAGATACACGCTGCCCTATTTTCCAGTTTAAAACGCAAGCACCCATGCAAGAATAAGCGATGACTTGTAACAATGCAACAAAATGTAAATCCAATGTTCAGAGATTCATAAAGAAAAGACCAATGGTGAATCTGCATCAGGTTCAACAGTATGTTTCAGTCTGTAGCAACATCCGCAAAGACCAATGGGCTTAACAACATATTCTTCTTCCACGGTAATTAAATTATATGAACAATTTTGCAGGATTATCCGTAGGTCCAAAATAGATTTATATTTTACTTATTGGGGAAGCATAATTATACTACTTATTATGCCACTTTTCATCTCGGGATAATGGAAGATCTCACAAAAATATTTTTCTCTGAATGAAAGCATTAGCTAGAATGACTTGGCTACGCATATATTCATCGGTCTGAAAGGAAACATGCCAAGTAAAACAAAACGTAGCACAATTTATGAGGAAAAACGGAAAGATGATCAATTATCAATAGTATCAAACACACTGGTAGACCAATAACACCACACACCGAAGAAAATCTGATATATAGAGTTCTTTGCAAGGTGCATGTATAGACTGTAGAGTGTAGATACCATAAAGCTATTCCTATTTGTGCCCGAAATAGCCTTAATAAATAGAGCTTGACACTGCCAATTCGGTGCAGCGTGTGAAAATTTACCTTGACTCTAATGTGTACACTAAAGCGCAGGTGGAACGATTCTACATATCTGTACCATGCCAGTAGTACCACTGATGTAGTACTCCATTTTGCATGCAGTAGATGATAGGAAATACCTTCTGTCTGCCAAGATTGCTTGGAGCATGTATCCCTACACCGTTCCAGTTCAGGGATCTTTCAGATTAATGACATTTGGGGCAAAAACCGGTACCATCTCACCCTGGTACAATGAAGTCAACAGATCTGCGTGATATTCTGTCTGCCTTACCTCACCACACAAAAAAATCTCTCATTGGAATTTTATCAAGCACTTACCAGCACTAATAAGATCAAGCAAATGAAAGAAAAACAGGGGAAGCAGATTGGGAGACCATCAGGCGTAGGAATATAGATTCAGTAGTAGCCTTGAGAAAGAACTTTGTGTGAAGCTGGGCTCTAGCAGTGGGCTCAACCATGCATAGATCCGTGATTCATAGACCCTGTTGTCCGAGCTGTCCGTCGTATCTGCAGAGGCGTGGTGGTGGAGAGCTCTCAACGCCTCTAATGTGTAGAGTGGGAGTGTCCCATGGGGATAGGTATCTTCTCAGCTACGTGTGACCATTAGGGAGGATTGCAGAGCTGGTGGACAGGTTCAGAAATGAGTACTGAGTGAGGTGGGTAGGGAAGAATAAAGGGCAGCCAGCTGGCGACTGCTCGCTTGCCCCGCCGGTTACATTCTGTGCGTTGATCGTAGGGGAGAGGGAAAAGGCGTCTCTTGATGTTGTTGTGCCTGGAAGACGAACTGTTGCTGAAAAGATCAGGTTTTGCTTTACGTGATTAGTAATAATTGTTGCTGACTTGGACAACTGAGGAGGCATAAACGTGAATGGCTAGATGAATTGGACTAATTAGATGATTGCTCAGTGGACACCTTGCATGTTGAGAGAATTAGAGTTAGTGGGTTGCTCCCATTTAGATATTGTATATTACTTCATGATGTGATATTATTTGTTCTTAAATTATTTGTTCTAGTCTTCCTCTTGAACTTTGAAGGTGTCCTGGAATTTATGTTTTGCCCCACTCTTAAGGACTATCGAAATATCACTTTGCCATGCTTTCTCTATACCTGAAACAAACGTTTACCTTTCTTTGCATTATTATTCATGATCCTTTATTTGAGTTACTCTTCGTGATGCAAAGTAAGTGCTATGCTTTATTATTAAAGTTTTATTTATCATGCCTGTGTTTAAAGTCTTATGATACCTCAGAAATTATTGTTTTATTTAGATTGATCAAGTTGGTGTTAGTAGCATGTCACCTCAGAAATTATTGTTTTATCGTTTACCTACTCGAGGACGAGTAGGAACTAAGATTGGGGATGCTTGATACGTCATAAACGTATCCCTAATTTCTGATGCTCCATGATCATATTTTGACAATTGCTACATGTTTTCTCCCTTCTTTATGTAATTTTTAGCGATTTTCCGGACTAACCTATTAACAAGATGCCACATAGCCAGTTCCCTGTTTTCTGTTGTTCTTTTTAGTTTCAGAAAAGTTGTTCTGGAAATATTCTCGGAATCGGAAAATTCGAAGCCCGGAAGTCCTATTTCCCTAGAAACATTCAGAAGACCGAAGAGGAGTCGGAGAGGGGCAGCCCCTGGAGCGCCACCGCCTTTGCCCTTTCGCCTATTTAAGCCCCCCGGATGGAAAACCCTAAACACCCGATCAAAAACCCCGAAAAAGTTCCGCATCCGCCGTCACCGTTAACCCCAGATCAGGGGGGTTCCGAAGCTGTTTCCGGCACCCTGCCGAAGAGGAGATCATCACCGGAGGCCTCTTCATCACCATATCTGCCTCCGTAGTGATGCGTGAGTAGTTCATCCTTGGACTACGGGTTTGTAGTTGTAGCTAGATAGTTGTCTTTTCCTCATATGCCCCCATGTTTAGATCTCGTGAGCTGCCTATCATGATTGATATTGATCTTATGTAATTCTCTGTGTTGTGTTAGCTGGGATCCGATGAATATTGACCTTATGCCAAGTTGATTATAGTCTTTATTTGCATATGTTATTTGTGATCTTGCATGCTCTCCGTTGCTACTGGTTATTCTGGCCAATTAGTTGCTAGTGGCTCCAAGAGGGAGTATTTATGCTCGATAGTGGGTTCATGCCTCCTTGTTGCCTTGCTCGAGTGACAGAAATGTGATGGGGGAGGATGTGTTGTTTCCATTAGGGAGAAACAACGGTGAGAGTGCCCGCGTGCATAATCATTGCTTACATTACACACTTTGTTTAATGCAATTATCTGTTGCTTGCAACTTAATACCTGAGGGGGTTCGGATGATAACCTAAGGGGGGATTATTAGTCATAGATGCAGATGGATGTCGGTCTATGTATCTTGTTGTAATGCCGAACTAAATAGCATAGTAATCTTCATGTCATATTGTGCACTACGGTGCAACCTTTATTTGTCAATTGCCCAGCTGTAATTTGTTCACCCAACATGCTATCTTTTATGGAGAGACACCCCTAGTGAAACTACGAACCCCAGTCCATTTTCCACACTGTTAAACAAACCACAACAATTTCCTGCTCTCTCTACTTTCTGCAAGCATACACTGTTTTTCCGCACTATACGTCTAATTTTTGTTTTCAACAAGCCCTGTGAGATTGACAACCTCACTGTACCGTTGGGGCAAAGCATTTTGGTTGTGTTGTGTGCAGGTTCCACGTTGTTGCTGACACCGGCGAAGCGCCAGCACCACCGTCAGTGGCATCAACCTTCCGAAGATTCTCTTTCTCCTACTGGATTGATAACCCTGGTTCTTAACTAAGGGTAAAACTCTTATCGATGTGATCATCACACCTTCCTCTTGGGGTTCCCAACAACGCAGAGAAATGATTAACTCTGCCAGCAACAACAGTCAACATAGGCATAGCCAAATCCGTATAACGATGAGCTCGTAACCAACAACCGATCAAAGTAGTAACTCTAGAGATGAAGTTGTATAAAGAAAGTATTACTAGATTATAGCTTTACAAACATATGTCACATGACCCAACATTACATCACACAACGGAAGGAAAATTATGTTTCTAGTCAACAAGATACCAAAAAGGCCTAAGAGGCCGCAACATAAGGCGACGTCCCAGCCCATAGATTCCAGGCTGCTACCTGGAAACCCCAAACTACTCGTCGATGTCCAAGTTGAAACCGCCACTGGAGTGAAAACCTCACCTGAACCAAAATTGAAGAAAACCTGAGTGCGGGAGGTACTCAACAACACTTAGTTAACCTATTATATTTCTGCTGCTTTTAGAAAGGGTTTTATGTAGGTTAATTTGCGTAAAGAGATCCTTGTTTTTCAAATCGGGGAAGAATATAACGTCTCATGGATTAGTTTTAAAAACAGATGAGAAAACTACTCAACTACTGTAATCATCATCTTTCCATTCCAGCAACATCATTTCCAGCATCTCACATGATACAAGGATCACCCCTCTTGGCATCCCCGAGGCGACACCCTTCATTTATTGCCAACATATTTTTCGTCAACTTCATGTTATCTATGGTCACACATCTTTTACCAAGTCGTCCTTGACCGTGGACATGACTTTTCGAAAATATTTTCCTGCAAAGATGTACACTTTACCCACACGTACCATCCAACTCTTAGTGCCACGCGTATGCTCTTCCTAGGAGCACGAAAGAGGGTGGTTGGCCTCGACCTTTACCTTACGCAACCCTATCCATGTGTCTACACAAATAGGGCCACCCCGTCAACAGGGAGTTTGCCACCTCCTGACGGCGCCTGTTCTGTGAGTCGGGACCAAGATCTATGTACGCCCATCACTTGGCACTGGTCATGTTCTAAACACCTCCAAAAGGTTTTTGGCTCTCACGCAGATGGAACTTCCAAACTACGTGACTCGCGGATAAAGCCAAACAAGATAGTTGGTCGAGCGCGGACTATTAGCCCCCGCGTGTGGTTGCATGCTCAGTATTGGCTTATGTGACAAGACCATTAATCCTAGGGTTCAAAAGTATAAGAAAAACAACCACTTCCCAAGTGGCCTCCCATCCAAGGCTTAGTCACGTTAACCACACGTAGCTCATCTTTCCACGTCATCATATCATACTAGGTTCTCGCAGCTCTGATTCACCAACCAGATGGAGCAAAGCTAAACGAACATGTATGGCTAAGCGTAACAGATATGAGGCTCTAGCAATACACACAATCAAACCTATGGTGGCAAGGAGTAGTGGATCATGATACTTAGGCTATGTATTATATAGGAGAACTCTATCCACACACATCAAATGTTTTGGAATCGAATGCAAAGTACGAGAATCAAAAATCGTTCGAAAACATATATGAGAATAAAAGAGGTCATGCTTGTCTTTCTTAGAAGAAACCCAATAAGTAGATCTTGTAGAATAAGTGCTTGACTTTTCGGTTAGGACCAAGTACTCACCAATGGAATTGTTGATATTCTCTTTGAAGTCGCATTGAACTTATAAGAAGCAAATACCGAAAAGGGAAGAATGTGAAATATGTATGCATGACAGTTTAATGCACCAAAATGTAGCCCTAAACATGCTTAATTGTTTTCTAGGGTTTTATCATGCAAAAGGCATATTTTATTGGATTTAATTCCCTATTGAAAAGGAAGGACATTTTGGTCATGTTGGAAGTGTGTCCAAATGAAATTGCTCAAATGATTTTGAAAATAATACCACCGTATAGCATTTGTCTCCTTGATCCTTTTGATACCTCATTTGTATTTTTACATATTTAGTTGAATAAAATATTATTTTCTCCATTTTTAAATGAATTAAGTCAAATTCAAATAATTGTCAAAATTCAAATTATTCAAATATGTTTGAAAATGTTATAAACATGTAGAGTTTATTTTTCTGAACATTTCCATTTTTTTCATAATTTTTTGATATTCAAAATTAAATTTATTGATTTTCCAAATTTAAATCTTTTCCTTGAATTATTAAATCGAAGAGGGACCACATGTCATAAGTTTAAATATTTCGCATTTATTTTAAAAAGGATTAAACTTCTCACGTGTGGGCTCCACGGTGATGTACGCACGTCGCCGAGCGGCTCTGTTGAGTACGCCGGTGGCGACCTACGGCGTGAGGGCATACGTGAGTGGGCGCGTTGGAACCGCAGTGTCGCGGGTGACCTACCGGTGGTGGCGCCGCCACTTTATTGTCGATCGACCGAGCGGCAGTGCACGGCGACGCTCGTCGACAACAGCTTTCAGAGGGGGAGGGGGCGAGTGGAGGGCATGGAGGCACTCAGGAGCTCACCATCAACTCGATGGCGGAGTCGGTGTGGCAAGGCGAGGACGTATGGCGGCGGAATCGGGCGATGGCGCCCGACGACCGTAGTTGAGGAGGGTAGACAAATTCCGGCGATTTAGGCCACACCAGCAAGCGAGATTCGACCTAGAGGATGCACACAACATGGCGGAGTAGGAGGGATTCACACTGGAGTTTAAAATTTGGACCGAATCGATGGCAAATCGCGGCGGTCAGAGCAGTTAGGGTGAGGGTTCTGGTTCTCTCGGTAGAGATACTGAGAGAGCGAGGGGTGAGGAGAGGGAGCATTGCAGGAGGAGAGGAGGCGATCTAGATGCCTCTCCTCTCTTATCCGCGCGAGGAGGCTACCAGAACGTGGTGGCGGCGGCCTGCGTGCTACCTGCTTGTCCATCGAGGAAGAAGACGAAAGGCGTTTTTCTCGTAGCCCCCTAGTTTTTTCAGAAACCACAAAACAATCCTTCTCGTTTTAAAAACAGAATATAATTTAAAGTTTGATGGCCTTTTTGAAAATATAAAAATTGGCAAAAATACTTTTTGGAATCCTCACAAAATGTCCAACCTCACCATGCCTTGGGGTTTTCCAAATTTTAAAATGTTTCAATTCTAAATTTTTTGTCATCACTTTAAGTGATTTTTGGGCAAGTTCTATTAAAATTCAAATTCAAATCTTGCTCCGATTTTTCATGCATGCTATGACCTGAACATAACACCACAACCCTTTATTAGCAAAAGTGGGATGTTACAAATCTACCCCCTTACACGAATCTCGTCCCGATATTTTGTAAGGATAAAGAAAGAAGGAACACCAGTTTTGAATGATCTTCTCGAACCTTTGGTTCTCTTCTTTAAGAGGTTGATCTATAGAACTGCGAAGATATCCATCAGCTACACCTTGGGTAAGAGGGAACACTCTGAGAGATTTGGTCTCCACGAAGATCAAGTATCTCATGACCAACTCATGGGAAGAGTTTTAGAAAACACGTGAGTTAACAAACATGATACAAATCAAGGTAATGGAGGGAATGAGAGAAGGTTTCAAGTTTGTGGACGATTGTTCTTGAAAGGATTTAGAATATGAACTTTGCAGAAGACCTTAAATATTTTGGAGAAGAAAGGTTGAACAACTTGTGACACTAATGTTTCACTCTTTACTCTAAATAGAGTAACAAGATGGAAATGATTGTCTTGGATACCACAAAGTTATATCCGTGGACGAGAAAGAACACAAGAACACAATGGAATCATGCATGAGAGAGAGTTTGAAAACAGAAGCAGGTTCACTCTTCGGAGTGGACACATAAGATGAAGAACTTTCTTTCATAATGTCAAAGTTTGTAAATAAATCCTTGCCAAGGATCATGATGTAACTTCATGACAAAAGTATGAGTAAGAAAAATATGTTGGGACACCATAACGGAGAAGGTATTCTTGGGCACACCATAAGGATGGGTAACCAACTGGGATTGTAGCTCCGAAAGGAATAAAGAATAGCTTTCATGTTATAGAATTGGCATGATAATACCATTACCACATGATTAAGACTCCAGAGTTGAAGCGACTGACAAATTCACAAAACATGTGAGTTGTTTAGAACTTCAACTACAAACAACTAGAAAAGGAGGATTGAACAGTGATGGTTAAACATCACCACAAGATGTTTCTCATGATGAACTTGTTTTCACTTGAAGAAAGGGTTGGAACATTGAAAGCAACACATTGGAAAAAACAGCTTCTGAGTTCTCCTTGATTTTCTAGATACCGATATCAAGCTTACACTAATCCTTCAATAGGTCATCAAGTGAAAGTCAATCTTCGGTTGGAAGAAAGATGAGCCAACTCCTAGAGTTAGTCACATAATAAACCTCGCGGGGAGTGTTTTTTTTATTCGAAGAGGTATAATATTAGGCCTTCCAGCTAATTATGTCAACCACAACATTAACCATTATAGATTTTCAAAAAGACCTAATTCAATACCCTTTGAGGAACACCAACCATTTTTGCTACTTGAGAGTCAGCTCTGGTTAGTTAGATGATAATTCATAATAGACATGTCTCTAAGAGAAGGTTTACGATGGTTACCATCGAGGTAAGATTGCTAGATTCTAAAGATATGGACTACAATATGTCAAGCTCAAAAAAGGATGAGCGAGATTGAGGAGCTCATGTATTAGCAACTTGTCAGGGACAGCTGCACCTACATGGATTACTTGCAACGAAACACATCAGAGTCCTTGTTGGGAAGGCGATTACAAAGATAACAAAGTTCTTTGACTTCTTATCTTTCATGAACAATCAATTAGTGACTTGGGTGCATGCAAAGCTTCTTGAATAAATGGAGGTAACAACCAACCAACTCTAGAGTAGTTCACACATGCATGACTGACTTGAGGTTACTCGCGAGAGAACAAGAAAACATTAATCGGATCCACGACGGCAAATTCAGCAAAAGCACTTGAATGAGAGTAAGTTAATTTGGACATCCAGAACACAACTTCATGATAACAGAAAGATGGTTCTCAAAGGTTTCCAACACTAGTAACAATTGTTCAACAAGAAACTCTTTCAACTTTCAGAAAGTAGGTATGTCATCGATGGCCCGATAACACCCTTATCAAGATACTCTAAGAAAAGGGACTCATATGACACATGAACAATGCAAAATATTGGTCAGACTAAAGGACATGAAGGTATACTTAGAATAAACACCATGAGTGAAAGCACCAGCAAGATAGTGCTTGAATCCGAGTTTGATTTGATGATATCCCAACTCAAATCAAAGGTTTGGGAGGTAGCATGTCCACGAAGGAGATACTATCCTTTTCAACATAAGGAAAAGTAGACACCCCTTAACGAAGCATCAAGTTAGATGGAGCTTTTGTCTTACAACTCTCCAAGTTTTTGCGTACGCTCAACCAAGTAGTCTAAGGAATCTAGCTTAGTTTCTTGGAGAAAGGAGTAGTTCAAATTACCCCTTTTTTAGACATAACGGTCATATGACAAACCTGGTGATACTTCTATAAAGACAACCATAATATCACAACCCACCAAAATGTCTCAGAGTTTGGAAGGAATCACGCTTTTCAACGCAACAGGTATGTTCTTGAGTGCTTCGGTATGAACCTGACTCTCTGACCGAGAAGGTGTACAACAATGAACAAATTTCCTAACATAATCAACTTCAATTTAAGACCGGGTAACCAATAGTGCTAAAAAGTATACAAATGTTCCTTGGATTTTTCAAAGCAAGATGAATTGCTATGAATATCTGACACACACATCAATACGCACACCCAACATTCTCGAGCATACGATCTTGGAGGAAAAGGTAGGTGAAGACGTGTAAGAGCATCACTTCGTCAACAAGGCCATGAAACTCAGCATGATCTCTTGATATGTAAGAGTGTGATACTCGAAGGTGCAACAGAATAGAAGCTAATGAAGCTTCTTTAATCTGGGAATTAAAAAAATTTGTCCCAGTCCTAGAGATGAACAAGGTACTGGAGTTTGTTTCTCCTGGTATTCCAAGGTGTAATGTTCTGACTAAACACAAGAGAAAATGCATTGGATCTCCAACTGATACGTCTCCAACCTATCTATAATTTCGGATGTTCCATGTTGATATTATGACAATTGCTATATGTTTTCTATATACTTTATATCATTTTTATGGATTTTCTGGGACTAAAATATTGACCAGATGCCACAGTGCCAGTTCCTGTTTTTTGCTATTTTCGGTTTCACAAAAGTTGTTCTAGAAATATTTTCGGAATTGGATGAAACAAAGTCCCAGGGTGCTATTTTTCTGTCACGAACCCGGAGTCTGGAGGAGACCCGGAGGGGGGCACCGAGGTGGCCACACCAAAGGGTGGCGCGGCCCCCCTTGGCTGCGCAACCACGTAGTGTGGGACCCTCGGGCTCCCACCGACATCGCCCTTTTTCCTATATATTGCCCCCAACACAAAAACCCTAAATGAATCATCCTCCATCCACGAAAAGTTTCATAGCTCCGCCGCCATCGAAGACAAGTTTCGGGGGACCCTGCCGGGACGGGGAATTGCCCACGGAGCCATCTCCATCGACTCCACCACCATCTTCATCACCGTTGCGGACTTCCATGATGATGAGGGAGTGGTTGTCCCCCAGGGCTGAGGGCTCTACCGGTAGCTATGTGTTTCATCTCTCTCTTCCATATTGTGATCTTTGTGTGATCATGAGCTTTGTAATATAGTTGAATAAGTAGATGTTATTCTTCATCTATTATGCTACTCAAGTGGGTTTTTTATGAGATCTCCATAGACACTTTGACCACGGTGTAAAGGTGACAATGTGTGCACCGTGTGGTTTAGCATGATATTTATATTTTATGTTGGATGACCCTATGAAATTGTGGTGTTTGTTTGGAACCATCTAGGTCTCATGGTGATAGCGTGGGGGTTACCTTGAAGGGGAAATGTGAACTCTAAGGAGTGCTTTTATAGCCCTACGAATGATTGGTGTTTGTTATCCGACCGGAGAGTGGTTCGGAGTAGCTAGTGAAGAGACGATATTTATGCATTCAATTATGTTTATTATTGTTGAGAGTGTCCACTAGTGAAAGTATGATCCACAGGCCTTGTTTCTAAGCATTAAAACATTGTTCACATTCAGTTCTGCTACATGTTTGCTTGCTGCCATTTTTATTTCAGATTTCTATTATCACTTATAATCATCCATATTACTTGTATGTCACTATCTCTTCGCCGAACTAGTGCACCTATACAACTGAAAATTTTATTAGGTGTGTTGGGGACACAAGAGACTTCTTGTATCATAATTACAGGGTTGCTTGAGAGGGATACCTTTGGCCTCTACCTCCCTGAGTTCGATAAACCTTGGGTGATCCACTTAAGGGAAACTTGCTGCTGTTCTACAAATCTCTGCACTTGGAGGCCCAACACTGTCTACAAGAATAGAAGCGTGCATACACATCAAGATCTTCTCTGGCGCTGTTTCCGGGGAGGTAAGGTAAAAGCTACTCACATCCTCTGTGAGTGCTCAAAGTTATTTCCTTTAGATTCTGCAATTATACCTTTTTGTTTCTTGTTTTTACTTTCACTGGTTAGGCTTAATGGAAATCAACAAAAAGATGAGAAATCTTTATAATATTTATCTCAAGTTAGGACATGAAGTGTTTGAAGAGAAAATTAAACAACATATGGAACTATGTTTGCATTCTAGTTGCAATGTTATTAGTATGAATTCTTTGAACACCATTATTGCTAATGCTATGGAAAAATCTAAGCTTGGGGAAGCTAGTTTTGAAGAATATGATATTTTTAGTCCCCCAAGTTTTGAGGAGGAAATTTTCTTTGATGATACTTTGCCTCCAATATATGATGATTATAATGATTATGGTATTCTAGTTCCACCTACTATTGCGGATAAATTTTATTATGATTACAATATGACTCCTACATTTGATGATTATGGTGATGAGAATAACAATGATAGCAATTTTGTTAAATATGCTCCCACTACTATTAATGAGAAGGGTTTTACTTATGTGGAGAGTATTTATAATAATTTTATGCTTTATCATGATACAAATGCTTTATGTGATAGCTATCTTGTTGAGTCTATTCATGATGCTACTGAGAATTATTTTGAGAGAGGAAAATATGGTTATGGAAATCTTCATGTTATTAAATTTCCTCTCTTTATGATGATAGTTTTGAGCTTTCTCTTGTGTTCCTTCTATATGCTGGTTTCTTTAAGACCCACTGGTAATATTGAAAGAGGAAGACACGTTGTCATATATTTCAAAAAATTAAGTATCCTCTCTTTATGTTAAAAGTTTTGAAGTTGCACTTGTTTTGTCTTCCTATGCTAGCCACTTTGTGCTTTATTGACTTGCTCTTCTACAAGATTATTTTTGATAAGAAGTGGGTTAGACTTAAATTTGTTTCACATTTACTTCTTGATGCTCTCTTTTGATTCAATTCATATTTCTTATGTGAGCATCTTCTCAAATTATCATGCCTAGCTAAAAGGCTTTAACGAAAAGCACTTATTGGGAGATGACCCATGTTTTTATTTTTCAATGTTTTCTTCGAGTCAAGGTGTTATTTACTTATGTACCAACTCCTTTGTATCTTTATTTTCTCGTATTTGTTGTGCCAAGTGAAGTCTCTAGTGAAAGTTAAGGTTAGATTTGGATTTCTGCACAGGAAACAGATTTCTGATGTCCACTGTTAAATTCGTGTAAATTCACAGAAAGATCAAAATGCCGTGCAGATTTATCAAAAACATTTCTAGCTTTGCGTTTTTCGATTTGAGCAACGTAAGTTCCCCAAAAAAATTCGTCTTTACAAACTGTTCTGGTTTTGACAGATTCTGCCTTTTTACTTGCATTCCCTCTTTTACTATGTCGAGTGGATTTATTTGCTCCACAAAACATTAGTGGCTATAGCTAATGTCTAAAAAGTATTAATAATGCTTGTGTCCAAGGAGAACATGTGAATTTTTGATTGTGCACTAACCCTCTAATGAGAATTACATTGAGTTTGTTGTGAAGGAAGTTTTCAAGGGTCAAGAGAAGAGGTGATATAATGTGATCAAGAAGAGTGAAAATCCAAAGCTTCAGGATGCCCCGGTGGTTCATTCCAGCAAATTCCAAGAATACTCAAGTGTCTAAGCTTGGGGATGCCCAAGGCATCCCCTTCTTCATCAACAATTTATCAGGTCACTTCTAGTGAAACTATATTTTTATTCGGTCACATGATATGCACTTTACTTGGAGCATCTATTTGTTATTTTTATTTTTTTTATTTTTCTTGATTCAATAAACATAGTTCGAACCCAGCATTCTTGTGTGGGAGAGAGACACGCTCCACTTTTTCATATGAATACTCGTATTCTTCATCATACTCGTATTCCTAGTTTTTCTTCTAGCTGCTGCAAATCCTTTAACTCATGTTTTTTATGCATCTCTTATTCAGAGATGTTAGTTCTAGTAGAGTAGTATTAGTACTCTCTTGTTTCATTTATATATATCTTGGAGAGTTTTTTGTTTAGTATGAAATGATTGGTGTTGGAGAGTAGTAGTACAATTTGCATGCTTATAATGGTGCAAAAAGAAGCTTGTATAGACTGTGGCTAGACTTTTTCATGTCATGTTGGATGTTATTCTAATTATATGCTTAGTACTTATTATTGTAGCATGAATTGTCTCAAATATCTGTGTTTAATGTGCCATTGAAAGAATCATAAGTTTTTTTATCACATTGAAGCATAAATTTGTGGTGTTCTCCTTTGAATGCTTTATTTGGTTGACTTGTTGCATGCTTACACCATGTTTATGACTACAAGTCAGTCACCTATAGCCTCTATGATCATTTAGTTTTTGACTTGTAATACCATTTATGCTTCGATTAATAATGTTTTTGTCGCCATGCATGATTATGGCCATTATTGCTCTCTTAATTTGTCGCTCCTAGTCTTTTGTTAGCCTCCACCTGTACTGAGTATGAGCTCTACTCGTGCACCCAACTCCCAAAAACTAAAGTTTGCCAAATGTGTCCACCATACCTACCTACATGTGGTATATAACCGCCACTCCAAGTACATTTCTCATGTGCTACCTTAAAACCTTCAAAATTATACTGTTTGTGTTCTTGTTTTAGCTCATGAGGAAGTATTAGTTGGGTTTGTTGTCTTCCATACTATTAAGTACCCTGACTTGCATGCTTCATCTAATCATCATTAATTTTGCAAAGAGTTGGTTAGACAATTATAACATCAAAAAGCTAAACAAATAAATAGGCACTCCTCCATGGTATGAGATTGTTGGCAGGCACCCGAGGATTCGTTACCCATGGTTTGCGAAAGCAAGGTGGGGAGGAGTTTCATACTATATAAAGTGCATGCAGTAAGTGGACAATATAAATAATTCGGAACCGCTCTCAACTTGTTTAGTATGAAAGATGACAAGAACTATATTTCCATTCGTTGACATAAGCATACACCTCTCTAAAAAATGTTTTCAATACCACTGTTTAATAAAATAAAAAGCTCTAGCACATGAGTTAATCACTGCTTCCCTCTGTGAAGGGCCTTTATTTTACTTTTATGTTGAGTCTCCATCTTCTAACTTTATGCACAATTAAGAGAGTGTAGTTGCCATTCTGAGTTTAATGTGCATCAGTCCCAAATATTATTATTGATTGATTCATGATGTGTTATTACTTGCTCTCAAATTATTTGTTTCTAGTCATCCACTTGAATTTTGAAGGTGTCCTGGCATTTATGTTGTGCCCCACTCTTAAGGACAAGCGAAATATCACTTTTCTATGTTTTCTTTATGCTCGAGACAAACGTATAACTTTCAAGTGCATTATTATTCATGATCTTTTATTTGTGTTACTTTTCATGATGCAAAGTGATTGCTAAGTTTCATTGTTAGAATTATATCCACCATCCATGTGTTTAAAGTACTATGATCTCAGCTTGCGTATGCTTTTACAATTTAGATGATCAAGTTTATGTTTTTCACATGTATGCCAATTAGGGGTATGTCCGGCATTGGCCTAAGGCCGTATTACCAGGGTGGCCCACATGCAATGGAGCATAATCCATTGGGCGGCCCAGTAAGCTGACGCGTAGGAAGCTGGATTCGAGAAGAACCCGGACCACAGCCCAAAGTGGTGCGTCTTGGAGGAGAAGACGGATTCCTTACTTTCCAAGTTAGATACTTTACATAGTCTTCTAGGTTTCCTTTCTGTAAGCCCTAATCCAGCTATCTATATAAAGCCAGATGGGAGCAAGAACAGACAGACAATTAGCAAGAAGCCAATTCACTGCGAAGTTTATCCTCGCCAAGTTAGCGGAACCATACTCACCATTGTACTCTGTATACTTCAGGCTTCATCCCCGATTTAGTGAGATTACAGGAGTAGGAACTCCGCCTAGTTGCGTCGTACCGAACCTGGGTAAACTCGGTATTCTCGTTCGCAGTACTTCCATGTCCCCCGCGGTTCTACCAGTAGACTTATGGCACCCCGTCCATAAACCTTACTACGATGTCTCGACAGTTGGCGCCCACCATGGGCCCAGCGGTGTCGGGAGTCACGTTCCGAGCGGGAATACTCGGCGGAACCGGCAGATCGGTTACTGTCGGAAGCCTGGAATTTGACGGAAACGTCGGACGCTTCCTCGACAATGGATCGTATATGCCGGCACAAAATCATCTGGTAAGTGCCTACGTTTTACCGATTGGATCTACGAATATTTTTATCGGTTTAACAGCTGAAGCTATGGGATTCCGTGGTGGAAGTAATTTTATCCCACCTGCCCTATGCCCAATAGACAAAGGATTCAATGCCAGATTATTCCCAGATTTGCCCTATTCATACACAGGAGCAGATCAAGCTTCCATAGTTGCATATCGCCAAAATACATTTGGATTTGCTGCCTCTCTGGAGATGTCTGCAAACAAATCCCACTTCATTGGTATGGTGCAGTCTGAGATCGCCGAAGACATGGAAGACGGAAATCTTGTGAAAAAGGCAGACAATCACGATCCCACTGAAAAAGTGGAAGATCTGGAATTCATCGCCCAATCACCAAACTCGGAAGTCGAATCTGTGCTAGCAGCCATTGAGGCAAAGCTAGACTCGGAAACCAGATCTGCAGAGTCAAATTCCGAAGATGAAAATGAAGACACTTCCGAAAGAAAGGTCAAATCTATGCAAGGGAGTTTTCACGAAGTACTTATGGCAAAACCGACTGGAAATTTGGATGCTGAGGAAGATGAAGATCCTAAAACACCTCTGTCAGATGAGGAAGAAAAGGAAGGAGAAGCTAGTCCGACAAAACCTGATGTCAGAGAATTGAGAGAGGAAGAACCTCCATCTTCCAAGAAGAAAAAGAAATCTGCTAGGAAACTCCAATCTAAACTCCAGAAGAAAAAGATGGAAAAATTGGCAGACATTGCCGACCAAAACCTGGAAGTAGGAGGAAGCAGCGGAATCAAGCCTGCGGAGAAGAAAAATTCTGAAATCCCTGTTCCACAAATGTAGGAACAGGAGGAAATTAATTTGATTCAAATCCTGGCGGCACGAGACGAGCCCCCGAAAGTGCTGGAAGCCATGAGACAAGTTATATAGCAGCAACAACAACATCTGTTCCGAACTCGGGAAAACCTCCTCAAAACCCAGGTTGACATTAAGATGCGGCAGGAAGAAATAGAGGAGTATGAAAGAAGCAACAAATCTGGAATTAAACCTACGCGGTTACCCGGAATTTCAAAGCCCGGATGAACTGCCAGTAAGAAAGAAGTTTGAAAACCCTTTTTGGAAAAGGCAGGTTAACGACATTAATGCTAAGGGCGAACGCATATACAAAACCGCAGCTGAAAACACGGAAGCCGCGTTTGCCATCCTTAATGACGATCTGTACTTCAATGACGAAAAATTGTAGGGAGTGTATGTTTTATTAGGAAAGGCATTACATCAGCAATAGCGAGGGAAAGCACGTTCAGGGAAGTTACATGATGACTCGGCCTTGTGCAAAACTGCCACGTGCACCGCTGGAGCACCTGAACCTGGTGAACCTAGAGATTCCGGCGATTCTAAGGAAAAGAAAGGACATCCTAAGAAGCACAAGAAAATCCCGGGCAACATGGATGTAGCGTCCAAAACAGGATCTCATCTGCCGAAAGGCACAAATAATCCCCAAGACTACAAGGAACGGGAGGATCAAAACCGGAAAGACGGAAAAGTAATGTCGCCTCCGAGACGCCCAGCTGATAAAGCCATAAGATATGACAATCCTCACAAATGTGAGAGATCCCGTACTCCCTCCAAGGAACAAAAAAAGTCCAAGGAGCAGAACTCCACCTTATTCCAAAGGACATGATAACGAAAGAAATAGGGATAATCCCACAAGAGCGCACTCGCGCAACAACGGACCAGAACGGAGCAGATCCCCTTCTGTCCATTCAGCCGGAAGGTATTTTGCGCACGTCGATAAGGTGGAAAGGGACGATCTATACTTTGGACCTAAGTGTTTCACTGACAGGATCCGAAGAACCAGTCTACACTCCGGCTTCACCAAAGTCGGTCCAACTTATCAAAAGTATACCGGAAGTACTAACCCGGATACATGGCTTTCAGATTACTATACTGTCGTCCAGATCAACAAAGGGATAGATTTAGAGGTTGTAAAGTTTCTTCCCCTACTGTTACTGGATGGAGCTAGAGATTGGATCAACGGGCTACCGTCAAGAATAGTAGACAGCTAGGAAGATATGGCTAGAGTATTATCTCAGCACTTCCGGGGTACGTACAAACACCCTAAGAGCATCAACCAGCTGAACCGTTGCGTACAATATGAGGATGAGTAGTATGTTGACTTTATCTCAAGATGGACTGCAATGAAGAACATTTGTTCTAGAGTAACTGATGTACAAGCAATGCATGCTTTCATCAATGGCCTGAAACCCGACCTTTTACCGTTCATGGTTGGTTCGACAGAGCACAAAGATCTCGGATCTATGCTTACCACCGCCAATGAGCACGCAGCAGCTGAAGATGATATCAGGGCGAGAGGCGGAAACATCGATGCTTTGGTTCAAGACAAAGGCGTCCCACTCTGAAAAGAAGGCTACTCCAGAAGCACAGCCAAAACCCAAGGAAGTAAACTTAACCTTTGGAAAGGATAATGGAAGCAGATGGAAGGGCAAAAGCACAGAACCCATCTCCTATTCTAAAGAAGAATGGGAAAAGATTAAGTCAGAAAACTGTGTCCACCATTCGCAATTTGGGAAGCCTAATGCACAGTGTTGCCTTAACACGCATATGAAAAGCACTGCAGGATCCAGGAATAAAGGAAAGAATTCCAAAAGGAAGTTCAACAAGAAAAAGTCGGAAGTTGAAAAAGAAGGAAGTGAGTCGGACACTGATGATAAAATCCAGGAACAACAACTTAAAGGCAAACCAAAATTCCCGAGAGTTGAAGGAGAATGTAACCTAATTTTCCTGGCAACTCCCTCAGCCAAACAGGCAAAAAGGACTCTTCGAGAAATCAATGCGGTTGTACCTCCAACCCCAAAGTACTTGAAGTATTAAAATATGCCAATTACCTCGGATCGGTCTGATCATCCCGGAAACATCCCAAAACCCGGCACACATGCTTTGGTCGTAAGCCCTATTGTTCAAAACACTAGGCTCAAAAGAGTGATGATGGATGGAGGATCCAGTATCAATATCATGTACCTAAGTACATTGAAGCAGTTACATCTCTATGAGACCCAGCTCAAACACACTAACGTATGCTTCCACGGTATTGTTCCTGGCACGCAAGCACAATCCCTAGGAGAAATTTCCCTAGACGTAACCTTTGGAAAGAGAGAACACTTTCGTCAGGAAAAGATCTCATTCGAGGTAGTGCCGTTCGAAAGTGTTTATCATGCAATACTCGGACGTCCGACTTTCGCCAAATTCATGGCAAGATCATGTTATATTTATAACAAGCTGAAGATGCTAGGGCCAAAAGGAGGAGTAATCACCATATCTGGCGACTTCAGATTGGCAAACGAGCTGGAGAAAGGAAATACCCTTTATGCCGAACAAGTGATTCGGAAGGAAGAACTAAAGGAGTTGGCTAAGGAAGTATCACCGACAGAAATGTCGGCAGGAAAAGAAAGACGGAAGCCGGCAGATAGTTTCAAAGCCTCGGAGAATACAAGACAGGCCATCCTAGATCCCAAAGATCCGACAAAATTTGTCGTAGTGGGAACAGGAATGACTGACAAATAGAAAAGCGCGCTCATCAAGTTCCTACGTGAGAACTGGGACATTTTTGCCTGGTTCCTGCTGATATGCCAGGTGTTCCCAGGGAACTTGCTGAGCACCAAATTAAGATGATTCTAGGATCAAAACCAATCAAACAAGGTCTCCGTCGTTTTGACGGAAGAAGGCGGAAGGCTATAGGCAAGGACATTATCCGGCTTTTAGCAGCTGATTTTATCCGGGAAATTATACATACTGATTGGTCTGCGAACCCAGTATTAGTCCTGAAGTAGGATAGTATTATTCATAGGATGTGTATAGATTACACGGGCTTGAACAAGTTGTGTCCAAAGGATAGGTTTGCGTTACCGCGAATCGACCAAATAATAGACACCACTCTGGCTCTGATCTTTTATGCTTTTTGGACACTTATTCCGGGTAACATCAAATACGTATGAAAGAAGAAGACCAAATAAAAACCTCTCTCATAACTCCCTATGGAACATACTATTACATAACCATGCCTTTTGGCCTAAAGAACGCTGGTGCAACATATCAGCGTTGCATGCAAAGATGCTTGCATAGTCAAATCGGCAAAAAACGTCCATGTTTACGTGGATGATATTGTCGTCGTTTCCAAGGAAAAGGATACACTCCTTGAAGATCTACGAGAAACCTTCGATAACCTCAGCACTTATAAAATGAAGTTTAACCATTAAAGTGCATATTCGGGGTTCCCTCAGGAAAAGTTCTGTGTTTTATCGTTTCCCACAGAGGAATACAGGTAAACCCGGAAAAGATCAAGGCAATCTTGAACATCACAAGGCCTACATGTCTAAATATATGTCCAAAGACTGATGGGTTCTGCAGCCGCCGTTAGCAGGTTTATAAGCCGGCTTGGTGACAAAGCTCTGTCATTATACAAATTGTTGAAGAAATCCAACAAATTTGAATCTACAGAAGAGGCGGACAAAGAATTAACTCAGTTGAAGGAAACCTTGATGAAACTCCGATTTTAGCATCCCAAAAGACGAAGAACACATGTTAATGTATCTTACAGCAACTAACAGGGTTATTAGCGCAGTGATAATAGTGGAAAGATGGAAAGGCGAGCAAAGTATTCCAGATCAATATCCAGTGTATTACGTTAGCGAGGTGTTCTCTGAGTCAAAACAGAGGTATCCACATTATCAAAAGCTGGCATATTGCATATTTTTCGCATCTTGAAAACTCCGTCATTATTTCCAAGGACATTCCATAACAGTGGTAAGCAAAGCGCCACTAGGGGATATTATAAACAATGCAGACGCAACAGGCAGAGTAGCCAAATGGGGCATTGAACTCGCTGCATTCGACATTAAGTACCAACCCCGGATGGCGATTAAAGCCCAGGTGTTGGCAAACTTTGTGGCTGATTGGATAGAAGCAATGGAAGACACACCAATGCCGGAGTCGGAATATGGGATTATGCATTTCGATGGATCCAAAATGAAAGAAGGAGCTGGAGCTGGTGTAGTGCTTAAATCTCCAAAAGGCAACATAATGGAATATGTATTACAAATACACTTCAACGCCAGCAACAATGTGGCAGAATACGAAGCATTGCTTCATGGCTTGCATGTTTCAAAAGAAATAGGTATAAAACGTATACTTTGCTATGGTGACTCGAACTTGGTTCAACATCAACTAAACCAAACATGGGATGCTAAAAGCCCCATTATGGCCAAATATCGGAGAAGAGTCGACGAGTTTGTCATTTGCTTCCTAGGATTTGAGGTACATCATGTCAAAAGGGAAGAAAATTGGAACGCGGATGCTTTAGCTTGCATGGGCTCGGAAAGAGTGAAGACTCTACCACCTGGTGTGTTCGTCCAGCATTTTCATGAACCATCAATAAAAGGCGGAGATGTTGACTATCCTCTACTTTCCGAGTCAATAGAAGTTTTGCTTGTTAACCTGTCGCACCCGGACTTCTAAAGGATACTCGCCGTTCCGTTGAACAGTAGTAGATTGGATTACGGGGCTTACCGGCAACCGCGTCCTCTTACGAGTAGGCCAACACACGTATGTGTGACAACCAACCACTATCTGTTCAGCGTCGACGTAAACTATCCCATAGAAATCAGGACACTACCATTGACGTACTTCATACCATACACACATGGTACGTCAACGGCTTGTAACAGAATGATAGCACAACATATCTCTAAGACACAAAAGATTGAAATAAGTTGCAAATAGCTCTCACTAGAGCAGAGATAGCAAATACAATCATCCAGAGGACACATGTCCCAACATAACATCATTACATCTCAGCGGAAGCATTCAAAGGGGTCTGAGTACAGACAAATCCAAATAGGCTTAAGAAGCCGGGAACTGAAAGAAAGACGGAGCCCATCCACGTAGTCTCGGATCCTTCCCGGGTCCGCTACCTACTCGTCAGCAGCCTCGTCAAACTCCACGTAGTAGCCACCATGGGGATCCTCGGAAACGTAGTCTGCGGAAACCACAGCCCCAAAGGGGTCAGTACATAAACGTACTGGCAAGCAAGACTCATAATTCACCAAAGTGTAGCCCGTCAACACCAAGCACAGATGCCTTGGGTTCAACGGAAGAAGGGGGATATACAAGATGCTGCAACTGGCTGCGCTAACCAACTACAGAGATTCTACCAATTCCGGCTAGCAGAAAGAAGATAAGATAGCGTATCGTAACCAACTATAATTAACCACCAAACAAACCCATCCTGGATCTCGCCCCTTATCCAAAGAAGCAATCCGAGGATAACTCACACAGTTGGATTAATGAATAATGGATCAAGTTGTTGTGTCGATAAGTCTATTACTAGTCAAGTTATCAATAGTTAGGTGTAAGTTGTTCTGAGTACTTGTTAGCCAGTACTTTCACCAAGTCAACCATAACCGCGGAAAACACGGCTTCTCGAGAAGATTTATCCCTGCAGGGGTGCACCAATTTGGCCGTACACGTAAGAATAACCCGCCAGATGGAATGCCTCCCACCAAGCGGGGCACTCAACACAACTCAACTCTTCTTCGCATCAAGCCCAAAGCACCTTGGGCGCACGGCTAATCGAGCCCCGAAGAAAGGGGACCCTCATAGCACTCTAAGAACGTGTCCCCCTATATGCCGACTACAAAAGTTCCACCCTGCGCTGGGCTCGCAAAAACATGCATGCGGCAAATGGAAAACACGAAATAAATGAGACGATTTGGACGAGATGCGAATCGAATCAAATTGAGGGGGGCTCCCATACACGCTTCCCACATGCGGATAGTGCGCTCATCATGGATCATTAGACAAGACCCTTTTCCTATTAGGGTCGACACTAGCAGGCCTCAAAACCACACAGGGCCTCCTGCCGGTGCCTTATCAGCATATTATTATTAACAGGTTGATTGATTAACATCGAGCCCCAGAACATAATAGAAATATAGTAACAGAAAGTAACGGGTAACAGACTCGAGCAAAACAACCTAAGCATCCTAGTAAGACACTGGCTCAAACAATGGGGTTGTAGGAGTGGAGGTGAGGCAATATCAGGGTTAAGGGATTCGTGTGATGGGTTCGTAACAGAAACAACTATACATAGGGCTAGCAAGATAGACAACGGAAAGTATCGGTAACCAACGTTGAAAGGAACACAGTGGTTCATGTGAGTGATAACTTGCCTGCAAACTCAGCAGCCTGGTACTGAGCTAGATCCTCAGAAGGGGTGTCGTAAGTATCGTCTGTCTCAACATCGTCGTCTATCCGAGAAGAAGCAAACAAACAATGCAGGAAGATAAACAATCAATATCATGGCATAGTGCACAATCATGGGATGATGCATGACAATTTTATGGATGCATGAAAATAAACTAGTTGACATGGTTACACAATTTAAATGTACACATATGCAATTTTGAGTTGCATATGAAAAGCCCACGAATTTTGGTTGAAACAATTGTTTTCCAATTAACCAACAGGTGAAAGTGGATTAGTATGATGCATGGATGAGGAAAACAACAAAATAACAACAATAGAACCAATTGGAGATGAGGTTTACCAATTTAGAAATTTATTTATTAAATTAGGGAATCTTTGGTTCCTTAAAGGGATTACACAAATAGTTGTTGTTTTCACCAATTTAAATTGTGCAAATTAAATAACAAAATTCATATTTGAAAAGAATACAAAATATTAGTTGGATTACATGTTTCAAATATTGAAAAAGGAGTTAGAATGAATTTATTATGACTTGAACAAGATTAAACAAAGTTTAAATGAATTTAAAACAAGTTTGAAAATTACTTGAATTTTATTTGTTCCAAACATAAATTCAAGTTCATATTAGAAAAGTTTATATTTTTCTAGTTTGAAAACATATTTTACATGTTCAAAAATAATTTAATTTGAGCAAGTTATGAATTTAGCAAATTTAAATGATTTAAACAAGGTTTAAAATATTTAAGCAATTTTAATTATTCAAACCATGAAACAAAATTTATATTTGAATAGGTGGTTTGAAATAGCATGGAAAACATATTTTATTTGCATTATTTGGATTTAGTATGAATTAGTTATGGATTTTATCAAATTACAAATGAATTGTTTGAATTCAAATTTGAAATGCATTTGGAAAATTCAAAACAGAAAACAAATGCTATAATTAGATAAAGAATTAAATTTGGGTCAGTGCACATATTTTATTTTTAATAATTGGAGTTATAAAATAAAAGTTATTAGGGTTTTAGTTTTAGGGACCAATCTGCAATTGAAAAGGGCTTGTTTTAAAAACAGAAAAGCTGGAAAACATTTTGTACCGCACAGGGATCTACCCTAGACACTGCCAGTGGGCCTATGGCCAACGTGTGCTTGTGTGGCAACGGTGTGGCTGACAGGGGGGCCACCCTGTCAGCGCTGCGCGGAAAAAAGATGGGATTTTCTCCCGTGCGAGAGCCAGGGATCGAACCCTGGGCTCGGGGGTGCGCGCGCTGTCGCTATAACCAGTGCGCTGTGTTTCGTTTGTTGTCAGTATACGCGTCGATGACAGGTTAAGGTTCAGTTCACGTATCTGAACTTTTAACTGACGACGAAAGCAACTGAACTTCGTCAGAGAGGAAAACACCGGCGGCGATCGCCGTTGCTGTCGTGCTCGTGCTGCTGCTGGGGTGCAGATCGTGTGCGTGATGCGTGCGTGCTCGTGTTGCGCAAGCAGAGAGGGAGGAGGTGGAGGCCAACGACTGCTCACCGGCGATGTAATCGTTGCCGCGGCTCGGTGCAGACACGACGGCGGCGACGTGGAAGATGGCGGCGACTGTGTGGTGGTTCTCAGCGGTGGCTGCGGTGTCCAGTAGCTCGAGGAAGGAGAGCTGAGTTCGTTCCCGCGGTTAGCGAGGGATACAGGGTACAGAAACGGCGGCGGCGTCCATGGTTTCAGGCGGGGAAACTCCGGTGAGGTGACAGAGAGGTGGAATCGCGTCGGGGAGAGAGGGCAGACGGCGGCGGAACGAGGGAGAAAGGGAGTAGGGGCTAGGGCTAGGTCTCCGGGGGACCTAAGGGGGTAGATATAGGGGGCTACGGGCGCGCACGGCCGTCGGAGGGGCACAGTGCCGCCGTGGCACCCCTGGATGTGCTGCCGTACTGCTGAGGAAGAAAGGGAGGGGGGTGAAGGGGTACGCGGGCCAGTTACTTGGGCTGGGCCGCGCGGGCTCCCCCCTCAGGTAAGTTTTCTCCTTCTTTTTTTTTCTATTTTGTTTGGTTTTTTTTTTGCAGAAATAGGATATGGAAGAAAAAGATAGGTTTTTGAGTTGAAAACAATTAGGAAAAATTCATGTGAGTTAATTAGGTCAACATCCACCATTTGACAACTTTGGTTTTTCAAATGTTCAATTTTTATTTGCTGTTTGCAAATTGGTTTAAAATTTGAAGAATTTGATAATTAATTGATTAATATTGAAAACAACAATTTTAATAGGGTGAACCCTATTACTAATTAGAACAATTGAGTTGAATTGTTTTGTTAATATTCATAAATTCAAATTGGGTGCTGTTTGGGATTTGATTTGAATTTGAAATAACATTGGAAGTAATTAATTGAAATAAAAACCACCATTTTATTAGTTGATCATTATGGAATAATTGGAAACAAATGGTTGTGTTTATTTGAACTTTTTTTTATTTAAGAGGTTGTAACATAACAAGTATGAATTAAATGTTTGAATAAAGTTTGAATTTCAAATGTGATAACAGAGTAAAACAGAAGCAAACAAGTGGAAAACAAAGTAAAACAAATGCAAACAAGGCAATGAGCATGATGACATGATGCAATACTTTAATAAACAAGAAATCAAACATTCTAAATGGTAAGTTTTCATACTTGGGATGTTACAAAACGCCCCCCCTTGAAGGAATCGCGCCCCGAGATTCCTTACTGAGAAGCGAAAAGGTCCGGATACTTCTTTCAAAGATCCTCTTCGGTCTCCCACGTTGACTATTTATCGGAATGATGCGACCACTGCACTTTCAAGAACTTGGTGCTCTTGTTGCGAGTCTTACGCTCGGTCTCATCGAGAATTCGAATAGGGTGCTCATCACAAGAGAGATCATCTTGCAGTTCAATGGAATCATGATCAACTGCACGATCTGGATTTTTGAAACACTTCTTGAGCTGTGACACGTGGAACACATCGTGCACCTTGGATAGTTTTTCTGGAAGTTCAAGACGATAGGCATTTTCCGCACGCCTTGAGAGGATGTTGAAAGGACCAATGTATCTTGGTGCAAGCTTTCCTTTCACACCAAAATGATGAGTGCCTCTGAGGGGAGTTACACGGAGATATGCCTGGTCACCAGGTGCATAGATCATATCCCTGTGCTTGCTGTCATAGTAGCTCTTCTGACGGGACTGAGCAATCTTGAGATTGTCACGAATGATACAAACTTTCTCCTCGGCTTCCTTAACAATGTCAGGGCCTAAGAGTGAACGTTCACCAGCTCCAGACCAATTGATTGGACTCCTGCATCTGCGGCCATAGAGTGCTTCAAATGGTGCCATACCTAGGCTTGCCTGGAAGCTGTTGTTGTAGGAGAATTCAGCATATGGAAGGCAATCCTCCCATTTCATGCCAAAAGAGATACCACATGCTCTGAGCATATCCTCGAGAATCTGATTGACTCTTTCGACTTGCCCCTGAGACTGAGGGTGATAAGCTGTGATGAACAGAAGTTTGGTGCCCAATGCATCTTGAAAGCTTTTCCAGAAATGGGAAGTGAATATGCTTCCACGGTCTGAGCTTATTTCCAATGGAACACCATGAAGGGGAACAATCTTTGTTGTGTAGAGCTCTGCTAACTGGCTAGCTGAGATTGTTTCTTTGACAGCAAAGAAGTGAGCTACTTTAGTGAGACGATCAATGACAACAAAGATTGCATCGTTGCCCCTCTTGGACTTTGGAAAACCAGTAACGAAGTCCATTTCAATCATGTCCCACTTCCACTCAGGAATTTTCAGAGGTTGGAGTAGACCAGCTGTTTTCTGATGGACTGCCTTAACACGTTGACAAACGTCGCATTCAGAAACTTATTGAGCAATTTCACGTTTCATGCCAGGCCACCAATACAGAGTCTTGAGATCCTGGTACATCTTTGTACTTCCAGGGTGGATGGAGAGAGGAGTTTCATGAGCCTCCTTGAGAATGACATCTTTGAGACTTTGAATCTGAGGAACTGCAATGCGTCCTTCGAAGAACACAGTTCCCTTGTCATCAATTGAGAAGGACTTAAATTTATCATTGCCTTCTTTGATCTGCTCTACAATCTTCTTGATTTCAGCATCACGAAGTTGTTCAGAACGAATCTTGTCCTCGAGAGTTGGGCTAGCTGTCAAACTAGAAATATAACCTTGAGGAACAAGACCAAGGTTCAGCTTCTAGAATTCTTCATGAAGTGGAGGTTGGCTTTCCATGATCATGAGATTATTGCAATACGACTTGCGACTGAGAGCATCGGCCATAACATTAGCCTTGCCTGGAGTGTAAGAAATGGTGAGATCAAAGTCTTTAATCTTTTCAATCCATCTCCTTTGCCTGAGGTTTAGATCTGGTTGAGTGAAGATGTATTTCAGACTCTTATGATCGGAAAAGATTTCAGTGCGGTTACCCAACAAGTATTCTTGAGGGCAAACACAACTGCTGCAAGTTCAAGATCATGTGTGGGATAGTTTTGCTCATGTGGGTTCAACTGACGTGAAGCATAAGCCACAACTTGACGTTCTTGCATAAGAACTGCACCTAGACCTTGGAGAGATGCATCGCAGTATATCTGGAAAGGTTTCGTAGTATCTGGGCCAACCAGAACTGGGGTGGAAGTGAGTTTAGTCTTCAAGAGATTGAAACTTTCATCACACTGTGGAGACCAAACGAACTTCTTGTCCTTCTTTGTGAGATCAGTGAGAGGTTTGGCAATCTTGGAGAAGTTTTGGACGAAACGACGGCAATAGCTAGCCAAGCCAAGAAAACTTCTTACTTGCTTCACCGTCTTAGGAGGTTTTCAATCAACAATTGCCTTAACCTTTTATGGGTCAATGGCTATGCCTTTGGCAGAGATGATATGACCAAGATAAGCAACTTCTGGAATCCAGAACAAACATTTTGAGAACTTGGCATATAGACGATGCTCGCGAAGTTTCATGAGAGTGAGACGAAGGTGTTCTCCATGCTCTTCCTCGGATTTTGAGTAGACCAGAATGTCATCAAGATATACCACAACGAACTTGTCGAGATATTCATGGAAGACAGAATTCATGAGTCTAGAGAACGTCGCCGGTGCATTGGTGAGACCAAAGGACATGACGGTGTATTCATATAGACCGTACCGAGTGGTGAAAGCTGTCTTAGGAATATCTTCCTTTCTGATCTTTATTTGATGGTAACCCATCCTCAAGTCCAACTTTGACAATATTGAGGCTCCAGCAAGTTGATCAAAAATATCATCGATACGAAGAATTGGATACTTGTTTTTGATGGTTTTCTCGTTGAGAGGACGATAGTCAACTACGAGTCTCTTTGTTTGATCCTTCCTGGCTACGAAGAGAGTTGGGCAACCCCAAGCCGAAGAACTACGCTGAATGTAAGCTTTCTCCATGTACATATCGATTTGCTCCTTCAACAATTTCAGTTCAGGAGGAGCTATCTTGTATGGATGCTTAGAGATTGGAGCAGTACCTGGTTCAAGCTCGATCACGAACTCAACTGCTCTGTCCGGAGGCATTCCTGGCAATTCTTCTGGGAAGACGTCAGGGAATTCACAAACCACCGGAACATTTTCGAGTAGAGGTAGAGGTTTTGCATCGAGAGTGCATAGCTGAACAGAACTTGATCCATATGGAGAATAGACTATCTGGCCAGAAGGGTGGGATAGAGTTATTGACTTTTGAGCACAGTCAATTTTAGCCTCGTTGGTCTTCAACCAATCCATTCCAAGGATGACATCAATGTCAGAATTTCCCAGCAACATGAGTGAAGCAAGGAATATGCGACCTCCAATTAGGATTTGATTGTCCATACTTATCTTGGAAGTCAACATTTGAGATCCCGGAGAGTGAACGGTGATTTGATTGCTTAGTGGAACCAGAACTAGGTTGTACGTTGTAGCAAAGATCTTTGACACAAAAGAATGCGATGCTCCGGTATCAAACAACACTTTAGCTGGAAAAGAGTTTACGGTTAATATACCGAGAACGACGTCAGCAGCTTCCTCAGCTCTGTCGGCCTTGATATGATTCACCCTCGCGGTCCTCCCGACAGGCCTGTTGTTGGAGTTGAAGGCTTTAGCCGGGGGGCACGCACCATTGCCTGGTTGGTGTTGGGGCGAGGTGGTGGAGGTAGCTGCCTCTGAGTGCACTTGTCAGCATAGTGTCCCGTCTCCTTGCACTTGAAGAAAGTGACGACACGAGGAGGACCTGGCCTTGGCTGCCCCATTGGAACCCTCTGACCATGCATCTGAGATGGGTTGGGTGGGCGGAGAGCAAAGCCTGGAGAAGCTTGGGCATATGGAGCCCGAGTGACAGCACCATTTGGCACCCAGATGCGGCGCTTCTGCGGAGGGGTGGTCATGTTGGAGGAGGAACCACCCTCACGCGAGTGCTTGCGAGTCTCCTCGAACGCCTTGCGCCCATTTTCCTCATTGAGCGCGGTGTTCACGAGCTTTTCGAAGTCTTTGCACTTGATGTTGGTGAGTGCGTACTTGAGTTCCGGGTTAAAACCTCGGCGGAACCTTGCCATCTTCTTAGCCTCAATGGACACCTCATCACCAGCGTATCGAGCGAGACGATTGAACTCGTTCTGATAGCCGATGACGTCCAGCTTGCCTTGCTTAAGAGAGCAAAACTCTTCACGCATCCTTTCCATGAGACCATCTGGGATGTGGTGCTTCAGGAAGGCATCCTTGAAACAGCCCCAGGTGATTGGGTATCCAGCTCTCATGGTCTGGTAGTTCTCCCACCAGGTAGCTGCCTGACCCTTCAGTAGGTAGGTGGCATACTTGACTTTGTCTTCCTCAGCAATGTGAGTAATGTCCAGAGCCCTGGCCATCTCCCGGATCCAGTCATCAGCATCCAGAGGCTCCCGTGTTGCCACGAAAGCTCTCGGACCCAGACTGAGGAACTCCTTGATGCTCACCCGTGGAGCATTCTGGTTGTTGTGCTGGTTAGTCTGGAGCTGGGCCATCTGTGCCACGACCTGAGTCATCTGAGTCAACAGCTCCGTGATTGGCGGTGGCTCAGGCGGGTTGTTCCTTGTTGGCGGCATCCTGAATAGACATGCATTTTAGCACAACAACAGAAAAGGATAGACTTGGTAACCGAAAGAGAGATTATTCCGACGCATGAATAGATAACCAACAGGTACATCATCACATGTTTAAATACATCAGAATATCCAACAGACCATAAATGGTTCGAAAGCCAAAGGATAACTAAACATAGCTAGGAATGGATACATCGGTACTCCCATGCTCATCACGCAGGACGGCGGTGAGTAGTACGACGAGAGGTACGGTGAGGAGCACGCCCACGAAAGTAGGTAGAACGACGATCCACATAGATCTGACGTGGCCTGAGAGCGACTCTAGGTGTGGTGAAGTACATAGCGTCGACTCCCTATGCTCCAAAGCGTGGAATCCCAGTGTAACCAGCACCGAGGTTGAGGAGTGGACCTCTGATCGGCTCGTAACCTCCAGCATCTGGCAGACGATGACCAACTGGCTGATCGAAACGTGCAAAGCGCTCATCTCCAACAAAGTCTGTGGTGTACGTCTCCACACGAGTCAAAGCAAGGTAGAGCTGCTCTCTGACTGAGGCCAACTCCTGAGAAAGTGTGGTGGCAACTGCGTCACTGTGCCTCACAAACTGAGCGGTGGTGTGCAGCCTGGTGTTATCATGCTCGTAGACATCCAAGTTGTCGTAGAGAGTGAAGTGAGCTCCCTCCGAAGTGATGTAACCACGGGGGATGTGGCGATAGATAGAATCGTCAAATACCCAGTAGTCAGCACGAAGGACGGTGAGACTCACATAAGCTGCCTGCTGCACAGCCATATCCACTGTGGAACCTACTGCCTCGTAGCGGTGGACAACGCTCATGCCATCATCTGACAGAATGTAGACGATAGCCTGGTAGTAGGTCTGGTCAAACTCTCGCTGCTGCTCGTAGACCTGGTACTCTGGTGCCCAACGGAACCCAGATAAGTGACCATGTCTCTCAGCATCTCCGGATAACCGGCGGTGCTCTCACAACGAGTCATCCGAACCACCTGTGGGTAGAACCTGAGATCCATCTGCAGATGATCGGGGAAGTTTTGATTAGACGCCGGTAGAGAACTGAAGTGGAAAGCAACAACAAGGTTTCAACGGACGATAAGGATGTTGAAAAGAACAGGATATTGAAGCAACATCGGGAAACACGAGACCAAAAACTCCTGAGGTACTACGGAGAACCCAAAACACGTGAAAACCTAACTTGAAAGTTTGGGTGAGAAGAGAAAACAACGTTGCACTTCCTTACCAGAAAAGGGTGGGTGGGTGGGGAAAGAAGAAAAATGGCAGAATTCCTACTCTCACGTTTCATTTTTCCTATATAGCTACAAAATAGTTTCTAGACTCAACTGCGACCAGTAAAAGGGATCCTACAGGCAGACAGGCTCTGATACCATTTGTCGCACCCGGACTTCTAAAGGATACTCGCCGTTCCGGTGAACAGTAGTAGATTGGATTACGGGGCTTACCGGCACCCGCGTCCTCTTACGAGTAGGCCAACACACGTATGTGTGACAACCAACCACTATCTGTTCAGCGTCGACGTAAACTATCCCATAGAAATCAGGACACTACCATTGACGTACTTCATACCATACACACATGGTACGTCAACGGCTTGTAACAGAATGATAGCACAACATATCTCTAAGACACAAAAGATTGAAATAAGTTGCAAATAGCTCTCACTAGAGCAGAGATAGCAAATACAATCATCCAGAGGACACATGTCCCAACATAACATCATTACATCTCAGCGGAAGCATTCAAAGGGGTCTGAGTACAGACAAATCCAAATAGGCTTAAGAAGCCGGGAACTGAAAGAAAGACGGAGCCCATCCACGTAGTCTCGGATCCTGCCCGGGTCCGCTACCTACTCGTCAGCAGCCTCGTCGAACTCCACGTAGTAGCCACCATGGGGATCCTCGGAAACGTAGTCTGCGGAAACCACAGCCCCAAAGGGGTCAGTACATAAACGTACTGGCAAGCAAGACTCACAATTCACCAAAGTGTAGCCCGTCAACACCAAGAACAGATGCCTTGGGTTCAACGGAAGAAGGGGGATATACAAGATGCTGCAACTGGCTGCGCTAACCAACTACAGAGATTCTACCAATTCCTGCTAGCAGAAAGAAGATAAGATAGCGTATCGTAACCAACTATAATTAACCACCAAACAAACCCATCCTGGATCTCGCCCCATATCCAAAGAAGCAATCCGAGGATAACTCACACAGTTGGATTAATGAATAATGGATCAAGTTGTTGTGTCGATAAGTCTATTACTAGTCAAGTTATCAATAGTTAGGTGTAAGTTGTTCTGAGTACTTGTTAGCCAGTACTTTCACCAAGTCAACCATAACCGCGGAAAACACGGCTTCTCGAGAAGATTTATCCCTGCAGGGGTGCACCAATTTGGCCGTACACGTAATAATAACCCGCCAGATGGAATGCCTCCCACCAAGCGGGGCACTCAACACAACTCAACTCTTCTTCGCATCAAGCCCAAAGCACCTTGGGCGCACGGCTAATCGAGCCCCGAAGAAAGGGGACCCTCATAGCACTCTAAGAACGTGTCCCCCTATATGCCGACTACAAACGTTCCACCCTGCGCTGGGCTCGCAAAAACATGCATGCGGCAAATGGAAAACACGAACTAAATGAGACGATTTGGACGAGATGCAAATCGAATCAAATTGAGGGGGGCGCCCATACACGCTTCCCACATGCGGATAGTGCGCTCATCATGGATCAGTAGACAAGACCCTTTTCCTATTAGGGTCGACACTAGCAGGCCTCAAAACCACACAGGGCCTCCTGCCGGTGCCTTATCAGCATATTATTATTAACAGGTTGATTGATTAACATCGAGCCCCAGAACATAATAGAAATATAGTAACAGAAAGTAACGGGTAACAGACTCGAGCAAAACAACCTAAGCATGCTAGTAAGACACTGGCTCAAACAATGGGGTTGTAGGAGTGGAGGTGAGGCAATATCAGGGTTAAGGGATTCATGTGATGGGTTTGTAACAGAAACAACTATACATAGGGTAGCAAGATAGACAACGGAAAGTATCGGTAACCAACGTTGAAAGGAACACAGTGGTTCATGTGAGTGATAACTTGCCTGCAAACTCAGCAGCCTGGTACTGAGCTAGATCCTCAGAAGGGATGTCGTAAGTATCGTCTGTCTCAACATCGTCGTCTATCCGAGAAGAAGCAAACAAACAATGCAGGAAGATAAACAATCAATATCATGGCATAGTGCACAATCATGGGATGATGCATGACAATTTTATGAATGCATCAAAATAAACTAGTTGACATGGTAACACAATTTAAATGGACACATATGCAATTTTGAGTTGCATATGAAAAGCCCATGAATTTTGGTTGAAACAATTGTTTTCCAATTAACCAACAGGTGAAAGTGGATTAGTATGATGCATGGATGAGGAAAACAACAAAATAACAACAATAGAACCAATTGGAGATGAGGTTTACCAATTTAGAAATTTATTTATTAAATTAGGGAATCTTTGGTTCCTTAAAGGGATTACACAAATAGTTGTTGTTTTCACCAATTTAAATTGTGCAAATTAAATAACAAAATTCATATTTGAAAAGAATACAAAATTTTAGTTGGATTACATGTTTCAAATATTGAAAAAGGAGTTAGAATGAATTTATTATGACTTGAACAAGATTAAACAAAGTTTAAATGAATTTAAAACAAGTTTGAAAATTATTTGAATTTTATTTGTTCCAAACATAAATTCAAGTTCATATTAGAAAAGTTTATATTTTTCTAGTTTGAAAACATATTTTACATGTTCAAAAATAATTTAATTTGAGCAAGTTATGAATTTAGCAAATTTAAATGATTTAAACAAGGTTTAAAATATTTAAGCAATTTTAATTATTCAAACCATGAAACAAAATTTATATTTGAATAGGTGGTTTGAAATAGCATGGAAAACATATTTTATTTGCATTATTTGGATTTAGTATGAATTAGTTATGGATTTTATCAAATTACAAATGAATTGTTTGAATTCAAATTTGAAATGCATTTGGAAAATTCAAAACAGAAAACAAATGCTATAATTAGATAGAGAATTAAATTTGGGGCAGTGCACATATTTTATTTTTATTAATTGGAGTTATAAAATAAAAGTTATTAGGGTTTTAGTTTTAGGGACCAATCTGCAATTGAAAAGGGCTTGTTTTAAAAACAGAAAAGCTGGAAAACATTTTGTACCGCACAGGGATCTACCCTAGACACTGCCAGTGGGCCTATGGCCAACGTGTGCTTGCGTGGCAACGGTCTGGCTGACAGGGGGGGCCACCCTGTCAGCGCTGCGCGGAAAAAAGATGGGATTTTCTCCCGTGCGAGAGCCAGGGATCGAACCCTGGGCTCGGGGGTGCGCGCGCTGTCGCTGTAACCAGTGCGCTGTGTTTCGTTTGTTGTCAGTATACGCGTCGATGACAGGTTAAGGTTCAGTTCACGTATCCGAACTTTTAACTGACGACGAAAGCAACTGAACTTCGTCAGAGAGGAAAACACCGGCGGCGATCGCCGTTGCTGTCGTGCTCGTGCTGCTGCTGGGGTGCAGATCGTGTGCGTGATGCGTGCGTGCTCGTGTTGCGCAAGCAGAGAGGGAGGAGGTGGAGGCCAACGACTGCTCACCGGCGATGTAATCGTGGCCGCGGCTCGGTGCAGACATGACGGCGGTGACGTGGAAGATGGCGGCGACGATGTGGTGGTTCTCAGCGGTGGCTGCGGTGTCCAGTAGCTCGAGGAAGGAGAGCTGAGTTCGTTCCCGCGGTCAGCGAGGGATACGGGGTACAGAAACGGCGGCGGCGTCCATGGTTTCAGGCGGGGAAACTCCGGTGAGGTGACAGAGAGGTGGAATCGCGTCGGGGAGAGAGGGCAGACGGCGGCGGAACGAGGGAGTAAAGGAGTAGGGGCTAGGGCTAGGTCTCCGGGGGACCTAAGGGGGTAGATATAGGGGGCTACGGGCGCGCACGGCCGTCAGAGGGGCACAGTGCCGCCGTGGCACCCCTGGATGTGCTGCCGTACTGCTGAGGAAGAAAGGGAGGGGGGTGAAGGGGTACGCGGGCCAGTTACTTGGGCTGGGCCGCGCGGGCTCCCCCCTCAGGTAAGTTTTCTCCTTTTTTTCTATTTTGTTTGGTTTTTTTTTTGCAGAAATAGGATATGGAAGAAAAAGATAGGTTTTTGAGTTGAAAAAAATTAGGAAAAATTCATGTGAGTTAATTAGGTCAACATCCACCATTTGACAACTTTGGTTTTTCAAATGTTCAATTTTTATTTGTTGTTTGCAAATTGGTTTAAAATTTGAAGAATTTGATAATTAATTGATTAATATTGAAAACAACAATTTTAATAGGGTGAACCCTATTACTAATTAGAACAATTGAGTTGAATTGTTTTGGTAATATTCATAAATTCAAATTGGGTGCTGTTTGGGATTTGATTTGAATTTGAAATAACATTGGAAGTAATTAATTGAAATAAAAACCACCATTTTATTAGTTGATCATTATGGAATAATTGGAAACAAATGGTTGTGTTTATTTGAATTTTTTTTAAGAGGTTGTAACATAACAAGTATGAATTAAATGTTTGAATAAAGTTTGAATTTCAAATGTGATAACAGAGTAAAACAGAAGCAAACAAGTGGAAAACAAAGTAAAACAAATGCAAACAAGGCAATGAGCATGATGACATGATGCAATACTTTAATAAACAAGAAATCAAACATTCTAAATGGTAAGTTTTCATACTTGGGATGTTACATAACCCAGATTGGACAATTCCATACTTATCAGATGTTCCCGGATGGAGCAGACGAAGTCTTGGAAAGGAAGATACAACAATGATGCAAAGGATACACTATAAACAATGGTTGCTTGTATAAACGCAGTATTATCGGAATTTTTCAGCGATGGTTTCGCCAGAAGAAGGACGAGAAATTCTGCAGGAAATCCATGCAGGAGATTGCGGACATCATGCTCAATCAAAAAAGATAGTTAAAAAGCATTTCGTGTAGGGTTTTTCTGGCTCACAGCCAAGACATATGCGGAGCACATAGTGAATGCATGTGCCAGATGTCAGTATTACGCCAAGCAGACGAATATGCCAGCACAAGCACTCAAAACTATCCCCATAACATGGCCATTTGCGGTCTGGGGGCTAGATATGATGGGACCATTCAAAAATGCAAGAGGCGGACTCAAACATCTACTCGTTGCAGTAGATAAGTATACCAAGTGGGTGGAAGCAAAACCCATAAAAAAACTTGACGGTGTGACTACTAGAAATTTCGTCATTGACATAGTCATACGATACGGCGTTCCACATAGCATAATCACGGATAACGGGATAAATTTCTCAATTGGAGAGTTGGCAAAATATTGGCGACAAACAGGAATTCGCCTAGATCTCGCATCTGTGGCACACACGGAATCCAATGGCCAGGTTGAACGAATGAATAGTTCGATACAGCAAGGAATCCGCCCAAGACTCGAATCTCCTCTTCATAGAGCAGCTGGAGCATGGGTAGAAGAATTACCTTCTGTGCTTTTGTGCATTCGAATGACGCCAAATAGATCAACAGGGCAAACGCCTTTTTCCTAGTTCATGGCGCAGAAGCAGTGCTTCCTACAGACATGATCCATGATAGCCCAAGAGTGCAGGTGTACGATGACTCGGATGCCGAAAACACACGACAGGATGCCGTCAATCTCTTAGAAGAAGAACTAGAGCTTGTCCTACAAAGATCCGCCATTTATCAGCAAGGATTGCAATGATATCATATCAGAAAATCAAACACCGGTCTTTCAAAGAAGGTGATTTGGTGCTAAGGTTGGTACATGATAGGAAGCACAAGTTAGCCCCAATCTGGGATGGACCATTTCTCATTAGCAAGGCTATGAAAAATGGGTCATATTACCTTGTAGCTATTCGAGCCACCTAAGACGATCCGAAAAATAGAATCGCAAGAGAAAAAGAAAGATAGATGTAGAACTAGGAGAGACAAAAAAGGCCTTGGAGCATCCAGCAGTTACGTCCCTTTTACACTTAGTTCAAATTCTATGTAAACATCATTGAGATCATGAAATAAAGTTTGTCGGAAATTCACGCATTGTTGTTTTTTTTTGTACTTTCTGTTACAAGCATGATTTCGTCTTTATCTACTTCCCAATAATCTTTCAATTTAGCTTCAATGTTAACCCGAATTGCACCTGCGTGCTCGGAGTTATAAAACTGAATGCTTTCTTAGACTAAGGAGGCTTAAGAACCCCAGATTGTGCCTGTGTGCCTGAGGTTCATACTTTTCAAATTTCTTATTTTTCCTAAGTATTATCTGATTGTTTGTGTGTTGGGTCACTGTAACTAGTAAGTAAAAGTGCTAAGGTATAATCCATGATTCCTAGTTTTTGACTGATAGGTCTTAACAAAGTCACTTGGCATGAAGATTGCATACTTTGCCACTTCAACACTAAGGAAAGTTAAAGCATACAAACCAGAGAACTTAGAAGGAAAGGAATTAAAACTCTGAAAAACTTGCAAAGACTTAAACTTTACTGCAAAGGATAAATACTTGTTCATACAAAAGATAGAATGCATTACAATTGATATTCATATGAAAGAACAGTAATGCTTTCTATTTGGCTAATTGGCTATACATGAACTGGACGGAATCTTCGAACTCTTCGTCGTCGTCCTCATCGATGTCGCTCGGGTTCTCCGGAGTTGTCGAAATTTCTTCCTCCGTGTAGAACATTGAGGTAGACACCATCCGAGCTATCTTGGAGGCGTGCCCCTTGATAGAATCGAAGATTTCTGCCCGCTGAGCGTTCGTGTATCCTTGCGGAATATCGGTGGCGACACGCCATGATTTGGCGGTGGTGTAATGCATACACATTACCCCAAGGGCCATGTGCACACCACCACGGGTGGCAGACTGAAGCCAAGACTCTCTCTGGTTCTCCACCTCTGCAATTGCCTCCGGGAGCTTGCTGACTTCTGAGTATTCGCCAGCCTTGTCCGGAATGCACTTGTTGATAAGTAGCATCCCGACATTCTTTAGCTCGGTGAAGAATGTCCCGAAAGACCGGATTCTATCAATCCGGGTGAGCAGAAAATTCCCTTCTTTTAAGAAAACCAAGAAAGGTTAAATAACACAAAAGGAGAAAAGGAAAGCATTTCGCAAAGTATACAAAAAAAACTTGGTAAAAGTACAAATACTTGCCAAGAATTGTATCCATCTCAACGCCTTCTTCAAGGAATTGGTTGAGGGCATTCTCAAGGTATTGGATAGTCCTATGATCCTTCTTAGCTTGAGAAGAAGATCGGGACTCGGCCAATCCCAGGGCCAGTTGGCTCGCCTCCAGATCTTTCTAGAGCTTTACAGTCATTTTGTAAAGCTCCGAGTTTTCTTTGCGAAGGGTTTCGGCATTGCCAGCGTCCTCAACGATCTGTTTGGCATTAGCTAAAGAAGCTGAGAAGAAAAGGAGGTGAAGGGTTAAAAAACTCGTAAAAATACATAGAAAAATTCAGAAACAGAATCAAGGATTGAAAAGATGCTTACTTGTTGTCTCCTTCAGCTGCTTCTGAGCCTCGGATAGTTCCGAGTCCTTCTCATTAAGGATACCAAGAAGATATTTTACTTCTTGGTTCTTAATGGCGAGCTTCTCAAAAACTTCCACATTTATATTTTTGGCGGTTTGCTGAAGAATAGACAAAGGAAAAGTTTGCTTAGGCAAAAAATAAGCAGGCATAAGAGAAAAGCATTAATAAAATAAAATGTTTTGTATTGATACTTGGGGACAAGAGATATTACCTGGATCATCCTTTGCAAACCGCTTAAGTTCTCGGAGAATTCCTTGGCATATTCCGCCAAGGTAATCCCCATGTGGTGGATACCGTCTTGCATAACCTGACGAGGCGAGGAAAATGTAATTATTCCGTACGATTAGTATGCCTTTTGGCCAAGGGCGAATCAAAGGGGATCGGGTAAAAAAATTTTTCGCCCGCGGATGGAGTATCCGCGTTCGTCTAAGCAGGCTTCTTGTTTTACCTTGCACTTTCTCGTCTATGATGGTCCGCCTTGTACTAGTTCCGCCCTTTCCCGCACATCCGTGTCGGATGCAACAGGCTGGCTAGACTGCATGGTATTCTCCTCCCGAGCAGCCGAGTTTTCCTCTCTAGCTGCTAATGGAGTGTCTGGGGCAGCTGCGGGAGATGGCTTTGGCCCTCTAATGGCGGCGGCTTTCAGCTTCTTCCTGCCTTTTCCTTTCAAAGAGACAGAGGCAAGGATAGAAAGGAGAAAAGGATCAAAATCCGAGATTAAAATTCCGAGAAAGAAGACACGCAAGAAATGGCATACAAATGTAAAATTCTGGGTTTTTACGTGGAAGTGGCGATGGGTACGCCGTCAAGATCAATACCTTCCTAGCTGGAAGATACCTTCTTGCGTTTCCGCCCTCCAGCTGACTAAAAGCTGGCTTTTAGCGTAGCTAGTTCATCGTTAGTGGCAAGTTCTGCCTCAAGAAGATCTAGAAGCTGAGAAAGAAATAAAAGAACCCGGATTAGTATCGAAACATCCGAGAAACGACAAAACTCGGAAAGTTCCCCAAAACGCAAAACATACCTTGGGTGCGGGGTTTTTGTCGTGATACCTTTGTCGGCTCTCTCGTACTGGTCACGAGTGGAGACGAGCAGATTCACTCGTTTTTTTTAATTCCTTCTTTGATAAGGTGCTTTTTGTCGCCCTCATCGTGTCGTCTGGGCCCGTGTATTCACACATAAGCCGACTACCGCGGAAGGAGAGAGGTTGAATCCTCCTCCTGAACCAGCATAGAATCGTATCCATGCCAGTCAAAGGAGGAGTGGAAGAGACGAGTTTTGCAATCCGTCTTTAGATTCTCATCAGGTCTGGAGGCAGAACCTGGACCTCGTCCAACGCACAATTGTCTTGGGGCGTGGCCGCGGAATTGATGAAAGCCAGAATGCCCGTGTCCTTTCCAGGATACAGAACATCCGAATGATAGAAAAATGAGCCCGTCCAGAATTTGACGGACTCGGAAGTCTTAATTTTGGGAAACCAAACCTCTTTATGCCTATGGAAATTAAAGGAATGGGTCCCGCAAATCGGGAGAACACCCTCGGTGGTGTAACGTTTCACGTTGAAATAATATTGGAAGAAATCTAGGCGGGGTTCTATCCCTAAGTAACCCTCGAAGAGGTCCTGGAGCCCGGCTAAATACAAAATGGAGTTGGGTGGAAGGTTGTGGGGTTGGATATAGTAATGATTAAGAACCTGGAGGAAGAACGTGGATGGCGGAAAACCCATACCTCGATTTATATGGGAAGCCAGAATCACCCGTTCTACTTCTTTTGGAGATGGCTCGGAGTCGTCCTCACCCACTCGCCATTTGTCCTTCACGACAAACCTGTCTTTCTCCATGGCCGGAAGAAGAGTCGGGGCCACATTGAAGTGGCTCCAGTTTCTGGTGTCTCCTTCCTCTTCTTCCTCGCCTCCGGCAGTGCCGGTAGCAGCGGCGTTCTCGCTGTCGCGAGTGGAGTTTTCCCCCTCCTCAGTGTCGGGGAAGGGAGGAGGAGGAGGAGTGGCCGAGGGTGGTGGCATGGTTCTGGTGGTGGGATTAAGATTCCCTCCCGCCGGCTCGCTAGCAGGTCCATCCGACGCGCTCGCAGAAGCACGCGGAGGAGTTCCGATAATGGGATCGAGGTTGTCGATGAGGTCCTCGAGGATGACGTCGACGTTTGCAGTCTCGGTGGCGCGAGGAGTATCTCCTGTGTCCATTTGCAGGCGCCGCGGCCGAGAGTTTTAACCACCGATTTTTTCTCTGGTGAGGGCTCGGGTTTGTGTCTTCTCTAGATGCTTTGGATCGAGGAACTGGGAGCGGTAGTGCTCTAGTACTTAGGTGGCTCGAGGAGGAAGAAGAAGCGAAAGGTTAATCAGGGGCCCCGAGATGACTATTTATAGCCAGGACGCGTTGATATCGGCCCTAATAGCTCTTTTAGCCGTTGGATGGATGACGCGTGTAACGCCTAAAAATCTGGGAAACGCGGGGGCGGGGTGATTATTGCTATCTCCTCGTTTCTCGCGCGAGAATCTGTCAGAGATATGGTTTCAGTCTTTGGACTGAACACAAACGTTCGTGACGTCAGCAAGATTTCACCCTTTGCGTCACAAGTTCCTTCTCCTCGAAGGCTCGTGGAAGAAAAGCCGGATTTCGGTAAATCCGAGTTTGGTATTGAAGAAATTCTGATGAAAGAAGAATCAAGACAAAACGCCAACACTTCTAGGAAAGAATACAATTTCACAAGGAACGACGGAATGAAGTCTTAATTCTTCTGGGGGATACTGTCGGACATATGCCAATTAGGGGTATGTCCGACATTGGCCTAATGCCGGATTACCAGGGTGGCCCACAGGAAATGAAGCATAATCCATTGGGCGGCCCAGTAAGCTGACGCGCGGAAGCCGAATTCTAGAAGAACCCGAACCACGGCCCAAAGTGGTGCGTCTTGGAGGAGAAGAAGGATTCCTTACTTTCCGAGTGAGATACTGTCCGTAGTCTTCTAGGTTTCCTTTATGTAATCCCTAATCTGGCTATCTATATTAAGCCGGACGGGAGCAAGAACAGACGGACAATTAACTAGAAGCCAACTCGCCGAGAAGTTTATCCTTGCTGAGTTAGCGGAACCATACTCACCATTGTACTCTGTATACTTCAGGCTTCAGCCCTAATTTAGTGAGATTGCAGGAGTAGGAACGCCACCTAGTTGCGTCGTACCGAACCTGGGTAAACTCGGTGTTCTCGTTCACAGTACTTCCACGTTCCCCCGCGGTTGTAACAGTAGGCTTATGGCACCCCCGTCCAAAAACCTTACTACGATGTCTCGACAATGTTGGTAGCATGTCACCTCAGAAATTATTTGTTTTTATCATTTTACCTACTCGATGATGAGTAGAAACTAAGCTTGGGGATGCTTCATACGTCTCAAACGTATCAATAATTTTTTATGTTCCATGTTGTTTTCATGCCATATGCTACATGTTTCCTATACACTTTATGCCATTTTTATGGATTTTCTGGGACTAACCTATTGACAAGATCCCACAGAGCCAGTTCATGTTTTCTGATCTTTTTGGTTTCAGAAAAGTTGTTCTGGAAATATTCTTGGAACCAAACGAAACAAAATCTCAGACTCTTAGAATTCCCGGCACATCAATGGAGTCCAAAGGAGACCCAGAAGGGGATGCGGCCCCCCTGGCCGCGCCAGCTGGTGGTGTGGTCCCCTCGGGCGCCCACCGATATCGCCCTTTCGCCTATATAATCTCCCCTATGCATAAACCCAAATATATCAAGCCTCCATCCATGAAAAGTTCCGTAGCTCCGTCGCCGCCACCGACAAGTTTCGGTGGACAGAAATCTCTGTTCCGGCACCCTGCCGGGATAGGGAAGTGCCCTCGGAGCCATCTCCATCGACTCCACCGCCATCTTCATTACTGTTGTTGACTCCCATGATGCGGAGGGAGTAATTATCCTCCGGGGTTGAGGGCTCTGCCGGCAACTATGGGTCTTATCTCTCTCTCTCTCTCGCCCATGGTGTGATCTTAATGTGATCATGTGCTTTCTAATCTAGTTGAATAAGTAGATGTTACTCTTCATCTATTATGCTACTCAAGTGGTTTTGTTATGAGATCTTCGTAGACACTTTGATCACGGTGTAAAGGTGATAGTGTGTGCACCGTGTGGTTTAGCATTATATTTATATTTTGTGTTGGAGGACCCTATGAAATTGTGGTGTTTGTTTGGAACCATTTGGATCTCATGGTGATAGCGTGGGGGTTACCTAGATGGGTAAATGCAAACTCTAAGGAGTGCTTTTATAGCCCTACACAATGATTGGTGTTTGTTATCCGACCGGAGAGTGGTTCGGAGTAGCATAGTGAAGAGATGATATTTATGCATTTAATTATGTTATTATTGTTGAGAGTGTCCACTAGTGAAAGTATGATCCCTAGGACTTGTTTCTAAGCATTGAAACATTGTTTACATTCAGTTCTGCTATATGTTTGCTTGCTGCCATTTTTATTTCAGATTGCTATTATCACTTATAATCATCCATATTACTTGTATTTCACTATCTCTTTGCCGAACTAGTGCACCTATACAACTCACAGTTGTATTAGGTGTGTTGGGGACACAAGAGACTTCTTGTATCGTAATTGCAGGGTTGCTTGAGAGGGATACCTTTGACCTCTACTTCCATGAGTTCGATAAACCTTGGGTGATACACTTAAGGGATACTTGCTGATGTTCTACAAACCTCTGCACTTGGAGGCTAACACTGTCTACAAGAATAGAAGAGTATGTAGACATCAATGACCCAGAGTTAGAGCGATACCAGATAAGGAGTAAAAAGAATCCTAAGGAGGATTTCACAACTCATTTGTAGTTTCGAAATACTTTTCAAAAACACTAGACTCAACATCGACCAAGCAGTAAGGTTTTCCTACATGCAGTCCTGCTCTGATACCATGACTTGTCGCGACCCCGAACCCAGAGGTATACATAAGTGTTACGCGCTCCTAGTCATGGACCCACAAGGTCTTCGAGGTTACCAGCCTTAGCCGTAACACACAACGACAGATAGACCAGAATCATCGGCGTGCAAGCCGGATAACATTGGAACTACTTCTCCTCGTGTCCATGCTAGTCATAACCAAGTATGCATATCAAAGAATCCATGAGTTTTCTGAAATTGTCGAAACAGGACCAAAGTTATATAAAGATGATATGTGTCATAGGAAGTGCTACACATGTCGAGGGTTACTCGGGTTACCAATCCCATGCCAAGTAAACATCGACAGACGTGCTCAGAGTGGATCATCGGCAGACAACCCCTCGACTGTGACGGTCAACACAAACATAGCCAAATCCATGTAACGATGAGCTCATAACCGACAACCGATCAAAGTAGTAACTCTACACATGAAGTTGTATAAAGAAAGTATTACTAGAGTATAACTTTACAAACTGAGGTGACATGACCCAACATTACATCAGACAACATAAGGAAAATTATGTTGCTAGTCAACAAGATACCAAAAAGGCCTAAGAGGCCACAACATAAGGCGACGTCCCAGCCCATAGATACTAGGCTGCTACCTGGGAACCCCGAACTACTCGTCGATGTCCATGTTGAAACCACCACTTGAGTGAGAATATCACCTGAAACAAATTTGAAGAAAAACTGAGTACGGGAGGTACTGAACAAGACTTAGTTAACCTATTATATATCTGCTGCTTTTAGAAAGGGTTTTATGTAGGTTAATTTGCATAAAGCGATCTTTGTTCACAAATCTAGGAAGAATAGCACGTCTCATGGAGTATTTTCAAAACAGATGAGAAAGTTATTCAACTACTGAAATCATCATCTTTCCATTTCACCAACACCATTTCCAGCATCTCACATGCTACAAGGATCACCCCTCTCGACATCCCCGCGAAGGCACTTTTCATTCATTGGCAACTTTTTTTACGTCAAGTTCATGTTATCTATGGGCACAGATCTTTCACCAAGTCGTCCTTAAACCGCGAACACGGCTTTTTGAAAAGATTGCCCTACATGGATGTACACTTTACCCACACATACCATGCGGCTCTTAATGCCATGCTACGCTCTTCCTAGGAGCGCAACAAATGGTGGTTGGTCTCGACCTTTACCTTACACAACCCTATCCATGAGTAAACCCAAACAGGGCCACCCTGTCAACAGGGAGTTGGCCACCTCCTGATGGCACATGTTCTGTGAGTCGGGACCAAGATCCGTGTACGTCCATCACTTGGCCACGGTCACGACCTAAACACCTTCAAAAGGTTTTTGACTCACACTCAGATGGAACTCCCAAACTATTTGACTCACAGATAAAGCCCAACGAGTTAGTTGGTCGAGCGCGGTTTGTTAGATCTCGTGTCTAATTGCATGTTCAGTCTTGGCTTCTGTGGCGAGACCCTTAGTCCTAGGGTTAGCAAGTATAAGACAAACAACCACTTCCCAAGTGGCCTCCCATCCAAACCTTAGTCAGGTTAACCACACATGGATTATCTTTCCACGTCATCATATCATACTAGGTTCTCGCAACCCAGATTCATCAACCGGCTGGAGCAAAGTTAAACGAACATGTATGGCTAAGTGTAACAAATATGAGGCTCTAGTGATGGGAACAATCAAACCTATCACGGCTAGGAGTAGTGGATCTTGATAGTTAGGCTATGCACTATATAGGAGAACTCTATCCACATACATCAAATACTTTGGAATCGAATGCAAAGTACGATAATCAAAAGTCGTCCAAAAACATATATGAGCATATAAGATGTTATATTTGCCTTGCTTATAAGAAAACCAACAAATAGATCTTCTGGAATAAGTGCTTGATTTGTCGGTTAGGACTAAGTATTCACCAATGGAATTGTTGATCTTCTCTTCAAAGTCGCATTCTACCGATAAGAAGCTAATACCGAAAAAGGAACAATCAACACATGGCATCGATGTGATGCCCAATATGTATGCATGCCAGTTTAATGCACTAAAATCTATCCCTAAACATGATTAAATGGTTTCTAGGGTTTTATCACGCAAAAGGCATATTTTATTGGATTTCATTCCTTATTAAAAAAGAAGGGCATTTTGGTCATTCTAGAAGTGTGTCAAAACGAAAGTGCCAAAATGATTTTGAAAACAATACCACTGTATAGAATTTGTCTCACTGATCATTTTGATACCTCATTTGTATTTTTCTGAGTTTAGCTGAATAAAATATTATTTTCTCCATTTTAAATGAATTAAATCAAATTCAAATAATTGTCAAAATTCAAATTATTCAATTATGTTTGAAATTGTTATAAACATGTAGAGTTTATTTTTCTGAACATTTCCATTTTTTAGAATTTTTTGATAAACAGAATCAAAGTTATTGATTTCCAAATTTAAATCATATTGATAAACATGTCATAAGTTCAAACATTCCTTATTATTTTAAAAAAGATTAAAATTCTGAGTGTGGGCTCCACGATGACGTCAAAGTGATGTCAACGTGACGTCCGCGCCTGGCCGAGCGGCTCTGTTGAGCACGCCGGTGGCGACCCACGGCGCGAGGGCATACGCAAGTGGGCGTGTTGGAACCGGAGTGTCGCGGGTAACCTTAGGGTGCTGGCGCCACCAATTAATTGTTGCCAGAGCTAGGTCGGTGACGCGACCGAGCGGCGGTGCACGGCGGCGCTTGTCGATAGCAGGTTACAGATGGGGAGGCGCGAGTGGAGGGCATGGAGGCACTCAGGTGCTCACCATGAACTCGAAGGTGGAAAGGCGAGGACCGATGGCGGTGGAATCGGTTACGGGGGCCGACAGCCCGGAGTTGAGGAGGGTGGCCAAATTCCGGGGATTTAGGCCACCCCAGCAAGCGAGAGTCTACCAGGAGGATGCATAGAGCATGGAGGAGTAGCAGGGCTTCACGCCGGAGTTTAATTCGGCCGGAATTTATGGCAAATCGGGGCGGACGGAGCAGTTAGGGTTCCGGTTCTCTCGGTTGAGATATAGAGAGAGACCGAGCGGTAAGGAGAGGAGGAGTGCAGGCAGAAATGAGCCGCGCGAGGAGGCTACCAGGACGCGGCGGCGACGGCCGGCGTGCTGCCTTCTTGTCCATCGAGGAAGAAGACAAAATGCGTTTTTGCCCATAACCCCCTGGGTTCTCTAGAAACCACAGTCCTTCTGGTTTTAGAAACAGAATAGAATTCGAAAGTTTGAGGGCCTTTTTAAAATATAAAAATTGGCAAAAAATACGTTTTGGAATCCTCACAAAAATTCCAACCTCACCATGCCTTGGGTTTTCTAAATTTGAAAATGTTTGAATTCTAATATTGGGTGATCACTTTAAGTGATTTTTGTGCAAGTTCTATTAAAATTCAAATTCAAATGTTGTTCAAATTTTTCATGCATGCTATGGAATGAACACAACGCCACCAATCCTTTATTAGCAAAATTGGGATGTTACACCCCGGCACACTACCAAATTCCGCACGGTTTGTGACGTTTCAATAACGTTGCGTATGAGCTCCAAACTGTCGCTAAGGGCAATCCGATACGTTTTGCGCAACAGAATGAAAATGTATCAGATCGACTGTCAGGGACAAGTCTGCGACGTTTATATGAACCTAAAAACGTCAAGGCTATCCGCAACATTCAGCAAATCGTCGCCACCAGTTGGGCCGTCCGGACTAGGCCCAATAAGCATCAACGTTTTTATTTCGTCGCTATGAGGCGACACGTGGCAAACGAGGTTCTAACGGCCGTTATCGTAATCAGCTGACCTGACAAATGTGGGAACGCTTTTTTAAGTCACGAGTCTTGACCAATGAGGCGAAACCATGTGGACCAATCGAAATACGCCACATAGAAACAAAATGGTGCCACGTTGCCTTCTTCTAGGACGAAATCTGTTTGTCCTGGGCTACCTAGCAACGATTTTTTCCGTCGCGAGTCTCAACCAATCAGGCGAAACCATGTGGACCAATCAAAATACTTCACATGGAAACAAAATAGCGCCACGTCGCCTTCTTCTGGGACGAAATCTGCTCGTCGCGGGCTACCGATCGATTTTTTTTTTCGTCGCTAAAATCGTGGTACGTGCACCAACCAAATGGTGCGATGCAACGTTTTTTCCATAACGTTTTTTCCGGTCTCGGATTTGGGTGATGTCATCACCGTGCCGGGGACGTTATATTTACGTTGTCTAATCGCCCACTCATAGTAGGACACGTGGGCTGGGCATACATCGCCACGTGTCGGTATTTACCTTGACGAACTTTTACGTTACGTTACTACGATGTCGGTTTTGGTGCTATTTGGGTGGTTACATCATCGTAATAATTGCCAATTGCACACAGGCATAAAAGCAAACCACATATCAGGCATCAAATACTTACTTTTTCTCACAGAATATCAAACCAACATACAGAATCACAGTTTTAAGGACCACGCATATGCTCAGTCAGTATCTCAAGTAGGGCAACTCCTTCTAGTTGAGATTTCTTTAGCGCAGCTTGTTGCTTACGAATGTCTTCCATATCAATTACAAAATTCAGCCTTAGTTGCTCGGATTCTGCTTTCGCCATCCTCATATCAGCAATTATTCTGCGCACATTCACATCAAGCTGCGGTTCGAGCTCATACTTTGAAAGACTTGATTCCACACAGGCCTTCTTTGAGAAAGTATGCTTTCCACTCTTCAGCATGACAACTTCACTATCATCTTCATCCTCATCCTTTGAAGCAGATCGAGAAATCACCCTTTTCTAGCTTGCCTATCAAGCATGCAAATAAAATAGATGAAAAGAGCAGATGAAAAGAATGTACAGAACATAGATGAAAGTAGCAGATGGCAAGCATGTACAAAAAACTGATGTAAACTAGCAGATTATAGTCAAACAATAGTGTGTGTAATGAACTAGCAGATGAGAAGCATAGATGAAATAGCAGGTGTCAAGCATGTGAGGAAGATAGATGAAAATCGCAGATGACAAGCATATACAAAAAATAGATGAAATCTAGCAGATTATAATCAACCGACTGTATGTGTAATGAACTAGTATATGAGAGGCACAGATGGAATAGTAGGTGTCAAGCATGTGAGGAAGATAGATGGAAACCATGTTGAAATGACAACGACAACCTTAATTACTATAAGAGGATTTCACGGCCTTATTTACCTTGCCAAAACGTCTTATAGTATAAAATAGAGGAAGTAGCACAAAATATAAGGCGCCACATTGATCAATCAGTTAAACACAAGATAAGAAAGTTGCACCCTAGTTGTTGCGATATCATGAAAGAATGTTGAGCTACCGGGTAAGGGAATAACCTGCAGCTCATTGTCCACGCTGGATAGTGATTGATATGACACGTCTCCTTCAGTGGCATATGATTCCTCTTCAACATCATACACAGTCATCAACTGAGATCCAGAGTCTTGCTTCTTGGTCTTTTTGGGGTGTACAGTAGGACATGAAAGAAAACTTGCTGGCTTTACGCCCAGTTCATGCATCTTTGCATTGTTTTCCATGATAGTTCTGGCACGCTCTTCTTCAATGGGGTGTAGTGGCGATCCTAGACAATGGTTGGGCCCACCTTTTGGCAAGATTCCTCGAGTTTCGTCAGTTTTGGGAGTTTCGGGCTCTAAGTAGTCCTGGAACCCGCTAGAGAGAATCTGACGACGGCTAAGCCCTACCAGAGAGAGATAGAGGGAATCTTGGGCATCCAAGACGCATGAAAACACACATGGTATGGAATACCATGAGATTTGGTGGCATTCATACGTTCTGGAGGCTCCTCTCCGGAGAAACCATAGCCCCGCTCGGGGAAAAGACGGAACTGCCGTTCTAGCCCCTCTATGTTAGGCGGAAGAGGGTAGAAAAGGGGAACCAACTGTTTGGTTGTATTAGTTTAGGCCCAAGGAACACCAAAGAAAATGGTAGGGCCCACCTCTTGGAAAGATTCCCCCAGTTCCATCAGATCCGGGAGTTTCGGGCTGTAAGTAGTCCTGGAACCCGCCAAAGAGAATCTGACGCCGGTGAAGCCCTAACACAGAGAGGGCGAGGTAATCTTGGGCATACAAGACCAATGCCACACTCTAACACACATGGTATGGAATACCATGGGATTTGGTGGCATTCAGACGATTCGGAGCCCCCTCTCCAGAGAAACCATAGTCCCGCTGGGAAAAAGACTGAACTGCCGTTCTGGCCCCTCTACGTTAGCCGGAAGGGGGTAGCAAATCGGAACCAACTTCTTGGTTGTATTAGTTTAGGACCAAGTAACACCCAAGACAATGGTAGGGCCCACCTCTTGGCAAGATTCCCGAGTTCCGTCAGTTTCGGGCTCTAAGTAGTCCTGGAACCCGCTAGAGAGAATCCGACGCCGCTGAAGCCCTAACATAGAGAGAGCGAATCTTGGGCATCCAAGACCCAAGACACAATATAAAACACATGGTATGGCATACCATAGGATTTGGTGGCATTCATACGATCTGGAGGCCCCTCTCCGGAGCAACCATAGCCCCGCTGGGGAAAAAGACGGAACTATCGTTCTAGCCCCTCTACGTTAGGCGGAAGGGGGTAGAAAAGTGGAACAAACTACTTGGTTGTATAGGTTAGGCCCAAGGAACACTCAAGAAAATGGTACGGCCCACCTCTTGGCAAGATTTCCCCAGTTCCGTCAGATCCGGGTGTTTCGGGCTCTAAGTAGTCCTGGAACCCGCTAGAGAGAATCTGATGCCGATGAAGCCCTAACACAGAGAGAGTGAGGGAATATTGGGTATACAAGACCCATGCCACACTCAAACACACATGTTATGGCATACCATGGGATTTGGTGGCATTCATACAATCCGGAGCCCCATCTCCAGAGAAACCATAGCCCCGCTGGGAAAAAGACGGAACTGCCGTTCTGGCCCCTCTACGCGAGCCGGAAGGGGGTAGAAAAGCGGACCAATTGATTTGTCGTGTTATTTTAGTCCCAAGTAACACCCAAGACAATTTTAGGTCCTACCTCTTGGATATATTCCCCCAGTTCCGTCAGATCCATGAGTTTAAGGTTCTAAGTAGTCATGGAACCCGCCAGAGAGAATCTGACACTGATGAAACCCTAACATAGAGAGCGAAGAAATCTTTAGCATCCAAGACCCATGACACACTCTAACACACATGGTATGGAATAACCTAGCCTTGGGTGGGATTCATAAGGTCTAGAGCCACCCCTCTCCAGAGAAACCCTAGGCCCGTTGGAGAAAAAGAGGACGGAACTGCCGATTTGGCCCCTCTACGTGAGCCGAAAGGGGGTTGCAAAGTGGAAATAATTGCATGTTTGTGTTATTTTAGGCCCAAGTAACACCCAATAAAATGGTAGGTCCCACATCTTGGCAAGATTCCCCTGTTCCGTGAGATCCGGGAGTTTCGGGCTCTGAGTAGTCCAGGAACCATAACACAGGGAGTGATGGAATCTTGGGCACCCAATACCTATTACACACTCTAACACAAAAGTTATGGCATACCGTGGGAATTGATGGCATTCAGGCGATCCGGAGGCCCCTCTCCAGAGAAACCATAGCCCCACTGGGAAAAAGACGGAACTGCCGTTCTGGCCCCTCTACGTGAGCCTAAAAGGGGTAGAAAAGTGGAACCAATTGCTTTTTTGTGTTAGTTTAGGCCCAAGGAACATCCAAGAAAATGGTTGGGCCCACCTGTTGGCAAGATTCCCCGAGTTCCGTCAGTTTCGGTCTCTAAGTAGTCTTGGAACCGACGAGAGAGAATCCGACGCCGGTGAAGCCCTAACAGAGAGAGAGAGAGAGAGAGAGAGAGAGAGAGTGAATATTGGGCATCCAAGACCCATGAAACACTATAACACAAAATTAATGGCATAACATGGGATTTGGTGGCATTCATACGATCTGGAGGCCCCTCTCCGGAGAAACCATAGCCCGCTGGGGAAAAAGACGGAATAGCGTTCTGGCCCCTCTACGTTAGGCGGAAGGGGGTAGCAAAGTGGAACCAACTGATTGGTTGTATTAGGTTAGGCCCAAGGAACAGCCAATAAAATGGTAGGTCGCACCTCTTGGCAATATTCCCCTAGTTCCGTCAGATCCGGGAGTTTCGGGCTATAAGTAGTCCCGGAACCCGCCAGAGAGAATCTGATGCCGGTGAAGCCCTAACACAGAGGGAGCGAGGGAATATTGGTCATAAAATAACCATTCCACACTCTAAAACACATGGTATGGAATACCATGGGATTTGGTGGCATTCAGAAGATCCGGAGCCCCCTCTCCAGAGAAACCATAGCCCTGTTGGGAAAAATACGAAACTGCCGTTCTGGCCCCTCTACGTTAGCCGGAAGGGGGTTGCAAAGTGGAACCAGCTACTTGGTTGTATTAGGTTAGGACCAAGGAACACCCAAAACAATTGTAGGGCCCACCTCTTGGCAATATTCCCCAAGTTTCGCCAGTTCCAGGAGTTTCGGGCTCTAAGTAGTCTTGGAACCCACCAGAGAGAATCCGACGTCGGTGAAGCCCTAACACAGAGAGAGGGTATCTTGGCCATCCAGGAGCCATGACACACTATAACACACATGGTATGACATACCATGGGATTTGGTGGCATTCAGATGATCTGGAGGCCCCTCTTCGGAGAAACCATAGCCCGGCTGGGGAAAAAGACGGAATTGTCGTTCTGGCCCTCTATGTTAGGCGGAAGGGGTAGAAAAGTGGAAAAAACCGCTTTGTTATATTTGGTTAGGCCCAAGGAACACCCAAGAAAATGTTAGGGCCCACCTCTTGGCAAGATTCCCTCATTTCCGTCAGATCCGGGAGTTTCGGGCTCTAAGTAGTCCTAGAACCCGCCATAGAGAATCTGACGTCGGTGAAGCCCTAACACAGAGAGAGCGAGGGAATCTTGGGCATAAAAGATCCATGACACACTCTAACACATATGGTATGGCATACCATGGTATTTGGTGGCATTCAGACGATCCATAGCCCACTCTCCAGAGAAACCATAGCTCCGCTGGGTCAAAGACGAAACTGCCATTCTGACCCCTCTACGTGAACCGAAAGTGGGTAGAAAAGCGGAACCAATTGCTTAGTTGTGTTATGTTAGGACCAAGTAACACCCAAGACAATGTTAAGTCCTACCTCTTGGATAGATTCCCCCAGTTCCGTCAGATCCGTGAGTTTAAGGTTCCAAGTAGTCTTGGAATCCGCCAGACAGAATCTAACGCCGATGAAACCCTAACACAGAGAGTGAGAAAATCTTTTGAATCCAAGAACCATTACACACTCTAACACACATGGTATGTCATAACCTAGCCTTGGGTGGGATTCAGATGCTCCAGAGCCGCCCCTCTCCGGAGAAACCCTAGGCCTGTTGGAGAAAAAGGATGGAAATGCCGATTTGGCCCCTCTACGTGAGCCGAAAAGGGGTTGCAAAGTGGAACTAACTGCTTGGTTGTGTTAGGTTAGGCCCAAGTAACACCCAATAAAATGGTAGGTCCCACCTCTTGGCAAGATTCCCCCTGTTCCGTGAGATCCGGGAGTTTCGGGCACTAAGTAGTCCTGGAACCCACGAAAGAGAATCTGACGCCGGTGAAGCCATAACACAAGGAGTGATGGAATCTTGGGAATCCAATACCCATTCCACACTCTAACACAAGATGTATGGCATACCATGGGATTTGGTGGCATTCAGAAGATCCGGAGCTCACTCTCCAGAGAAACCATACCCCCGATGAGAAAAAGACGGAACTGCCATTCTGGCCCCTCTACGTGAGCCGGAAGGGGGTAGAAAAGCGGAAACAATTGCTTGGTTGTGTTATGTTAGGCCCAAGTAATTCCCAAGACAATGGTAGGGCCCACCTCTTGGCAATATTTCCCCAGTTCCGTCAGATCCGGGAGTTTTGGGCTGTAAGTAGTCCTGGAACCCGCAGAGCGAATCCGACGCCGGTGAAGCACTAACACAGAGAGCGAGGTAATGTTGGCCATCCAAGACCTATAAAACACTCTAACACACATGGTATGGAATACCATGGGATTTGGTGGCATTCAGATGATCTGGAGCCCCCTCTCCGGACAAACCATGTCCCCGATGGGGAAAAAGATGGAACTGCCGTTCTGGCCCCTCTACCTGAGCCGGAAAGGGGTAGCAAAGTGGAACCAATTTCTTGTTTGTTTTAGGTTAGGCCCAAGGAACACCCAATAGAATGGTTGATCCCACCTGTTGGCAAGATTCCCCTAGTTCCGTCAGATCCGGGAGTATCGGGCTCTAAGTAGTCCTGGAACCTGCCAGAGAGAATCTGACGCCGGTTAAGCCCTAACACAGAGAGAGCGAGGGAATATTGGTAATACAAGACCCATTCCACACTCTAACACATATGGGATGGCATACCATGGGATTTTGTCGTGGGATAACCACGGCAGACGTTACCGGGGGTAACTGATCTTGGGGCAAGACGACACAGGCGTTTGGGAGAGGGTTTAGCTCAGAGGAAAACATGATGGAACTCGATCTGGTACCCGGCAATCAAGTCGCCGAGTCTCCGATCTTAATATACTAACTCGATCTCTCGTATACACTGGATGCTCGATATCAACCGGTACTGCTAGGGTTCTTAGATCTCCCTCAACTAGACCTAGGGGTTGGTTTATAAAGAACCTGTACCCCCCTGGCCTACTCTCCAAGACACACCCTGAATCCTACCCGGACACCGCATACAAACTCTAACTTTCCTTTACCGTAACCCACAATCCGGGTTACGAGGCCTACAAACTTGGGCCTTCCAGAAGTTTCTTTACGCTTAGCCGGATCTTGCGCAGCGTCCTTTGGGCCGGGTTATGCCTTGGAGTTGGCCTACCGGGTTAGTATCCCTCCATCAGTAGTCCCCAGAATAGCTTGGGCTTCACGGATCCTTCCTTGAAGCGCTTGCTATTCCCTGCAAAGATATCAAACACACAAGTGTATGGAGGCCGGGTTAAGGTGCTCTGATAGATAGCTAGGCCTAACTCCATGGTGGCCATATAGTAACCCGGCTTTCCTCCAAACACACTGCTCAGATTTCCGAGACAAAAACCTGATAAAAACGTCAAGATTCTATACTTTTACTCGATAATTGACCCTGGTTTCACGGGGTGGATCTCTTTCCCTTTTTTGCCCGGATACTTCGCTCAATACCTGAAGCATATCTCGCAAAACCCGCACGGATAACCATTACCCCATAATTTATGGCCTCTGGCCGTTAGAATAGGTTCACCCTCACCTTATAAATAGTGCTCAAAGGGTAACCTGGAATCCAACGCCTCACTCCAACTTATCCCTTCCTTCCTCACACCTTGCGCTCTCGCGACGCCACCGCAAGAATCTAGGGATCGCCACCGGAACAAAGCCACATCGGTCGTGTTCGTTCTCAAGCATCGCGCCGCCACCAAGCTTCATCCCCGCGCCCTCGTCCTGCTCTTCCAAGAACCGCAAAGGGGCATTCAGACCACACCGCCGCAGCCATCGTATTAGGTTCCAGTATCTCCCTGTAAGTTCCTTGCACTTGCTAATTTAGCCCCGCAATTTATGATTCATCCTGGATTGGATCTTGGTCAACCCGCGGGCCGTTTCTCCCCGCCACACCGGATTAGATGGCTTAGAGGCTCGCCAGTCCTTTAATAACCTATTTGATGATCACACACCATCCTACCATTATTAATCACCAATTTCTTGTAGAATCGTTCGCAATTTCCAATCTAGATCCATTTCACCCCACTTTCCGCACATATCATTGACACTCGGAAAATCCCCCTTTTCCGGTTTTTTGCTTGCAGTAGATACATGGGCAGCCATCCGTCTTCCTCAGACACTTTTCAATACGTAAGTGAACAATAATTTCTAGAGTCGTACTTAATACCCGGATAACTTGCAACCTCCACTCCGTGATGTGATACCCGGATAATCCTTAGTTTTCATACTTTCTTGATACTCCAAGTGCATGCTCGGATAACCTAATATTCCCGAGTCTTATTTCCTGTATCTTTCCTCCTTGTGTTTGCAGGTTGATCCCATGGCTCCCAAAAGGCAAGGGAAACAGCCGGCCCAGGCGAAGGCAACCCAATCCATATCCGCCAATTGGGGGCGATCCACAGTCACAAAGGCCAAGCTGGAGGAGCTGGCCGAGTTGGGGATTCTCCCCCCTCAGAAGGACATTCGCTGGAGGGCGCCGGGTAACGAGACCCGACCCACACCCATCGACGGCGAGGTAATCTGTTTCGTGGAGCACGTGACCCGGGGATTCCGTCCTCCGGGTCACCCTTTCTTCCGTGAGGTCCTGAGCCATTATGGCCTCAGGATATTTGACATAGGGCCTAACTCTATGTTGAATATTACTCACTTCATTGTCCTATCCGAGTCATACTTGTGCACTCCGCCGAGTTTGACTCTCTTCATTGAACTCTTTCAGTGCAAGCCATGCCGCGAAAGCGGTGATGGAGCACTTCTCACTTGCAGCGGGGTATCCATCCAACGCCGCAAAAACTCCCCAATGCCAACCCTTAATCTGAACTCCCATGTTAAGCACTGGCAACTATCCTTCTTCTACTTCCACGACTCCTCTCCACCCGGCGAGAAGAGACTGCCGGGTTACTCGGAGGGCCTCCTCAATACCTCCGAGAATTTCAATGCCTTCGCCCCTGACTCAGATAGGGAGGCAATCATACCTTTGCTAGCTAAGTTAGCCGTTCTTTCAGCCCAAGGCCTTCTTGGGCTCAACTTAGTGAAAACTTGGGTTGACTTCCGTATCCAACCTAATTCTATCCGCACCAAATTGATGTGCGAATACTCGGGGCACACCACAGATGCACTCCGATATTCCACCAAGAGCTTTGCAGCCGGGGATACCAACAAAACCATCAAGGGTTTCCTGACGGAGAAGCTGGAAGTGATAAAAAACATCGCCGGGTTACCTCCGTTTACTCGGGAGAACCCGGCCCCAGCGGTAAGACCCGACGCTCATAAGCTTATTTCTTCATCTTGACTCGATACTGCTCCTAACTCTTACTTTCACCTTTCCGTCCCAGGCCGGTGACCCTTTCTGGACAGTTGAGACCTCCCCCCCTTCCAGAGACCCGGAAGACGAAGACGAGCCGGTTGACGGTGATGAAGGTATTCACCCGGATCTTGTGTTACCTTTACTTGCATCGTTATCCTCCTATTTAACTTTTCCATGGATACATACTCGGTTCGCAGGACCGGAGGATGAAGACGAGAAGGACGAAGACGACCAGGAAGCTACCGAATCTGATCAAGAAACTCCAGTTGGGGCCAAGAGGAAGGCCAGAGGGGTAGTATTCAAGGTTCCTTTCTCTTCTATGTCCTCTGAGCCTTACTCCTTTGATACCATGCGACAACTTAATCATCAATTATCAAACTCGTCGTACTTGAAGGATTCTCTTCCAGCCAAGCGCAGAGTGACTCGGAGTTCCCCGGGTGAGGATACTCTTAACCCGGGCATCTCCACCTCCCCCGTCCATCGTGCCAGTGCTCCTCCGCCTCGTCCTTCCAATTCTCCTCAGCTCCACCCCTCTCCTAACCATCCACGTGCCGGGCAATTCCGGGTTCCGCTAACGGTCCCTTTGACATCTTCGTCTGCTTCCAGCGGCGAACTCCCGCCGGATTACGCCGTAAATACTGGGTAAGTTTTTGCTATATGACATCCTTTGATACCTGACAATTTTCAATCACCACTGCTAACTGCCTCTTCTCATCTTTCTTTAGTGCTCAATCCACCGTTAGTGACCCGGAGAATGTGGAGATGGATAACCGGGAGGCGGATAACCGTCAGACAGAGGAGCCGACTGAGAACGTAGACGCCGCGACCGGCGGTGATACTGAGAACAACCAGGAACAAGCCGCCGAGTCTCCTGAGTCATCCGAACCAGTGGATGAGGAGATTGAGGTTCCGGACACAAGGATGGGTTCTCCCAACCCAGATACTCAGACTATCCGGGTCTCAACAACCAGGGCGGGGAGAGCTCCCCCATCAGGTGACCAGGCTGCCGGCTCTTCTGGTGCCCGACCCGAGGACCTGACGTTTTCCCAGATGCTCGAAACCCTGCGCACTTTGAGGGCTAATGAAGAAAACATCTTGGAGGTTTTAATAGCCAAACACGAGGTAAACCTGAGTAATATTGCTTGTGTCCTTATCCAGTCCCCAAGTTCCGAGTGAATTAATTCACAATTTGCTTGGAACTTTACGATATAAGCGACTGATGACTTACCCCTTTACCCGGCTAATCCTTCCTTGCATCCATGCAGTCCTTCGTAACCCAATCTGAGGAGAAATTGACCAAGGCCGCCAAGCTCATTGAAAAGGAGGTGGCTCTACGTGAGGCGGCCGAGGCTGAGGCCAGTAGGAGCAGGACGATAATGAAGAAGTATAGGAGGAGGGCTCACACAACAGAAGATGATCTGACAAGCCTTTCTGTTCAAATTGCTGATACGTACCGTGCTTTGCTTGGTACGCTTCTTCATCCGGGTTATTCTTTTGATAAATAGCCGGAATTTCCTGACTCATGTTTCCATTTCTGCAGGTCCGGATGAAGTGATGCCGGACGAGGGTGACATTGCCAGGCTGAAAACTATCAAGAGCGTAATCTGGCAGCTATGCGCCGGAACCAAATGGATCCTTCAAGAAATACGGTGGCCGGGTAAAGGGCATGGCGACCTGAAGAGAATGCTAGACGCTTGCTCCACTATCCCCGAGTGGATTTGGCACTGGAAACGCTCGTCCTGCCGGGTTGGAGTAACCCGGGGTCTTGCGCTTGCCAAGGCGTACTTCCCTAAGCTCGAGCTAGCCAAGCTTATGGGCGGTTTCCCGGAATACAAGCTTGATGGGTCCAAGTTCTCCGTGAAGGATTTCCAGGCCGTCCAGAAGGAGGTCCGTTACCCGGCCAGCGTGATTGCTGACGGCTTAGATGTCGATTCCCTCGTTCCTGCTTATGATGCTGCTGGTGAAGCTATTAAGTCGGATCTTCCCGAGCCGTATGACATGCTTGCCCGATGGAAGGAGGAAGTTGCTAAGTTGAGGGAGGAGGCTGCCAAAAAGAAGGCTGAAGCCGACTCTGCGCCCGCTACCTCCACACCAGTCGTTCCTCCTCCTGCGCGAGCCGACACTGCTGATCCGGGTGCTGCTGCTACCCCAAGTGACGGAAAGGGTAAGGCGAAGATGGACGCCGGGGCTTAGGATGCCGAGTGATACCTGCTCCTTCGTGCCACTTCTCATGCGTCAGTCGGCCGATGTGCCGTTTAAACAATTATTTTTTGGATGGTGCGCCTGTGCACCTTTGATATCATTTACCGGGATTTTGTAATGCACGCTAAGGTCTTGATACACTCTATTCCTCTTCGGAGCTTTTAAATTTATTCACTTTTGAACTCATTTGTACTAGATATCCGACTTTCTTTATTGTTCCTTTTGTGAGGCTCGGTTTCTGGGTTTCATGGGTGTTGACAAGCGGACTTGCTTCGAAGTCCCCAAGCCCCCAAGACTCGGATGTTTGGACTTTTTGAGCTTTAACAACTAAGCAATTTTTCTCTTTCTCAAGATCCCGAGTCCCCAAGACCCGGATTTCTGAGTTGGGGATACGTGATTTTTTAAGGGGAACGCATTGTTTGCTGCTAAATCCAAAAAGCCCAGAGCCGTTTCACATAGGTTCTGAAGTTATGCTTAATGATTGTTGAGTTTCCGGCTATTAGCCCTGTACTCTGCATAACTTGTGGTTTAGATGACCCTTTTGACTATCTTGTACTATAAGCCGGCTTTCGCATGGATATCATGTTGTTACATCTGTACGAAGACAGGGTCAGCCAAGTCCCATTGGGCTTCATGGCTGATTGTAATCGTAAGCGAGCAAATCATGCCATTTTAGTGCGAGTCACATCGAGCTTAAGTAAGAAAAGTCAAGAAAATTTGGCTCCTTTGTCCGGTTATGAGATTGCAGCCGTACTCGTTTGCGAGTAATCGGCCCTCATAACTCATAGGCATCAAGGCCGGGTCTTTGAGTTTGCAACTGTGCTATTCAAGCAATCAGCCCCCAAGACCTGAATATATGCAACGTACTGAGACTGAAGAACATAAGAATAACCCTCTTTACTTGATATGAAAAAGTTAGGTCAGCAAGCCGCCTCATTAAAAACCCATCCAGTCCCCAAGGGTACCCTGGATAGGAAAAGAGTACGTCTGAAACCTGCTGCCTGTTACATCGTGCAATTCCTCTTGCCAATATAGTCTTTACTAAGTATAATATGGACATAGCTGAGCCACGTTCCATGGCCTGTATCTTTCTTGCATAGATGAAGTGGTGTGAGCGGTGTCATTAACTGTAGCCGACTCCTCCCTTGCATCTACCAAGTAATACGATCCATTATGCAGATTCCGGCTTATGATAAACGGTCCTTCCCATGGCGGTGATAATTTGTGTTTTCCTTCATTTGACTGTACCAGGCGCAGAACCAGGTCTCCTTCCTGGAAGACCCGGGTTTTCACGCGCCGGCTATGATACCTTCGTAAACCTTGCTGATAAATGGCTGATCTCTCCAGGGCTTGTTCCCTTTGTTCTTCTAACATACCTACGGCGTCCTGCCGGGTCTTTTCGTTCTCCACTTCAACGTAAGATGATACTCGCGGTGAATCATGGATAATGTCACTCGGTAACACTGCTTCCGCACCATAGACCATGAAGAAGGGTGTCATTTGAGTGGATCTGTTAGGTGTAGTGTTGATACCCCAAACCACGGAAGGAAGTTCTTCGACCCATGCGCCAGCAGCCCTGATACAGGGGACTCGCAATCGTGGTTTCAATCAGCGGAGCAATTCTTGGTTTGCCCTCTCCACTTGTCCGTTGGCCTGTGGATGAGCCACTGATGCTACATCAAGCCGGATTCCATTGTTGCCACAGAACTTTTCCATCTCACCAAGGGACATGTTGGTTCCATTGTCGGTAATTATGCTGTGGGGATACCCAAACGGTAGATAATTCTTTTCAGGAACTTGACTGCTGTAGCTGCTTCACAATTAGTAACTGGCATAACCTCAACCCACTTGGTAAACTTATCAATAGCCACTAAAAGATGTGTCTTCTTGCAAGGTGACATATGAAAGGGGCCAACCATGTCCATCCCCCAGACAGCGAACGGCCAAGTTAACGGGATGGTCCGTAATTCCATAGCCGGCACATGGGTTTGGCGAGCGTACCTTTGACATCCGTCACATCTTGCTACTAGTCGTTCCGCATCTGCTAGAGCCGTGAGCCAGAAAAATCCGTGTCGATAAGCCTTGGCCACAAGGGATCTTGTGGATGCATGATGCCCGCAATCGCCTTCATGGATTTCCTTGAGGATCTGCCGGCCTTCTTCTGGTGCCACGCAACACAAAAGACCCCCGCGGTGCTTCTCTTGTATAACTCCCCGTTGATGATAGAATATCCCTTTGCTCGCCGCAAAATTTGCCTTGCTAACACTTCTTGCTGTGGTAACTCGCCTGTGGTTCTGTCCAAAAATGGTTCTGTCCACTCTGGAATAGCGCGTACAGTGGCCACGAGTCCTAAATCCGGGTCTTGACTTGCCAATTCCTCCTCTGACTCGGTTTTAACTGATGGTCGCCATAATTCGTCCAAGAAAACGTTGGGTGGGACCGGTTCTCTGCGCGAGCCGAGTCTAGCGAGGGCGTCGGCTGCCTCATTCTTTCTTCTATCTATATCCACCTCATACCCGGAAAAACATCCCGCAACCCTATCAACTTCCCTGCGGTATGCTGCCATAGTCGCGTCCTTTCTATCCCAAGTTCCTGACACCTTCTGTACCACAAGGTCTGAATCTCCGAAGCATCGTATCCTCTTGATGTTCATTTCCTTTGCTACCTTTAAGCCATGCAATAGGGCCTCATACTCGGCCACGTTATTGGAACAGTCAAAGTGAATTTGTAGTACGTAACTCAATTTGTCTCCTTTGGGTGATGTTAGCACCACCCCAGCTCCTGATCCCTCATACTGCTTTGATCCATCGAAGTGCATGGTCCATGACTCGGAGTTTGGAACCGTGGTAGTCATGCCTGTGTGTGTCCAATCATTAACGAAATCAACCAAAGCCTGAGATTTGATTGCTGACCTGGGCTCGTAGCTGATGTGATAATCCCCATTTCTATCGCCCATTTGGCTATTCGTCCGGTTGCATCCGAGTTTCTAATGATATCCGACATTGGTATTGAGCTAACCACGGTTATGGGGTGTTCCTGGAAATATGGCTTCAGTTTCCGGCTGGCCATAAAGACCCCGAAAACCAGTTTTTGCCAATGCGGATAGCGCTGCTTTGCCTCTGATAATACTTCACTGACATAATAAACCGGTCTCTGGACTGGATAACCCTTCCCATCCTCTTTACGCTCCACAACCACTACTGCGCTGACGGCTCGGGGGCCAGCTGCCACATATAGCAACATAGGCTCTTTAGGACCCGGGGCCGCTAGCACTGGTGCTTCAGATAGCTGCTTCTTTAGTGCCTCGAACGCCTCATCCGCCTCTTGACCCCATACAAACTTGTCGGATTTCCTCAAGAGCCGGTACAAGGGTATTGCCTTTTCTCCGAGTCTTCATATAAATCGGCTCAAGGCTGCTACGCAGCCCGTGAGCTTTTGAACATGCTTCAGATTTTCCGGTTTTTTCAGACCTTGGATAGCTTTGATTTTGTCCGGGTTTGCCTCAATTCCTCTCTCGGAAACGATAAAGCCCAGTAATTTCCCGGCTGGGACTCCAAATACGCACTTTGTCGGGTTAAGTTTCATCTGATACCTCCTTAAGTTCTTGAACGTTTCCTTCAGATCGTCAATAAATGTTTCTACCTTCCTGGTCTTGATAACCACATCATCCACATAAGCATGGACGTTGCGTCCAATTTGGTCCTCGAAGCACTTCTGAATACACCGTTGATAAGTTGCGCTAGCGTTCTTCAACCCAAATGTCATGGTTTTGTAACAGAAGGCCCCAAAAGGGGTTATAAACGATGTTTTCTCCCAATCCTCCCTCTTGAGTTTAATCTGATGATACCCGGAATAAGCGTCCAGAAAGCACAATAGGTCACTCCTAGCTACTGCATCTATGATCTGATCTATCCTTGGTAGTGCGAACGGATCCTTTGGGCAATGCTTGTTGAGACTCGTAAAATCAATACACATTCTCCACTCATTGGTCTTTTTCATCACTAGCACCGGATTTGCTAACCAGTCCGGATGAAATACTTCCATGATGAAGCCGGCTGTCAATAGCCGAGCAATTTCTTCACCTATAGCTTTCATTCTTTCCTCATTCATCTTCCTCAAGCCCTGCTTCACAGGCCTGGACTTGGGGTCTACATGCAAACTGTGCTCTGCCAACTCTATAGGGATACCCGGCATGTCGCTAGGTGTCCAGGCGAATACGTCCGCATTTGAACGAATGAACTCCACAAGTGCCTTCTCCTGCTCGCCGTCTAAGTTAGAGCCTATAGTAAATTGCTTAGTGGAATCACCTTCAACAAAGTCTATCATCTTGGTGTCTTGTGCTGCCTTGAATTTTGCTCTTTCGTCCTCAGTATTCGGCCTTTTCAATGCGTTCATGTCCTCCGGGTCTACTTGAGACCGATAATACTTGAGTTCCTCTTTTCTGCAAGCCTGCTCGGCCATTACCGAATCTCCTTCGTCGCACTCGGCCGCTATGTCCCGGTTTCCATGTATGGTGATGGTTTGCTTAGGACCTGGAATCTTCAGTTGTAGATACACATAACACGGCCTGGCCATGAATTTGGCGTAAGCCGGTCTTCCAAATAGTGCGTGATAAGGACTGCGCAATTTGACTACCTCGAACGTGAGCCATTCCACTCGATAATTATCCGTTGATTCTCCGAAAGCTACCTCCAATGCGATTTTCCCCTCGGGACATGCCGAGTGACCCGGCACTATTCCATGAAAAATCATTGAGCTTTTCTGTAGCTGGGACTCCTTGAGACCCATGCGTGAAAAAGTTTCCCAGTACAAGATATTGATGCTACTTCCACCGTCCATCAGGACCCTTTTTAACTCGTAACCATTAACCTGTGGTGCGACTACCAATGCTAAGACTCCCGGGTGCTCTATTCTTTCTGGGTGATCTCTCCTGCTCCATGTTATCTCTTGTTCCGCCCATCTCAGGTGTTCTGGAACAGCCGAGGAAACCGAGTTCACAACTTGCTTGAGTATCTTTTTGTTCCTATCAGAAGTTCCTGTAGTATGCATATGATATTGTCCTTTTAAATTAGGCGTACGTACCATACCGAGGAAGACGCTGATCCGGCCGATTGTCACGACGGATCCGGATTCGAGGTGATCCGACTCTGGCCCCCAGTCGGAATCGTCCACCGTCTTTTCTCCTTTGTGGTCGATGTAGATCTCGCCGGCGACAAGATTCTCCATGTTCTTCCGAGCTTCTCCCGTGATGTAAACACCTTTGGACGCAGGCCCCACGGTGGGCACCAACTGTCGTGGGATAACCACGGCAGACGTTACCGGGGGTAACTGATCTTGGGGCCAGACGACACAGGCGTTTGGGAGAGGGTTTAGCTCAGAGGAAAACATGATGGAACTCGATCTGGTAGCCGGCAATCAAGTCGCCGAGTCTCCGATCTTAATATATTAACTCGATCTCTCGTATACACTGGATGCTCGATATCAAGCGGTACTGCTAGGGTTCTTAGATCTCCCTCAACTAGACCTAGGGGTTGGTTTATAAAGCACCCGTACCCCCCTGGCCTACTCTCCAAGACGCACCCTGAATCCTACCCGGACACCGCATACAAACTCTAACTTTCCTTTACCGTAACCCACAATCCGGGTTACGAGGCCTACAAACTTGGGCCTTCCAGAAGTTTCTTTACCCTTAGCCGGATCTTGCGCAGCGTCCTTTGGGCCGGGTTATGCCTTGGAGTTGGCCTACCGGGTTAGTATCCCTCCATCAGATTTGGTGGCATTCAGACGATCCGGAGCCCCCTCTCCAGAGAAACCATAGCCACGTTGGAAAAAAGATAGAACTGACATTCTAGCCCCTCTATGTTAGCTGGAAGGGGGTAGAAAAGTGGAACCAACTGCTTCATTGTATTAGTTTAGGCCCAAGGAACACCCAAGACAATGTTAGGGACCACCTCTTGGCAAGATTCCCCGAGTTCCGTCAGTTCTAGGAGTTTCGGGCTCTAAGTAGTCCTAGAACCCGCCATAGAGAATCCGACGCCGGTGAAGCCCTAACAGAGATAAAGAGGGAATCTTGGGCATCCATGACCCATGACACAATATAACACACATGGTATGGCATACCATGGATTTGGTGTCATTCAGACGATCTGGAGGCCCCTCTCCGGAGAAACCATAGCCCCGCTGGGGAAAAAGACGGAACTGTCGTTCTGGCCCCTCTACGTTAGCCGGAAGGGGGTACCAAAGTGGAACCAACTGCTTGTTTGTATTAGGTTAGGCCCAAGGAACACCCAAGAAAATGTTAGGGCCCACCGCTTGGCAAGATTCCCCTAGTTCCGTCAGATCCGGTAGTTTCGGGCTCTTAGAGAATCTGAGGCCGATGAAACCCTAACACAAAGAGCGAGGAAATATTTAGCATCCAAGACCCATGCCAAACTATAACACACATGGTATGGAATAACCTAACCTTGGGTGGGATTCAGACGCTCTAGAGCTGCCCCTCTCCGTAGAAACCTTGGAGAAAAAGGACGGAACTGCCGATTTGGCCCCTCTATGTGAGCCGAAAAGGGGTAGCAAAGTGGAACTAATTGCTTGGTTGTGTTAGGTTAGGACCAAGTAACACCCAAGACAATGGTAACTCCCACCTCTTGGCAAGATTCCCCCATTTCATGAGATGCGGGAGTTTCAGGCTCTGAGTAGTCCTGGAACCCGCGAAAGAGAATGCGAAGGCGGTGAAGCCATAACACAGAGAGAGAAGAAATCTTGGGCATCTGTAATATCCCAAGTTTCCAAAAAGTTGAAAAATCGGAAAAATTTAAAACTTTCAAAAACTACTAAGTATTTTTCTTTAAAAATAAAATCATGCATGCATTCATGAGCATATTTCATAGTTGCATTTGAAAATTTTCAAATTGTGGATTTATAATTTCACCTGAAAACATATTTAAGAAAATAAAAGGGGGCAAGGTATGCCCTTCACATTATTTTAATTATGTGGTATGTTTGTCAAATGCTTGGTTGTATTGTTTGTATATAATTGGAAAATAATTAATTTTCCAATTGTATTATTTTATTGAGGCATAAATATTTTTTTGACATTAAGTGTCAAAATCCATTTAAACACGTTTTGAATTTTTCGTTTTTTTTTATATTGGAAAGATCTTATTTGAAAGTTTAAATCAAAGTGTTTGTTTTTACAAAACTATAGAAATTGGTTTGAGATCATTTGGATCTATAAATCAAAAGTTATAAAGAAAACAGTAAAAAATATAAAAGAAAAACGTTTAAGGAAAAAAAAAATTCGACCGAACTGGGCGGAAGCTCAGCCCAGTTCGCCCCGCGCAGAAAAAAAACCACAGAATTCCAGAAAACGTGCTTTTCTAAACTACCTTCGGTTAAACACAAATAACTCAACAAATATGACTCCAAATCCGGATCCGCTTTTTCCTACGCGTTCATAACTTCGGGCCCAAGCTATTCCACCGACCATTAGCCTATATAAATATCTGTAGCCGCCAGCATTTCTTTTCCCCTTTTCGTCCCACCGAAACCCTAATCAGCAAAATAGTATTTCGTTTATCTACCCATCAAAACGATCTCGAATCGCACCGGAGCCTAAAGCAATATTGAAGCTCTCTCCATTATCTTTCCATCCCGAGAGGTCTCAACTCTTTTCATCAACCGTGGAGGACGAATTTCGAATCGCCATCTTTCAGATCTGAATTCATAATTCCTAGATCTCTTTGTGCTCGGATCTTCAAATCGAAATTCCTTTGGTGAGAAGTTAGATTTGATCATGGTCTTCAATTTTGTTTTTGAACACTTTTGTTTTGACGTACGGAATTTTCTGGACAATACAGTTTGCGTTTGACATTTTTCGGAGAAGAAAACCATCTCAAATCTTCGTGGCTTGATAACCAAAGTTGTTCTCCTGATCAAGACCTTTCGTTTGCCCCAAACATCACCTCTTTTGGTCGAGCGAGCTAGGAGTTATTCACGGCCAAAGTTTCGGACCAGAAAGGTAAATTGTGATTTGTGACTAAACTATTCATCCACTGATGTTATATTTGTGATAGTTAGAAAGAGCACGTAATTCTTTACAACTTCCGTTTAGATTGTTTTCCCATCCGAGCAACTTTATTTTTGGTCAAAATCAATAGTCAAAGCCCAGTCAGCATGCCCAGTTAACGCCTCGTGAGCAACGCGTCAGCGCTTCGTCAGCACCCAGTCAGCAAGTCAACGCCATGTCGACCAGGGACTTCAGTGCGAAGATTTATTGTATTTTCTTTTCAGTTTAGCCCCTGCGCATTACAGATAGGTCCTCGATTTTAAAACTATTAGTAATTTTTATTGGCTTGGCCAAAAATTGCAAACTTTATATTTTTGAAAAGCTCTCGACACGCAGAAACTTTTGGTAAAGTTTATTTTAGGTTTTGTCATTTTAAATTGGTTCAAATTTAAATAGACTTGTTTGGTGATTTTTGGCATAGTTTAAATTCTATACATCTAAAAATTGAAATAAAATATTTTTGGATACCTTATGATGTTTGCTAACTGTCCCTTGCGCCCAAAATAGTTTTTGGCTAAGTTAAAAAGGTTTTGGTTGTTATATGCTCATGTGACTATTTTTGACTTAGTTTATTTTCTGTAATTATTTTCAATATGTTTTCTCTAGCTAATTTGTGCTAAGGACTAACCTTAGACCAGAGAGACAAAAACCAAAGCCCTTAGAATATTTCTAAGTTATTTTTCCTAGTTGACCCTCCTTGTTGAAAACCACTAAGTCTGGATTAGTGAAAATCCATGGAGAGGATGCTACAATTGTCAACTCGAAGATTTCCAACATGAAGATAGAAAACTCATGAGGGACTTAGCAATTTCAGAAGCATCTACAAGAAGAAAAGTACTTAGAAGAAAACCAAGAGGAGCTTCAAGATGATCAACCCCTACTTTTCCCTAAGTCTTGTTTTCTTTCTGTTCTTCTTGTCTTTTCTTATCTATGTAACTTAGTGGCGGCACCAAATGATGAAGTCTACAAATCCTCAAGTCTAGAAGAAGAAATGGAGTCTTCAAACCAAGAAAAGAATGACAAGACTGAAGATGGTTCTTGAAGACTAATTTCTCTCTTCTATTTGTCACATTGTACATAAAACAAGTCCTTGTGTCTATGACTAAATCCTTAGAATACAAGCTGAAGATTTTTCTAAGTCAATTTTATCAAATTCATGTTTCCCAACCTTGACCTTGACCTAGCTAACTTGTTTAAGTTATTATTGTCTATGTGCCTTGAGTAATTTTTGCATGTCATGCATATCATTGCCTTAGAATATTTTGCACATCATACATGGCATATTTTCCAATTGATTTGTTGGTTTGCTTGTATGTTTATTGTGGTTGTTTTATTGTGTTAGAATTTTTGGAGAGAAACGAAAGCTGTTGCAACTGCTACTCCTGCTCTTTCTATTGCCAAGGCAAGTGGCACACCCCTCATAAATTTCCTATGTATTTTCTATGCATGACTTAGTGTATTTCTTTTATTGCATGTGATGGATAGTATTGCTATGCTAAAACTACTATCTCCTTTATACTAGTTGTGTCTAGCACCCATGATAACTTAGTAGAATTATTGATGCTATGCAAAAATTGCTTTCTGGAAATGTTAAAATCTACTAAGTTAATGAATAATCTGGGTAGAAGTGGTTTTGCATGGTTTATGTTGAGTGGCTACTCAGGACCATGTTCATGGGGGTTTTCACCTAAGATAGTTTAATATACTTAGGACCATGGTATGTGGGGGTTCTCACCTGAGAGTTCACTTGAGGATTGCCACCCAGGTACAAAGGGACCAAAGTTTTGTCCAAGTGAAGATGCTTCCCGTGCAACCATGTGGTATAATGGCTCTGCCTTGACTTTTCCCCAAAGGTCTCGTCTCGACTCTCTCCTTTTCCTTAGCACAAATTGAGTGTTTGAGGATAGTTTGGGTTTGTTGGGTCTCATGGTGAAAGTGCACAACCTCTGCAGAGTTAAAACTAAGTACTTAGTTGTGTCCCCGGTTACGGACAATTTGAGCAGCTAATCAAGGATTCAACGGAGGTTTCCCAACATTCCAATTTCTGAAGTTAAAATTTTGAAGGTTGAACAAAGGTGGAAAAGAGGGTGGTTTTCATGCCATACTTGCTTTGACAAAAGAAAAATGTTTTATAAAGAATTAGGAAAAATTGGCTTTGTGGAAATTAGCCTCAAACTCCACCAGCCAAATATGCATATAGGTTATTAGAGTTATTCCATTAAGTGTCCACATAGTGTCACTTGCCAGATCCATTTTTAATGGTTCTGACCCACTCCGTTGCAACAATTTTATTTGTTGCAGATTGTTCAGATGACGAGTGAGATTACGATTAAGGTTTCGAGTCTGCAACCAACATGTTTCGCCTGTGGCACATGAAGATGATGGAGACTCCTTGAAGAATAAATTTCCGCTGTTGTACTCTTTTAAGCTAGCCTTGTGCTATGAAAAGTTGTATTTGAACAATTTATTTTACCAAGTCTGGATCATTCGTGTAATAATGATACAATGTTGTGATATTCATCTTAAACTGTGTGTGCAAATGAAATCGATCCAGGGGTTTGCACTATACACAGGTACCTTGCCAAATTTTAAGTGTAGGTACGCTGCAGATGGTATCAGAGCACTGTGTTGCCTGTAGATTCGAAACCCTAAGTTTGGTTAGAAATAAGAAAGCCACTAGGATAAAAAAAATATTTGCTCTAAGTCTAAAACTTTTCTATCATCATTCTTGTAACTTTCTTAACTAATTGCTTTCTAAACCTCTTCTCTGGTTTTTAGATGATCAGCCTCATTGAATCAATCAGGAGAGGACCAGAGATGACCATGACTCTTCATTGTGACACTAAGTTCCCAAGAGCACTTAAGGACATCATGAAGGACCTGGGATATGAAGGAGACGCTGTTTACAAAGGATTTCCAATGAAAGCTGATGATGGTAAAGAGTACTGGTGGTTGAAACTCCACATATACAAGAACAAGGGAGATGACCATAAGACTCAAGGTTGCTGCATGTACACAAACCCAATAGTGTACCCATCATTCTTCAATTCGGCAACAAGTGCAGCTTGGGAAGCCATCAAAAACCTTGGAAGGAGGCTTCGTTTCAGACCCCATAACACCCAGAAGTACTTTGATGAGCTGAAAGAAATAGGAGATGAACTTGATGCACTTAGAAAAGAAATAGAATAGACCCCATTCCCAGGAAATAGAATAATAAAAGCTCCTTTAAGTATTGATCTACCAAATTGTGGTATGGTAGTACTTAGGCATTATTTTTCGAACATCCGTATGATTATTTTCGTGTAAGGACAATTGAAAAGTTTAAAAGTTTAGGTTTGAGCTGTGTTTGTTTGTTTGTGTTGTGTGTTGTGGTTGCTTGTATGGGTAGGAATACTTCTTCTAGACCTGTCTATCTTGTTGCTCATCTATTCTTAAACCACAGATGCCTCCTCGTCGTGACCCTGAGGGCAACAACAACAACAACGACAATGAAGCTATGATGCAGCAGATGATGGCTGCCCAAACTGAGCTGATGACCATGATGGCTCAATTCATGGCCAACCAACAAGGACCTCCACCACCACCACCTCCCCAAGTGGACAGGCTTGACAGATTTCTAAGGCTTAAGCCCAACAAGTTCTCAACTGCACCTGAACCAATTGTAGCTGATGATTGGCTGCGTTCTGTGCAAAAGGATCTCGTGACAACTGAATGCGATGACGCTGAGAAGGTGAGATTCACCGCATATTTGCTGGAAGACCTGCTACCCAATGGTGGGAAACATTCCAAACCACTCACCCTCTGGACACCTTGACTTGGAGGACTTCTAGGATGGCTTTCGTAATGCTCATATCTCCTCAGGCATTATGAACTTGAAGCAAGAAGAGTTCAGGAACCTGGGACAGAGGAACAGATCACTCAAAGAGTATATGGATTACTTTCTTGCACTGTCCCGTTATGCTCCTGAAGATGTAGATACTGATGCAAAAAAGGAAGGCAAAATTCCTCAAAGGGTTAAGTGATGACCTAAAGATTCCTTTGACTGTGGCATATGCTCCAAACTATCAGGCACTCCTTGACCAAGCCATCACACTGGAGGATAACATCAAGAAGGCAGAAAACAGGAAGAGGAAGCTGAGTATTAACAAGCATCATGCTGAGGCTTCATTCAAGAGGCACTCCACCCATGATGGGAACAATGATCACAAACATGGGAAACACCATAATGGAGGAAGTCACCACAAGCATCAGGATCACAATGGTGGATCCAAAGGAAGCAATGGAGGCCACAAGGGAAATGGACAAGCTGATCACGAACATAACAATGGACAACCCCGCCCAAACCCTGAATACAGGGATATCAGCCAGGTGCCTTGTTACAAGTGCAAGCATAAGGGCCACTATGCCAACGAGTGCCTAGCAAAGAAGGCCGAAGCAGCTGCCAAGCCAAATCCTTTTGATAAAGGATATGTGAACCACATCAATGTGGAAGAAGTGGAAGAAGTGGAAGGTACATTATAAATCAAGTTTGCATCTAGAAGTTTTACACTACCATCAAAAATCTTTTTAAGGGTGGTAGCCATACAGTCACAACCTATTGCTAGCCTTCCCGAATCTCGGGACGAGATTCTTTTTAAGGGTGGTAGTCTGTAACATCCCAAGTTTTCAAAAAGTTGAAAAATCAGAAAAATGTAAAACTTTCAAAAACTACTAAGTATTTTGCTTTAAAAATAAAATCATGCATGCATTCATGAGCATATTTCATAGTTGCATTTGAAGATTTTCAAATTGTGGATTTATAATTTCACTTGAAAACATATTTAAGAAAATAAAAGGGGGCAAGGTATGCCCTTCACATTATTTTAATTATGTGCTATGTTTGTCAAATGCTTGGTTGTATTGTTTGTATATAATTGGAAAATAATTAATTTTCCAATTATATTATTTTATTGATGCATAAATATTTTTCCGACATTAAGTGTCAAAATCCATTTAAACACGTTTTGAATTTTTCGATTTTTTTATTTATATTGGAAAGATCTTATTTGAAAGTTTAAATCAAAGTGTTTGTTTTTACAAAACTATAGAAACTGGTTTGAGATCATTTGGATCTATAAATAAAAAGTTATAAAGAAAACAGTGAAAAATATAAAAAAAAACGTTTAAGGAAAAAAAAAAGGGTTCGGCCGAACTGGGCTGAAGCTCAGCCCAGTTCGCCCCGCGCAGAAAAAAAAATGAATTCCAGAAAACATGCTTTTCTAAACTACCTTCGGTTAAACACGAATATCTCAACAAATATGACTCCAAATCCAGATCCGCTTGTTCCTACGCGTTCATAACTTCGAGCCCAAGCTATTCCACCGACCATTAGCCTATATAATTATCTGTAGCCGCCGACATTTCTTTTCCCCTTTTCGTCCCACCGAAACCCTAATCAGCAAAATAGTATTTCGTTTATCTACCCATCAAAACGATCTCGAATCGCACCGGAGCCTCGCACCGGAGCCTGAAGCAATATTGAAGCTATCTCCATTATCTTTCCATCCCGAGAGGCCTCAACTCTTTTCATCAACCGTGGAGGAAGAATTTCGAATCGCCATCTTTCAGATCTGAATTCGTAATTCCTAGATCTCTTCATGCTCGGATCTTTAAATCGAAATTCCTTTGGTGAAAAGTTAGAACCCTGGTCTGCAATTTTGTTTTTGAACACTTTTGTTTTGACGTACGGAATTTTCTGTACAATACAGTTTGCGTTTGACGTTTTTCGGAGAAGAAAACCATCTCAAATCTTCGGGGCTTGATAACCAAAGTTGTTCTCCTGATCAAGACCTTTCGTTTGCCCCAAACCTCACCTCTTTTGGTCGAGCGAGCTAGGAGTTATTCACGGCCAAAGTTTCGGACCAGAAAGATAAATTGTGATTTGTGACTAAACTATTCATCCACTGATGTTATATTTGTGATAGTTAGAAAGAGCACGTAATTCTTTACAACTTTCGTTTAGATTGTTTTCCCATCCGAGCAACTTTATTTTTGGTCAAAATCAATAGTCAAAGCCCAGTCAGCATGCCCAGTCAACGCCTCGTCAGCAACGCGTCAGGGCTTCGTCAGCACCCAGTCAGCAAGTCAACGCCACGTCGACCAGGGACTTCAGTGCGAAGATTTATTGTATTTTCTTTTTAGTTTAGCCCCTGCGCGTTACAGATAGGTCCTCGATTTTAAAAATATTAGTAATTTTTATTGGCTTGGCCAAAAATTGCAAACTTTATATTTTTTAAAAGCTCTCGACACGTAAAAACATTTGGTAAAGTTTATTTTAGGTTTTGTCAAGTTTAAATAGGTTCAAATTTAAATAGGCTTGTTTGGTGATTTTTTTCATAGTTTAAATTCTATACATCTAAATATTGCAAATAAAATATTTTTGGATACCTTATGATGTTTGCTAACAGTCCCTTGCGCCCAAAATAGTTTTTGGCTAAGTTAAAAAGGTTTTGGTTGTTATATGCTCATGTGACTATTTTTGACTTAGTTTATTTTCTGTAATTATTTTCAATATGTTTTCTCAAGCTAATTTGTGCTAAGGACTAACCTTAGACCAGAGAGACAAAAACCAAAGCCCTTAGAATATTTCTAAGTTATTTTTCCTAGTTGAGCCTCCTTGTTGAAAACCACTAAGTCTGGATTAGTGAAAATCCATGGAGAGGATGCTACAATTGTCAACTTGAAGATTTCCAACATGAAGATAGAAAACTCATGAAGGACTTAGCAATTTCAGAAGCATCTACAAGAAGAAAAGTACTTAGAAGAAAATCAAGAGGAGCTTCAAGATGATCAACCCCTACTTTTCCCTAAGTCTTGTTTTCTTTCTGTTCTTCTTGTCTTTTCTTATCTATGTAACTTAGTGGCGGCACCAAATGATGAAATTTACAAATCCTCAAGTCTACAAGAAGAAATGGAGTCTTCAAACCAAGAAAAGAATGACAAGACTGAATATGTTTCTTGAAGACTAATTTCTCTCTTCTATTTGTCACATTGGACATAAAACAAGTCCTTGTGTCTATGACTAAATCCTTAGAATACGAGCTGAAGATTTTTCTAAGTCAATTTTATCAAATTCATGTTTCCCAACCTTGACCTTGACCTAGCTAACTTGTTTAAGTTATTATTGTCTATGTGCCTTGAGTAATTTTTGCATATCATGCATATCATTGCCTTAGAATATTTTGCACATCATACATGGCATATTTTCCAATTGATTTGTTGGTTTGCTTGTATGTTTATTGTGGCTGTTTTATTGTGTTAGAATTTTCGGAGAGAAACGAAAGCTGTTGCAACTGCTACTCCTGCTCTTCCTATTGCCAAGGCAAGTGGCACACCCCTCATATTTCCTATGTATTTTCTATGCATGACTTAGTGTATTTCTTTTATTGCATGTGTTGGATAGTATTGCCATGCTAAAACTACTATCTCCTTTATACTAGTTGTGTCTAGCACCCATGACAACTTAGTAGAATTATTGATGCTATGCAAAAATTGCTTTCTGGAAATGTTAAAATCTACTAAGTTAATGAATAATCTGGGTGGAAGTGGTTTTGCATGGTTTATGTTGAGTGGCTACTCAGGACCATGTTCATGGGGGTTTTCACCTAAGATAGTTTAATATACTTAGGACCATGTTATGTGGGGGTTCTCACCTGAGAGTTCACTTGAGGATTGCCACCCAGGTACAAAGGGACGAAAGTTTTGTCCAAGTGAAGATGCTTCCCATGCAACCATGTGGTATAATGGCTCTGCCTTGACTTTTCCCCAAAGGTCTCGTATCGACTCTCTCCTTTTCCTTAGCACAAATTGAGTGCTTGAGGATAGTTTGGGTTTTCTGGGTCTCCTGGTGAAAGTGCACAACCTCTGCAGAGTTAAAACTAAGTACTTAGCCGTGTCCCCGGTTACGGACAATTTGAGCAGCTAATCAAGGATTCAACGGAGGTTTCCCAACATTCCAATTTCTGAAGTTAAAATTTTGAAGGTTGAACAAAGGTGGAAAAGAGGGTGGTTTTCATGCCATACCTGCTTTGACAAAGAAAAAATGTTTTATAAAGAATTAGGAAAATTTGGCTTTGTGCAAATTAGCCTCAAACTCCACCAGCCAAATATGCATATAGGTTATTAGAGTTATTCCATTAAGTGTCCACATAGTGTCACTTGCCATATCCATTTTTAATGGTTCTGACCCACTCCGTTGCAACAATTTTATTTGTTGCAGATTGTTCAGATGACGAGTGAGATTACGATTAAGGTTTCGAGTCTGCAACCAACATGTTTCGCATGTGGCACATGAAGATGATGGAGACTCCTTGAAGAATAAATTTCCGCTGATGTACTCTTTTAAGCTAGCCTTGTGCTATGCAAAATTGTATTTGAACAATTTATTTTACCAAGTCTGGATCATTCGTGTAATAATGATACAATGTTGTGATATTCATCTTAAACTATGTGTGCACATGAAATCGATCCAGGGGTTTGCACTATACACAGGTACCTTGCCAAATTTTAAGTGCAGGTACGCTAAAACATCCAAGACCCATGCCACACTATAAAAAACATTGTTTGGCATACCCTAGGATTGGGTGGGAATTCAGACGCTCCGGAGCCCCTCCCCGGAGAAACCATAGGTCCGCTGGAGAAAAAGATGAAACTGTCGGTCTGGCCCCTCTACGTGAGCCGGAAAGGGGTAGCAAAGCGGAACTAATTGCTTGGTTGTGTTAGTTTAGGCTCAAGTAACACCCAATAAAATGGTAGGACCCACCTTTTGGCAAGATTCCCCCAGATCCGGGAGTTTCGGGCTCTAAGTAGTTTTGGAACCCACTAGAGAGAATCTGACGCCGACGAAGGCCTAACATAGAGAGAGAGGGAATCTTGGGCATCCAAGACCCATGACACGCTATAATACACATGGTATGGCATACCATGGGATTTGGTGGTATTCAGACGATCTAGAGCCCCCTCTCTGGAGAAACGTAGCCCCGCTGGGGAAAAAGACGGAACTGCCGTTCTGGCCCCTCTACGTGAGCTGGAAAGGGGTAGGAAAGTGGAAAAAAATATTCTTGGTTGTGTTAGTTAGTCCCAAGTAACACCCAAGACAATGGTAGGGCCCACCTCTTGGCAAGATTCCCTTGTTCCGTCAGATCCGGAAGTTTCGGGATCTAAGTAGGCCTAGAACCCACGAGAGAGAATCCGACACGACTGAAGGCATAACACAAAGAGTGAGGGAATCTTGGCATAAAAGACCCATGACACACTCTAACACACAGGGTATGGAATACCATGGGGTTTGGTGGTATTCAGACGCTCCGGAGCCCCTCTCCGGAGAAACCCTACCCAGCTAGGAAAAAAGATGGAACTGATGTTCTCGCCCGTCTACGTAGCCGGAAGGGGGTAGTCAAGTGGAAGTAATTGCTTTGTTTTGTTAGGTTAGGCCCAAGTAACACCCAAGACAATGGTAGATCCCACCTCTTGGAAGTAATTACTTGGTTTTGTTAGGTTAGGCCCAAGTAACACCCAATACAATGTAGGGCCCACATCTTGGCAAGATTCTCCATTTTCGTCAGATCCACGAGTTCCAGGCTCTGACTAGGCCTTGAACCCGTCAGAGAGAATCCGACGCCAGTGAAGCCAGAACACACCGAGTGAGGGAATGTTGGGAATCCAAGACCCATGAAACACTCTAACACACATGGTATGTCATACCATGGGATTTGGTGGCATTCAGACGATCCGGATCCCCCTCTCCGGAGAAACCATAGCCCCGCTAGGGAAAAAGACGGAACTGCCGTTCTGGCCTCTCTACGTGAGCTGGAAGGGGGTAGCAAAGTGGAACCAAAATCTTGGTTGTGTTAGGTTAGGCCCAATTAACACCCAAGACAATGGTAGGGCCCATCTCTTGGCAAGATTCCCAACGCTTCACAAGAACATTGATCTGTTGACCATAAGTCAACCTTTTGGTCTACCCCTATGACCACGTCAGAAGGGGGTAGAACACAATACTATTTTTCTTGGTTGTGTTAGGTTAGGCCATAGCTATATTAATAACCAAAATCTAGCTATACTCTTAACAATATTCCCTCCGTTTTCCCCGAGGTGGGGGGGGGGCATCGACGGTTTCTAACTAAACCGGGTGCTCCACCATGGTTTAGTGAACCCACCACACATTTATAATTAGCCTTATAATTAAAACTGGAGAAGTACATATATATTAGTAAGTATAGATCATTACATTCTAAATAAAAATATGGAGGGAAATATAAATTAGGCCTAAACTATCCTAGACGCCGGTCCGGCCGTCCTCCTCGTCGTCGCTCGCTCCCATGCTGGCCTGGTCTTCGTTCTGCCTCATGGACGGGCCAGCCTCATCGCCGTTCGCTACCGGATCGGGGTGGTCCACCTGTGCGAGACAGCGCCGCCTAGCCCTGACTTGCACCCCTATCCGGTGCAACTCCGCTGCCTGCGAGCGGGCGCGTCCGCACCTATCGTTGCATGCGCGCGAGCGGGTAAACAGCCGCTGCAGCGCCTCTGCGTCCTCTACCCAGGCGCAGTGTGCCTGAAGAGCCTCACTTCGTGCCCGTGCGGTGTTGAACTCCTCGTGCGTCACACTCTGGGCGGCCATGAACGAGGTGGACTCATCCTTCCTCTGCGCGATGACGGCCTGCTGCTCGCCGGACGCCGTGTTGGTGTTGAGCTGCTCGTAAACCTGCTGCTCGGCGTCCATGAGTGCGCGGGGATACTCCTCCTTCCGGGCGGTCTCGATGGAAGCCTAAATGGCGACAGCCTTGGCAGTTGCCCCCGCCTCCTCGAACCCCGATCTGACCCGGTAAAACGCCACCTCGTTGCGCCATGTGGCGAACGAGTTGTACGCCACCACATGGTCAGACCACAACGGAGGGTGCTGCTCCGGTTCCTGCGCCGCCTTCTGCTGTGGCAGCTCCGGCTCCTCCTCCCCATCCGCCTCGTCGTTGTACCCCCAATCGAAGGGGTCATCGCCACTCCCGTCGTTGTCTGACGGCAGGTCTAGCCCACGGCGCGCCGCCTGCTAGGTGAACGTCACCCATGAAGAATGGGGGTGGCGTGATATGGTATCGTCGATAGAGGAGAAGCCGCATGGCGATGGGGGAGATTAGGGCGAGGACGCGTCGGCAGTGGCGGAGCCAGGACTCAAACTCTATGTAGTCGATGCGAAATTGTGTAGTCAAATACACCTATTTAAACATTTTCTTGCATGATGTATGTTTTGTAGTATTGAGAAAAGTTGTATAGTCAATTGACCCAGCTCTTGTGTGGCTTCGCCACGGCGTCGGTGCACGCGTCCCGTCAGAGTAAATGGCAGCAACATACAAACCGCAATGATGCTGGCGCCGCTTGGGGAGCCGGGAAGGCTGCATACCGCGTTAATGCTAGGCGTGCGGCAGAGGCGAAGCACCATCCCGCCGCCTGGTGCAGTCGCGTCCCGTCGTCGCCATTACGCGCGGCAGGCAAACCACCACCTGCATGACGCCGTGTGCATGTCCAAGGCGTGTGAATGCAGAGGCGTGTTGTCACGTAACCACATGTTCGTAACATTGGCTGCATACATATGGTAGTTGTGTTGGCACGTACCATTCTAAACTCTCCATTATTTGTAGTGAACTTGGCAAAGATTTATACCACGTTTCGCAAGTAAACACGTGCCATATCGTTTTGTACGCTTACACGTATAAAACGGTATCCTCTTTTCTACACGTACGATAGAGCCTTTGATATTCGCTGACTTGCTGGTGTGAGCTTTGTGGTGAATTTGAGTCACTGATTGGTGGCCCCGCAGCGTCCCAGGCCCCACTTGCCAGTGACTAAATGTAACATCATTCTTTGTTGACGAAGTTAGCCAGCGCGTTCCCATCATGCAAGCGCACACGTCATCGCGACCAGTCAAAAACTCACTCAGTATATAAATCTCCGGTCGCATTGCCTCCCCCCATCCATTCTCCCCCCATTTCTAGCAAAAAACCCAAGTCCGCCCCGGCCGCATCGTCTCCCAGCTCTCCTTCTCTCCCAATTGCCGAGCGCACAACCTCGAGGCGGTTCCGCAGAATGGAAGGTTCGAAGAAGGAGAAGGACGGCGTCGTCCCTTCTATTGACGTTTCCGCAGGAGCCGCCCATGGCGGTTCCAGTTCGTTGCAGCCGCAGAATATCATCGCGGCCACTGAAGTCGCCGCCGCAGGTTCGTCGTCCGGCCATGGCGCTTCGAGTGCACCACCTGCTCTGCCGCGGTGGAGGCGCCTGCAGGTTTCCCTCTCCTGGCAGATCTGGGTGATCCCTACGGGGATCGTCGGGCGTTCGACGAGGACATCGACAACCAGTACCCTGAGGTACCTATGTCCAGGCCGGCTTAGTTTATTGTAAAAAATCTACGGTTTGTGCATGCAAGTTCGGGCTTCTAGTGTTTGTAGTTGCATGTATATATTGGGTTTTATTTTTGTATATACAAGTTTGGGCTTCTGGTGTTTGCGGTTGCATCTGTACTTAGGGGTTCGAGGTTTTTTTTATTCGAGATTAAAAGGTTTGTAGTTGGATCTGTACCTAGGGGTTCGAGGGTTTTTTGTACACGCAAGTTCAAGATTCAGAGGTTTGTAGTTGCGTCTGTACTTAGGGGTTCACAGGTTTTTTGTATTCGGGATTCATAGGTTTGTAGTTGCATCTGTACTTAGGGGTTCGTAGATTTTTTGAATTTTAGGGATTCAGAGGTTTGTAGTTGCATCCGTACTTAGGGGTTCGCATGTTTTTTGTATTTTAGGGATTCAGGGGTTGTAGTTGCATCTGTACTTAGGGGTTCGCAGGTTTTTTGTATTCGGGATTCAGAGATTTGTAGTTGCATTTGTTCTTATGGATTCTAGTTTTTTGTGTGCATCTTAGTATGCATGTGAGTTAGGAATTCTACGTTTTTTTGGAAGAATTTTCAATTTGTGTAGTTATTTTGCCTTGCAGACACTCTTGAAACATTATGAATTTGTTGCAAAATCACATATTGTACCCCCGTGCATGATAATTACTTGATCCAGTTTATGCCTATAATTAAAGAACGATTCTTGTATGATATTTGTGATCTAGTAAGGTATAATAACATGTCCTGATTAGAATATTAATCTGTTGAATGTTATCTTAGATCATCAATGAATTCCTCATGTGTTATTATTTGTTCTTGAGCATTAGTTCACCAAATATATATAGTGGAAATTGTGATGTTGTATAAAATTCGACACATTTTTCTCAATATTGATGTCCTCTTTAGGGCGCATCTGCTAAATAAGTTAGTTGATGAAGTGTATGCAAATAAATGAAGAACTATTTCTTTATGTTCTTTGTGATCTGGTTAGGTATATTACTCTTTTGCCAATTAGATTGTGTTGCTAACTTTTGTTTTATTGCAAATTTGCAGGAAGAAGATCTAGAAGTCGGCTCAGATGAGGACTCTATGGATGCGAATAGCAGACATATCCTGAGGAAGCTGCAGCGGGCACCATTTGGTACCGTCGTTACGGCAAGTTGTTATGCCCTTTCTGTGTCAGAAACATAGCCAACGATCGCCACAGCTTGACCCGACATGCCGTCAGTGCGGGAAATGGCTCTGAGCATCGTGCGCCCCATGTTAGGGCCAAGCACGCTGCCTACGGCGTCTTCCTGAAGAAGCTGCTTGCGCGGGATATCCTCGCAGGTCTTGCGCAACCTCCTCCTCAGCCTTACTCCAACAAGGTCAGGACGGCCATGAAGGCTCGGAAGCGGCAGTACATGATGTAGCTGCTGTTGGTGCACTCGTTGTTGCAGCTTGCACGATGTGTTTGTGTTATCTCTTACTTTTGGTATTGTACGAACTTCATGAGTAGTGTTATCTCGTGTGCGTGTAGTAAGAACTTTTAAAGAACCTCTATCATGTTGGTATGTAAGAACCTAATATGTATATTATATTAGTATATGTTTCTTAACCTGATCATGTTTTAAGGATGCTAAAAAAACTTATTAGGCATGATTCAGTAATAAGTGGATGCGACAACTCATTGATCCGGTCGATCAATGAATTGTCACATCCATTTACTATTGGATCATGTCTAATAAGTCAATAGTTGGTGAAACATCACAAATGTGAGTAACACGACTCGATCTTTGGTGTGTGGAAATGAATCAGCTCCTCCCCACCACTAGGCATTGTCTTAGTTTGCAATTATTTGCTAACTAAAATAAAGAAGAATCCGAAGAAGTAGAATAAAAATACGATCAGATTCTAAAACTCTTTTCCTTTTGGTTCTTTTTTTATTTTTTATTTTCAATCAAAAAACAAGAATAAATTATGACCGTGAACAGCCGCGCGCCAAATGTCCACGGAAACAGCCTCACGAAGGGTCCCACTCGCCAGCGTCTGTGTGCCAAATCTCCACCACCGCGCTCCCCGCCCACTCGGATACTCCTCCACTGAAAGCGACATTCACAGAAAGCCTCCACTTCTCCATCCCGCCCCGACAGCGGTTGCCACGGCTTCGTCCTCCCCCCGTCCTCGGCGTCGTTCTCAAACAATGACTGGTAAGCCCTGGTTCCCTCCCTTCCCCATCCTCAACCAAACGATGTGATGTAGGTTAGATACCGGCAGATCTAGGTTTGATACCGGCGGATATAGGTCACCGTTGATGTTTTAAGTTACCACCGGCCATGGATCTAGCTCACGCTACCGTTACAGGGCCCTCGGAGATCGTTTCCCCCACCCAAATGGAGATCGATCTGAACAAGGCCTCGGAGCTCGCAAAGCCCCTTGTTATTCAGATAGCCGATGTAAATAGCATATAAATTAGTCCTGTAGCCAAATGTTCTCTTAAGATTCATCTATCTCCTTTCCCCTTCGTCGACACTTCTTTGATTTTCTCTTTTCATATTTGGCTATAGGACCACGGTGCAGGCTGTGAGTTCTGCAGCATGTCGCGTACTGAAATTCAGAAATTGGTGCAGTAGTCAGTTGAGACAATTGAATCTCATCGTCTTTATGAAGTTTGCAAGTTTGTTGATGATACCAACGCTGAGAAGCTAATCTGTTTCATCTGCTGCGAGGACAGGCTGGACAGGGCGATGAAAGCTTCAAAAATGCTAGCACTCGAGTTGGAATTGCAGGAACAAAAGAGAAGTTATATGATCATGCACGGCTTGGTTACTAAGCTTGATTCTGAGCTAAAGAGTGAGAAGAAAACTTTGAAAGTAGCCGAACAAAAGTGCGACATACTCTAGAGGGGAAAAGACACCCTATTGGAGAGTGCGAAGGACACCAATGTGAAGTTGAGATACATTCGAAGTTTCTTGCAAGATTATGGAATGAGGTAAAACTACTTTGCTTTTTAATTAGATTATGTCAACCTGCAATGCTTGCCAATGAGTCTAGCTGTTATTCATTTCTCTGTTTTGTTGCATGTGCCGATGATTAAACTGTGCAATGCTAAAATCGAAAGGATTACTCCCCAGTACATAGTAGCGTTTACACGGACATTGTTTGTTCATGCTCCCTGGTCCTGTGGAGCTTGACCCTTTGGACTTTCTTTGCAACGTATGTATGAGGCTTGCTTATTTTATGTTCATTCTCTGTTCTGCGTGCGGATGATTAAACTTTGCGCCTTCTCCCGGTGAGATAATTGGCACTTACCTAGTATTGTGTACAACTACATTTGTTCTACATCTTCCTTGGTAAGTGTTCGATGATCCCATTGATTTCTGTGTGCTTCTTTACTATGAGGCCCCAATTATGATTTTGTCTGTAATGCATGAGCCATATTGGTTCTGCGTATTCCTTGGCAAGTGTTCGATGATTTCATTGATTTGTGTGTGCTTCTTTACTATGAGGCCCTTATCTAGGCTTGGTTCTCTGCTGATAATTAATATGCAGCAATGTCTCCAACAGTTGGGTACCATAGAAAAAAGAGTGTCATATTTGTGTTTGATCAGAGTGTCGATGATTAAACTCTGCAATGTTAAAATGCAAAGGGAGACTCCTCTAGACCTAATAGCATTTACAAGTACCTAGTAGCTTGTTTATGCCACCGGGTCTAGTGGTTTATCACCTTTGTACTTGTGTCATTTGTACACGTGAGCCAGTTTTGTCACTCATCTTTGTATGTTTGGAAGTATATCTGCTTCTTTTTTGTAGATGTGCTAAACATGTATGATGCTTTTTTACTAGTGTTTCTATGGATGCGGTTTCGGAAAGTTCCGTTGGATGATGTGAACCTCTGGATGTGGCTTCAGAATGCATTCTGGCATAGGAAAGTATCCGGTGGATGATGTGAACCTGTGGATGTGGCTTCGGAGTGGATGTTGGCATAAAAAAGTTCTGGTTAACCTGTGGACCTATTGTTGAACCTTTTGTGATGCTAATTTCAGTTATTATAAATCTTCTATGTTTCGGAGTGCATGTAACCACGATGATGGCGCGAAACAGACATTGAAGAGGGCGAGGAGGCAGTATATTAGTATTAGTAATAGGGTATCCATTGTTGCAAATGTAAAACCATGTCAATTCATTTCGATTTCGGAGTGCATTTTATGATTTATATCTCCTATATATTCGGTAATTTGGTTGGCACTCTCGCCACGTGGGATACCCGCTCAGCTCTCCTCTCCACTCTCAAACTGTGGATAATGCAGCATCTCCCCATGCGGGCGCAGAACGCTCTCCTCTCTACTCCCAAACTGTCTGTGTGTGCCACACCTCTCTACTCCCAAACTTTGTTGTGCGTAGATCCATCGATACCATGTCTGAGCGTCGCGAGGAGGGCCGCCAGCAGCAGATCCACAGGCACTTTCCCCTCCGCAGCGTGCAAGACGCGGAGCGTGCGCGTGCCCGTGAGGCGTACCCGCGAGAGGTGCATCAGGCCAACTCGTCCTGTGCACCACCACCTCCGGTTCCACCCATCGCACCTTCGGACGTCGAGGAGGAAGAAGAGGTGGAGTATCTCGCCGTCGAGTTCCACAACGAGGCACTGTAGTGGCCCCAGATGCAGGCGGGGATTTTAGCGTCCTTAGAGAGTTTCACGGCATAAGAGCTCCGGCAAGCGAGGCTCGCCCGGCTTTTCACTGTCAATCTAGAGGCCGACACCACGGAAGCGATCTGCCATTCGATGCAGAATGAAGATGTGGCGGCGCTGGCGAAGGCGCACCCTTGGCTAGCCTGCTAGGTCCGATGTCTATCCTTTTTTTTGTGATTTGTTTCAGAAACGGCTTGTTCACTTTAATGTTAACTGTTATGATTTCAAAGATTATGTGTATGCTTAATTTCGAAGATTATGTCCATGCTTATTTACCGTGGATGCAAAGTGCGGTCCAGGCATCAACTGGTTGGTCGTAGCCAGTCAAAGGAGTCAAACAGGGCAGGATGTGTGGTCCGACGAAAATTTGTGACGTTCTACGTGACCATGCCAGTTTCGTCGAAGGCAACTGGACTCTAAGTCGGCTACTGGGCCGGAGACGAAAATCCGCGACGTAAAATTAGCGAAAAGTGGCGCAAAACCAGTCTGCGACGGGCCAAACCAAAACGTCGAGAGAAAAATCCACTTCCCAGACATCCGCGACGGAAACACGCAACGTTATCGAAACGTTACGCTCAAAACGTCCCTGATCGAACGTAATTTGGTAGTGGCGGGTTCGGTGAAGGTAGTGGCGTCTCGGGAGGGGTGACAAAGATGGATCGGGGCCCTAGATGTGCCAAGGATCTAGCCTTTACGACAAGGGTGAATGTGTGGGGTTGAATAATACTCGCAATGAATCCAAGAACCTTATGCTGAAGAAACCAAACACCTGAGTGTGAAACTTGAATCAAGGCTAAGGCTGCTTTTGGAAAAAATACGCAGCTCTGCAGAGTGTATAAAAATTTGCGAGAGTGACATCCGTGTTCCTGGAAGGAACTCCATTCGCGGCGGGAAAGGAATCTTAAATGATTCTCAAACCCGTGAGGGCTAAGGAACATAGTTTGTAATCTAAAACCATTCTTTTCGAGAAACCTTTTTAAAAACTTGCATTCTGTCTATGACTGTTGGTCATGACATTAGCTAGTGAATGAAAACCCAAAACCTTTCCTTACCTGAGCTTGTTGAGTAACGCTCATACTCAACCCTTCCGTTGACCTCTTTCTTAGACTTTGAGGAGGCTGACAATGATGTCAACGATCAGAACACAAAAGATCAGGAGTACTACTATGAAGCACCGGACTTGTCCGGAGGAGTAGAAGCAGTCGACTACATCAATGAATATGAAGCCGATGACACCAAAGAAGAGGATCAGGAAGAGTAGTTGAGCGAGTCTAATCTAGTATTAGAAGGGAACCTAATCGAGCAGCTCTAGGATCTAAGATGTTGAGCTATCATGGTTCTCTCGTTGTTGTTTTTAGTAGGACGTGAACTCTCTCAAGTTGACTTGGAAGTTTTTAATCTTCCTCAGATGACTGAGGAAGAGCTTAAAGAGTTTATTTGTTTTTGGCTTGTAATAATAATTTTGTTGTACTACTCTGAAGGATGTAATATTAATGGATAAGGGTGTCCATAAAATTATGTCCACGACTTATGCACTACACATGAAGTGGTGTACTAGGTCACCGCAAAATCTACGTCTTCATAATCCAAAGGTTCTTTCGGAGTTTAAAGCATCTCCGAAGTTGTGACACATGGAATACATTGTGAACTTGTGATAATATTTCAAGAAATTCCAATTCAAACGCTACCTTGGACTCAAATTGCCTTTGATTCCGAATCTTCTGACTCATTTGGTCGGACTAACTCTTAAATATATCATATCACCTATGGAAGTCTCCCATTTCCTTTGAGTCTGGTCTGCACTTCTCTTTTTCTTGCTTTGTGCGATCTTTAGATGATCTCTGATCACATCTATCACATCATGTATTTCCTTGAGGTAATATAGCGCATATTCTTTGTTTTATCCCACCTCAAACAAACCAATAGGTTATCTGCACTTTGTTCCATATAGTGCCTCAAATTGTGCCATCCTAATACCGCCTTGATAATTTTTGTTGTAAGATAATTCTGTTAAAGGTAGGTGTTCATCCCATGATCCTCCAAAATCTAGTGCACATCCTATCAACATGTCTTCCAGAATTTGGTTGGTTCTTTTAGTTTGTCCCTTGGTCAAGGATCATAAACCGCACTAAATTTGAAGTGTTGTTGGGAAATGTTTCCTAAATCCTATTATAAATAATGACCCTCAATTTGATACTATGGTTAAGGGAACTCCATGTTTACTAACCATGACCTTGATATATAAGTCCGCTAATTTCTCAACACAATGTGTTTGTTTGATGGAGAGAAATGTGCCACATTTGGTTAATCTATCAATGATCGGCCAAAATGCATCCTTATTTTTCTTGGTCATAGGCAATCCGGTAATAAATCTATTCGAACCTCCACCATTTCCATTTGGGGATTGTTATAGCGGTCCTGTTCGATCCTGATGTTTAAGTTTCACACACTGGCAAGTGTGACATTCGGATATGAATCTAGCGGTTCCGCGCTTTATGTTGTTCCACCACAATACTCCCTTCCAATCTATATACATCTTAGTGCTACGAGGATTTATAGAATAAGGTGTAGTATGTGCTTCCTTCATGATTAAATATTTGATTTCCTTGTTCTTTGGTACATAGAATCTCTCGTGATACCACAATGATCCATCCATCATCTACATCCATCTCAAATTCATACTTATGTCCTGTCTTGACCCTATAGATTTCGTCTCCAATGAACACATCTCTTGGCTTTTTTTCTATGATTTCTTCTTTCAAATCTAACTCCATATCCACGGATGTCATGTTTCTTACTGCCAAGCATTCCAAAATTTATATCTGAGCTTGTGCCAATTCTTTAATTAGCTCCTTTGGCACTCTTTCTTATGTCAAAATGATCACACATATCCTTATGACTCAATGCGGATGCAACTACATTGGCATTCCCATGTGTATATTTGATTATCAAGTCATACCATCTGCCCTGTCTCATGTTTAACTCCTTTTGATAAAATAAGTACTTCATACTCTTATGACCTGTGTATAATTTACATTGTGCTCCATATAAGAAGTGTCTCCATCTCTTCAAAGCATAAACTACGACCGCCAATTCCAAATCATGTCTTGGGTAGTTAACCTCATGTGCCTTTAACCGTCTGGACCTATGTGCAATCACCTTGCGATCTTTCATCAATACACATTCTAATCGATTCTTGGATGCATCACAGTATATTGTGTAGTCTCTTCCAGGTTCTAGCACTGCTAAAACTGGTGCAGCTATTAACTTGGTCTTCAATTATTGAAAACTGGCCTCACATTGTTCTGTCCATACAAATGGTACATTCTTCCTTAATAACTTTTTCATTGGTCCAACTAACTTGGAGAATCCTTCAATGAACCTCCCGTAGTATGCACAATTTCTAAGAATCCTCGGACTCCTTTGGATGTAGTTGGTGCTTTCCAGTCTAAAACTGCTTGAACTTTCTCTCTGTTTATTGCGATTCCTTCCTTGGTTATCACATGTCCAAGGAATTCTACCTAGTCTAGAAAAAAATAACATTTGCTTAACTTGGCATACATTTGATGTTCTCCTAAGGTCTAAAAAACAAATTTCACATGTGTTGCATGATGTTCCTTGGTCTTGGAATAGACAAGTATGTCATCAATGAAAAATATTACGAACTTATCCAAATATGGCATGAAAATTGGGTTCATCAAGTTCATAAATATTGCAGGTGCATTGATTAATCCAAATGGTACCACTAGGTATTCATGATGTTCCTATCTTACACAAATCTAGTCTTTGGAATATCTTTACCCTTGATCTTGATCTGATGGTAACCTGACCTTAAGTAAATCTTTGATAATACTCCTTCTCTGTTGAATTGATGAAAAATATTTTCAATTCTTGGTAATGTGTATTTGTTCTGATAGTTACGTTTTTTAGATTTCTATAATCTCCTCACATTCTTCTGCATCCACTTCTTTTATACACGAATATGACCGGTGCTTTCCATGGTGATACATTTTATCTGGTAAAACTTTTTCCTCCAAACCATCCAACTATTTCTTTAGTTGTACCTGTTTATTGGGTCCCATCTTATAGGGTGGTTGTGCAATAGGTGATGTTCCAGGTACCAGATCAATCGTGAATTCATTCTCTTTGTTTGGTGGCATTTCGGGTAATTCTTGGGGAAATAAATCCAAAAACTCATTTACTATTGCAATCCGTTTAATCTTCTCTTCTTTCAAGGCATTCAGGTGCAATTCCGCGTCTAATTGAGTATGCTTGTCTCCTTGAAAAACATTTTGAGTTCATCCTCGTCCTTTCAATGGCACTATCTTAGCCTCGTAGTCAATATGTGCTCCAAAGTATGACAACCATTCCATCCCTAGGATGACTACTATGTCCTTCACGGGTATCACATATAAATCTGTATCATATGTGACATCACAAATATTGATCGTTTGACTAATTTTGACCTGTGTAACTAAGATTTTTCCACCGACTGACATGATTGTAATCGGCATTTCTAAAGGTTGACATTTAACCCTGTATACATAAACAAATTGTTGAGAAATGAATGGTGTAGTAGCTCCCGTATTAAACAAAGTTTTGTCAGGATGAGAAAATATTTCGAGCGTACCGATCAACACTTGGTTGTTGGTGTTGAATTGCTCCAGACTGGTAACAATTTACTTTCCCAAAGGATTTCCCCTTGGCCTTATCATTTGACGTTTGTCCAAAGTCTCTAGTCCTCGGATTGAATCATGAAGTTTCTTGAGTTCCTCATGTTGGTGGTACTGATATGGTCTACGGATTTGGCAGTTAGGCTTAGTATGACCCGCCTGTCGACAACCATAACATATGATCTTGGATTTGGTACGGTCCTTTCGAAAATTTCCTCAATTTCTTAAGTTATGGAAAATAATTTTATTGACTGCATTAGGAACTACCTGATTGGGCATGTTCTGTATCCTGGTCTCGGTTCTGCTTTTGGGCTCGAACTGTAGATTGGTGGTTGATGTATGGAATGGAAATGAATCCTTCTAAGCTCCATTTGTAACTTCTTCCTTCTCTCCTCTTGGGGTATCTTGTAGTCATCTTCCAGAGTTATTGCGGTATATATAACGATACTAGAGAAGCAAGGGGCTAGAAACAAGCGTCCACACTCATGTTCCTCAAAGAAAAGGCGTACTTCTACAAGGCACAAATAAAAATATATGCGCACTATACTTTAGTTCATTTAGATTACTGTCATATTTGTCGATGAAGCTAATATTTATCATAATGTAGTCTCGTACAAAAGTAGTCCTCAAGACTTCGACGTATCGAAATAGTTAAATTTTTCAAATGCTACTGTTTGGAGTAACGAGCCTACAACTAATGCATGTGGGGCTAAGCTAGGTGGTCCATTTACATTTGTGCGCATAGATGAACCTATCATGGAAAATGACGAGTATGTAGTTGCAAGACAAACAGTAGCACTTTTGGTTTAGGACTGTCAATTGCCTGGCCTTGAGCTTTTGTAAATTAAACTTCTTTTCTTCCAAATGTAGATTAATATTTGCGTCGATATCAAGATAAAAGCGTGTATTTTTCTTTTGCAAATTCGAAAGGATAATGATTGAGTTGGACTTGAAGTCTTCATAGCTGTTGGATTAATAAGCAACTGAGTTATGAGGATTTCACGTAGCAACAATTTTTTACAATGATGGAATGGATAATGTAATATTATTGACAATGATGTTTTCTAGAGTCAAATGTATATGCATGCCATGGTGTACAAAATTATAAGTATTTCCTATCTTATTTCATCATTTGGACATCTGAATTGGTCAATGTATTTGTCATGCTTTAACTCATATGTTGTATGTATACAAATATCAAGCATTATGCGATGACCTAGCACACGACTGCATGTGTAGTGCACAAGTCGTTAACATAATACTAATAGAAGGACTTATCCGTGAATGTTACATCCCTCAGAGTGTTACAATAGAAACATAGCAGGTCCAAGCAAAGTTATAGGATATAAACATGTTCATTATAAACTCTTGAGAGTCTCCCTTTGATGTATCAAAGAAGATCTCATGCAAATGAAACATCAGAAGAATCAAATCGAAGCTCCAAGATGGAGAAGAACTCTAGCTCAAAACTTAATCCACTATGGCTGATATCAGCCTAAACTATAGCTTCTAAGCATCCAAGTCCAGGAATGGACTCCACCTACACATTGATAGCTTCTCCACCACCAACATTGTTAATGACGACACTTCATCGGTTAAGTAGTATAAGACTCCTCCAAGCATCATGAGATGGCGATGGCTTCCTAATGAAGACTTCCTTAAGGGCTTCAACTCAATGCAGGGGGTCATACGGGAACAAATGAGTAACGAGTATTACTCAACAAGTTCATGATATAGAGTGGTAGTTTGATAAACTAACTACAACTTTAGACTCAAAAGAGTCATAAGCTAATGCAAGGTTTTTGCAAATCTTTCTTCAAGAGGTTGTTTTTAATATTAAAAACTATGCCTGCCAAATCTTCACAGGAGCAAGATCTTCATGGAGTTTCCTTTCCTGCGGCGTTCGCAGCTCCTTCCCGGAATAGGGGGTAACATGTCACATCATTTTACATTCTACAGAGCTGCGTTACTTTATCCATAGGCGATCAAGACCATGTTGCACAACCAGGTGTACGTTCCTGTCCACTCCCACTCTGGTGTGGGGCCCGGTTGTTGATCCAAACCAAACAATGCTTCTCCGCACAACACATTCCCACCCATTTGTGCCACACAGGTTGAATCCCTGATTCTACCACTCACGATAGAGATCTAGGCGACCGGGCAGACCATCATAGACCCCAGAGTCCGTGGGACGTAAGGGATCCCACCCATGTGCATGTAGTCCCCCAAGAACTACAACATTGGTCTCTGGCAGTCCGTTGACATGTGAACGGGAAAAGAGCACAGCTGGCTTACTCGCCCCATACAAGACCCACGGTTAACGCGGTATTTACGCCGGAAGAATTATGACGACATTTGTTGTTAAATCCTAGGTAATACTTTCCCATGCAAATGGAGCCTTCCTTTGACTACATGGCTCCATCACGCCCACCAAATAGAACACTACCACTCGGGTAGTCATTAATTTGTCCTATTATTATAAAAATAGGATCATGCATTCTTTTGAGAATAGGTGGTAATACAATAGGATTTTGCAATACTGCAAAGGATATGATCAAGGGATGAACTTGCCTGAGATAAAAATAATAATAATCCATGTCCTTCGGGTTTGAGTGTTGTGTGGAAATCCCGAGATCTGAAAAAATAGAAAAGTAGTCCCGGTAAGGATTACAGAAAACATTGGCAAGATGATATATGCATAGTAATGATATGCATCGTGAAATACCTGGAAAATGCCCCAGCTTACAAGTGTAAGCCACGATCGGTACGATACTAAGATCACATTTGTTTTAGGTGACTTGGAGTTGTTTCATTGCTTGTGGTGATGATGTTGTTACTTATTTTAGACTTACATGTGTGCCACTTTATTTAGCAAAAAAAATGTTGTCATGTTTAAGTAGACGTATTTATTACTTGGTTATAAAACAAGTGCAATATCATATTGAAAACAACTTTTAAACAAATAATAACACATGTTATTTTTCGTTGTTGAAAAGTGTGGGCTCAGACCAAAATAATTCAACTAAAAGTGGGTAAAAAATACAATCAACTCTAACTACTTGCAATAAATTATTGTTTGTGATGAGGTTATGAAGTGTAAAACTATTAGGAATTTAATGTTATTGAAAATAGTTTGGTGATGGTTACTTTTGGTTAGATTAGAATATTAAAGCATATCATTGTCCTACTAAAAATAGAATTCATAAGTTAATCAAAATAAGTTTCTCTACACATAATGGATTTGAAAATGTTTTTATCTTTCATTTCGTATATTATTTGAATGTTTCTTAAAAGATTTGAATAAGTTATTAATTTCTAAATTTTAAATGATGGCTATACAAATATTTATCACTTAAAAACTTGTTCAAATGACTTTGAAAACATCATAAATAGGTTGCATTTTTCTTTCTAAGCATTTTGGTATATAACTTTTATTTTTTTGAATTATTGAATTTTTCATTATTTTTCTTAATTTTAAATGAATTTATTTAAATTCAAAAAATATTTAAATTTAAAATTTATCAAATATTTCTGAAAATTTTATAAACATTTATATTATATTTTTCTAAACATTTACAAATTTTATTTGTATTTTTCCGATAAGTATTTTCAAAGATATTGATTTTCTGTTTTTCTTGATTTTTCTGCCATTTTAAATTGACAGATGGGACCCACAAGTCAGTTCTAATTTTAAATAAAAAATAAAAGAAAAATGTTCATGACGTCATGCTGACATCATGACCGCGTCATCACGGAGAGGATCTTCTCTGTTGAAATGAAATCACCCGATTCGTCCCGAATTGATACGATCCATTGCTTCCACTAGTTAGAGGGGTCGTGGCGATTGCGGGATTGGTGGCGTTTGGACCAACTGGTCGGCAGAGCATCACCGGCGACTGGCCGTGGCTTACGTTGGCGGCACGATTGAGTCGACCAAACGCAAAACGGAAAGCACCGCGTGGTAGACAAGCTCACTAGGGAACCCGTGGTAGAGATGGGGAAGCAAGGCGAGGCTCCACGACAACGAATTGACGGCGGAGACTTTGGCCGGCTGCGGGGGAAGAAGAAGATGGGGGCGGCGATTCCACTTGAAAAAAAGGGTAGCAGAGGACGGTGGTTCCCGTGGTGGTCTCCATTCTTCGCGGGATAACCGGAATCAATGACGGTGAGCGGTGGCCGTACAGGCTGGGGTTTCACTTTCGGGTCTCTCCCGTTGGAGAGAGAGAGAGAGAGAGGGGAATGGGAGGCGCACGAGGGAGAGAGATCGATGCGGACGTCTCCTAGAGGTCTTATCCTCGCGCCGCAGTGAAGCATGAAGTGGCAGCTGTGATGCCACGGTGCGAAGCTCTCCTCTGCCTTCTGGCAGAGGAAGAAGAAAGAGGAAACTAAACGGAAGTTTTCGGTAACCCCCTGAAGTTTTGAATAATTGCACATTAGTCCTTCGGTTTATGTAAACTGATTAAAAACATTGTTTTCTGGGCTTTTTAAGAAACATACCTTTCCACAACCAGGGCCCAAGGCATGCATCATCTACATCCTTACACTGATCCTCTATGTCCTCACCTAGATGAAATACGATGCCATAACTGTAGAAAAAACAAGCTAAGGTCACAACCCAAAGATCCATAACCGAAGAAGAAAATATTGAAGATCGCCAGTATCCTATCTGTAAGGATGTGGCTTCCAACACAAAACAGGTTGTCTATACTCTATAGATAGGAAAGAAAATCAATCGAACACAACAGATGTATTGGCATGGAATTAAATGTACGTTTGATTCCTACCTAGCAAATGATTCACTAAAGAAGAGGAATATATAATAGTATAACTTCCATGATTCAATATAAATATGCAAGTAACAATGTCCTTGCTTTGCACGCAGAGTAAAAAGGTATATTCTTCAACTTCTAAAAAATTACAAAGAGCTACTAATTCAGATCGAGTGCAAGCTTCAGATTCAGACTGAATGTAAAATTTCTCCTCTTACAGAATGTTGTCAAGTACAAACCCGTGAAACGCGAAACTAAAAAAATATTTTGATAATCTCGGTGACAGCAATGGACTTACTGATTGTCCATGGCTTTCATAATAATATTTTTTATCATTTGATCCTGATTAAAAATATTGGAAATGAGTTGAAATAAAGAAAATAAAAATATGAGTAAAACCAACAATCTACCGAAGAAGCATAATAAGCCAAGCCTTCTGAATGCCCATACTCACCAACACCTACTATATCAATTCTAGTTAGACCTCCAATGCCCGGAGCAAGAGCGCCGATATAACATCCCAAGTATGAAAACTCCCATTAGAATGTTTGTTTCATGTTTATTAAAGTATTGCATCATGTCATCATATTGTTTGCATTTGTTTCATTTAGTTTGCATCTGTTTTTTCCTGTTTTCACAATTCAAATTTAAACCTTATTCAAGCATTTATTTCATACTTGCTCTGTTACAATCTTTTTCAAACTATAATGTCAAATTAAACCCTTATGTTGTTTCCAATTTTCCATAATGATCACTTATTAAATTGATGGTTTTAAATCAATCATTTAAATTCCAAATCACATTCCAAAATTCAAATCAAAGCACCAAACAGAACCACTTTGAAATTATGAATGTTATCAACACAAATTTAACTCATTTTATTTATATTTAACATAGGGGTCCCCCTATTTAAAAGTTTGTTTTATTAATGATCATTTAATATTAAAATTCATCCAAATTTGGTTTAAATCCAAACAGCAAGCAAATTTCAAAATTTCTGAAAACAGAACTTAGCATTTGTTTGCTAATGGCCTAATGAACTCCCCCTAATTTTTCCAAAAATTTTACTAATGTAAAACCCTTCCTTTTCTTCCAATTCCTTTTTAGCAAAAAAAAAACAGGAGAAATAAAAATTTAAAAAGAATTTTGGCGCCAAAAGGGAGTGGGCTGCGCCCAGCCCACCTCTTTTTCTTTCCGCGCGCAGCCCAGCCCATCACTTATCAGCGTAACGGTTCGTTTTTTTTTCTTTCGTTCTAATCCATCGTCACCCTCGTGTACGGCACCCCATCGGCCGGTGCCACGGCGGCAGGGCCGCGAGCAGACGGTGATCCAGCCCCCGTACCCCCTATATAGCTAGCTCTAGGGCGCGCGCTGTGCCCTAGCCAACCCTAGCCCTCTCCCCTCGAGCTCCCGCCGCCGTCTACCCCTCTCACGGCCACCTCCCACTCTCTGTCCCCCTCGCCGGAGAAGAACACGACTGAATCCATGTCAACCGCCGCCGCTTCCGTTCACCACTCGCCCACCTAGCTTCAGAAATCGAACCACCCCTTCCCCCGCTACCGTTTGGACACCGGAGAGAGCACGGTGACCCTCTGGATCGACGATGACGAGCTCGACGCCGCCGCGGGTTTTCTGAACCTCCTCACCGCGCCATCGCCACCGTCTACTTCCCGGCCTCCTCTCGCCTCCGACAAACTCCCGGTGAGCTCCCGAAGTGATTCCGCCCCACCACCGTGCCGCCATGGTCACCGTTGAGCTCGCTACGGTACGGTCACGCGCAATCCACGGACACGAACATGTTCCCCTAACGTTTGCGCGCACATCCACCTACTCAGCACCGCCAGATCGTGACCTCGTCGTCGGTAGCCCATCGATCCCCTCCGCCGCTGTCTGTCGCCGTCAGGGTGCAGATGGTTTTGTTCGTCAGTAAGTTCAGTTAACGAAACAACAGCTTATCCTCCCTGCGCGTGGTTAACTGACAAGCGAACGTTTCCACCGCACTGGTTCAGAGCACAGCAGCGCAAGGGTGAGGTCCAGGGTTCGATCCCTGGCCTCGCACGGGATTTTCCCACACTTTTTGCACCGTAGCGCTGACAGGGAGGGCCCCCTGTCAGCCACTCACGTGCCACGCAGGCACAGGGAGGCCCTGGGCCCCCCTGGCAGTGTCTGGGGTAGCCCTGGGTGCGGTAACAAACGTTTTTTTTAATTCTCTGTTTTCAAAACAATCCTTTTTAATTTACAGTTTGGTCCCTGAAAGTAATTTGACAATAACTTTAGTTTTATAATTCCAAATAATGAAAATAAAATATGTGTGCTGATCTAAATTCAATTATCTACCTATTGGTACCATTTTTTTCCTGTTTTGAATTTTCAAAATGCAATTCAAATTTGAATTCAAATAATTCAATTGTAATTTGCTAAAATTCATAACTAATTCATTCTTGATCCAATAAATGCAAATAAAATATGTTTTCCATGCTATTTCAAATAACCTTTTCAAATATAAATTTTGTTTCATGTTTTGAATAATTTAAATTGCCTAAATAATTTAAACCTTGTTTAAATCATTTAAATTTGATAAAATCATAACTTGCTTAATTTAAATTATTTTTGAACATGCAAAATATGTTTTCAACCTAGAAAAGCATAACCTTTTCAAATATGAGTTTGAATTTATGTTTTGAACAAATAAAATTCAAATAAAATTCAAACTTGTTTTAAATTCATTTAAAACTTGTTTAATATTGTCTAAGTCATAATAAATTCATCCTAATGCCTTTTTCAATATTTGAAACATGTAATCCACCCAAAATTTCATGATCTTTTCAAATATGAAATTTTTTATTTGTTTTGAACAATTTAAATGGTTGAAAACAACAAATACTTGTGTGTCACCTTTAAGGAACCAAAAATTCCTTAACTTAATAAATAAAATTCTAAATTGCTAAACCTCATTTCAAATTGGTTCTATTGTTGTTATTTTGTTGTTTTCCTCATGCATGCATCATACTAAACCACTGGCACCTGTTGATTAGTTGGAAAACAAATAATCTAACCAAAATTCATGGGCTTTCATATGTGTAACATCCCAAGTCAGAAAAATAGCCATTAGAATGTTTGCTCTCTGTTATTTTATGTTCTGCATCATGGCATCATGTTGATTGCATTTGTTTTGTTTGTTTTCCATTTGTTTTCCTCTGTTTTCATTTGTTTTCCTTTGTTTTCTATTTGAATTTCAACTCAAATTTCAAATCTTTTGTTTCATCCTTGTGATGTTACAATTTCTAAAAAGATATTTCAAAATAAAACAATTGTTTGTTTCCATTAAAGTGTGATTTCAAAACTGTTGTTTTGTTTCTATAAAAATGCATCCAAAAACAAAACATTTTCAGATTCAAATAATTCTCCAAACAATGCTCAGCCTTGTTTTCATACTTGTCATGTTACAATATTTTCAAATCAAAATTTCAATCCAAAGTCTCATTTCGTTTCCTTTTATTCCATATTGATCAACTAATAAAATGGTGCTTTTATTTCAATTAATTAATTCCAAATTGGTTTCAAATTCAAGGCAATCATCAACAGCACCTAATTGGAACATTTTGGAATTACCAAACAAATCAACCATTTGTTCTATTTTAATCAATAGGGTTCACCCTATTAAAATCCTTGTTTTCAATATTGAACAATTAATTCCCAAATTGCTTTCAAATCCAAACCAAATCACTAAACAGCACCTCTTTTGAAATTATAAAAATAACCAAAACATTGTTGTACTCTTTGTTTCCAATTAAACTCATTGGTTTTCCATAATTAAAATTCTTGTTTTAAATAACCAATTATTAACCAAAATTTCATTCAAATGCAAGCCATTACAAAAACAGCAAATAAATTTAAATTCTCAAAAACCTAAGTGGCCAAGTGGTGGTTGTTGAGCCAACAACCTCACAGGAATTTTTCTCAAATTTTTTGCAACTCAAAACCCTCCAATCTCTTCCCTTTTCTAATTGCTACAAAAAAAAAATTGGAACAAAATATTAAAAAGAGAGAGAGAGAGAGAGCAGCAGAGGGCCCAGCCCACCTATTTCCCTGGCCCAACACCCCTTCGCTGAGCATCTTCTTCCTCCCTACGTCATCTTCTGTACGAACGAGTCCTCCTCCACACGATCTCTCCCTCCCCTCCTCGATGCCATGCCGTACGAGCTAGGGCTGCTCCTTAAAAAGCATCCACCACCTCTCCCCTCTGCCCTAGCCGAGACCCCTAGCCCTAGCGCCGTCGTTCCCCCCTTCCTTTTCCCCAAACTCCTCTCTGTTCTGAAGCTTTGCACCGCACCGAGCTCACTGCCTCCTCATAGCGGCAACACCACGGTCACCTCGGGGACTTGCCGTCCCCGGGAATGGAACCAGCTCTCCTCCCGCTCCAAGATTGCTGTAGGCATCATCGGCCGTTACGGCCCAGGCCGCCGCCGCCGTCGCCTCCTTTTCCGCCGGTCGTCCCTGCTGCTGCTCGACCTGCTCTGCACGTCCGCCCCCTCCTGCTGTCCGCTCGCCCCAAGGTGAGGCCGCCCCCCCATCGACTTCCTCCCTCTCCCTTCTCCTCCCGCGGCCCACACCCCACACAACGCCTCCACCACGGCGCCCCCCACCGGCGATCACCATGCCATCGCTGCTGCCTCCGTTCGCTGTCGAGTACAGAGACAGCGATCGAGTTCAGTTCAGATAAAATTCCCGCGGAACAGCAGCACATACCCCCCGACCCCCTATTCTGTCACAACTCGCGCACCAGCCCAGTGGTTATGTCCCCCTTGCGCTCACAGTGAGGTGCAGGGTTCGATCCCCCTGCGCCCCAAAAAAAACCAAACTTTTTATTTTCCATTATTTGGTCACAGCAACTTCACAAATTCACAACTAGGCCCTTGTAAATTAATTCTAAACCCCTGAAATTTATTTCCAAGTCCCTGGTTCATTAAAAAATGGCAGATTTGCACTATATCTTGTAAATTGCATAAGAAAATCATTGTAACTCCAATTTTAACTTTTTAAATATGTTTTCTGTCCCAAATTAAATGTTCTATCCAAATATAATTTTTTTTTACTGTTTTGAATATTTTAAATTGGTGAAATATTTAAAAACTTGCTAAATTCACTTAAACTTGCAAAATTCATAACTTGTTCATAAAAATTCCAAAATCAACAAACTAAGTATGTTTTCCAATCAACTTTTCATGTACTTTCCAAATATAAATTTTGTTTGCTGTTTTGAATAATCTAAATTGCTGAAAACAACTGTTTCTTAATTATTGCATTTAAAATTGCCAAAATAATAACTTGCTCATTTTAAATCCAATTTCAACAAATGAAATATGTTTTCCATGCAAAATTAAACCACCTTTCCAAATATAAACTTTGTTTCATGTTTTGAACAATTAAAATTGGTTAAATGATTTAACCCTTGTTTAAATCATTTAATATTGTTAAATTCATAACTTGATCAAAACAAATTCTTTTGGGACATATAAAATATGTTTTCAAACCCTAAAAGTATAAACTTTTGAAATATGAATTTGGTTTAATGCTTTGGACAAATAAGTTCATGTTTGAATTAAATTCATTTAATTCTTGTTTAACCTTGTTTAATTCATAAATAATTTATTTGAAATCCTTTTTCAACAAGTGAAACATGTAATCCACCTAAAATTTGGTGTTCTTTTCAAATATAAACTTTGTTATCTATTTTGAACAATTAAAATTAGTGAAAACAACAAATGCTTGTGTGGCACCTTTAAGAAACCAAAATTTCTTAACTTAATAAATGAATTTCCAAACTTGTTAAACCTTATTTCAAATTGTTTCTATTGTTGTTATTTTGCTGTTTTCCTCATCCATGCATCATGCTAATTCACTTCCACATGATGATTAGTTGTAAAACAATTAATTCAACCATAATTCATGGGCTTTTCATATGCAACTCAGTTGCATGTGGGTCCATTTAATCATTTTGTTACCACATCAACTAGTTTATTTTGATGCATCAAATAAATGGTCATGCATCATCCCATGTTTGTGCACTATACCATGTTATTGATTGCTTATCTTTCTGCATTGTTTGTTTGCTTCTTCTCGGATAAACGACGACGTTGAGACCGACGATACTTACGACACCCCCTCTAAGGAGTTAGCTCAGTACCAGGCTACTGGGTTTTGCAGGCAAGTTATAACTCACATGAACCATTGTGTTCCTTTCAACATTGGTTACCGATACTTTCCGTTGTCTATTTCTGCTAAGCCATAGTAGTAGTTGTTTCTGTTACGAACCTATCACATGTATCCTTTAACCCTGATATTGCCTCACCTCCATACCTATAACCATTGCTTGTTGCCCGTGTCTTACTAGCATGCTTAGGTTGTTTTGCTCGAGTCTGTTACCCGTTACTTTCACTTACTATATTTTTATTATGTTCTGGGGGCTCGATGTTTAATCAATCAATCATGCTAATGTTATTGTTAATAATAATTTGATGATAAGGCACCGGCAGGAGGCCCTTTGTGGTTTTGAGGCCTTCTAGTGTCGACCCTAATAGGAAAAGGGTCTTGTCTACTGATCCATGATGAGCGCACTACCCGCATGTGGGAAGCGAGTATGGGCGCCCCCCTCAACTTGATTCGATTCGCATCTCGTCCAAATCGCCACACGTAGTTCGGGCTTTCCATTTGCTGCATGCATGATCTTGCGAGCCCAGGCCAGGGTGGAACTTTTGTAGTCGGCATTTAGGGCGGCGTGGTCTTCCAGTGCTATGAGGGTCCCCTTTTCTTCGTGGGACTCGATTAGCCGCGCACGCACAGCACGTGGTGCTTTGGGCTTGATGCGAAGAAGAGTTGAGTTGTGTTGAGTACCTCACTTGGTGGGTTTGATTCCCGTCTGGCGGGTTATTCTTACGTGTACGGCCAAATTGGTGCACCCCTGCAGGGATAAATCTTCTCGAGAAGCCGTGTTTTCCGTGGTTATGGATTACTTGGTGAAAGTACTGGCTAACAAGTACTCAGGACAACTTAAACCTAATGATTCACAACCTTACACCCGATGATTAACAACTTGACTAGTAATAGGCTTATTGACACAATAATCTGAACCATCATTATTTCAACTGTGTGAGTTATCCTCGGATTGCTTCTTTGGATAAGGGGCGAGATCCAGGATGGGTTTGTTTGGAGTTAGTTGATAGGTTGGTTACGATACACGATCTTATCTCCTTTCTGATAGCCGGAAGTTGTAGTATGTTCTGTAGTTGGTTAGAGCAGCCAGTTGTAGCATCTTTTATATCCCCTTCCTTCCGTTGAACCCAAAGCATCTGTGCTTGGTGTTGACGGGTTACACTTTGGTGAACTCTGAGTCTTGCTTGCCAGTACGTTTATGTACTGACCCCTTTGGGGCTGTGGTTTCCGCAGACCGACGTTTCCGAGGATCTACATGGTGGCTACTACGTGGAGTATGACGAGACTGCTGACGAGTAGATAGCGAACCCGGGCAGGATCCGAGACTTCGTGGATGGGCTCCGTCTTTTCGTTTCCGGCCTCTTAGGCATATTTGGTTCTTGTAAGTACTCAGACATGTTGAATTCTTCCGCTGTGATGTAATGATGTATTGTTGGGACATGTGTCCTCTAAATGATTGTATTCGCTATCTCTGCTCTAATGAGAGCTATTTGCAACTTATTTCAATCTTTTGTGTCGTAGAGATCTGTTGTGATATCAGTTGTTCAACGTCGTTGACATACCATGTGTGTATGGTTTGAAGTACGTCAATGGAAGTATCCTGATTTCTATGGGATGGTTTACGTCGACGCTGAACAGATAGGGGTTGGTTGTCACACATACGTGTGTTGGCCTACTCGTAAGAGGACGCGGGTGCCGGTAAGCCCCGTAATCCAATCTACTACTGTTCAACGGAACGGCGAGTATCCTCTAGAAGTCCGGGTGCGACAATATGCAACTCAAAATTGCATATGTGTCCATTGAAATTGTGTTACCGTGTCAATTAGTTTATTTTGGTGCATCCATTAAACTTGACATGCATCATCCCCTGATTGTGCACTATGCCATGAAATTGATTGTTTACCTTCCTGTATTGTTTGTTTGCTTCTTCTCGGATAGACGACGACGTTGAGACCGACGATCTTTACGACACCCCTTCTGAGGATCTAGCCCAGTACCCGGCTACTGAGTTTGCAGGCAAGTTATCACTCACATGAACCATTGTGTTCCTTTCAACATTGGTTACCGATACTTTCCGTTGTCTATTTCTGCTAGCCATATGTATCGTTGCTTCTGTTACGAACCTATCACATGAACCCTGAACCCTGATATTGCCTCACCTCCACTCCCATCACCCCCTTGGTTGAGCCTGTGTCTTAGTAGCATGCTTAGGGTTGTTTTTGCTCGAGTCTGTTACCCGTTACTTTCTGTTATCATATTCTATTATATTCTGGGGCTCAATGTTAAACAACAACCTGTTAATTTGAGGTAATAATAATTTGCTGATAAGGCACCGGCAGGAGGCCCGGCGTGGTTTTGAGGCCTGCTAGTGTCGACCCTAATAGGAAAAGGGTCTTATCTACTGATTCATGATGAGCGCACTATCCGCATGTGGGAAGCGTGTATGGGCGCCCCCCTCAATTTGATTCGATTCGCATCTCGTCCAAATCACCACACTTAGTTCGGGCTTTCCATTTGATGCACGCATATGCAGGTACGAACCCGAGGCCAGGGTGGAACTTTTGTAGTCGGCATTTAGGGCGGCGTGGTCTTCCAGTGCTATGAGGGTCCCCTTTTCTTCGTGGGGCTCGATTAGCCGCGCACGCACAGCACGTGGTGCTTTAGGCTTGATGCGAAGAAGAGTTGAGTTGTGTTGAGTGCCCCGCTTGGTGGGAAAGGCCTTCCCATCTGGCGGGTTATTCTTACGTGTACGGCCAAATTGGTGCACCCCTGCAGGGATAAATCTTCTCGAGAAGCCGTGTTTTCCGCGGTTATGGTTAACTTGGTGAAAGTACTGGCTAACAAGTACTCAGAACAACTTACACCTAACTAATGATAACTTGACTAGTAATAGGCTTATTGACACCACAATTTGATCCATCATTAATCCAACTGTGTGAGTTATCCTCGGATTGCTTCTTTGGATAAGGGGCGAGATCCAGGATGGGTTTGTTTGGTGGTTAGCTATAGTTGGTTACGATACGCTATCTTATCCCCTTTCTGTTACCCGGAAGTTGTAGTATGTTCTGTAGTTGTCTAGTGCAGCCAGTTGCAGCATCTTTTATACCCTTTCTTCCGTTGATCCCAAGGCATCTGTGCTTGGTGTTGACGGGCTACACTTTGGTGAATTGTGAGTCTTGCTTGCCAGTACTTTTATGTACTGACCCCTTTGGGGCTGTGGTTTCCGCAGACTACGCTTACGAGGATCCCCGTGACGGCTACTACGTGGAGTTTGACGAGGCTGCTGACGAGTAGGTAGCGGACCCGGGCAGGATCCGAGACACCGTGGATGGGCTCCGTTTTATTTTCATTCCCGGCTTCTTAAGCCTATTTGGATTTGTCTGTACTCAGACCCTTTGAATGCTTCCGCTGAGTTGTAATGATGTTATGTTGGGACATGTGTCCTCTGGATGATTGTATTGGCTATTCTCTGCCCTAGTGAGGGCCAGTTGCAACTTATTTCAATCTTTTGTGTCTTAGAGATATGTTATGTTATCATCTTGTTCAAAGCTGTTGACGTATCATGTGTGTATGGTATGAAGTACGTCAATGGTAGTGTCCTGATTTCTACGGGATAGTTTACATCGACGGTGAATAGTAAAGATTGGTTGTCACACATAAGTGTTGGCCTACTCGTAAGAGATGCGGGTGCCGGTAAGCCCCGTAATCCAATCAAAATACTGTTCAGTTCGTACGGTGAGTATCCTCTAGAAGTCCGGGTGCGACAGCCGAGGGCCATCTTCTCGTCGTTGAGGCGGCAGAACTGGTAAAGCTCCATTTGGAACACGTTCTTCTCCCTCTAGAGGCACATCATCATAGTCATGTCCTCGCACAGGGAGGCTATCCTCTGGCTCAGCCTGTAGAGCCTCCATGGTGCGCCGCCGCCATAGCCCATAGACCTCGCAGCGCCGCAGCCTTCTGATGCCTCAGCCCCGTCAGCCCCTAATCCTCATCTCGCCCCTCCTCTCACCGTCAAGATTCCCCTCGGAGCATTGCCACATGAACATGACAGTTGGCGAGAAGAAGCTTAGAGGAATCACCATGTTTATCGATCAGACGTGATGGAACAATTTTTAAAGCGTGATTTGTGCCATTGAGATGGGGAGGGGCGATTGTGTGCTAAGGTTGAGCAGGAGTAAATTGGGCTGGGATCTTAGCTGGAGTAAATCCCAACTAATTAACCGTAATTAGGGATATCCTTAGCCGTAATTAGTTGCAGACTCGGGGGGACGGAGAACATAATGTTCAGGCGGACGTTTGGTCTGGCAGAGTTTCGTCTGCCTCTAGAAATCGCTAACGGTACATTTGGTGGGCATTAGTTTTTATGTGGATGGTTAGATCTAGTCAAGTAGGCCCGATCGTGAGGTGCTCGTTGATCCTCAACGGTCTGTGTAGACGTGCTGGGTACACTTAGGGAAGAATGTGTTTGCACTTTTAATAGTAGTAGAGAAGTAGAGATGATTGGTTTTAGTTAGCTATCAATTCAATTCCTCTATAGAGGTTATAACTTCTTGTTATTCATTAGTGGTATCGAGTGGTACTTTAGTTGTAAAGTGCTGGACTTAGATAGGAATGTGGAGTGCATATGAAATGATGAATTAAGATAGTAAGTTGATCAAATGATCCCTTAATGTTTTGAGATCTCATATGCTCATTTATACAAGATGAATGAGACAATGAGGATATGAAGGTTATTGGGGTTTAATGACTTCAGTCATAGTTGTTAGTTGGTTTCTCAAAGTGTCAAGTTGTTACTTTATATTCTTCTCTTTAATATTTTCAGATATGTACATATTCTATAAATATGTTATTAACAATAATTATGTCATTTTTCACTTATGGGTTTTGATTTAATGTTTGTCTGTATCTCTTGTGTTCTATTGAACCTTTGTTTACTCACTTCTAAAGGTTTACTTAATAGTTATAAGATGATTTATAAAGTTGTTACGTGAGTTGATTTATAACTTAAAGAGTTCATGTTTTTAGAAGACACGATATCTCTACTGATGAGGTTATTGAATTGTGGTTTACTAGTTTGTGAGGGTATGATCATCAGCGATTTGGTCTTAGATACTCACCACTCTTTTAAATTCTATACACCTAGTTTATTACTCCCAAGTCAGTTATAGACATGAGGTTAAAGTTGTTCAAAGTTGGTGTTCGTCACAAGTCATTATGGTTTTTTTATCAAATGATTTGGTTTGTAGAGATACTTTGTTATAAAGATCACTCCAAATGTACTCTTGACAAGATGATTTAGACCTAATTCATCATGTCAAGGGAAACATTGGTCACTCTGCTTCGTTTAAACTTTCGCGCCAAAATTTCTCGTATTTTTAGATGCATACTTTGCAAATGAACATATTATATTTTGATCCTTATAACCTCCCAAACACTGGGACGTTACACATTAGTACATAACAAAATAGATCCAGTAATTCAACATGTTGTGAGAAATAAATATTAATTAATTAAATATATTTATAATAATCAATATATATATAACAATTACCTATTGGAGTTGTAACACAAGTTGGCATATGAGCATATCTTAGGCATCGCACGCCGTGAGAAAAAAATAGCGGCCCACAATGATGTAACGGAAAAATCAGCAAGCCTTTCTATATTTGTACTTCACGGCGCAGCTCACAAACGCCATCAGATTCAGGCAGCCCAGTCCGGCCATCATCCAGAAGAAGCGATCAAGGTGCCCCTCGTTCAGGTTGTCGGGGATCCACCCGGGCCGCCCCCCGGTAGTCGTCACCCACTGCACGACCGTCAGTAGGAACGCGCTCAGGTAGCTGCCGGCCGCTATCGCCAGGAACCCGAGCGCCGTGCACACAGTCTTCATAGCCGGCGGCGCCTGGCTGTAGAAGAAGTCGAGCTGCCCGATGGTAGTGAGCAGCTCGCCAACACCCATCAGTGCGTACTGCGGCGCCAGCCACAACTCACTTATCTTCCCCGGAGCCGCGCGGAGGCGCACCGTCTCGACGATCGCCGCGGCTGCCATGGAAAGCACGGGGAAGGCGAGGCCAGCGCCGATCCTCTGCAGCTCCGAGACGCCCTTCTCCCTCCCGGTGAGCCGCCTGGCCGCCGGCACGAACGCCCGGTCATAGAGCGGAACCAGAACGACGATGGTGATCACATCGAAGGTGGACATGGACGCGGGCGGGACGCGCACCGAGCCGACGACTGCGTCCATCGCCATGCCCTGCTCCACGAACGTCGACGAAAGCTGCGCCGTCCCGGCGTAGAAGAACGCGATGGTCGCCCAGAGCGGCAGCATCCGAGCGAGAATCTTGAGCTCCTCCACCTGCGTCACGACGCACAACCTCCAGGGGCTGCGCACCGCTGGCGCAGCTGCCTCCTTGTCTGAAACCGCGACAATGGCGGCCTTGTCGAAGAATCTGATCAACAGATGCATCTCGAGTCAAGAATGTTATCAAACATGGAACTCTCATAGAATCTGTTGAACTAACTGACCGGAGATCAGTGGTGTGCTCGATCCTCTGAACCCCCTTCATGGCACCTTCGTCTTCCGGCAGCTCGTACAGGAGAGAGCTGTCGGCCGGGGGTTCGACACCAATGTTCCTGACGGCGGCGACGACGACCTGGCAGACTCTGGTGAGCGGGCTACCGCGGGTTCGCTGAAACCTGCACGCACGTGCCGCCGACACCAAGAAGGAGAGCGCGACGGCGAGGACCACCACCGGGATGGTCAGGCCGAGCGCCCAGCCGTAGTGGTCCTGCGCCCACACGATGCCGGTGCTGGATACGAGCGACGCACAGCTCATGTTGAACACGTACCAGTTGAAGAACGAGCCTTTGTGCACGCGCTCCGACGGGTCACCGTCATCGAACTGGTCGGCGCCGAAGGACATCAAGCTCGGCCGGAGACCGCCTAGCCCGACGGCGACCATGTAGAGGCCGAGAAACAGGACGAACTCCTGAGCCGACACCATGTTCGCCGAGGTGAACGACGCGCCGAGTTTTACGAGCAGGGGCAGGTACGCCGAGAGAGCTGTCATGATCATGCCCTGCCCAAAATAGAGAGTGTAAACAGTGGTCTGAATATCTTAATTTGGACATGTCAAGATGGATGCAGATGCGGCGTGATCAGGTGCAGAGTGGTTGGAAGTGGGATCAGGTAACGTACTGCAACGCCGACGGAGCAGGAGACGACCATGGTCCGGTACCTTCCCCAGTAGGAGTCCGCAACGACGGCGCCGGCGAGCGGCATGAGGAAGCATGTGGCCTGCCAGGTGGACACGTTCCTCGCGGCGGCGAAGTTGCTCTGGCCCAGGACGCCGGTGAGGTACGTGACGAGGTTGTACGAGATGCCGTAGAACGCCAGGCAGTAGCAGAACTCGGTACCTGCGCATCACCATCGTCCAGGAAACAACCGAACAAGAGTAAGACTAGATTGATCATCGCACGAGGAGTATTACTACCAAGAACAGGTGAAAACTAGGAAGAAAGTAATCTTGGTGAAATCCATCTCATCTCATCTCAACAGGAAGAAGAAACTCACCGAGAACTGAGCGGCAAGCGCGCCATCCACCCGTGCGATGCTTCAGCGCCGGGTTCCCGTCGAAATCAAGGGACCCGTCAGTGGTGTATGCATCTTGTGCCTGCGACGGAAATTCCCAGCAAAATTTACATCGATGAGTTAAAATTTTGAGCCGGTGAAAGGGAGCGAGAACTGTGTGCTCGCCGGCGGAGGCCATGGCTATGGCGAGAGCTTGGAAGCGTACGCCTTTCCCTTGTCCGATACTGCGGTTGGTGAAGACTACTCTAGTAGCCGGCCTGTTGCACGTTTTGGAAATTGGAATGGCTACAAATGTCTTAGGTAGCTCCGTCCAAAACTGTCCTGATTATTCCGAGCAACAGCAACAGAGGGTCTGAAATCTGGACAGGGCAGTGGCCACTGAGAGCAAGGCCACAACAAAATTATTTGCAATACTGATCAGTCCTACTCCCTCAGCTCGGAATTAGGAGATGACTTATGTTTGTCTAAATACAGATGTACTCTCTTCGTTTCTTTTTACTCCGTGTATTAGAATTGTCTTAGGTCAAATATTGCAAGTTTGACCAAATTTATTGAATAAAATATCAATATTTATAATACAAAATTGATGTGATATAAAAGTATATTACATGGTGAATCTAATGATATTAATTTGGTAGTATGAATGTTGATATTTTTTTGCTATAAAATTGGTCAAAGCTTAGTAATTTTGACTTTAGACAAACCTAATATGCGGAGTAAAAAGAAACGGAGGGAGTATCTATATACTAAAAGACGTCTATATACATCCATATTTAGATAAATATAAGTCATCTAATTCTGAACGGAGGGAGTACAAGTCTATATATACTCCATATCAGGGAGTAGTTTTGGAAATCTAGATAGGGAGTAGTTTTTATGACGGCTTAACTCGGGCGTTCGCATTTTTCATTTAAAAATATATGGATATAGTCTATCTATTTATTTATTTATTATAACTCTAACGGAGACACCACTTTTCTAGTCTATCTATTTGTTTATTTATAACTCCAACAGAGACAAGAAAGTAACTCACCCGATTTATAGTTATCTAGACTGTTAGGGCATCTCCAGCCGTCCCCCCCAGAGCCCCCCAAACGGCGTTTTTGGCGCCGTTTGGCGCCGTTTCGCACCAGTCGCCCCCCAGGAATCGATTTAGCGCCGCTTTCCGCCGTTTTTCGCGCCGTTTGGCGCCGCCGAACCCAGGCCGAACCCAACGCGGGGGGGGGGGGCGAAATGCTCGCGTGGGCCACGCCTGTCGGCGACGGAAGACGATTTCCCTCTCTTTTTTCGGCGCTTCCCTCCACTTTCCCCCCACATGTACCTCTCCCCCCGGTTCATTCCCGCCATTTCCCCCCCGCAGCCGAGATCTACGCGCCATGGCTCCCGCTCGATTTACAGGACCCCGCGCCGCCGCCGCCGCCGTCTCCATTCCCGCGGCCTCCGAACCGGCCAAGAAACCCCGCAAGCCAAGAGCACCGAAGGAGCGACCACCCGGCATGTCGAACAAGGAGTGGATCGCCGAGAGGTCGCGGCTGGAGACAGCCAACATCAAGCGCCGGGGTAGGGAGGCGGCGCAGCGGCAGAGGCAGCTCATGGCGCAGCTGCAAGCGGAGGAGCAGGCAGCTGCCGAGGAAGACGAGCTGGAGGAGGAGGAGGAGGTCCCAGACGAGCCACCTACGCCGGCCGCGGCGCCTCTCGCCAAGAAGAAGGGCCCTTTCGGCCCACGTTTCGCCGGCTGGAAGCAGTCGCCGTCACCGTCGCCCCGCATGTCACCGCACCCGCCGCCAGCATGGTTCGTCGAAGGTGATTCCCTGGGAGGTTTCAACCCCAACCTCACCTTCCCCTACCACCCGCCGATGATGTATGGCAACGCGCCGGGCTACGCAGCTTCCCCATCCCACCGCCGCGCGATTCTCGCCGGACTGCAGCCCCAGGACAGCTACATGGAGGAGATCATCGCGTCCGGCTCGATGGCGGCGGCGGCGAGCCTGGGCTTCCTCGATGCCAGGCGTCCATCGAGACCTGCATCGCCGACGCCCAGGCCCAGGCCGTGAAGAGGGAGGAGGTCTCCAAACAGCGATGGGCGGCCCTCATGGCCAACTCGCAGGTCAAGATCGACCTCCTCCGGACTGGCACCGCGGCGAAGAAGAGGAACAACGACCTCGCCTTCCTCACGGGCGGCGATCCGACCGCGATGACCCCCGAGGTGAGAGCTTGGTTCCTGGCGCAGTGCAACCTCATCCTGACCGACATCAGCGCGCCCCCGGCCCCGACATCGTCTGGCGGCGCCAGCTACACCACCGCGCCGACAAGCCCGCACGCCGCCCAGGAGGATGCCGCCGTCGACAAGGATGCCCAGTCCGTCGTCGACCTGGAGAATGGCGAGCCCGCTGTCCGCTCCGACGCTGTCATCGACCTGGATGCTGCGCCGAGCTCGCCGCCTGCTCCGACGCCGGCCAACGCGTCTGTCTGATTGCCTACGTCTGCCACCGCCGCGCGCGCCCGTCTGTGTGATTCGATCTGAACTATATTTGATCGCCCACCTGTGGCGTTTTTTGTAATATGATCGCCCGAAACTATGGCTGCCGATCGCCGAACTAGGGCTCTATTTTTTGGGGGCGGGAAGAAACTTTTCGAATGATATCGGTGCTTTATTTTCTGGGACGCCGAACGGCTGGTGAAATCGCCCCCCCCCCCCCAGGTTTTGGTGCGGGCCGGCGCTATCGCTAAAAAGCGCCGATCTGAGACCTGGGGGGGTCGAACGACTGGAGATGCCCTTAGATCATTGTTTCATGGCTGAGATTTAAAGGGAGATTTTACACGTGCTCTCGTCCTGCACCGATCCAACCAACTTAGAGGGAAAAATCATATTTGCAAATTCTCGGTCGATTGAGAATTAGCTAAACTTCAGTCGCCTCCAACACCTTTGGATATAAGATGTTAAGATTCATGTTAAACTTTTGTTAGTTGTTGGTGTAACACGCATACGGTCTGAACGAGCAATGAAGTTCGCAATTTCGCATGTGTTTTCTGTGGGCTTGTTCTTTTCTCTTGTACTCCCTCCGTCCGGGATTACTGGGTTTATAGTGTCTTGCATCGCAACCAAGGCATGCAGCTACTGGTTGTACAAGAGCCAATCAGAGCGAGAGTTCCAAAATTTTCAATTAAAGCCTAATCAAAGTTGCCAGACAAATCGTGCGCATGCTAGCATGCATTGGACAGTTAAAAGATAGAGGGAGAAAAGTGGGGCCGCGGGTGAGATTAAGCAATAATTAGGCTACAAGTTTTTAGGAGAATTAATTCTTAGGGGCCTTGTGGGAGGCTAATTGCTGGACAAATATTTTTTCACTAGGAGCCTAGTAATCGCGGACGGAGGGAGTAGCGATCTGGGCATTTGTCCATTTATGTGAGCTTCGGCTATCATCAATGTGTGTGGACGTTTATCCATGTTAGTTAGGATTTTTTCCTTCTAGTTTTATGATGGATAGGAGATGAATAAACTCTCCTAAAAGAAAGATGTATATGCGATTGTGCTGGTAGTACTTTTATGCCACTCATTTTGTGATCTTTTCCTATATATAGGAAAATGGTAGCATACACCTAAGAGTACATACTCCCTCCCTGAAACGGCTTGTGTGTGGATGCGTTACCGGGTCAAGCCGTTCATCCTTCTTTATTTAAATTAAATAATTATTTATCAGGCTTATCTCTTTGCATGGATCACGATCGGTTCAAAAATCAGTTCCGTAGCAACAGGATGCCGTTTGCGCGGTATTAATACCCGGCCATGCATGGCTTCGACTCATCCTATGGAGGCAGATAACAAATACCGGCCGGGGACGTCAACGCAATGAGGTAGCCTGCACCAATCCAAGCTGCACGACAGAGACGTAAGTATCTTTCATGCATTAAATTAGATTCTACTCCCTCCATCTCGGTTTATTAGTCACAATATGTGTTTCTCTGCGACCTAGGTGAATAACGATTGGGCGAAGGAAAGTGCAATCGGCACATAAATTGTATCCTTTGCGTCTAAGACTGGTAGAGATTGGTGCAGTTTTAAATGCAGAATGTGAACCATCGGGCCCTTCCGTTGCATGCAAACCCCTTTCTCTCTATACTTCCTATGTTCACATGGCATGCACAAAGTAAAACCGTTTCTGAATTAAATTGGTGGTAGGGCTGGTACGCTTTCTCCTCTCCTAATTGAGCATTAATTGTCTAAATTGTGCCTAACTATTGAGAAAACCTGATTTTGGTACTGTGACTAATAAACCGAGATGGAGGGAGTAGACAAGATTTCCAATTCCCTGTTTTGATGACTATCTACTACTCCCTCCATCTCGGTTTATTAGTCACAATATGTGTTTCTCTGCGACCTAGGTGAATAACGATTGGGCGAAGGAAAGTGCAATCGGCACATAAATTGTATCCTTTGCGTCTAAGACTGGTAGAGATTGGTGCAGTTTTAAATGCAGAATGTGAACCATCGGGCCCTTCCGTTGCATGCAAACCCCTTTCTCTCTATACTTCCTATGTTCACATGGCATGCACAAAGTAAAACCGTTTCTGAATTAAATTGGTGGTAGGGCTGGTACGCTTTCTCCTCTCCTAATTGAGCATTAATTGTCTAAATTGTGCCTAACTATTGAGAAAACCTGATTTTGGTACTGTGACTAATAAACCGAGATGGAGGGAGTACTACTGTATTTTGTTACAGGCCGCATCAATGAAGTTGGGAAACTGAGAGGCTCCACTACGGAGACAAGATGCATGCGGCGCAGCGGCCAGCGGCACATGTCCATGATATGGCCCGACCATGACAACGATGATCCAAGCGATCGTTACGTTACATCCAGAACGCCGACGATCGAGGACAGAGAGATCTGTCGGCAGCCGGCGGCCGGCTGGGAGCTTGACGACGTGACAACGAAGACGAGATACCAGCGGCGAGCTATATGACGCTGATGAGTGATGACCAAGACGAGATATCGATATCGGCGGCGAGCTGACTACCAAGACGACACACCGCCAACGCGGATGAAATACGGCCGGTGGCGGGTCGCCAACCATGAGTCGAGCTTGGCTCTGTTCCAGCTGTACACAAAGCCATACAACACGAATAAACTTTATTATAGCGCGAGCATATACCTCTTCAATTTTTTGGCCTTTTATAAAGTTGTATGTAATTCTTCTCTTTTTTGTGTAATATATATAGTGTCGATCAGATGTAAAAAAAATGTAGCACAAGCACCTTGTTTGGAAACTAGTAGCGCATATACCCCTTCAAAATGAAGTATATACCATTTTTTGAAATGTGGTATATACCCGATGGAGATACATGTTGACTTGTTTTATGTGGATACTGCCATAGTCCCATGGTTCTTAAATATACTCCAAAACTATGGTATAACTCTCGTCAGAAATTATATACTCCTTTACAACGAAACGTGGTATATACTCCAGGCTAAGAAAATGAGGTATATATTCCATTAAAAAATCTATATATACTCTACCTAAAAAACAAGGTATATACTCCATTTCTAAAAGTAAGGTGTGAATATATATACTCCATTTTAGTTCATATTTTTTTAGTATAGTTTCTACTTGTTTTTAGAGTGTCACATACTCTATGGAAAAAATAAATGAGGTATATACCTCGTCACATAAATTTAGAAGTCGCAAAAAAATGGTACATACTACTCCTGATATTTTTTTTCTATGCATACCATATACATGAAGTAAGCCAAATACGGTCCAAAAAGATTATTCATTCAGAACTCCTTAATTCTAGGATCAGGTACATGCATGCACACGGAAATGGTAAGTTGTTGCATGCACACGCAAGGGGAAGTTGTTGCATGCACGGCTTACTTCATTTTCTTTTATCGGTTGTTTGCAAGATATTTGTTATATCTAATCCATAAGACCTGATAAGGCATAGGAGTATGTACCCGTGGGAGTATAAAAGAGGTGTCCTATATATATATATATTATGTTTTACTTTTTTCTCATGTTTTTTGTTTTGAGCTTTGTGTTTTCCCTTTTTATTGTCTATTTAGGTACACATTTTTTAGTAGTAAGTTGGGCGTCTTTTGGTGAAACTTCGGTTGCACGAATACGCAGTTGGTCAATGTATTCTATTTACTAAGTATATTCGTTTGTTTCAATTTTTAATATAAAAGTTTCACATTCATGGTAACACAGTTTCACAAATAATTTATCTACAACTCTTTTTTATGTTTATGTCATCTTTCCAACTATTTTAACTTTGTTTTGTCAGTGTTCCCCATGATCGTTGGTGTGGATTATGAATTCGGAAAATACTTCTAATGCTTTATCCGGCACCACTGATATAATCTGAAAAGATACACTTTTATTTAATTGTGTACATCCGTTTATATGCATGCAAAACGTAGGAATTGGGGCAATTACACCTGATGTGTAACAGAGGCATTGGAAGGACGCTGCTTGCTTTAATTTTTGCAAACCAAAGTTGGGCAATTGCAAATCATAGTCCAAAATGGGAATATAAAACTAAATGATGAAAGGTTTGGCCTATCAATAAAGGACAACCGGTAGAAACCTCCAACAACAAAAATGCGATAAGTTTTTCATACGAAATCCATTTTTGTTGAACTTGAGCTTGACATGAAGAACATGACAAGATCTAAAACCTTACATGGAGAAAACCCAAATAAGAACCAAGAAGGATGATGCCAAGTATGCAAAGGTTTGAGCTCTCTACGATAGATACAATCAAGATATGCATTCAAAAACCCCTCTTGATAGTACGGTTATCTATCCTATAATCCGGTCTCCCAACTAGCATAATGAGACCGGTAAAATAGAAACCCTATCTAATTCATACCTTTTCCTTGCGCAATCCAATTGAGCTAGATGATGGCGATCTTAATCACCTCAAGTTGGACCACCTTTCTTGATTGCGCTTCGCTTCGTGAAGATTGTGAATTGCTCCCCCATAAGCTAATATTAGAGAGCATCTCACATGACCATCTTCACTTGACCATCATCTCCATATGGGTGGCAAGATTCAAGCATAAGATTTCTTCTAGATGCTTCACTTGAGCTTCCACGTCAAGCTAGGTGACGAACACCGCTTGACGATGACATAGACCATGGGCAATATGAAATCTTCCTTTTTGTTCATGCCCATGGAAAGATACCTAACCACACATAGAGATGCCACACACATATATGGGTTAGATCACAAAGCTATATTGACAATTGCTTACCATACCATGAGATACACAATCCCACTTGGTACATCGTGTAGCTTTGTGTGTTGATCACTAGTTTGATCAACCTTGTATCTTTTCTTATCACTTCAAATGATGATGTCTTGAAGATAACCATGAAGGATAACCTAATACATTTCTTCAAGACACACTAGCAATAAGCTAAACTCAAACCATGACCATTCTTAATGTAAATCCTTGAATATACATGAACTCCATTATTTCCTATGGACAAGATCTACAAGGATAACTCAATGCAAACATTAGTCCATAAGGATTGTCATTAATTACCAAATCAACATATGGGGCACCATGCACTTCCACAGCCCTCCGACGGATCTTGGTCCAGGCGCGAGATGGCGCGGGGGAAGGATCCCAATCGCCCTGAGCGCCGCCTGAGATCTCTGGGAGCCTGCGCGAACGCGAAGAAGAGCCTTCCTCCACCGCATCTGAGAGCACCACCCCTTCCTCCGCTTCCGCAGACACCGCTCCAGCCTCCGCCGCACCGCCGTCCGGCACAGGGAGGGTCGCAGACCGCCGGTGCCCCTTGCGCCTACGGCCTAGCGCATCCGCACGGCTAGGTTCCGCCGAGGGAACCCAGTCGCCCCGGGAGTCGCCCGTCGCCACTGGTCTTCTTTCCGTGAGACACATCTCCGCCGCTCGATACAGTTCCAGTAATTCGCGAGGAAGAACACACCTTTCTTGGCCTTGATCTCGAGTACACGGCCGATCAACGAGATGTTACCGTCATCCAACTTCCTCACAAGAAGCATGTCATGGTCTTCCAATGGGCAAGGTAACATGAACTTCTTTAGGATAGGAAAATTTCATAGGATAGCAACATGTGGCCATTTAAATCCTATTGGAAAGAGAGCTTATTTCTATTCATATAGGATAGGAAAATTTCATAGGATATCAACATGTGGCCATTTGAATCCTATTGAAAAGAGAGCTTCTTTTGATTCATATAAGATAGGAAAATTGTATAGGATAGCAACTTGTGTCCATTTGAATCCTATATGGGAAAGAGTTTCGTTTGATTCATATATATGGGAAGAGCAATTCCTTGTCTTTGATTTATAGGAGAGATCCATTTTGTGTAGGATAGGATAATTAGTCATTTTGTTCCATTTGTTGTTGTATTGAAATAATAAGCTTATTGCAGCAGTATTTAACGTTTGTTCCATTTGTTGTTACATTTAAAGAATATACTTGTTGCAACAGTATTTAATATTTGTTCCATTTTTGTTGTTGCGGTAGTGACAATCATTTTCCAGAACTCATGGATTTCCTTGTCAAAATAGGCATACATTTTGCTAGCGTCGAGATAACGAATGACAAGTTCAAGATGTTGCGCACCTGGGGTATTGAGATACCAGCTCACTGCCATATTGATCTCCAGGGCTTGTTCCAGCTTCAGTATCCCAAAACTTCGATGGCTGATATGGCAGCCGGCTTGATCGATGAGGAGTACGTTGATATGAAGAAAACATTTCCCAGTAGGCAGCACAGGTTCTGGGAGAAGATCCCACTTGACACGATCAACATCGATTATGCAGTCATAGATGCATAAGTTTTATTCGAGTTGTATCGCAGGATTAGTATCATCAACCATGGGCAGTGTCACCTAGTTTCCTGGTCTCCTACTGTTTGGGATTCTTCGGAGGACGAGTAGATGGGTACTACCGTGTCTCTATTATTATGTACTGCTTGGAGGTCTCTCCTGACGCGATGTTTGTGTTATATATTACCTAGGAGACTTTATGTAGTATTATGTAATGGATATCCGAACTATTATTTCTATTAAGTATGTCCTTGTTTAAATATGATGTGAGCAAGCTTTTTGAAGCAATTCTGTTGTATGTGCTGTAATTTTAACATCTATATATAGTAAATTATAGTACCATTTGGAGTAATTTAACATATATATAGTAAATTCTATAAATAATTTATTTACAATTATAGTCCCAATTGGATGGCAACCTTTGACCATAGAGACAAGATCCCAACTTGTTTGCATGTTATTACTACATAAACATGTGTATTTTAACGGTGAATCACTAGTTATGAATTAAGTAATTAATAGTCCTATATATAATGATGGCAAATATGATATGGAAGTCGATCATATTTGTACTTATCTCATTTTTCTAATCAATTTAAACATATTATTTGCCAATCTTTTGGTTTACAGATTTGTAGATACGAATTATTCAATATTAAATGGAAAAGGCAAAAAAAAATATTATTTAAATTCATGATTATTTGAATTCAAGATTATTATTACTTATTTATTTTTGTTTAACTATTTTTTTTGGATTCACAAAATAAAAAAATGCGACATCATAGTTCAATGGTTAATATGATTGATAGCATACTATTGTCAGTAAAACAATATTTGTTTCTTGGAAGGTGAGAGGGAAGGAACTAAGAAGTTAAGCATGCTGAGAGTGCAGTAGTCTGCGGATGGGTGACCAACTGGGAAGTGTCACTATAGAATGAAATAATAATGATTGGAGTTAAAAATAATTGATACTATAGAGAATGATTAGAGTTAGAAATGATAAAGAGTAAATGAAAAGCAAAATCCGGAAATAATAAAAAAAATCAGAAAATCTTTAGTCTCGGTTCTTATTACCATCCAGGACTAAAGGTCCTCCAGCCAGCGCAGCCGCGGGGAGGGCCTTTAGTTCTGGTTCGTAGCCCACCCGGGACAAAAGGGGGGCCTCTCCTCCAGCCGCCGCGGCCGCGTGGAGGGCGTTTAGTTCCGGCTCGTGGCACACGGGACAAGGGGGGCGTCTAGTCGCATTTCGCCAGTTCCGGATTTCTATCCGGGACTAAAGCCCCTTACGGCCCGAGAATAGAGGCACGTTTTCTACTAATTCATGTGCGGCCTTAATCTCCTTTTGCTTGCTTTGCAAATCCATGGTTTGCTTTAACAACATTCTCCATCTAGCATCCAGGAATTCCGGGGATTCGTTTGGATCGACTAGCGCTCTGAGCAGATCGTATTCGTCTAACTCATCTAGGTTTTCAAAGACTACTTTTTTTCCTTTCTGTCATATTTCTTCACACCGCTCCCTACCCCTTTCTCAAAGATTCTCGGGTGCAGATCCAACTTTTTTATTTGGCTTGGTAGCTAGGCTTCCTCTTTTCTTTGGATCTTCCTTTTGGGTGCGGGTAGCGGAGCTTTTGACAGTGCCAAATCTTGCGTTCCCGGAAATTTTGGATCTTTGCTTTCCTTATCATTTTTGCGACTTTTGAGTCATCGATGGATTTTTCTTCCTTAGAGGGTGCTTCTTAACTCTCCTCCGGGTTTTCCTCCTCCTCGAGTTTGGCAGGTTTATCCAAATAGATGTTGTTTACGCGGCTAGAGGTTTTCAGGACTTTCCGGGCAAAGCCCAATCCGTCATCGTTGGAATCTTTGTTGCATGCATCAAATCCGGCTTCCGAATCTAACTTTCCATCGTTGGCGGCCAGGATAGACTTGGGTTCAGAGCTTTCCTTAGTTGTAGTGGCCTCTGCTTGCAACATGCTTACATACTGAGATTTGGTTGGCCGAAATTCCGAGGAAGATGCGGTCATAGAATCCTTTGGGCAATATGCATTTTCCTTACCTTTCTTTGTCGTTTCCTGGAAGGCGAAATCCTCGTTGATGGGGGTGGTGGGCAGGCGGAAAAAATTGCAGAACCTTAGTGCTTCCTCCGTCAGCCCAATGAAGACGTTGGCAGAGCCGACGGGGATGACGTGGGAGCAGATGAAGTGATTGTGCCCCCGCTGATGCCTGCGATGGTGTGTTGGAAACCCGAAGAGGAGGGTTTGATGAGCAAGCGGTGAGAATTTTCTTCAGTTAAGAACCAAGGTTATCAATCCAGTAGGAGGAAGAGGATCTTGGGAAGGTTGATGCCACTGGCGATGGTGATGGCGCCTCACCGGTGTCAGCAACAACGTGGAACCTGCACACAACACAACCAAAATACTTTGTCCCAACGGTACAGTGAGGTTGTCAATCTCACCGGTCTTGCTGAAAACAAAGATTAGACGTATTGTGTGGAAAATGGTGTATGCTTGCAGTAAGTATAGAAAGCAAAAAATCGTAGTGGTTTGTTTAACAGTGTAAGAAAATGGACCGGGGTTCATAGGTTCACTAGTGGTGTCTCTCCATAAAAGATAGCATTCTAGGTGAACAAATTATAGCTGGGCAATTGACAAATAAAGGTTGCACCGTAGTGCACATTCATGACATGATGACTACTATGATATTTAGTGCGGGCAATACAACAATATACATAGACCGTAATCCAACTTCATCTATGACTAATAATCCACCCTCAGGTTATCATCCGAACCCCTTAGGTATTAAGTTGCAAGCAGCAGATAGTTGTATTAAACAATATGTGTAAAGTAAGCAATGATTGTACACGCGGGCCCTCACACCTCTGTTTTCTCCCTAGTGGCAACAACACATCCTCCCCCGTCACGTTTCTGTCACTCGAGCACATGCGAAAGGAGGCATGAACCGACTATCGAGCATAAATACTCCCTCTTGGAGTCACTAGCAACTACTTGGACAGAGCAACCACTAGCAACGGAAAGCATGTAAGATCACGAATAACATCTGCAATAAAGACTATAATCAATTTGGCATAAGTTCAATATTCATCGGATCCCAGCAAACACATCATATAAAATTTCAGAAGATCAATCTCAATCATGATAGGAAGCTCACAAGATCTAAACATGGAGGCATATGAGGAGAAGACAACCATCTAGCTACTGCTATGGACCCGTAGTCCAAGGATGGACTACTCACGCATCACTCCGGAGGCAGGCATGGTGATGGAGAAGCCTCCGGTGATGATTTTCTCTCTGGCAGGATGCTGGGAGACAGATTCAGAACCCTCCGGATCTAGGGTTGACGACGCCGGCGGCTGCAAAACTTTTCGGGGATATTTGATCAGGTGCCTAGGGTTTTCTATCCGGGGGAGAATAAATAAGCGAAAGGGCAAAGGCGGTGGAGCCCTGGGGGGCCCCACACCACCAGCTGGTGCGGCCAAGGGGGGCGCGCCACCCCATGGTGTGGCCCCCTGGTGCCCGTCTTCGTCTCCTCTTCGGTCTTCTGGATGCTTCCGGGGAAAATAGGCACTTCGGCTTTTGTGGGGTCCAATTACGAGAATATTTCGAGAACAATTTTTCTGAAATAAAAAACAATAGAAAACAGGGAACTCACACTTGACATCTTGTTAATAGGTTAGTCCCGGAAAACGTGTAAAAATGCTATAAAGAAGGGAGAAAACATGTAGCAATTGGCATAATATTATCATGAAGCATCAGAAATTATAGATATGTTAGCTAGAGACGTATCACCTGTGTAATCGTATCACCGTTGAAGGCGTAAACTCCGTTCAGATCGAAGACGGCGGTGCCGACAACAATTGTATCGCCGATGCCGCCTAAAGCCCCCCCCCCCCCCCGGAACGATACCCTGGACGCCGCTGGCCCCACCGTGGGCGCCAACTTTCGAGTTCTGGGGATCGTGTGTATGGGGCGTGGGGGCATATCCGGAGGAAGAGTACGTTGAGCAAGCGTTGAGGAGTTGCCGGAGGCGGAGACACAAGTTTATTAAGGTTCATGTTAGCGAATGGTGCCTCCCTACTTCCTGCAAAGATCTACTATAGTCACTCTCACCAGGTTAGAAATTACATAGTAGATAGGGCCGAGGAATCTACCCTAAGGCTTCTCCCGTCTGGCTTTATATAGAAAGCCGGAACAAGGCTTATAGGAAGGATCCTCTCCGTATAACACTATTGACCTAGATTCTATGGCGCCCGGATAATTACTTAACCCAGACTGGCTGTCGTCTGGATGCCTCCTCCTGCGTTTCGGCCTACTGGACCGCCCAATGGGGCCTCTTTGGCCACATTGCCTTTGGACCATCTTGACGGTCTGTCTTTAGAGATGTCGGAGGATACCATATTATATATATTCCCGATATCGTCCGTGCACCATGATCCATGTGAGGGAGAGGTGCACCGACATAGATGGGAATGGCCAGGCTGTTTTTTTGGTGGACACGCTCTGCGGCATAGTCGACACCAATTCTTTGTTTACATTATATACTGCATTTTTATTGCTAGGAGTAGAAGGCCACATTCCATACTCTATATATTGTATTCTATACTACCTCCTTTCCGCAAAAAAATATGTATTTTGTTTTCTTTGACCAATGCTTTGATAAGTTATTAGTGCATTCATATATAATTTGTTTGATATCTAATTAATATCATTGTATTCCTTGTATTTAAAAGTACTTCATGGTAGAGCTGCAGTTATGGGCTGAAAAGAGCGAGCGGCTAGTCACGGACCGAGCTGGCCTGTACGGGCCGATGGGCTCGTCCAGCTTTTGCATGTACTTCCTCCGTTCAACAATAGATGACTTGTATTTGTCTATATATGGATGTATCTAAAACTAAAACATGTCTAGATACATCCATATATAGAGAAAGGGAAGTCATCTATTGTTGAACGGAGGGAGTAGCAACACAGCGCGAGAGACCGAGAGTGCTGCAGGCGGGCTCTTGATCAGACCGCGACTCTCAGAGACAGTCACAGCAAATCCTCTATAGTCACAGCGGAGTCATAGTCAAACTCCAGCTTAAAATCTCACAGATACGCATGCTGGGCGGAGTAAATGCTTCCCTTCTCGGGTATACTCTACAGACTGCATGCATTGGCATGTAGGGAGTCAATGGCCAGCGCGAGCCGCGAGGCGTCGCCGTGCATGCATTGGCTCACGACCGGCTTTGATTTTTCCCGCTCACTCGCGTGCTGTCACCTCCTCCAGTCATGACCTCCTCTATATAACACCCAGCACAGCAATCGCTCTCTACGCAGCACGTACTACAGTACACTGTAAACAAGAGAAGGCGAAGCTACGGCGTAGGTTGATAGAGTCTGCACTAGAGAGTAGAGATATGGGTGGCAAGGGCGGCGGTGGAGGTGGTGGAAAAGGCGGCGGCGGCGGTGGAGGAGGCGCCAAGGGCGGTGGCGGCTGTGGAGGAGGCAGCAGGAGTGGCGGAGGCGGCGGAGGAGCGAAGGGGTCAGGCAGTGGCGGAGGCGCAGCGAAGTCGTCGGGTGCTGGCAGCTCCAGCGGTGGGGGCAACGGCATGATGAAGGCGCCCGGCGGAGACGGCGCCTACATCTCCCGCCCCGGGTTCGAGTCTAACCCACAGGGCTACTTCCAGGGCCTCAACGGCGCCGGAGGCAAGTAGGCTGTCACTTGGAGTGATCTTGTGTTTGTCAGGCACTCGGGCTAGCTGCTCATCAACAGCTTCGGTCATGCATGTTTATGCATTGCCCTTTTATAATAATGTAACGCTTCGAACGCATCCCGAGTGCTAATCCTAGTCGATTGTATGATCATGCGAGGAATTTATGTCGTAGCTTTGTTCGTGTTTTATTAATCGTGCTGCTTCTTGCCTCTAAATCGCGGCCATATCTGTTGATCTCGCTCGATCTGTGACGTTTTTTTCTCACATAAATCTTGGTCCGTACGAGTGAACTCATCGGGCAGCAGTACTGATGGGCAAGGATCGGTACAGGTTTTCTCCTTTGAGGCTTTGTTTGGTAAGAGAGGTTTTGAGGGGGTTGGTGGGGATAATCCCCACAAGGATTGGGTGAAACCCCTCCCTTCACCCAATCCCCTCAAAACCTCTTCTAGTCTAATCCTCTACAACCCCTATGTTAAGAAAAGCCATTTGGTAGACATGGTTCAGTACACCAATATTAAGCAGCAAGTAAAGCAAAATCAACACTATATGTCAAAGATCGAACTTTTACAGTAGCACATAAACGGATTCCAGTTCTATCCAATAATGTACACCATGTGTAAAATGTCGATCTCCACAGTCAAACAGATTGGGTAGCACATCAAACAGAATAAAACACAAAAATAATTTAGATAACAATTTCTATCTCCACTTCTCCAGTTCAATGTACCATGGCTTGTACCATGCCTTGCATACAGACTTGACCTTAGCTGCCACCTCTGAAAACAACAATAACAGATGCAGAATTATTATTAGGCCGAGGACAGAAAATCTGAAAATAAGCATATACATTGTTCTGAAATCTGGAAAATAAAGCATATATGGTACCTCCAATGTGAAACTTAGTGATACAGTAACAAGCAGACCAGAAACTTGCTAAATAGAAGATATCTCATTATTTACCACAAAACTGGAACAAACTTGACAGGCTTACGCATAAGGAAATTTATTTTAGTCAGTTAAAACACAAAGGAGCAGTAAACTAGTCTACTGATGAGAAGATCTATGGGATGCTCTATCAAACAAAGTCATTATTTACCACAAAACTGGAACTTGCTAAACAGAACATATCTCATTATTTACCACAAAATTGGAACCTCTTCACATAATATGAAAATAAGAACATAAAAAACATGTGAAACCTATTATGAGTCTGCTTCTCCTACCAGAAGATGAACTGCTGATGTATTTCAGAACTCCATCATTACATTGTAGGACAACACAAGAACAATTATAAACTCCCGGTAGTAATTTTTCCATGTATTTCAGGACTGAAAAATCAATCTTTTCACAGAAAACAAATACAATACTAGCAACTAATATTCTTGGGAGAAAACAAGAATGTTTTCACGAACTCAGGGCCCAGATTTTTTGTTGCCATGTCCTCATTTATCAGTTGAGAAAAATAATAACATGTACAACTATTGCCTAGACAAGTTAACAGTCGACAGAAACCAAGCATTGTGAAAGTTGTATGCTCAATACATCTTGGAAACTTTACAGCTCTTGTCCACAATAAGAAACTGAATTTCTAAAATGCAAAAAGGAGGCCGTATTTAAGCAAAACACGTATAGATTGAAGGGCACAAAATATAAATGGCGGTGGTCTCTAAACTGAAGGGAACATATTCTTTCTTTTATTTCTAATTAGATCGATGGATCGACCCAAAACTAGGCCATGACAAAAGTTTTAGACAAATTTAAGTTACATGGCAAATTTCTTGTCCAATTTTTATCAATTCCTTCCCAGATTTTATCAATAAATCCAACATGAGAGCAGACTACTAAGTGAATCTACACAACAGAAGTATAGAACAATGCCCAAATCTGGAACTTCATAACCGTGCCAAAGAAAAATTGAAGATTCAGGAAGTCATTTGAACTACTGCCTAACCATGGGCAGAAAACTACGTTAATACTTGAGCTGAACCAATTCATGCATTAAATCTAGAACAACTAGAGCTGGCTGACTCGAATAGTAACAAGAACAAACTGCCCAAGATGGGGGATTTTTGCAGTAATATTCATAGTTCGGTCTAAGGGTTGGGGAAGAAGGAGATGTCTCACTGGACGTCGACGACAACGACAGAGCAGAGGCGTTATGCCAGCCTGGTTCGACGACGGAGGAGAGCCCGGGGATGGAGGTCGCCGCAAGATCTCGCGGCCACCGGCGCGGGGAACTTGGCGGGTAGGAGGAGGCGGCACCCAGAGACAGGGGGAGGAGGCGACGCGGCGACTGCTGAGAGGGAGGAGGAGGCGGCGCGCGGCGCCCGGCGACAGGGAAGGAGGAGGAGGCGGCGCGGCGCCTGTCGAGAGGAAGAAGGAGGCAACAGCGTCTGTCTCGCATGTCGTCCCCGGTCAATCCACGAGGCCTGCCTCGAGGCGGCTAACCCACGTGGAAGGAAGTGGAAAGGGGTGGTTCGTCCGGGCTGGTCCAACCCCACCCCGGTGAACCAAACGGAAAGCCCGGTATTTTTGGGGGTTTTTAGGCCCCCGTGGAAAATCCCTCAAAATCCCGGCCCACCCCTACCCACCAAACGAGGCCTGAGCGGGGGCACGCTGGGTTCGAGGCCAACCCGCAGGGCTTCTTCCAGAGCCTCCAGCGCAGGAGAAAGGCTAGCTAGCTGTTGGGTCGGCCACTAGTGTTGACCATGTTTGTAGCAACTCAAAATAGTCAGAGGGAGTACTCTCTTTCTTCATTTATCATTTGCCATATCAGATTTTTTGCCTATGTGGTATGCTTGTTACTATCTTAGTTACTCCCATTATGAGCAGCCTAATGTACAGACTGCGTAAGTGTAGAAAGCAGCCTAGCTAGCTATACTAATCAAAGTCGATCGATCGACTACTGCTAGTAACGTAATGGATGTTACATGGAGCTTTTGTATCACGTATCTCCGTGTTAACTAATCGCATGTTTCGATGGAAGCATGTTTATCCTACGAACGTGCACGCATGTTTGAGATCGAAGACGAACGGTTACGGTATGCAAGGTACTGTATATGTTAATCGAACGCGCGCGAGGGCTAATCAAAATAGGCCAAGCTGACCTGACCACTATGCAGTGGCGGAGGACGAAAAAAATTGTGGTCGGACGAACTCTTAAGAATAAAAAAGGTTTGATGAAAAAATCAAAATAGTCTACACATATTAATATTTTATATGAACCGAAATGTAACCACTTAGTGCGATAGAAACATAAACATATTTTGATCGAAGTAGAATCTAAAAATATACCGCTAGTGAAGTTTCAATGCCGTCTAGAAGTTCCCGGTAATGGCAAAGCTCTACCCTCTTTTTGAAAATCCTTCTTAATTTGAGAAAAATCTATACTTTTGAATGTCCCTCGCTCGATGTAGCAAACCATCTAGTCATTTAGCCAAACATCAGATAATTTATCTAGTTTTTCATGGAATTCTAATGCACACACGGTGTTCCACGAATTATACCTCCCCTTTTGGAGTTGCCGGGGACTTTCTTTTTCTGTCCATGTGCAACTCCGACCCACTCTTACGAAGAAGGCAGAACCGGAGAAGCCAAACGCCGTAACGCTGGTAACACCCTAGCAGCCGCCGCCTGCCGGAAAGAACCTGCCGGCTGCCACCATGCGCCTGTGCTGCGACTTTGCTGGAACCGCCCGGATCTCCTCTCATTGATGGCCTGGTCTCCTTGCGCCGCTCGGCAATAGGGCTCGAGGAACGGATCAGCCGTCAGCGGCCTTGTTCAGCCGTTCAGGGCAATAGCTCTCGAGAAGAGGCACGATCGATCGATCGATCAATCGGGTAACAGAAGGTCGCACGATAACAGGGCTCACGAATAGGCAAGATCGATGGATCGGGTAACCTTCTTGTTCTGCTCCTACTCCTAGCGTGTGTGGCCCAGATTTAGCCCAATATATCTCCGCATAAGGCCATAGGGTCCATTATGGCTAAGGTGAAATGCAGTATTTTGTATATATAGATAGGAAATGGCTACATGTATGTAGTTTTTGGCCAAAAATCAAGGTAGGGCGGATGCCCTACCTTGCTCTGTTGGGTCCTCCGCCCACTATGCCTAGTTGGGCGGGCCATTTGCTTTTCATGGGTCTCTGCTACAAACCGCAATAGTCACTGAAAAATGCCCCGTTTCTGTCTCCCTCGGATGAGATCTCAACCACCACAGAAAAGGTAATCTTCAAGAAAACGTGAAAAATTCTTCTACAGCTTGTATGAGCTCGATGCTGTATCTGCATAATTATGTCTTATTAGAAGAACGTCCACCGCCGCCGCCGCCTTGCTCCGGCCATCCCCGCCGCTAGCGCTTGTGCTAGCTGGTGTGGCGATGATTTAGGGTGCCAGCCCTTCTTGTACAGCAGTAGATTAGGATCTAGTGCTAGGTTTTTCTTTGTTTTAATGGCTGCTTTCGTGCGTTATAGCGCTATGCCGTTGAGGATCTACCTGCAGGTGTGTCCGGGCCGCACCGGTGAGGTGCTGCTGCTCGTTCTCTCCGTTTTGATGCTCTCGTTGAGGGGGCTGTGCATGGAGGAGGAAGAAGTGGCGTCCTCGTTCCCTCATAAGTCCGAAGGAGGGTCTCTGGTTCTAGAGCACCCTCGGTTCCTCTCTGTGAAGCTTGGAGGTGGTGCTGCTTCTCTTCCGCTGGACGGCCGTGGTGGCGAGGGGTGGAAGGGTGTGCTGGTGCTTCGTCAAGCTTGGTGGAGAGGTGGTTCGATTTCCTGCTGCAACGACGAGCTTCTCACACAGAGGCCTTCATGGCTACTGCGATTCAAGGCCAAGAGGGTGGCCTGCTTTCAACCTCCTGCTTGGAGGCCTGCTCGATCTGCTGTCGGAGCTCGACATCGAGATGGGCGCAAGTGGTTCGTCCTCGTGCTCATCGAGATTGCCGACGTCAGCTGTCGCTCGCCGGAAGGGAGAGTTCGAGCGACTCACTGGGCTCTGTTCTCGGTGCCCTGCGCGCCTGGAGGACGCCGGTGACGAGTGGCGCAGAAGAACCTGGATCCGATTGCTTTTTCACTTTTCTTTCCAGGGTCTTATTTGTAAATGTCCAAGTCCTTTCTTCGAATTTTCTGGTCTATAGGGCAGTAGACGAAAAGGACCTGGGAGAACTTTGTACATGCCACGTGGTATGATTAATCGCAGCATTGGGGTCTTAGAGCCCATTCTCTGTTAAAAAAAGATGTTTATTTTCACAGCTATAACATGATAGAAAAGGAGGTTATGCTTTATGTCTTACTGACACACCTTGAGATTTGATGGCCTTTGTTTTCAAAAATAAATTACTTCAAAATAAATTTACGACGAAAACCGGTTCTACACTACTGAAGTTGGTGTTGGAGCCATGTAATGTGGAAGGAGAGAACAAAATGAAACAAATCGTTGTCATGGAAGGTTCGGTTTTATGTTTCTACATAAGCTGGCTTATTGACTTTGATGGAAATAAGCATCGGCGAGAAGAAGCTATGGGAAACTGGTTCTCCTATTCTTTTCTCCTTATGAAATTTGGGATTATTTCCTCTATTGAGTTATGAAAAGGCCATACTACCCCTTGATTTCCAACAAATTTGTTTCTATTCTTTTAGGCTTAAACTCCATGGGACCTAGAAACCACCCAACGAGCCCAAAGAAGTGGCCCTTATCAGCACATGCTATATATAACTACCATAAACGAAGAAACGATATGGCCATCATTAATAAGAATTCTATTCCCCCTTAAGTTGCCACCAAATAAATGACGAACCGGTTGTGGGAGATACGTACACAACCCCATTATCCAGCATAGCTTCAGCCAGTAGATATGCAGTGGAGATATAAATGGCTTTTAATTGTTATTATTTTCCGGGCGTTATCCAGCATAGCCATTTGAACATACAACACAAGAATTTACATGCAAAAGGCTCCTCGACTTGATAGGAATAACCTCGGGTACAGATCAACGAGTTCAATTAAGTCCACTATGAGCAACTTGGATAGAAAGTCTTCTCTAGAATCTTAATATATTTAGAGCATCTCATGAGCGAATTTTTGTATAGAATTTTTTCTTGATGTTTCTAATTTTGTTACATTGGAATTCTTGCAATTTGATGAGTTAGTTTGCACCTTTTATATTGATGGTCAAATCAAACTTATTTTTCAATGGAATTTTCACAACCGCAGGTTTTTATTAGTATTACTTGTTTCTCTTACATTTGGTATATTTTTTATGTGTTGGTGGAGTTTACGAACAAACCATGATGAAAGGAGACAAAGGGAAAATGCTCAAATAGTTATAAGCACGGCTGCAAGTCAAAGGTTATGGAAAATGGTCATTTTTTCATGAGGCCAAAATTAATACTGAATGTAACCGGAGTGTGGGACTCGTCCATACGAGTTTGGCGAGTCAAAGAACACCCAAACGGAGTTCATGTGTGTAAATGTCGTCCAAAATAAGAAAGCATCAGAGACTTTACCACAGAATTTGGGCGACGGAAATCATCGTAACTTTAAGATCATCCTCAACCTTGAAGGAAGGTCGGGTAGGAAGAAATAAAAGGAGACACTACACCGCCGCTGCCATGACGACACTGCTATCACTATCACCGTGATGCCCTTTCTTCCTTCCCTATCACGGTCTCCTTGATGGGTTTTATTATTATTAGGAGGATATGGCCTATAATTTGCTACCAAAATTATTCATATAAGCATTGTTGTTAAAATTATTATTTTTAATGAAGTTCACATCAACATGCTCTTCTTGAGCAACCAAAGAAACTAAAGGAACATTATTTGGATCAATAGGAGCATGGCCATTAACAAGCATAGACATAATAGCATCAAGTCTATCAGTCAAATAGGAGGTTTCTTCAACAGAATTTACTTTCTTACCAGTTGTAGCTGTCTCAGTATGTCATTCAGAATAATTTATCATCATATTATCAAGAAGCTTTGTTGCTGCCCCCAAGGTCGTGGACATAAAGGTTCCTCCAGCAGCTGAATCCAGAAGGTTTCTTGAAGAAAAATTCAGTCCTGCATAAAAGGTTTGGATGATCATCCAAGTAGTCAGTCCATAAGTGGGAAAATTCTTTAGTAAAGATTTCATTCTTTCCCAAGCTTTAGCAACATGCTCATTATCAAGTTTCTTAAAATTCATAATGCTACTTCTTAAAGATACAATCTTAGCAGGAGCATAATATTTTCCAATGAAAGCATATTTATACTTAGTCCAAGAATCAATACTATTTCTAGGCAAAGATAGCAACCATTCTTTAACTCTTCCTCTCAAAGAGAAAGGAAACAATTTTAGTTTAATAATATCTCCATCTACATGTTTATATTTTTGCATCTCACATAGTTCAATAAATTTATTAAGATGGGCAGCAGCATCATCAGTACTAATACCATAAAATTTCTCTCTCATAACAAGATTTAATAGTGTAGGATTAATCTCATAAAAATCAGCAGTATGAGCAGGTGGAGAAATAGGTGTGCTAATAAAATCATTGTTGTTGGTGCTAGTCAATTCACACAACTTAGTATTCTCAGGAGTAGTCATTTTAGCAAGACTAGAAACAAGATAAAAACTACAACTAGAATAAGAACTATTTTGTGTGTGTTTTTTATAAAGATAAGCAAACAAGATAAAATAAAATAAACGAAGCAAAATAATAACAAAGTAAAGAGATTGGAAGTGAGAGACTCCCCTTGCAGAAATTCTCTTCCTCCCCGGCAACGGCGTCAGAAAAGTAGCTTGATGGTGAAGATCTTGAACTCGTTGGAAGACCCCAAGAGGAAGGTATGATGAGCACAACATAAGTTTTCCCTTAGAAAGAAATCGAGGTTTAATAGACCAGTAGAAGGAAGGAGTAACTTCAGAAGGTTGATGCAGTTGAGATGGTAGAGCGCACTACTGATTCAGCAGCAACGTGGAACCTACACAACACAATCAAATCACTTTGCCCCAATGAAGCAGTGAGGTTGTCAATCTCACCGGTTTTGTTGAACACAAAGAGGTTAAACGTATGGTGTGGAAAAAAGTATGAGAACACTATGAAAACAGTAGCAGCTGTGTGAAAACAGTAATTGCACTGGTTGTATTATCAGTATGAGAAAATGGACCGGGGTCCACAGTTCACTATTGGTGTCTCTCCATAGAAGATAAATAACATGTCTGGTGAACAAATTACAGCTGGGCAATTGATAGAAATGAAGCCAGCACCATAGTGCATATGAAAGACATAACGATTACTATTTGATTCATGCGGGCATTAGAACAAAATACATAGACCCTCATCCAACTGCATCTATGAATGATAATCCACCCTCCGAATATCATCCGAACAAACGTTGGGTATTATGTGGCAAGTAAAAGATTATCGTAGTAAGCAAAGTGTGTAATGTAAACAATGTAAACAAAGTAAACATCGTTGTTTTATCCCTAATGGCAACAACAACACATCCTCCATCCATCACATTTCTGTCACTCGAGCACAGATGCAAAGGAGGCATGAACCCATTATCGAGCATAAATACTACTTCTTGGAGTCAATAGCATCTACTTGGCCAGAGCATCTACTAATAACAGAGAGCATACAAGAACATAAATAACATAAACATGAAGATAATATGATTGATTGATAATCATAAGACATAGCATTGAACATTCATCGGATCCTAGCAAACACAACATGTAGCATTACAATAAGATGATCTCGGTCATGTAAGGTAGCTCACGAGATCTAAACATGAGGCATAAAGTGGAGAAGAGAAACATCTAGCTACTGCTATGGACCCGTAGTCCAGGGATGAACTACTCACGCATCACTCCGCATGCGGGCATGGTGGTGTAGACCCCTCCAGTGATGAATTTCCCTCCCGGCAGGGTGCCGAGGAGAGCTCCAGAACCCTCCCGATCTCGGGTTGACGATGACGGCGGACTCGGGTAGTTCTCGGGAAAAAGTGGTATATTTGTAGGGTTCACGTATCGGGGGATTAAATAGGCGAAAGGGCGATGGCGGTGGATTCCTAAGGGGCCCACATCACCCCATGGTGCGGCCAGTGGGCGCGCCGCCCTTTGGTGTGGCCCCCCTCCGGGCCTCTTCGGAACTCTAGGGAACCTTCTAGAATTCTAAGACTTCCGGGTTTCGAATTTTCAATTCCGAGAATATTTCAAGAACAACTTTTCTGAATCTAAAAACAGCAGAAAACGGGGAACTGGCTCTATGGCATCTTGTAAATAGGTTAGTCCTAGAAATCGATAAAAATGACATACAGTGGATGCAAACATGTAGCAAATAACACAAAAACAACATGGAACATCAGAAATTAAGGATACATTTATGATATATCACACATAAATGTCATTGCCGGGTTGCCTTGGGCCTTGGTTGAGCACTGACATCATAATGAACTTACGCTTCATGCACAACCAAGGAGGAAGGTTATAGATACATAGAGTCACTGGCCAGGTGCTATGACTGGAGCTCTGCTCCTCGAAAGGATTAAAGCCATCTGTACTTAGACCAAATCTTAAGTTCCTTGTGTCATCTGAAAATGGCGGGAAGTCTCTGTCGATTTTTCTCCACTGTGACTGTCGATTAGTCATATCGACAAGTCCCTCGGATGATCCGGTAGGGTTTCGATTAAGAGAACGAAGTAGGGGCTGGTGACAATCGTTGGCTAACAGGGGCACGATTTACCCAAGTTTGGGGACCTCAAATAGGTAAAACCCTTATTCCTGCTCTTCCGATCTGTATTATGAATAGATCGATTACAAAGGTTGGTGCGCAAGCCGAGAGATTAGATCTCGATCTTATGGCTATGGTGGTGGAAAATAGATTGGATCCCCTGCCCCGTGGTTCTCCTAACCTTTAAATAGATGACGGGTTCTCAAACCGTACTCGGGGGGTTACAGACCCTAGCTCTAGGTCAGTGGAAACTTTCCTTCTTGATCCACAAGCCTTGCGGGTGGGCTTCCACTGGTCCTTCTAGAGCTGCGGGGTAGCGCCTTGTATTGGGCCTTGGACCTGGTAGGCCCACTCGATTGGTCCTGGAGTCATCCCCACGTCAGTAGCCCCCGAGTGTTTGTTCGACTGAGAATAGTCGAGTAAGCACTCAAAGTTCGTCCTTGGATTTTGCATCTGATCATTCAATGACCTAACTTAAAGGGCGTGTACCCTGTATATATGGGATGTACTCGAGTATCGAGTGGTAAATGTGCCTTGTGTTGGATTTTTTCGCAGAAGGGTACGGCTCAGTTGCTTGGCTCTCCCAAAAGATCAAGGACAATTAATTGCATCTAGGCAAAAAACAGTTCTGGCCTACACGAATTCAAGACCTCCGACTCGAACTCGGCGAGGTGATTGTTGCGAATGGGCCGTAGAGATCTTATCGAGTCGAACTTAACCTTAAAGGGGTACCCGGCGCGTCCGCTAGGATTTTTCTTTGTGCTGTTGACACGAAAAGTTTACTGGAGGACGCATCTCAAGTGCGATTCCAAGCCCACAGGAGAGATCCTTGGGTCTTACCTTCGTACTCGAAAGAATACCACATACGGATGTGCCTAGTTGTCCGAACGACCCAGGATTAAAATGATGTGTTAATACACCGGGATGCGATGTTTGCGGGAGCCGCACATTCGCGATTTCCGATTAGATGCACAGCGGGTGCTTTCTTCTGTCCTTGAATAGTAGCGAGTGCCACTATTATTGTTCTGCGATTTGCGGGAGATTCATACAAAAGAACTTTCGTGCCATGAGATCCATATGAAAGAGATTTCGTGTTGATTATGTTTGTACAAAAGAAATTTCGTGTTGATGATGTTTGTACGAAATAAATTTCGTGTCATAAGGTCCATACGATAGAAATTTCATGTCAACAACTTCCATACGAAAGATTTTTCGTGTTTCGAGGTCCATAAGAAAGAGATTTTGTGTTGATGAGGTGTGCAATGACGTCACCGCGCACTCGCCTGCTCCCGATGGGACGTGACACAGTGGGGCAGAGCGCATAGGTCCCACCTTGCCAGCTTTTTGCCCAGAAACGCGCGGTCGTGCCCCGTGTTATCCGATGACCGTGCAGTAATTATGCACGATCTCCCGTAAAGATCGTGCGGGGGGTAACTGTTCCCCGTCTCTTTGTTTCTGCTTCACACGTGGTGGTGGCGATGAGCGCCACGCTCGTGGATTAACGGCTCACAATTTCCTAGCCTTGGTATAAATAATGGGCCTTAGGGAAGGGGTAACTTTCCCGGCCCTCATTCACCTTCTTCCTCCTCTGGCGCACTCCTTCCCTTATGCGAGAACGAGAGAAGTTTCAATGGCGGGAGGCAAGAAGCGCGGAGCAGCCACGGCGTCCGGCAAGGAAGCGGCGAGCGCCTCCATGGCGGCCCCGATGAGAAGGATGGGTGAGTGGCGCCCGGCCAACACGACAAAGAATAACATCGTTGAGATGCAAAGGGAGGGACTACTCCCCCCGAGGACTCCAATCGCGTCCGGATATCGACGAAGAAGGAGGAGATGCCCAATCTGCTCACCAATGAGCGTGTTGCGTTCTCAGAGCATGTTTCCCAAGGTATGTCCTTTCCTCTCCATCACTTTCTTGTCGGGCTGCTCTATGTTTATGGCATACAGCTACACAACCTTCCTCCTAACGTGATACAACATATTTCGTGTTTATCGTGCTTTGCGAGTGTTTCCTCGGCATTTGCCCGCACTGGGGCTCTGGAAGGCCATCTTCCAGGTGCAGATCTTTCGGGAGAAGCCCCTGACAAGCGAAAGGATCGGAGAGCCGCTGACGAACGGCGGCTTCGGGATCCAGGCGAATAAGGACATCCCGTACCTGGAGATGACTTTTGTCGACTCAGCTCAAGGGTGGCGTCGGAGGTGGTTCTACGTCGCGGATAAAAACACGGGTGGCGTTCCGGAATCCCACCCATTCGTCGTCTTGAAGCGGAGGAAGTCCTGGTCGCACACACTGTCAGCCGAGGAATCCAAGGTGGTTTCCCCTCTGCTCGCGAAAGTGGCGCGCTTCTGTGACAAGGAGCAAGGAACTCCACTGAACGAGATACACTTGGCGAGTGTGTTCTTGCGCCGGAGGGTCCAACCGCTCCAAGACATGCCGACTCCGTTGTGGGAGTACACATTGTCAATGATCAGAGTCGGACGAGCGAAGATGTTCTTTCGAATGCAGTATTCGAAAAGAAGATCGCCGCCATCACCTGTTTGAAAAAGAGAGAGGGCTACTCACCGTGCCCCCTCATCGCTTTCGATGCAGAGAATCCTCTGACTAGGGTAAGTTCTTTTTATCCTTCTTCTTCCTTCTTTCATTTTTTTTGGGTTTTCATCGATTGAGACGCCTTCTATTCTCCCTTTGTCTTTGTAGAACGAGGATATGGCGACGTGCTACCCGCCACTCTCTGCGGATGACGGTTTCTCAGACCTTCTGGCGAGCAACCTCGAGACTCCTATCGACACCAGCGTTGCTGGCACTGAGTCAAGCGAAGAGTTTATGGAGGAAGAAGAGGAGGAGGAGGAGCACTCACTCTGCTACCGTAAGCGTCGCAGGGTGGAGGAGGCCGAGGTCACTTCCAAGGATAATTTCTTGAGTAGTTGTCGTGTCGAGGAGGTTGCGCCCATCCGGGCAACTCCCCTCAACAAGCTTCCCCCCACCATCCATCAATCGAAGATCCCCACCGCCTGGGACCCGGACAACCTCAACGATGATGAGTGAGTCGCGTGCTTTTCTTTGTAGCAGAGTTGCTTTCTTCTCTTCTAATTCTAACTTTTGTCGTCGTCTTGTGACCATCAGGACGGATCAGTTCGCATCTTCAGCTTCGTCCGTGAAGCTGAAGGAGGCCATCGTGAATCCTGCTCCAACTACAAGCCCCACTCGACGACCCCTGAGCCCTGTGAAGGCAGTCGATGCTTTGGAGTACGCGATACCTAGTTCGGCGGGTGCGCGGCCTGGAGATGCCGGGGCGCCAGCGAGCAAGGAAATTTTGGCTAGCTCGGTTGATCCCTTGTCAATCGCACAGGGCAAGGTAAGGTTTTCTTGTCTTTCTGCAGTTTTTCTTCCTCTCTTTTTTATATCGGGTGCACGGTAGTGCTCCCGATGGGAGTTTCCCCCGAGTCTATGGTCGACTGCTTGCAGTTAACTATGGACTCAGGAGATTTTTCTTTCTTGTCCACTTCTTGATTTTTACTTTTATCAGGTGCACAACAGTGCTCCCGGTGGGAGTAGCCCCCGAGGCTATACTTGACTGTGTATAGTCGTGTATATGCTCAAACAATATATTTCTAATCCCATAGGAAATTTTTGTAGGCTATTCTTTATTGTTTGGCAGCCTTTGGCTATCGCCTAATCACGTCCGAGGCGGAGAGCACTTCTCTTCGGGGAGACCGCGACCAGTTGGTTCAGGATTCTCGCCTCTTGTTGGTTGAGTTAATCATACGCTTCTTACTATGGATGTGCTACTTCTGGCCGCGACTGTTTTGTTATGAGCACATTCCATGTTGCAGATCAGGTTACCCGCCTGAGGTCCGAGAAGGCGGATGCTGCGTCCCAAGTTAAAGACCTCGAGAAGGAGCTGGAGTCTTCCCGAAAGGAGTTAGAGTCCACATGCAAGAATTCAGCTGAACGTCTCGCGGAAGCCTAGGAGGCCTTGAAACAGATGGAGGAGGAGGGCGCAACGCACGACGGTGATTTGATCGGCGTCTTCCGTCCCTTGGACCAGGCTCTAGCTGGTGAGTCATGCGCGAATTTCTTCCGACTGCGGCTTGTTCTTTTCTCTTTATTATGTTCATTTGCTCCATTTTTGGTTCGATGCTATTGGAGTTGAGCTGGAGCTACGCGGAGGGGTTCGAGTCGATGCCCTGACGGACGTGTGCACTCAACTGCAAGAGCATAGAAATAAAGCCTTCTTCGCTATTTGTGATGCTGCCCGAGTGCTGACGCAACTGCACCAACGATTACTTGTGGGTAGGCCGGTTCCGCCAACTCTTAGCGGCCTCCTGCAAGTTTTCCTTGGCGAAGATGATCCCGTCCAGGAGTACTCCCTCGCGCAGACCGAGTGCGGAGCCAAGATAGCTATCCAATTTTCTATGGCGCTCTATGTCTCGGGTGACCTGGATAAGGTGTATTCGAAGCTTCCTCGGGACACGCTAGGCAAAAACGTAGCGCTCCGACCCTTTGGTGATCATACAGGGAAGCTTGCGAAGACGCTCTCCGGGGTAGTTTCCCACGGCCGTGGTGGGAAGCCTGCTGCGAGTGGAGCTACCTATGAAAAATCTGTAGTTCCTTAGGATGATCGTTGTTCCCGCTTTTGTATTTTTTATGTGTAATGAACCTTGGGATGCATCTCGTACTTTGCTCTTCAATCGAAATGTTTTGAAAGTGTCAGCATTTTGTTATTGTGCCTTACTTTGTGTTCTCCCAGTGGGAGTAGCCCCCGAGCACTCGAAGATATATTTTTTGTAAATCATCGAGTGTGGTGTGAATTTGTCTCTGAAACTCCTTTGTTCTTTCCAGGTGGGTGATTCCGGCGGAGGTTCGTCGAGTGGCGCTGCTCCTTTGGCTGAGCCATTGATTACCGATGCAAGTATGCTTGCTTCACTCGTGGCTGCGTCGCGGATGGAGAGCGCAAGCTCAAGGATCTGTAGGGTATGGCGGATGTTACGAATCCAAACAGAGGCTTCCGGCAGATCGCGAGTAATTTGTGATGGAGGAGCTGGCGAGCGTTGCGAAGAGCATGCTTTGTAAGTCCTGCAAGCCCCCGAGTGTTTTGGTGCTGTTCTGGCTTGCGGCCTTAACATGCATCTTGTCTGTGAAGTTGTTGAGCCTGATGGAGCGTGCAAAGGTCACTGGGTGGATAACCGCGTGGCTTCTGAGTCGAGCAGCTCCAACCTCCATGCGAGCAACTTCTGGTCTAACCGCGGCATGGGTTTTGTTTTGGCTACTCTCTAGTATCGGTTGAGTCAGGCGCAACTCTTTGTTGAATCCTGTCGTGAGGCACTTTCTTTGGTCCATCGAGTGTTTTATCCTTTCGAGGTTGTCCCCGATAAACTGAGTGGCCTGCCGAGGATGTTTCGTCGGGTGGAGGATTTTCGCGAGTGCGTGCGTCAGCAGCTCATTTGCGGCCCTCAGGTGGCTCTTGCCTTCGTGCGACTATGGCACCCGAGGAGCACCTGTTGATTTTGTTCCGCACTATGAGGTTGTGCGACTTGCAGCTGAGCGAATCGTGCGGCTGACTGCTGCAGAGATGGGGCGATTGCTTCGAGAGGCTGCCTTACGCCGATAGTTATGTATAGGTTTAAAGTGTATAGACCTTGTATTTTTATTTAAGGTGTTTTTAAGGTGTGTGCCTTGTAACCTTGTGTAATGTTTGTGCGCGAGCACTCGAACATTGTTTATGCTAGTATAGTCCAGCCCCCGTGTGTTGGGGTGTTACCGTGTGTTAGCATGTAAGGATGAAACAAAAAGGAAATGGGACTGAAGTAGTCTTTTGTATCTATGGTTGAGAAATCATGTTTTGTATTCCAATGATTGAGAAGTCATGTGTTTTGCTCGGGTTACAATCTGGCTGGAACGACCTTATTTTTTGCGAGTAAAGGAGTAAATCCTAGGGGTAGAACTTGCGGAGGTGCACCACGTTCCACGGGTTGGAGTAGATGCCACCTGTCTTCGGGTTCTTCAAGCGATAGGCACCTCCTAGGATGACTTCGTGTATGATGAAGGGTCCTTCCTATAGTGGCTCTAGCTTGTGTTCCTTTTCTTTCTTGAGTCGCAACACCAGGTCGCCTAACACAAAGGATATGTGGCCTATGCAACGACTGTGGTGGTTGCGCAACGATTGCTGATAGACGGTGGATCTTGCGAGTGCGATGTTCCTGATCTCGTCCATTGCGTCCATGTCTTCTGCGAGTGCCTTGTTGGAATCTTCTTTGCTGTATGCAATGACTCGTGGAGCGTTGAACTTGAAGTCCTCGAGTAACACGGCTTCAACCCCATTGACCATGAAAAATAGTGTGTTGTTTGTCGATCGGTTTGGTGTTGTTCATGCGCTGCACAACACCGATGGTAATTCTTCAGCCCAATGCCCTTTTACTGTGTGTAGTCGGGTGAACAGACGCTTCTTCTGGCCAGCCAAAACTAATCCGTTGGATCGTTCAACCTGGCCGTTGGTTTGCGGGTGAGCCACCGAGGCGAAGCTGAGAGTTATCCCTTTTTCCTTGCAGAAGGCCTGAGTTTGCTTGGCTGTGAAGTTGGTCCCATTATCTGTGATAATATTGTGTGGAACATCGAACCTGCACACGATGGAATCGAGAAATCTTATGGCGCACTCGACGTGCTGCGACATGACTGGCATGGCCTCTATCCATTTTGTAAATTTATTGACTGCTACCAGCAGGAAGGTGTATCCTCCGGGTGTTGATATCCGTAGCGGTCCAACCATGTCTAGCCCCCATTGAGCAAAGGGCCAAGAGATGGGGATCATGTGGAGCTCTGTGGACGGTGCCTGTGGCATGCGCGCGAACTTCTGACAGGCGTTGCACCTCTGAACGAGTTCCTTGGCGACTGTGGCTATCGTGAGCTAGTAAAATCCTGCACGAAAAGCTTCCAGGAGCTGCGTGTTTGTCAAGTAATCGAGATATTTATATGTCCAAGTTGGCTCGACCAGGAAGAGTTGCCTTGAGATGTTATGGAGGATTTCGGTGAAGGCGATTTGCTGACCGGCCTCCATTTCTGTTGATGCGGGTGTCTCTACTTGCTTTTTGACCTTGACTGGCCTTTTTATTATTCTCTCGAAGTAGATTCCTGGTGGAACAGGGGCGTTTGTTGACCCTATGTTCCCCAGTCTGTCTCCTTGTTCATTGCTTGATCGCACAATGTTTTTAAGCTTGGACCCTTTGAAACTTCCTTTGAGTAGGTTATACATGTTGCGATAGGCAATCATGTTATCTGCGACAGCGTCGCACTCCTTCATTGTCTGCTGCACGATAAGATTAGAGTCTCCGTAGATCATCAATCGAGTGGCTCCGTAGGCAATCGCCATCTTCATGCTGTGTAGGAGCGCCTCGTATTCTGCATCGTTGTTGGACGCTGGATCGTCAGGGGGGAAATCGAGCCATAGAACATACTGGAGCTTGTCGCCCCGACGATAAGAGGATTACTCCGGATCCATCTCCTTCGTTTCTTTTCGACCCGTCGAAGTACATGATCCAAGAGCTCGTGTATTCGGCTGGCCCTGGGTTTGCAGCTCTGTCCACTCGGAAAGGAAATCCGCGACCACCTGGGATTTTAGGGCGTTGCGCCCCATGTATATGATGTCCTAGGCACCTAGCTCGATGCTCCACTTCGCGATTCTTCTGTATGCCATAGGATTGTTCATGATTGTACCGAGTGATGCATCGTTTAGCATTGTGACGGTATGGTCCTGGAAGTAATGCTTGAGCTTGCGGGCTATGAAGACCACTCCATACTTTTGATAGTGGGGGTATCACTGTTTGCACAGTAGAGTACCTCGCCGAGGTAGTATATTGGTTTCTATACGCCGTGTGCCTTTCCCTCCTCTGGTCGCTCGACCACTAGTACTGTACTGACCACCTGATTCGTTGCGGCCAAATATAGGTACAGGGGCTCCCTTTCGTGAGGTGTGGCCAATATTTTCTTTCTTTGGAGTACCTTTTTCAGGTTGATGAACGCTTGCTTTGCTTCAAGTGTCCACTCGAACTTGTCAGTTTTCTTCAGCAATTTGTAGAAGGGGAGTGCTTGCTCACCCAATCTTGCGATGAACCTACTGAGAGCTGCAAGTCGTCCTGCGAGCTGATGCATGCCGCGGAGATTTGTAGGTTCTTTCATCGTCAAGATCGCCTGAATTTTCTCCGGGTTGGCTTCAATTCCTCGGGCAGAGACCAGATAGCCGAGGAGTTGTCCAGCAGGAACCCCGAAGACGCATTTTGTTGGGTTGAGCTTTTTTCAGAATGCGTTGAGGGCGTCGAATGTCTCCCTGATGTCCTCGAGGAGTGTATCCTCCACTCGAGTCTTGATGACGATATCGTCAACGTACACTAGTACGTTCTTGCCAATGAGCTTGGCGAGGCATTTTTGCATGCAACGCTGATATGTTGCACATGCGTTTTTTTAGCCCGAAGGACATTGTGGTGTAGCAATATAGACCATGTGGTGTGATGAATGTTGTCTTCTCCTCGTCCTCCTGCTTCATCCTGATTTGGCTGTAGCCCGACTAGGCGTCCAGGAACGAGAGGCGTTGACAGCCTGCTGTAAAATCCACGATCTGGTCGATCCGCGGTAATGGAAAGTTATCCTTGGGGCAGTGTTTGTTCAATGACATGTAGTCGGTGCACATGCGAAGTATGTCAGTATTTTTCTTCGGTACCAACACCGGGTTTGCTAACCATGTGGATATCTTCATTTCCGTGATGAACTTGGCGGCTAGCAATCTCTTCACCTCTTCTCCGAGTGCTTTCTGTATTGGCTCGGAAAAGCGTCGAGTGGTCTGTTTGACTGGATTTGCATCTTTAAACACTTCAAGTGAGTGCTCGGCGAACTCCATGGGTATTCCTGACATATCTAAGGGCTGCCAGGCAAAAATCTCCTAGTACTCACGAAGGAGTTCGATGAGCGCGCCTTCCTATGCGAATGATAGGGTGGTGGACTTGATCGCCATCTTCGCGGATTCTGTAGGGTGCACTTGATGCTTTCGAGTGTTGCTGCTCGGGCTGAACTCGAGTTCTGGGGCGTTCTTTTTGGTGAGTGGCATCACAGAGTTATCCGTGGTTTTTGCGAACTCTTCCAGCTCCTCTTGACTTCCCGAAGGATTTCACAATCTCATTGACTTCATTGTCGCACTTGTATGACTTGTGTAAGTCGCCGTTTATAATTATTGTGCTATATTCTTTTGGGAGTTTGAGCTTGAGGTAGGCATAGTGGGGTACTACCATGAATCACGCGAACGTTGTTCAGCCGAGAATGGCGTGGTACTGCGATGGCCAGTCGACTACCTCGAAGTCGAGGAATTCTCTCTTGTAGTTTCTTGGGTCTCCGAGTATCACCTCCAAGTTGATTGTTCCGAGTGGTCGGACGACTTTCCCTGGTACTATGCCATGGAAGGATGATTCCGATTCCACGAGTTCGTCGAGGTTCTTGTTCATCTTGTGAAGTGTGTCCACGTATATGATGTTGATTCCGCTGCCACCGTCCATGAACACCCGGGCTAGGTCGTAGTTTCCTATTTGCGCTTGGATGACGAGCGCGGTGTGTCCTGGTCGATACACCCGTGGAGGGCGGTTCTCTTTGGAGAAGGTTATCGGCTGCTCTAACATCTTCAGGTATTCAGTCTTGGATGGTGGAGTTTGTACTGCCATGATAACTTGGCGTGTGTTCGTCTTCTGGACTCTGCGGGACGGGCAAAACTTTTGTATCATACCCAAGAGCCCCTGGGGATTCAGGTATCTGTTAGCTCCTTGGTTCGCGGCGGGTGGAGCTGGTAGCGGGGTTAGCTCCACGTTGTGATGTCCTGCTGGTGGAGGCAGGGGTGCGGCCATGTGCTTCTTTTTGTACGCCTCGTGGATGTCCTGGAACTTTTGGTAGTCCTTGAGGAGATGAGTAGCCTTGATTTTGCATGTTCGCTTATCTGTAAACAGATGCAGGGAGCAGTATCTGTCAAGGTGCTCCTCAGGGTTTTTTCATCTGGTTTTGGTTTCTAGTCGCGATTCCCGCGGGATGCGATGTCGCGATTTCTCGTGAACTCAGCCGCTACCAGTTTCGATTGGTCCTCTTGGCCGTACTGTCGTCTCTTCCTCTTCCGACGGTCGCCGTTGCGATTCTCATCATGAAAGGCTGAGGAAGCTTTCTCGTTGCGTAGGGACTCTTCGCCATTCGCCCATCTGTCTGCTATCTCCATTAATTCGCCGATTGACTTGGGTGCAGATCGACCCAATTCCTCTCGGAAGGCGGCGCGTCGAGCACCTTTGGTGAAAGCCTCGACTGCTATTTCCTCTGTTATGTTCCTCGATGTGTTCTTGAGTGTACTCCATCTCTGGATGTACTCGCGGGTAGATTCGCTGCTTTTCTGCCTGCAGGCTCACAGCTCCTCGATAGACGCTGGCCGTTTGTATGTCGCGTGGAAATTTTTCCTGAAGTCGCGGGTGAGATCGTCCCAGGATCCGTAGCACGCGTGCGGTCTTCCTTTGAGCCAGCTTCGGGCTGCCCCTACGAGGTGCAGGCTCAGGTACTGCATTGCTGTGGTTTTGTTTCTGCGCTGACATTTTTACTGCGGTTAAGTAATTCGAGAGCAAGGTCTTGGGTTCCTACGAGCCATCGTATTTTGGGACTTCTGATGTGAGCTTGAATCTCTTGGGCATCGGAGCATCGCAGATACTGCTGGTGAAGCACATTGCGCCACAGGCTTCCTCGTCAGAGGAGGTAGACGATGATCGGACGCGGTTCCTGCACTCGCAGGCCTTGTCGAATTTGCTCTGCATGATGTATCCACGCGCATCGTACTGAACTTGGTCTCGATTTTCCTCCTGCCGAGGTTCCCTGATGCGATGTCGCGACCGGCTTCCGTGGTGTCGTGGGTTGCTGTCGCGGTTCCGCGGGCTGTCATCATCGCTGTGCGGGCAATCACCATGGTGCCTGGCCTCTTTGCCTCTGGAGCGGCGAGGTGATCCCTTATCTCCTCTCTTTGGCAAAGTACTCTCGCGTCTGCAAGGTGTTTTGTCCACCCGAGGGGTTTTATCAGCTTCTGGAGTTGTCGTATTCTTGCGGTTCTGGGCGGTGATCGCTGCTCCGGGCCATACCTAGCCCCCTCTGGACTTCTCGGTGTTGCTCCGCACGGGGGTCGTTTTCAGGCGGCTGGTTTGCCTGCAAGTACGTAGCGGCGGCTAGAACCGCGGCGGCGGGAGTCGTCGGGTTCATGTTACCTTCATCGTCGACGTGCATGAGGGAAGTCTCGAGAGTCTTTCTGACTTTGCCGAGGGACCTTGGTCCATGCGAGCAGTCTTCGAGACGTACTTTCCTTTCTTTGGAGGCTGGTTTCCCGTTGAGTGGGTCCTGGACAGCGCCGCACCGCGCACTCGAGACTTCCGCCGCTTGCTTCCGCCCTTCCACCTCCTTGCAGGCTTCCGCTAGCTGTCGGCCTTTCAGCAACATATAGTGGTACGCCGTCAGATCCTCCTGAGTAGTCTCGGGCTCTATCGGCTGGCCCGACAGTATTGTTGTTTTTGCTATGAGCCAAGAGGCTCGCGAGACTTTGATGCGGTCCCGCGCCGTTCGGCTTTCTTCCGTTTCGTCTGTTTGAGCCTGCCATGCAGATTTGGGCCAGATATGGCGCGTGAGTCCTAGGCGTGGGCCAACGATTTTCGCCGAATTTGGAGGGTTCTTCAGCCGCATCGTGTGGAAGTCGCGCGTGTTGCGGAGGATGGAGCCACCACTGGGTGCTGGGTTGTGACCAGCGTCATCAGGTGGCGATTCGAGGGTCGCCGGGCTCGAGAAGGATTCAGAGTCCTATTCGTCAAGCTCGATCTGGCCGGGGAAGCGCAGAATTTCCGCCTTGCTGGCGTGGAAGTGGAGATTGTCGAACGTCAAGGTGACGCTCTTCTTGAGTCTGGTGAACGCCGGGCGAGAGACCTGCGAGTGGGGCGCGTAGATGAACGACCCGAAGCAGATTGGCTCTGTTGGAGTCGATGATCCCAGGCTCCAGCTGAAGCTTGGTGAAGACGAGGCCGAAGATGCGGTGGATCCAGTGCCTGGCGTTCCCACAGACGGCGCCAATTGTCGATTAGTCATCTCGACAAGTCTCTTGACTGGTCCGGTAAGGTTTCTATTAAGAGAACAAAGTAGGCGTTGGTGACAATCGTCGGCTAACAGGGGCACGATTTACCCAAGTTCGGGGCCCTCGTAGAGGTAAAACCCTTAGTCCTGCTCTTCTGATCTATATTATGAATAGATTGATTACAAAGGTGGGTGCGCAAGCCGAGAGATTAGATCTCGAGCTTATGGCTATGGTGGTGGAAAATAGGTTGGATCCCCTGCCCCGTGGTTCTCCCAGCCTTTAAACAGATGGCTAGGTCTCAAACCGTACTCGAGGGGGGGGGGGCCTTTACAAACCCTAGCTCTAGGTTGGTGGAAACTTTCCTTCTTGATCCGCAAGCCTTGCGGGTAGGCTTCCACTGGGCCTCCTAGAGCTGCGGGGTAGCGCCTTGTATTGGCCCTTGGACCGGATAGGCCCACTAGACAGGTCCTGGAGTCATCTTTATGTCAGCGACCCATCAGCGGGGTGTCTCAACATCACGTCTTTCTTACGGTTTTATTTGTGCCATCGCAACAAGTTGGCATGCTCTTTGTTTTGAATAAACGTTTCAATTGTTTGTATTATAGGAACATTCTACATCACCTTGGCAGGAACCTTCTTCCTGGCTCGCCATCAACATCATCAGGTTCATCTCGCCTGATCTTACGCAATGCACCGCGTACCGGGCATGCATTAAAATTCTCGTACTCCTCACCGCGGTAAATGATGTAGTCATTGATGTATGCATGTATTTTTTGCACTCTAATCCTAGAGGGCAGGCAACCTTATTTGCCTCGTACATACTAGAGGTAAATATGTTCTCCCCTAGAAGCATCTTCTTTATTATTTTCAGCAACTCTCAAAACTCTTGTCATCTAGACCTCTCTGCTTTCCATTGCAGCAATTCCAGTGTGCTACCCAACTTTTTCTGGCCAGCTTTGCAATTTGGATACAACAATTTGTTGTGATCTTCTAACATTCTCTCCAACTTGAACCTCTCGTTTTCACTTTCGCAGTTTATCTTCGCATCAATAATGGCTCGACGAAAATCGTCATCGGGGTAATAAAAAATAGTATCTTCTTCAGCTTCGTCTTCCCCCATTGTATTACCACCGTGTTCAGTGAACATAGGATTAGTTTTCATTATCCTCTTCTTCTTTGTTGTCTTCTATTATAACCCCTCTTTCTCCGTACTTGGTCCAACAAATATAGCCGGGCATAAAACCGTTCTCAATTAGGTGGACGTGACTGGTTCTTGAGGTAGAGTAATCCATCGTATTCTTACATGCACTACATGGACAACAAATGAAATCATTCGACCGCTTGTTTGCCTCAGCCACAACAAGAAAATTATGCATGCCAGTAATAAACTAGGGACTGCGTTGGTCACCATACATCCATTCTTGGTTCATCTGCATTATATAAGTATATGAAAGGCCATTAATTACACTACATCATGAATAGACGAGTGACCAAATTAATTAATATACAAGTTCATCACATTAAAATAAAAGTAGAGTAGTGACAAAATTAATACATAATTTTCATAAAACACACACTGAAACTACATACAACTATCTAAATAATTTATATCCAAAAAAATACGATCAAAATCGCAACTAAGTTAAACACTGAACCAACAACATAATGATACCAAGCCGCTTGATTAATAGAATATTTTCTAATCTTTTTAATCTGCAAGCGCGTTGCATCCATCTTGATATGGTGATCATCGACGACGTCGGCAAGCTTCAACTCCAATTTCATCTTCTCTTCGAGGCATTTCAATATCTTCACTTCTTTTCAATTTTGCTTTCAAATCATTATTTTCTTTCTCAAATAAATTCAGCATCTCGACAAGAGGGTCGGTCGGAATTTCCGGTTCAACTACATCCTAAATAAAATATCTATGTCCACTTGGTCGGCATAATTTTTATTAAACAAAATGAAACAAATAGTTATAAAAGTATACCACGTCCGAATCATAGACCGGACGAGGGCCGACAGGGACAGTATCAAAACCATGTCACTATACATATCAAACCAATCATACATGTAATAAAATTATAAAGTAATAACTATGCATATATCACATAAAACTGAAATTTTATAAAAAAAATAAAAACAAGAGACTCACAGAGGTGATGTCGGCTAGGGGACGACACTGGCAATCAATGATGGTGAGGATGGGGACGATACTAAAACGAACAAACCATAATTTAATTTGAGCTCAAAGTACATATAAAACGAAAGAAATCCTTAACTTAGTCATTTAATAATACACCCTTGCTAGCACTAGAAAAATAAATGAGTTAAACTAGCAAAGAAATGAGCTAAAGTAGCAACACCGGAAGAAAGGATGATGTTGCTAACCCTTAGATCGATGGGTGCTGCCAATCTTCACAAAATGGTGGAGAAAAATGAAGATTTGTTGGAGTGTGTTGGAGGAGGGAAATATTGGAAATGTTTTGAAGAGGAGAAAAAATGGAGAGCTGGCTCAGTTGGGAGATGTGATAGGGCTGGAGACCCTTTCGTACCAGTTCGTGATATGAACCGGTATCAAAGCCTGCTCGTGCTGGCCCCACCTCTGCGGCCGGTTGCAGCGAACATTTGGTACCGGTTCGTATTATTTCTGACCGGTATTATTTCTGACCGGCGCCCTGCACGTACGAACCGATATCAAAGCACCCATTGGTACTGGTTTGTAAGCAACCGGTATAAACAGGGCCAAACGGATGGCCCTATTTCCACTAATGTTGGCTCCCATGGTCCTCGGCAGCGATGACGATAACCGAACGTGCCAAAAAACGAAGCTTAGGGGTAAACCCCAAGAGAAAGGTTGTGAAGAGTGCAGCGGCAAGTTTTCCCTCGGAAAAAAAAACCAAGGTTAAATTGACCAGTAGGAGGACAAGCAATATCTGAAAAGGTTGATGCAGCTGAGGTGGCAGGGCGCACTACCGGTTCAGCAGCAACGTGGAACCTACACAACACAATCAAATCACTTTGCCCCAATAAAGCAATGAGGTTGTCAATCTCACCGATTTTGCTGAACACAAAGAGGTTAAATGTATGGCGTGGAAAACAGTAGGAACAGTAGGAAAGCAGTATGAAAGCAGTAGGTGTCTTATCAGTATGAGGAAAATGGACCGGGGTCCACAGTTCACTAGTGGTGTCTCTCCGTGAAAGATAAATAACATGTGTGGTGAACAAATTACAGTTGGACAATTGACATAAATGAAGGCCGCACTGCAGTGCATATGCAAGACATAACTATTACTATGTAATTCATGCGGGCATTACAACAAAATACATAGGGTGTGATCCAACTGCATCTATGACTAAAAATCTACCCTCCGAATATCATATGAACAAACATTGGGTATAAAGTTGCAAACAACAGATAATTGCATTAAGCAAATTAAGTGTGCAATGTAAACTATAAATGCTTAGACAAAGCATTGTTGTTTTCTCCCTAATGGCAACAACACATCCCCCATCTGTCACGTTTCTGTCACTCGAGCACAGATGCAAAGGAGGCATGAACCCACTATCGATCGTAAATACTCCCTCTTGGAGTTACTAGCATCTACTTGGCTAGAGCATATACGAATAACGGAGAGCATGCAAGATCATAAATAACATAAACATGAAGATAACATGATAGATTGATAATCAAAAGACATAACATTCCTAGCAAACACAACATGTAGCATTACATAAAGATGATCTCGATCATGTGAGCACGAGATGTAAACATGAGGTACAAAGTGGAGAGAACAACCATCTAGCTACTGCTATGGACCCCTAGTCTAGGGATGAACTACTCATGCATCACTTCGGAGGAGGGCATTATGGTGTAAACCCCTTCGGTGATGAATTCCCCTCCCGGCAGGGTGCCAGGGAGAGCTCCAGAACCCTCCCGATCTCTGGATGACGATGGCGGCGGCCTCGGGTGTTTTTCGGGACAAAGTGGTATATCTTTAGGTTTTACGTCTCGGGGGGTAAATAGGCGAAAGGGCAAAGGCGGTGGAGGCCTGGGGGCCCCACACCACCCCATGGCGCTGCTAGGAGGGCGCGCCATACTATGGTGTGGGCCCTCGGTGGCCCCCTTTCGGGACTCTTCGGGACTCCGTGGAACCTTTGGGAATTCTAAGGCTTTTGGGTTTCGAATTTTCCAATTCAGAGGATATTTCGAGAACAACTTTTCTGAAACTAAAATCAGCAGAAAACAGGGAACTAGCTCTGTGGCATCTTGTTAATAGGTTAGTCCGTAAAATCAATAAAAATGACATAAAGTGTATAGCAAACATGTGGGAAACAATAGGAAAACCACATGGGCCATCAGAAATTAAGGATACGTTTATGACGTATCAACATCCCCAATCTTAGTTTCTACTCGTCCTCGAGTAGGTAAACGATAAACTTGATCATCAATAATGTAAAACCATATGTAAGCTGAGATCATAGAGCATTTTAACACAAGCCTGATAAATAAAACTTTAATAGTAAAGCATAGCAATCACCTTGCATCATGAGAAGTAACACAAATAAAAGCTCATGAATAACAATGCATCGAAAGTTATACGTTTGTTTCAAGTATAGAGAAAGCATGGCAAAGTGATATTTCGCTAGTCCTTACGAGTGGGGCAAAACATAAATTCTAGGACACCTTCAAAGTTCATGAGGAAGACTAGAACAAATAATTAGAGAACAAGCAATAACACATCATGAATCAATTAATAATGTATTTGGGACAAATGCAAATAAAACTCAGAATGGCAACTATATATGCTCTCTCAACTTTGCATAAAGTTAGAAGATGGAGACTTAACATAAAAGTAAAAGCAAAGCCCTTCGTGGAGGGAAGCATGGATCACTCATGTGCTAGAGCTTTTAGTTTATTAAACATAGGTATAAAATGTTTGACACTCCTCCCATCCATCTTACACAAACAATGGCTAACTGAATCCTCGGGTGCCTGCCAACAATCACATACCGTGGAGGATTATCTATATTTAGAGAGGTGTATGCTAATGTCAACTAATGGTAAATAGAAAATACAGTACGTCACAAGCCAACTAGACTTCACAAGAGCAGATCCCATATGAAGGATGCAACTGGTGTAGAAGGTCATCCCTCTTTCTTTTTTGCTTACACCATTATGCTTTGACTGATAAATCATGGGCAAAAATAGTGAAGAGAATTTGTTTGTATTAATTTGGGGAATGGGCACCCCGCTGCCAGCTATTCTATCAATTGGATAAGCGGATGAAGCCACTAGTGCAGGATGTGAAATCCAATCAACAAGTGAGATAAATATTCTCTATTTACGTTCTCATGAGCAAAAACAGGAACACAAAACAGGAGTGATTTTGAAAGTTTTAAAGGTAGCACACGAGCAATTTACTTAGAGTGGCGGTTAATTACCAAATATAAGTAGGTATGGTGGACACAATGGGAAATTTTTTGTTTTTGAGAGTTGGATTGCACGAGTAGATCTCATACTCAGTATAGGTGGAGGCTAGCAAAAGACTGGGAGCGACAAATAGAGAGATCATAAGAGCCATAATCATGCATAGCGACATAAACATCATTAATCAAAGAATAAGTGGTATCACAAGTTCAAAAAATAAATTATCATGGAGGCTAGAAGTGACTGGTTCATAGTCATAAATATGGTGTGAGCATGCTCCAAGTCAACCAAATAAAACTTTCAAAGGAAAACACCACAAATTTATACTTCAATATGACAAGAACAACTCATGATTCTTTCAATGGCACATTAAACACACTCGGCTATTTGAGACAAATAATTCTACACAATAAGCACAAGGCTTTAGAACTAAAATAACATCTAGCATGATATGAAAAAGTCTAGCCACATTCTATACAAGCTTCTACTTGCATCGTTAAAAATTCTACTTCAAGCAGGAGTTTCTTTTCCCAACAAGCACCATACAAGACATGCTTTAACAAAAACTCTATAAATGCTACAGAAAAAAACATGAGATTAATCACATAACACTACTAAAACTAACAACTCTGAACAAGAGATGCAATGTAAACAAGAGCTAAACAAGAATTTTCGCGGCAACTAGGAGTCAAACTAAGAATACTGGCATAGCAGGTATTCAAACAAAAAAGCGGAGCGTGTCTCTCTCCCGAACAAGGATGCTAAGTTCCAATGGTATTATTGCAGCAAGGAAAATAAAATAAAATAAAGTAAAACAAAAAAAAATAGAATAACAAACAGACGTTCCAAGTAAAATTCATATGATGTGACCGAATAAAAATATAGTTTCATTATAAGTGACCTGATAGATGGTTGACGAAGAAGGGGATGACTTGGGCATCCCCAAGCTCAGATGCTTGAGTATTATAAAAATATGCTTGTATGAACCACGGGGGCATCCTCAAGCTTTGACCTTTCACTCTTCTTAATCACATATATCACCCTCTTCTCTTGATCCTTGAAAACTTCCTTCACACCACACTCAAAGAGTAATTCGCATTAGAGCGTTAGTGCAACAATTAAAAATATTTTGGTTCTTTATGGAATAAGTGCTATTGATAATTTTATCCACTGATGTTTCGTGAAGCAAGAAATCCACTTGACATCGCAAAAGAGCTAATGCAAGAAAAATTGTAGAGTCTGTCAAAATCAGAACAGTCTGTAAAGACGATTTTTTTTAGGCACTTAAGTTGCTCGGTTCGAAAAACTTAAAGAACAAAAATGTTTCTAAATTATCCATGGAATAATCACAAGAAATTTTAGGTCATTTAGATTTTTCTTTGAATTATAAGATTGTTTACGATGGACAGCAGAAATCTGTTTCCTGCGCAGAAATCCGAAAACCAACTCCCACTCTCGTCAGAAACCTTACTTGGCACTACTTAAACATGAAAAGAAAGATACCAAAGAGTTTCTACATAAGTATACAACCCCTTGAATCAAAGAAAACAGAGAAAAACGAAGAAAAAATATAATTATGGGTTATCTCCCAAGAAGTGGTTTTTTTAACGCCTTTCAGCTAGGCCCAGAAAAGTGGAATCAAGTGTTTTCAAGTGAAGAAGCATCCAAATTGAGATTTGGCAATTCCTTAATAATGCATTGTACTTTATCTGAGTGAATTTCATAGGCTTCTCTCTTAGAAATTTTAGGCTTACTATTCTCATCAAATAAATTCTCAGGAACAATCCAATCAAAATTATTTTCTTGGGCTTCATGCAACGCCATCAATTTAAAGGGAATTGGTATTTTCTCCTCATTTTAATTTTTAGGTTCAGATTTTTCGCGATCACCAACAACATCTACACATGATCCTAGCATATTGAAACGATCGAACACTTTTCTAGCTTCTGTAGCAACATCTCCAAATTCTTTAAGCATGGTTTCTAAATAAAATTTCTTTTCTCGATGTCTTCCATATTATTCAAGTTGAGGAACATATGCTGCAATATGGGATGAAGGTTAACAAACCTAGCTTCTAACATATGAATCAGAGAATTTGCAACAGTTTCATAATTTGGAGCAAGCTCTACTATAGATTTTTCATCTAAATTTTCATGCTTGCTAAAATGATTAAAAAATTATTTAATGGTATCCTTTCCAAGTATAGAACCACTACCAACTGGAAGATCTTTAAGGGTAAACACAGGAAACAATATGATGAAGAAAAACAACAAGATAATAAAAATAACTACTGGAATAAGAACTATTTTTTTTCTATTTTTGATAAAGAGAAGCAAACAAGAAAAATAAAATAAACTAAGGAAAACAAAAACAAAGTAAAGAGATTGGAAGTGAGAGGCTCCCATTGCAGAAATTCTCTTCCTCCCCGGTAACAGCGCCAGATAACTTGATGGAGCCTTGACGCCTTGTTGGTAAACCCAAGAGAAAGGTTGTGAAGAGTGCAGCGGCAAGTTTTCCCTCAAAAAAAACCATGGTTGAATCGACCAGTAGGAGTACAAGCAATCTCTAAAGATTGATGCAGATGAGGTGGCCGGGTGCACTACCGGTTCAGCAGCAACGTGGAACATACACAACACAATCAAATCACTTTGCCCCAACGAAGCAGTGAGGTTGTCAACATCACCGGTTTTTCTTAACACAAAGAGGTTAAACGTATGGTGTGGAAAACAGTAGGAAAATAGTAGGAACAGTGTGAAAGCCGAAGGTGTTTTATCAGTATGAGGAAAATGGACCGGGGTCCACAGTTCGCTAGTGGTGTCTCTTCGTGAAAGATAAATAACACGTGTGGTGAACAAATTACAGATGGGCAATTGACAGAAATGAAGGTTGCACCGTAGTGCATATGCAAGACATAAATATTACTATGTGATTCATGCGGGCATTACAACAAAATACATAGACCGTCATCCAAGTGCATCTATGACAAAAAATCCACCCTCCGAATATCATCCGAACAAACGTTGGGTATTAAATTGCAAGCAACAAATAATTGCATTAAGTAAATAAAGTGTGTAATGTAAACAATAAAATCATCCTTAGACAAAGCATTGTTGTTTTCTCCCTAATGGCAACAACACATCCCCCATCCGTCACGTTTCTATCACTCGAGCACAGATGCAAAGGAAGCATGAACCCACTATCGATCATGGCCAGAGCATCTACTAATAACGGAGAGTATGCAAGATCATAAATAACATAAGAATGAAGATAACATGATAGATTGATAATCAAAAGACATAGCATTCCTCATTGATCAGATTCCAACAAACACAACATGTAGCATTACATAAAGATGATCTCGATCATGTGAGGCAGCTCACGAGATCTAAACATGGGGTACAAAGTGGAGAGAAAAACCATCTAGCTACTGCTATGGACCTGTAGTCCAGGGATGAACTACTCACGCATCACTTCGGAGGAGGGCATGGTGGTGTAGACCCCTCCGGTGATGAATTCCCCTCCCGACAGGGTGCCGGGGAGAGCTCCAGAACTCTCACGATCTCGGGATGACGATGACGGCGTCCTCGGGTGTTTTTCGGGACGAAGTGGTATATCCTTAGGTTTTACGTCTTGGGGGAATAAATAGGCGAAAGGGCAAACGTGGTAGAGAACTAGGGCCCCCACACCCCATGGCGCGGCCAGGGGCGCCGCCCTATGGTGTGGGTGCCCTGTGGCCCCCCTCCGGGTTTCTTCGGGACACCGTGGAACTTTCGGGAATTCTAAGACTTCCGGGATTTGAATTTTCCAATTCCGAGAATATTTCCAGAACAACTTTTCTGAAACCAAAAACATCAGAAAACAGGGAACTGGCTCTATGACATCTTGTGAATAGGTTAGTCCGAAAAATCGATAAAAATAACATAAAGTGTATAGCAAACATGTGGGAAACAATAAGAAAACGACATGGAACATCAGGAATTAAGGATACATTTATAACGTATCAAGCCGTCGGTGTCGACACCACCTTTTTCTTTGCCTCCTCCTCAACGAACGCCATCACGACATATGCTCGTGAGGCATATGGAAATCTCATGTCACCGGGGCTGCCGCCTCCTTCTTTGGCCTCCTCTGGGAGCCCCTTCATGGTCTCCGCTGGTTTGGCCTCTGTCAAGTTGCGATGGTTATCTGCCGTCAATTTCTACGGCGCATGGGTTGATTCGGCGGTGGCGGTTGTGGAGGAGTCTTAATTCTGGTTCCATTCTGGCCAGAATCGGCGGCAACGAGATTTTAAGGCGGGGGCAGGATGTGGTGGTGGCTCTTGTGGAAGAAGAAGGTGGGGCGAAATTTATTCTATGGAGGCCTTCCATCGAGTATATTTCAGAGTGTGGGGCTCATTTTTAAGAGCAAGTCATGAGAAAAAAAAATCCTCCACCAAACTTGTAAGAGTTCGGATAGGTGATGTTAACTCAAAATGAGGAGTCAACGGATAATTTAGGATTGGTTAGAGATGCCCTGAGGGTGAAACCCCAATGTTTTTAATGCGATTGTAAGCTTGACAATGTACAACTCGACCTACCCTGAAATACAAATACTATATATTGATACAACTCACAGTAGTAAATCGGTTAAGTAAAAAAGAAAAGGTGTGCACCCAAGCAGCAGGACGTACGCACGCCGACACGACCGGCACGTGACCACCGTGTCTCCTGGTGCATGGCCATTCACAGTACCATACACGGATGCGCCAAACATCCAAGCACCGTCGCCCATGCATTCTCGAGACATCCGCGGCCATCCAGTGATCGAGATCGATCCATCCTTCTCCCATGAATTCTCGAGACGATGCATGCATGACACGGCCTATAAATTCGGAGCCGCCCCGCTCACAAGCGTACCTGCAGCAAGCCACCTCGCTCTTCCTCCATTGCCATCTCGCTCGCCGGTCTCTACTCCAACGGCGTCGATTCGCCAGCTCCGAGCTAGCATGGGCAACAACAAGGCTGCGGTCCTCGTGCTCGCGCTCGCACTGTGCGGCCTGCTCGCCGCGGAGACGGCGGCGGCGGCGGCGGCGGCGTGCAACCCGAGCGCGCTGAGCCCGTGCATGGGCGCCATCATGGTGGGCGGGGCGGTGACGCCGGGGTGCTGCGTGCAGATGCGCGCGCAGCAGGCGTGCCTGTGCCAGTACGCGCGCGACCCGTCCTACCGCGGCTACGTCAACAGCCCCAGGGCGCAGAGCGTCGTCAGGGCGTGCGGCGTCCGCACCAAGTGCTGATGTACGTGCCAATCCCCACCGTGTGGCCGCGCCGGCATGGCATGGCATGCGCGGGGATGTGCCAAGTTCACGACGCCGGGGTGGTCTACGTGACGTGTAATATGTGTGGGTATAATTATACGGTCGACGCCATCGAGCTTGTGCCCGTACGACATACGTACGTGTGTACCTACGCTGACTGATGGACGTCTAATAAACGCGGTTGTTCCCAGCTGCGCGCATGCGTGCGTACGTACGTGTGTATGTGTTGTGGCAGCTGGTTTTGTGTACGTTTTTATGTTCTACCATCACCTATGAATAAAGTTCATCACCTCCACCACTTATCTCAGCTTCTCCACTACTTATAAATTTGCGGGAAAACTAAATATGCACCGTCCACGTTATTTGATCGAACGAACCTGAATGTTCTCCCACCTGGTTTCCATGGACCACGGCCGCTCACTACGGGAACGCATTTATACGCGGACGGCAAAATATCGAGGCCGTCCGTGTAGATCCCGACATGCTAACCCATAATCGAAAAATAAATTATGCTACGCCGACGACAACCCTGTTTGCTTTTTTTTTTTTGCTACGCCGACGGCAACCGTCGGCATATCCTAGTTTTTTTTTTTCTTTTTGATTTACTCACCATTTCGATCATGACTTTTGCATTCGAATTCGGGTTTCGACGTTATTTAGCTCGTTTCGAAAAGAAGAAACAGATCTACGTACATCATCATACATATTGTTCAACTACATTATTCAAAAAAAACTCATGAGCAAGAACGGAACAAACAAGAGAGGGTTAACTTTTACCGGCTGTAGACCTATAAACTGGGTTTTTCTCCAGCGGGCTAGGGGTTGGATATTGAGAAACTCTTGGTGTATCTATGATGAAATAGTTAGTTGTGTAATAAAAAATGATTTCTTCTAAAAATCATGATCAAACTACGAGGCACATATAGTTCTAATTTGAAGGGAATATGCCCGAGAGACAATAATAAAGTGTTTATTATGTTATTCCTTGTTTATGATATATGTTTATTTCTCATGCTAGAATTGTATTAACCGGAAATGTTGATACATGTGTGATTAATGAACAAACCGACGTTCCTAGTGAAGCCTCTCTTTTAACTAGCTCGTTGATTAAACATATGATCAAGGTTTCCTGATCATGAACATTGGATGTTGTTAATAACGGGGTCATGTCATTAGGAGAATGACATGATGAATTTAAACCCTAACTAAGTATAACAATACGATCAAGTCATTTAGTTTTGTTGTTATGTCTTACATTCGGAGTAACATTATTCCTTAGACCATGAGATCATGTTAATCACTAATACCGAAAGAATACTTTGATGACATCAAACGTCACACCGTAAAAGGGTGACTATAAAGGTGGCATTGGATATTCGGAAAGTGTTAGTTGAAGCTCATGGATCGAGAATGGTTTGTCCATCCAATATGACGGATAGATATACTCAGGGCCCTCTCGGTGATATCACATCGACACCTCTTGCAAGCAAATGATATGATCACAAGGATGTTATATCACGGGAACGAGAAAAGAGTACTTGTCGGATAACGAGATCGAACAAGGTATAGTGGATACCGATGATCGGATCTCGGACAAGTAATATATCGCGAGACAAAGGGAAATCGTTACGACGTTGAAAGATTTACACGATCACGAGAGTCATCGTTGAATATATAGGAGTCATCACGGATCTCCAGATCCCGCTGTTGATTATTGATCGGAGAGGAGTCTCGATCATGTCTATAATATTCGCGAACCGTAGGAAGACACACTTAAGATTCTATGAAGCGTTAGAGAGGATACGGAATACCGAAGAATATTTTGGGCAGCTCCGGAATTGTTTCGGGAAAAATTGAAATAGTTCAAGGGGTTTTTCGTCGAATGGTAATTAACAAATGGTTCGAGGTGCTGCATGCAAATGTTTGTTAACGGAATTAACAAATATAAATAATGAAATAAAAATGTTTTATTTATTTATTAAAGAAAAACCTTTGGATTTTCTAAGTGGGAAATTAAGTAATTTTGAGTGGGTGTGTGTGGAGCTTCCACTCACATGAAGAGAGGAAGGGGTGGGGGCACCCATGGCTGGCCCCCCCCCCCTTTGGGCTGCCTCCCCCTCCCCTATAAAAGGAGGGTGAGGGCTCTCTCTTCTCTACACACTTGCCCACTCCTTTTCCCTTCCACCCGTTGCTCCATTCCATGGTCTCCGGCTTGGCGAAGTCCTGACCGTGGGATTCTTCACCACCACCACGCCGTCGTGCTGCTGGAATTCCGGAGGGATCCTCTACTTCCACAACCCGCTGGAACGAGGGAACGGAAGTCTTCATCGAGCTGAACGTGTGACCGATTACGGAGGCACCGCCGGATTGCGGTGCTCTTCTACTCGCTCGGGATCGACGTGAGAACGACTACGCCAACAATGAGATATTTTCTCGTACCACTTTGAGTCTTCGAGGGTATGTTATCTCAAGACTCTCTTTATCCTCGTTGCCTTTCATCTCATATATTAGATCTTGGCCTTTCGGGTTTATCGCGCGTAGGAATTTTTTTGTTTTCTATGCAACGTTCCCCTTCAAAATTTTACTTGTTTCCACCTGAATCGGCTGAAACTTGTGTTTTTTAGAAAGAGGTAGATGGAAACCTTTTCATAGGAAAAAAATTGGTTATTTGTTCATATAACTCTCCCAAATTTTGCAACATATTTGTGGTAGGTCCTTCACAAAAAACCTCAATTTTGACACTTAGAAAATGGAAAATGTTTTTGTATTCAATGAAAAGGAAAACTTCTTGCGTCAATATTGTTCGTGCTTCCAAGATGCATATTTGTGTGGAATATGGGCATATTTAAACCAACTATTCCATGGATTTCGCCATAACACCCGTCATTTTGCCCGAAATCCTAGAATGTTCGGAGAAGATACTTCATTTTTGTGAACACCTTTTCAACACAACTGTCGTATTCCAAGTTTATTATCTGTTTTGGATACTAGGACATATATAATGACACCACGCGAAGGTCTTGCCTTATTTTGGGGTTTTTGGAATTTTCTAGAATTTTCTAAGCTGGCTTTAGGGAAAAGTCAAGACGACGGGCATGCCCGTTCGTATCTAGGGGTGGAATATTGATAAAACCTTGGTGTATCTGTGATGAAATAGGTAGTTGTGTACCTAAATATGATTTTTGCCAAAAAAAAATCATGAGCAAACTACGAGACAGTTGTAGTTCAAATTTGACCCGTTTTCAACTGAATCAGCAGAAAATTGTGTTTTTCAAAAGAGTTGGATGAAAATATTTTTATAGAAAACAAATTGGTTATTTATGCATATAACATGGTCTAGTATTTTCAAAAAATTCATCTCCCAAGTTTTGTAACATACTTGTGGTTGGTGGTTCACAAAAAAACTCATTTTTACCGAAAATGGAAAATGTTTTTATTCAATGAAAAGGAAAACTTCCTCCGTCAACATTGTCCGTGATTCAAAGATCATGTTTGTGTGGAATATGGACACATTTTAACAAATTACGCCATGGATTTGGCCATAACGCCCGTCATTTGGCCCAAAACTCAAGAATCTTCGTAGTAGAAAGCTCATTTTTGTGAACATATTTTCAACACAACTGTCGTATTCCAACTTTATCATTTTTGGTGGATACTAGGACATATATAATGACACCATGCGAAGGTCTTGCATCATTTTGGTTTTTCTTTTTTGAATTTTCTGGAATTTTCTAAACCGGTTTTCGAGAAAAGTCAAGACGGCGGGCATGACCGTTCGTAGCTAGGGGTTGAATATTGATAAACCCTTGGTGTATCTATGATTGAATAGATAGTTGTGTACCTAAAAATGATCTTTGGACTACTAGGCACATGTAGTTCAAATTTAACTCGTTTCCAACTAAATCGGCAGAAACTTGGGTTTTTAAAATAGGTGGATGGGAACCTTTTCATAGGAAACAATTTTTTTATTTGTACATATAACATGGTCTAATATTTTCAAAAAATGCATCTTCCCATTTTTGCAACATGTTTGTGTTGGCGCTTCATAAAAGAACCCATTTTTGACACTCGAAAAATGGAAAATGGTTTTTTATTCAATGAAAAGGAAAAATTTCTCCGTCAACATTGTCCGTAATTCCATGATGCATGTTTGTATGGAATATGGAAATATTTTAACAAACTATGTCATGGATTTAGCCATAACACCCATCATTTGGCCCGAAAGCAAAAAAAAATTCGTAGAAGATAGCTCATTTGCTCGGGAGTGACATATATACTTCTTATAAAGCAAAATCCCACTAACATGCATTTATGATTTTTCTATCTCAACATGCAAACTACCCACATCATACATTAATCTAGCCAATCAATTGTCCATGTCATATCCACTAATATTTATTAATCACTACATGCAGCCTACACATCATATATTTCTTAAACCATCTAATTATTTATATTAATAATTTAAAATATATATACTATGGTCAATTGATTTTTTTCGTATTTACTTAGAAACCATATTGTATCACATCTCTTATAAACTTTTGTTCACAATATAATGTAGTTTCTAAAGGGATTCTCGTAGCAACGCGTGGGGTATCCTTCTAATTATACTACACACCTAAATCCACAAACCTAGGTCTATGTTTGTTTTCAATACAATTATGCTCCACTTTGCTATAGCTTGGCACATTCCAACATGGTTTGGTCATTTGGTGCCAAGTTTGGCCCGTTTCTCCATAAATTCTAGTTTCGACACCTAATTTTGTTGGGTGACAATATACCATACACTTAACACCCCACTTATTAAATTCTTATACACGATGAAAAATATTATATGGATTTTATATTTGATGTTCTCTCATTTTTCTAATCGAATTAGACATATTATTTGTCAAATTTCGATTTACGGATTTGTAGTTATGAATTATCAATATAAATAGAAAAAGGAAAAAAATTTAATTATTATTTAAATTCAAGATTTATTTGAATTCAAAATTATTATTAATTATTATTTTATATTTAAATAATTATTTGAATTCGTAAAATAAATGAGTGTGACACGATGGTCCAAGGGTTAAGAGATGGCAGCGTGGGGTTGAACTTCGGCGTCCAGGAGACCATGCGAAGTTGCTTGGTAAACGCGAGGATGCCGCCAACGTAGGTCCACCAGGAGGTTGGCGAGGCCGGGATGGTGCGCTGGTCGCGCTCTTGGCAGCGTTCGATGTAAACGCGCGCATCCGGTGGAGTGCGCAGGATCTGGTAGTTGTTGCTTCTTTTCTCAGTCACCTTAGTGGTGGGTGCCTTGTGAGGGAACTTGGTGCGGGGGTCGCCTTGCACCGGCGAGGTTACACCGTGATAAGGGGACGACACGTCATGGGCTGCCGCGCTCCTGCGCTGGCCAACGTCGCCTCCTCGCGGCTCCCGTGGGGGGACGTTTGCGACGGTGGCGAGGTCGTGGAGGCGGGTGAGCCATGCGACATGTCCTTTAGGTGCGTACGGGTGCGTAAGCAGCTCCCGGACCAGCAGCAGGGCTGTTGCAGGTGTAGGTTGCTCCAGGCGCTCCTGCATTCCTGACGATGGTGAGGGCGGTTGCTGAGACGTAGGCGCGTCTCGCTGCGGCGTGTGGGAGGAAGCTTCTTCCTCGGCGCCGTGTTTGCCCTCCACGCCAGTGGTGTTGCGCCGTGGCGCGTCGTTGTCGTTGCCGGTCGGCTCGGCCTGCCCCCGATGGCGAGCGCGCCCGGAGTGGGTGAGGCGTGGGTTGGTCTAGGCAGCAGTAGCAATGGCGACGAAGAAACGAAGGAGTGCCTTAGCCCCTACCTGGCGCGCCTAATGTCGGAGAAACCTCGTCTGTCCTAGACATGATAGCTCCCAGAGGTTCGAACGCTGGGGGCTAAACACACTTCCTTCGCTTCTAGCGGAGTTCAAGAGGGAAGCTTGAGCACGACAATAATGGTGACACAGAGAGTTTACCCAAGTTCAAGCCACCAGTGTGGTGTAAAACCCTAGTTCTGCTTGTCTGATGGATTGCATTGCGGTGATTACAGTACAAATGCGAGTTTGTGCTCGGAACAGACTACTTGGGCTCTACGATGGTTCGAGCTCCCTCTCTCCAAGGGCTGGGGTTGCCCTTCTTATACTGGCGTTTAGACCTCCTTCCCGCTCATTTGGCGGGAAAGGGTTCCCACAAGGTGGCAAAGGGAGGAGCGTCCCGTACTTCTGCGCCTCCTGCGGGGTCCTGGTCGTAGGGGGGACAACTCCACCGTCCATGGCGTCACGGTGGGGGAGCCCGGTGACGCCGCCTTCGTCTTATAGCGCAGACTCGGTCTTCTTGCACCAAAGAGGCAATCTTTTGGAATATCTTTGGTGCCCATAGGGTCTGCCCTCGCTTTATACACGAGAACGAAAATTGTCGGCCAAAGAGGCTCTGCGTCTCCGTCGCCACTTAGAGGAGCGGTCGTTAGCGGCAGATGGGTTGTCCCCTCTTGAAAGGAGATGCCCAGGGATAGGAGCAAGGGCGAAGTAGCGCTCCTCCCCAAGACACGAGTCCCCGTCGGTTAGGCCCACCTGGCGGGCAGGCCCAAGAAGATGGCTCCATTTGCTGCAGATGGAACTCTGGAGTTGCATATTGGGCTGGGCCGCAGCCGTCGCCTCGGGATACCTTGGTATCCAGAGGGCCGACACTGCGCGCGTGTTAAGTTCACGGGCTTAACGCCCCCGTCTGGGGCGTTAAGCGGGCTGCTACATAGGAGTCTATGTCCACGTTGGCACGGTCAATAACGCCTCGTAGTGGAGCGTTGAGGCGTAGAGCATAACGTCCTCGTAACGTGCAAGAAAAAGGATTATTTTTTGAATTTTTTGGTTCGAGAGGTTAGAGTCTGAATTTTCTTCGCCAAAAGGTTATTTATGTAAAAATTCACAATAGGCATGAGCTATTTTTAACCATATCCAAAAACCCGATGGGCCCCTTTGAGTACGAACCAAACGCAAGCTATTTGATTTCTTTTTCAGAAAATGATAGTTCCAGTCAACCATTTTGTTCAATAGTTAATATTTTTTTCAGAAAATTGTATGCATATATTTTTTAACGAAAAAGGCGCACGCCGGGTTAAGCCGTCACAAAAACTACCCTAACTTGTACTACGACTGATGAGTAGTGCAAATAATTGTGTCCATCGGCGCTAGCGCGAGCCGTCTCGGTGGCCGCTGCTCTGTCCAGATTTCAGATCCTGTCGCTGTCGCCGTCACTGTTAATCTCGGAATTATCACGACATGTTTGCACGGATGTACCCAATCATTTGTAGCCATTCCAATTTCCAGGACGTGCGGCAGCCTGGCTAGATAGAGTAGAATAATCTTCACCAACTGCAGCATCAGCCAAGGGAAAGGTCCCAAGTTCTCGCCATGGCCTCCACCGGCGAGCATACGGTGGCCCTGCTACACCGCCCTCGCGGCGAGGTCTCGTCTCCCTCCCCCGTGATAAATTCCTTTTGCCTGCTCGGAATCTTAACTATGGGATGCTAATTTTGCTGGGGGGAATTTCCGTCGCAGGTACAAGATGCATACACCACTGACGGGTCCCTTGATTCCGCACGGGTGGATGGCGCGCTTGCCGCTCTGTTCTCGGTGAGTTTCTTCTTCCTGTTGACATGAGATGGATTTCAACAAGATCAATTTTCTCCGTAGTGTTCACCTGTTCTTTCCGGCTGCTTCTTGGACGATGAGGATGCGCAGGTACCGAATTCTGCTACTGCCTGGCGTTCTACGCCATCTCGTACAACCTCGTCACGTACCTCACCGGCGTCCTGGGCCAGAGCAACGTCGCCGCCGCGAGGAACGTGTCCACCTGGCAGGCCACATGCTTCCTCATGCCGCTCGCCGGCGCCGTCGTCGCCGACTCCTACTGGGGAAGGTACCGCACCATGGTCGTCTCCTGCTCCGTCGGCGTCGCGGTACGTCCAAGTCCTCAATCAATCATCAAACAGCACGCCGCAGTGTGCATCAATCTTGTCATGTCCAAATTAAGATATTCAGACCACTGTTTGCCCTCTCTATTTTGGGCAGGGCATGATCATGACAGCTCTCTCGGCGTACCTACCCCTGCTCGTAAAAATCAGCGCGTCGTTCACCTCGGCGAACATGGTGCCGGCTCAGGAGTTCGTCCTGTTTCTCGGCCTCTACATGATCGCCGTCGGGCTAGGCGGCCTCCGGCCGTGTCTGATGTCCTTCGGCGCCGACCAGTTCGACGACGGCGACCCGTCCGAGCGCGTGCACAAAGGCTCCTTCTTCAACTGGTACGTGTTCAACATCAACTGCGCGTCGCTCGTAGCCAGCACCGGCGTCGTGTGGGTGCAGGACCACTACGGCTGGGTGCTGGGCCTGACCATCCCGGTGGTGGTCCTGGCCGCCGGGCTCTGCTGCCTGGTCTGGGCATCACGGGCGTACAGGTTTCAGCTAACCCGCGGTAGCCCACTCACCAGAGTCTGCCAGGTCGTCGTCGCCGCCGTCAGGAACTTTGATGTCCAACTGCCGGCCGACAGCTCTCTCCTGTACGAGCTGCCCGAAGACGAAGGTGCCTTGAAGGGGGTTCAGAGGATCGATCACACCACTGATCTCCGGTCAGTTAGTTCAACGAATACTCTGAGAATTGCACGTGTGTTAATATTCTTGACTCGAGATGCACCTGTTGATCAGATTCTTCGACAAGGCCGCCATTGTTGCGGTTTCAGATAAGGAGGCAGCTGTGCCAGCGGTGTGCAGCCCGTGGAGGCTGTGCATCGTGACGCAGGTGGAGGAGCTCAAGATTCTCGCGCGGATGCTGCCCCTCTGGGCGACCGTCGTGTTCTTCTACGCCGTGACGGCGCAGATTACGTCGACGTTCGTGGAGCAGGGTATGGCGATGGACGCCGCCGTCGGCTCGGTGCGCGTCCCGCCCGCGTCCATGTCCACCTTCGACGTGCTCACCATCGTCGTCTTGGTCCCGTTCTATGACCGGGCGTTTGTTCCAGCGGCCAGGCGGCTCACCGGAAGGGAGAAGGGCGTCTCGGAGCTGCAGAGGATCGGCGCTGGCCTCGCCTTCCCCGTGCTTGCCATGACAGCCGCGGCCATCGTCGAGACCGTGCGCCTCCGCGCGGCGCCGGGGAAGATAAGTGTGTTCTGGCTGGCGCCGCAGTACGCCCTGGTGGGTGTTGGCGAGGTGCTCACTACCATCGGGCAGCTCGACTTCTTCTACAGCCAGGCGCCGCCGGCTATGAAGACCGTGTGCACGGCGCTCGGGTTCCTTGCGATAGCGGCCGGCGGCTACCTGAGCTCGTTCCTTCTGACGGTCGTACAGTGGGCGACGACTACCGGCGGCCGGCCCGGGTGGATCCCGGACAACCTGAACGATGGGCACCTGGATCACTTCTTCTGGATGATGGCCGGACTGGGCTGCCTGAATCTGATGGCGTTTGTGAGCTGCGCCGTGAGGTACAAATATAGAAAGTCTTGCTGATTACTGAGTTCCATCATCGTGGGCCGCCATTTTTTTCTCGCAGCTTGCGATGCATGATGCCTAAATGCTAGACTTAGAGCATCTGCACCGCGGCACTCTCCAAGTTCTGTCCACATTGGGGTGCCGGACCGGTGTGCGCGCAGGTTGGGGGTGACGCCCACCCAAACGGCTGGCCAAGCATATGCAATAGTAACAACAAGTTCGTCAAAACTCGGCCACCACAAGTTCGTCTACCACAACCTTAGCCAACAACAAGATCGGTCACCATAGTGTACACCAACATCAAATTAATCCGGCTAACAAAAACACGACCGAAAGTCGGCCATCCACCAAATTGCACCCAAATAACTACTTCAAAATCATTCTTCCGTCTCGGTGTCGGTGGCCCTTTCTCTCATCTCCTTCAAAATGCACGCGAACTTTTCGGCAAAGAAAACTTTTTGATACGGGGTCATGTTCGTCGTGTCCGTAGTCACGATCTTCAAATCCCTAGCTTCTGGCATCTCCTTCACCTTTAGGCTTTCGTGGGCCAAGAAGTCGTCCCACACTTCTTTGTTCTCGGCGTGCATCTTATGTTTGAGAGCCAGGACATGGCAACCTCCTTCATACATGACGTGATCGAGTCTTGGAGGGAGGCCGAAGATGATCCCGTGCCCCTCTTGGCCGCCGCCTTCGCTTTCTTGTTCCCAATTGGCTGTGGGAGTGCATCGCCCCCCGGCAGCTGGGTTTCATCTATGTCGCCTTCGGTCTTGTCTCCTCCGATGGTGAGCCGAAGTGTTGTCCACTTTGGGCACAATTGGAGTTTGTCCCAACAAATGAATCAACGTGAAAGGCCTCTTCTAATATATCTCGGCATATAACAAAAGGGCATCCTTCATCTAAAAAAGGCACATGTTAAAATAGAGATAGATTAGGCACATGCATTGATGGAAAATAGAGTTGTGCTATGATTTAGCTTCTTACTTTGTCGACGGGGGTCTTTCCTCTCTTATTTATTCCCCATATTTGCTCATGGCACCCATGAAATTTGTTGACATATTGTATGGTGCTCCACCGCTTCTCGATTTCACTCGGCTTGCGATCAATGTAAATCTCATTGTATGGTGGGTATTATTTCTGTTCACAAAACTCTTTGTTAATCCTAGTCCAATAGGAATAACGAGTTTGTTCTGTGCCGGTTATATTGTTTATATTGTCTTGGCTCACTGCCATCTATGAATCACACAACAAGTCATTCTCTTTAACTATCCAAGTCTTTCCTCAATTGCCTCCTCCTTCGACCTCGCCATGTGCTTGTCAGTCTCAACATCATAGGTGACACCCTCGTCACCCACCTCCTCGCCGGCGCCGACGTGGGTGTAGGAATAGGGGCCACGGATAAGATCATTGATGGCGTCCTCGGCATCATCCTACATTTCCATCGACAATTCAAATCCTTAACAAAGGCGCAATTCAAATGACCGACCACTTCAAAAAATTCACAATTCATATGGCCGGCCACTTCATCAAGTGCACAATTCAAATGGCCATCCACCTCGCACAAATGCACAATTCAGACAACTGGCTACCTCAATAAATGCACAATTCAAAGGGTTGCCCATCTTAATAAATGCACAATTCAAATGGTCGGCGATCTTAATAAATGCACAATTAAAATGGCCGTCGATCAGGTGGAAATTTTTACCTTCCTGAGCACGTCTAGGGCTCCTCGCCGAATAACTGTTGTCGGGAAGCCAAGGCGGCGCTGGGGACAACCGATCCACGTAGCGCATGCGAGTCACTGAAAGGGGCGTCGAGGTTGAGGTTGATGGGTCAAGTTGGCTGAAGGTGCCGGCGTCGGCATCGGCTTCCTTGGGCGAACCAGAGAGGCAAGATTGCTACCAAAATTGCTGCCGCGATTTCTCCAACAGCGGCGCGGGTGGCTGGTCGAAGAACTTAGAAGTAGAAGGGGAGGATTTGCCGGCCATGGGCACGCCGAGCTCTCCTGGCTCATCTGACCTAGGGTTTCGGCGGTGGCGAGAACTCCTAGCTTGATCCTTTCTTTCGTGCGTGCACAATAGCCAGCGAGGCCGATGGAGGCCAGCGTGCGACGTATCTCCTCGCAGATGGCCGCCACGGCCATCTGCTCCGACATGTCCACTGGTTCACGCTTCATCGACGTCCCCGTGACCACCCCTAGTGCTGCTAGCTTGTTCCCTTTGGATTTCTTAAGCCCCCTCCCCATTGGAGGTTTGGGGGGTGGAGGAGAGCGCGAGATTTGGCGGCAACGAGGAAGGGAGAGGTGCGTGAATATGGCGGAAGGGGAGAGCAAATGGAGGGAAGAAATTGGGGATTGGCACTAGCAATGTTGAACGAGTGGAACTATTTGGTGTCGGGCATGTCTCTATGACGGGCGGGCCCTACCTATCGGAGGTGTTGTCCATGGGCTGTCCGGCATTGCCCAGTCCGCACCCAAGTTACAACCCCACTTGACTCAAGCACTGGCAACTGAAAAAATCTCAATTGCAATCCCTCTTGCCACCGGAAAAGAAACTTAGTTGTAACCCATATGCAAGTGAAAAATCTCACTTGCAACCCCACTTGCAACTTTTATTTTTGCATCCAACTTGTAACTCAAAAACCAGAGTTATAGCCCACTTGAACCTCTCACGTTAGCACATATCACAAGCTAATCCAAAGGTTCAGTAGTCGGTCAAGATCTAAATTAAATCAAGAATTTGTAAAAGCCATAAAAAATATAATTGTACAAATAACGAGTTAATTAACAATTATTGAGGATACCATTTTTATGCATGATATCCACAATAACTTTATTAGACCGAAAATAGAGTATTTATACCTTAAAAATAAAAAACATTAACAAAAGGTCAAAAGGAGGTCAAACTATAACAAAATAAACAACATGAATATAAACTATCATCCTTACTCAATGTAGCAACACATCTTATTTCGGAACAATACGAAAGGGAAAGGGTAAATCAAAGTGCCACGGTTCATAATATATGGAATTATGGTTAAGAGTGACACTAAGTTAGCTCTATGGCATTATGGCTGGTATGTCCGTGTCTACCGCTGTAGCTCGTGGGTTTTATTTTTTCTAACTCTTTTTTTTGCCAGCCCAAAGCATTTAGCAGCATTTGCAAAATATTAGACAAGAAAAAAACAAAAAAATTGGCACGAATCTCCGCATATGATTTCACGGCTCTATAGTCAACTAAGATTTAAATTATTCTCAAAGGACTGTGAATTAGCAAAAATTCAGGTGTAACCATGCTACAACATGAAAAAAATAAGCTTAGAATAAAATAAATATAGTTGCAACCAGTGTGTAATTGATAAAATATTCAGATGCGACCATAATGCAATTGGAGAAAATCTAGTTGCAAATAGAAATTTCAGTTTAAAATAATTAAAAATAGCGTAACAAAGAAGTAACTCAGTTGAAACCATAGTGCAACGGAAGAAAATTATTCACTTGAGAAAAATAGTTAGTTGTGACCATGCTGCAACTAGAAAAAGAATGATATTATAGCATAATATTCTAGTTGCAAACAATGTTTAATTGATAAAAACTTCAGTTACGACCATAATACATTTTAGTTTAAAACAAATATTCATTTGTAACTATTGAGCAACTGATATATACCCATTGAAAGGAACATACAAAATTGAATAAATTGAAACATAGTCTATAGGTACCAACCTTCGTCTTACACACTAAAGATGACCGTGCAAAGTTGGGTTAACAATCCAAGTACATGTCATGTGCAACTACCCGAAAGTTCCTCACTTGCATGCACTTAGACGATAGTGCAACTGCAAAAGGTTGAAAATGAAACATCCACATGACACATGTGTGCCGACTACAACACCTCTATGTTGCATGGACTTAATCATTTGCACGATTTGCAATTGCCCAACTTTGGTTTGCAAAAACTAAAGCAAGTAGCATCCTTCCAATGCCTCTGTTACACATCAGGTGTGATTGCCCCAATTCCTACGTTTTGCATGCATATAAACGGATGTACACAATTAAACAAAAGTGTATCTTTTCAGATTATATCAGTGGTGCCGGAAAAAGCATTAGAAGTATTTTCCGAATTCATAATCCACACCAACGATCATTGGGAACACTGACAAAACAAAGTTAAAATAGTTGGAAAGATGACATAAACATAAAAAAAAGAGTTGTAGATAAATTATTTGTGAAACTGTGTTACCATGAATGTGAAACTTTTATATTAAAAAATCGAAATAATTAGTAAATAGAATACATTGACCAACTTCGTATTCGTGCAACCGAAGTTTCACCAAAAGACGCCCAACTTACTACTAAAAAATGTGTACCTAAATAGACAATAAATAGGGAAAACACAAAGCTCAAAACAAAAAATATGAGAAAAAAGTAAAACATAAAATAATAATATATATATAGGAAAATCACTCACATGACGTGCAATCTTTTTTTTTTGAACAAGGAGTGCCCCCGTGGGGCTAGAAGCTTCTCACTATAGCAACAGTGGGTGTACAAAGAAAATTACAAGGGCCCTCAGAAAATCTAAAATAGCACATAGGTCCCTAGAACATGCAGAAAAGACCCTCCAGCAAGATATGCAATTACAATAGGGTCCAACTCTTTCCCCACCGTCGAGCAGGAAGAAGATGTCGAGTATACCGTCGCTCGACGCCGCCGCGGGGACTACGCCACTTGCTTCGACGCCGGCTAGCACCACAGCATCAGCTGACACCAGGGGCCTCTGAATAGAGGTTGAGGAAAAGCTGGATCTTACCAGCAGCTTCTGGTCATCGAAGACCAAGGATGAGCTCGAAATGACAAAAGCTTCAAATCTCCATGCCTGCTCTGCCTCTATCTCTGCAGTACCACCACGAACTGCTGCCACTACCACCGGAGCTTGCAGATCGCAACACCTGACAAAGAATAGAGCCAAACCAGACGGGAACCAGCACCGCAGCTCCGAAGAAACCAGGCCGCCGTCAACATCCTGAAGCCTACCACGGAACAGGGGAGGCAGCAAGAAAGGATAGCCGCTGCGCCGAATCCGGGAAGAAACGAGTTTATTTAGATAGGGGAGAGGGGAAGCAGTAGCCACAGCACCCGTCATCTCCGTCCTCTGGAGCTTGAGCAGCATCAGAGCGGCCACCTCCCAGAGCTGGTGGGCACTCGTAAGCCCTGGCGGTGGTCTTCCCCGCGGCACGAAGCCAAGCACCACATAGGGGGAACTACAGCTACCAGACTGGAAATAGAAACGTAGAACTACTGTACAAGGCGGCGCACCGAGCTCCTCCCCTTTCACTTCCCCATCCGGCGGCGCCGGCGGCGAAGATCCAGGCTCGGGCCGGGCCCGAGAGCGGCTCCTCCTGGTCGCCTCCTTATCCAAAGGGTGGGTGGGGGAATAATGAGGAATGCAGCCTATGCACTAGGAACTGGTTGCACAGCCTAATTCGGTGGTTTAGACTGAACAACGAGAAGTGACGTGCAATCTAAAAGAGCACAAAATGAGTGGCATAAAAGTACTACCAGCACAACCACATAAACATCTTAGTTTATTCATCTCCTATCCATCATAAAACTAGAAGGAAAAAAATCCTAACTAACATGGCTAAACGTCCACACACATGGATGATAGCCCAAGCTCACATAAATGGACAAATGCCCAGATCGCTACAAGAGAAAAGAACAAGCCCACAGAAAACACATGCGAACTCCATTGCTCGTTCAGACCGTATGCGTGTTACACCAACAACTAACAAAAGTTTACCATGAATTTTAACATCTTATATCCAAAGGTGATGGAGGCGACTGAAGTTTAGCTAATTCTCAGTCGACCGAGAATTTGCAAATATGATTTTTCCCTCTAAGTTGGTTGGATCGGTGCAGGACGAGAGCACGTGTAAAATCTATAATGTTAACTCTGTTATAATGTGTCTTTTCTCCCTTTAAATCTCAGCCATGAAACAATGATCTAACAGTCTAGATAACTATAAATCGGATGAGTTACTTTCTTGTCTCTGTTGGAGTTAATAAACAAATAGATAGACTAGAAATGTGGTGTCTCCGTTAGAGTTATAAAAAATAAGTAGATAGACTATATTCATATATTTTTAAATGAAAAATGCGAACGCCCGAGTTAAGCCGTCCGAAAAACTACTCCATGTCTAGATTTCCAAAACTACTCCCTGATATGGAGTATATATAGACTTGTACTCCCTCCGTTCAGAATTAGAGGACTTAGGGCATCTCCAGCCGTTCGGCCCCCTAGGACGCAAACCTCCCCCCCTTTTTTTTCCGCCGCGGCGCGAAACGGCGCAATTCTGGAAGCTGGGGGCGCGTTTCCCAGCCGTGAAACCCAGGCCGCCCCCCAGCCGGCGATTCGCCCAAATTTGGGCAGGTAGAGTTTTGGCACACAAATAATTGAAGTTTTGCCACACAAATAAATAGTTCAACAATTTAAACAAAATAAATACATTACACTAGTCATCGTCATCGTCCTCAACATTTCCATTCCCCTTTCGCGCCCAGAAATGCTGGACCAGGTCATTCTGTAGAGCATGGTGTGTTCCAGCGTGTCGAATCTCCTGTCGCTTGTTGAGGAAGTCTGTCCATGATGCCGGCACCTGGTGATCAACATCTGCAAGAGGGCCCTGCCGGTAGTATGGTATGCTTGCCTCACTGTCAGGCACCGGGTCATCCCGCTCACTCTCAATGATCATGTTGTGCAAGATCACACAACACTGCATCACCTTCCACATGTTGGACTTCGACCAAGTCATAGCTGGGTACCGGACAACAGCGAATCGAGATTGCAGTGCACCAAATACCCGCTCAACATCCTTCCTGCAAGCCTCCTGGCACTTGGAAAACCAAGCTTTTGCGCTTCCTGGGATAGGGTTGGAGATGCTCTTCACAAATGTTGCACACTTCGGGTAGATGCCATCTGCAAGATAATACCCCTTTGTATACCGGTGTCCATTGATCTCATAGCACAGGGGGGCATGGCCTTCGACAAGCTCGACAAAGACATTCGAGAACTGCAAGACATTGATGTCGTTGTGACTTCCAGGCATACCAAAGAATGAATGCCAAATCCATAAATCGTATGAAGCCACGGCCTCGAGAAGCACCGAGCACTCTCCTTCCTTTCTTGTACATCCCCTGCCAGTCAAATGGGCAGTTCTTCCATGCCTAATGCATACAGTCGATACTGCCAAGCATCCCAGGAAACCCTCTTGCTTCATTCTCTGCAAGGAGACGAGCAGTGTCTTGCGCATTGGGTGATCGCAGGTATATTGGACCAAAAACTGCAACCACTGCCCGGCAGAACTTGTTCAAGCACTCGAGGGTCGTGGACTCGCTAATGCGCAGGTAGTCATCTTGTGCATCTGCGGGAGCACCGTATGCAAGCAACCTCATGGCCATCGTGCACTTCTGGATAGAGGTAAAGCCTACCCTGCCGGTGCAGTCCTTCTTCAACTTGAAGTAGGTGTCGAACTCCCGGATGGCATGCATGATCTTGAGGAAGAGCGTGTGTTTCATCCTGAAACGACGCCGGGACACCTTCTCGTCGTTGGTGGGATCCTCGGCGAAGTAGTCGGAGTAGAGGATGCAGTAGCCCTCGTACCGCTGCCTCGGCTTGCTCTTGCGGCGACCGGGCTTCGATCCAGCACGCCGCGGCTTGGCGGCCTGGGCCTGCAAGCCGGCCAGACAGTTCAGGACGAGCAGGTGTTCCTCATCGTCGATGGCGGCCTGATCTTCCTCGTTGAAGAGCTCGGCGTCGGAGTCCATGGCTCGGACAGAACGTCGAACACCTTGCTGGTGGTGGACGCGGTTCACCGGGCACAACCTCCTCCGCGGCGGAGACGCGAGCAAACGGCGGCGACGATGTGGTGGAGCAGCTGGCGGTGGTTTTGCCTCGCCGCTCGTGTGTGATGGCGGCCGACGGCGGCGACGTGGGGGGTGGCCGACGGGGTGGCAGCGGCGAGGCGAGCGAGAGGAAAAGCCGAGTCGGGGTGGGGAAAGTGGGGCAAATAGCGCTCCCTCGCCGACAGCGCTGGCCCACGCGCGCTTTTCCTTCCGTCGCCCCCCCAGGCCGAACCCAATGGGCTGGGTTTCGCCTGGGTGCGACGGCGCTAATTTGGGCCGAAATGCGCTATTTCGGGTTCTGGGGGGGGCCGGCTGGTAGAAAAAGACGCTTTTCGAGCAAAAACGGCGCTATTTCGCGTCCTGGGGGACGACTGAAGATGCCCTTATATTTATCTAAATATGGAGGTATATAGACGTTTTTTAGTATATAGATACTTCCTCCGTTTCTTTTTACTCCGCATATTAGTATTAGTTTTGTCCAAAATCAAAATTACTAAGCTTTGACCAATTTTATCGCAAAAAATATCAACATTCATACTACCAAATTAATATCATTAAATTCACCATGTAATATAGTTTCATATTACATCGATTTGGTATTATAAATATTGATATTTTATTCAATAAATTTGGTCAAACTTGCAACATTTGACCTAAGACAATTCTAATAGACGGAGTAAAAAGAAATGAAGAGAGTACATCTGTATTTAGACAAACATAATTCATCTACTAATTCCGAGCTGAGGGAGTAGGACTGATCAGTATTGCAAATAATTTTGTTGTGGCCTTGCTCTCAGTGGCCGCTTGCCCTGTCCAGATTTCAGACCCTCTGTTGCTGTTGCTCAGAATAATAAGGACAGTTTTGGACGGAGCTACCTAAAACATTTGTAGCCATTCCAATTTCCAAAACGTGCAACAGGCCGGCTACTAGAGTAGTCTTCACCAACTGCAGCATCGGACAAGGGAAAGGCGTACGCTTCCAAGCCCTCGCCATACGCCATGGCCTCCGCCGGCGAGCACAGAGTGGCCCTGCTCCACCGCCCTCCCGCCGAGGTCGCCCCTCCCTCTCCTCATCCTCCCCCGTGACAAATTCTGTTCTCGCTCCCTTTCACCGGCTCAAAATTTTGACTCATCGATGTAAATTTTGCTGGGAATTTCCGTCGCAGGCACAAGATGCATACACCACTGACGGGTCCCTTGATTTCGACGGGAACCCGGCGCTGAAGCATCGCACGGGTGGATGGCGCGCTTGCCGCTCAGTTCTCGGTGAGTTTCTTCTTCCTGTTGAGATGAGATGGATTTCACCAAGATTGCTTTCTTCCTAGATTTCACCTGTTCGTGCGATGATCAATCCAGTTCGGCTGCTTCTTGGACGATGGTGATGCGCAGGTACCGAGTTCTGCTACTGCCTGGCGTTCTACGGCATCTCGTACAACCTCGTCACGTACCTCACCGGCGTCCTGGGCCAGAGCAACTTCGCCGCCGCGAGGAACGTGTCCACCTGGCAGGCGACATGCTTCCTCATGCCGCTCGCCGGCGCCGTCGTCGCAGACTCCTACTGGGGAAGGTACCGGACCATGGTCGTCTCCTGCTCCGTCGGCGTTGCAGTACGTTCCCTGAATCCACTTCCAACCACTCTGCACCTGATCACGCCGCATCTGCATCCATCTTGACATCTTGTCATGCCCAAATTAAGATATTCAGACTACTGTTTACCCTCTCTGTTTTGGGCAGGGCATGATCATGACAGCTCTCTCGGCGTACCTACCCCTGCTCGTAAAACTCGGCGCGTCGTTTTCCTCGGCGAACATGGTGTCGGTTCAGGAGTTCGTCCTGTTTCTCGGCCTCTACATGGTCGCCGTCGGGCTAGGCGGCCTCCGGCCGAGCTTGATGTCCTTCGGCGCCGATCAGTTCGATGACGGGGACCCGTCGGAGCGCGTGCACAAAGGCTCGTTCTTCAACTGGTACGTGTTCAACATGAGCTGCGCGTCGCTCGTATCCAGCACCGGCATCGTGTGGGCGCAGGACCACTACGGCTGGGCGCTGGGCCTGACCATCCCGGTGGTGGTCCTCGCCGTCGCGCTCTCCTGTCTAGTGTCGGCGGCACGTGCGTACAGGTTTCAGCGAACCCGCGGTAGCCCACTCACCAGAGTCTGCCAGGTCGTCGTCGCCGCCGTCAGGAACATTGGTGTCGAATCACCGGCCGACAGCTCTCTCCTGTACGAGCTGCCGGAAAACGAAGGTGCCATGAGGGGGGTTCAGAGGATCGATCACACCACTGATCTCCGGTCAGTTGGTTCAACAGATTCTATGAGAGTTCCATGTTTGATAACATTCTTGACTCGAGATGCATCTGTTGATCAGATTCTTCGACAAGGCCGCCATTGTCGCGGTTTCAGACAAGGAGGCAGCTGCGCCAGCGGTGCGCAGCCCCTGGAGGTTGTGCGTCGTAACGCAGGTGGAGGAGCTCAAGATTCTCGCTCGGATGCTGCCGCTCTGGGCGACCATCGCGTTCTTCTACGCCGGGACGGCGCAGCTTTCGTCGACGTTCGTGGAGCAGGGCATGGCGATGGACGCAGCCGTCGGATCGGTGCGCGTCCCGCCCGCGTCCATGTCCACCTTCGATGTGATCACCATCGTCGTTCTGGTTCCGCTCTATGACCGGGCGTTCGTGCCGGAGGCCAGGCGGCTCACCGGGAGGGAGAAGGGCGTCTCGGAGCTGCAGAGGATCGGCGCTGGCCTCGCCTTCCCCGTGCTTTCCATGGCAGCCGCGGCGACCGTCGAGACGGTGCGCCTCCGCGCGGCGCCGGGGAAGATAAGTGAGTTGTGGTTGGCGCCGCAGTACGCACTGATGGGTGTTGGCGAGCTGCTCACTACCATCGGGCAGCTGGACTTCTTCTACAGCCAGGCGCCGCCGGCTATGAAGACTGTGTGCACGGCGCTCGGGTTCCTTGCGATAGCGGCCGGCAGCTACCTGAGCGCGTTCCTACTGACGGTCGTGCAGTGGGCGACAACTACCGGGGGCCGGCCCGGGTGGATCCCCGACAACCTGAACGAGGGGCACCTTGATCGCTTCTTCTGGATGATGGCCGGACTGGGCTGCCTGAATCTGATGGCGTTTGTGACCTGCGCCGTCAAGTACAAATATAGAAAGGCTTGCTGATTTTTCCGTCACATCATCGTGGGCCGCCATTTTTTCTCACGGCGTGCGATGCCTAAGATATGCCAACTTGTGTTACAACTCCAATAGGTAATTGTTATATATATTGACTATGAGTACTCCCCCCACCCACGCCGCTTTGAGAGTCGAGAGTGGAAGCGTTGACCCGGGCTGGAACCGAGCCTTCCTCGCCGGCGTTGCCGGAGAGAGATGGCGAGGTGATAGCGCCGGCGGTAGTGTTAGGTCTAGGGTAGTTAGTTTGCTTTGCTTGTGGCCCTGTGTGGCTGTTAGGGGTAGTTTCTTGGCCGTCGGCGGCCATGGCCAAGATCCCCTTTTGCTCTTTCTCCTGGCGGCGGCGTTGGAGTGGCGTCCGGCGGCGTACAAGGCGGAAGGGGCGAAGGGCATCTCCATAAATAAGGCCCGCGCTGGCATCTACACCGACGACGTTGCGGATTCCTCGTCGGCGTGGTGGAGTTCTGCTTTCCCCTTTGCTCATCGGAAGAGGAAAGGGATGGTGGGAGGATACCGCTGCCAAATAAATTCCGCCCCCCAGATCTACACTCATCGACATCATCTTTGCTCGCTCTCCCCGGCCCGTGGCAGGCGTTGTGGCGAAGGTGAGTTGATTTCTTCGGGCCGATGTGTGCAGTCTTCGTCGTCTCCGATCCTCTATGCTTGTTTCCCCTTTTCCGCTCTGGGATTGCCGTGGTGGTGGGCAAGAACGGAAAGAAGAAAGATGCTATTGCGGATTGGAAGCGGCTTCGGAGTTCTAGGACCAACCTTTGGAGCATCTCTTCAGCGAACAAGATTGTTCAGCTGACATCCATGGCGACCAAGGCGCCTGCAAAGCCGTTGACGAAGTACGGCAAGAGATCAACCTCCTGCGGGAGGCCCTCCAAGAGCTGTGCCTCTGAGATTATCACCAGGGCAGGGGCAAGTGGCCATGTCCCCGTCGCTGCCCATGGTTGCAGAGCTCAGCTCTCTGTGCTCCTCGCTGGAGAAGAGGAAGGACCGTATCGCGTTCTACATTTCTTTTCAAGGACTTCCTTACAAATATCAGAGACCTATGTGTATTTTCTTTTTTTTATGGGGTCTCCTGTGATTCCCAGTATCCTTTAGCGTTGTAACTCAAGCAGGTTCTAGTCCCTTCGGGGACGCTCCAATGTTCAAAAAAAAAAAAAATTGACTATTATAAATATAATTGATTAATTAATATTTATTACAACATGTTGAATTACTGGATCTAGTTTGTTATGTACTAATGCTTGATATTTGTATACATACACCAGATAAATTAAAGCATGACAAACACATTGACCAATTCGAATACCCAAATGATGAAATAAGATAGGAAATACTTATAATTTTGTACACCATGGCATGAATATACATTTGACCGTAGAAAACATTGTCAATAATATTACATTATTCATTCCATCATTGTAAAAACAATTGTTGCTACGTGAAATCCTCATAAATCATTTGCTTATTAATCCAACAGCTATGAAGACTTCAAGTACAACTTTTTTTTCTTTTCGAGAAAGGCAAAAGAATTTGCGTTTCATTTCATTGAACAGGAAGACATCAGGTGTACAACCTCCGGAAAGGAGGGACACACACATACACAACCGTCCTGACCAAGCGACAACGACAACGTGAGGAGGTGCCCTCAACTACGGACACAACAACATTAGGCTTCGCCAAGACATGCCTCCAGCAAAAAATGGCGAGGCGCTGAGACTCGGAGCAGCAGGGCGGCATCACCGCCATTGCCAGACGCCTCAGGGGACGATTGCTGCTCCAAGACTGCCCAGGCCAACGTACTTCACACCCAATTGCCTAGAGAATCGACAGGTGAGAGGGAGGGCACGGTTGGAATCGGTGTAGCATTCATCGGAGAAGCGTCGGCACTGGCATAAGTTGCAGCCTGGAGGTCCACTCCCTGTGTACTGGTCTTCGCAAGAGCGATGCATCACCTGCCTCCATATGCCGCATCAAGAACTCCAGTTGCAGCCAAAGCAGCGCCTTTAAGAGGGGAACGGCGCAGAGACACCGCCGCTGCCCAGTCCGGGAGGCTGAACCTAGGATTTCTCCTGGTGCTCGAGGAGGAGGTCCGGTCAGGGTCATGCCAACGCCCCCAAGGCGGTGACGGCACCCTTGGGTGTCGCCGTTGACGGCGCAGCCCTTCTCGCGGGGATTTTGCCCCGAACCATGAGCAAAGATCTCTGATGCCGTGGCAGACCAGAGGTGGTGAAGACCGTCGAAGAAGACCAACACACATGGAGGAAGCCTAGGAACGTTACCATCACAGAAGGGCACCGGCCAACGCAGCGCTAGAAGGCCATCCCCCACCGGGAGCTTGTCGAGCAGGCGACAACCAGCCACCTGCACCACGCTGCAGCCGCGTCGGCCCGCAGCCTCCTCCGCCAGGAACCGCTGGGGCTGGAGCACAACAAAGCAGCAGCCATCCGGCCGCCGCGCTTGTACCCCACCAATCCAGCGTCTACCACAAGCGGCTACCGGGAGGGGTGAGAGGAGGGAGAAGGGTGGGTGGGGGCTAGAGAGATTGCCGCGTGGCGGGGCAGCCCCGCTCGGCCCAGATCTGGGCGCCCTCGTCTCTGCCACACGCTCTAGCGGCCGGCCGCCGCCACGCGCTCTCCCGTCGATCCAACCGCTCCAGCGCGCTAAATAGCAGCGCGCGAGCACACGAATGAAGGCCCCCGCCGCCGCCGTCCACCGGAAATGGTTTTTCTCGCCAACATCGTCCGGGGACGGCAAGGGGAGGGAGGGAAGGAGGGGATCTTGGGTGGGCGGCTAGGGTTTCGCCAACCGAGTCGCCCCTAGGAGCGACGCGCGGGAGTTGTTGGTGTTATCTCACTTCTAGTACAACTCAACCATTATGCTTTGGAATCTGCAAAAGAAAAATACACGCTTTTGTCTTGGTATCGACGCAAATATTAATCTATCATATGGAATAAAATAAGTTTAATTTACAAAAGCTCAAGGCCAAGCAATTGACTGTCCTAAACCAAAAGTACCAGTGTTTGTCTTGCAATTACTTACTCGTCATTTTCCATGATAGGTTCATCTATGCGCAAAAATGTAAATGGACCACCTAACTCAGCCCCACACCCAGGGCGGCATTAGGGATATTCTTGGTTCTTCATGTGAATACCCATGATTTTTACAAAACAGTGTTAATTTTGACAAAACAATGATAATTTCAAAAAAAATAGCAATGATTTTGACAACAAATACACATGAATACCCAGTTGTAAATTCCTAGAGCCGCCAACACCCACAGGCATTAGTTGTAGGCTCGTTACTCCAAACGGTAGCATTTGAACATTTTTACTATTTCGAACGTCAAAGTCTTGAGGACTACTTTTGTACTAGACTACATTATGATAATATTAGCTTCATCGACAAATATGACAGTAGTCTGAATGAACAAAAGTCTAGTGCGCGTACATTATTATTTGTGCCTTGTAGAAGTACGCCTTTTCTTTGAGGAACATGAGTGTGGACGCTTATTTCCAGGTTCCAGCCCCTTGCTTCTCTGGTCTTGTTTTATATACCGCAATAACTCTGGAAGGTGACTTGTCGAGACATCGTAGTAGTTTTCATAGACGGGGGTGCCATGAGACTACGGTAGAGACGTGGGGTAACGGAACGGCGTAGTAACACAGAACACGGGATTTTACCCAGGTTCGGTACGTCGCGACAGTACGGCGTACCTACTCCTGCCTTTCTCACTATAAGGGACTAAAGCCCGTAAATCTGGGTTACAGTGTGAGGGAATAGATCTAGCTTATTCGGCGAGGATGAGCTTCTCGGCGAGATAACCTAGAACTTAGAGCTTATTGAACTTGTACTTGAACTTATTGAATCTATCCTCTGTCCGGCTTTATATAATAGCTGGACTAGGGCTTACAGATTAGGAAACCTAGAAGACTACGTTTAACTTGTAACTTGGAAAGTAAGGAATCCGTCTTCTCCTCCAAGCCAGACCACGCGGGCCGTGATCCGGGTTCTTCTAGAATCCGGCTTCTGCGCGTCGGACTACTGGGCCGCCCAATGGACCTAAGCCCATTACCATGTAGGCCACCCTGGTAGTCCGGCTCTTTTGTCTACCATCTTCTATACCCCTATTCAGTATATATCCGACAGTAGCCCCCAGGAAGGATCAAAACTCTGATTCTCCGTCTTTCGTCTAATGCGCTTGTCCGGGAAATCTTGATTCAGCAGTCTTGATTCTTTCTTCTTTCCTTTTGAAGGAGATGGTAATGCAAAACTCGGAACTCTGAAAATCCGGCTTTTCTTCTCGCGATCCTTCGCGGAAAAGGAGCTTCTGACGTTAGTGCTTTGATCATGCTGACGCAGGCGACGCTTGGTTTCACGCGGGAAACCCTGCAACGTATCTCTGACAGATTCTCACGGGAACCGAGGAGATAGCCATCATTCCCTGTCGATCCGTTTTCCCGGATTTCCCGATGGTTGACACGCGTCAAACATCCAACGTTCGAAAGAGCCGTTGGCACGTATCTAAAAGATTTCCGGCTATAAATAGCCGTCCTCGAACCCATCGGCAATCTTCTTCACTTCCCTCACTGCCTTCACCATTGGTACGAACGCAAGCTCGAGAGCGAAAGCTAGTTCCTGCCCCGACGAGCCCTTGCCACGCCGGAGCGCACCAGCACCACCGAGTACGATGGCGTCCCCGAAATCGTCACCGGCCCGCGCCTCCATCGACGAACTCCTGGGCGATCTAGATCCCCAGGTTGGGTCGCCCAAGCACGCCGGCGGCGGGCCGGAGAAGAACGCTGCGTCCACGGCGGGCGGCGGAGGAAATGCTTCCGCCGCCGTAGATATCGCGGGGTCCAGCTCCAAATCGACTCCACCGTTTGCTCCCGAAACGGTGGAGGAGAAAGTAGAACTTCTTGACGAGCAGCTCGCTGCCGCGAGGGCCGCGTCCGCTGCCGCCGCCGGTGGAGACGAAGAAGAGGAAACTGCAGGCAACTGGAGTGCCTGCAGTATTCCTCCGGCTCTTCTTCCTAACTTGGAGAAGGAGGGCCTGGTGCTGAAGAAGAATGGCGGGTCCCAGAAGAGGAGACCGAGCCTACGCCCCAGGAGAACGAAAGGGTTCTTCTTACCTCCCACCTTCTACGAGGTATGGGGCTTCCACCCTCCTCCTTTTTCATCCAGGTTCTATCCCACTACAACATCCAACCACACAATCTCCCTCCCAACTCTATTCTTTACATGGCCGGCTTTCAGGCCTTGTTTGAGGGTTACCTAGGAATAGAGCCTAGGTAGATTTCTGGATGTATTGTTTTGGGGTAAAACGCAACTCTGTGGAGGGTGCTCTCCCCACTTGCGGGACCATTTCCTTTACTCTTCGGAGATTCCGAGAGGATTGGTTCCCCAAGATTAAAACTTCCGAGTCCGTCAAATTTTGGACGGGCTCTTTCTTCTATCACCCCGACGTGCCCTTTCCTAAAAAGGCCGTCGGGGTTCCACCTTTTGTGAACTCCGCCGCCGTTCCCCAGGATAACTGGGAACAGAAGCCGTCCAAAGCCTGCCGCCTGATCTGCTAAGGATCAAGAAGCGCATCGCCAAGCTCACCTCCTCAACGCCGCCTTTGACCGGTATGGACACGGTCATCTGCTGGCTGAATAGGCGAATTCAGCCGTTGGCGAACCATGAAGGCCGCCTTTTGTGCGATTACTCGGGGGCCAAAGATCCTATGCGGACAACCGACAAGGATTGGGCCCCGAAAGAGCTTAAACGGCGCATCAATCAATTGGTCGCATCTCGCGACCAGTACGCGGAGAGTCGGCCAATGTACACGGCCAACAACCCTCCCAAGGTAAAATTTCCGTCATTTGGGTACAACTTCAATTCTTGGATAATCTACCTTTTGGTTTTGATTAGTTTTCTCGACAGCTTGCGGAACTTCCAGACTCGGAGTTAGCCTCCGAAGCTGAGCTGGACGCGCTGCGCTCCGCTGCTGCCGGAGGTCGCAAGCACAAGAAGATAATTTCCTCTGATGAAATTATCGACCTTGACGGCGTCGCCGTCGCCACGTCCAAGTTAGTTCTTCTGGGTTGTTTTCTTTTTACGGGAGATTTTTTCGTCCATCTTCGGTGTTTTGACTTTACCCGGATTTCCTGTTTTTAGCCTGCCACCTTCCCACTTAAAGCCTAGGAAGCTGAAGAAACCCAAAGTTACTTCAAGCCGAGGCAGCCAACCTTCTCCCGCCGTTGCCCCGAACACGCCTCAGACAATGGCGGAAGAGCCTACTGCAGCCACCACCACCAAGCCCCCAGAGCCCAGCCAGCCCGTTGTGTCTGAGTCGGACACGAGGGAAAGGGCGGCTCCAGAGGTGGGGAAATCTTCTCGGACTTTCGACGAGGAGATCCCCACCTTTGACAATGATTTTAAGGCTATCAATGAAGGCTTGGACGCAGCCGGAAATCACTTCGCGGAATACGCGAAAGAATTCCAAGAAAACTTAGCAGGTTTGCAGCGCATGAGCCAGGTATGTAACTCTAGCCCCCAAGCATTAAACAAAATGCATGCTTTTTTGCTTTGATGTTTTTTGTTAACCATACTTTTCCTTGCTGTGTTTCAGCAAACCCATAAACCTAGGAAGGACCATCAAGAATAAAGAAGTTCGAAGTCTTCTTTCTATTCTTGAGGAGAGGGAAGCAGAGCTGGCATCGTCTCAGCTCGCGTTGTCGGAAACAAAAGGTAATCATTTTCCTTCTGAAATTTCCGTTTCATTCATTGCCTAAGTATTTTCCGGGAAGTTAATTAACTCGGATTTTTTCTTGCTTTTCAGCTGCATTAGCTCAAGCTAAACAAGCAGCGGAAGATTCTGGCAATGCCGAGATTCTCCGTAGGGAGAATGTTGAGCTTCACAAGAACCTTGTGAAAGCACAACAAGACCTGGAAGCCAGCAACATGGCCCTTGGAATTTCCAATTCCAAGGCTTCCGAACAGGCGGAGAAGGACAAATCCACCATTCAGGATTTGACTGAAGCTCTGAACCTTCGCCTGGAAGAAGTTGCGGAGATCGACAAGCTGATTGGTAAATCCCTTACCCTTTTCTTATCTTTCCATGTTTTGCTTTCTCTGTTTTCTCTGGCTAAGCCTTTTGAATGTTTTATTGGATCAAACAGAGACACCCCAGATGGAGCTCGGGCTGCGGGCATCCGAGCTTTCGGGGAAACATGGAACTCGGTTAAGGCTGCTGGGACGCGGCTCATCGAGAAGTTCCTTCCCGAAAAGGCTGGGGAATACTCGGAAGTTGACAAACTTCCGAGTGCATCATGGAGGTGGCAGAGTCGAAGGAATCACTTCTCCGCTCTGCTGCGCGAGGTGGTGCGCGCATGGCCCTGGGCCTTATGCGCATGCATTATCCTACCGCCAAGTCCTGGCGTGTGGCCACCGGTGTCCCTCAGGGATACACGGATGCTCAACGAGCCACCATTTTGGTGAAGTTATGGGCCACGCCACCCAGATTGCCGCCATGGTGAATGTTTCCGTCAATTATCCAGAAGAGGAGGCTCCTCCAATCCCCGATGACGAAAGCAGCGAGGAGGAGTCGGATTCTTGAAGTAACCTGGATCCTGGATGGAAAAAGTAGACAATAGGAGCATTACTATTCTTTTTAATGTAATATGTAATGTAATGCTTCTTTTGTATGAATGAACATTCTGTCTTTTGCAGTTTAAGTATTAAATTCGTTGCAAGTTTTTGGTTTTACATTCCTTTATCTTCTAAGTTCTCTGGTGTGTATGCTTTAACTGTCCTTAGTGTTTGAAATGGCTCAAATAGCAATATGAATCGTTATGCCGAGTAACTGGGGACGAACCAGGCAGTTTTGAAACTCGGAAACATGAATCATGCTAAAGGCATTTTTACTAACTAGTTCCAGTAACCCAGCAAACGCACAATCAGATAAGACTTAGAGAAAGAAGGAAAGTTTTGAGTGAAACTTGGGCACGCAGGCAATTCAAGTTTCTCTTAGCCGTTAAAAGGCTGGAAAATCTTTCAGTTATGTAACTCCGAGTACGCAAGCACAATTCGGGTTAACGTTGAGAAATTTGTAAGATCATTGGGAAATAGATGAGGCGGAAACACTTTGCATTTATAAGAAATATGGATGACAGTATTCCGACAACTTTATTTCATGATCTCAAAGATGTTTACATAGAATTCAACTAAGTACAGAAAGGGACATAACTTGTAAGGCGCTTCCAAGCTTCTGTAATCCACTTGACTTTGTCGAATTTCTCCAGCAACTTGTAGATTTGCAGGGTTTTAGCCCCCAGCCGATTAATAAATCTGCTGACGGCTGCAGCGGAACCCGTCAATCTTTGGACATCTTTTACGCATGTAGGCTTTGAGATATTCAAGATTGCCTTGATCTTTTCCGGGTTAACTTCTATTCCTCTATGAGAAACGATGAAACCCAGAAGTTTTCCTGAGGGAACCCCGAATACGCACTTAGATGGATTCAACTTCATCTGATAAGTGCGCAAATTATCGAAAGTTTCTCGCAGATCCTCAAGGAGTGTATCTTTTTCCTTGGTTACGACAGCTATATCATCCACATAAACATGGACATTTTTTCCAATCTGGCTATGCAAACAACGTTGCATGCAACGCTGGTAGGTTGCACCTGCGTTCTTCAGGCCAAAAGGCATGGTTACGTAGTAATACGTCCCATACGGGGTTATAAAAGAAGTCTTGATTTGATCTTCCTTTTTCATGCGTATTTGGTGGTACCCGGAGTATGCATCCAAAAAGCATAAAAGCTCGGAGCCTGCAGTGGCATCGATTATTTGATCGATTCGCGGAAGTGCGAACCTATCTTTCGGACATAACTTGTTCAGTCCTGTGTAATCTATACACATTCTGAGGGCAGTTGTGTCTTTCTTCGGTACTAATACCGGATTTGCGGACCAGTCAGTATGGATACCTCCTTGATGAAATCCGCTGCTAAAAGCCGGATAATTTCCTTGCCAATAGCCTTCGTCTTCTTCCGTCAAATCGACGGAGACCTTGTTTGACGGGTTTTGATCCGGGAATAACCTTGAGTTGGTGCTCAGCAAGTTCCCTGGGTACGCCTGGCATGTCAGCTGGACACCAGGCAAAAATATCCCAGTTCTCACGGAGGAACTTGATGAGCTCGCCTTCCTATTTGTCGGTCATCCCAGTCCCTACTACGACAAATTTTGTCGGATCTTTGGGATCTAGGATTACCTGTCTTGTATTCTCGGACGCCTTGAAGCTATCTGTTGGCTTCCGAGTTTCTTTTCCTGCCGGCATTTCTTTCGGCGATACCTCCTTGGCTAACTCCTTCAGTTCTTCCTGAGCTATAACTCTTTGAGCGCAAAGGGCGTTTTGCTTCTCCAACTCGTTTGCCAGCTTGAAATCACCGGCAATGGTGATTACTCCTCCTTTGGGTCCTGGCATCTTCAGCTTGTTGTAGATATAGCAAGATCTTGCCATAAACTTAGCGAAAGCCGGACGTCCGAGTATTGCGTGATACACGCTCTCGAACGGCACAACTTCGAAGGATACTTTTTCCTGCCGGAAGTGATCTTTATCTCCGAAGGTGACATCTAGGGAAATTTCTCCTAGGGATCGTGCTTGCCTGCCAGGAACAATGCCATGGAAGCGTATATTGCTGTAGTTGAGCTGGGACTCGGAGATCTTCAAGTGCTTTAGCGTATCCAGGTACATTATGTTAATGCTGGATCCTCCATCCATCAGCACCCTTTTTAGCCTAATGTTTTGAACAATAGGGCTTACAACAAGAGCTTGCGTGCCGGGTTCCGGGATATTTCCAGGATGATCAGACTGATCCCAGGTAATTGGTGTGTTGGAGTACTTCAAGAATTTCGGGGTCGCGGGAATAATCGCGTTTATTTCCCGAAGTGTTCTTTTGGCCACCTTTGCTGATGGAGTTGCTAAGAAGGTTAGCATTGCTTCTCCGTCAACTCTCGGAAATTTGGGCTCGCCTTTTCGCTGCTGTTCCTGGATTTTGTCATCAGTGTCCGATTCACTGTCTTCTTTGTCAGCTTCTGGCTTTTGTTTGGCAGGCTTCCTCTTGGAACCCTTCCCCTTATTTCCGGATCCTGCATTGCCTTTCATATGCTTGTTTAGCCGGCATTGCGCATTTGTATGGGTAGGTTTGCCAAATTGGGAGTGGTGGACGCAGGGTTCCGACTTAATTTTCTCCCATTCTTCAGGAGAGTAATTGATTGGATCCGAGTTGCGACCTTTCCACTTGTTTCCCTTTTCTCCTCCAAAGGCTAGGTTCACCTCTTTGGGTTTGGTTGTTGATTCTGAAGTTCCTTTTTTGTCAGAACGAGGGGCTTTCTTGGCAAGTATCAATGTATCAATATTGCCACCTCTTGCTCTGATGTCATCCTCGGCTGCAGCATGTTCGTTGGCGGTTGTAAGCATGGATCCGAGATCTCTGTGCTGTTTGGAACCAACCATGAACGGTACAAGTCCGGGTTTCAGGCCATTGACGAAAGCATGCATTGCTTGTACGTCAGTTACTCCAGAACAACTATTCTTCATTTCTGTCCATCTAGATATGAAATCCACGTATGGTTCATCCTCAAATTGAGTGCAACGGTTGAGTTGGTTGATGCTGTTCGGGCGTTTGTATGTTCCCCGAAAATGCTGAGTGAATACTCTCGCCATATCATCCCAACTGTCGACAGTTCTTGAAGGTAATCCATTGATCCAATCTCTGGCTCCTTCCAGCAACATTAGGGGAAGAAACTTGACAGCTTCCAGGTCTGTCCCATTGTTGATCTGGACGGCTGTATAGTAGTCTGAGAGCCAGGTATCCGGATTTGTACTGCCGGTATACTTTTGATAGGTTGGACCAACTTTGGCGAAGCCAGAATGCAGGGTTATTCTTCGTATCCTGTCAGTGAAGCACTTAGGACCGAAATATAAATCATCCTTTTCTGCCCTATCAATATGTGCAGAATATCTTCCGGCTGAATGGACAGAAGGGGATCTGCTCCTTTCTTTTCCATTGTTGCGCGGTCGCGCTTTTCCGGGGTTGTTTCTATCCCTTCCGTTGTCGCGCCCTTTTGGATGAGGTGGAGTTCTGCTCCTGTGCCTCTCTTTGTCCTTGGGCGGTGTCCGAGATCTTTCACGCCTGTGAGGTGTATCGTATCTTCCCGCTTTCTCGGCTGGGTTTCTCGGAGGTGGCATTATTTTGCCGTCATTCCGGTTTTTGTCTTCCCGATCGTGTGGCTTGTATCCGTCTTTCGGGAGATGGGGTCCGGTTCTAGACGCTGCGTCCCGGTTGTCGGGATTTTCTTGTCTTTCCTCGGATCCTCCTTTTTGTTGTCTGAATTTCCGGGTCCTTCAGGTCCAGGTGCTCCAGCAGCGCAAGTAGCTGTTTTGCATAAGGCGGACCTATCATGCAGCCTTCCAGATCGCTCTTGCCCCCGCTGTTGTTGTTGCAATGCTTTTCCTAAGAAAGCATACACCCCTTGAAGTTTTTCCCCGTTGGAGTACAGATCGTTATTGAGGATGGCGAACGCTGCTTCCGCGTTTTCTGCTGCGGTTTTATATATTGGTTCGCCCCTGGCATCTTTGCCGTTTACCCGCATTTGCCAAGATGGGTTATGGAACCTTTCTTTCGGCGGCAGATCTTCCGGCTTTGCAATTCCGGGTAATCTTGTAGGTTTGATGGCAGATCTATTCTTTCTCTCGTACTCCTCTATTTCTTCCTTCATGATTTTGATATCATGTTGGGTTTTTTGGAGGTGTTCCCGAGATCTGAGTAGGCGTTGCTGCTGCCTTTGGAAAGCTTGCCTCCTGGCTTCCAGCATCTCAGGGGGCTCGCTTGGTCCTACAGGTGTTTGCAGTAATTCCTGCTCTTCCTGTTCTGTCATTGGCAGAACAGGGATTTCCTTTGCCTTCTCCGTAGGCTTTTCTCCGCTTGCTTCTCCTATTTCCGGGCTTTCTTCAGCTGCATATGCTAGCTTTTTCTTCCGGAGTTTTTTGGCGGATTTGTGCCTTTTCTTGGAAGAGGGAGGTTTTTTGACAGGTTCGTCTTCTGTCATCTCCTTGACGTTAGGGAATATTGGAGATGTTTCTCCTTCTTATCTCTCTTCCCCTGGTGGAGGAGTTTTTGGGCTTTCCTGGCTGCCAGCATCCGTGATTTCTGCAGGTTTTGCCATTAGCACTTCATGGAAGCCCTCTTGAAGAGATTTTACCTTCCTTTCGAAGGCATCCTCATCTTCATCTTCGGAGTCGAATTTATCTGATCCGGTGTCCGACTCCAATCTTGCCTCAATAGCAGCTAGCACAGATTCGGCTTCCGAGTTTGCCGTTGTGCTGGTGGATGTCGGATCTTCCGTCTGGGTGACGGGTAGTGGTTCTTCCGTCTCTGTGACGGGTGTATCATTGTCTGCCTCCTGCACGGGATTTCCATCTTCCGTGTTTTCAGCGACCTCAGATTGTACCATGCCGATAAAGTGTGAATCACCTTGTTGTCGGCGATCTGGGCAAAATCCGGCATCATAGTCGTCCTCGACTGGGTATAGGGCGGGTGGGATAAATTTGCTTCCACCGCAAAACCCCATAGCCTCTGCGGTTAATCCGATAAAGATGTTAGCAGATCCGATCGGAAGCACGCAGGCACTTACCAGGTGGTTTTGCGCCGGTATGTATGATCCGTTGTCGAGGAAGCGCCCGACGTCGTTGTCGAATTCCAAGCTTCCGACAGTGATTGATCTTCCGATTCCGCCGAGTATCCCCGATCGGAACTTCACGCCTGACGTCGTTTGCCCCACGGTGGGCGCCAACTGTCGAGACATCGTAGTAGTTTTCATAGACGGGGGTGCCATGAGACTACGGTAGAGACGTGGGGTAACGGAACGGCGTAGTAACACAGAACACGGGATTTTACCCAGGTTCGGTACGTCGCGACAGTACGGCGTACCTACTCCTGCCTTTCTCACTATAAGGGACTAAAGCCCGTAAATCTGGGTTACAGTGTGAGGGAATAGATCTAGCTTATTCGGCGAGGATGAGCTTCTCGGCGAGATAACCTAGAACTTAGAGCTTATTGAACTTGTACTTGAACTTATTGAATCTATCCTCTGTCCGGCTTTATATAATAGCTGGACTAGGGCTTACAGATTAGGAAACCTAGAAGACTACGTTTAACTTGTAACTTGGAAAGTAAGGAATCCGTCTTCTCCTCCAAGCCAGACCACGCGGGCCGTGATCCGGGTTCTTCTAGAATCCGGCTTCTGCGCGTCGGACTACTGGGCCGCCCAATGGACCTAAGCCCATTACCATGTAGGCCACCCTGGTAGTCCGGCTCTTTTGTCTACCATCTTCTATACCCCTATTCAGTATATATCCGACATGACTACAAGATACCCTAGAGGAGAGAATGAAGAAGTTACAAATGGAGCTTAGAAGGATTCCATTCCATTCCATACACCAACCACCAATCTACAGTTCGAGCCCAAACGTAGGATTGAGACCAGAATACAGAACATGCCCAACCGGGGAGTTGAGCTCCTAATGCAGCCAATAAAATAATTTTTCATAACTTTGGAAATCGAGTACATTTCCGGAAGGACCGTACCAAATCCTAGATCATATGTTATGGTTGTCGACAGGCGAGTCATACTAAGCCTAACTGCCCAAATCTGTAGACCAGATCAGTACCACCAACGGGAGGAACTCAAGGACCTTCATGATTCAAACCGAGGACTATAGACTTTGAACAAACGTCAAGTGATAAAGCCAAGGGGAAATCCTTTGGGAAATTAAACTGTTACTAGTCTGGAGCAAGTCAACACCAACAACCAAGTGGTGATCGGTACGCTCCAAATATTTTCTCATCCCGACAAAGTTTTATTTATTACGGAGCTAATACATCATTCATTTCTCAACAATTTGTTTATGTATACAAGGTTAAATGTTAGCCGTTAGAAATACCGATTACAGTCATGTCAGCCGTTGGAAAACTCTTAGTTACAAAGGTCAGAATTAATCAAATGATCAATATTTGTGATGTCACATATGATACAGATTTATATGTGATACCCATGAAGGACATAGCAGTCATCCTAGGGATGGAATGGTTTTCATACTTTGGAGCACATATTGACTATGAGGCTAAGATAGTGTCATTGAAAGGACCAAGAGGAACTCAGAATGTTTTTCAAGGAGACAAGCATACTCAATTAGACGCAGAATTGAACCTGAATGCCATGAACAAAGAGAAGATTGAAAGGATTGCAATAGTAAATGAGTTTTTTGGATTTATTTCCGCAAGAATTGCCCAGAATGCCGCCAGACAGAGAGATTGAATTCACAATGTATCTGATACCTGGAACATCACCTATTGCGCAACCACCCTATAAGATGGGACCCAAGAAATAGGTACAACTAAAGGAACAGTTGGATGGGTTGTAGGAAAAAGTTTTATCAGAGAAAATGTATCGCCATGGCGAGCACCAATGATATTCGTGGATAAAAAAGCTGGATGCAGAAGAATGTGTGGAGATTATCAAAACCTAAACAATGTAACTATCAGAACAAATACACATTACCAAGAATCGAAAATATTTTTGATCAATTCAACGGAGCAGGAGTATTAGCAAAGATTTACTTAAGATTAGGTTACCATTAGATCAAGATCAAGGCTAAAGATATTCCAAAGACCGGATTTGTGTAAGATAGGAACATCATGAATACCTAGTGGTACCATTTGGATTGACTAATGCACCTGCAATATGAACATGATGAACAAAATTTTCGTGCCATATTTGGATAAGTTGGTAATTTTTTCATTGATGACATACTTGTCTATTCCAATACCAAGGAACATCATGCAACACATCTGAAATTTGTTTTGTAGACCTTATGAGAACATTAAATATATGCCAAGTTCATGAAATGTGAATTTTTGCTAGACTAGGTGGAATTCCTTGGACATGTGATAACGAAGGAAGGAATCTGAGTAAACCGAGAGAAAGTTCAAGCAGTTTTAGACTGCAAAGCACCAACCACATCTAAAGGAGTCTGAGGATTCTTAGGAATGGTTGGATACTACCAGAGATTCATTGAAGGATTATCCAAGATAGCTGGACCAATGAACAAGTTATTAAGGAAGAATGTACCATTTGTATGGACAAAACAATGTGAGGCCAGTTTTCAAGAATTGAAGACCAAGTTAACAACTGCACGAGTTTTACAAGTGCCAGAACCTAGAAGAGACTACACAGTATACCGTGATTCATCCAAGAATGGATTAGAATGTGTATTGATGAAAGATCGCAAGGTGATTGCACATAGATCCAGACAGTTAAAGCCACATGAGGTTAACTACCCAACACATGATTTGGAGTTCACGGTCGTAGTTTATGCTTTGAAGAGATGGAGACACTTCTTATATGGAGCACAGTGTACATTATACATAGATCATAAGAGTATGAGGTACTTATTTTCTAAGAAGGGGTTAAACATGAGACATGGAAGATGGATGTAATTGATCAAGGATTATGACTTGACAATCAAATATACACATGGGAAGGCCAATGTTGTTGCATAGGCACTGAGTCAGAAGGATATGTGTGATCATTTTGACAGAAGAAAACATGCCAAATTAGTTAATTAAAGAATTGGTACACGCTTAGATAGAAATTTTTGGATGCTTGGCAGTAAGAAACATGACAATCGTGGATATGGAGTTAGATTTGAAAGAAGAAATCATAGAAAAACAACCAATAGATGTGTTCATTGGAGAAGAAATCGGTAGGATGAAGGCATGACATAAGTATGAATTTGAGATGGATGTAGATGATGGATGAATCGTTGTGGTATCATGGGAGAATCTATGTACCAAACGACAAGGAAATCAAATATTTAGTCATGAAGGAAGCACACACTACACCTTATTCTATAAATCCTCGTAGCACTAAGATGTATATAGATTTCAAGGGAGTATTGTGGTGGAACAACATGAAGCGCGGAACCGCTAGATTCATAGCTGAATGTCATACTTTCCAATGTGTGAAAGTTAAACCTCAAAATACAGCAAGATTGCTACAATGATTTCCAATGGAAATGATGGAGGTTCAAATAGATTTAATTACCGGATTGCCTAAGACCAAGAAAAATAAGGATGCATTTTGGGTGATCATTGACAAATTGACCAAATGTGCCCAATTTCTCGCCATCAAACAAACACATTGTGTTAATAATTTAGCGGACTTATATATATATATATATATATATATATATATATATATATATATCGAAGTCATGGTTAGTAATATGGAGTGCCCTTGAACATAGTATAAGATTGAGGGACAGTATTTATAGCAGGATTCAGGAAACATTTCCAAACAACACTTAGAACAACTCTGAACTTTAGTATAGTTTATGATCCTCCGACCAGGGGACAAACTGAAAGAAAGAACCAAATTTTGTAAGACATGTTGATAGCATGTGCACTAGATTTTGGAGGATCATAGGATGAACACCTACCTTTAACAAAATTATCTTACAACAGCAGTTATCAAAGCGGTATCAAGATGGCACCATTTGAGGCACTATATGGAACGAAGTGCAGATAACCTATTGGTTGGTTTGAGGTGGGATAAAACAAAGAATATGCACTATATTACCACAAGGAAATACAGAATGTGATCGATGTGATGAGAGATCATCTAAAGATCGCACAAAGCAAGCAAAAGAGTTATGCAAGCCAGACTCAAAAGAAATGAGAGCCTTTGATAGGTGATATGATATATTTAAGAGTCAGTTCGACCAGACGTGTTAGAAGATTCGAAATCAACGGAAATTTGAATCCAAGGTATGTCAGACCATTCAAAGTACTAAGTACGAAGGGGGCAGTAGCGTTTGAACTGGAATTTCCCAAAAGATTATCACAAGTTCACAATGTATTCCATGTGTCAAAACTTTGGAGATGCTTTAAACCTCCGAAAGAACCTTTGGATTATTAATACTTAGATTTTGCGGTGACTTGGTATACCACTTCATGTGTAGTAGACAAGTCGTGGACATAATTTTACGGAAGCCCTTATCCATAAATATTACATCATTCAGAGTAGTACAATAGAAACATTGTGGGTCCACTAGTTCACATTACTTATTATTACAAGCCAAAAACAAATAAACTCTTCAATCTCTTCCTCAGTCATCCGAGGAAGATTAAAAACTTCCAAGTCAACTTGAGACAGTTGACGTCCTACTAAAAACAACAACGAGAGGACCATGATAATAGTTTAGATCTTAGAGCTGCTGGACTAGGTTCCCTTCTAATACTAGTTTAGACTCGCTCAACTACTTCTCTTGATCTTCTTCTTCGGTGTCGTCGGTTCCATATGCGATGATGTAGTCGACTTCTTCTACTCCTCTGGACAAGTACGAGGCTTCATAGTAGTACTCCTCTGGACATAATTGTCGATTTCCTCAAAGTCTAAGAAAGTGGTCAACAGAAAGGCTGAGTAACGAGCGTTACTCAACAAGCTCAGGTAAGGAAATGTTTTGGGTTTTCATGCACTAGCTAATGTCATGACAAACGGTCGTAGACACGATGCAAGTTTTTGAAAAAGTTTCTGGAAAAGAATGGTTCTAGATTAAAAATTATGTTCCTCGGCCCTCATGGATTTCAGAATGATTTAAGATTCCTTTCCCGCCATGAATGTAGTTCCTTCCGGGAACACGGATGCCACTTTCACAAATTTTTATACACTCTGCAGAGGTGCGTCACTTTTCCCAAAAGTAGCCTTAGCCTTTATAATGTTTCACACTCAGGTGTTTGGTTTTTTCAGCATAAGGTTCTTGGATTCATTGAGAGTACTCTTCAACCCCACACATTCACCCTTGTCGTAATCGACTAGATCCTTGGAACATCTAGGGCTCCAATCCATCTCTGTCACCCCTCCTGAGACACCACTACCTTCACCGGACCCGCTAGGGGAAGTTTTCGAGGCGCTCCCACGCACGTTGATCGCATCCATGACTCAACTAGGTAGCATATCGGAGAATATGCGATAAGGGAGAAGGTACTTATGCCCCCTCCGTCCCATTCCAGAACCTTTGGTTGACGCTAAGATATAGCGATGGACAAGCTACAAAACACTTGTGATTAATCCTAGTTTCCCATACGATGGAACCTCCACAACAACATTCATTCTATGGTTCCACCGCCAACCAATCATTCATAAAAGCATTTTATTTTCATGCAGGGGATAAGAATACGATTTGTAAGATTTTCGAAATTAATCCATTGGACATGCAAGAATGAATGTTATTGGATGAAAGTAGAAGAATTAATTGCCAAGAGTAAATCATGGAAGCGTAAATGTTTCATAAAGAAAAACAATATGAATATATTATATTCATAAAGCTAGTCTTGGTTAAAATTGTTTTATCAAGGACGAACAAATGATAATGATAAGTTGAGAGCTTATCATATCAATTTCTTGGTACTGTTATTGGATGAAAGTAGAAGAAGTAATTGCCAGAATAATTAATTTTAGACTACTAGAGTAATTTGAGATATACCATTGTGAGTGTTAAGTCAGTCGTATTAATGAAACAAAAAGTTTGTTTTCATTATGTAAAGCGAAGGGACTTAAAAGTCATTGGGAGCTCCATATGATCTTTTAATTCAGCTAGGCCTAATTGAAATAAGAATATCTCACAAAATGATTTTAAAGAGTTTTAAAATAAATATAATTTTTTTTATTAAATTCAGAATCTCTAAGATAGATTAAGGAGTTTAATAAACATGAATATGATAAGTGTACCAAGTGCAATTTTTGAAACAAATTTTGAATTGCAAAAACCATGAGACAAAGAAATTTGTTTCAAAAGTAAACATGAAGTGATATTATGCAATAAACATGACCTTCATAGTCATTGGTGAGCAAAATAGAAAGGATTGAGTTCAAGTTAACAAAACTGTGATTTAGCCAATCAGGCTGTCGGGCATGGGCACGCAAGAACTGGAATGTTTCAAATGTACTAAATTATTTAGCCAACTGGTATAAAGGATAAAAACTTAAATAAAGTTTTCTGATAAAACAATTAATTGTTTGTAATTAAACTTTGAATATTATGGTGAGATTTTCCTCACGTAATTATTTACGGTGGTATTACAAAGTGTAAAATAACTCAGTAGATTAGTAAAGTTTCAAATAATATTGTGAGATGTATACTCACATATGTATTTGTGGTGGAATTATGAAATTAAATCTTTATTGATTTTAATTCAGATTATGATTCTTCAATTGATAATAATGTATGTTATATAATTATCAACATTAGTGTATTATGAGCGGCTCTACAATACTGCAACAGATAGTTGCAACACAGTGTATGACATTTTGGATTGCAATTTAGTGGATAAAAGTCACTCGACTTAGCGAGGTTTTAAAAGACGGACGATATGATAATTCACTTCAGAGGTGTTTGAATTATTAGTACTACAAAGGAACCAAATTCACACAATTCCAATCTCTGATAAATCTAATTCAAGTTTATCAAGAGTTGATTAGATCAAACGGTGAAAGATAATGGTCTAAAGGACCACCTGTAAAGTGTGAGTAACACCAGACTTCCATAGGTTTTATGGCATCATACCAACTAGAGTCTTATTGACCATTGTGCAAGCGGGAGACAGTTGGAGATTTGCCCTAGAGACAATAACATTCGGTTATTATTCTATCTCCAAGTTCATTATTAAGTTTATATCATTGTGTATAACCGCTATATATAGTACTTGAAAAGTGAATTTTTGAAGGAAAACCTTTGTGTGGGTGCGGAAATATAAACAAACAAGTGTTCCTAATATTGCCTCTAAAATTATCTCATGTGTTGTGAGATGATCATCACTAGTAGAAAAAGGGCCTCTAGTCCCTGGCCGTAATTGGCTTTAGTCCCAGATTTCCATCCGGGACTAGCCAATCAGGACTAGAGGCCCTCCCCCCTTTTGTCCCGGTTGTCCACGAACCGGAACTAAATTCCCTCCACGTGGCCGTGCCCAGCGTTGCGGGCTGGAGGACCATTAGTACCAGGTGGTAATAAGATCTGGGACTAAATATTTTGTGATTTTTTAAATATTTTGGATTTAAGTTTTCCTTTAGTCTCTATTATTTTTAACTCTAATCATTCTAGCGACACTTCCCGGTCGGTCACCCATCCTCAGAATACTCCACTCTTAGCACGCTTAACTTCTTAGTTCCTTCCCTCTCATCAAGATGGCAACTGGGACGGGGATGACTCCATCGTCCCTGCCAATCCCCATACCCGTGAGCCTGTGAAGCTTCGCGGGAAAAAACGACCCCCATCCCCGCCACCGGCAAGTACCCGTCCCCCATCAAGCACCCCGCGGGGATCTCGATGATGTAGCTTCTCAGCAATAGCCTGGTCCTTCTCGCTACAGAGAGAGGTGAAGGGCGTAGAGGAGGTCGTGGGTGGCTCAAGCGAGGAATAGGGAGGCACAATGGTTGCTCGTCCACGAGGGGTAGGCCCTGTGCACGGAGGCGCTCGAGGTACTAGGCGACAAGTACCCTGGAAGTTGAGAGAGAGACTAAACAAAGAGAGAATGGAGGCGAGCGAGACGAGAGGAGGCAGCACATCGAGCGTCGAGGGAGGGTGATGGTGTTCAGATCGATCCACTAGGCCTAGGGTCGTGCGCGAGTGTGGTTTCTAGGATTAGGTCGGGTGGGATGGGCGTTGAGTAGTGTTTTTAGGTTAAAAATATCCTCGTGTCCCACATGTCAGTACTTAGTTGGGTATCCATGGAGCCTCCATGGTGCGATTTTCCCCCTTCCCCGCCCCGGTAAGTTATCGGGTACCCGCCAGGCTGTCCCCGTGGGGGAAATTTTCACCCATCCTCGTTTCTTAGCGGGTATATTGATGGTGCAGGTCTTGCACTCGTTGGGAGACCCCAACAGAAAGGTGTGATGATCGCAGCCGCAAGTTTTCCTCAGAAAAGAAACCAAGGTTGAATCGACCAGTAGGAGAAAGAAGCAACTTCCGAAGGTTGATGTAGCTGAGGTGGTAGGGCGCACGCCGGTTCAGCAGCAACGTGGAACCTACACAACACAATCAATTCACTTTGCCCCAACGAAGCAGTGAGGTTGTCAATCTCACCGGTTTTGCTGATAACAAAGAGGTTAAATGTATGGTATGGAAAACAGTATGAGAAAAATGTGAAAACAACGGTAGCAGTGTGAAAACAATGGAAGCAGTGTGAAAACAGTAATTCTAGTGGTTGTATTATCAGTATGAGAAAATGGACCGGGGTCCACAGTTCACTAGAGGTGTCTCTCCATAAAAGATAGCTAACAAGTGTGGTGAACAAATTATAGCTGGGCAATTGATAGATAATGAAACATGCATGACATGATGATTACTATGTGATTCATGTGGGCATTACAACAAGACTCATAGAATGTTATCCAACTACATCTATTACTAATAATCCACCCTCAGAATATCATCCGAATAAACCTTGGGTATTAAGTTGCAAGCAACAAATAATCGCAGTAAGCAAAGTGTGTAATGTAAACAATGTAAACATCGATTTTTCTCCCTAATGGAAACACCACATCCTCTATCTATCACGTTTCTGTCACTCGAGAACAGATGAAAAGGAGGCATGAACCCACTATCGAGCATAAATACTCCCTCTTGGAGTTACTAGTATCTACTTGGCCAGAGCATCTACTAACAACGGAGAGCATGCAAGATCAGAAATACCATACACATGAAGACAACATGATAGATTGATAATCAAGAGACATAGAATTCAATAATCATCGGATCCCAACAAACACAACATGTAGCATTACAATAAGATGATCTCGATCATGTAGGGAAGCTCATGAGATCTAAACATGAGGCATAAATAGGAGAGAACAACCATCTAGCTACTGTTATGGACCCGTAGTCCAAGGATGAACTACTCACGCATCACTCCGGAGGAAAGCATGGTGGTATAGAGCCCTCCGGTGATGATTTCCCCTCCCGGTCGGGTGCCAGGGAGAACTCCAGAACCCTCCCGATCTCAGGTTGACGATGATGGTGGCCTCGGGTTTTTTTCGTGGAAAAGTGGTATCTATTTAGGGTTTACGCATCGGGGGGGGGGATAAATAGGTGATATGGCGATGGCGGTGGGTGCCCGAGGGGCCCACACCACCCCATGGCGCAGACATGGGGCGCCGCCTTATGGTGTGGCCCCACTCTGTCCCCCTCCGAGCCTCTTCGGGACTCCGTGGAACCTTCGGGAATTCTAAGACTTCCGGGCTTCGAATTTTCCAATTCCGAGAATATTTCGAGAACAACTTTTCTGAAACTAAAAACAGCAGAAAACAGGAGTTGGCTTTGTGGCATCTTGTCAATAGGTTAGTCCTAGGAAATCGATAAAAATGTCATAAAGTGTAAGGAAAACATGTAGCATATGGCATGAAAACACCATGGAACATTAGAAATTAAGGATACGTTTATGACGTATTAACATCCCCAAGCTTAGTTCCTACTCGTCCTCGAGTAGGTAAACAGTAAAAGCACATAATTTCTGAGGTGACATGCTACCAACATAAACTTGATCATCTAAATTGTAAAAGCATAAGTATAGCTGAGATCGTAGTAATTTAAACAGAAGCATGATAGATACAGTTTTAACAATGAAACATAGCAATCACCTTGCATCATGAAAAGTAACACAAATAAAAGATCATGAATAATAATGCACTCGAAATTATACGTTTGTTTCAAGCATAGAGAAAACATAGCAAAGTGATATTTCGCTTGTCCTTAAGAGTGGGGCAAAACATAAATGACCGGACACCTTCAAAGTTTAAGAGGAAGACTATAACAAATAATTTGAGAGCAAATAATAACACAACATGAATCAATTAATATTGTTTCTGGGACAAATGCACATTAAAATCAGAATGGCGGCTATGCTCTCTCAACTGTGCATAAAGTTAGAATATGGAGACTCAACATAAAAGTAAAAGAATGGCCCTTCGCATAAGGAAGCAGGGATCACTCATGTGCTAGACTAGACTTCACAAGCCAACTAGACTTCACAAGAGCAGCTCCCATAGAATACGTCACAAGCCAACTAGACTTCACAAGAGCAGCTCCCATAGAAGGACGCATCTGGGTAGAAGGTCATCCCTTTTTCTCTTTTGTTTACACAATTATGATTTGACTGATAAATCAGGGGCAAAAATAGTGAAGAGAACTTGTTGTATTAAGTTTTGGGCTGGGCACCCCGCTGCCAGCTCTTCTATCAATTGGATAAGCGGATGAAGCCACTAGTCTAGGTTGTGAAAGTCCAATCAACAAGTGATATAAAGATTCTCTATTTACGTCCTCATGAGCTAAAACAGGAGTAATTTTGAAAGTTTTAAAGGTCACACATGAGCAATTTACTTTGGAGTGGCGGTTAAATACCACATGTAGGTAGGTATGGTGGACACATTTTGCAAACTTTGGTTTTTTGGGAGTTGGATGCACGAGTAGAGCTCATACTCAGTACAGGTGGAGGCTAGCAAAAGACTGGGAGCGACAAATCAAGAGAGCAATAATGGCTATAATCATGCATAGAGACAAATACATAATTAATAAAAGCATAAGTGGTACTACAAGTTCAAAAACTAAATGATCATAGAGGCTATAAGTGACTGGTTTGTATTCATAAACATGTTGTAAGCATGCGCCAACCAAATAAAACATTCAAAGGAGAACACCACAAATTTATACTTCAATATGACAACAACAACTCATGATTCTTTCAATGGCACATTAAAAACTCTCAGCTATTTGAGGAAAATTATGATACAAAAATAACCACTAGGATTAGAACTAAAATAATATCTAGCATGATATGAAAAATTCTAGCCACAATCTATACAAGCTTTTATTTGCACCGTTATAATCACGAAAACTGTACTACCGCTTTCCAACACCAAGAAATTTATACTAAACAAAAAATATCCAAGAGATAAAGCAATAAAACAATATAGTACTAACACAACTCTATTAAAACTAACAACTCTGAATAAGAGATGAAAGAAAAAAAAGAGCTAAAAGGAATTTTGCAGCAACTAGAAGAAAAACTAAGAATACGAGCATAGAGAGTATTAAAATGAAAAAGCGGAGCGTGTTCTCTCCCATACAAGAATGCTAGGTTCCAACAATACTATTGCAGCAAGTAAAACAAAAGAAAATAAAAGAAAAACAAACAGACGCTCCAAGTAAATTTCATATGATGTGACCGAATAAAAATATAGTTTCACAAGAAGTGACCTGATAAATTCTTGATGAAGAAGGGTATGCCTTGGGCATCCCCAAGTTTAGACTCTTGAGTCCTCTTATAATTTTCTGGTATGAACCACGGGGGCATCCCAAAGCTTTGACCTTGCAATCTTCTTGATCACATTATATCACCCCCTTCTCTTGACCCTTGAAAACTTCATTCACGCCACACTCAAAGTAATTCACTTTAGAGGGTTAGTGCAACAATAAAATATCCATGGGTTCTTCATGGGAATAATTTCTATTGATACTTTTAAACATTAGCTACAGCCACTGATGTTTCGTGAAGCAAAGCAATCCACTCGACATTGTAAAAGAGCAAATGCAAGAAAAATAGCAGAAACTGCCAAAACCAGAGCAGTCTGTAATGACGAATTTTTTCGGGGAACTTAAGTTGCTCATATAGAAAAACATAAATAAGAAAAAAGTTTCATAATTAGCTTAGTAATAAACACAAAACGTTTCAGGTCATTTTGATCTTTCTGTAATTTATACGATTTTTTACGGTACACAGCAGAAATCTGTTTCCTGCGCAGAAATCCAAATCCAACTCCAACTTTCGCTACAAACTTTACTTGGCACACCTAATACATGAAAATAAGGATACAAAGGAGTTACTATAGAATTATACAACACCTTGACTCAAATAAAACATAGAAAAACAAAGCAAAAAATTAAACCATGGGTTATCTCCCAAGAAGTGCTTTTATTTAACGCCTTTTAGCTAGGCCTAGAAAAATGGAATCAAGTGTTTTCAAGTGAAGAAGCATCCAAATTGTAATTTTTTTGAATAATATAATCAAAAGGAAACTTCAGTATCTTTCTAGGAAAGTGTTCCATACCTTTCTTTAGTGGGAATTGATATTTAATATTCCCCTTTTTCATATCAATAACAACACCAACAGTTCTAAGAAAAGGTCTTCCCAAAACAATTGGACAAGAAGCATTGTATTAAATATTCATAACAAAAAATCAACGGGGAAAAGGTTATTATTAACCATAATAATAACATCATCAACTCTTCCTAAAGGTTTCTTTCTAACATTAACAATAATACGAATATCCAAATAACAGTGCTCCAAAGGTGGCAAATCAAGCATATCATAAAGTTTTTTAGGCATAACGGAGATACTAGCACCAAGATCACATAGAGAATAAAAATAAAAATCATTCACCTTCATTTTAATGATGGGTTCCCAACCATCATCTAACTTCCTAGGGATAGAGGCTTCACACCTTATTCATCTTCTCTAATTTGTATGAGAGCATTTGTAATATGTTTTTTGAATGCCATATTCATAGCACTAGCATTAGGACAACTAGAAAGATTTTATATGAACTTAATCACTTCAGTTATGTTGCAATAATCAAATTCAATATCATTTTTATCAAAGTTAATGGGACTATTGTCTCCCATGTTTCTAAAAATTTCAGCACTTTTATCGGGAACATTTTTAGCAGTTTCAGACAGTTTTGCACTTTTAACAGCAAAAGTGGGAGTATTGCCAACACCAATTACTTTATCATTGATAGTAGACATTTTACTAGCATGAGAAGTTGCAGTTTTACTAGTGGTGGTAATGGTGCAAACATTAGCTATATTATTCTTTCTAGCTATTTCATCTTCTCTTTCCCATCTAGCATGCAATTCAGCTAACATCCTAACATTGTCATCAATTCGAATTTGGATGGCATTCAATGTTTTGCTTTCTTTAACATCATGAGGCATAACCTTTAGTTTCAGAAAATATACATCAAGAGCAAGGCTATCAACTTTAGAAGCAAGAACATCAATTTTGCCAAACTTTTACGCAACAGATTTATTAAAAGCAGTTTGTGTACTAATAAAATTCTTGAGCATGTTCTCAAGATCAGAGGGTACACTTTTATTGTTGTTGTAGGAATTACCGTAAGAATTTACATAACCCTTATTATTATTAGGAGGATATGACCTATAAGTTTTGCTACCAAAATTATTCCTATAAGCATTGTTGTTGAAATTATTATTTTTAATGAAGTTCACATCAACATGCTCTTCTTGAGCAACCAAAGAGGCTAAAGGAACATTCTTTGGATCAATAAAAGCATAGCCATTCACAAGAATAGACATAATAGCATCAAGCCTATCACTCAAAGATGAGGTTTCTTCAACATAATTTACCTTCTTACCTGTTGTAGCTCTCTCAGAGTGCCATTCAGAATAATTTACCATCGTATCATCAAGAAGCTTCGTTGCTGCCACCAAAGTCATGGACACAAAGGTTCCTCCAACAGCTGAATCTAGAAGGTTTCTTGAAGAAAAATTCAGACTTGCATAAAGAGTTTGGATGATCATCGAAGTAGTCAGTCCATGAGTGGGACAATTCTTTACTAAAGATTTCATTCTTTCCCAAGCTTTAGCAACATGCTCACTATCAAGTTGCTTAAAATTCAAAAGGCTACTTCTTAAAGATAGAATCTTAGTAGGAGGATAATATTTTCCAATGAAAGTATCTTTACATTTAGTAGAAGAATCAATACCATTTCTAGGAAAAGATAGCAACCATTGTTTAGCCCTTCCTCTCAAAGAGAAAGGAGACAATTTCCGTTTAATATTATCTCCATCTACATCTTTATATTTTTGCATCTCACATAGTTCAACAAAATTATTAAAATGGGTAGCAGCAGCATCAGTACTAACACCAGAAAATTGCTCTCTCATAACAAGGTTTAACAGGGTAGGCTTTATCTCATAAAAATCAGCAGTAGGAGCAGGTGGAGCAATAGGTGTGCTAATGAAATCATTATTGTTGGTGCTAGTAAAGTCACACAACTTAGTGTTCTCAGGGGTCTCATTTTAGAAAGACTAAAAACAGGATAAAAACAACAACTAGAGTAAGAACTAATTTTTTTTGTGTTTTTGATAAACATAAGAAAACAAGACAAAATAAAACAAACTAAGCAAAACCAAAACAAAGTACAGAGATTGGAAGTGAGAGAATCCCCTTGCAGAAATTCTCTTCCTCCCCGGCAACATAGCCAAAAAAATGCTTGATTGTGCAGGTCTTGCACTCGTTGGGAGACCCAGGAGGATGGTGCGATGAGCAAAGCGGCAAGTTTCCCTCAGAAAAGAAACCAAGGTTGAATCGACCAGTAGGAGAAATAAGCAACTTCCAAAGGTTGATGCAGCTGAGGTGGCAGGGCACACTATCGGTTCGGCAGCAACGTGGAACCTACACAACACAATCAATTCACTCTTCCCCAACGAAGCAGTGAGGTTGTCAATCTCATCGGTTTTGCTGATAACAAAGAGGTTAAATGTATGGCGTGGAAAAAATTATGAGAACAATGTGAAAACAACAGTAGGAGTGTGAAAACAATGGAAGCAGTGTGAAAACAGTAATTGAAGTGTTGTATTATCAGTATGAGAAAATGGACCGGGGTCCACAGTTCAACTGAGGTGTCTCTCCATAAAATATAGCTAACAAGTGTGGTGAACAAATTATAGTTGCGCAATTAATAGATAATGAAACATGCATGACATGTTGATTACTATGTGATTCATGCGGGCATTACAACAAGACTCATAGACCGTTATCCAACTGCATCTGTGACTAATAATCCTGATGGAGGGATGATAACCCGGTAGGCCAACGCCAAGGTGTAACTCGGCCCAAAGGACGCTGCGCGAGACCCGGCTAAGGATAAAGGAGCTTCTAGAAGGCCCAAGATCGTAGGCCTGGTAACCCGAACTGTGTTCCGATAAGGAAGTTTAGGGTTTTGTAGGCAGTGTCCGGGTAGGATTCAGAGTACGCCTTGGAGAGCAGGCCAGGAGGTCCGGATGCTTTATAATCCGGTCCCTAGGTTAGGTTTAGAGAGATCCAAGAGTTAGAGCAATACCGCTAGGTATCGAGTATCCAGTGTAACACGAGAGCTGAGTTAATAGATCGAGATCGGAGACTCGGCGACTAGATTGCCGGATACCAGATCGCATATCGTTATGTTTTCCCTTGAGCTAAACCCTCTCCCAAACCCCAGAGTCGTCTTGCCCCAAGATAAGTTACCCCCGGTAACGTCTGCCGTGATTATCCCACGACAGTTGGCGCCCACCATGGGGCCTACGTCCAAGGGTGTTTACATCACGGGAGAAGCTCGGAAGAACATGGAGAACCTTGTCATCGGCGAGATCTACACCGACCGCGAAGGAGAGAAGATGGTGGACGATTCCGGCTGGGGGCCAGAGTCGGATCTGCTCGAATCCGGATCTGTCGTGACAATCGGCCAGATCAACGTCTTCATCGGCATGGTACGTACGTATGGTTCAATCCCTGACGGTTTCGGATTTGATTCTGTGTCAGGGGAAGCCACCTGCGTTCAATCAGATGGGGTAGAATCGGTCGGGACGGTAGATCCGACAGAAGAGCCCCCCACGAAGAGGGAACAGCCGGAGGAGCCGGCATGGACCCCGCGTGGCCGGGTCATGAGAGAAGATGATACCGAGTCTATCTTGCACCTACTAGAGGATCGGCACGAGTCTATCCACCACGTGCATGTCACAGGAATTTCTAACAAGGATAAAAAGATACTGAAGCAAGCGGTAAACTCGGTTTCCTCGGCTGTACCGAGATACCTGAGATGGTCAGAGCAGGACGTAACATGGAGCAGAAGAGATCACCCGGAAAGGATAGAACACCAGGGAGTCCTAGCATTGGTGGTTGCACCATAGGTCAATGGTTATGAGCTGAAGAAGGTCCTAATGGATGGTGGAAGTAGCATCAATATCTTGTATTGGGAAACCTTTCTACGCATGGGTCTCAAGGAGTCCCAGCTACAGAATAGTTCAACAGTCTTTCACGGGATAGTGCCGGGTCACTCAGCATGCCCCGAGGGAAAAATCGCATTGGAGGTAGCTTTTGGAGAATCAAAGGACAATTTCAGGGTTGAATGGCTTACTTTCGAGGTGGTTAAGTTGCGCAGTCCTTATCACGCGCTATTCGGAAGGCCGGCTTATGCTAAGTTCATGGCCAGGCCGTGTTATGTGTATCTACAACTAAAAATCCCGGGTCCCAGGCAGACCATCACCATACATGGGAGCCGGGATATAGCGGCTGAGTGTGATGAAGGAGATGCGGCAATGGCCGAACAAGCTTGCAGAAAAGAGGAACTCAAGTATTACCGGTCTCAAGTAGACCCGGATGACAGAACAGCGTTGAAAAGACCGAATACAAAGGACGAAAGATCAAAGTTCAAGGCAGCACAGGACACAAAGATGGTGGATTTTACCGAGGGTGATCCCTCCAAGCAATTTTCTATAGAATCTAACTTGGACAGCGAGCAGGAGAAAGCACTTGTGGAGTTCATTCGTTCAAATCAGGATGTATTCGCCTGGACGCCTAGCGATATGCCGGGTATCCCCACAGAGTTAGCAGAGCACAGTTTGCACGTCGATCCCAAGTCCAGACCCGTGAAACAGGGCTTGAGAAAGATGAATGAGGAAAGAAGGAAAGCTATAGGGGAAGAAATTGCTCGGCTGCTTACAGCCGGCTTTATTATGGAAGTGTTTCACCCGGACTGGTTAGCAAATCCGGTTCTCGTGATGAAAAAGACCAATGAATGGAGGATGTGCATTGATTACACGAGTCTCAACAAGCATTGCCCAAAGGATCCGTTTGCTTTACCAAGGATAGATCAGATCATAGACGCAGTAGCTGGCAGCGACCTATTATGTTTCCTGGACGCTTATTCCGGGTATCACCAAATCAAGCTCAAGAAGGAGGATTGGGAGAAAACATCGTTCATAACCCCTTTCGGGGCCTTTTGTTACAAGACAATGACATTTGGACTGAAGAACGCTGGCGCAACCTATCAACGGAGTATTCAGAAGTGCTTCGAGGACCAAATTGGACGCAACGTACACGCTTATGTAGACGATGTGGTGATCAAGACCAGAAAGGCGGAGACATTTATTGATGATCTAAACGAAACATTCAAGAACTTGAGAAGGTATCAGATGAAACTTAACCCGACAAAGTGCATTTTTGGAGTTCCAGCCGGGAAATTACTCGGCTTTATCGTTTCTGAGAGAGGAATTGAAGCAAACCCGGACAAAATCAAAGCTATCCAGAGTCTGAAAAAGCCGGAAAATTTCAAACATGTTCAGAAGCTCACAGGGTGCGTAGCAGCGCTCAGCCGGTTTATATCCAGACTCGGAGAAAAGGCGATACCCTTGTACCGGCTCTTGAAAAAATCTGATAAATTCGTATGGGGTCAAGAGGCGGACGAGGCATTCGAGGCGCTAAAAAAGCAGCTATCTGAGGCACCAGTCCTAGCAGCTCCGGGTCCTAAAGAGCCTATGTTATTATACGTTGCAGCAGGGCCCCGGGCGGTTAGCGCAGTGGTTGTTGTCGAGCGAAAAGAAGATGGAAAAGAGTACCCGGTCCAGAGGCCGGTTTACTATGTCAGTGAGGTATTATCAGAGGCAAAACATCGCTATCCACATTGGCAAAAGCTGGTTTTCGGGGTCTTCATGGCCAGCCGGAAATTGAAGCCATATTTTCAGGAACACCCCATAACAGTGGTTAGTTCTATACCAATGTCGGATATCATCAGAAACTCGGATGCAACAGGTAGAATAGCCAAGTGGGCGATCGAGATGGGGGATTATCATATCAATTACGAGCCAAGGTCAGCAATTAAATATCAAGCTCTAGTCGATTTTATTAATGATTGGACACACACGGGCATGCCTACCATGGCTCCAAACTCCGAGTCCTGGATCATGCACTTTGATGGCTCCAAGCAATACGAGGGGTCGGGAGCCGGAGTGGTACTAACATCACCCAAAGGAGACAAGTTGAGCTACGTGCTGCAGATTCACTTTGATTGTTCCAACAACGTGGCCGGGTATGAGGCCTTATTGCACGGCCTAAAGGTAGCGAAGGAGATGATTATCAAGAGGATACGGGGCTTTGGAGATTCGGACCTTGTGGTACAGCAGGTCAGGAACTTGGGATAGAAAGGACGCAACTATGGCAGCATATCGCAGAGAGGTTGACAGAGTTGCCGGATGTTTTTCCGGGTATGAGGTGGAGCACATAGATAGAAGAAAAAACGAGGCAGCAGATGCACTCGCCAGACTCGGCTCGCGCAGAGAGCCGGTTCCACCTAACGTTTTCCTGGATGAGCTATGGCGACCATCACTTAAAACCGAGTCTGAGGAAGAACTGGCAAGTCAAGACCCGGATTTGGAGCTCGTGGCCACAGTACGTGTTGTTCCAGAGTGGACATAACCGTTCCTGGCCTACCTATCACGGGGCGAGTTACCACAGCAGGAAGTATTAGCAAGACAAATTCTGAGGCGAGCAAAAGGATATTCTATCATCAATGGAGAGTTATACAAGAGAAGTGCAGCAGGAGTCTTTTTGCGCTGTGTAGCACCAGAAGAAGGCCGACAAATCCTCAAGAAAATCCATGAAGGTGATTGTGGGCATCATGCATCCACAAGATCCCTTGTGGCCAAAGCTTATCGACATGGTTTTTTCTGGCTCACGGCCCTAGCAGACGCGGAGCGCTTGGTGGCAAGATGTGATGGGTGTCAAAGGTACGCTCGCCAAACCCATGTGCCGGCTATGGAACTACGGACTATCCCGTTAACTTGGCCGTTTGCTGTTTGGGGTATGGACATGGTTGTCCCCTTTCATATGTCACCTTGCAAAAAGACACATCTCTTGGTGGCCATTGACAAGTTTACCAAGTGGGTTGAGGTTATGCCAGTCACCAACTGCGAAGCAATTACGGCAGTCAAGTTCCTGAAAAGGATTATCTATCGGTTCGGGTATCCCCATAGCATAATTACCGACAATGGAACCAATATGTCCCTTGGCGAGATGGAGAAATTTTGTAGAAGCAGTGGAATCCTTGACATAGCTTCAGTGGCCCATCCACAGGCTAATGGACAAGTGGAGAGGGCAAATCAAGAGTTGCTTCGTGGATTAAAGCCACGATTGCGAGTTCAGTGTATCAGAGCTGCTGGTGCATGGGTCGAAGAATTACCCGCAGTGGTTTGGGGTATCAACACAACACCTAACAGATCCACTCAGATGACACCGTTTTTCATGGTTTATGGTGCAGAGGCAGTGTTACCGAGTGATATCATCCATGACTCGCCTCGAGTCTCGGCTTACGTCGAGGTAGAGAACGAGAAGACCCAACAGGACGCCGTGGATATGCTAGAAGAAGAAAGGGAACAAGCACTGGAAAGATCAGCCATATATCAGTAGGATCTGCGGAGATATCATAGCCGGCGCGTGAAAACCCGGGCCTTCCAGGAAGGAGACCTGGTTCTGCGCCTGGTATAGTCAAAAGAAGGAAAACATAAGTTATCACCGCCATGGGAAGGACCGTTTATCATAAGCCGGAATCTACACAATGGATCGTATTACTTGATAGATGCAAGGGAAGAGTCGGCTACCGTTAACGACACCGCTCATACAACTTCATCTATGCAAGAGAAAGAAAGACCATGGAACGTAGCTCAGCTGCGTCCCTACTATACCTAGTATAGACCAGACCCACAAGTGGAATTACACGATGTAACAGGCAGCAGGTTTCAGACGCACTCTTTTCCTATCCAGGGTATCTAAGGGGACTGGAGGGTTTTTAATGAGGCGGCTTGCTGACCTAACTTTCTCATATCAACAAAGAGATGGTTAAGCGATATATCTCCTTCACACGTTTTATCAAGTTCTATTTTCCTGTTATGTTTTTTACTTTTCTTCCAGGTAAGTATTATTTATTGTTTCCTTAGAGCATTAGTTTCCTTAGTATGTTGCATATATTTAGGTCTTGGGGGGCTGATTGCTTGAATAGCACAGTTACAAACTCAAAAGACCCGGCCATGATGCCTATGAGTTATAAGGGCCGATTACTCGCAAACGAGTACGGCTGCAATCTTATAACCGGACAAAGGAGCCAAATTTCTTGACTTTTCTTACTTAAGCTCGATGTGACTCACACTAAAGTGGCATGATTTGCTCGCTTACGATTACAATCAGCCATGATGCCCAATGGACTTGCCTGGCCCTGTTTCGTACAGATGTAACAACATGGTATCCACGCGAAAGCCGGCTTACAGTACAAGAGAGTCAAAAGGGTCATCTAAACCACAAGTTATGCAGAGTACAGGGTTAACAACCGGAAACTCAAAGTCTATCAAGCATAACTTCAACACCTATGTGAAACGGCTCTAGGTTTTGGGCTTAGCAGAAACAATTTGTTTTCTTTGAGAAACCTCACACCCCAGACTCGGAATTTCGGGCCTTGGGGACTGGGGATTTAAAAAAAAAGAGGCAAGTTATCTAGCTATTAAGCACCTAAAAACCCACAAATCCGAGTCTTGGGGACTTAGGAGAAAAGTTCACCCTCAAAACCCATGTGACCCGGAAACTGAGTCTCACAAAAGGAACCATAAAGTAAATCGGAGTATCAAGAGTAAATAAGCTCAAAGGCAGATAGATATCAAATTCATCCAAAGGCCGGAAGGGCCAAGAAAGCTATTAAAGCTTCATAATGTATTTACATGATGCGATGATAGTATCAAAAGTGCACATCTGCACTATCAAAAGAATATCTGTCTTTACAAGGGCATCGAGCGAACAAGGTATTAGGATGACATCAGATAATAATTTACTCGGCCTCCTGAGTCAGGTCCACATCCTTACCCTTGCCCTCCGGGTCTTGTTCTCGGGTTCGCTTCCTAGAAGAGTTCCCAGCATCATCATCCGGTTTTTCAGCGTCAGGGCGAACAGGTGGACGGACAGCTGGTGTAGAGGTAGTTGGTGCTGATTGCAATTCGGCTTCCCTCTTTGCAGCTTCCTTCCTCTTCCTGGCCGAGTCAGCATTCCACTTTTCGAAAATGTCGAAGGGCACGGGCGTATCTTTCTTCATAGCCTTGTCCTTAGCATCGTATGGAGACATAAACCTACTCAAGTCCATACTGTCGGCAAGAGCAGTTGCCGAGTGACGTACCTCGGATTGTACAACTTTGAAATCCTTGGGGGAAAATCTCGAGCCATCTGCCTTGAACTCTGGAAATCCGGCCACCACCGTTGCCGGCTCAAGCTTAGGAAAATAAGCTTTCTCCAGCATAAGTCCCCGGGTCATCCCAACCCGGCATGCTGAGCGTTTCCAGAGCTCAATCCATGCAGGGACAGTAGAGCATGCATGGATTAGGGTCTCCATACCCGGATATAGATCAGTCGGCCACTGAATGGCGTCTAGTATCCACTTGGTGCCGGCACAGAACCTCCGGAGGACATTCTTCAATCTTTTTACCTTTTCGATATCATCCTCTTCTGAAGGCGCAAGGTTGGAAGCTGCAATATGAGCAAGAAAGGTTACATCAAGGTATTCCGGGTATCATGTATCAAGAAAACAATAAACCAAGGCACGAACCAGTAAGTAGCGAAATCTCACCAACGAGGACACGATAAGTGTCGGCCACTTGGGCCGATAGCTTCTTCAGCGCAGCTTGAGCAGTGGCGTATTTGTCTTTGTATTTCGTGACATCTTTCTCCAAGGCTGCCACCTCAGACTCAAGTGCTTCCCTTAGCTTTATCTCGGTGTCCAGGAGTTGCTTGGTCTTGGCCAAAATCTCCTCGGACCGAGACGCCTGCGCCTAAAAGAATGGAGGGTTAAACATTAGTCGGATATCACAATCAGCCGAGTATTGCAAGGAGTACCGAGTGTAACTTTCACAAGTTAGACTCGGAACTTGGGGACTAGGTGGACACTAAGAGATATCAACTAGCGTACCTGATGCTCCGCGGCCATACGCTCCAACATGCTGCTCTCTGAGGCCTTCATGGCGAGGAGGGCGCTCATCATTTGGTCGAAGGAATGGTTGCCCGAGTTAGAAGACCCGGGTCTTGATAACTCGGAGTGGAGGTTTTCTCCTTGGCAGGGGAAGGTACCCCAGTCGTCCGGATGTCGGGGCTCGGTACGCCTCCTCCCGTGCCCAAGACGGCGGCTTCTTCCTCCTCGCGTGCATGTGAGGCTATCGGGTACTCGGCTTCCTGATCAGCCGGGTGTGTCGGTGACACTTGTTGTTCTTCGTCGCCAGCTGCAGCCGCCATATCATCAATCGGGTTCTCCTTACCCGGGTCATCGGTCTCCATATTTTCTTGGTCACTGATTGCGACCGTGGCTCTGTCGACAGTATAAAATAGCGGTTAGCATGTAGACTGGAGTAAATTATGGCAAAGTGATGGAACATCAGAAGAACCTTACCCGGGATTCACCGCGAAGTCCGAGGGAAACGCGCTGCTGGACCCGGATGAAGCTGAAAAATATCAAGAAAGTAAGACATGGAACTGCTCTGAGGGGTGATCTGGAAAAACTTTGATATTCAAGAAAGGATCAGATGAATACCAGCGCGTCGAGTTGGAGATGACGGAATACCCGGGTTAAGAGCGCCTTCACCCGGAAAATTCCGAGTCATTCAACGCTTGGTCAGGGGTGGATCCTTCAGGTACGGCCAGTTGGATAACTCTCGGTTTAGCTTGTGCATGTTATCAAAGGAGAATGGTTTAGAAGTAAGGAAGCGGTATGGAACCTTGAAGACGACCCCTCGAGGTTTCCTCTTTGCTCCGACCTTGATCGTCGGCTCGACTTCATCTTCGTCACTTGCTGTTTCCACCCTGCCTTCCGGTTCTTCTTCTTCTTCGCCTTTGTCCTCTGGTTCTGAAAGTTATCAACGTATACAGTCGGAAAAATACACAATGAACAACAACGATCTCGCTGGAATTAAGAGAGACTCGGGATGTACCTTCTTCCGAGTTAATTGCGTCCTCTTCTTCCTCTGGACTTTCGGAGTTAGGGGGAGTCTCGATTTTCCAAAAGACATTACAGCCTGAGGAAAAGGCATGGAGATGAGAGTTAGCAACTGTATCAAAAGGAAAAGCATGGAAGTAAAGGTATGAGAGCCGGATCTTTACCTCAGGTGCTGGGTTCTCGCGTGTAAAGGGATCTAACCCGGCTATATTCCGGATTACCTCCAACTTCTCCGTCAAGAATCCCTTGATGGTCTTGTTGGTGTCACCGGCCGCGTAATCTTTAGATGAGTATCGGAGGGAATCTGTGGTGTGCCCCGAGTACTCGCACATTAATTTGGTGCGGATAGAGTTGGGTTGGATCCGGAAGTTGACCCAAGTTTTCACCAAGTTGAGCCCAAGGAGACCTTGGGCCGAGAGAATGGCTATTTTAGCTAGCAAAGGTTGGATCTCCTCCCTGTCCGAGTCAGGGGCGAAGGCGTTGAAGTTTTCAGAGATATCAAGGAGACCCTCCGAATAACCCGGCAGTTTCCTCTCGCCGGTGGGAGGTGTCTCGGCAGTAAAAGTAGGAAAGTTGCCAATGTTTGACATGGAATTGAGAGTAAGGGTTGGCATAGGAGAATTCTTGCGGCGTTGGATAGAGACCCCGCCGCAAGCAAGAAGTGCTCCGTCACCGCTTTCGCGGCACGGCTTGCACTGAAAGAGTTCGATAAAGAGAGCCAAGTTTGGCGGGACGCATAAATATGACTCGGAAAGAACTATGAAATGGGTTATGTTCAACATAGAGTTAGGCCCTATGTCGAACACCCGGAGGCCATAGTGGCTCAGGACTTCACGGAAGAAAGGGTGACCCGGAGGACGGAACCCCCGGGTCACGTGCTCTACGAAGCAAATTACCTCGTCATCAGCGGGTGTAGGCCGGGTCTCGTCACCCGGCACCCTCCAGTGGATGTCCTTCTGGGGGGGAGGATCCCTAACTCGGCCAGCTCTTCCATCTTGGCCTTGGTAACCGTGGATCGCGCCCAGTTGGCGGAGATCGATTGAGTCATCCGGGCTTTGGCCTGCTGTTTCCCTTGCTTCTTGGGAGCCATGGGTTCAGCCTGCGAAGCACAAGACGAGTGTACAAAGCATAAGACTCGGAAATCACGAATTATCCGAGTATAGGCAAGCGGTATCAGCTAGACAAAGAAACTAAGAATCATCCGGGTATCATTGAAAAGAGCAAAAGTTATGGATTGTCCGAGTATCAAGTATCAGAACAGAAATTATGGGGTACTTACATATTGGTAAGCATACGTGGAAGAAGGGTGGTTGCCCATGTATCTAATGCAGATGAAAGAACCGGAAGAAAAGGATATGCCGGGTGTCAAAGTGAGTTGCGGAAAATTTGGGCGGCCCGAGCCTAGATTGGAGATTTCATTTTCAGATTCGTGGTGACATTAGCGACTACAAGTGATAGGAGAATGAAGTGGAGCCTATATTCAAGCCATTGGATGAACTAGTATGAGTCTAGGTGACCTAATCCGGCGCAGGGCAAAAAATGGCCCGCGGAAGACCAAGATCCAATCTGGGTCGATTCGAGAAATTGCAAAGCTAAATCAAAGGGAGCAAGGAGCTTACCGGATGGGATTGAAGTAGAGCGCGGCGACGGCAAATAGCGCAATCTGAATGACCCTTTGCGACTGCCGGCGAGCTGCTCGAGGGCGCGGCGGTGGAGGTTGGCGGCGGCGCGGGACGAGACCTGGCGGAACGTAACCGGCGGTGGATTGGTTTCGGCGGCGTGCGCAAGGACTCCGTGGCGGCGCTCCGTGAGTTTGGGTGCGGGAGTGAAGGAGAGGGAGAAGAAATGGACCGTTGGGGTTAGGTTATCCCATAGGTGCCTATTTATAAGGTGCGGACGGATAAACCTAGACCAACGGGCGATAACCGGAAATTTCGGGATAAAGGATATCCGCCGGATTTTCCTGGATATGCATTAAGTGCTAGACGGGATATCCGGAACAGATGTGAGGCAAATCTTTCCCGTGATACTTGGATCGGTTAGATAAGTGAAGTAAGCCGGATCTTTGGCATCATTATCAGGGTACTGACCCAGAGAAATAAGCAATAGACTTGGAGAAAGCCGGGTTACTATATGGCCACCATGGAGTTAGGCCTAGCTGTTTATCAAAGCAATCTAACCCGACCTCTATGAACTTTAATTTTTATATTTTTGCAGGGAATAGCGTGCGCTTCAAGGAGAATCCCGTGAAGCCCAAGCTATTCTGGGGACTACTGATGGAGGGATGATAACCCGGTAGGCCAACGCCAAGGTGTAACTCGGCCCAAAGGACGCTGCGCGAGACCCGGCTAAGGATAAAGGAGCTTCTAGAAGGCCCAAGATCGTAGGCCTGGTAACCCGGACTGTGGGTTCGGGTAAGGAAGTTTAGGGTTTTGTAGGCATTGTCCGGGTAGGATTCAGAGTACGCCTTGGAGAGCAGGCCAGGAGGTCCGGATGCTTTATAAGCCGGTCCCTAGGTTAGGTTTAGAGAGATCCAAGAGTTAGAGCAATACCGCTAGGTATCGAGTATCCAGTGTAACCCGAGAGCTGAGTTAATAGATCGAGATCGGAGACTCGGCGACTAGATTGCCAGCTACCAGATCGCATATCGTTATGTTTTCCCTTGAGCTAAACCCTCTCCCAAACACCAGAGTCGTCTTGCCCCAAGATAAGTTACCCCCGGTAACGTCTGCCGTGATTATCCCACGACAAATCCACCCTCATAATATCATCCAGAAAAACATTGGGTATTAAGTTGCAAGCAACAGATAATCGCAGTAAGCAAAGTGTGTAATGTAAACATCGTTTTTTTCTCCCTAATGGAAACAACACATCCTCCATCCGTCATGTTTCTGTCACTCGAGCACTGATAAATACTCCCTCTTGGAGTTACTAGTATCTACTTGGCCAGAGCATCTTGATACGTCTCCAACGTATCTATAATTTTTGATGTTCCATGATAATATTATGCGAATTACTACATGGTTTCTCCCTTCTTTGTGTCATTTTTATCGATTTTCCGGACTATCCTATTGACAAGATGCCACAGAGCTAGTTCCTAGTTTTCTGCTATTTTTAGTTTCAGAAAAGTTGTTCTGGAAATATTCTCGGAATTGGAAAATTCGAAGACCGTAAGTCTTAGAATTCCCGAAGGTTCCACGGAGTCCCAAAGACACCCGGAGGGGGGCCTCAGGGGGCCCACACCATAGGGTGGCGTGCCCCCCTTTGGCTGCACCGCGAGGAGGCATGAAGCCACTATCGAGCATAAATACTCCCTCTTGGAGTTACTAGTATCTACTTGGCCAGAGCATCTTGATACGTCTCCAACGTATCTATAATTTTTGATGTTCCATGATAATATTATGCGAATTACTACATGGTTTCTCCCTTCTTTGTGTCATTTTTATCGATTTTCCGGACTATCCTATTGACAAGATGCCACAGAGCTAGTTCCTAGTTTTCTGCTATTTTTAGTTTCAGAAAAGTTGTTCTGGAAATATTCTCGGAATTGGAAAATTCGAAGACCATAAGTCTTAGAATTCCCGAAGTTTCCACGGAGTCCCGAAGACACCCGGAGGGGGGCCTCAGGGGGCCCACACCATAGGGTGGCGTGCCCCCTTTGGCTGCACCGCGGGGTGGTGTGGGGCCCCCGGTGCTCCACCGTCTTTGCCCTTTCGCCTATTTATTCCCCTTCGAAGGAAAACCCTAGGCACCTGATCAAAAATCCCAGAAAAGTTCCGCAGCCGCTGTCATCGTCAACCCTAGATTAGGGGGGTTCTAAAGCTGTCTCCCGGCACCCTGCCGGAGAGGATATCATCACCGGAGGCCTCTTCATCACCATGCCTGCCTCCGGAGTGATGTGTGGGTAGTTCATCCTTGGACTACGGGTCCATAGAAGTAGCTAGATGGTTGTCTTCTCCTCCTATGCCTCAATGTTTAGATCTCGTGAGCTGCCTAACATGATCGAGATTGTTCTTATGTAACTCGATGTGTTGTATTTGCTGGGATCCGATGAATATTGAACTTTTGCCAAGTTGATTATAGTCTTTATTGCATATGTTATTTGTGATCTTGCATGCTTTCCGTTGCTAGTGGTTGCTTTGGCCAAGTAGTTGCTAGTGACTCCAAGAGGGAGTATTTATGCTCGATAGTTGGGTTCATGCCTCCTTTTCGCGTGTGCCCGAGTGACAGAAACATGACGGGGGAGGATGTGATGTTACCACTAGGGAGAAAACAACGGTGTGAGTGCCCGCGTGCACAATCATTGCTTACATTACACACATTGCTTAATGCGATTATCTGTTGCTTGCAACTTAATACCTAAGGGGGTTCGGATGATAACCTGAGGGTGGATTATTAATCATAGATGCAGTTGGATTACGGTCTATGTATATTGTTCTAATGCCCGCACTAAATATCATAGTAGTCATCATGTCATGAATGTGCACTACGGTGCAACCTCTATTTGTCAATTGCCTAGCTGTAATTTGTTCACCCAGCATGCTATCTTTTATGGAGAGACACCACTATTGAACCTATGAACCCTGGTCCATTTTCCTACACTGTTAAACAAACCACTACAATTTCCTGCTTTGTTTACTTACTGCAAGCATACACTATTTTTCACACTATACGTCTAATATGTGTTTTCAGGAAGACCAGTGAGATTGAAACCTCACTGTACCGTTAGGACAAAGTATTTTGGTTGTGTTGTGTGCAGGTTCCGCGTTGTTGCTGACACCGGTGAGGCGCCATCACCACCGTTAGTGGCATCAACCTTTCGAAGATCCTCTTTCTTCTACTGGATTGATAATCTTGGTTCTTAACTGAGGGAAATTCTTACCGCTGCACTCATCACACCCTCCTCTTGGGGTTCCCAACGCACCATCAACGTTTGCATCAAAGAATTTCTGGCATCGTTGCCGGGGATTCAAAGACATCAAGAAGCAACAACTCCCTCGTCAACTCTGCAAGCAACAAGAATTGATGGTGCCGTTTCAGGGGAGAAAGAAGTCTTCTGGAAAGGGGAGTCTCTCACTCTCAACCTCTTTATTTTGTTTATTGTCTTGTTTTTATTTTTGTCTTGTTTTGCTTCTTTATCAAAAACACACACAAAATTATTTTACTTCATAACTGTTATTTATTTGCTTGCTTTTATTTTGCTAGAATGAGTATTCCTGAAGTTGAGGTTCGTTCTTTTAGGCAACAGGGGGGAGAGAGTTTAAAAGATGATTGGTATAGAATAAACAATGCTCATAATAGGTGTACAAAAAATTCCTTCCTTGATACTCCTGAGGAATTTTTATGTTGGTACTACTTGCTGGTATAGGTATGTGTTAGATACTCTTACGGGTGGAAATTTTCTAGGAACTCCTGCCTTGGAAGCCTGCAATTTGATTCAAAGTTTGGTAGGAACACCCCCCCCCCCCCCGCTATAACTTTTAAAACTGAGACCACTTTGGAGGATGTTATTAATAAACTAAACTCTTTGGAAATGAATTTACCAATTTTCCTTGATAATGCTAGCAAAGTTGATGAATCAATAATAACTATTGATAAAAGAATCACTGCTCTAGAAGCTGGAACACTCATGATGATCAAAATTATAGGATTGGTAAACTAGAGGAGGCTATGGGAACTTTAAGCTCAACTTTTTCATCTCTTAAATTCAAAAAGGAGAAAACCTTTGTGGGAAAATAGCAAAGATTCATGTATGTTCCCAAGATAACTAAACCCAAATCTCAATATGTGCTGAAAATTGCTAAAATGATTAATGAAACTAAGAGTGAACTTCATGTTGAATCTTCAGAAACACCTAGAGTACCTATTTCAGCAAATAATGATTTATAGGAAGTTACATATGTTGATTCTTCTTCACTTGAAAATACTTGAGTTACTTTCTATGTCTTGCTGAAAGGCGTTAAAGAAAAGCACTACCGGGAGACAACCCGTTTTATTTCTCCATTTTCAACCCGTTTTCCATCGTTTTCTTTTGTTTTCTTTGCACCTGGGTGTTGTCTATTTCCTTAGCAACCCCGCTGTATCTTTTCTTTTGTGTCTTTGTTGAGCCAAGTAAAGCCTCTAGTGGAAAGTTGAGACTATATTTCGGATTCCTGCGCAGGAAATAGATTTCTGCTATCCACTATTAAATTCGTATAAAATCACATAAAATTCAAAATGACCTGAGTTTTTTTGTGCGTAATCCTGGGATATATATGCAACTTTTCTTAGTTTAAAACTTTCTTGATTTGAGCAACAGAATATTTTCGAAAAAAAACATCTTTACCTGCTGTCCTGTTTTGACAGATTTCTGCCAATAATTGCATTTGCACCTTAATCTCTTTCTTTTGGTGTTCTTTTGAGAAAAAGATTTAAAACAAAGTTGTGACAGTAGCTAATGTGTTTTTGGGTGTTAGTCTTGTGTTGAAACTGAACCATGTGAATTTATTATTTCGATTGCACTAACGTTCCTAATGAAGATTGTGAGAAGTTTGGTGCGAAGGAAGTTTTTAAGGGTCAAGAGAAGAGGATGCTATGACGTGATCAAGAAGAGTGAAAAGTCTAAGCTTGGGGATGCCCCGGTGGTACATCCCAGAAAATTCCAAGAAGACTTAAGCGTCTAAGCTTGGGGATGCCCAAGGCATCCCCTTCTTCATCGATAAATTATCAGGTCGCTTCTAGTGAAACTATATTTTTATTCGGTCACATCTTATGTGCTTTACTTGGAGCGTCTTTTATTTTTTGCTTTCAGTTTGTTTTAATTTTTGCAATAAGCTTGGTTGGACCCCAGCATTCTTTTATTGGAGAGTGACACGCTCCGCTTTTTCATAGGAATACTTTGTATTCTTAATCTTTGTCTGGCTGCTGCATTTATTTAGCTCCTGTTTTGCATGCATCTCTTATCTAAGAGCTGTTAGTTTTAGTAGTGTTATGTGAGTGCTCTCATGTTTTCTTGCTGTATCATGTAGAGTATTTTTTGTTAAAACATATCTTGTATGGTGCTTGTTGGGAAAAGAAACTGCTGCTTGAAGTAGAATTTTTAATGGTGCAAGTAGAAGCTTGTATAGACTGTGGCTAGAACTTTTTCATATCATGCTAGATGTTATTTTAGTTTTAAAGCATTGTGGTTATTTAGTAGAATGATTAGCCTCAAATAGCTGAGAGTGTTTAATGTGCCATTGAAAGATTCATGAGTTGTTCTTGTCATAGTAAAGCATAAATTATGGTATTCTCTTTTGAATGTTTTATTTGGTTGACTTGGCACATGCTCACACCATGTTTATGACTATAAACCAGTCACTAATAGCCTCTATGATCATTTAGTTTTTGAACTTCTGATACCGCTTATGCTTTGATTAATGATGTTTATGTCGCTATGCATGATTATGGCTCTTATGCTCTCTTTATTTGTCGCTCCCAGTCTTTTGCTAGCCTCCACCTGTACTGAGTATGGCATTCTACTCGTGCATCCAACTCCCTAAAACCAAGTTTTCCCATTGTGTCCACCATACCTACCTACATGTGGTATTTCAATGCCACTCCTAGTAAATTGCTCATGTGTTACCTTTAAAACCTTCAAAATTACTCCTGCTTTGTGTTCCTGTTTTTGCTCATGAGGACGAAAATAGAGAATCTTTATCTCACTTGTTGATTGGATTTCACACCCTGGACTAGTGGCTTCATCCTCTTATCCAATTTATAGAAGAGCCGGCACCGGGGTGCGCAGCCCCAAATTAATACACACAAAATATCTTCACTATTTTGCCCCTGATTTATCAGTCAAAGCATAATTATGTAAACAAAAGAGAGAGGGATGACCTTCTATACCAGTTGCGTCCTTCATATGGGAGCCTCTCTTGTGAAATCTAGTTGGCTTTTGACGTACTGTATTTTCTGTTTATCATTCGTTGACATTAGCATACATCTCCGAAAATATAGACACTGCTCCATGGTATGTGATTGTTGGCTGGCACCCGAGGATTCGGTTAGCCATGGTTTGTGAAAGATGGATGGGAGGAGTGTCAAACTTTTAATACCTCTATTTAATAAAATAAAAATCTCTAGCACATGAGTTATCCCTGCTTCCCTCTGCGAATGGCCTTTCTTTTACTTTTATGTTGAGTCTCCATCTTCTAACTTTATGCACAGTTGAGAGAGAATTTTTGTCATTCTGAGTTTTATGTGCACTTGTCCCAGAAACATTATTAATTGACTCATGATGTGTTATTTCTTGTTCTCAAATTATTTGTTCTAGTCTTCCTCGTGAACTTTGAAGGTGTCCTAGCATTTATGTTTTTTCCCACTCTTAAGGACTAGCGAAATACCACTTTTCCATGCTTCCTCTATACTTGAAACAAACATATATCTTTCTTTGCATTGTTATTCATGATTTTTTATTTGAGATACTTCTCATGATGCAAAGTGATTGCTATGCTTTATTATTAAAGTTCTATTTATCATGTTTGTGTTAAAGTTCTATGATCTCAGCTTACATATGCTTTTACATTTTGATGATCAAGATTATGTGGTAGCATGTCACCCCAGAAATTATTTTGTTTATCATTTACCTACTCGAGGACGAGTAGGAACTAAGCTTGGGGATGCTTGATACGTCTCCAACGTATCTATAATTTCTGATGTTCCATGATAATATTATGCCAATTGCTACATGTTTTATCCCTTCTTTATGTCATTTTATCGATTTTCCGGACTGACCTATTCACAACATGCCACAGAGCTAGTTCCCTGTTTTCTGATGTTTTTAGTTTCAGAAAAGTTGTTCTAGAAAATTCTTGGAATTGGAAAATTTGAATCCCAAAGTCTTAGAATTCCCGAAGGTTCCATGGAGTCCCGAAGAGACCCGGAGGGGGGCCTCAGGGGGCCCACACCATAGGGTGGCGCGTCCCCCCTTGGCCGCTTCGGGGAGTGGTGTGGGGGCCCCCAGGGCTCCACCTCCTTTGCCCTTTCGCCTATTTATTCCCTCCGAAGGAAAACCCTAGGCACTTGATAAAAAAATCCCCGAAAAGTTCCGCAGCCGCCATCGCCATCAACCCTAGATCAGGGGGGTTCTGAAGGTGTCTCTCGGCACCCTGCCGGAGAGGAGATTATCACCGGAGGCCTCTTCATCACCATGCCTACCTCCGGAGTGATGTGTGAGTAGTTCATCCTTGGACTACGGGTCCATAGCAGTAGCTAGATGGCTGTCTTCTCCTCCTATGCCTCAATGTTTAGATCTCGTGAGCTGCCTAACATGATCGATATTGTTCGTATGTAACTCTATGTGTTGTGTTTGCTGGGATCCGATGAATATTAAATTGATGCCAAGTTGATTATAGTCTTTATTGCATATGTTATTTGTGATCTTGCATGCTTTCCGTTGCTACTGGTTGCTTTGGCCAAGTAGTTGCTAGTGACTCCAAGAGGGAGTATTTATGCTCGATAGTTCGGTTCATGCCTCCTTTTCGCATGTGCTCGAGTGCCAGAAACGTGGCGGGGGAGGATGTGTTGTTGCCACTAGGGAGAAACAGCGGTGTGAGTGCCGCGTGCACAATCATTGCTTACATTACACACATTGCTTAATGAGATTATATGTTTCTTGCAACTTAATACCTAAGGGGGTTCGGATGATAACCTGAGGGTGGATTATTAGTGATAGATGCAATTGGATTACAGTCTATCTATATTGTTGTAATGCCCGCACTAAATATCATAGTAGTCATCATGTCATGAATGTGCACTACGGTGCAACCTCTATTTGTAAATTGCCTAGCTGTAATTTGTTCACCCATCATGCTATCTTTTATGGAGAGACACCACTAGTGAACCTATAAACCCCGGACCATTTTCCTACACTGTGAAACAAACCACTATAATTTCCTGCTTTCTTTACTTACTGCAAGCATACACTATTTTCCACACTATACGTCTAATCTTTGTTTTCAGCAAGACCAGTGATATTAACAAACTCACTGTACCGTTGGGACAAAGTATTTTGGTTGTGTTGTGTGCAGGTTCCGCGTTGTTGCTGACACCGGTGAGGCGCCATCACCATCGTTAGTGGCATCAACCTTCCGAAGATCCTCTTTCTCCTACTGGATTTATAACCTTGGTTCTTAACTGAGGGAAATTCTTACCGCTGCACTCATCACACCCTCCTTTTGGGGTTCCCAACACACCATCAACGTTTGCATCAAAGAATTTCTGGCATCATTGCCGGGGATTCAAAGCCATCAAGAAGCAACCACTCCCTCGTCAACTCTGCAAGAAACACATATACAAACAACAAGAGCATGCAAGTTCATAAATAACATACACATGAAGACAACATGATAGATTGATAATCAAGAGACATAGCATTCAATAATTATCGGATCCCAGCAAACACAACATATAGCATTACAATAAGATGATCTCGATCATGTAGGGCAACTCACAAGATCTAAACATGAGGCATAAAGAGGAGAGAACAACAATATAGCTAATTCTACGGACCCGTAGTCCAAGGATGAACTACTCACACATTACTGCAGAGGCGGGCATGGTGGTGTAGAGCCCTCCGGTGATGATTTCCCTCCCGGCAGGGTGCCGGGGAGAACTCCAGAACCCTCCCGATCTCGGCTTGAGGATGACGGTGGCCTCAAGTGTTTTTCTTGGAAAAGTGGTATATATTTATGGTTCACGCATTGGGGAGGAATAAATAGGCGAAAGGGCGATGGCGGTGGGCGCTTGAGGGGCCCACACCACCCCATGGCGCGGCTAGGGTGTCCGACCCCGGACCCAGAGATATACAAACTGTCATGTGCTCCTAGCATTGAACCCACAAGGGCTTCAGGGTTACCAGCCCCGGCCGCAACAAACAACGGCAGGCATACCGGATTCATCGGCACGTAGTCCGGATCCCCGGTCTACTACTCCTTGTGTCCATGCTAGTCATAACCAGATATGTATACCCAAGCGTCCACGAGTCGGATGAAACTGAAGGAACGGGACCAAAGTTATACAGAGCTGCTATGTGTCCAGAAAGTGCAACAACAATCGAGGGTTACTGGGGTTACCTCGCCCCAGGCCGGATATCTCCGGCAGGCGGGCTCGGACATGGATCATCGGCTCCACAACCCCTCGACTGCGACAACTATGCAGGCATAGCCAAAATTGTATAACAACGGGCTCGAGACCAACAACCGATCAAAGCAGTACTCTAGACATGAAAGTTGTATTAAACAAGGCATACTAGAGTAGCTTACACGCAGAGGTTACAAGACCAACATAGGTCAAGCAACCCAACATTACAACAAGCAACGAAAGCAAAGATGTTGCTATACAACAAGAGCAAACGGACTAAGAGTCCGAAACATAAGCAACGTAGCCAAACCCATACTACAGATACCAGGTTGCTGCGTGGGAACCCCAAACTACTCATCGACATCGAGGTAGAACCCTTCTTCAGCTGCATCGCCGAAGTCTGAAACAAAACAACAACGAGGCAAGGTTGAGTACAAAAGGTACTCAGCAAGACTTGGATTTTAAGGTTCTTTGCATAAGCCAACTTTGTTTTCCGAAGTTGAGGAAGAAAAGCACGTGTAAGAGGGCATTTCTAAAACAGAGGAGGAATCTACTCAACTACTGAGATCATCATGTTCTTTAGTCCACCAAGTACTTTCTCATCCCCAGACTACCTTATGCTACCAGAATCACCCCTCTCGACGTAGTCAAGGAGGCATCCTTCATTCGTTGCCAGCAAGTTTTAGTCATTCCGTTAGAGTTATCTATGACCCCGTGACTTTCGCCAAGTTGTCCATTACCGTGGACACGGATTTCCGAAAGATTTATCCCTGCAGGGTGGTACACTTTACCCACACGTATCGACCGACTCTTAGTGCCACGCGGTAACGCTCCTCTCTAAGAGCGCGGCAGAGTGTGGTCGACCACGGCCTTTACCTTGCTTAACCCTATCCATGAGTCAACCCAAACAGGGCCACCCCGTCAACAGGGAGTTGGCCACCTCCTGACGGCACCTGTTCTGTGAGTCGGGACAAGATCCGTGTACGTCCATCACTGGTCCCGGTCACGCCCTAGTTTTCTCCAAAACGTTTTATGACACACCCGCAAATGGAAAACTCAAACTATGTGACCCATGGAAGTGATCAAACAAGTTAGTTAGCCGAGCGGGGTTCATTGGCCCGCGTGTGGCTGCACGCTTAGTCTTGGCTTCCGCGGCGAGACCTTAAATCCTAGGGTTGACGAACGAATAACCACTACCCAAGTGGCCTCCCGTGCTAGCCTTAGACAGTTTCATATGCTCAGTACTCCCAAATATAACAACATACAAGGTTATCGAGGTGATCCAAATCATCAACCGGATGAAGTAGATCAGAACACTAAGCATGGCTAAGCATAACACACAAGGCTCTACGATACTCAAACAACCCTAGTCATACTAGGAGGGTAAACAGGTATGAAGGTGACATGTGAGGGAGGGGTCATGCAGTGGATAGGTTTACTCTAACTGACTCAAAACTAAGTTGAAAGGTATGCATGAATGAGAGGTTGAAAAGACTCAAAACATGGGGTAGCCATGAGGTGGTGCTTGCCTTGCTCGTCGAAGGTAGAGCTTGGGTTGTCGTAGAAAGCCGGGTCGACCTCCGGATCTCGGTCTACCGATAGCGAGCAACACCGGAAAGAAGGCAAACAATCAAAACTTGATGACCGTGTAATGCACAATATGTATGCATGAGTAAAACAATGCAATTGAAATGAAGTTTAAAGGATAGAACAGGAAGCTAGGGTTTTACGCCGTAAACGACGAACACCGGAGGGGGAGAAAACCCTAAACTAGAGATGTGACCAAGATTAGATACTCAAAAGACTTTGTGAACCTCATAGTTGGATTCATTTGTTTCACTGATCAAAATGGTATATTACACTTAATTTTCTAATTTTATTGAATAAAAACTTTATTTTCAATATTTAATTGAATTAAATGTAAACTATAAAAGTGACCTCATTTTAATATCTACCAAACATGTATGAAAATGGTATAGATAAATAGCTCACATTTTTCTGAACACATGCATATTTTTTCACAATTTTAGGAGTTATAAAATGAAAGTTATTGAATTTCCAAAATTAAACATATTCTGTTTTTTTTCTGTTTTTCTGCGGGGCCCACTATACAGTTAAAAAAGAACAGGGAATGCCACTTGGCGCGTCCACGTGGGCAGGTGACGTCAGCCTGACGTCACCGTGACCTCACGGTTGGCCGGCAGTGGCCGGAAACGGTCGCCGGCGGCGAACGGGGGCCTCCCCGGAAACGTGCACATGCCCGTTCGACTCAGCTCGACGGGGCGCACCCGGATGTGGTGGCGCCGCCCCGGAAAGGTCACCGGCGGCGAGGTATCGACGGCGGGCGGCGGCGGGGATGCTCGGGTTCCGGCGGTTTCGTCGAATCCGGGCAGCAGAGGCTCAACGGAGGGGATAGGGAGAAGCGGGAGCTCACCGGGAGCTTGTCGGAGGGGACGAAGGGGCCGGGGGAGCTCCGAAACGGCGGCGCGGTGAGGAGATGGCCGGCGGCCGGAGTGGAGGAAGACGGCGTCGATCTCCCCGCCTAAGCCATCCGGGCTCGATTCCTGGGCGGAGGAGGGGCGGTGAGGGACGGCGGTTCCAACGGGCGACTCGGGAGGGTCGGGGAGGCAGAGCAGCGGCGGCAATGGCGGCTCGACAGCGGCGGTGTTTTCGGGCGACGGAGAGAAACAGAGGGAGGGAGAAACAGCGAGGTGGGGGGGTCTCTGCGAGATGTGCCCGATGTGGACGTCTCCTTGAGGCTCTCGGGGCCTCCACGTCGACAGGGAGGGGAAGCAGGAGGTGGAGGCGGCGGTGGTTGCCCTCCTGTCGCCGGACAGGAGGAAAACGATAAAAGAGTTTTTCTCGGATAACCCCCTGGAAAACTGGAAGAAATTGCAAAGAGGTCCTTGGAGATTTTAAAACAGAACCAAAACAGGATTTTGAGGGCCTTTTTGTGAAGAAAAATTTACACAAAAGAACTCGTTGGAAAGCTCTTCAAATTTGCCACCTTTTTAGCACATGGTTGGTTCCATTTGAAAAACTTTGTTTAAAGCCAGATTAAGTGACTTTCTGTTAACTCTCTGATTAAATTTTAAAAGCAAAATTTTGGTCCATTTTTCATGCATGCATGCCATGTACACAACACCTCTCTTTACTACACAAAAGTAGGGATGTTACAAGTCTACCCCCTTACAAGAATCTCGTCCCGAGATTCCTAGGTTTTAGAAAAGAAGTCGGGGTACTTAGATCACAAACGATCTTCTCGTTCCCAGGTTGCTTCGTTCTCGGAATGATGCGACCACTGAACTTTGAGGAACTTGATAGTTTGACTACGAGTTCTTCGTTCGGCCTCATCGAGGATACGGACAGGAACCTCTTTGTAGGAGAGATCATCCTTGAGCTTGATGGTTTCATGGTCCACACCACGAACAGGATCTTTGAAGCAACGTTTGAGTTGCGAGACATGGAATACATCATGGACATCCGGAAATCCTGGAGGCAACTGCAGTTGATATGAAACTTGACCTCGTTTTCCAATGATAGGGAAAAGACCGATATAACGAGGAGCCAGTTTGCCTTTGATTCCGAACCGTTTTCCACCTTTCAGAGGTGTGACTCGAAGATAAGCTTTCTCGCCAATTTCATAATGAACATCTTGGTGATGACGATCATAATAACTTTTCTGACGAGATTGAGCTGTTTTCAGTCGTTCACGAATGACGCGAACGATCTCTTCCGCTTCTTTGATTATATCCGGACTGAAGAACGATCTTTCACCGGTTTCGGACCAATTCAGCAGAGTTCGGCATTTACGGCCGTATAGAACTTCAAAAGGAGCCTTGCCCAAGCTATCTTGATAACTGTTGTTATAAGTGAACTCGGCAAATGGAAGAAAATTCTCCCAATCCTTACCGAATGATATAACACAAGCTCGGAGCATGTCCTCAAGAATCTGGTTAACTCTCTCGGTTTGAACACCAGTTTGTGGATAGTAGGCGGTGCTGAAGGATAGACGAGTTCCCATGGCCTTTTGAAGACTTTCCCAGAATCTGGAGACAAACAAACTGCCTCTGTCTGAGACAATCCTTTTTGGGACTCCATGAAGACTGACTATTCGTGAGATATATAGATCTGCTAGATCGGAGACTCGAATAGTCTCACGAATAGGAAGGAAATGGGCAACCTTTGACAGACGATCAATCACTACCAGTATAGCATTGTGCCCCTTTTTGGTATTGGGAAGGCCGGTGATGAAATCCATACCAATCTCATCCCACTTCCATTCAGGAATAGGCAGGGGTCGAAGAACACCAGCTGGTCTTTGATGTTCTGCTTTCACACGACGACATACGTCGCATTCGGCAACATACTGAGCGATCTCCCGCTTCATACGGGACCACCAAAACCTTTGACGTAGATCTTGATACATTTTGGTGCTACCAGGATGAATAGAAAGAGGTGTGTCATGAGCCTCTTGGAGAATTGCTTTCTCAGATTCCGCATCTTCGGCACAACCAGACGGTTGCCAAAATATACGATACCTTGATCATCCACGGAGAAGCATTTAGCTGCTCCGCTAGTGTAACATCCCAATTCTGAAAAATAAGCCTTTAGAATGTTTTGCTCTCTGTTATTTTATGTTTTGCATCATGGCATCATGTTGATTGCAATTATTTTGCTTGTTTTCCATTTGTTTTCCAACTGTTTTCATTTGTTTTCCTTTGTTTTCTATTTGAATTTCAAACAAAAATTCAAACCTTTTGTTCATCCTTGTGATGTTACAATTTCTAAAAAGATATTTCAAAATAAAACAATTGTTTGTTTCCATTAAAGTTGTGATTCCAAACTGTTGTTTTGTTTCTATCAAAAATTCATTTAATATCAAACCCTTTTCAAATTCAATTATGTTTTTCTTCCAAACAACAACCATGTTGAAATTATGAAAATTGCAAAACAAATCAATCATTTGTTTCCATTAATCTATAAGGTTCAACCATTAAGATTATGGCTTTTAATAATTTAATTAATCCAAACTTAATTCAATTGTTATTTCAAATTCAAATCAAAAACATCAAACAGCACCCAATTTCAAATTATGAAAATCACCAAAACAACTTTGATCATTTGTTCTATTTAATCAATAGGGTTCACCCTATTAAAAATGTTGTTTTTAATAATAATCACTTAGTCTCCAAAATCATTTAAATTGGATTCAAATTTCAAACAGCACACCAATTTGAAAATTATAAAAATAACCAAAACATTTTGTGCTCATTTGTTTCCAATTAAACTCATTTGATCACCCTATTTAAAATATTGTTTCAATAACCAATTAATCATAAAATTCAATCAAATACACTCCAAATTCAAACAGCACTATAATTCAAATATTTTTTAATTCCAAACTTGCATTTGGTTACCAATCCATTAAGGAGCTCACCCTAATTTTTTCCAGAATTTTTGCAAACCCCAACATCATCTTTTCTTCCTATTTTGTTTCAGCAAAAAAAAACAGGAGGACAAGAATAATAATAAAAAAACGGTTCACAGAGAGGGGCACAACCCAACTGCCCAGCCCATCTCCCCTTACAGCCCACCTCACCTCTTCTTCTCTGTGTCCGTACGAGCACGAGAAGGACGTGACCCTCCCTCCTGTCGCTTTCCTCTGAGGAGAGCACCAGCACCACCACCTTCTGGACCCCTCTCCACCTCCTTATCTATCCCGGAAGCGTCCCAGGAACCCTAGCTTCTTTCTCCTCTCCGTTCCGCCGCCACCAGATCTTTTCCGCTCCTTTTTCTTTTCTTCCACCATCAAGCACCTCATGGACATGGCCATGACCGACGGTACCAGACTTCTCCAGTCGACCTCGAGCTAGTACAAGGCCACAGGAGCACCGTTGCAACGTCTACATCGTCCACATATAAGGAATTGGCGCAAGATCGACCTCAACGACGGTGACATCCTCTTCTTCCACTCCGGCCAGCGAGCTTCTCTAGCGAAATTCCGTTGATCCGGGTCTTCTCGAGCCGTACAACGTCACTAATAGCATCAAGGTGAGGCCTCGTCCGATCCCTGACCCCTTACCTGCAGTTTCGCATCCTCGGTATGTCGTTCTCGTGTGTTGTACCATTGGCGGCCATGGATACCATGGACGGGAGAAGAAAAAAAGGGGAGCTCCTACTCCAGCGCTCGTCCTCCTGTGCGTGCACCCACCTTTGAAGCACGCACCCACGCCTACACCTCACCACACATCGCATCACACGAGCGCCGCCCTGTTCTGGTCGACGTCGGTTGCCCTCGCCCGTCCTAGTTGTGTTCTGTATCTGAACTCTGAATCTCGATCTATAAAATTTCAGTTAACGTCGACCAGTTGATTGATCTAGATACGGTTCTACCATATAGCACACTGGCGTAGCTAGCCGAGTGGTTGTGATTCTGATCTGCCTTCCAGGAGATCCCCGTGTCAAATCCCATCCTCGGCGCTTTTACATTTATTTTTGTTTCTGGTCAATCAGGAAACTGTCCCTTTGTTTTACAGTTTCAGTTAACACCTGAATCACCTCTTGTGATTTAAGCCCCAACTTCTGTCACGAAGAGCTCCTCACCCCGCTGGCAATGTCCATGTTCCAGCACACCGCGACCCCAGTTCAATCCCCAACCTAGACGGCACTCTTCTATCTTTTTCTTTTTTTGTTCTTGTTAAATTCTGTAACTGCTGCTCATGTCTGCCGTGATGTTCTGAATTTTGATTCAGTTAATGTCGCCCTGTCTGCCTTCTTATTAACTCTTATTTGGAACCAATCAAAAAGCAGAAGCTAGCCCTTTGGTTATGTTCCTTGCTCCAAATTCCACAAACTAAATATGTTTTCCAATCAACTTTTCATGTACTTTCCAAATATAAATTTTGTTTGCTGTTTTGAATAATTTAAATTGCTGAAAACAACTGTTTCTTAATTATTGCATTTAAAATTGCCAAAATAATAACTTGCTCATTTTAAATCCAATTTCAACAAATGAAATATGTTTTCCACGCAAAATTAAACCACCTTTCCAAATATAAAATTTGTTTCATGTTTTGAATAATTAAAATTGGTTAAATGATTTAAACCTTGTTTAAATCATTTAATATTGCTAAATTCATAACTTGCTCAAATTAAATTCTTTTTGAAACTATAAAATATGTTTTCAAACCATAAAAGCATAACCTTTTCAAATATGAACTTCACTCAATGCTTTGAACAAATAAAAATTCAAATAAGTTCATTTTGAATTAAATTCATTTAATTCTTGCTTAAACTTGTTTAATTCATAAATAATTTATTTGAAATCCTTTTTCAACAAGTGAAACATGTAATCCACCCAAAATCTTGTGTTCTTTTCAAATATAACTTTTGTTATCTATTTTGGACAATTAAAATTGGTGAAAACAACAAATTCTTGTGTGGCACCTTTAAGAAACCAAAATTCCAACACTTAATAAATGAATTTCTAAACTTGGTAAACCTTATTTCCCATTGATTCTATTGTTGTTATTTTGTTGTTTTCCTCGTCCATGTATCATGCTAATCCACTTTCATCTATTGGTTAGTTGTAAAACAATTAATTCAACCATAACCCATGGGCTTTTCATATGCAATCCAATTGCATATGGGTCCATTTAATTTGTGTTATCTTGTCAACTAGTTTATTTTGTTGCATCAATTAAATGGTCATGCATCATCCCATGTTTGTGCACTATGCCATGATATTGATTGTTTGTCTCTTTGCGTTGTTTGTTTGCTTCTTCTCGGATATACGACGACGTTGAGACCGACGATACTTACGACATCCCTTCTAAGGAGTTAGCTCAGTGCCAGGCTACTGGGTTTGCAGGCAAGTTATCACTCACATGAACCACTATGTTCCTTTCAACATTGGTTACCGATACTTTCCGTTGTATATTCTGCTGGCCCTAGTATTAGTTGTTTCTGTTACGAACCTATCACATGAATCCCTTAACCCTGATATTGCCTCACCTCCACTCCTATAACCCCTTTGTTTGAGCTCGTGTCTTACTAGCATGCTTAGGGTTGTTTTGCTCGAGTCTGTTAACCGTTACTTCTGTTACTATTTTCTATTATGTTCTGGGGGCTCGATGTTTAATCAATCAATCATGCTAATGTTATTGTTAAATAATAATTTGATGATAAGGCACCGGCAGGAGGCCCTGTGTGGTTTTGAGGCCTGCTAGTGTCGACCCTAATAGGAAAAGGGTCTTGTCTACTGATCCATGATGAGCGCACTACCCGCATGTGGGAAGCGAGTATGGGCGCCCCCTCAATTTGATTCGATTCGCATCTCGTCCAAATCGCCTAATTTAGTTCGTGTTTTCCATTTGCCGCATGCATGTTTTTGCGAGCCCAGGCCAGGGTGGAACTTTTGTAGTCGGCATATAGGGGGACACGTTCTTAGAGTGCTATGAGGGTCCATTTTCTTCTGGGCTCGATTAGCCGTGCGCCCAAGGTTCTTTGGGCTTGATGCGGAGAAGAGTTGAGTTGTGTTGAGTGCCCCGCTTGGTGGAAGGGCCTTTCCATCTGGCGGGTTATTCATGCGTGTACAGCCAAATTGGTGCAACCCTGCAGGGATGAATCTTCTCGAGAAGCCGTGTTTTCCGCGGTTATGGATTACTTGGTGAAAGTACTGGCTAACAAGTACTCAGGACAACTTAAACCTAATGATTAACAACCTTACACCCAATGATTAACAACTTGACTAATAGGCTTATTGACACAATAATCTGAACCATCATTAATCAAACTGTGTGAGTTATCCTCGGATTGCTTCTTTGGATAAGGGGCGAGGTCCAGGATGGGTTTGTTTGGTGGTTAGATATAGTGGTTACGATACGCGATCTTATCTCCTTTCTGTTAGCCGGAAGTTGTAGTATGTTTCTGTAGTTGGTTAGAGCAGCCAGTTGCAGTATATTTCATATCCCCTTTCTTCCGTTGAACCCAAAGCATCTGTGCTTGGTGTTGACGGGTTACACTTTGGTGAACTGTGAGTCTTGCTTGCTAGTACGTTTATGTACTGACCCCTTTGGGGCTGTGGTTTCCGCAGACCTACGTTTCCGAAGATCTACATGGTGGCAACTACGTGGATTATGACGAGACTGCTGACGAGTAGATAGCGGACCCGGGCAGGATCCGAGACTTCGTGAATGGGCTCCGTCTGTTCGTTTCCGGCCTCTTAGGCCTATTTGGTTCTTGTCTGTACTCAGACATTTTGGATGCTTCCGCTGTGATGTAATGATGTTATGTCGGGACATGTGTCCTCTGAATGATTGTATTTGCTACCTCTGCTCTAATGAGAGCTATTTGCAACTTATTTTCATCTTTTGTGTCGTAGAGATCTGTTGTGATATCAGTTGTTCAACGCCGTTGACGTACCATGTGTGTATGGTTTGAAGTACGTCAACGGAAGCATCCTGATTTCTATGGGATAGTTTACGTCGACGATGAACAAATGGGGGTTGGTTGTCACACATACGTGTGTTGGCCTACTCGTAAGAGGACGCGGGTGCCGGTAAGCCCCGTAATCCAATCTACTACTGTTCAACGGAACGGCGAGTATCCTCTAGAAGTCCGGGTGCGACAAATGGTATTAGAGCCTGTCTGCCTGTAGGATCCCTTTTACTGGTCGCAGTTGAGTCTAGAAACTATTTTATAGCTATATAGGAAAAATGAAACGTGAGAGTAGGAATTCTATTCTTTTTCTTCTTTCCCCACCCACCCTCCCTTTTCTGGTAAGGAAGTGCAACGTTGTTTTTCCCTTCTCATCTAAAGTTTCAAGTTAGGATTTCACGAATTCTGGTTTCTCTAGGATGGTTATATCTACTAGACCATAGGAATGGAGGTGGTTGTGACATGATTTATCATGTTGCCTACTCACGATTGAGAACGGAGGCGTGTAAGCCCCGGAAGCAGATCCTCTATTCCTTAAGCAGTAGATATTGATCCTCTAGAAGCCCGGATGGGTTTTCCGTAGTACCTCAGGAGTTTTGATCTCGTTTTCCCGATGTTGCTTCGTTATCCTGTTCTTTTCAACATCCTTTTCGTCCGTTGAAATCTTGTTGTTGTTTTCCACTTCAATTCTTCTACCGGCGTCTAATCAAAACTTTCCAAATATCAAGTCTATCTGGCCAGAAAGGTTGTTGTTGTTGTTGTTGTTGATTCCAGGCTATGAGAGCTGGCATTCCTATCACCTGGGGTTGTTTCGAGGAAGCATTCCTAAATCACCACATTCCAGATAGTCTATTCTCCAAATGAATCAAGTTCTATCCAGCTATACACCCTCGATACCAAACCTCTCCCTTTACTTGAAAATGTTCCGGTGGTTTCATAATTCCCTGACATCTTTCCGGAAGAGTTGCCAGGAATACCTATCGTTTTGAAATTCCAGAAACTATCCAAGGTGCACGATGTGTTTCACGTGACACAGCTCAAGAAGATCTTCCCAAGAAGTATCCGGACCTTTTCTTTTCTCAGTAGGAATCTCGGGGCGCGATTCCTTCAAGGGGGGGGGGGGCGTTTCGTAACATCCCAAGTCTGAAAAATAAGCCTTTAGAATGTTTTGCTCTCTGTTATTTTATGTTTTGCATCATGGCATCATGTTGATTGCAATTGTTTTGCTTGTTTTCCATTTGTTTTCCAACTGTTTTCATTTGTTTTCCTTTGTTTTCTATTTGAATTTCAAACCAAAATTCAAACCTTTTGTTCATCCTTGTGATGTTACAATTTCTAAAAAGATATTTCAAAATAAATCAATTGTTTGTTTCCATTAAAGTTGTGATTCCAAACTGTTGTTTTGTTTCTATCAAAAATTCATTTAATATCAAACCCTTTTCAAATTCAATTATGTTTTTCTTCCAAACAACAACCATGTTGAAATTATGAAAATTGCAAAACAAATCAATCATTTGTTTCCATTAATCTATAAGGTTCAACCATTAAGATTATGGCTTTTAATAATTTAATTAATCCAAACTTAATTCAATTGTTATTTCAAATTTAAATCAAAAACATCAAACAGCACCCAATTTCAAATTATGAAAATCACCAAAACAACTTTGATCATTTGTTCTGTTTAATCAATAGGATTCACCCTATTAAAAATGTTGTTTTTAATAATAATCACTTAGTCTCCAAAATCATTTAAATTGGAATCAAATTTCAAACAGCACACCAATTTGAAAATTATAAAAATAACCAAAACATTTTGTGCTCATTTGTTTCCAATTAAACTCATTTGATCACCCTATTTAAAATATTGTTTCAATAACCAATTAATCATAAAATTCAATCAAATACACTCCAAATTCAAACAGCACTATAATTCAAATATTTTTGAATTCCAAACTTGCATTTGGTTACCAATCCATTAAGGAGCTCACCCTAATTTTTTCCAGAATTTTTGCAAACCCCAACATCATCTTTTCTTCCTATTTTGTTTCAGCAAAAAAAAAACAGGAGGACAAGAATAATAAAAAGAAAAAAAACGGTTCACAGAGAGGGGCACAACCCAACTGCCCAGCCCATCTCCCCTTACAGCCCACCTCGCATCTTCTTCTCTGTGTCCGTACAAGCACGAGAAGGACGTGACCCTCCCTCCTGTCGCTTTCCTCCGAGGAGAGCACCAGCACCACCACCTTCTGGACCCCTCTCCACCTCCTTATCTATCCCGGAAGCGTCCCAGGAACCCTAGCTTCTTTCTCCTCTCCGTTCTGCCGCCACCAGATCTTTTCCGCTCCTTTTTCTTTTCTTCCACCATCAAGCACCTCATGGACATGGCCATGACCGACGGTGCCAGACTTCTCCAGTCGACCTCGAGCTAGTACAAGGCCACAGGAGCACCGTTGCAACGTCTACATCGTCCATATATAAGGAATTGGCGCAAGATCGACCTCAACGACGGCGACATCCTCTTCTTCCACTCCGGCCAACGAGCTTCTCTAGCGAAATTTCGTTGATCCGGGTCTTCTCGAGCCGTACAACGTCACTAACAGCATCAAGGTGAGGCCTCGTCCGATCCCTGACCCCTTACCTGCAGTTTCGCATCCTCGGTATGTCGTTCTCGTGTGTTGTACCATTGGCGGCCATGGATACCATGGACGGGAGAAAAAAAAGGGGAGCTCCTACTCCAGCGTTCGTCCTCCTGTGCGTGCACCCACCTTTGAAGCACGCACCCACGCCTACACCTCACCACACATCGCATCACACGAGCGCCGCCCTGTTCTGGTCGACGTCGGTTGCCCTCGCCCGTCCTAGTTGTGTTCTGTATCTGAACTCTGAATCTCGATCTATAAAATTTCAGTTAACGTCGACCAGTTGATTGATCTAGATACGGTTCTACCATATAGCACACTGGCGTAGCTAGCCGAGTGGTTGTGATTCTGATCTGCCTTCCAGGAGATCCCCGTGTCAAATCCCATCCTCGGCGCTTTTACATTTATTTTTGTTTCTGGTCAATCAGGAAACTGTCCCTTTGTGTTACAGTTTCACTTAACACCTGAATCACCTCTTGTGATTTAAGCCCCAACTTCTGTCACGAAGAGCTCCTCACCCCGCTGGCAATGTCCATGTTCCAGCACACCGCGACCCCAGTTCAATCCCCAACCTAGACGGCACTCTTCTATCTTTTTCTTTTTTTGTTCCTATTAAATTCTGTAACTGCTGCTCATGTCTGCCGTGATGTTCTGAATTTTGATTCAGTTAATGTCGCCCTGTCTGCCTTCTTATTAACTCTTATTCGGAACCAATCAAAAAACAGAAGCTAGCCCTTTGGTTCTGTTCCTTGCTCCCTTCCAAAGAGGTCCCTGGTTCAAATCTCAAGCTCGCCAAAATCCTTTTTGGTTGTTCTTCTGTTTCGTTCAATTTTAAGTCTAAACCTGTTCTGCGAAATTTCAGTTGACGGCAGTTCTATAGCTACTATTAAATCGTGTTGCAGTTGTAACACGATCACCTATCTAGCCCACTGGTTAGCACCTTTGGTCCCCCTGGATCCCAGGTTCGAATCCCCCATCCCTCAATAAAAACCAACATTTTATTTTCAGTTGTTTTGGTACCGTACTTCCTAGAAATCACAACCAAGCCCCTGTATCTTTAATTCTAGCCCCTGTAACAATTATTTCTAAGTCCCTAATGGATTAAAAATGGCAGAATTGCACCCAATTTTGTAAATTGCATAAGAAATTCATCCCAACTCCAATTTTAACTTTTTAAATATGTTTTCTGTCCCAAATTAAATGTTCTATCCGAATATAAAATTTGTTTACTGTTTTGAATATTTTAAATTGGTGCAATATTTGAATTCTTGTTTAAATCACTTAAAATTGCAAAATTCATAACTTGGGCATAAAAATTCCAAATTCCACAAACTAAATATGTTTTCCAATCAACTTTTCATGTACTTTCCAAATATAAATTTTGTTTGCTGTTTTGAATAATTTAAATTGCTGAAAACAACTGTTTCTTAATTATTGCATTTAAAATTGCCAAAATAATAACTTGCTCATTTTAAATCCAATTTCAACAAATGAAATATGTTTTCCATGCAAAATTAAACCACCTTTCCAAATATAAAATTTATTTCATGTTTTGAATAATTAAAATTGGTTAAATGATTTAAACCTTGTTTAAATCATTTAATATTGCTAAATTCATAACTTGCTCAAATTAAATTCTTTTTGAAACTATAAAATATGTTTTAAAACCATAAAAGCATAACCTTTTCAAATATGAACTTCACTCAATGCTTTGAACAAATAAAAATTCAAATAAGTTCATGTTTGAATTAAATTCATTTAATTCTTGCTTAAACTTGTTTAATTCATAAATAATTTATTTGAAATCCTTTTTCAACAAGTGAAACATGTAATCCACCCAAAATCTTGTGTTCTTTTCAAATATAACTTTTGTTATCTATTTTGGACAATTAAAATTGGTGAAAACAACAAATTCTTGTGTGGCACCTTTAAGAAACCAAAATTCCAACACTTAATAAATGAATTTCTAAACTTGGTAAACCTTATTTCCCATTGATTCTATTGTTGTTATTTTGTTGTTTTCCTCATCCATGCATCATGCTAATCCACTTTCATCTATTGGTTAGTTGTAAAACAATTAATTCAACCATAACCCATGGGCTTTTCATATGCAATCCAATTGCATATGGGTCCATTTAATTTGTGTTATCTTGTCAACTAGTTTATTTTGTTGCATCAATTAAATGGTCATGCATCATCCCATGTTTGTGCACTATGCCATGATATTGATTGTTTGTCTCTTTGCGTTGTTTGTTTGCTTCTTCTCGGATATACGACGACGTTGAGACCGACGATACTTACGACATCCCTTCTAAGGAGTTAGCTCAGTACCAGGCTACTGGGTTTGCAGGCAAGTTATCACTCACATGAACCACTGTGTTCCTTTCAACATTGGTTACCGATACTTTCCGTTGTATATTCTGCTGGCCCTAGTATTAGTTGTTTCTGTTACGAACCTATCACATGAATCCCTTAACCCTGATATTGCCTCACCTCCACTCCTATAACCCCTTTGTTTGAGCCCGTGTCTTACTAGCATGCTTAGGGTTGTTTTGCTCGAGTCTGTTAACCGTTACTTCTGTTACTATTTTCTATTATGTTCTGGGGGCTCGATGTTTAATCAATCAATCATGCTAATGTTATTGTTAAATAATAATTTGATGATAAGGCACCGGCAGGAGGCCCTGTGTGGTTTTGAGGCCTGCTAGTGTCGACCCTAATAGGAAAAGGGTCTTGTCTACTGATCCATGATGAGCGCACTACCCGCATGTGGGAAGCGCGTATGGGCGCCCCCTCAATTTGATTCGATTCGCATCTCGTCCAAATCGCCTAATTTAGTTCGTGTTTTCCATTTGCCGCATGCATGTTTTTGCGAGCCCAGGCCAGGGTGGAACTTTTGTAGTCGGCATATAGGGGGACACGTTCTTAGAGTGCTATGAGGGTCCATTTTCTTCTGGGCTCGATTAGCCGTGCGCCCAAGGTTCTTTGGGCTTGATGCGGAGAAGAGTTGAGTTGTGTTGAGTGCCCCGCTTGGTGGAAGGGCCTTTCCATCTGGCGGGTTATTCATGCGTGTACGGCCAAATTGGTGCAACCCTGCAGGGATGAATCTTCTCGAGAAGCCGTGTTTTCCGCGGTTATGGATTACTTGGTGAAAGTACTGGCTAACAAGTACTCAGGACAACTTAAACCTAATGATTAACAACCTTACACCCAATGATTAACAACTTGACTAGTAATAGGCTTATTGACACAATAATCTGAACCATCATTAATCAAACTGTGTGAGTTATCCTCGGATTGCTTCTTTGGATAAGGGGCGAGGTCCAGGATGGGTTTGTTTGGTGGTTAGCTATAGTGGTTACGATACGCGATCTTATCTCCTTTCTCTTAGACGGAAGTTGTAGTATGTTTCTGTAGTTGGTTAGAGCAGCCAGTTGCAGTATATTTCATATCCCTTTCTTCCGTTGAACCCAAAGCATCTGTGCTTGGTGTTGACGGGTTACACTTTGGTGAACTGTGAGTCTTGCTTGCCAGTACGTTTATGTACTGACCCCTTTGGGGCTGTGGTTTCCGCAGACCTACGTTTCCGAAGATCTACATGGTGGCAACTACGTGGATTATGACGAGACTGCTGACGAGTAGATAGCGGACCCGGGCAGGATCCGAGACTTCGTGAATGGGCTCCGTCTGTTCGTTTCCGGCCTCTTAGGCCTATTTGGTTCTTGTCTGTACTCAGACATTTTGGATGCTTCCGCTGTGATGTAATGATGTTATGTTGGGACATGTGTCCTCTGAATGATTGTAGTTGCTATCTCTGCTCTAATGAGAGCTATTTGCAACTTATTTTCATCTTTTGTGTCATAGAGATCTGTTGTGATATCAGTTGTTCAACGCCGTTGACGTACCATGTGTGTATGGTTTGAAGTACGTCAACGGAAGTATCCTGATTTCTATGGGATAGTTTACGTCGACGATGAACAGATGGGGGTTGGTTGTCACACATACGTGTGTTGGACTACTCGTAAGAGGAAGCGGGTGCCGGTAAGCCCCGTAATCCAATCTACTACTGTTCAACGGAACGGCGAGTATCCTCTAGAAGTCCGGGTGCGACAGCTAGCAATGTTCTTCCTAATGTTGGCAATTCCCAGATCCCGCTTTTGAGCTTTCTTGGTCTGGTCCTCAAGGGAAGGTTTTACCTCAAGGTTGGCCAAATAACCAGAAGGAACGATTTCAAGGTTGAGTTTGGAGAACTCCTCGTGAAGAGGAGGTTGGGCCTGTTGTATCATCAGATTGTTACAATAAGACTTCCGGCTTAGCGCGTCAGCAACGACATTTGCTTTACCGGGTTGATAGTTGAGACCCATGTCAAAGTCCTTGATTACCTCCAACCATCTTCTCTGTCTGAGATTCATATCCGGTTGGGTGAACAGATATATCAGACTCTGATGATCTGAGTATAACTCACATCGGTTTCCAAGGAGATAATGACGCCATTGCTTAAGAGCATGGACCACGGCTGCTAGCTCAAGATCATGGGTTGGATAATTGTGCTCATGTGGTTTCAGTTGACGAGAACCATAGGCCACCACATGACCTTCTTGCATTAACACACAACCGAGTCCTTGTTGAGAGGCATCACAGAAGATGACAAAATCCTTGCTCGTATCAGGAAGAACAAGCAGAGGAGCGGTAGTCAGTTTAGTTTTCAAAGTTTGGAAACTTTCCTCTGCTTTTTCTGACCACTCGAACTTTTTGCCTTTCTTAAGAAGTTCAGTCATAGGTTTGGCAATTTTGGAGAAGTTCTCGATAAAACGACGGTAATAACCTGCCAGTCCGAGAAAACTCCTAACATGCTTGACTGACTTAGGTGTTTCCCAGTCCAGAATGGTTTGGATTTTGTCTGGAATAACGGCAACACCTTCAGCAGACACTACGTGTCCGAGATAGACGAGTTCTTTCAACCAGAACTCGCACTTGGAGAATTTGGCATATGCACACAGTTTGGATAACACCAAACGCAGGTGTTCAGAATGATCATCTTCGGTTTTAGAATAGACCAGGATGTCGTCGATGTAGACCACGACGAACTTATCAAGGTACTCCATGAATACCGAATTCATAAGCCTCATGAAGGTAGCTGGAGCATTAGTAATACCAAAAGACATGACGGTGTACTCGTAAAGACCATAACAAGTAGTAAACGCCGTTTTAGGAATGTCCTCCTTTCTGATCTTTATTTGATGGTATCCTGATTGCAGGTCCATCTTGGAAAAGACAGTTGCACCAGCTAACTGATCAAAGAGGTCATTGATTCTTGGAAGAGGGTACTTGTTTTTGATGGTCACTGCATTCAGCGGCCGATAATCAACAACCAGACGTGGAACATTGGTATCCCGCTTCTTGACAAAGATAGTGGGACAACCCCAAGAAGATGTGCTAGGTTGGATGAAACCCTTTTCTTCTAACTCCTCAATTTGGCGTTTCAATTCAACCAGCTCCTCTGGGGCCATACGGTAAGGTCTTTTGGACATAGGAGCGGTACCAGGGACTAACCCAATGACAAACTCCACACTTCGATCAGGTGGCATGCCAGGTAACTCTTCAGGAAACACATCAGGGAAATCACTGACTACAGGTAACTCATGAATTTCAGGAGGGTAATCACCTTGCATGAAGTATAACTGCAGTTCAGGAGAAAGTTGTGTGCGTGCTGATGGCGGAGTGGTGAACTCAGACCAATATACAAAAGAAAACCCGGAAGGATGTGTCAAGGTGAGGTATTTTGTTGCACAATCCAGCTTAGCTCCATATTTCGAGAGCCAATCCATGCCCAGTATGACATCAAGGTCAGTGGACTTTAGCGCAATGAAAGTTGTGGGGAATTTCCAGTATCCCACTTCAACCATGAGTTCTGGCGTAGCCATAGTGGTTTGCCAGTTGCAACCAGGGGAGTTTACCGTCAACGGTTTTGACAACTTTTCAAAAGGTATTCCATGCATTTTCGCAAACCTTTCTGAAATGAATGTATGCGATGCTCCAGAGTCAAATAAGGCTAAAGACAGAGTTGAGTTGATGTAAATCGTACCCAGTAAGACGCTTGGATCGTCTTGAGCATCCTCAGCAGTCACATAGTTCAGACGACCACGTCCAGCACCAACAGGCTTTGCCACTTTTTTAGGAGGAGGAGATGCACGTCCAGCATGATTCTGAGGGCACTCCCTTGAGAAGTGACCAGGCTGGCCACAGCGGTAGCACACGTTGCTGGGAGGAGCGGCAACTGGAGGACGAGAACCTTGTCCACCACCATAGGTTGATGTAGCAGGTGGGGCAGGTGGACGAGGAACATATCCAGATGGCCTTGGCTGAAACGGAGCCCTAGGGACAACACTGTATGGAATGAACACACGGCGCTTCCTCTTCTGACCAGAGGGTGATGCACGGGAATCTCCAGCACTCTTCTTCATAGTAGCGTCCATCTCCTTTTTGCCACGTTCAAGAGTGATGGCCTGGTTGTAAAGTTCCTGGAAGCTCCGGAACTTGAAGGGCAGAAGCTCGTAACGAACAGTTGGGTTCAGGCCCTTACGGAACAGATCCTGCTTGTCCTCGTCATTAGTGACATCACGAGGAGCATAGCGAGCCAGACGAGTGAACACACGACCATAGGCCTCAATACCCATACTGCCCTGAGTAAGATCAAGGAACTCCTTTCTTTTACCATACATAACTGCCTTCGGGATATAAGCCTCACAGAAAGCAGTGCGGAACTCTGCCCAGGTGACCTCATGATCGGGCGCCTGCAACACCAGAAAGCCTTCCCACCAAGCACCAGCAGCACCTTCAAGCTTGTAGGTGGCGAAGTTCACACGGTCACGTTCCTGGACACGGAGAGCAATGAACTTGCGCTCCATTGTGCGAAGCCAGTCATCGGCATCGAGAGGCTCAGTGGAGTCAGCAAAGTATGGTGGCTGAGCCTTGAGGAAGTCCACGAGTGTAACGCCGGCAGCACGGCGTTCAGTGTTCTGGGCCACACGCTCCAGAAGTTGTTCATTCCTCAGACGGTTAGTTTCGATGCTTTGCAGCACCTGTGCCATTGTGGGTGGCGGCGGAGGTGTTGGCTCAGGGGGAGGGTTGTTACGGCCACGAGTACCACTCGACATCCTGAGTAAAAGGAAGAAGAATCATGAATAACACATCCATGGAAAAAAGGATACAATGGATCGACATGTGATAGTTTCAACTGAAATCAAGATACATGCCGAAATGTAGTAGAACAGAACGAATGAACATGAAGTGTATCATTTCATCAACATGGAGACAACATATTACAACATTTATTGAAACCAGCCGAAGTACAAACCATACATAGTGGCGGTACAAGCTCACAAGCTTAAGTACATACAACACTGAAAGGAAGTACGGTAGATACACATCACCGAAGTTCTGCTCCTATACATTATTTTTCTACAACTTCGGTTTCGAGTACATGGAAACAAACATTACTCTAGCTGGAACCGACAACGGTCTCAGTATCCTCCGAAGTCGAAAGGAAGTGGAACCGGAGCACCATAGTAGCGACGAACAGACTCGTCCTGCGGTCCGTGGAGAGACTGTGGTACACCACGCACCATCCTAGGCCTCCTGAGGCGTCCACGAGGGGGAACATCACCTCCAACATCTGGAGACGCAACCGAGGAAGGCACAAGTACAGCTGGAAGCTCTATCTCAGAGGCCTGGACAATACCACTCTCAATGAATGGCCTCACTCTGTCTGTCACAGTCCTGAGACTAGCTGCAAGGGTGTTGACTAGTGCACTAAGCTCACGCTCGTGACGAGCATAAGCAGCAAGGAGATCAGCGGTGCACCTAAGTGTAAGATCTTCCTCCTGGGAGGAATCAGCAAAGGTGTGAGTGTAACACCCCTCAAGAGTAGCATCAGAACCAGGGCAATAACGGAAAGAGCTATGCTCGTGGTCTGGATAGTGGTAACGAAGCTCATTAAGACAGTGTCGTGCAGCATCCTGCACAGCCATCTCAACGGTGAAACCAATACCCTCAGCATAGTGCTCAGCAGGAATGATGGTACCATCTAGCTGTGGGAGACGGACACCACATAAGTACTGGGTCTGGTTGAAGTCACGGTACTCCTCATACACGGTGTACACAGGGTACCAAGGGGCTCCTATGTTTGCACATGCTGAGGCTAAGAGATGGGGAAAACCTGGAACTCCAAGGCAAAGAGTATGTCGAACAACCTGACCAGAAGGCATCTGAAACAAGGACATTTTCAAGATGTCAAAAGACATGAAGAAATGATTTGAATTTAGAACTATAACAACCTAAGACATAGTACTCGGAAGAAAAACACCCAACGGTTTTACTCCTAACTTTTGAGACAACACCAAAGAAACAGCACACAAAAACAAATGAGATACGGTGACTCAGAGTTAGAGCGATACCAGATAAGGAGCAAAAAGAATCCTAAGAGGGTTTTCATAACTCATTTTGTCTTTTCAAAAATAGTTTTCACAAGTTCTAGACCCAACATCGACCAACGGAAAGGGCTTCCTACAGGCAGTCCTGCTCTGATACCAAGACCTGTCAGACCCCGGACCCAGAGATATACAAACTGTCATGTGCTCCTAGCATTGAACCCACAAGGGCTTCAGGGTTACCAGCCCCGGCAGCAACAAACAACGGCAGGCCGACCGGATTCATCGGCACGTAGTCCGGATCCCCGGTCTACTACTCCTTGTGTCCATGCTAGTCATAACCAGATATGTATACCCAAGAGTCCACGAGTCGGATGAAACTGAAGGAACGGGACCAAAGTTATACAGAGCTGCTATGTGTCCAGAAAGTGCAACAACAATCGAGGGTTACTGGGGTTACCTCGCCCCAGGCCGGATATCTCCGGCAGGCGGGCTCAGACATGGATCATCGGCTCCACAACCCCTCGACTGCGACAACTATGCAGGCATAGCCAAAACTGTATAACAACGGGCTCGAGACCAACAACCGATCAAAGCAGTACTCTAGACATGAAATTTGTATTAAACAAAGCATACTAGAGTAGCTTACACGCAGAGGCTACAAGACCAACATAGGTCAAGCAACCCAACATTACAACAAGCAGCAAAAGCAAAGATGTTGCTATACAACAAGAGCAAAAGGACTAAGAGTCCGAAACATAAGCAACATAGCCAAACCCATACTACAGATACCAGGCTGCTGCCTGGGAACCCCTAACTACTCATCGACATCGAGGTAGAACCCTTCTTCAGCTGCATCGCCGAAGTCTTAAACAAAACAACAACGAGGCAAGGTTGAGTACAAAAGGTACTCAGCAAGACTTGGCTTTTAAGGTTCTTTGCATAAAGCCAACTTTGTTTTCCGAAGTTGAGGAAGAAAAGCACGTGTAAGAGGGCATTTCTAAAACAGAGGAGGAATCTACTCAACTACTGAGATCATCATGTTCTTTAGTCCACCAAGTACTTTCTCATCCCCAGACTACCTTATGCTACCAGAATCACCCCTCTCGACGTAGTCGAGGAGGCATCCTTCATTCGTTGCCAGCAAGTTTTAGTCATTCCGTTAGAGTTATCTATGACCCCGTGGCTTTCACCAAGTTGTCCATAACCGTGGACACGGCTTTCCGAAAGATTTATCCCTGCAGGGTGGTACACTTTACCCACACGTATCGACCGACTCTTAGTGCCACGCGGTAACGCTCCTCTCTAAGAGCGCGGCAGAGTGTGGTCGACCACGGCCTTTACCTTGCTTAACCCTATCCATGAGTCAACCCAAACAGGGCCACCGCGTCAACAGGGAGTTGGCCACCTCCTGACGGCACCTGTTCTGTGAGTCGGGACAAGATCCGTGTACGTCCATCACTGGTCCCGGTCACGCCCTAGTTTTCTCCAAAACGTTTTATGACACACGCAAATGGAAAACTCAAACTATGTGACCCATGGAAGTGATCAAACAAGTTAGTTAGCCGAGCGGGGTTCATTGGCCCGCGTGTGGCTGCACGCTCAGTCTTGGCTTCCGCGGCGAGACCTTAAATCCTAGGGTTGACGAGTACGGAACGAATAACCACTACCCAAGTGGCCTCCCGTGCTAGCCTTAGACAGTTTCATATGCTCAGTACTCACAAATATAACAACATACAAGGTTATCGAGGTGATCCAAATCATCAACCCGACGAAGTAGATCAGAACACTAAGCATGGCTAAGCATAACACACAAGGCTCTACGATACTCAAACAACCCTAGTCATACTAGGAGGGTAAACAGGTATGAAGGTGACATGTGAGGGAGGGGTCATGCAGTGGATAGGTTTACTCTAACCGACTCAAAACTAAGTTGAAAGGTATGCATGAATGAGAGGTTGAAAAGACTCAAAACATGGGGTAGCCATGAGGTGGTGCTTGCCTTGCTCGTCGAAGGTAGAGCTTGGGTTGTCGTAGAAAGCCGGGTCGACCTCCGGATCTCGGTCTACCGATAGCGAGCAACACCGGAAAGAAGGCAAACAATCAAAACTTGATGACCGTGCAATGCACAATATGTATGCATGAGTAAAACAATGCAATTGAAATTAAGCTTAAAGGATAGAACAGGAAGCTAGGGTTTTACGCCATGAACGACGAACACCGGAGGGGGAGAAAACCCTAAACTAAAGATGTGACCAAGATTAGATGCTCAAAAGACTTTGTGAACCTCATAGTTGGATTGCATTTGTTTCACTGATCAAAATGTTATATTACACTTAATTTTCTAATTTTATTGAATAAAAACTTTATTTTTAATATTTAATTGAATTAAATGTAAACTATAAAAGTGACCTCATTTTAATCTCTACCAAACATGTATGAAAATGGTATAGATAAATAGCTCACATTTTTCTGAACACATGCATATTTTTTTCACAATTTTAGGAGTTATAAAATGAAAGTTATTGAATTTCCAAAATTAAACATATTCTGTTTTTTTCTGTTTTTCTGCGGGGCCCACTGTACAGTTTAAAAAGAACAGGGAATGCCACTTGGCGCGTCCACGTGGGCAGGTGACGTCAGCCTGACGTCACCGTGACCTCACGTTTGGCAGGCAGTGGCCGGAAACGGTCGCCGGCGGCGAACGGGGGCCTCCCCGGAAACGTGCGCATGCCCGTTCGACTCAGCTCAACGGGGCGCACCCGGATGTGGTGGCGCCGCCCCGGAAAGGTCATCGGCGGCGAGGTATCGACGGCGGGCGGCGGCGGGGATGCTCGGGTTCCGGCGGTTTCGTCGAATCCGGGCCGGAGAGGCTCAACGGAGGGGATAGGGAGAAGCGGGAGCTCACCGGGAGCTTGTCGGAGGGGACGAAGGGGCCGGGGGAGCTCCGAAACGGCGGCGCGGTTAGGAGATGGCCGGCGGCCGGAGTGGAGGAAGACGGCGTCGATCTTCCCGCCTAAGCCATCCGGGCTCGATTCCTGGGCGGAGGAGGGGCGGTGAGGGACGGCGGTTCCAACGGGCGACTCGGGAGGGTCGGGGAGGCAGATCAGCGGCGGCAATGGCGGCTCGACGGCGGCGGTGTTTTCGGGCGACGGAGAGAAACAGAGGGAGGGAGAAACAGCGAGGTGGGGGGGTCTCTGCGAGATGTGCCCGATGTGGACGTCTCCTTGAGGCTCTCGGTGCCTCCACGTCGACAGGGAGGGGAAGCAGGAGGTGGAGGCGGCGGCGGTTGCCCTCCTGTCGCCGGACAGGAGGAAGACGATAAAAGAGTTTTTCTCGGATAACCCCCTGGAAAACTGGAAGAAATTGCAAAGAGGTCCTTGGAGATTTTAAAACAGGACCAAAACAGGATTTTGAGGGCCTTTTTGTGAAGAAAAATTTACACAAAAATACTCGTTGGAAAGCTCTTCAAATTTGCCACCTTTTTAGCACATGGTTGGTTCCTTTTGAAAAACTTTGTAGAACAACTTTGTTTAAAGCCAGATTAAGTGACTTTCTGTTAACTCTCGGATTAAATTTTAAAAGCAAATTTTTGGTCCATTTTTCATGCATGCATGCCATGTACACAACACCTCTCTTTACTACACAAAAGTAGGGATGTTACATAGGGGGCGCCGCCTCATGCTGTGGCCCCCCTACGGGCCTCTTCGGGACTCCGTGGAACCTTCGGGAATTCGAAGACTTCCGGGCATCAAATTTTCCAATTCCGAGAATATTTCCAGAACAACTTTTCTGAAACTAAAAACAGCAGAAAACAGGAACTGGCTCTGTGGCATCTTGTCAACAGGTTAGTCCCAGGAAATCGATAAAAAGGACATAAAGTGTAAGGTAAACATCTATCATCTGACAATAAAACACCATGGAACATCAGAAATTAAGGATACGTTATGACGTATCATATATACCCGCGGGTACCTGCCCCCATGGGGATAAGTGCCATCTTGATATGTCAGCTTCTAAGAAACAAATATTGTTTTACTAACAATAGTATGATGTCAATCACGTTAAACCTTGTAATATGATGTCACACGTCTTTATTTTGTGAATCCAAACAATTATTTAGTTAAACAAAAATAAATAAGTAATAATAATCTTAAATTTATTTATTTATTGACTTTTTCCATTTAATTTTGAATAATTCATATCTACAAATCCGTAAATAAAAAATTGACAAATAATATGTCTAAATCAATTAGAAAAATGAGAGAAGTTCAAATATGACTTCCATATCATATTTTCCATCATGTATAGGACTTTACTAAGTGGGGGTAATTATAGGGTCACCCCAGGCAAATTATCGAAACTAGGGTTTCTTGGGGAAACATGCCAAACTTGGCCACCAAATGATCAAACCATGTTAAATTACCAAAGAGTTTTACGTTCAGTCACTGATTATAAAATGTTCACAAGTTGATTTTGGACAAAGGGACATTTATTATATTTAATAATTAAGGTAATATTACTTAATTCATAACTAGTGGTTCTAAATTCAATTCCACATGTTTATGAACTAAAAACACGTAAACAAGTTGGTCTCTTGTTTCTATGGTCAAAGGTTGCCATACAATTGGTATTATAATTCTAAATAAATTATTTATATAATTTACTATATTTTAAATTACTCCAATTGGTATTATAATTCTAAATAAATTTTAAATGAGCTCAAAAATTAATTTGGGACAGTAGGTATGAGAGTACACATATTTTACTAGTCAAATGGAAAATTAGACAACGCTACACGCTATGGTCAAGGGCTTCTCAACAAGTTCGGATATTGTTTATATAGGATATTGTTTGTACAACCTCTTAAAATTGTAGTTACAAATTCGAATGATATGATACTAAAAATTCATTACATACATCACAATTGCTTCAGAAAGCTTGCTCACATCATACTTAAACAGAGACGTAATTAATAGAAATAATAGTTCGGGTATCCATTACATAATAGTTCGGATATCCATTACATAAAGTATTACATAAAGTCTCCTCAAGGCAATAACAGAAACTTCAAACACTACTCGTCACGAGAGACCCCCAAACAGTACATAATAATAGAGACACCCATCTACTCGTCCTCTGAATCAGAATATCCCCAAGCAGGAGACCCATGGGGCACTACGTGATGCTGCCCATAGTTGAGGATTCTAATCTTGCGGTACAACTCGTATGAAACGTACACATCTATTGTTGCATACTCAATATTGATCCTGTCAAGCGAGGTCTTCTCCCAGAACTTGTGCTGAACCTTGGGGAATTTTGTCCTCATATCAGCATACTCCTTGTCGATCAAGGCGGCTTCCATATTAGAGCATCTCCACTCGCGCCTCCGTATTGTCGTCCGGATCGGCGCTCCAAGAGGCCCTTTGGGGGCTCGTCCGGACGAAACAGGGTATTTAGGAGCCTCTCTCTCTCACTCACTGCAACAATGCAATGGCAAAAGGTGTAAATAGAGACATCCATGTAGGCATTTTGGAAAGGGAAAGTGAGGAGAGAGAGCCCGCATGCGCCGCATGCACGCCGTGGTGTGAGAAAAATGAGGAGAGAGAAAATGAATCTTTCATTTGTGTGGTTGTGCTTGAATGCAAGTCTTGTCTGGCGCCCCCACGGGAGCCCCTACGCGGCGGGATTTGCTTGGGTTTTCCGGACGGGAATTGGGGCGTGTACGGACGCGAAGCGCCTTTGGGGGCCGCGAGTGGGCACGTTTGGGGCTGGTCCGGACGTAAAAGCGCCTTGGGGGGGAGGGTCTTTGGGGGCGCGAGTGGAGATGCTCTTAGCCATTGAAGTCTTGGGATGCTCAAGCATGAACAACCCCTGGAGATCAATGTGGCAGGGAGATGGTATCTCAATACCTAGGTGTGCATCATCTTGATCTTGTCATTCTTTATATCAACGCTAGCAAAAGGTATTCCGTTGTTGCGAAGGAAATCCATGAGTACTCGACCTTGATTGTCAGTATTGCAAATAAAATGGAACAAATGTTAAATACCGCTACAACAAGTATATTCCATCACTGCAACAACAAATGCAACAAATATTAAATACCGATGCAACAAGTACATTCTTTTACTACAACAACAAATGGAACAAATTGAGTAATTTTCCTATCCTATAGAAACGTACATGTTCTCCTATGAATCAAAGACGAGGAATTGCTCTTCCCATAGGATTCATGTTGCTATCCTATGCAATTTTCCTATCCTATATGAATCAAAATAAGCTCTTTCCCATCGGATTCAAATGGACATGCTTTTTTTATCCTATGCAATTTTCCTATCCTATATGTATGAATCAAAAGAAACTCTTTCCCATATATGATTCAAATGCACATGTTGCTATGCTATGAAATTTACTTATCCTATATGAATCAAAAGAGGTTGTTGTCGAATAGGATTCAAAAGGTCACATGTTTCTATCCTATGCAATTTTCCTATCCTACAAGAAGTTTCGTATTACCTTGCCCATTGGAAGACCATGACATGCTTCTTGTGACAAAGTTGGATGAAGAAAACATCTCGTTGATCGTCGTGTACTCAAGATCAAGGCCAAGGAACTTGTCTTCATCCTCTTCAAGCCATCGCTCCAAATCGGCAAGAAAAATTGGGGCCTTGGCGCTCTCGTTCGTGTAGACGACATTGAGAACGGTCTCGCCATGTGCGGACACATCCCCGTATCGAGTTCTTGGATTCATGGTGGAGGATGGGGAAGAAGAGAGCAGAGAGCAACTTCACGTACGTTTACTATAGCATTTCTATGGTTTTTGGTCGATGGAACAACTTCCAAAGCGCGCGGGAGGCGAACGGTATGTTCCTTTAGTCCCAGGCCGTATTACCACTCGGCACTAAAAGGTCTCGCGCCAGGCGAACGGTTTCCACCACCCCTCTAGCCCCGGTACGTATTACGAGCCGTGACTAAAAGGGCTTGCGCCAGGCAACGGTTGCCGCTGCCCCCTCTAGCCCCGGTCCAATATCCAACGGGGACTAAAGCCCAGAACCAGAGGCCATTTTTCTACTAGTGCATGTTTTACTAATCATGGACTTCGATAAGTCTAGCAACCAGAAGGGTTTATTGTTAGCGTAACAATAGTACTGAACCGACCCAAGTATATGATTTTGCTAAGAGACACACAATTGTAATGATTTAGCAAATTGAATATGAAGTTTTCATTGGATAGGATTCCTATACTATGAGAATATCTAGTGACCGCACAATCAACGGTCATGCTTTGGATGTCTTCAAACGTCTATCGTAACAGAAGATTGTAACATTGACATTTGGGTAATGACCCAGATTGTGTAATGGAACTGAGATCTTCCAATAATAGTACTTAACTCCTCCAGACGATTAAGAGATACATCCCCTGGGCCCTCCCAGTATCACCGATGTCAACCAATCATCTGTTCAGACACAATGTGATTCATCACATGGACATCAGACATATCTATACTTCTTATAAAGCAAAACCCTACTAACTGAAATTAATGTTAGTCTATCTTAACATGCAAGTTGTCCATATCACTTGCTTTTTCAGCCAATCAATTGTCCACATCATCTCACTAATAGTAATTACTTATTGTATATCTCTACATGCAAGCATACATATCATATTTTCTTTTAATGATGAAATCGTCCATGCCATTATTTTTTCTCTATTCCACCGACAAGATCACACCATCCCACTTCATTATAGAGTTAAATCATATGTAAGTGGAACATCGGAATCAGCTTCATCAACCAAGTGAATATTTTCCAATTATTTTTAATGATGAAAATCATACAAATGATTATAGAGATTATGTGATATTCTATGTGTAACCAACTACTAAATATTTTCTAAAAACATTATGCTACAATCTTCATGCAAGATATTGACATCATCTGTTTATTCAACCCGTTGATTTGAGCTTATCTACATAGGTACACCCTTAAAACATAATGACCTTTAAAATGTAAAATATAAATATATACATTATATGTCATTTTAATTTATCATCTCAAATGCTATGATCAACTAAATCTTGCATATTCTATAGAAACCTTATGGTTTTAACGTTTCTATTAAATTTCTTAAAGAGTTGCAGCAGGGTATCATTCTAGTGTATGCAAAAAGACAACGTTATCGGTACAAGTTTTATATGTGTTATGATCAAAATAGTTCGATCAGAATAGAGCATATTGTCTCACCTCGTGATATCATTGATATCTTTTAGTTAGGGGAATACGTGTAATGATTAACTTGAAGGTTCCCTCGTCCTTCGTGAACACACAAGATCCATCATGGGTGTCCATGGCTTTGTTGTTTTTATTGTTTGGTAACCCGAACATGTATGTGTGTTATCGAACCTTTATGGGCCACAAACTTAAGTTGTGTCAACCTTTGATTGAGAGTGTTAATGGTAGTCTAAGTGGTTTTGAGAATGGTCGGAGTCATTCGAAGGTGTTCCCGTGAATTTACTATGAGAGAGATAATGTCGGGAGAGGGTAGAATTATTTCGGAGAGATATGGAGGACATGATATGTCCTAGGATATTATAAATATGTTTCTGATATCAGTGGATTAAGTCGATGAGTTTATCTATAGGGGTCACATGGTTCCAGAAGAGTTTGAAACAAAACCCGAAAGGGGGGAGTGATGGAGGTGGTAGAAATGCCCTAGGGCATCACCTAAGAATTGGGGTGTTGCCATATGGGCCCAAGGGCCACACATGAGGCCCAACACCTCCCCCGTAAATATTCCTTGTTTGATTTTTGGAGAAAGAAGGCCAAAACTTAAAAGAAAATGGAAAGAAAATAAGTGGGACGGGAGAGGACTCCCGATTGGGGGTCCAATCCGAGTTGGGCTAGGGTTTGGGGTGCTGCCAACCTATATACTCCCACCCCCTCATGGGAGAAAACACATCAATTGGCCGTTGTGCCTATTCTCTCTCTCTCTCTCTCTCTCTCTCTCTCTCTCTCTCTCTCTCTCTAGTAGAATTAGAGCCTCTTCTAATTGGGTTATTGAGGTATTCTCTCCTAATTAGAGATAGCTCCAATCTCCAATTCCCTCTTATGTGTTGAGAACACCAGTCTCATATAATTCTAATCAAGTTGATTAGATCTACCACCAAAACTACGCTGAAAGGTTGTTCTCTCTTTGTTACCACCGAGTTCTAGATGGCGGGGCGCTGGCGGGTTGATGCAAGTAGATGCATGGATACTATAAGAGGGATTCCACGTGTGAACCTTGACGAGTGAGCTTAGCGACATCCTTGTAGCTAGGCCAAGCCGTGAGAACATGAGATTGTTCAGAATCTACTGCGACTACACCATTCTTACGCTGCCGGTAAACGTAAGTGCTAAATCATCACATGAATGAGCATGCCTCGTTATCTTCATAGAATATCTTGGCGGTTGCGTTGGGAAAAAATTAAATTCTACAACGCACACTAGTACATAGACCATCTGACCAGCCGACCTACACTCTGGCCCAGTTGGGTGTGGCTGGAGGGAAGCGTCGCCCCGTTGACCTCGCCTTCCGAGCAAGGAGGCCACGTATCTGGGCTCCCACTGCCGGCAGGAGGTGTAGTGGCGACAGAGTGCAGGCTCGATCTCCTACTGATTCCGGGCATGGAGACCATCTCGCCATGGACACGGGCTTCACCGCTGGCAGGAGGCCACCTCGATCTCGATCACCGGCACAAATCTAGAGCGGAGGCCGGCAACCAAGGTAATGACGACGATCGGTGGCGAGAACACGCTCCTACGTCCTCCTCCCGCCCTCAAGGGCGATGACGGCCTAGCCCAGATTTTGGACGACAACACTCTATTTCTTCTTCTTCTTTTCACTTGCTCTCTCTTCCATGTTTCTTCTATCATTGAATCTTGTGTGGTTCATGAAGGTTCAGATATGTGTTCTTTGTTTGTGTCTTTAAATCTTTTATGGATCTACTAAATTGTGTATGAATTTTGGTTTATACGTTAGATTTCTAGTTATATTAGTGAATAGATTTTGTGGAGTGTATGAATCTATATGAAACTTCCATGGATTCAATATGATTTTTTTTTGAATTATGAAAGTGAGAAATAAATGCTTGAATCTCCTATGAATTTTTGTAGGATTCTTGGAGGAAACACGTATACAATTTTAATGAAAAAACTGTTAAATATTCAGTGAAAAACTTAGGAAAAATATTGTATGGATTTTTTCTGAACATTGTTGAATATTTCTAGAATTTTTTTTCAAAAACTGAGGGGTTCCCTGTAAAATGGTTGGATGAAGGAGAGGGGTTGTCCTGTAATTTTCTGCACGAATCTACAAATTTTTAACGGCTGTGATAGTGAGCTAGTTCAATATAGGAGTGATTTTGCATGCCGGTGGAAGAAGGCATGCTGGTTGGCCTCCAACCCAGCTCCCAAGATGCATGCGCCGTCGTCATCCCCCCACCTCGACTAGCTCTCGGTGGCTGCTTTTCAGATCCTCTGTTCCTGTCGCTCTAAGTCTCAGAATAATCAGGAAATGGTTGCAATGAGCTACTCCTATCTAGGCATTATTTCTAATTTCCAAAACGTCCGGCAGGCCAGCCAATAGACTAGAGTAGAGTAAGCTTCACCCACTGCAACGGGCCACTAGTCAACTGCAGCATCCGACAAGGGAAAGGCGTACGCCCCCAAGCTCTCGCCATGGCCGCCGCCGGCGAGCAAACGGTGGCCCTGCTCCACCGCCCACCCGCAGAGGTCCCGTCTCGCTCGCCTGAGCACCTCTGACGATGAATTCTCTTCTCATTTCAATTTTATGTTAATTTTGCTGTTAATTTTCGTCGCAGGTACAGGAGGTCTACACCACAGACGGGTCCCTTGATTTCGATGGGAACCCGGCGCTGAAGCACCGCACGGGTGGATGGCGCGCATGCCGCTCAGTTCTCGGTGAGTTTCTTCTTCCTTCTGAGATACAGTAGATATCAACAAAATTATTTTCTTCATACATTTCACCTGTTCTTGCAAATGGTGCGATGATTAATCAAGTTTTACTCTTGTGCGGCTGCTTCTTGGACGATGATGAATGATGATGCGCAGGTACCGAATTCTGCTACTGCCTGGCGTCCTACGGCATCGCGTACAACCTCGTCACATACCTCACCGTCGTGCTGGGACAGAGCAACTTCGCCGCCGCGAGGAACGTGTCCAACTGGAAGGCCGCATGCTTCCTCATGCCGCTCGCCGGTGCCGTCGTCGCCGACTCCTACTGGGGAAGGTACCGCACCATGGTCGTCTCCTGCTACGTCGGCGTCGCAGTACGTTACTTGATCCCTCTTCCAACCACTCTCCACCGCGATCAATCTTGACAGCCCGCTCTGTTTTGGGCAGGGCACCATCGTGACAGCTCTCTCGGCCTACCTGCCACTGCTCGCCAAGAATGGCGCGTCGTTCACCTCGTCCAACATGGTGACGGCTCAGGAGTTCGTCCTGTTTCTCGGCCTCTACATGATCGCCGTCGGGCTAGGCGGCCTCCGGCCGTGCTTGATGTCCTTCGGCGCTGACCAGTTCGACAACGGCGACCCGTCGGAGCGCGTGAACAAGGGCTCCTTCTTCAACTGGTACGTGTTCAACATGAACTGTGCGTCCCTCATATCCAGCACCGGCATCGTGTGGGTGCAGGATCACTACGGCTGGGCGCTGGGCCTGACCATTCCGGTGGCGGTCCTGGCAGTCGGGCTCTGCTGCCTGGTCTGGGCGTCCCGGACGTACAGGTTTCAGCAAACCCGCGGCAGCCCACTCACCAGAGTCTGCCAGGTCGTCGTCGCCGCCGTCAGGAACTTTGATGTCCAACTGCCGGCCGACAGCTCTCTCTTGTACGAGCTGCCCGAAGACGAAGGTGCCATGAAGGGGGTTCAGAGGATCGATCACACCACTGATCTCCGGTCAGTTAGTTCAACGAAATTCTCTGAGAATTACACGTTTGATAGATATTCTTGACTCGAGATGTTGATCAGATTCTTCGACAAGGCCGCCATTGTCGTGGTTTCAGACAAAGTGGCAGCTGTGCCAGCGCTGTGCAGCCCGTGGAGGCTGTGCGTCGTAACACAGGTGGAGGAGCTCAAGATTCTCGCGCGCATGCTGCCGCTCTGGGCGACCGTCCCGTTCTTCTACGCCGTGGCGGCGCAGGTTTCATCAACGTTCGTGGAGCAGGGCATGACGATGGTCGCCACCGTCGGCTCGGTGCGCGTCCCGCCCGCGTCCATGTCCACCTTCGACGTGCTCACCATCGTCGTCCTGGTCCCGCTCTATGACCGGGCGTTTGTGCCGGCGGCCAGGCGCCTCACCGGAAGGGAGAAGGGCATCTCGGAGCTGCAGAGGATCGGCGCTGGCCTCGCCATGCCCGTGCTTGCCATGGCAGCAGCGGCGATCGTCGAGATCGTGCGGCTCCGCGCGGCTCCGGGGAAGATAAGTGAGTTGTGGCAGGCGCCGCAGTACGCACTTCTGGGTGTTGGCGAGGTGTTCACTAGCATCGGGCAGCTCGACTTCTTCTACAGCCAGGCGCCGCCAGCTATGAAGACCGTGTGCACGGCGCTCGGGTTTCTTGCGATAGCGGCCGGCAGCTACCTGAGCGCGTTCTTACTGACGGTCGTGGAGTGGGCGACGACTACCGGCGGCCGGCCGGGGTGGATCCCCGATGACCTGAACGAGGGGCACCTGGATCGCTTCTTCTGGATGATGGCCGGACTAGGCTGCCTGAATCTGATGGCGTTTGTAAGCTGCGCCGTGAGGTACAAATATAGAAAGGCTTGCTGATTTTCATTATCGTTGGCTGCCATTTTCTCTCGCAGCGTGCGATGCACGATGGCATGATGATACAGCATCAAGATACCACATATCCATCAAATGTTTTCCGGATAGAAAATAACATATTCAATATCTCTTTGCCGAAATAGGCTTTCGTCCAGCTTTATAAATAAAGTCATAACGGCGCAACGGATACAAGGTGACAAGGTTATCCTCTTACAAAAGAGATCAAAAGATAAACCGAAGAAGCACCAGACAGCGAAACTTGCCACCGATGCCAACGGGACTAAGTCTAAAACTACCGAAACTCCACGACAAAGCCCCCAAGAAGGAAACAACGCCTACGCCGCCAATGTCGATACCGAAGACCGAGGTTTTCACCTGGAGTCCTGTCGCGCCGAACGTTGCCACAACAACGCCCCCAAGAGGGTTACGACACCCGCAGGTATCGCCGCGGTTGGCGCCGTAGCGTTGGGCTTTCGCCTAGAAAAACCTTCACCCCGTCCGGTATCTCAGACCACCCCCCCTTCATCGAGTCAGGCTTCTAACCCACGACCTGGGAGCTGCCAAAACCGAAGCCGTAAGCACCAGGTTCACCTGCCATCCGCTTCCCGCCAACCACCTAGTTCAGGAAGGGAACACCACCACCGCAACGTCATTAACCGCAGAACGCCTACGCAGTCCACCTTCCCGCGCCGCCGCCCCGGCATCCGAGATCACTCACCAACAGTACAGGAAACCACCACAGCAACAAATACATCAAAGCGGAATGGTGAGGAAGAGGCCAGCAAGACTACCCTCGGACAGTGAGGTTCGGCGAGCATGATGCACCCGCAAGCCAAACACACATAGCCCATACAGGACCACCAGGCGGTTGCTAGATCTAGGCCATCAAGCCCGGATCGAGCACCCCAACCAATCATGGCTAGGGGGTAGGCTCCCAAGTCGACAGCCCCCTGAAACCATACGACTCGCAGGGTCCAGCCAGCCAGATCTAAGCCCGAAGGGCCCTGATCGCAGCCAAGGCCGGACACACTGCCATCGCTGGCCAGCTCCACTCGCAGTCGTCCCGGCCCCACCTACTCCGTCATAGGCCCGGAGGTACACGCCGCCGCCATGCAACCACCATCGCCGGCCAAGACCTCCCTGTCCCTGGTGGCCGGACGCGCGCGCAGAAGAACCCGGTAGGCCAGATCAGGCCCTGTAGGGCCCAAATCCACCCGCACCCGAGCTCTGTCGTTGCCTTGCCTCCGCAAGGGACCAGGAATACAAGATCTGCGCGCGCCATCCCGGACTCCACACCGCCGCGGAGCCATCCCACGCCGCCATCGGAGCCCGTACTGCTCCTCTGAGACCACGTCGTCACGCCCAACCGCCAGGCGCGGCGTCCCGTCAGCGACCCGCATCCCGCGCCGCCGGAACTTAGACGAGGAGGAGAAGGGAACCCCGCCGCCGCCGGCATCAACGGGCTTTGGCCGGCAACGCCCCTGGCGGCGGCGAGGAGGGAGAAGGGGAGGAGGGGTCTAGGGCGGGGCGGCGCAGAGAAGGCTCCCGGTCACCATGCGGGGCGATGAGGGAGCAAGCGAGGGTACAAAGACCAGTGGAGGGTAACATGTCATTCACTATCTCTTTCAACCCGGCACCGATAGAAACTTTTAAAAAAAGTTTACATACGATAATATTTGGATCTTTTAGGTACATGTAATTTTTTTAAACACTCAAAAACATGTTTGGTTACACTCCACATTTGTGCCACAACTGTGGAACACTACATTTGTGGCAAAAATGGCTAGCAAATGATTCTATGATAGGTGGGGTAGGTGATAAAGAAAATATGGCACGCCAACTGTGGCTACCACCAAACATGTGGCATACTTGTCTGCCTAAGTTTGACAAAGTGTACCCGTTTCGCAAAACTATCTCCACCAAAGGTGTCGCGTTGATGCTCCAGGAAGCAAGGTATCGACCAAGTTCACTCAGCGCCCTCCTCCATCATTCTAGGGACTAAATGCTCTTCGGCTAGGCGAACGGTTGCCACGACGACTTGAGAGGCGACGCGAATGGTTGCCAGAGTACTTTTAGTCTCGGGCCGTGTTACGACGCGGGACTAAAATCTTTCGAAGCGAGGCGAGTTGTTGCCCTGCCCCCCTCTGGTCCCGGTTGGTAGGCTCATGGGGACTAGAGCCAAAAACCGTTGGGGATTTTTCTATTAGTGAAGCTCAGTAGTGTAGAACCGGTTTTCGTCGTAAATTTATTTTGAAGTAATTTATTTTTGAAAACAAAGGCCATCAAATCTCAAGGTGTGTCAGTAAGACATAAAACCAAAGCTCCTTTTCTATTCCTTTTCTATCATGTCATAGTTGTGAATATAAATATTTTTTTTTGTGTTGGGTACACGAACCCAAGAAACGTAGTAGTCTTAGTGCATGGTAATTTCACTGGTTTTTGTTGTTCTTTTGTCTCTCTTAACTCTCATATGAGTGAAACTTGCAACATCTATGGGTGGGGCTACAGTTATTTGAAAGTACTATTTGCAGGTTTTAAAGGGGATTAGGGGAATCATCAAATCATGTACACGATGAATTTAAAATTCAAAAAAAAATGTACATGTGAATTTAGCTTTTCCAACCCTGTTGTTAGTTTTTGTGGTGATCTATACATTTTCTTGTACATACTCCCTCCGTTCCAAAATAGATGACTTCCATTATGTGTCTAGATACATGCATATATGGATGGAAGTCATCTATTTTGGAACGGAGGGAGTATGATCTATACATCCCTCGCACCCTATCCCTCGCGTCGTCCGCTTGGGACGACTCGGGGGAAACTCGACCGCCCAGGCCGCCAGCCACCCCTCCTCGTCCTCCGTCCCTCCGCCGCCGCCGAAGGAGGTCGTCCTACGGCGGACGGCGGCGGCGGGGCGCCCCTGTGCAGGTTTTCTTTTCAATAAGCTGGGCAGCCTTCACAGGTCAGCACGTTCCAATCTGATTCGGAATACACGTTCCGGCCGGCGGCGTGTACACATCATATCTACTATCCCAATCACAGCCAGTGCATGGGGCAGATTGCATCGAGCCCGCATGCAGGCCGTTGGCTTGCTGCCCAGACTGGTTCCAATTCTGAAGTCCAGATCGTAAGGCCAGACGACCTGCCAGATCAGGAGCTCGTGACCCAAGAAAGCGGCTGCCAGATCAGAGGACAGTGACACTGGATGGCGGCGGCTGGATTGTGTGGCCGACATCACATGACGGCGGTGGCCAGATCATTAGATTCACCGGCAACCGCTCGCGGACGTGGGTCGTCTGCGGGACGCCATGTTGCGACCAGATCATCCGCGGGTTCAATGGAGTCCATGGTGTCGCTGGCAATTTGCCGCTGCATCACATGGACCGCCGGTGCCGAGCTACTCGCGGACGTGTGTCTGGTCATGTGACGCCGAGTTTTGACCGGAGGGAGTTAGTGGGTGCCAGTAGTGTCTATGGTGTTGTCTGCAATCTTCTGCCGCAACACATGAACCTCCGGGCACCAAGAGTGGTTGTTCCCAACAGCGGGGTTGAGAGAGACAGAACATGGCATGTATTGCTTCGTGGAGTTGTTGCGGCTAAGCTCCTCGACCAGATCTCCGCTTCGGCTATCAACATTTTATTATGTCACTACCATCCGTCATATTTATGGACCTGTCACATTCCATTTTGTCAGCACGATGAGGTACGCCATGGTATATTTAGCTGCGATTACCGTGGTACGGAAAATGTTGGGGAATTTCAGGATGGTGCCAAATGACTAGTGAGTCTCAATGGCTCATGTTGGGTTCGAGATTTCAATTGATGATGGGCGAGTTTGGATGTGGTGAAGACTGTGGACCGGATGATTGTTTTGCAGCAGTGTCGACAAGCGGGAGCAGCAACACATTGGGACTTCTTTTTGGTGGTGCTATTTGGAAACAAAGTCTCGACTTTCAGGGTGAAAACCCATAGGTCTGACCTTCACTGTTTGTACCTGGCAATGATAGATGTTTATTCATCTCCTTTTAAAGGCATTGTCTGGAGTTCAGTTGGACTTTCTTCGGGGTGAAAACCCATGATCTATGATCAGTCGACGACGGTGTTGGTGCACGGTTTCTTTCTTGGAGGCGTCGTTCCTGAAGAACTTTTTTGGCAGTCCAAGTGTGGCATTTAGTGGTGGTAGTTCATGTTGTTGCACGGTTTCTTTCTTGGAGGCGTCGTTCCTGAAGAACTTTTTTGGCAGTCCAAGTGTGGCATTTAGTGGTGGTAGTTCATGCTGTTTAACTGGATCAGTTCGGCCAGTTCTTTTTTCTTTTTATGTTTCTCTTTATTTTTCTTTTAGTTCTTTTAGCTGTGTGTATTCTTTATTATGTCGTTCCTGAAGAACTTTTTTGGCAGTCCAAGTGTGGCATTTTGTGGTGGTAGTTGATTTTTTTTTAGAAATGGGGATGACCCCGGCCTCTGCATCGAGTGATGCACACATCCTTTATTACTTATTAAAAATCAGTGTAGCCAACCGTTTAAAAATCAGTGGTGGTAGTTGATGCTGTTTAACTGGATCAGTTCGGCCAGTTCTTTTTTCTTTTTATGTTTCTCTTTATTTTTTCTTTTAGTTCTTTTAGCTGTGTGTATTCTTTATGTCTCGACTAGTTCTTGAGGCCGGGTGTAATTGATATTGGTTTGATATTAATATATTCTCTTTATCAAAAAAATATAACCCATGTGGTAACTTCTGTTCTTGTAATAAGACATAACTATGCAGATACAAGCATCGATCTCATACTTCTGTTCTTGTAATAAGACCTTTTCTCTGGTGGTTGAGATCTCATCCGAGGGAGACAGAAAGGGGGCATTTTTCAGTGACTGTTGCGGTTTGTAGCAGAGATCCATGAAAAGCAAATGGCCCGCGCCCAACTAGGCATGCTTGGCCTATTTTGATTAGCACTCGCGTTTGATCAACATGTATATCTTGCATACATAACCGTCCGCATTCGATCTGAAACATGCGTGCGCGTACGTAGGATAAACATGCTTCCGTCGATCCATTCGATCATCCATTTAGAAAACCAGAGAACATACGATTGGTTAACACGGACATACGGAGTACGTGATACAAAGCTCCATGTAACATGGATTACGTTACTAGCAGTAGTCGGTCGATCGACTTTGATTAGTACAGTACGTAGCTAGGCTGCTTTCTGCACGCAGTCTGTACATTATTTGAGTTGCTACAAACATGGCCAACACTAGTGACCGACCCAGCAGCTAGCCTAGCTACTCCTACAGGGAGCTGGATGGAGCACGCCCCTACTTGGCCCCGTCCCCGGCGCCCGCGCCGGCTCCGTGGAGGCCCTGGAAGAATCCCTGTGGATTTGCCTCGAACCCAGCGCGAGAGATGCACGCGCCGCCGCCGCCCGGCGCCTTCATCATTCCGGCACCACAGCCTCCGCCTCCTGCATGCCCGCCACCTCCGCCGCCTGACTTGGCCGCGGCGCCACCACCTCCCTTACCCCCTCCTCCTCCTGACCCGCCTCCACTCTTTGCTCCACCACCGCCCCCGCCCTTGCCTCCTCCTCCACCACCGCCCTTGCCGCCGCCTCCTCCTCCTTTGCCCCCACCACCACCTCCGCCACCTTTGCCGCCCATGGTTCTCGCTCTAACAAGAAGCTATCTGCACTGTTCTGTGCTGCGATATCGATGCTGAGTAGTATACGTACGTAATAGAACGAGAGTGGTGTGCTCTTTTATAGAGGGAGTTCGGCGTACGTACGGACCGCTTACGGTCAGGTCGGAGTGAAGCGGTACTGCAGGTTGACAGTCAAAACCGCATGCACGGCGACGCATCACGCATGGCGGGACACGTTCCAGGGCTGCATGCCCGTCCATGGAGATATGCCTGACTCCGGCCGAGCTCGGGAGAAATCGTCTCGGAATCCGCGAGTATGCATATCCGCGCGATTTTCAGTTCGTTTCTTACCGTCGTGGCCCTTAATCGTTGGGTCCCGGATGACGCCGCGTGAACCTGTTCGCGCGGCCCAGCCAGCTTGCGCAGATCGGACGGCCCAATTCAACTGCCGCCGTCTCTTTTGTAATGTGCTAAAAAAACACTACTACGTGGGGCTTCCATGAGTTCAGATATAACCTGTACCTCCGCTCAAAGGAGAAAACCTGTACCGATCCTTTTGCTGATCAGTACTGCTGTCCGATGACTTCAGCTGTCCGAGGTTCCCGATTTATATGAGAAAAAAACGCCACAGACCGAGCAAGACCAACAGAAATGGCCGCGATTTAGAGGCAAGAAGCAGCACGATTAATTAAACACGAACAAAGTTATGACACATATTCCGCACACAATCATATAGTACGAATAATACGATCGACTAGGATTAGCACTCGGCATGCGTTCGACGCATTTACATTATTGAAAGGCCAATGCATAAACATGCATGGCGGAAGCTGTTGATTAGCAGCTAGCCCGAGTGCCTGACTAACACAAGATCACTCCAAGTCTCACCCTACTTGCCTCCGGCGCCGTGGAGGCCCTGGAAGTAGCCCTGGGGGTTAGACTCGAATCCGGGGCGGGAGATGTAGAGCCGGGCGCCTTCATCATGCCGTTGCCCCCACCGCTGGAGGCGCCAGCACCCGACGACTTCGCTGCGCCTCTGCCACTGCCTGACCCCCCTTCACTCCCACCACCTCCCTTCGCTCCTCCGCCCCCTCCGCCGCTCCTGCTGCCTCCTCCACCGCCGCCACCACCCTTGGCGCCTCCTCCTCCTCCTCCTCCGCATTTTTCACCACCTCCACCGCCGCCCTTGCCACCCATATCCCTCCCTACTCTCTAGTGCACCGCCGTAGCTAGCTTCTCCTTCTCTTGCGTACAGTATGCTGTAGTGCTGCGCAGAGAGCAGAGTGCTGTGTTGCGTCTTTTAGAGGAATTAAGCTTGGTGACAGCACGCCCGTTGAGCGGGAAAAATCAAAGCCGGTCGTGAGCCAATGCATAATTGCGTATGCATGGCGACGCCTCGCGGCTCGCGCCTGCCATTGAATCCCTGCATGCCAATTAGAATTGTACGCCTGTCCCAATGCAACGGTTTTTTAGACTAACCATAGTGGTGGTATCAGGCTAGTCACAATGGAGAGTAACTTAGAGTAGTAACATGCATATGTTACTAGCTTAAGTTACTACCTCCACAATGGGTAGTAACATGTGTGTGGTGTCATGTAAGATTATATTTATTAGGATATAGACTCATTTTATCTTGATACGCGTGATGTTACGGTAACATAGCTAGTTACCACAAACCCCTCTCTCTTCATTAATTACATGCCACGTAAGCAATATTGTCTTGAAAAGTGTGATGTTACTATCTTAGTTACCCCCACTGTGACCAGCCTCAGACTAGCCATAGTGGGGGTATCATAGGTAGTATCATGCATGTCATGTTGGGAAAAATCTGATGTGGCACAACAATTAATGAAGAAAGAGATGGTAGTGGTATCTACCTATGTTACGGTATCATAGCACATAAAACAAGATATTTTAATAACAAGTAAATCTTGTACACATATTTATATTTGGATGCTACAAAACAATAAATGAGATGTGTATATGATACTACTATATGATACTATGCATTAGAGGGGTAGTATCATATACTAGTATCATATGCATGATACCCATATATGATACTCCCCACTATGGCTAGTCTCATAGCTAGTATCATGCAATTTGGACCCACAAAAAAGCTGATGTGGCAGGTAATTAATGAAGAGAAAGATGGTTAGAGTAACATAGGTAGATACCGTATCATGACACGTAAAACGAGAAAACTTAGTTGCATGTAAATCTTGTACACATATTTGCATTGAGATTCTACAAAACAATAAATAACATGATATTATGATACTACTATAAGATACTATGCATTATAGAGGTAGTATCATATACAAGTATCGTATGCATGATACTTGTGTATGTTACTCCCCACTATGACTAGTCTTAGCACGTTATGCACACAATGGGGAGTATCATATACTAGTATCATGCATATGATACTAGTCTATGTTACCACTCACACAATGCATAGTAACATATTTGTGGTATCATATACTATTACATTTATTAGTTTATAGACTCATCTTGTCTTGGAAAACGTTATGTTACGGTATCTACCTATGATACCACTAACACCTCTCTCCTCATTAAATGAGTGCCACATCATCTTTTTTGCCTATGTGGCACTTATGATACAACCTATGTTACTCCCATTGTGTACAGCCAGCTGCTGGCTATAAGCCATTGCCATGTCACATATAGCTAGCTTATAGTCAACATGTACAATAGTTGACTATATAAATGAACTACTTTATCAATATAGGGTCCACATGACACTCTCACATAGTGTCTAGGAGCACGTGTTGCAGCTGACTACTAACTAGTAGCCCGCTTTGCTTCTCTCTCCTCATCTCCCTCCTCCACATAAGCAAAAGTATATTATTTAAATCCTTATACTCCCTCCGTCCAGGATTACCAGTCCCCTAGTGAAAAACTATTTGTCCGGAAATTATCTCCTCATAAGGCCCCTAATCATTAATTATCCCAAATAAGTGTGGCCTAATTAATGTAAAATCTTCACCTTCCTCTCTCCTCATAGGGCCGTAATCATTAATTTGCCTAAATAAGTGTGGCCTAATTAATGGGTATTATTAAGGAAATTACATCATTGGAAGAAATGGTAGATCATGCCTCGATATATCACCCCAATAGGATGTTACCTTGGTCGCGATGCAATTCACCAGAGGTCTAGTAATCCTGGACGGAGGGAGTAGCCTGCTTATGTCACCTTATTGTACTTGCTCTTAGAGTTTGTCTCTAAATTTAATAATTTTGGTGCTCATGCATAGATATGATTGGGCTATTAACCATTTTTACCTATGATGACATGCCAATGCTGTATCTTAGGTAGTATCATGCATGGCATGTTGGCAAAAATCTGACGTGGCGGTGCAATTAATGAGGAGAGATGTGATGGTGGTATCATAGGTAGATACCGTAACATAACGCATTACGATACAAGATGAGTCTATACCACAATAAATGCAGCACTATATGATACCACAAACATGTTACTACCCATTGTGGGAGTAGTAACATACACTAGTATCATGTGCATGATACTAGTGTATGATACTCCCCATTGTGACCATTCTAAGAGACAACCTCACTCTCTCTCATCATTAAGTAGTGTGCCACATAAGCAAAAATCTATGAGCCCGCGCTAAGAAACCCCCCATTGGGACAGGCCGAAGAAGGAAAGGATTACCCCGCCCAAATTACGATGAGCTCTCCCTCTACCAGCATGCGTATCTGTGAGATTTTAAGCTGGAGTTTGACTATAACTCCACTGTGAGTTTTTTTTTTGAGTAGAAGAGTTTTTTTTTAACAGTCCACTGTGACTATAGAGGGTTGCTTTGACTGTCTCTGAGAGTCGTGGTCTGATCTAGAGCCCAGGCCTGCAGCACTCTCGGTCTCACACGCGCTGTGTTTATACATGCAAAAGCTGGTCGACCCATCAGCCCGCACATGCCAGCTCGGTCCGTGACTAGCCGGTCGCTATTTTCGGCCCATAACTGCGACTCTAGGCCTCTAGCATGTAGCATACCCTAAAATCCAGTATATACGGTTCTAAAAAAATACTACCTCCATTCTGAAAAATAAGCCATATTTCGTTTCGTTTGACTGAGGCTCTGACCAAGAGTTACGTATTTAAAATGCGACATATGTGATGATATAACTCATAATCATAGTGACGTATTTTTGAAAAGAAATATAATGATATTAATTATATGTCAAACAAATTATATATAAATGGACTAATAATTGATCAAAGCAAACAAAATACGTCTTCTTTTACGGAACGGAGGTAGTATAGAATACAATATATAGAGTATGGATTGTGGCCTCCTACTCCTAGCAATAAAAATGCAGTATATAATGTAAACAAAAAATCAGTATCGACCGTGTCGTAGAGCGTGTCACCTAATAAAAAAACAGCATGGCCATTCCCATCTATGTCGGTGCACCTCTCCCTCACATGGATCCTAGCGCACGGACGATATCGGGGATATCTATAACAGGGTATCCTCCGGCATCTCTAAACCGGACTATCAGGATGGTCCAAAGGCAATGTGGCAGGAGGCCCCATTGGACGGTCCAGTAGGCCAAAACGCAGGAGGAGGCATCCAGACGATAGCCCAGAGCGTGTCTAGGTTAAGTAAAGATTCAGACTCCGTAGATTCTAGGTCAATAGTGTTATACGGAGAGGATCCTTCCTGTAAGCCTTGTTTCGACTTTCTATATAATGCCGGATGGGAGAAGCCTTAGGGTAGATTCCTTGGCCCTATCTACTATGTAATTTCTAACCCGGTGAGAGCCTCCATAGTAGATCTTTGCATGAAGTAGGGAACCACCATTCTCTATCATGAACCTTAATAAAGTTGTGTCTCTGCCTCCGGCAACTCCCCAACGCTAGCTCCACGTACTCCTCCTCCGGGATATCCCCCCCCACCCCGTCCCATACACACGATACCCAGAACTCGATAGTTGACGTCCAGGGTATCATTCCGGGCGGGACTTTAGGCGGCATCGGCGATACAACTGTTGTCGGCGCCGCCGTCTCCGGTCTGAACGAAGGCTACGCCATCAACGGTAATACGATTACGCGGGCGCACAATCACCTCATCTGCTCCTACGCCATCCGCGTCGGCTCTGCCAACGTCTTCATTGCGTTGACGGGGGAAGCTCTAAGGTTCTAAGGATGAAGTAATTTTTTCCGCCGTCCACCACCCCATCAACGAAGAGTTCGCCGTCTAGGAAACAACAAACATAGGTAAGGAAAACGCATATTTCCCAAAGGAATCTATGACCGCATCTTCCTCGGTAGTTCGGCCAACCAGATCTCAGTTTTTAAGCATGTTGCAAGCCGAACCCAGTCCAACTAAGGAAACCTCTGACCCCAAGTCCATCTTGGCCGCCAACGATGGAAAGGTAGATTTGGAAGTCGGATCTGATGCATGCAACACAGATTCTGATGACGACGGATTGGGCTTTGCTTGGAAAGTCCTGAAAACCTCTAGCCGCCTAAACAACGTCTATATGGCTACACGTGCCAAACTCGAGGAGGAGGAAAACCCGGAGGAGTGTTAAAAGGCATCCTCTAAGGAAGAAAAATCCATCGATGACACAAAAGCCACAAAAATGATAAGGAAAGCAAAGATCCGAAATTTCCGGGAACGCAAGATTTGGCACCGTCAAAAAGCTCCGCTACCCGCACCTAGAAGCAAGATCCAAAGAAAAGAGGAAGCCTGGCTACTAAGTCAAAAAAAAGTTGGATCTGCACCCTAGAATCTTTGAAAAAGGGGTAGGGAGCGGTGTGAAGAAATACGACAGAAAGGAAAAACCTCCTGTAGTCTTTGAAAACCTAGATGAGGTAGACAATTACGATCTACTCAAAGCACTAGTCGATCCAAACGAACCTCCGGAATTCCTGGAGGCCAGATGGAGAATGTTGTTAAAGCAAACCATGGCTTTGCAAAGCAAGTGCAGGGAGATGAAGGGCGCACGGGCACTAGTAGAAAATGGGCCTCTAGTCCTGGGCCGTAAGGGGCTTTAGTCCCGGATAGAAATCCGGGACTCGCGAATTGGGACTAGAGGCCCCCTTTTGTCCCGATGGGCCACGAACCGGAACTAAAGGCCCTCCACGCGGCCGCGTCGGCTGGAGGAGAGGCCCCCCTTTTGTCCCGGTGGACCACGAACCAGAACTAAAGGCCCTCCACGCGGCCGCGCCGGCTGGAGGACCTTTAGTCCAAGGTGGTAATAAGAACCGGGACTAAAGATTTTTTGATTTGTTTTTTCGGATTTTGCTTTTCATTTAGTCTCTATTATTTCTAACTCTAATCATTCTCCTTTAGTCTCAATTATTTTTTACTCTAATCATTCTTATTTCATTCTCTAGTGACACTTACCAGTCGGGAATCCATCCACAGACTACTCCACTCTCAGCATGCTTAACTTCTTAGTTCCTTCTCTCTCACCTTCCAAGAAACAAATAATGTTTTATTGATAATAGTATGTTGTCAATCATGTTAACTTTTGAACTATGATATCACATGCCTTTATTTTGTGAATCCAAAAAAAATATTTAGTTAAACAAAAATAAATAAGTAATAATAATCTTGAATTCAAATAATCATGAATTTAAATAATATTGTTTTTTGCCTTTTCCATTTAATATTGAATAGTTCGTATCTACAAATCTGTAAATCAAAAACTGGCAAATAATATGTCTAAATTGATTAGAAAAATGAGAGAAGTTCAATATGATCGACTTCCATATCATATTTTCCATCATTTATATATAGGACTATTAATTACTTAATTCATAACTAGTGACTCACCCTTAAAATTCACATGTTTATGCAGTAATAACATGTAAACAAGTTGGGCACTTGTCTCTATGGTCAAAGGTTGCCATCCAATTGGTATTATAATTGTAAATAAATTATTTATAGAATTTACTATATATATATATGTTAAATTACTCCAAATTCTATTATTATTTTACTATATATAGATGTTAAAATTTCAGCACATACATCACAATTTCTTCATAAAGCTTGCTCACATCATACTTAAACAAGGACATACTTAATAGAAATAATAGTTCGGATATCCATTACATAGTACTACATAAAGTCTCCTAGGCAATAAATAACACAAACATCGCGTCGGGAGAGACCTCCAAGCAGTACATAATAATAGAGACACAACAGTACCCATCTACTCGTCCTCCGAAGAATCCCAAACAGTAGAAGACTGGGGCACTAGGTGACTCTACCCGTAGTTGAGGATACTAATCATGCGGTATAACTCGAATGAAACGTATGCATCTATGGATGCATAATATATGTTGATCATGTCAAGTGGGGTCTTCTCCTAGAACATGTGCTGCCTATTGGGGAAATGTTTCTTCATATCAGCGTACTCCTCGTTGATCAACCTGGCTGCCATATCATTCATTGAAGTCTTGGGATACTGAAGATGGAACAAGTCCTGGAGATCAATATGGCAGTGAGCTAGTATCTCAATACCACAGGTGCAGAACATCTTCAACTTGTCATTCGTTATCTCAACGCTAGCAAAACGTATGCCGCTGTTGACAAGGAAATCCATGGGTTCCGGACAATGCTTATTACTACTGCAACAACAAAAATGGAACAAATGTTAAATACTGCTGTAACAAGTATTCTTTCAATGCAACAACACATAGAACAAATGTTAAATACCGCTGCAATAAGTTTATTCTTTCAATGCAACAACAAATGGAACAAATTGACTAATTATCGTATCCTACACAAAAATGCATCTCTCCTATGAATCAAAGACGAGGAATTGCTCTTCCTATATATATGAATCAAACGAAACTCTTTCCCATATAGGATTCAAATGGACACATGTTGCTATCCTATATAATTTTCCTATCCTTATGAATCAAAAGAAGCTCTCTTTCCAATAGGATTCAAATGGCCACATGTTACTATCCCATAAAATTTTCCTATCCTATATAAATCAAAAGAAGCTCTATTTCCAATAGGATTCAAATGTCCACATGTTGCTATCCTATGAAATTTTTCTATCCTAAAGAAGTTCGTGTTTCCTTGCCCATTGGAATACCATGACAGGCTTCTTGTGATCAAGTTGGATGACGACAACATCTCGTTGATCGGCCGTGTACTCGAGATAAAGGCCAATAAAGTTGTGTTCTTCCTCGCGAAGCCATCGCTTCAAATCGGCAAGAAAACCCGAGACCCGGGCGCTCTCGTTCGTGTAGGCGATATAGAGGGTGTTGCCATGTGCGGACACATCCAGAAACCGAATACCATATCAATTCATGGTGGATGATGGGGAAGAACAGAGGAGAACAAGAGGAAGAAGAAGAGAGCACCACGGTTACTGTACCAATTAGCGCCTCTTCTCTCTTTTTTTGATGCCTCCCAATCGGAACAACTTCCAAAGTGTGCGGGAGGCAAACGGTTTAGGCCTTTAGTCCCAGGCCGTATTACGACCCGGGACTAAAAGGTCTCGCGCTAGGAGAACGGCTTCCAGAACCCTTTTAGTCCTGGTCCGTATTACGACCCGGGACTAAAAGGGTTCACGGCCAGGCGAACGGTTGACACAGCCCCTCTAGTCCCGGTTTAATAAGTACGGTTGACACAGCCCCTCTAGTCTCTTTTTGGCCGCCATTGTTGAAGATCAAACTTCAGTAGAGGAGTACGAGAGAAGAGTCACACGCTCCTCCCTCAAGAAACCACCCAGAGGATTAATCCTGGAGACCACCCAGCGCGTCGCCGTCTGAACATGACAGAATGAATGAAGGAAACAACCCACAAAACTAGAAAAGGGAAACCCGTTTACGGGATCCCAACGGTAAACGCGGCAGCGATGCACGACATCATGAATGACAATCGCTACTCGCCAAAGGAGAAGTTAAAATTCTCAAACGTGTTGCTGCACCATACAATGATTCGGCAGCCAAACAACGAAACACGCTTTGGGAAGCTCTTTGGCGATTCCTAGTTGTGCAGGATCCAAACAACAACTATTCCTCCATGTGCTCAAGGAAACTCGAAGAGCCACAAAGATGCAGGGAAAGAGAAAAAGGGAGATGATGAAGTGTCCAAAATAGGGTCGAGCCATGGAAAGCACGGGGGCAACAATCGACAGAATGATGCCGCCCGCCATAAGGAGGAAATTCCGTACCACAACAAAAATCACGAAGAAAAAAACAATGGTGAAAAGCACACGCCGCGCGAAACTAGCATCGCCCATGTAGACGATAGATGTTTTCAACAAACAGATCAACAACTTAACTAGTTGTATATGGTTGATGGATTGGAATGAAATGTGAGTACTTAGTCAGCTTGTTAACAACCACCAAGATACAATTATAATTCCTGGAGGGAGGAAGACCATCAATAAAGTCCATGATTGTTTCTACTTCCCATGGTGCCAAAGGAATGCGTAGTGGCTGCAAAAGGCCTAGAGGAGGAAGGCATTTAGGCTTAGATTGCTGGCATGTCTGACAACATCATACATACTCACATAACATAGATTTAATTGCAGGACAACTGAATAGTGAGAAAATCCTACGTAAGTGACAGTAAAACCCAAGTGTCCCCCTTGAGGTCTGTCATGAAACGTATACACAATTTGCTTCTTAAGTTCATCATATGGACCTATCCAAATCCTTCATTTATGATACATCATGCCTTTGTTTAGTGTAAGGGAACTCTGTGAAGTTGGTTCAAGGGATAGCTATTGTAACAACTCCTAGGCACGATCATCATCTACATAACTGGTCAAAACAGTTTCAAGCCATGCTAGCTGAATAGTGCTAGCAGAGAAGAGTTGGGAACATGTAGGTGCCTTTTGAGACAGAGCATTTGCGGTAGCATTATTCAAATTTTTCTTGCACTCGATGGTGTAATGGCTCCTTGTTGATTTTGTTAGAGCTTTTTGCTGCCATTCTGTGTGTTACCGTCGATCTTTGAGATGTGTCAAGATTTATTATCTGTGTGTAGAGTAAATTCATTCTGTTGCAGGTAGGAGCGCCACCGCTGGAAGGTGAGTAATATAGCAATGTATTCTTTCTTGAACACTGATAGACTGCGATTTCATGGCCCTATGGCACGGCCAAAATTAAAGCTTACTTAAGTAGTTGGAAGGCCTTTTCAGTATGATCAGTCCACGGAAATATAACCCTTTTATTTAGTAACCTTGTGAATGGATGGCTCGGGATTGCATAGTGCTTAATGAACTTTCTATAGTAATCAGTTATTCCCAAAAATGATTGGATATCTTTCTAATTTCCAGGTGAGGGCCAATCTGAATTTTAGCGCTGTCAGTAGAAAATCCTTGTGCTGATATGACATGATCCAGACTGGCTATTCGTTGTTGAGAAAAAAAATCAAACTTAGAAAGCTTAACTTTCCACTAACCTATGCACAATATAGAAAGTATTGTTTCCAAGTTCTATAAGTGTTCAGCATATGTCTTACTCTAGATGAGTATGTCATAAAAAAACAAGAGCAATTTTTCGCAAAACTGGCGCTAGAGAGGCATTAATGGCGTGTTGGAACGTAGATTTTGGTCCCATTGAGGGACACCTTTTGGCCGATCGAGCGCTTTTGCCCTGCCAGAGAAACGTTGCCGATTGAGAAACTAGCTAACATTCCATAAGAAGAATGAGGTGGGATTTATAAGCCCCATTGAGGGGCACCTTTTGGCCGATCGAGAAAAACTGTGCTCTACTCAAGTGGATCCCTCGTCTACATAAGAAAATCAAATCCAATGGAGAAAGTGATGCACAAACACAAGAACAAGTTCAAGACCTCCATCATTGATCAGGTTGCTATGCAAGAACCAAGTTCTCCTATCATCCATGCTAGCCAAGATCAAGACCAAGCTCAATCTTCTTCTTTTCATGATGTAGCTAGTCCTAATGATGATCAAGGTAAACATTCCGGTCAAGATGGGAACACAAATGAACAAGATTATCAAGTGATCCCTCCTCACAATAATTAGGAGATCGAAGCCCTTTGTGGAGCAAGAGTTGCTAGAGCTTTTAAGCGCATAGACTTTGATTAAGAGAAAGTATTGGGTGATCTAAGAATCAGGATGACCATAAGAAGTCAACTAGGAAGCTTTGGTGAACATCAAGCTCACATTTCCATGCTGGAACCAAAGAAACTGTTTGAAGCTTGAGGATCTAGATTGGTTGGAAGCCATGCATGATGAACTCAACAACTTCAAGCGCAACAAAGTACGGAAGCTAGTTGAGAAGACCAAAGAGTGTCGCAATGATATAGCCCCTAAGTGGTTATTCAAGAATAAGAAAGATGAATTTGTAATGGTTATAAGGAACAAGGAAACATTGGTAGCTCAAGGTTAGTCTCAAGTTGAAGACATTGATTTTGATGAAACATATGCTAGCTCTCGTGGCTTCCCTTGAATCCATCCATATCCTTCTTGCTTATGCATCTCATGGGAACTTTAATTTGCAACAAATGGATGTGAAAAGTGCATTTCTTAATTTTCCTTTAAAGGAGTTGGTATATGTTAAGGAACCATCAGGTTTTGAGGACTCCAACTTCCCTAACCATGTCTACAAGCTTGATAAGACACTCTATGGAATTAAACAAGGACCATGTGTGTGGTATGAGCACCTTAGAGAGTTATTATAAGAGTGTGTATTTGAAATTGGGAAAATTGATCCCACTCTTTTTACAAAGAGGGTTAAAGGGGAGCTTTTCATATTCCAACTATATGTTTATGATATCATCTTTGGATCATCTAATCAAACTTTTAATGATTAATTTTCAAATCTTATGTCTGACAGGTTTGAGATATCTATGATGGGAAAGTTGAAATTCTTCCTTGGCTTTGAGATCAAGCAATTGGATAGAGAAACCTTCATCTCTCAAGCCAAGTATATCCAGATTGGGCTGGTGATCAAGATGATAGGAAATCAACTTCCGAGGTTTGACAATTCCTTGGTAGGTCCTTGGTGAGTTGGTCTTATGATGCTGGCAATGCGTGTTGGGAACCCCAAGAGGAGGATGTGGTGAGCACAGCGGTAGGAATTTCCCCTCAATTAAGAACCAATGTTATCAATCCAGTAGGAGAAAGACGATCTTTGGAAGGTTGATGCGACTGACGGTGGTGATGGCGCCTCACCGATGTCAGCAACAACGTGGAACCTGCACACAACACAACCAAAATACTTCATCCCAACGGTACAATGAGGTTGTCAATCTCACCGGTCTTGCTGAAAACAAAGATTATACATATAGTGTGGAAAATGGTGTATGCTTGCAGTAAGTAAAGAAAAGCGGGAAATTGTAGAGGTTAGTTTAACAGTGTAGAAAAATGGACCGGGGTTCATAAGTTCACTAGTGGTGTCTCTCCATAAATCATAGCATGCTGGGTGAACAAATTACAGCTAGGCAATTGACAAACAGAGGTTGCACCGTAGTGCACACATTCATGACATGATGACTACTATGATATTTAGTGCGGGCATTACAACAATATACATAGACCGTAATCCAACAGCATCTATGACTAATAATCCACCCTCAGGTTATCATACGAACCCCCTTAGGTATTAAGTTGCAATCAACAAATAATCGTATTAAGCAATGTGTGTAATGTAAGCAATGATTGTGCACGCGGGAACTCACACTCCTGTTTTCTCCCTAGTGGCAACAACACATCCTCCCCCGTCACGTTTCTGTCACTCGAGCACAGGCGAAAAGGAGGCATGAACCCACTATCGAGCATAAATACTCCCTCTTGGAGTCACTAGCAACTACTTGACCAAAGCAACCACTAGCAACGGAAAGCATGCAAGATCACAAATAACATATGCAATAAAGACTATAATCAACTTGGCATAAGTTCAATACTCATCAGATCCCTGCAAACACAGCACATAGAATTACATAAGAACAATCTCAATCATGTTAGGCAGCTCACGAGATCTAAACATGGAGGCATAGGAGGAGAATACAATCATCTAGCTACTACTATTGACCCGTATTCCAAGGATGAACTACTCACGCATCACTCCGGAGGCAGGCATGGCGATGAAGAGGCCTCCGGTGATGATCTCCTCTCCGACAGGGTGCCGGGAGACAGCTTCAGAACCCCCTGGTCTAGGGTTGACGACGACGGCGGCTGCGGAACTTTTCGGGGATATTTGATCAGGTATCTAGGGTTTTCCTTCCGAGGGGCTTAAATAGGCGAAAGGGCAAAGGCGGTGGAGCCCTGGGGGCCCCACACCACGCCCCGTCGCGGCCAAGGGGGGGCGACACCCCATGGTGTGGCCCCTCTCCGGGTCTCTTCGGGACTCCGTGGAACCATCGAGAATTCTAAGACTTCTGGGCTTCGAATTTTCCAATTCCGAGAATATTTCCAGAACAACTTTTCTGAAACTAAAAACAACAGAAAACAGGGAACTGGCTCTGTGGCATCTTGCCAATAGGTTAGTCCGGAAAATCGATAAAAATGAAATAAAGAAGGGAGAAAACATGTAGCAATTGGCATAATATCATCATGGAGCATCAGAAATTATAGATACGTTGGAGACGTATCAAGCATCCCCAAGCTTAGTTCCTACTTTTCCTCGAGTAAGTAAACGATAAACAAAATAATTTCTGGGGTGACATGCTACCACACAATCTTGATCATAAAAATGTAAAAGCATATGTAAGTTGAGATCATATAACTTTAACACAAACATGATAAATAGAACTTTAATAATAAAGCATAGCAATCGCTTTGCATCATGGGAAGTATCTCAAATAAAAGATCATGAATAGCAATGCAAAGAAATATATACGTTTGTTTAAAGTATAGAGAAAGCATGGCGAAGTGGTATTTCGCTAGTCCTTAAGAGTTCATGAGGAAGACTAGAACAAATAATTTGAGAACAAGCAATAAAACATCATGAATCAATTAATAATGTTTCTGGGATAAATGCAGATAAAACTCAGAATGGCAAAAATGCTCTGTCAAATGTGCATAAAGTTAGAAGAAGGATACTCAACATAAAAGTAAAAGAAAGGCCCTTCGTAGAGGGAAGCAGGGGTCACTCATGTGCTAGAACTTTTTATTTTATTAAACAGAGGTATTAAAAGTTTGACACTCCTCCCATCCATGTTTCACAAACCATGGCTAACCGAATCCTCGGGTGCCTGCCAACAATCACATACCATGGAGGAGTGTCTATATTTTGGGAGATGTATGCTAATGTGAACGAATGGTAAACAGAAAATACAGTACGTCACAAGCCAACTAGATTTCACAAGAGAGGCTCCGATATGAAGTACACAACTGGTATAGAAGGCCATCCCTCTTTCTCTTCTGTTTACACAATTATGCTTTGACTGATAAATCAGGGGCAAAAATAGTGAAGAGATTTTGTGTGTATTAATTTGGGGCTGGGCACCCCGCTGCCAGCTCTTCTATCATTTGGATAAGAGGATGAAGCCACTAGTCCAGGGTGTGAAATCCAATCAACAAGTGAGATAAAGATTCTCTATTTACGTCCTCATGAGCAAAAATAGGAACACAAAGCAGGAGTAGTTTTTGAAGGTTTTAAAGGTAACACGTGAGAAATTTACTTGGAGTGGCAGTTAAATACCACATGTAGGTAGGTATGGTAGACACAATGGGAAAACTTTTATTTTAGGGAGTGGGATGCACGAGTAGAGCACATACTCAGTACATGTGGAGGCTAGCAAAAGATGGGGAGCGACAAATCAAGAAAGCATAAGAGCCATAATCATGCATAGAGACATAAACATCATTAATTAAAGCATAAGCGATATCACAAGTTCAAAAACTAAATGATCATAGAGGCTATTAGTGACTGGTTTATAGTCATAAACATGGTGTGAGCATGCGCCAAGTCAACCAAATAAAACATTCAAAAGAGAATACCATAAATTTATGCTTTAATATGACAAGAACAACTCATGAATCTTTCAATGGCACATTAAACACTCTCAGATATTTGAGGATAATAATGCAAATCAATAACCACAAGGCTTTACAACTAAAATAACATCTAGCATGGCATGAAAAAGTTCTAGCCACAGTCTATACAAGCTTCTACGTGCACCGTTATAAATTCTATCTCAAGCAGCAGTTTCTTTTCCCAACAAGAACCATACAAGATATGTTTTAACAAAAATACTCTTCATGATACATCAAGAAAACATGAGATCACTCACATAACACTACTAAAACTAACAGCTCTTAGATAAGAGCTGCATGCAAAACAGGAGCTAAATAAATGCAGCAGCCAAACAAAGATTAAGAATACAAAGTATTCCCATGAAAAAGCGGAGCGTGTCACCTCTCCAATAAAAGAATGTTGGGGTCCAACCAAGCTTATTGAAAAAATAAAAACAAACTGAAAGCAAAAATAAAAGACGCTCCAAGTAAAGCACATAAGATGTGACCGAATAAAAATTTAGTTTCACTAGAAGTGACCTGATAATTTATCGATGAAGAAGGGGATGCCTTGGGCATCCCCAAGCTTAGACGCTTGAGTCTTCTTAGAATTTTCTGGGATGTACCTCCGGGGCATCCCCAAGCTTAGTCTCTTCACTCTTCTTGATCACATCATATCATCCTCTTCTCTTGACCCTTGAAAACTTCCTTCACACCAAACTTCTCACAATCTTCATTAGCAACGTTAGTGCAATCGAAATAATAAATTGACATGGTTCAGTTTAAACACAAGACTAACACTCAAAAACACATTGTCTACTGTCACAACTTCTTTTAAAACTCTTTTTCTCAAAAGAACACCAAAAGAAAGAGATTAAGATGCAGATGCAAGTATTGGCAGAAATCTGTCAAAACAGGACAGCAGGTAAAGATGATTTTTTTTTAAATCTTCTGTTGCTCAAATAAAAAAGTGTTCAACTAAGAAAAGTTGCGTATATAGCTCAGGATTATGCACAAAAAAACTCAGGTCATTTTGAATTTTCTGTGATTTTATACGAATTTAACAGTGGACAGTAGAAATCTGTTTCTGCGCAGAAATCCGAAATATAGTCTCAAGCTTCCACTAGAGGCTTTACTTGGCTCAACAAAGACACAAAACAACAGATATAGCGGGGTTGCTAAGGAAATATACAAAACCCTGGTGCAAATAAAACAAAAAAAACGACGGAAAATGGGTTGAAAACGGAAAAATAAAACGGGTTGTCTCCCGGTAGCGCTTTTCATTAACGCCTTTCAGCTAGGCATAGAAAGCAACTCAAGTATTTTCAAGTGAAGCATTAAAATTAAAATTAGAAATTTCCTCAACAATGAATTGTATTTCATTTATAGAAGTTTTAGATGTCCCTTTATCAACGCTTTTAGGCACACTACTTTCATCAAATGGGTTTGCAGGAACAATCCAATCAAAATTCTTTTCTAGAGCTTCATGCATTCCTACCGATTTAAAGGGTATTGGTATTTTAATTTCCTTATCATTGTCTTTACCCGCTGTGCTATTAACATCTACACATGAGCCTGACATCTTAAATCTGTTAAAAACTTTTCTAGCCTCAATGGCAACATCATCAAATTCCTTAAACAAAGTTTCTAGAATAAGCTCTCTTTTTTCGCTATCCTTAATGTTATCAAGGTTGAGGAACATTTGTTGCATTATGGGATTAAGGTTAACAAACCTAGCTTCCAGCATACGATCTACAGATGCTGCAGCGGTTTCATAATCTGGAGCAAGTTCAGCTAAGGATCTATCCTCAAATTCTTTGTGCTTACTAACATAATTAAAGAACTCTTAAATATTATCTTTCCCAATTATATCACTGCTACCTATTGGTACGTGTTTCAAGGTAAACTTGGGTAGAATCATGATTAGATATTAAACGAAGAGCAGAAAAGCAAAAATAATAGCTATGAAGTAAACTAATTTTTTTGTGTTTTTGATATAAAGAAGCAAAACAAGACAAAAAAAAGACAATAAACAAAATAAAGAGGCTGAGAGTGAGAGACTCCCCTTTCCAGAAGACTTCTTTCTCCCCGGCAACGGCGCCAGAAAAAGTCCTTGATGCTGGCAATGCATGTTGGGACCCCCAAGAGGAGGGTGTGATGAGCACATCAGTAGGAATTTCCCCTCAGTTAAGAACCAAGATTATCAATCCAGTAGGAGAAAGAGGATCTTCGGAAGGTTGATGCCACTGACGGTGGTGATGGCGCCTCACCGGTGTCAGCAACAACGCGGAACCTGCACACAACACAACCAAAAAACTTTGTCCCAACGGTATAGTGAGGTTGTCAATCTCACCGGTCTTGCTGAAAACAAAGATTAGACGTATAGTGTGTAAAATGGTGTATGCTTGCAGTAAGTAAAGAAAAGCAGGAAATTGTAGAGGTTTGTTTAACAGTGTAGGAAAATGGACCGGGGTTCATAGGTTCACTAGTGGTGTCTCTCCATAAAATATAGCATGCTGGGTGAACAAATTACCAATGTTCAGGATATCGCTTATCGTTAACTTATCGCTCGGCCCATGATAAGCGATATATCGGCTTATCGGCCGATAAATCGATTTTATCGGTCGACTATTTATCGGCCATTTTCCTTGTAAATCCGAAATTGTAGCACTGAACCATCTAAAATATGCTATAAAAATATATTATATCGGCACTAAAAACTCTAAATTATGATACATAGATATATTGTATTCAATAATACTAAAAACTCTATGATGGATGTCATTAATCACATGTTTCAGTGCTGGAAAATCGATATATCAGCTGATTTATCGGCATATTGACCGATAAATCACTTGCAAGACCGATAAAATGGTCTGAATCATAAACTCCATCGATATTCATTTATCTTATCGGTCACCACCCGATAAGCGATAAATCGGCCGATAAATCGGCATATCGGATGATATTTGGAACAGTGCAAATTACAGCTAGGAAATTGACAAATAGAGGTTGCACCGTAGTGCACATTCATGACATGATGACTACTATGACAAATAGACCATAATCCCATTGCATCTATGACTAACAATCCACCCTCAGTTTATCATCCGGACCCCCTTAGGTATTAAGTTGCAAGCAACAGATAATCGCATTAAGCAATGTGTGTAATGTAAGAAATGATTGTGCATGCGGGCACTCACACTGCTGTTTTCTCCCTAGTGGCAACATCACATCCTCCCCGTCACGTTTCTGTCACTCGAGCACAGGCGAAAAGGAGGCATGAACCCACTATCGAGCATAAATACTCCCTCTTGGAGTCACTAGCAACTACTTGGCCAGAGCAACCACTAGCAACAGAAAGCATGCAAGATCACAAATAACATATACAATAAATACTATAATCAACTTGGCATAAGTTCAATATTCATCGGAACCCAGCAAACACAGCACATAAAATTACATAAGAACAATCTCGATCATGCCAGGCAGCTCACGAGATCTAAACATGGAGGCATAGGAGGAGAAGACAACCATCTAGCTACTGCTATGGACCCGTATTCCAAGGATGAACTACTCACGCATCACTCCGGAGGCAGGCATGGTGATGAAGAGGCCTCCGGTGATGATCTCCTCTCCGGTAGGGTGCCGGGAGATAGCTTCAAAACCCCCCTGATCTAGAGTTGACGATGATGGCGGCTGCGGAACTTTTCGGGGATATTCGATCAGGTATCTAGGGTTTTCCATCGGAGGGGATTAAATGGGCAAAAGGGAGAAGTCGATGGAGCCCTGGGGGGCCCACACCACCCCCCGACGCGGCCAAGGGGGGTGGGCTTGCCACCCCATGGTGTGGGCCCCCTATGGCCCCTCTCCGGGTCTCTTCGGGACTCCGTGGAACCTTCGGGAATTCTAAGACTTTCGGGCTTCGAATTTTCCAATTCCGAGAATATTTCGAGAACAACTTTTCTGAAACTAAAAATATCAGAAAACCGGGAACTGACTCTATGGCATCTTGTCAATATGTTAGTCCGGAAACTCGATAAAAATGACATAACTAAGGGACAAAACATGTAGCAATTGGCATAATATCATCATGGAGCATTAGAAATTATAGATAAGTTGGAGGTGAATCATCTTCTAAGAAGCAAACTTGTATATCTCTATCTACCGCCGAAGCCAAGTATGTGGCAGTTGCTAGTGGATGCACTCAATTGTTATGGATGAGGCAAACTCTTAAGGAATATGGTCTCCATTTTGACAAGGTGCCTCTTTTCTGTGACAATGAAAGTTCTATCAAGATTGCTTATAATATGGTGCAAAATACACGAATGAAGCATACTGATATTCGTCATCACTTCATTAGAGATCATGTTGCAAGAGGAGATATTGAGCTAGCATATGTCTCCACCAAGGATCAACTTTTCGATATATTCACGAAGCCCCTTGATGATACAAGATTCATGGTTTTGAGGAATGAGCTAAACATCATTGATTCAAGGAGCTTGATTTTAGTATATATATCTTGCATACACAACTATAGTTGAATATCTATTTGGATTAGGTGTAGGAATGGACATAGGGGGGAGTGTTGTCCTAACTTATTAGACTCTCCCTCCCCCATTATGCCCAAAGTAAAATCAATTATATCTCTATTTTCAAGTCATGAACTGTGAGCTAAAATGTTGAGAATTGTCCATGCACCCAAGATACATCTTCGCGGTGACATACCATACTCTCTTACATGGTGGCCTAGGCCACCAAAGTCTACTCATTGACGAGTTGGTTCTTGTTTGTATCTTAATTGAATTTCATCTCATATCTTTTGTTTTGTTGGTTTCATGGAAACACACTCAATATTGGCTTTTATTTGATTGCATCTTGCAAGTATTGGTTGTAAGTACCATCCCAGTTTGAACATCTAATCACATGCCAAAACTAATCTAAAACATGCTCATCTTGCCACATACATGTCCCACATTTAAAATCTGCATTTTCTAAGGTTTTGGGTCCGGAGCTTCCAGTGTCTAACACCGAAGACTCCGGTATGACCAAATACTCCGCACTAAACACAGAAACTCTGGCATGCCGGAGACTCGGGGGGTTTAGGACAGAGAATCCGATCTGGGTGGTTTTTGTAGAGTCAAAATGGGGTCGGGTGGGAAGTTTACTCACGGCTCTCCTTCCACCCCAACCCCAAAGTGCTCCTACGCTGCCGCCTCTCCTTGGACTACTCTCCAGCCACCGATCTTCGCCGCCGGAATCCACCGTCACCGGGAGACCTCGACCCCTCCTACGTGGGAGCTTTTCCTCGCTGTTAAGGAGTCAACAATGAAGGACAAGGGTACTTTACTCTCCTCTCTCTCTCCCTAGGCCTTAACCTAGGTGGATTTGGGTGTGTTTTCCTTGATCTCTCTTGGTAGAAAATTGTTTTAGCGACAATGTAGAAACTAAAAATCATATAGGAATCATTTGCATCAAATTCAAGACCTACAGTCTAAATATCCCGCCTCACGACCGGAGACTCCAGCCCCAAAGGCCGGAGACTCCGGCCAGTCCGGAGATTACGCCCCTGAGACAGGAAACTCTGGTGTAGATCCAGATGTTTGTGCCCAGAATTCTTTGATGATTTTTACTTTGCCTTCCTGGACATGTATGCTTTCCCCTATGCTATCCCACTGCTCTTTTTGATTCACATGTAAGCGGACCAAGGCCTCCACCTCCAACCCCAATGTTGAAACAAGGAAATATCATTCTCATTTACGCAACTACATGGCTACTGATCCCGAGAGGTGGAACAAGGTTGTTGAAGAGGAAGATGCTAGGCTAGAGGCCTAAGAAGAAGTTAGGAGGCAAGAGCTTGCTAAGAAGGCTTGATTTGGCTGCATAACCAGTGTGATGAATCTGAGCAAGCGTGAGTTCAGGGCTATGAGGATGCAATTTTTCTTCTCCATGCCTCACACTTCCCAGAATGCCCACTACTGGAGGAAAGAGCAAGAGTTGATCCAAACATAGCTGCATGATTCTTTGCATCATCCTGTCTGTGAGCAAAAGTTTCTCAGCTTAGATGCTTTGGGAAGTAAGAACTATTTCAAGGAGTCTGTTTGGGTTGTAAGGAAGCTAGGGATTGATAAGATCACTAGCACCCAAAAAGACTTCAACATTTCAGTTGTCCAACAATTCTTTGCCATAATCACATTTGGTGAAGACGATTATATCACTTTGACTTGGATGACTGGTCGTATCAAGTGCAAGTCTTCTATGAAGAGAATTTTTGAACTTTTGGGCTATCCTTTCCATGGTAATATCACAGTTGTTGGGAAGAATATTCATGTGCATAGTGTGTCTTACAACAAGCGTCGGATGGCTCCTCTCTATGACAATGAAGCAAGTGTTGGCACCAACAAGGATCTCAAGAAAGTCTACAATATCATTATTTTCATATTCCGGTGCAACCTTTCTCCTCAAGCTGGAAATGTGGATGCTATCCGAGGTGGGCTCGTGAATCTTCTCCATCATTCCTACAGGTGTCACCATGCAGCGAAAATTGTGAGGGATATGAGATTGTTGGCATGGAGTTTATCAAGCAAAATATTCACCACACCATGACTGAGAAGAAGAATGTGCTAATGTATGTACCTTATGTGATGAAGCTTACCCTTACAAGATTCCTGGTCTTGCCACAGAAATACATCACAAGGATGGTTCTCTTCAGATCTTGCAGATTCACATCTAGCAACATGCAACTTATCAGGATATTGAGGAGTTCGAGGAAGTTGAGGCTGAGGATTCTAGGACTTCGAGGAGAAAGAATGATGATCCTCCATCTCTTCTTCATGGGAAGAAATTTGTGCAATAAGAGGAGAAGAATCTCACATGGTTGCAGCGCAACATTCTTTGCATGACTAATGTTGTCCATAAGGATAACCATGAGGCGTACAACGAAATAAGGGAGATGCAGAAGATACTCAAGGGTCTTCAAGAAAAGGAAGGAATTGAGCTTCCTCCCACTTCTAAACTAGCTGAGTCATCCCACACCATTTCATACAATGACTGAAACAACTCTTATTTCCCTTGGAGTGATTTAATTGAGGTTACCTTTGCACCATCCTAGTCTCGCAACACTAGAAAGGATCCTATGGAGGAAGATCGTGATGATGAGGATGAGTCTGATGATCAAGAGGATGCGGATGATCAAGATGAGGATTCCTAGGATGAGGAGGAGGATTGTTCCCTTGGGCTACGTGTAGCATCGCTCTTTTCCTCCTTTTTGGTGTCTCGATACCAAAGGGGGAGAAGTTTCTCTACTTAGGATATCCCGCGGGATTTGCATGGTTTTGCTCGGAGGACAAACTTTTCGAACTTGATTTTCCTCTTATAAGATTGTATCTCCATTTATCTCTATTTCGAAATTGTCGTGTGTGAAGTATGTTATGTGTGTGGTAAGACATGTTTGTGAGACTATATGTGTGCTATTGTGCTAATCCTTCCATTGTATTACTTGTCTTACCTTGCTTGTGCAATTATGTTCATTGAATTATTTGTTATTGCACTGTTGTAAGTTTAAAAAATATAGGGGGGTGTTGATCCTTCTTGATGTGTACCATTGTATAAATTGCATTGACTTTGTTTGGTCCACACATCAAGGGGGATCCCATGTATATTTTCTGATGAGGATATGACCAGGACGGATACGACCACGACTATCAGGACTTCCTATACAATTCACCCAGAAATAAGTGGAAACAAAAGGACATGATTAGATGCTGCTCAAGGAGTTATCCCACGTTAGTTTGGGTCCAAGAGAAGCTAGAGTCCAAGTTCTCCATGTTCTGGACGCAGATTCGGACTGCAGAGATATACCAGACTTCAATCTCCTATAAGTTCTGCATACAGACTTCAAATGGGGTGAATCTTCTTTTGTTGGAACGCAGGTGTCATGCGCTTTAGCTGAAACTGGACAAGGAATCATATAAGCTTTGCATACGTACTTCAAATGGGTGAATCTTTTTTGTCCGAGAGAAAAATTATGGCAAAAACAGTCTGACCCTGTAGCTGAACTGGACCAGGAATCTAGGTAAAAGGTGATGCGCCACCTCTAATTGGGAGCAAATCCTTCTACTACCGCATTTTCCAGAAAATCTACTGGTTTGGGGTGCATTTTCCTTGGTATTACCATACGTCGTACGGTACTACCAGGAATGCACGAAAAGGACCCCAACTGGCAGATTTCCGGGCACCTATTTAAGGAGGCTTCTTTCCCAAAGGTGCCGCAACCTCTCAAGCATGTTTTCCCCTCTCTCTCTCTCTCCCATCATTGTTAACCTTGAGAAACTTGCCCCCTCTCAACGCCTCCCATTATTCTTGCATATCTTTGAGGGAAAAGTGAGAGGAGATCTAGATCTAGACTTTCACCAATCGATCCCTCCTCTAGGTGAAGGGAGCATAGTAGATTTTGATCTTTGAGTTCTTGGTGTTTTTCCTTTGTTCTTCCTCTATTATTTTGCCATAAGCATTTGTTTCTTTATTGGAATTTGAGAGTGAATTATTTGAGCATGTATGCTCTTGCCATTGCATTCATTTCATGGGTTTTCTCTCTCCACTAGGATTCGTAGAAATAAAAGTTCGTGAACTTGTTACTCTTGGGTCTTTCGACCCTAGACAACTTTGTCGTGTTCTTGGGAGCCTCCAATTAAGTTATGTATGCGTTTCACAAGTTTGTGGTGAATTAGAGAGCCTCCAATTAAGTTGTGGATGCGTGCCTCAAGATTGAAGGTTACCAATAGCGGAAGGTGAACTAGGCCTTTTTGGTGTGTTTTATTGGATGATAGGATGAGGCTGTCGAGTAGGTCTGTTGTGGCAAGATCACACTCCTCCAACGAGACGTACTCCCCTCAAAAGGAGGAACTCGGAAATACATCATCGTCTCCGTGTGTCTCGGTTATTTCTATATCCAAGCTATTTACTTATGCACTTTACATTGTGATAGCCTTCGTGCTTGAAGTAATTTATCTTGCACTCACCTTCTTACTTGTCTTACTTAGCATAAGTTGTTGGTGCACTTAGCTGAGACTAGTTTATTTAGGTTGTGTGCTTGTTAATTTGAACACTGATACGTCGAAAACGTATCTCCTTTTCCGAACACTTTTCTTATTGTTTTCCTCTAAACTTGTATGTTTTGAATGCAACTAACACGAACTAACGCTGTTTTTAGCATAATTACTTTGGTGTCTTGTTTTTATGCAGAAAAATCAACTTTCGGGAAATTTCCCAGAAAAGACCCCATTGATGTTTTCACCCGGAAGACCCCGGGACCGAGAAGGGGGCCAGGAAAGGATCCACAGGGTGGCCACACCCCCTGGCGCGAGTCCCCCTAGGCCGCTCCACCTAGGGGTGTGGCCCCCCTAGAGCTCCCCTCGGACTCCCCTTTCGACTACAAGTAGCCTCCAACCCTAAAACCCGAGGGGGTTCGTCATATTCCCAGAAACACAACAGAGCGCCGCCGCCACCCCGAACCTCGATTCGGGGATCAGAAGTTCCTGTTCTGGCACCCTGCCGGGACGGGAAGTGGAGGAGATCATCGCCATCGTCATCACCAACGCCTCTCCATCGACCATCCATGTTTCCCCCATCCATGTGTGAGTAATTCCCCTGTTGTAGGCTGAAGGGGGTGGTAGGGATTGGATGAGATAGTTCATGTAATAATGCCGTGATTGTTAGGGCATAGTGCCTAGTATCCTCTATTAGTGTTATTAACATTGTTGCAACTTGTTATGCTTAATGCTCTCCACTTTGGGCCCGAGTGCCATGATCTCATATCTGAATATGTTATTGAATCACGATGATAATTATTGTTTCTTGATCATACCTGCAAGTTGTTTACACACATTGTTGTCCGGAACCCGAGGCCCCGAAGTGACAGAATTTGGGACAACCGGAGGGGATGGCTGTGATGTGAGGATCACATGTGTTCACGGAGTGTTAATGGTTTGCTCCGGTGTTCTCTTAAAAGGAACACCTTAATTACCAGTAGTGCTTGGATGCTTTGTCATATTTATCTGCAATGCCCATGACTTGATCATTATTTGAACTATCTTATCCATGCAACACCCGTTCATCCATCCCTTTGCCTACAGTATTTAATCTCGATGTTTACTTCAAACATCACTGCTGAGTTTTCATTCCACTGCTGCTATTATTTCACTATTGTTGCTACAATAAAACTGTTACTGCTGATAAACCACAGCAAAAAAAAGTTGTGGTGAACTTTATGGATTCAAAAAGGTACTGATTTTGATAATTGGTTTGAATTTGAAATGATTTTAGAGTAATTGCTTGAATTAATGGTTTGATTAAACCAACAATTTAATGAGTGATTAACAAGGAATAAAATGGTTGTTTTTATTTGTTATTTTTATTCCAAAAGTTGTAACAGATCAAGTATGAAAATAACCATTTGAAATTTGTTTGAGTTTGATTATGAAAACAAGACAAATAGATGGAAAACAAATAGTAACAATTGCAAACATAAATAAAACAAATGCAATGAGATGATGACATGATGCATTGCTTGAAATAAAACAATTAATCAAACAGGAAATCAAACATTCTAAGTGGTAGGTTTTCATACTTGGGCTGTTACAACGCTCACAAAAGCTTTTGTTAAGAGCTTTAAATTTCAGAACACTCAATATGGTCCAATTGTTGCATTCAAGTTATATAGTAGTCCTATGTCTTTGTCTTGGTGGATTTTTGTACTATTATAGGTATCGACGCCACTGGGACGGCAAGCAGGATTCAAGATAGACCAGCAGACCTCCAGGGGATCTACCGAGAGATCACCAACAATGACGGTCGCTCATCCCATCGTGGGAAGATAAGGAACATTCAACTTCCTGCTCTTATATACTTTACTTACTACATTAGTACTAGTATTCTTGGTAGGGAGAACACTAGCAACGTTTCTAGTTACCACCTTGCTTTCATTGATGCTGCACTGAACCGTAGCATGAAGTATAACCTTGGTTCATTTGTTGCACGCCGCCTTGCTGCTTCTGGGCCTATTTTTGGTGGCATTATTGCTACACGTGTAGCAGCTGCTTTGCATATTTCCATTGCTCCTAATGTGGCTTAACCTTGCTGCTATGAAATCCCATCAGTTTGTCACTTCTAACTCTACTAATGAACGTTCAGTATATAGAGTTTTATATATCAATGGAGAAGAGCGGAAAGTTACTTTGCCGCAACCTGTTTTGTTTAAAATTGACAGGTCACCATGGTCGCTCACCAAGGAGCAGGTAGACGAGCATCTGAGCACCATGGAGTTTTACCGGCAGCAGGAGAGGCAAGACGCGCCTCCCGAGGACCACAACGCGCAGTACACTGGCGCATCCCTGAGCACATATCAGGAGGAGGCTTCATCCTCGTCATATTACGGGGGCGACTTAGTGGCTGCTTAATAGTTCGTGCTCTCTCATGTTTTGTTCCAGCTTATTAATAGTAAATGATCTGTCATATAAATATTTGTTTGCATTGTTCTATTCATAGAAGGACATGATATTGTGGTATACTCCTCTGACTGTTTCATTTGAATCGACTTGGCACATGCTCACGCATGCTAAGACTGAAAACAAAAAGTCAATAAGCCTCGATGATTTATTTTGCCTCAGAGTTCTAGTATCAATTTTATGCTTCAGTTAATTTTACTTTGTCGCAAACATGATTATGATAGTTGTTGCTCTCTTGATTGTCGCTCTCTGTCTATTTGCTAGCCTTCACCCGTACCGAGTATGATCTCTACTCGTGCATCCAACTCCCAAAAACCAAAGTTTTCCAAATGTGTCCACCATACCTTCCTATATGTGGTATTTAACCGCCACTCCAAGTAATTTGCTCATGTGCTACCTTTAAAACCTGCTAAAAATTATTCTTGTTTTATGCCCCTGTGTTAGCTCATGAGGACGTAAATAGAGAATCTTTGTCTCACTTGTTGATTGGATTTCACACCCTGGACTAGTGGCTTCATCCGCTTATCCAAATGATAGAAGAGATGGCAGCGGGGTGCCCAGCCCTAAATTAATACACACAAATTCTCTTCGCTCTTTTTGCCCCTGATTTATCAGTCAAAGCATAATTCTGTAAACAAAAGAGAAAGAGGGATGACCTTCTACCCAGATGCGTCCTTCGCATGGGAGCCTCTCTTGTGAATCCAGTTGCCTTGTGACGTAATGTATTGTCTGTTTACAATTTGTTGACATAAGCATACACCTATCTCAAAATGTTTTCAATACCTATGTTTAATGAAATAAAAAGCTCTAGCACATGAGTGATCCATGCTTCCCTCTACGAAGGGCCTTTCTTTTACTTTTATGTTGAGTCAACGCCTTATTCTTTGAGCACTTTCTTGAGAGCACAATGGTCATTCTTAGTGTGATGTGTTTGTCCCAAAGTACGGTTGATTGTGGCATAACTTTGATACTTGTAACTTTGATATATTTACTTCTAGTCTTCCCTTGAACTTCAGAGGTGCCCTGACATTTATGTGTTACCCCACATTTAAGGGCAAGAGAGATACCACTTTATCAGATCCTTTTATGAATACTTCAATCTTGCAAATAGTTATGCTTCATGTTGTTTATTATTAATATGGTGTTCTCTCTTCATGGTTTGCATAGCTATTAAGTGACAGTATCTTGCATGTATCTTATCGTGAGCATAATTAAGTATTTAGTCACATAGTGAGTATATTTGCATCATATGAAATAAATGTGTTCGTAAAAGTATTTTATCGCACTCAGTTGTCACTTAATTGCTTGAGGACAAGCAATAAGCTAAGATTGGGGGGAGTTGATACGTCGAAAACGTATATCTTTTTCCGAACACTTTTCTTATTGTTTTCCTCTAAACTTCTGTGTTTCGAATACAAATAACACGGACTAACGCTGTTTTCAGCAGAATTACTTTGGTGTCTTGTTTTTATGCAGAAAAATCAACTTTCGGGAAATTGCCCAGAAAAGACCACATTGATGATTTCACCCCGGAAGACCCCGGGAGCCAGAAGGGGGCCAGGAGAGGAGCCACAGGGTGGCACACCCCCTGGCCCGTGTCCCCCCTAGGCCGCTCCACCTAGGGGTGTGGGGCCCCCAGAGCTCCCCTCAGACTCCCCTTTCGACTACAAGTAGCCTCCAACCCTAAAACCGAGGGGGGGGTCGTCATATTCCACAGAAACACAACAGAGCGCCGCCGCCATCCCAAACCTTGACTCGGGGATCAGAAGTTCTTGTTCTGGCACCCTACCGGGACGGGAAGTGGAGGAGATCGTCGCCATCGTCATCACCAACGCCTCTCCATCGACCATCCATGTTTCCCCCATCCATGTGTGAGTAATTCCCTACTGTAGGCTGAAGAGGATGGTAGGGATTGGATGAGATCGTTCATGTAATAATGCCGTGATTGGTAGGGCATAGTGCCTAGTATCCTCTATTAGTGCTATTGACATTTTTGCAACTTGTTATGCTTAATGCTTGCCACTTTGGGCCTGAGTGCCATGATCTTAGATCTTAACATGTTATTGAATCACGATGATAATTATTGTTTCTTGATCATACCTGCAAGTTGTTTACACACATTGTTGTCCGGAACCCGAGGCCCTGAAGTGACAGAAATTGGGACAACCGGAGGGGATGGCTGTGATGTGAGGATCACATGTGCTCATGGAGTGTTAATGCTTTGCTTCGGTGTTCTATTAAAAGGAGCACCTTAATTACCAGTAGTTACCTTGAGGCCCCGCTGAAAACGGGCAGGTAGGACAAAAGATGTTGTGCAAGTTCTCATTGCGAGCACGTACGACAATTTACGGAACACATGCCTATGGTTACTTAGTGCTTGGATCCATTATCACATTTATCTGCAATGCCCATGACTTGATTATTATTTGAACTATGAAAGTGCATTTCGTTTTCCCGGTGTTTTGTGTGTTAGTTAACAATACTAAGTACACTATTTATCGAGGTGTTCGAGCGTGTAGGTGTTATACTTATCATCGGCATCGATCACCGAAAAAGTCGGTGAAGTTTGGCCCGAGAGTTTTGGGACAGAACCCAACCGGATTATGTGGAACCAGATTATTCGGAGGAGCCGGATATTCCGGTCTGGAAAATTCTGGGCCAGTTTGCTCAGAGAGATGAGCCGGATTATTTGGAACCGGATTATTCGGAGGAGTCAGATATTCCGGTCTGGGAATTTCTGGGTCATTTTCCGGACAGAGATGAGCCGGATTATTTGATCCGGATTATTCATCTCAGACCGGATATTCCGGTTGTTGGTGATGTTGTTCGAAAATGGCTAAGGACTGGAAGATTTGCTCACAGCAGTGAGCCGGATTATTCGTACCGGATTATTCCAGAGGAGCCGGAATATCCGGTACAATTTCCTGCGCCTCAGAGCAACGAGCCGGATTATTTGAACCGGATTATTCCGGGGCAACCGGATAATCCGGTTCAAGTCAACAGGATCTCGCGAAGATAAGCTGACCGGATATTCCGGTCCAAACTTGGACCGGATACTCCGGTCCCAAAATCCTGCACAACGACTAGTTGTGAGGAGGGGCTATAAATACCCATCCTCTTCTTCCCCAAGATCCAGTTCTTCCCCTTAGCATTTATGAGCATTTAAGAACTCACCAAATCCCTCATAACTCCCAATCCCTCCACCCAATCTTGAAGATCTTTGGAGGATTGAAGGAGAAGGCCCCGATCTACATCTTCACCGAGCCGTTCTTCATTTCCCCCTCTCTAGCTTGAGGGATCTAGCCTAGGGTTTCCTCTTGTGGAGAACCTAGGCATCTTGATACTTGTTGGTGATTCAAGAAGATTTGGGAGCCCCCAATTAAGTTGTGGGTGTGTGCCCCAAGTGTTTGTAAAGGATTCGATCCCCGCCTCAAAGGGGTTCAATAGTGAGAGGTGAACTAGGCCTTCGTGGCGGAAGTTCATCAGAGAATAGGGTGAGGCCTTTGTGGCGTTGAGTAGGCCTTTGTGGCGAGCTCACACCCCTCCAACGAGACGTACTCCCTTAACAAGGAGGAACTCGGAAATACATCGTGTCTCCGTGTGCTTCACTTTGGTTATCTCGTTCCCTCACTCTCTTTACTTATTGCTTGCATTGTGTTTATCATTATCCTTGTCATATAGGTAAATTCACCGTAGCCGCACTATCTAGAGAATTTAGCTTCTTGTCAAGCCAAATTGTAAGAGAAAAATTAAAATTGGTCGTAGCACCTATTCACCCCCCCTCTAGGTGCCCATACTTTACTTTCAATTGGTATCAGAGCCTCGGCTCTTGTATCGGGCTTAACCGCCTAAGAGTTTAAGTATGGGAGATGATTTGGATACCAAACCGTCCATTGGCAAGGTGACCATGGATGATCTCAATGCCTTGAGAAATTCATTGACCTCATCCATAGACACCAAATTTGATGAGTTGCGTCAACTCATGGCACAACTCCTCAAAGCCAAAGGACCGGAGGTAGTCGAATCTTCTCTTCCGGAAGTTAATCCGGAGGGTGCCAAGAATGGGGTAGATGGTGATCCACTTAAAAATGCTTCCGCCGAACAATCCGCTAAGTCGGGTACGGAAGGAGGTGGAGGATTTCATGTCGTTCCCATAAGTTATTCTCCCAATCCTCCCGTTCCTATCCCCATATAATCCCTAGAGGAGATCCACCTAAAATTGATGCGTTTTCTTTTCGTGAATGGCAATACTACATGGAGACTCACTTGAACCCTTCTTGTATAGATCTTTGGAGGATCACTCGTGACAGATACACGCCATTTGATCCCAAGAATCTCACAAGAAGAGAAGCCGTAGATTGCCAACTCAGCTACACCGCCTTGTCCATTCTTCAACAAGCAGTGGGTCCCAACCACATGCCGCATCTTCAACATTTCTCCACCGCCAAATAAACATGGGATGCACTGGTCATCATGTTCGTTGGGAATCAGAGCATGCAAAGAAATCGTTATGATTCCCTGACCAATGAGGCCGAAGGATTTTTCATGCGTGATGGAGAAGATCATGTTGACATGTATCGAAGACTCAAAACTCTCGCCACCGCCTTCTCTAGTGCGGGTGCCAAGTATATTGACAATGCTTGGATCAAGAGAAAGTACATGATTGCCGTGATGCCATTTGAGGGCACGGACTTGAAGAGCATTCAAGGAAGACATGATTTCTCCTCCGTGACCTCAACTCAAGTGATGCAAGAATTGTGCTCCTACAAAGTGAAAACCAAGAATGCACTTGACAACTGTGCTAGGGCCATTGGAATGCACCAAGGAGGATCCGTTTCTTTGAAGGCCAAGGTGTTGTCAAGAGAGGTTGAGAATGAAGAAGAAGGAGAAGAGGCGTTGCCTCCCTTGAAGGAACAAGACTATGATCCCGTTCTAAAGGATGTCATTGCTCTCACCGTGCAAAAGTTTTGGAGCAATCCTCCCAAGGGCAAGAGATTTGTTGAGGAGAAGACAAGGGCTCGCTATGGAAATGATGGGGCTCAAAAAGTGAGGTCTTGCTTCAATTGTCAAGATAAGCATCACTTCATTGTGGAGTGCCCTTATGAGAATAGAGAGCTTCATAGTGGCAAGCTCATTCGCAAGGACAAGTCCAGGGTTGAGTACAAGAAACCTCATTTCAAGAAGAAGCCTTTCAACAAGAAGTCTCCCACCAAGTTTGTGCTCTTGACTCAAGAAGAATATGATTCCGGGAGTGATGAAGAAGAAGAAACCACAAGTGAAGTGGCCGCTCTAGCTATTGCTTCTACTCCATCATCTTCATCCCTCTTTGAATCCCCCAATGAAGATCTTGCTCAATGCAATGCCAAGTGCTTCATGGCCAAGGCCATGGAGGTATCACCTTCCCCCAACTCTAAGACCCCTAGTGAACTTGAACATCTTGCTAGTCTTAGAGAAGAAGAAAGGGTCTCCTTGGACCGTTTTATGTCTAACATTCAAGGGGAGACCAAGAAGTACGTTGAGTATCTCATGAGGCAATTGGGACAGGCCCAAGATGCTCTTGAGAAGAAAGGTGAGATTGAGAGAAGGGATGCGGATGAAATTGCATCTCTCTCTATGACTCTTGAGTAAGAGCATGATGGTAGAGTCTCTCTAGAGGATGAACTTGAATCTATTGAATTAACTCATAATAAACTTGTCTCAAACATGACTAAGGAACGTGATCTTGCTATTGCTAAATATAAAAAGGCTAAAAAGGATAAGGTCAAGTTTGGGTTTGGTCATGGTAAACTAACTGAGGAGTTTGAAAAGCTAACCAAGGCTCACAAAGCTTTGGAAAGCCAACACTCATCCCTCAAAGAGTTGCATAAACAACTCCAAACTCAACTTAATCAACCTAACCATCCTAGCACCTCTACTTCTTCTTGTTATCATGCAAATATTATTGAGGAAAATGCTAGGTTGAAGGATGAGCTAGCAAGGCTCAAGGGCAAAGGCACACATGTTGAAAAGGTTGTGTCTCCTACCCCACAAGTGGTTGCCCCGTGCTCTAATGTGGTCATTGTTAGACCACAATTGAGTGCTCCAAGGAAACAAGTGGGAAAGCAAGGTCTTGGCTATGTAGCCAAGAAGAAGAACAATAAGAAGACCCACAATGGTGCTTCGGGTGGCATTGTCATTAGGGACAACCCTACCCCTAGAACACCCGCTCAAGCAAACAATGTAGCTTCGAGTAGTAGTGTCATTAGGGACAACACTACTCGTAGCACATCCGCAGGAACTAACGATCCACACCAATGTTGATTATTATGGTGTTGTGCAAGCTAAATATGTTGGTCCTATTGAGGGTTTCATTGACTATACTATTTGGGTTCCAAATACCCTTGTTGCTAATATGAAGGGACCCATCTTGGGTCCTAACTCTATTCAATGATCTCTTGCAGGGCTATGCTTCCGGTGGGAATAAATGGATTCTCGATAGTGGATGCACTAATCATATGACCGGAAGCAAAGAGCTTGTGACGGAGTTGCGACCAAATGACATCCAAGCAACCGTCACTTATGGAGACTCGTCCAAGTCTAAGGTATCCGGGTTCGGCAAGGTTCTGGTGGATCCCGATATAACTATCGTGAACGTCATGCTTGTCGAATCCCTTGGTTACAATTTACTTTCCGTCCGCTCTCTTGGAAATATGGGTTTTTCCGTCTTTTTCGATGGTGATATTGTGGTCCTTTTGAGGAGCAAGACTCTTGACGTCGCTCACGTGGGACATGTTGAAAATGAGTTGTTCGTGGTGGACTTTTTGAAGTCAACCAACTCTCAAGCAATGTGCCTTTTCGGGAAGGCGGACTTGGGATGGTTGTGGCATCGCCGCCTATCCCATGTCAACATGAGAACTTTGCAAAGTCTTCACAAAGGTGGCCTTATTGTCGGACTAAAAGAAAATGTTTCCTTTGCAAAGGATCGCGTTTGTAGGTCGTGTGTTGTAACATCCCAAGTATGAAAATACCCCTAGAATGTTTTGTTTCTTGTTTTAATTCAAGTATTGCATCATGTCATCATGTTTAATTATTTGTTTGCATTGTTCACTATTTGTTTTGCATCTGTTTTATCTTGTTTTCATAATGAAACTCAAACAAATTCAAATGGTTATTTCATACTTGCTCTGTTACAACTTTTGGAATAAAAATCACAAACAACCAATTTGTTTCACTTTATTCCATATTGATCCACTAATAAAATGGTGCTTTTTTATTTCCACTAATTAATTCCAAATGGGTTTCAAATTCAAAGCAAATCATGTACATCACCTAATTTGGAAATTATAAAAAATACCACACCATTCTAATGTTTTGATCCACCTAATAATAGGGGTCACCCTAATAAAAACCTTGTTTTCCATATTAAGTCATTAATTAACAACCATTTTAATTTCCAAATCCCCTTCAAATTCAAATCAAATGCATCAGGCAGAACCAATTTGAACTTATGAACCCTATCTAAACCAATCAACTAATTTAACCAAGTTAATAGTAGGGTTCACCCTATTAAACTTGTTGTTTTCAAAAATAAATCAATTAGTTTGCAATATATTCCAATTCAAACCATTTTGCAAAAACAACAACTAAATTTGAATTTCCAGAAACTTAAGTTGTAAAGTGGTAGATATTGAACTAACCAACCCACCTGAATTTTTCCAAAATTTTAGAAACTCAAAACCTTATCAAATTCTTCCAATTCTCATTGCTACAAAAAAAACAGAAAAAGCAAAATAGAAAAAAAAACGCGCGCGGCGGCTAGCCTAGCACCGCCAGCCCACCTCTTTAGCGCGGCCCAGCCCGCTAAAACCCCTGCGTACCAGTTCGATTAGACGAACCCGTCATCATCCTCATGTACGGCACGAAATCCGTCGGTGCCACGTACGCCACCGTGCCGCGCCGACGGCATCCATCGGCTTCCGCACCCTATAAGAACCCCACGGAGCCCTAGGGCGCAGCACCCAACCCTAGCCACCCTAGCCTCTCTCGCGCCGCCATTTCCCCTCTCCCGGCGCGTTCTCCCTCTGAATCTCTCGCCGGAGAGGGAGCTCTCTGAACCTCCCATGGCAGCCGCCGCTACCGAGCCTTTCCTTCCTCGTTGATCGCAGAAACGGAACCACCGTCAACTCCTCAACCTGTTGGACACCTGCACGAGCCCAGTTATCCTCGGTAGCCGCCCCGCCATCCACGTCGCTGCCGCTCGCCGTCGAGCTCCTCCACGGAAACCTCCCGGTGAGCCACGATCTACTCCTTCCTCCTCCCCTCTGTTACCCTCTGCATCCGCTGCACCACCAGGTCCACGCATCCAGCACCACGGCACAGCAGCACCATCACATCGAGCACGGCGATCACCGTTGATCACCGCCGGGCCACTGTCCAAGTTTCAGTTTTTGGTTCGTCAGTTAAATGTATATGCGCGAGCAGTACCTCAACTTGTCCGCGCGTGGCTTACTGACAACGAAACGCAAGCAGCGCAGCTGGTTCAGTAACGCGCGCACGAGCGGGAGGTGCAGGGATCGAGTCCTGCCCTCGCAGGATAAAATTCCAAAACTTTTTCCACCTCCACGCTGACAGGGAGGGCCCCCTGTCAGCCACACAACAACCACGCGCAGACCCGGCCCCCCTGGCAGTGTCTGGGTAGTATAATGTGCGTATAAAAAGTTTTAAACATTTTCTGTAATAAAAAACTAGTCCTTTATTTTAACAGATTGGCCCCTGGTTTTAAAAACCTAATAACTTTAGTTTTATTAATCCAAAAAATGAAAATAAAATATGTGTGCTAGTCTAAATTAAATTCTCTATCTTTTGGTATCATTTGTTTTCTGTTTTGAAATTTCAAAATGCAATTCAAATTTGAATTCAAATAATTCAAATGCAATTTGCTAAATTCATTAACTAATTCATTATTAATCCAATAAATGCAAATAAAATATGTTTTCCATACCATTTTGAATAACCTATTCAAATATAAATTTTGTTTCATGGTTTGAATAATTTAAATTGCCTAAATAATTTAAACCTTATTTAATTCATTTAAATTTGATAAAATCATAACTTGCTCCAAATACACTATTTTTGAACATGCAAAATATGTTTTCAAACTAGAAAAAATATGAACTTTCAACTATAAATTTGAATTTATGTTTTGAATAAATAAAATTCAAATAATATTCAAACTTGTCTTAAATTCATTTAAAACTTGTTTAATATCGTTTAAGTCATAATAAATTCATCCTAACTCCTATTTCAAAATTTCAAACATGTAATCCAACTAAAATTTGATGTTCTTTTCAAATATAAATTTTGTTAATTGTTTTGCACACTTTAACTTGATGAAAACAACAATTGTTTGTGTGACATGTTTAAGTAACCCAAAATTTCTAAACTTAATAAATGATTTCCAAACTTGTTAGATTCCTTTAACACTTGCATCTATTGTTGTTATTTTGTTGTTATCATAATGCATGCATCATGGTAATCAATTTTCACATGGTAACTAAATTGTAGATCATTTGTTTCCACTTAATCAATGGACCTTTGCCATATGCAATCCAATTGCATATGGGTCCATTTAAATTGTGTTATCATGTTAGCTAGTTTATTTTGATGCAACCATTAACTTGACATGCATCATCCCATGATTGTGCACTATGCCATGATATTGATTGTTTATATTTCTGTCTTGGTTGTTTGCTTCTTCTCGAATAGACGACGACATTGAGACAGACGATCTTTACAGCACCCCTTCTGAGGATCTAGCTCAGTACCCGGCTGAGTTTGCAGGCAAGTTATCACTCACATAAACCATAGTGTTCCTTTCAACCCTGGTTACCGATACTTTCCGTTGTCTATTCCTGCTAGCCTTAGTGGTAGTTGTTTCTGTTACGAACCTATCACATGAATCCTTTAACCCTGATTTGCCTCACCACCACTCCTACAACCCTATTGTTTGAGCCAGTGTCTTATTAGCATGCTTAGGTTGTTTTGCTCGAGTCTGATACCCGTTACTTTCTGTTACTATTCCTATTATGTTCTGGGGGCTCGATGTTTAATCAATCAATCATGCTAATGTTATTACTTAATAATAATTTGATGATAAGGCACCGGCAGGAGGCCCTGTGTGGTTTTGAGGCCTGCTAGTGTCGACCCTAATAGGAAAAGGGTCTTGTCTACTGATCCATGATGAGCGCACTACCCGCATGTGGGAAGCGAGTATGGGCGCCCCCCTCAATTTTCGATTTGCATCTCGTCCAAATCATCTCATTTAGTTCGTGTTTTCCATTTGCCGCATGCATGTTTTTGCGAGCCCAGCGCAGGGTGGAACTTTTGTAGTTGGCATATAGGGGGACACGTTCTTAGAGTGCTATGAGGGTCCATTTTCTTCTGGCTCTATTAGCCGTGCGCCCAAGGTGCTTTGGGCTTGATGCGGAGAAGAGTTGAGTTGTGTTGAGTGCCCCGCTTGGTGGAAGGGCCTTTCCATCTGGCGGGTTATTCATACATGTACGGCCAAATTGGTGCAACCCTGCAGGGATAATCTTCTCGAGAAGCCGTGTTTTCCGCGGTTATGGTTAACTTGGTGAAAGTACTGGCTAACAAGTACTCAGGACAACATAAACTAATGATTAACCACCCTACACCCAATGATTACAACTTGACTAGTAATAGGTTTATTAACACAATAATTTGAAATCATCTTTAATCCAACTGTGTGAGTTATCCTCGGATTGCTTCTTGGGATAAGGGGCGAGATCCAGGATGGGTTTGTTTGATGTTATCTTTCAGTTGGTTACAATACTCGATCTTATCTCCTTTCTGTTAGTCTGAAGTGGTATCTCTGTTTGGTTAGCGCAGCCAGTTGCAGCGTCTTTTATATCCCCTTCTTCCGTTGAACCCAAGGCATCTGTGCTTGGTGTTGACGGGTTACACTTTGGTGAACTGTGAGTCTTGCTTGCCAGTACGTCTATGTACTGACCCCTTTGGGGCTGTGGTTTCCGCAGACTACGCTTACGAGGATCCAGGTGACGGCTACTACGTGGAGTTTGACGAGGCTGCTGACGAGTAGTTAGCGGACCCGGGCAGGATCCGAGACATCGTGGATGGGCTCCGTCTTATTTCAGTTTCCGGCTTCTTAAGCCTATTTGGATTTGTCTGTACTCAGACCCTTTGAATGCTTCCGCTGAGATGTAATGATGTTATGTTGGGACATGTGTCCTCTGGATGATTGTATTTGCTATATCTGCCCTAGTGAGGGCCATTTGCAACTTATTTCAATCTTTGGTGTCTTAGAGATATGTTGTGTTATCATCTTGTTCGAAGCCGTTGACGTACCATGTGTGTATGGTATGAAGTACGTCAATGGTAGTGTCCTGGTTTCTACGGGATAGTTTACATCGACGGTGAACAGTAACGATTGGTTGTCACACATAAGTGTTGGCCGCGGGAGCCGGTAAGCCCCCTAATCCAATCAAAATACTGTTCAGTTCGTACGGTGAGTATCCTCTATAAGTCCGGGTGCGACAAATGGTATCAGAGCCTGTCTGCCTGTAGGATCCCTTTTTTACTGGTCGCAGTTGAGTCTAGAAACTATTTTGTAGCTATATAGGAAAAATGAAACGTGAGAGTAGGAATTCTGCCATTTTTCCTCTTTCCCCACCCACCCTCCCTTTTCTGGTAAGGAAGTGCAACGTTGTTTTTCTCTTCTCACCTAAACTTTCAAGTTAGGATTTCACGTGTTTTGGGTTCTCCGTAGTACCTCAGGAGTTTTTGGTCTCGTGTTTCCCGATGTTGCTTCAATATCCTGTTCTTTCCAACATCCTTATCGTCTGTTGAACCTTGTTGTTGCTTTCCACTTCAGTTCTCTACCAGCGTCTAATCAAAACTTTCCCGATCATCTGCAGATGGATCTCAGGTTCTACCCGCAGGTGGTTCGGATGACTCGTTGTGAGAGCACCGCCGGTTATCCGGAGATGCTGAGAGACATGGTCACTTATCTGGGGTTCCATTGGGCACCAGAGTACCAGGTCTACGAGCAGCAGCGAGAGTTTGACCATACCTACTACCAGGCTATCGTCTACATTCTGTCAGATGATGGCATGAGCGTTGTCCACCGCTACGAGGCAGTAGGTTCCACAGTGGATATGGCCGTGCAGCAGGCAGCTTACGTGAGTCTCACCGTACTCCGTGCTGACTACTGGGGGTTTGACGATTCTATCTATCGCCACATCCCCCGTGGTTACATCACTTCAGGGAGCTCACTTCACCCTCTACGACAACCTTGATGTCTACGAGCATGATAACACCAGGCTGCACACCACCGCTCAGTTTTGAGGCACAGTGACGCTGTTGCCACCACACTTTCTCAGGAGTTAGCCTCAGTCAGGGAGCAGCTCTACCTGGCTTTGACTCGTCTGGCTACGTACACCACAGACTTTGTTGGAGATGAGCGCTTTGCACGTTTCCATCAGACAGTTGGACGTAGTTTGACAGATGCTGGAGGTTACGAGCCGATCAGAGGTCCACTCCTCAACCTCGGAGCTGGCTACACTGGGATTCCACGTTTTGGAGCACAGGGAGACGACGCTTTCTACTTCACCACACCGAGAGTTTGCTCTCAGAGCAGTCCCGATCTACGTGGATCGTCGTTCTACCTACTTCCGTGGGATTCCTCCTCACCGTATCTCTCGTCGTACTACTCACCGCCGTCCTGCGTGATGAGCATGGGAGTACCGATGTATCCATTCCTAGCTATGTTTAGTTATCCTTTGGCTTTCGAACCATGTATTGGTGGTGTTGGATATTCTGATGTATTTGAACATGTGATGATGTACCTGTTGGTTATCTATTCATGCGTCGGAATAATCTATCTTTCGGTTACCAATCTATCCTTTTCTGTTGTTGTGCTAAAATGCATGTCTATTCAGGATGCCGCCAACAAGGAGCAACCCGCCTGAACCACCTCCGCTCACGGAGCTGTTGACTCAGATGACTCAGGTCGTGGCTCAGATGGCCCAGATCCAGGCTAACCAGCACAACAACCAGAATGCTCCGCGAGTCAGCATCAAGGAGTTTCTGAGTATGGGGCCGAGAGCTTTCGTGGCAACACGTGAGCCTCTGGATGCTGATGACTGGATCAGGGAGATGGCCAGGGCTCTGGACATTGCTCACGTTGCTGAGGAGGATAAAGTCAAGTATGCCACCTACCTAAAGGGTCAGGCAGCTACCTGGTGGGAGAACTACCAGACCATGAGAGCTGGATATCCTATCACCTGGGGTTGTTTCAAGGATGCCTTCCTGAAGCACCACATCCCAGATGGTCTCATGGAAAGGATGCGTGAGAATTTTGCTCTCTCAGGCAGGGCAAGCTGGACGTCATTGCTACCAGAACGAGTTCAATCGTCTCGCTCGATACGCTGGTGATGAAGTGTCCACTGAAGCCAAGAAGATGGCAAGGTTCCGCCGAGGTTTTAACCCGGAACTGAAGTACGCTCTCACCAACATCAAGTGCAAGGACTTCGAGGAGCTCGTGAACACCGCGCTCAATGAGGAGAATGGGCGCAAGGCGTTCGAGGAGTCCCGAAAGCACTCGCGTGAGGGTGGTTCCTCCTCCAACATGACCACCCCTCCGCAGAAGCGCCGCATCTGGGTGCCAAATGCTGTGTCACTAGGGCTCCATATGCCCAAGCTTCTCCAGGCTTTGCTCCCCGCCCACCTAACCCAGCTCAGATGCAGAGTCAGAGGGTTCCAATGGGGCAGCCAAGGCCAGGTCCTTCTCGTGTCGTCACTTGCTACAAGTGCAAGGATACTGGACACTATGCTGATAAGTGCACTCAGAGGCAGCTACCTCCACCTCCTCGCCCCAACACCAACCAGGCAATGGTTCGTGCTCCCCCGGCTAAAGCCTTCAACTCCAACAACAGGCCTGTCGGGAGGACCGTGAGGGTGAATCATATCAAGGCCGACAAAGCTGAGGAAGCTGCTGACGTCGTTCTCGGTATATTACCCGTAAACTCTTTTCTAGCTAAAGTGTTGTTTGATACCGGAGCATCGCATTCTTTTGTGTCAAAGATTTTTGCAAAAGCATACAACCTAGTTCTAGTTCCACTAAGCAATCAAATGACTGTTCACTCTCCGGGACCGCAAATGTTGACTTCCAAGATAAGTATGGACAATCAAATCCTAATTGGAGGTCGCATATTCCTTGCTTCACTCATGTTGGTGGGAAATTCTGACATTGATGTCATTCTGGGTATGGATTGGTTGAAGACCCACAAAGCAAAAATTGACTGTGCTCAAAAGTCAATAACTCTCTCTCACCCTTCTGGCCAGATAGTCTATTATCCATATGGATCAAGTTCTGTTCAGCTGTTCAACCTAGAGGCTAAACCCCTCCCTGCAATTGAAAATGTTCCGGTGGTTTGTGAATTCCCTGACGTCTTTCCAGAAGAGTTGCCAGGGATGCCTCCGGACAGAGCAGTTGAGTTCGTGATCGAGCTTGAACCAGGTACTGCTCCAATCTCTAAGCATCCATACAAGATAGCTCCTCCTGAACTGAAATTGTTGAAGGAGCAAATAGATATGTACATGGAGAAAGGTTACATTCAGCCTAGTTCCTCCGCTTGGGGTTGCCCAACTCTGTTTGTTGCCAAGAAGGATCAAACAAAAAGACTCGTGGTTGACTATCGTCCTCTCAACGAGAAAACCTTCAAGAACAAGTATCCAATTCCCCGTATCGATGATCTTTTTGATCAACTTGCTGGAGCCTTAATATTCTCAAAGTTGGACTTGAGGATGGGTTACCATCAGATAAAGATCAGAAAGGAAGATATTCCTAAGACAACTTTCACCACTCGTTACGGTCTATATGAATACACCGTCATGTCCTTTGGTCTCACCAATGCACCGGCGACGTTCTCAAGACTCATGAATTCTGTCTTCCATGAATACCTCGACAAGTTCGTTGTGGTATATCTCGATGATATTCTAGTCTACTCAAAATCCGAGGAAGAGCATGGAGAACACCTTCGTCTCACTCTCATGAAACTTCGCGAGCATCGTCTATATGCCAAGTTCTCAAATGTGAGTTCTGGATTCCAGAAGTTGCTTACCTTGGTCATATCATCTCTGCCAAAGGCATAGCCATTGACCCGGAAAAGGTTAAGGAAATTGTTGATTGGAAACCCCCTAAGACGGTGAAGCAAGTCAGAAGTTTTCTTGGCTTGGCTAGCTATTGTCGTCGTTTCGTCCAAAACTTTTCCAAGATTGCCAAACCTCTCACTGATCTCACAAAGAAGGACAAAAGTTCGTCTGGACTCCACAATGTGATGAAAGTTTCAATCTCTTGAAGACTAAACTCACTTCCACACCTGTTCTGGTTGGCCCAGATACTACCAAACCTTTCCAGATATTCTGCGATGCATCTCTCCAAGGTCTAGGTGCGGTTCTTATGCAAGAACGTCAAGTTGTGGCTTATGCTTCACGTCAGTTGAACCCACATGAGCAAAACTATCCCACTCATGATCTTGAACTTGCAGCAGTTGTGTTTGCCCTCAAGAAATGGAGACAATACTTGTTGGGTAACAAAACTGAAATCTTTTCCGATCATAAGAGTCTGAAATACATCTTCACTCAGCCAGATCTAAACCTCAGGCAAAGGAGATGGATTGAGAAGATTAAAGACTTTGACTCACCATTTCTTACACTCCAGGCAAGGCTAATGTTATGGCCGATGCTCTCAGTCGCAAGTCCTATTGCCAATAATCTCATGATCATGGAAAGCCAACCTCCACTTCATGAAGAATTCCAGAAGCTGAACCTTGGTCTTGTTCCAAGGATACCTTGCTAGCTTGACAGCCAGTCCAACTCTCGAGGACAAGATTCATTCTGAACAACTTCGTGATACTTAAATCAAGAAGATTGTAGACCACATCAAGGAAGGCAATGATAAATTCAAGTCCTTCAATTGATGACAAGGGAAATGTGTTCTTCGAAGGACGCATTGCAGTTCCTCAGATTCAAAGTCTCAAAGATGTCATTCTCAAGGAGGCTCATGAAACTCCTCTCTCCATCCACCCTGGAAGTACAAAGATGTACCAGGATCTCAAGACTCTGTATTGGTGGCCTGGCATGAAACGTGAAATTGCTCAGTACGTTTCTGAATGCGACGTTTGTCAACGTGTTAAGGCAGTCCATCAGAAAACAGCAGGTCTACTCCAACCTCTGAAAATTCCTGAGTGGAAGTGGGACATGATTGAAATGGACTTCGTTACTGGTTTTCCAAAGTCCAAAAAGGGCAACGATGCAATCTTCGTTGTTATTGATCGTCTCACTAAGGTAGCTCACTTCTTTGCTGTCAAGGAAACTATCTCAGCTAGCCAGTTAGCAGAGCTCTACACAGCAAGGATTGTTCCTCTTCATGGTGTTCCATTGGAAATAAGCTCAGACCGTGGAAGCATATTCACTTCTCATTTCTGGAAAAGCTTTCAAGAAGCATTGGGCACCAAACTTCTGTTCAGCACAGCTTATCACCCTCAGTCTCAAGGGCAAGTCGAAAGAGTCAATCAATTCTCGAGGATATGCTCAGAGCATGTGGTCTCTCCTTTGGCATGAAATGGGAGGATTGCCTTCCATATGCTGAATTCTCCTACAACAACAGTTTCCAGGCAAGCCTAGGCATGGCACCATTTGAGGCATTGTATGGCCGCAGATGCAGGAGTCCAATCAATTGGTCTGGAGCTGGTGAACGTTCACTCTTAGGCCCTGACATTGTTAAGCAAGCCGAGGAGAAAGTTCGTATCATTCGTGACAATCTCAAGATTGCTCAGTCTCGTCAGAAGAGCTACTATGATAGCAAGCACAGGATATGATCTATAAACCTGGTGACAAAGCATATCTCCGTGTAACTCCCCTCAGAGGCACTCATCGTTTTGGTGTGAAAGGAAAGCTTGCACCAAGATACATTGGTCCTTTCAACATTCTCTCAAGGCGGGCAGAAAATGCTTATCGTCTTGAACTTCCAGAAAAACTATCCAAGGTGCACATGTGTTCCACGTGTCACAACTCAAGTTTCAAAGATCCAGATCGTGCAGTTGATCATGATTCCATTGAACTGCAAGATGTCTATCTTATGAGGAGCACCCTATTCGTATTCTCGATGAGACCGAGCGTAAGACTCGCAACAAGAGCACCAAGTTCTTGAAAGTGCAGTGGTCGCATCATTCCGATAAAGAGGCAACGTGGGAGACCAAGAGGATCTTCGCAAGAAGTATCCGGACCTTTTCGTTTCTCAGTAAGGAATCTCGGGCGCGATTCCTTCAAGGGGGGGCGTTTTGTAACATCCCAAGTATGAAAATACCCCTAGAATGTTTTGTTTCTTGTTTTAATTCAAGTATTGCATCATGTCATCATGTTTAATTATTTGTTTGCATTTGTTCACTATTTGTTTTGCATCTGTTTTATCTTGTTTTCATAATGAAACTCAAACAAATTCAAATGGTTATTCATACTTGCTCTGTTACAACTTTTGGAATAAAAATCACAAATAAAAACAACCAATTTGTTTCACTTTATTCCATATTGATCCACTAATAAAATGGTGCTTTTTATTTCCACTAATTAATTCCAAATGGGTTTCAAATTCAAAGCAAATCATCTACATCACCTAATTTGGAAATTATAAAAAATACCACACCATTCTAATGTTTTGATCCACCTAATAATAGGGGTCACCCTAATAAAAACCTTGTTTTCCATATTAAGTCATTAATTAACAACCATTTTAATTTCCAAATCCCCTTCAAATTCAAATCAAATGCATCAGGCAGAACCAATTTGAACTTATGAACCCTATCTAAACCAATCAACTAATTTAACCAAGTTAATAGTAGGGTTCACCCTATTAAACTTGTTGTTTTCAAAAATAAATCAATTAGTTTGCAATATATTCCAATTCAAACCATTTTGCAAAAACAGCAACTAAATTTGATTTTCCAGAAACTTAAGTTGTAAAGTGGTAGATATTGAACTAACCAACCCACCTGAATTTTTCCAAAATTTTAGAAACTCAAAACCTTATCAAATCCTTCCAATTCTCATTGCTACAAAAAAACAGAAAAAGCAAAATAGAAAAAAAAACGCGCGCGGCAGCTAGCCTAGCACCGCCAGCCCACCTCTTTAGCGCGGCCCAGCCCGCTAAAACCCCTGCGTACCGGTTCGATTAGACGAACCCGTCGTCATCCTCGTGTACGGCACGAAATCCGCCGGTGCCACGTACGCCACCGTGCCGCGCCGACGGCATCCATCGGCTTCCGCGCCCTATAAGAACCCCACGGAGCCCTAGGGCGCAGCACCCAACCCTAGCCACCCTAGCCCCTCTCTCGCGCCGCCATTTCCCTCTCTCCCGACGCGTTCTCCCTCTCTGAATCTCTCGCCGGAGAGCGAGCTCTTTGAACCTCCCATGGCAGCCGCCGCTACCGAGCCTTTCCTTCCTCGTTGATCGCAGAAACGGAACCACCGTCAACTCCTCAACCTGTTGGACACCTGCACGAGCCCAGTTATCCTCGGTAGCCGCCCCGCCATCCACGTCGCTGCCGCTCGCCGCCGAGCTCCTCCACGGAAACCTCCCGGTGAGCCACGATCTACTCCTTCCTCCTCCCCTCTGTTACCCTCTGCATCCGCTGCACCACCAGGTCCACGCATCCAGCACCACGGCACAGCAGCACCAGCACATCGAGCACGGCGATCACCGTTGATCACCGCCGGGCCACTGTCCAAGTTTCAGTTTTTGGTTCGTCAGTTAACTGTATATCCACGAGCAGTACCTCAACTTGTCCGCGCGTGGCTTACTGACAACGAAACGCAAGCAGCGCATCTGGTTCAGTAACGCGCGCACGAGCGGGAGGTGCAGGGATCGAGTCCTGCCCTCGCAGGATAAAATCACAAAACTTTTTCCACCTCCACGCTGACAGAGAGGGCCCCATGTCAGCCACACAACAGCCACGTGTGCACGCGCAGACCCGGGCCACCCCTGGCAGTGTCTGGGTAGTATAACTGTGCGTATAAAAAGTTTTAAACATTTTCTGTAATAAAAAACTAGTCCTTTATTTTAACAGATTGGCCCCTGGTTTTAAAAATCTAATAACTTTAGTTTTATTAATCCAAAAAATGAAAATAAAATATGTGTGCTAGTCTAAATTAAATTCTCTATCTTTTGGTATCATTTGTTTTCTTTTTTGAAATTTCAAAATGCAATTCAAATTTGAATTCAAATAATTCAAATGCAATTTGCTAAATGCAATAACAAATTCATTATTAATCCAATAAATGCAAATAAAATATGTTTTCCATACCATTTTGAATAACCTATTCAAATATAAATTTTGTTTCATGGTTTGAATAATTTAAATTGCGTAAATAATTTAAACCTTATTTAATTCATTTAAATTTGATAAAATCATAACTTGCTCCAAATAAACTATTTTTGAACATGCAAAATATGTTTTCAAACTAGAAAAATATGAAATTTTCAAATATAAATTTGAATTTATGTTTTGAATAAATAAAATTCAAATAATATTCAAACTTGTCTTAAATTCATTTATAACTTGTTTAATATTGTTTAAGTCATAATAAATTCATCCTAACTCCTATTTCAAAATTTGAAACATGTAATCCAACTAAAATTTGATGTTCTTTTCAAATATAAATTTTGTTAATTGTTTTGCACACTTTAACTTGATGAAAACAACAATTGTTTGTGTGACATGTTTAAGTAACCCAAAATTTCTAAACTTAATAAATGATTTCCAAACTTGTTAGATTCCTTTAACACTTCTCTATTGTTGTTATTTTGTTGTTATCATCATGCATGCATCATGGTAATCAATTTTCACATGGTAACTAAATTGTAGATCATTTGTTTCCACTTAATCAATGGACCTTTGCCATATGCAATTCAATTGCATATGGGTCCATTTAAATTGTGTTATCATGTTAGCTAGTTTATTTTGATGCAACCATTAACTTGACATGCATCATCCCATGATTGTGCACTATGCCATGATATTGATTGTTTATATTTCTGTCTTGGTTGTTTGCTTCTTCTCGAATAGACGACGACGTTGAGACAGACGATCTTTACAGCACCCCTTCTGAGGATCTAGCTCAGTACCCGGCTGCTGAGTTTGCAGGCAAGTTATCACTCACATAAACCATAGTGTTCCTTTCAACCCTGGTTACCGATACTTTCCGTTGTCTATTCATGCTAGCCTTAGTGGTAGTTGTTTCTGTTACGAACCTATCACATGAATCCTTTAACCCTGATATTGCCTCACCACTCCTACAACCCTATTGTTTGAGCCAGTGTCTTACTAGCATGCTTAGGTTGTTTTGCTCGAGTCTGATACCCGTTACTTTCTGTTACTATTCCTATTATGTTCTGGGGGCTCGATGTTTAATCAATCAATCATGCTAATGTTATTACTTAATAATAATTTGATGATAAGGCACCGGCAGGAGGCCCTGTGTGGTTTTGAGGCCTGCTAGTGTCGACCCTAATAGGAAAAGGGTCTTTTCTACTGATCCATGATGAGTGCACTACCCGCATGTGGGAAGCGAGTATGGGCGCCCCCCTCAATTTTATTCGATTCGCATCTCGTCCGAATCATCTCATTTAGTTCGTGTTTTCCATTTGCCGCATGCATGTTTTTGCGAGCCCAGCGCAGGGTGGAACTTTTGTAGTCGGCATATAGGGGGACACGTTCTTAGAGTGCTATGAGGGTCCATTTTCTTCTGGGCTCGATTAGCCGTGCGCCCAAGGTGCTTTGGGCTTGATGCGGAGAAGAGTTGAGTTGTGTTGAGTGCCCCGCTTGGTGGAAGGGCCTTTCCATCTGGCGGGTTATTCATACGTGTACGGCCAAATTGGTGCAACCCTGCAGGGATAATCTTCTCGAGAAGCGTGTTTTCCACATGGTTAACTTGGTGAAAGTACTGGCTAACAAGTACTCAGGACAACATAAACTAATGATTAACCACCCTACACCCAATGATTACAACTTGACTAGTAATAGGTTTATTAACACAATAATTTGAAATCATCTTTAATCCAACTGTGTGAGTTATCCTCGGATTGCTTCTTTGGATAAGGGGCGAGACCCAGGATGGGTTTGTTTGATGTTATCTTTCAGTTGGTTACAATACTCGATCTTATCTCCTTTCTGTTAGTCTGAAGTGGTAGAATCTCTGTAGTTGGTTAGCGCAGCCAGTTGCAGCATCTTTTATATCCCCTTCTTCCGTTGAACCCAAGGCATCTGTGCTTGGTGTTGACGGGTTATACTTTGGTGAACTGTGAGTCTTTCTTGCCAGTACGTCTATGTACTGACCCCTTTGGGGCTGTGGTTTCCGCAGACTACGCTTACGAGGATCCAGGTGACGGCTACTACGTGGATTTTGACGAGGCTGCTGACGAGTAGTTAGCGGACCCGGGCAGGATCCGAGACATCGTGGATGGGCTCCGTCTTATTTCAGTTTCCGGCTTCTTAAGCCTATTTGGATTTGTCTGTACTCAGACCCTTTGAATGCTTCCGCTGAGATGTAATGATGTTATGTTGGGACATGTGTCCTCTGGATGATTGTATTTGCTATCTCTGCCCTAGTGAGGGCCATTTGCAACTTATTTCAATCTTTTGTGTCTTAGAGATATGTTGTGTTATCATCTTGTTCAAAGCCGTTGACGTACCATGTGTGTATGGTATGAAGTACGTCAATGGTAGTGTCCTGATTTCTACGGGATAGTTTACATCGACGGTGAACAGTAACGATTGGTTGTCACACATAAGTGTTGGCCTACTCGTAAGAGGACGCGGGAGCCGGTAAGCCCCGTAATCCAATCAAAATAATGTTCAGTTTGTACGGTGAGTATCCTCTAGAAGTCCGGATGCGACATGTGTTGAAGGGAAGATGCATGACATCGTGCACAAGGCCAAGACTATTATCTCATCAAAGAGGATCTTGGAGCTTCTCCACGTTGATCTCTTTGGTGCCATGCCCGAGGCAAGTCTTGGTGGCAAGAAGTATTGCTTGGTGATTGTCGATGATTATTCAAGATACACTTGGTTTTATTTCTTCAAGTGCAAGAGTGAAACTCAACAAACCATCATCGACTTCTCCAACGAAGTGCAACGTCAACACAATGTGCAAATCATGGCTATTAGGAATGATAATGGCTCGGAGTTCAAGAACTACATTGAATTAATTCCTTAGTGAAGAAGGCATTCGTCATCAATACTCCGCCACTTACACTCCTCAACAAAATGGTGTTGCCGAAAGGAAGAATCGCACCCTCTTGGTTATGGCAAGGACCATGTTGGCGGAGTACTCTTCTCCCCGATATTTGTGGACCGAGGCCATATCCACCGCATGCCACTCCTACAACCGCCTCTACATCCGCAAAGGCTTGGACAAGACCCCATATGAGATCCTCACCGGCAACAAGCCCAACGTCTCCTACTTCCGTGTATTCGGTTGTAAGTGCTTTTATTTGATCAAGGGTGTTAGGTTGTCTAAATTTCAATCCAAAACTATTGAGGGTATCTTTGTTGGTTACGGTGCCGAATCCCACACTTATAGAGTCTATGACAAAGCCTCACGGATTGTCATAGAATATTGTAGTGTGGTTTTCGAGGAAAATGATGGCTCCCAAGTGGCGCAATTCCATGTTTCTAATGTAGATGTTGAAATACCTCAAGAAGCCATAGGAAGGATGGGTGTGGGATTTTTTCGCCCCATCGAGGGACACCTTATGGCGACTCGAGAAGGACTATGCTCTACTCAAGTGGAGCCCTCCTCTACAATAGAAGAACAAGCAAGGAGCCAACTATTACACCTAACCAAGAACACGTTCAAGACCCTCCTCTCATTGATCAAGTGACTCCGCAAGTCGTACCCACTCCTCTCACTAATGCGAGTCAAGAACAAGGCCAAGATCAACCATCCTCCTCATCCTCTCCTCAATTTGAAGCAAGTGTTGAAGATATTGTTGATGATGATGATGATGATCAAGGCCAAGTTGGTCAAGATGGGGACCCAAATGATCAAGATGATCAAGTGATCCCTCCTTGCAATAATGAGGAGATCGAAGCCCGTCGCATCAAAAGGATAAGAAGAGCTTTGAAGAATATTGATGCCCAAGATAACAAGGTCTTGGAGGATGTTCAAACTAGATCCACAAAAACAATTTGCACACTTTTGCGAACATCAAGCTCATATCTCTATGGTGGAACCGAAGAAAGTATATGAAGCTCTTCAGGACTCCGATTGGGTGGAAGCTATGCATGATGAGCTCAATAAATTTGAGCGCAACAAAGTTTGGAGATTGGTTGAGAAGCCCAAAGATTGCCACAATGTTATTGGCACTAAGTGGATTTTCAAGAACAAGCAAGATGAGCATGGCATTGTCATTAGGAACAAGGCAAGATTGGTTGCTCAAGGTTACACTCAAGTTGAAGGCATTGACTTTGATGAAACCTACGCACCCGTGGCTCGTCTTGAGTCCATCCGTATCCTCCTTGCTTATGCATCCTTCAGATTGCAAAAAATGGATGTGAAAAGTGCTTTCTTGAATGGTCCACTACAAGAGGAGGTATATGTTAAGCAACCTCCGGGGTTCGAGAATCTCAACTTTCCTAACCACGTTTACAAACTTGACAAGGCTCTCTATGGTCTCAAACAAGCACCTCGTGCTTGGTATGAGCACCTTAGGGAGTTGTTAGATGATCGTGGTTTCGAAGTTGGGAAGATTGACCCCACTCTCTTCACCAAGAGAGTAAAGGGAGAGCTCTTCATATGCCAACTCTATGTGGACGATATCTTTGGCTCAACTAACCAAGCTTTCAATAATGAGTTCTCTAAGCTTATGACTGACAGGTTCGTGATGTCTATGATGGGAGAGCTTAATTCGTCCTTGGCTTTGAGATCAAGCAATTGGCCCGTGGGACTTTCATTTCTCAAGCCAAGTATACCCAAGACATGATCAAGAGGTTTAATTCCAAGATGCAAAGATCAAGACCTCTCCTATGCAAGTCAAGTGCCACTTATCTCATAATCCAAAGGGGAGGAAGGATGTGGATCAAAAGCTTTATTGTTCTATGATTGGCTCTTTGCTCTATCTTTGTGCATCTAGGCCCGATATCGTTTTGAGTGTAGGTGTGTGTGCAAGTTATCAAGCGGCTCCTAAGGATAGCCATTTGATGGCGGTCCATAGGATCTTTCGTTATTTGGTTCATACCCCAAGATTTGGTTTGTGGTACCCAAAGGGGGCACAATTTTCTCTCAATGGATATACGGATTCCGATTGGGCGGGTGATCAAGATGATAGGTAGTCCACTTCCGGGGCTTGCCAATTTCTTGGTAGGTCCCTAGTGAGTTGGTCCTCCAAGAAGCAAAATTGCATATCTCTCTCCACCGCCGAAGCCAAGTATGTTGCTGCCGCAAGTTCATGCACTCAATTGTTATGGACGGCAAACTCTCAAGGAATATGGAGTTCATTTGGACAAGGTGCCTCTTTTGTGTGACAATGAAAGTGCCATCAAAATTGCATACAATCCAGTGCAACATACAAGGACCAAACACATTGAGATCCGCCACCACATCCGTGACCATGTGGCAAGAGGAGACATTGCACTATCTTATGTTCCCACCAAGGACAATCTTGCGGATATTTTCACGAAGCCACTTGATGATGCAAGATTCTTGTTCTTGAGGAATGAACTAAATGTGATTGATTCTAGGAGTTTGACTTGAAGATCTTGCACACCCCTATAGATGAAACGTGTTTGAGCTTAGATGTAGGCATGGACATAGGGGGAGTGTTATCCTAACACATTGGGTTCTCACTCCCCCCATTATGCCCATAGCAAATATTCATTGCAATCTCTCTTTTTCTAATGTTGAATTGTGAGCTTCAATGTTGAGTAATGGCAATGCACCCAAGATACATCTTCGCGGTGGCATACCATGAACTCTTACATGGTGGCTTAGGCCACCAACCTCTTCCTATTCGAAGAGTTGGATCTTAGTTGGGTTTTTTTTTGATTTTATTGTTTTTCTTGTTATTCCCTCTAAGTGTTCTTTCGTAAGAAAATCCCACTCAATTGGTCTTATGTTTGTTTGGTTCTTATTTTTGAGAGGGGTAAGTAGTACTATCAGTTCGGTGTTTCTAAACCTAAGCCATTCTATCACAAAGCCATCTTCTTCTAGCACTTGTGTCGTCCGTTGAAACGAGGAAATTTTGAATCAGGCAGCCGGAATTTCCGGTCCAGTTTTGGACCGGAATATCCGGTTCAAACTTGAACCGGAATATCCGGTTCGGCGAAAGTGACTTATCCAGGAGACGAACAGGGAAGAGTCAGTTCATGCCTTTTCTTCCCCAACTCCTCTCCTCCACCCCCAAACGCCACCGCACCGATTCTTGGCCTCCCGGGCCGATTCCTCCACGGGATCTTCAAGCTTTGGCTCAAATCTGCTTCTCCGTCCTTGGGAGCGTTTCCATCCAAGCATCATTGTCCATGGATTCCGGTAAAGTTCAATCTCGTTGAATCTTGGTGCTATAACCATACCACTCCATGGATCTGAGTTTTTGTTGTTAATGCTTGGTAGAAATTGTTACCTAGAGTACCCATTGCATGCTAGTTACAATAGATTAGATTCACTTGTCCCCGATCTACTTTTGAAATCTAGATTGAGATTGTTTGTGTGCTGTTTTCGCAGTACCGGAATATCCGGTCCACGATTGAACCGGAATATCCGGTTGTACCAGAATATCCGGTTCAGTTCTGGAATATCCGGATGTTTCCTGTAACTTTTGAGAACAGCTCACAAATAATCCTTGCTAGATTTCAACCTAGATTACTACCTGGAATCTTCTCTATTGTTTGAATGCTTGCTTTTCATCCGTTGCTTGACATAAGTGCACTCATCCCTATTGCTATCCTTCTATTATCGTGTTTCACAGGTGGTGGTTTTGACAAGCGTGCTAGCAAGCGCCCCAAGCAGGTTTCTGTTAAACCCAAGAGGAAGGCTCGGCCCAACTATAAGACCGACATCTCTGTCCCGGATTTCTCTTTGCTCAGGCAAAAGGATGTCTACCTTGCTCCTTGTGTTGCTAATATTGATCCTCGGTTCTGGAACTTGGAACAGTCCTACATTTATGCTGATATCTACTGTGATTTCCGTTTCCCTATCCGAGAGATGCACCCCTTTGACTTTGCTGCTATCAAGGAGAAGGAGAGTTTGCTGATGCCGCTAGTATTGTTGAGAGGTTCAGGCTTGTGAAGCTCATGGAGACCAAGTGCAACTACAACACCCAGCTCATCATGCAGTTCATGTCTACTTTGGTGTTCAGTGATGATCAGGTGTGTTGTCTCGAGTGGATGACTGAGTCCACTCCTTGTGAGGTCTCCTTTACCAGATTTGCCCGTCTTCTCGGGTACTCTTACTGCTCTCATCCTCCGTTGGTCGTCGTGTGCATGAGGTGGATAGACCTCGGAGGGAGAGGTACATGGCTGAGTTATATGCTCCTGGATTCACTGTTGGGGGCAATGAGGGACTTCTTCCCTCTATGATCAGCTGGTGCGTATCTTCAGATCTTTCCTTGTGCCAAGTGGAGGTAATAATGATGCTCTCACCACTCCTATATGCAACCTTCTGATTCTTGCTAAGGAGTGCATGGCTGATGAGGATCCGACTGCTTCATACTCTGTGGATGTTATGGACATCATATTTCACGAGCTGTACACTGCTATGATTGGTGGAAACACCATCCCCTATGGTCCTTATATCATGATGCTCATCAAGCATGCGATGCAGTTTGAGGAGCTACCTATGGTTGAGCACAAGGTCAAGAAGCTGTCCATCAAGAGGAAGAAGAAGACCACTCCTGCTGCTCAGGATGCTCCTTTTGAGGGTGGTTCCTCTATGGGAGGTCCCTCCACTAGTACTCAGCATGCGTCCACTCCTGGTTCTGGCACTTTGTGCCATGTCAGGAAGCTTTCCTGGTTTCAACGCAATGTGCTCTGCATGAAGGTTGACATCCACAAGGAGCAGTATAGAGCCTATTGCAGAGACACAACCATGGCTAGCACCCAGAGTCAGTTTCTTCACCACATGAGTGGTGCTACTGGTGATCTTCCTACTCCTCGTGTTCCTCAGTCCTTCACTGCTTGTTCTGCTGAGGATAGCACTCCTTGGGAGCGCATTGAGGAGGCTCTCCGGGTTACTCAGGCTTCTACCTCCGGGGCTGCTTATGATGATGAGGAGGATGATGATGAGGCCACTGATGATGAGAATGAGGCACAGGGAGAGTCCGAGACGTCGGCTGGCGAGTCTTCTGAGCACTCTGATGCTTAGACCGTGTTTGGGACGTTAGTTTAGTTATTTCTCTCCTTTTTTGGTGTCTCGATGCCAAAGGGGGAGAAGTAGCTACTAGACTACGGGATTTGCATGGGTTCGGGCACAAGCATATGCGTTTATCATTTCTTGAGAGCTTGTGTCCTTTTTAGTTTCTTCGTTTCCGTGAACCTTTGTCTCGTTTAAACCTATGTGTGTGTTATTGTGTGTGAGACTTGGTTGGTTATGTTGGATTTTATCATGGATTATCTATGCTTGTGGATATATGGTTATCTATCTTATATTATGAGGATATTATCCATTGTTGTGTGTGGTTATTCTTGGTTATCTTATCTTCGCACAAGGTATATACTTCTATCTTATCCTCATAATATTTGTGATATTGTTACTTTGGCATGTTTGTTACTAGTTGGAAATTACTCCCCGTATATTATTGCATCTATTTGCATTTGAGGCAAACAAAAGATATGCATAGAGATAGGGGGAGACATTTCCATTTTTTTTCAAACATGTTCTTGTCAAGGTTTTTTTTGCGAATCTTAGTATTGTCATCTAACACCAAAAAGGGGGAGATTGAAAGTGCATTTCGTTTTCCCGGTGTTTTGTGTGTTAGTTAACAATAGTAAGTACACTATTTATCGAGGTGTTCGAGCGTGCAGGTGTTATACTTATCATCGGCATCGATCACCGAAAAAGTCGGTGAAGTTTGGCCTGAGAGTTTTGGGACAGAACCCAACCGGATTATGTGGAACCGGATTATTCGGAGGAGCCGGATATTCCGGTCTGAAAAATTCTGGGCCAGTTTGCTCACAGAGATGAGCCGGATTATTTGGAACCGGATTATTCGGAGGAGCCGGATATTCCGGTCTGGGAATTTCTGGGCCATTTTCCGGACAGAGATGAGCCGGATTATTTGATCCGGATTATTCATCTCGAACCGGATATTCCGGTTGTTTGTGATGTTGTTCGAAAATGGCTAAGGACTGGAAGATTTGCTCACAGTAGTGAGCCGGATTATTCGTACCGAATTATTCCGGAGGAACCGGAATATCCGGTACAATTGCCTGTGCCTCACAGCAACGAGCCAGATTATTTGAACCGGATTATTCCGAGGCAACCGGATAATCCGGTTCAAGTCAACAGGATCTCGCGAAGATAAGCTGACCGGATATTCCGGTCCAAACATGGACCGGATATTCCGGTCCCAAAATCCTGCACAATGACTAATTGTGAGGAGGGGCTATAAATACCCCTCCTCTTCTTCCCCAAGATCCAGTTCTTCCACTTAGCATTTATGAGCATTTAAGAACTCACCAAATCCCTCATAACTCCCAATCCCTCCACCCAATCTTGAAGATCTTTGGAGGATTGAAGGAGAAGGCCCCGATCTACATCTTCACCGAGCCGTTCTTCATTTCCCCCTCTCTAGCTTGAGGGATCTAGCCTAGGGTTTCCTCTTGTGGAGCCCCCAATTAAGTTGTGGGTGTGTGCCCTAAGTATTTGTAAAGGATTCGATCCCTGCCTCAAAGGGGTTCAATAGTGAGAGGTGAACTAGGCCTTCATGGCGGAAGTTCATCGGAGAATAGGGTGAGGCCTCTGTGGCATTGAGTAGGCCTTTGTGGCGAGCTCACACCCCTCTAACGAGACGTAATCCCTTAACAAGGAGGAACTCGGAAATATATCGTGTCTCCGTGTGCTTCACTTTGGTTATCTCGTTCCCTCACTCTGTTTACTTATTGCTTGCTTGTGTTTATCATTATCCTTGTCATATACGTAAATTCACCGTAGCCGCACTATCTAGAGAATTTACCTTCTTGTCAAGCCAAATTGTAAGAGAAAAATTAAAATTGGTCGTAGCACCTATTCACCCCCCCTCTAGGTGCCCATACTTTACTTTCAAACTATCTTATCCATGCAACACCCGTTCATCCATCCCTATGCCTACAGTATTTAATCCCGCTATTTACTTCAAACAACACTGCTATTTTCATTCCACTTCTGCTATTATTTCACTACTGCTGCTACTATAAAATTATTACTGCCGATAAACCACTGCGAACAAAAGTACTTTCAGGTGCATGTGAATTGACAACTCACTTGTTAAGTCTCACAAAAATTCTTTGGCTCCCCTTCAGTCGAATCAATAAATTTGGGTTTTACTTCCCTCGAAGACTGTTGCGACCCCCTATACTTGTGGGTCATCAAACACCTAGTTTATTTCCGTATTTAGCAAGGCTTAACTGGAAAAGTTTTAATCACCTATTCAACCTCCCTCTAGTCGACATGCTTGTCCTTTCGGCTAGGGGAGTGGCATCGATAGAGACTATGAGAAGGCTTACTCCCCGTTCTCCGAAGATGCTGCTGGCAACAAGGTAGATCTTCGAACTTTTTCCAAGGAAGCGAAGTTAGCTCGGCGGCTCTCCGACATACTGGCTAGAAGGGCTACCACTGACGCGCCGCTAAGAAGCGCACGGCTGCCTCATAGAATAGTCGCTTCGTAGTTTTATTTGATTATCTTTTGTAATTACTCTGTCGAACTGAGCCTTGCTTTGAATGGAAAAAATACTGGACTTTCGTTTTTTTTTTTTGTGCTGATGCAGATCTCCTGATGGGAGTATCCCCGGGTGAAATTACTGGAATTATATCGAGACTCGGATCTGAACAAAAAGACTAAAGTATGCTGATGTTTTACCCAGCCTGGTGCATGGCACTGTCCTGATGATGCTGAGTAGAGGACGGTCCAATCTCGGGAGCTGTTGGATAGCTCTGCACCGAGAGGATCACATGTCAAGTCTATTGTCGGGGGGAGCGATCCTTACCTTGTGAAAAGCCTTCACACTTGATGCGAAGAAGCAAAGAAACTACTTAAGGCCGTTCAATCCATCGTGGACGTAGCCAAGTCAAAGAAGAGGCGTGCAACTGAGAGAGAAGAATTTCCGATGGGCGAACTATCGAGGATTGGTCGGGACTTGCTGTGTAAATTTCTTTGCACCCCGAGAATTATTTTCGCGACTCGAAGTGGTTGATGTACTTTTTTGCAGGTGTTCAACCTAATCTAGAGGAGTCAACACGTATCGAAAACCGTTTCACTAATCTGGAAAATTCGTCCCACGCTCATCAGTTCTGGATGGAGAGATTGAAGTCTTTCGTCTTGGCCACCGTGCAGGATCGAGTTGCTCAAGTTTGAGCTTTCTCCGAATCATGTCGATCCGCATTGACAGTCTGTATAGAATGATGTTTCCAGTGGACGAGAAACCCCGAGGTGTTGGAGTGGTACTACGGAAATTCCGCAACGAGCGGACCATCCAAGGCTTTGTGCGAGAGGAGCTGATCGCCGATGCGAAAGCTGCTCTGACATTTGTCGAGTGCGTTGTCCGTCAATTGACCTTAAGGCAGTCAGCAAAGGGCCACTGACGGTGGCAGCTTGGATATGGGAGACAGTTACATAGCTGCGGACCCTCCTGCTTGGAAGATCACTAAGGCAGTTGAGCTGAAGAAAACGAAGTCGCGGAAGGGTGCCTTCATAATTGTCAACCAGGTGGTTGGTTCTCGTAGAGATGCGACCCAGACGAGGGATTCTAAATATTTATACTATGTATATAAAAGGTACTCGCAGAGTATGATTTATTGGCCAGTGGTTGATTCTTGTAGAGATGCGACCCAGATGAGGGTTTGTAAATATTTATACTCTGTATATAAAAGGTACTTGCAGAGTATGATTTTTTTGCCCTGTTGGGATGTGTATTTGTAAGATGATGTTTTGCTTCCTCGTTTCACCGTAACACAGTATGCTTTTGCAGCTTGACATCCTGTCAGTTGGGAGGCAGCCAGGCGCATGTTCAAGGGGTCAGCGTTAACTTTTGGTGGCTACTTAGAGGTTTGCATTAGTGTGACTAGCCGAGGACTTCGGCGGCAAGCTGTAGCCCTCTCCCCCCCCCCCCCCCCCCCGAGTGTCAAGGGCGACCTAAGCAATTGTACGAAGAAAATATTTTGTAGTGGAGGCACTTAGTATCTTATTCATAGATATTACATGAGTAGCTGAAAATACTTATTGATAGCTGTGGAAACTACTAAGCATAGAAACGACGCAGCTAGGCGATGTTCCAAGGGTTGGAGTAGATGACTCCTGTTTCTGGGTCTTTCAAGCGGTAGGCGCCTCTGCGTATCACTTAGGCGATTATGTAGGGTCCTTCCCAAGGTGGGGATAGCTTATGGTGTCTCTTATGCTTTAGTAGGAGTACTAGGTCTGCTTCGATATAGGACATGTTGCGTACTTAACGACTATGGCAGTTCACTACAAGAAATATGTTGATACATGACCCTTTTTTAATGACCGTGGATGAATTAGTCATAGATCCATGACCATTTTTCATCTGTTGGTCATGACATGTTTGGGAGGGACTAAACACATGACTTTTTTGCCAAAAAAGTCATGATTTTCTTTAACAAGATGGTCATAGCACATGATACCTGGTGTATGACCCTTTTTTTTCTTAACTAATACCAAATTGAATTGGTCATGTGTTTGTTGGCAATGATTTTTGCCTATGTGTCATGTCCACGTGTCAATTTTTGCCTATGTGTCATGTCCACGTGTCAATTTTCGCCTATGTGTCATGTTCACATGTCAATTTTGACTATGTGTGTCATATCCACGTGTCAATTTTGACTATGTGTCACTCACAATTTCAACATTTTTTTTAAACCGTGTCTACCTTATCTGTCACGTCCACTATACTAGGCCCTGCCAAATTGACACGCGGGCCCCACAACCTGAGAAATGGGACCCACAAGTGGAACTGACAGAAATGGGATTATACTACTCTGGGTGTGAAGCGCGGACCACGTACGGTACGGGATAACAAACCTCGTCCTACCTACTGCCATGCGTTGGTTCGGTCAGCGCCCAGCAAATGGCTCTCCTTTTTTTCCTAAACTCCTAGCTACTTGTACGTTCCGGTATTCTTAACACAATGGCCACCATATATACATACTACAGTAGAATGGATGGATCGATTAATTTTACCTGCTGCAAGACCCAGGGATCCTTTAATTTTATTTGTGCGTGCGTTCCAGGATCCTGCCTGTCAAACACAACAAAACATCTATCTATTCTAAGATCGATTCCAATCCTAATTAATTGCCTCCCTCCCGCCGCTACAGCTACAGCAAGCAACAGGCCAGCCACACAATCGCTAATCCCGCAAAAGAAATAATCGCGCGCGGAGGAGCCATCCCAGGGATCGAACCCGCGTCTCCCACGAGAAGAACACACCACCGAACCACCAAGGCCAAGCCCGCTACATGATATATGTTGAGCGCAATACAATTTATCCAGGAATAGGAGGGGCCGGTCGGCCTGGGTTAGTTTGCTGGGCCAAAGCCCACTTCCAGCAATGCGAATGGGCCGATCATCCTGGGTTGGATAGGACAGGCTAGGTCCGGGCCGGTTCTGTTATTTTTTTTTCTCTTTATCTGTTTTCTTTTATAATTTTTGATTTTGAACTCCAATTTTATGTAAATAAATTTTAGTTTTCTCCCCTATTATTATATTCTATTAGGGGCTTTTGGAGTCAACATAAAATATAAAATACCAATAAGTTTCTGCATTGCATTATACAAGGTTTTGGATAATTTAAAATAAAAAAATTGTATGCCGATTTTGAAATACAGTCAAAACAGGGGGCATGACCGTTGGTAGCTAGGGGTTGAATATTGATGAAATACTGGTATATCTATGTTGAAATAGGTACTTGGTTATCTAAAAATGATTTTTGCAAAAAATAAAGAGAAAACTACGAGGCACCTGTAGTTCAAATTTAGCCCGGTTTCAGCGGAATCGGCTGAAATTTGTCTTTTTCAAAAGAGGTGTATATGAATATTATTAGATAATGAAATTTGGTTATTTGTATATAAAATATCATATAATAGCTTCATAATTTTACTTTGTACAATTTTGTGTCATATTTTGGGTATGTGCTTCACAAAAAACCCGGTTTTGACACTCCGGAAAGGGAAAATGGTATTTTTATTCATCGAAAAATAAAACTTTCTTTGTGAACATTGTTAGTTGTACCAATATGCATCTTTGTGTGGAATATGGGCACATTTAAACAAACTATGCCATGGATGTGGCCAAAACATCCGTCATTTCGCCCGAAAGCCATGAATCTTCGTAAGAGATAGCTCATTTCTGTGAACACATTTTCCACCAAATTGTCGTATTACAAGTTTATTATTTTTGGTGGATACTAGGACATATATAACAACACCACGTGAAGGTCTTGCATCGTTTCCAGTTTTTTTGAATTTTCTGGAATTTTCTAAGCCGGTTTCGGGAAACGGTCAAAACGGGGTGCATGACCGTTAGTACCTATGTGCTGAATCTTGATGAACTCTTGGTGTATCTCTGTTTTAGGTACTTGGGTACCTAAAAATGATTTTTACAAAAAATCATGAGCAAACTAGGAGGCACCTGTAGTTCAAATTTAGCCCGTTTTCAGCGGAATCGGCAGAAATTTGTCTTTTTCAAAAGAGGTGTATTTTGAGCTATTGAGAGGTAGTAAGTTTGTTATTTGTAGATAAAACATGACATAATATATTTAGAATTTTACTTTGTACAATTTTGTGTCATATTTTGTGTATCTGCTTCATAAGAAAACTCGGTTTTGACACTCCGGAAAGGGTAAATGGTATTTTTATTCAACGAAAAATAAAACTTTCTTCGTGAACATTGTTAGTTGTTCCAATATGCACCTTTGTGTGGAATATGGGCACATTTAAACAAACTATGCCATGGATGTGGCCAAAACATCGTCATTTCACCGAAAGCCATGAATCTTCGTACGAGATAGCTCATTTCTGTGAACACATTTTCCACCAAATTGTCGTATTCCAAGTTTATTATTTTTGGTGGATACTAGGACATATATAACAGCACCACGCGAAGGTCTTGCATCGTTTTGAGTTTTTTTGAATTTTCTGGAATTTTCTAAGCCGGTTTCGGAAAACGGAGGGACATGACCGTTCGTACCTAGGTGTTGAATCTTGATGAACTCTTGGTGTATCTCTGTTGAAATAGGTACTTGGGTACCTAAAAATGATTTTTACAAAAAATCATGAGCAAACTAAGAGGCACCTGTAGTTCAAATTTGGCCTGTTTTCAAGTGAATCGGCAGAAATTTGTCTTTTTCAAAAGTGGTGTATTTTGAGCTATTGAGAGGTTGTAAGTTTGTGATTTGTAGATAAAACATGACATAATATATTTATAATTTTACTTTGTACAATTTTGTGTCATATTTTGGCTATGTGCTTCACAAAAAAACCCGGTTTTGACACTCCGGAAAGGGAAAATGGTATTTTTATTCAACGAAAAATAAAACTTTCTTCGTGAACATTGTTAGTTGTTCCAATATGCACCTTTATGTGGAATATGGGCACATTTAAACAAACTATGCCATGGATGTGGCCAAAACATCCGTCATTTCACCCGAAAGCCATGAATCTTCGTACGAGATAGCTCATTTCTGTGAACACATTTTCCACCAAATTGTCGTATTCCAAGTTTATTATTTTTGGTGGATACTAGGACATATATAACAGCACCACGCGAAGATCTTGCATCGTTTCGAGTTTTTTTGAATTTTCTGTAATTTTCAAAGCCGGTTTCAGAAAAAGGTCAAAACAAGGGACATGACCGTTCGTACCTAGGGGTTGAATCTTGATGAACTCTTGGTGTATCTATGTTGAAATAGGTACTTGGCTACCTAAAAATTATTTTTGCCAAAAATCACGAGCAAACTACGAGGCACCTGTAGTTCAAATTTGGCCCAGTTTCAGCGGAATCAGCAGAAATTTGTCCTTTTCAAAAGTGGTGTATTTTGAGCTATTGAGAGGTAGTAAGTTTGTTATTTGTAGATAAAATATGACATAATATATTTAGAATTTTACTTTCTACATTTTTGTGTATGTGCTTCACAAAAAAACCCGGTTTTGACACCCCGGAAAGGGAAAATGGTATTTTTATTCAACGAAAAATAAAACTTTCTTCGTGAACATTGTTAGTTGTTCCAATATGCATCTTTGTGTGGAATATGGTCACATTTAAACAAACTATGCCATGGATGTGGCCAAAACATCCGTCATTTCGCCCGAAAGCCATGAATCTTCGTACGAGATAGCTCATTTATGTGAACAAATTTTCCACCAAATTGTCGTATTCCAAGTTTATTATTTTTGGTGGATACTAGGACATATATAACAACACCACGCGAAGGTCTTGCATCGTTTCGAGTTTTTTTGAATTTTCTGGAATTTTCAAAGCCTGTTTCGAGAAACGGTCAAAACGGGGGACATGACCGTTCGTACCTAGGTGTTGAATCTTGATGAACTCTTGATGTATCTCTGTTGAAATAGGTACTTGGGTACCTAAAAATTATTTTTACAAAAAATCATGAGCAAACTATGAGGCACCTGTAGTTCAAATTTGGCCCGGTTTCAAGTGAATCGGCTGAAACTTGTCTTTTTCGAAAGAGGTGTATTTTGAGCTATTGAGAGGTAGTAAGTTTGTTATTTGTAGATCAAATATGACATAATATATTTAGAATTTTACTTTGTACATTTTTGCAACATATTTTGTGTATGTGCTTCACAAAAAAACCCATTTTTGACACTCCGGGAATGGAAAATGGTATTTTATTCAACGAAAAATAAAAATTTCTTCGTGGACATTGTTAGTTGTACCAATATGCATCTTTGTATGGAATATGGTAACATTTAAACAAACTATGCCATGGATGTGGCCAAAACATCCGTCATTTCGCCCGCAAGCCATGAATCTTCGTACGAGATGGCTCATTTATGTGAACACATTTTCCACCAAATTGTCGTATTCCAAGTTTATTATTTTTGGTGGATACTAGGACATATATAACAACACCACGCGAAGGTCTTGCATCGTTTCGAGTTTTTTTGAATTTTCTGGAATTTTCAAAGCCGATTTCGGGAAACGGTCAAAACGGGGGACATGACCGTTCGTACCTAGGTGTTGAATCTTGATGAACTATTGATGTATCTCTGTTGAAATAGTTACTTGGGTACCTAAAAATTATTTTTACAAAAAATCATGAGCAAACTATGAGGCACCTGTAGTTTAAATTTGGTCCGGTTTCACGTGAATCGGCTGAAACTTGTCTTTTTCGAAAGAGGTGTATTTTGAGCTATTGAGAGGTAGTAAGTTTGTTATTTGTAGATCAAATATGACATAATATATTTATAATTTTACTTTGTACATTTTTGCAACATATTTTGTGTATGTGCTTCACAAAAAAAAACCATTTTTGACACTCCGGGAATGGAAAATGGTATTTTTATTCAACGAAAAATAAAAATTTCTTCGTGGACATTGTTAGTTGTACCAACATGCATCTTTGTGTGGAATATGGTCACATTTAAACAAACTATGCCATGGATGTGGCCAAAACATCCGTCATTTCGCCCGAAAGCCATGAATCTTCGTACGAGATAGCTCATTTATGTGAACACATTTTCCACCAAATTGTCGTATTCCAAATTTATTATCTTTGGTGGATACTAGGACATATATAACAACACCACGCGAAGGTCTTGCATCGTTTCGAGTTTTTTTGAATTTTTTTGAATTTTCAAAGCCGGTTTCGGGAAACGGTCAAAACGGGGGACATGACCGTTCGTACCTAGGTGTTGAATCTTGATGAACTCTTGATGTATCTCTGTTGAAATAGATACTTGGGTACCTAAAAATTATTTTTACAAAAAATCATCAGCAAACTATGAGGCACCTGTAGTTCAAATTTGGCCCGGTTTCAAGTGAATCGGCCGAAACTTGTCTTTTTCGAAAGAGTTGTATTTTGAGCTATTGAGAGGTAGTAAGTTTGTTATTTGTAGATCAAATATGACATAATATATTTAGAATTTTACTTTTTACATTTTTGCAACATATTTTGTGTATGTGCTTCACAAAAAAACCCATTTTTGACACTCCGGGAATGGAAAATGGTATTTTTATTCAACGAAAAATAAAAATTTCTTCGTGGACATTGTTAGTTGTACCAACATGCATCTTTGTGTGGAATATGGTCACATTTAAACAAACTATGCCATGGATGTGGCCAAAACATCCGTCATTTCGCCCGAAAGTCATGAATCTTCGTACGAGATAGCTCATTTATGTGAACACATTTTCCACCAAATTGTCGCATTCCAAGTTTATTATTTTTGGTGGATACTAGGACATATATAACAACACCACGCGAAGGTCTTGCATCGTTTCGAGTTTTTTTTTGAATTTTTTTGAATTTTCTAAGCTATGCCATGGATGTGGCCATAATAAAGCATGTGGCGATGAAATATAAATTTTACAATGAAACTATTAATTATAGGGCTTGAAGTTTTTTCTATTGACATAGAGAAAATAAACTACTTTATACAATATTCAGAAAATCAACTAGTTTTCTTTAGATGGAAAATAAACTAGTTTATATCACTGAAACAATTTAATTGTTACTTCCAAACCACCTAACTAGACACCGAAGTGGGGCCAGGAAGTGGTAGGTCCCACCTGCAGCCACTATGTGGGGTATGAAAGTGAGTATGAAATGAGCTGTCTCTAAAACAGAAATTTTGGAAACGAGTGCGCGCCACCGCATCCCTCACGCCGCGCTGCCAAAATCCAAAGTCCAAACCCATCCCTAAACCTAACCGGTCCAAGACCTAGCCGCCACGCTCTCTTCTTCTCTCCCTCTGTCCGCTGCCACGCTCTCTTCTTCTCTCCGCTGTCGACCGATTCCGCCTTCTCCTCGTCGACCGATTCCGCCGTCTACCAACCAGGCAAACCATCTACCTTCTTTGCGACGTAGAGCGAGACAGAGAGCCCCGAAGAAGCGCGAGCGGAGGAGAGAAGAAGGGGAAAGCAAGCATGTCGTCGGTGTTCAGCGGAGATGAGACGGCGCCCTTCTTCGGCTTCCTCGGCGCCGCCGCCGCCCTCGTCTTCTCATGTACGCTCACTTCCCCTCCCCTTCCTCCCAAATCTCGCGATCGACCGGCACCTGGTCGCCGCTTCTTTGCTCGATCTGTCGCCGCGTGATCGCACTTCCGAATTCCATGCCCCGATTCGCCCGATCCGGGACGCGCCGACGCTGGATCCGGCTAGATACACGGTCTGAAACCGAGTTTTCCTTTGCAGGCATGGGGGCGGCCTACGGGACCGCCAAGAGCGCGTGGGGGTGGCGTCCATGGGTGTCATGCGCCCGGAGCTCGTCATGAAGTCCATCGTGCCCGTCGTCATGGCGGGAGTGCTCGGAATCTACGGCCTTCAGATCCAATCCGCCCCTCCCACCACCGATGCAGAAGGGCATCCACCCTTCAACTCCAAGGGCTCTACATGTAACAAGTCGCCTCTGTCCCCCTCTCCCTCCGTCCATGCCTAGGCTAGGCCCAATTCAGATCTTATTTGGTGATGTTGTGTTCATCAATGGTTTCCCCTATCGTGCAGAAGCCCCGGCACGACTACTCTGAGCAGCTCTACGTCAAGTACCAGGAGTCCTTAGAGCTGTACATCTGGGCTACGGTGAGCTGATTTGCCTGCTCCTAATGCGTACATGCCGTTTCATGTGATCATATTATCGATCTGAATTTGGATAAGGGCTTGCCGAGATTATTACTATGATCTAAAGTACCAAATCTAGATGAGATAAAGTGTGCTCTCTGTTGAATCACCAGTACCAAGTTGGTTCCATGGGATTCAACATTGCCTCTTAATTATTTGGCAACGCATATACCTAGCTTCTGTGATGAGATAATTTATGTTGCATACTTTATTTAGCACGTTTGACATACTGCTGGAGGACATGTTCTTTTAAAAGTGAGATAAGTATGATTTTTTTATAACGAGGCTTTGCAAGGTAGTAGTAAATTTCAGTTTCGACAGTAGGCCAATGCAGTAGACACGTCCTTTAAATGGGGCTTTCAAGTTAGTAGTAATCTTCAGATTAGACAGTACAGTACGATTCACAAGTACATGTCTTTTGACAATGAGGTATTCAAGATAGTAGTAACTACATGCAAATATTTGTTGGTTGCTGTGTTGTGAGTCTCGCTGCAACTTCTGTATTCTTCTACAATTTGTAACCTGAAGGTGCCCATAATTTATCACTTCATTTTGTATTTGTTTTGTACATTGTATGTCCTTCTCAAGGCATTTTTCGTTTAAACAGGTAGCAAATAAACATATGGAAGTGCTGACCACCGTTTAAAGTTAGTGCACAAGCTGAACATCTTTCTCTTTGTGTCTTATGTGTCAAGACAGGGGGCTGGAAAGGTGATGCGCCCTCATGTTCCTCACTGCCTTTTATGTGCATTGGTGGCCAGCCTGCTCTTTTCAGGTATTGTATTTATGTTTTCGCTGCACGATTCGGCTTTGCTTTTGGTGCTTCGGATCTTTGGAGTGCAACTTGGTTGATCCTGTTTTATTTCAAGGTGTAAATATGCAGATATTGTCACTAGTGGAAAGAGGGCCTTTTGTCCCGGGTCGTAAGGGCCAGTTGTCCCGGTTGTGCAACCGGGATGGGCTGGCCGGGACAAATGGCCCGTCCCATTGGCCCCGGTTGTGCCAGGACCCGGGATGGTAAGGATAGGCCACGTGGCGAACCTGGGCCAGGGAGGTCGTCCCGGTTCGTTCAATGGACCGGGATGGATACTTTTTTGACAAAAACAAATATAATCGTTCAGTTTTCGCGTCCAGGCCCCACGTTTTTTTGGGCTCCTGTCTCCCAATCCCGAGCCGGCCTCCCCTTCCCCAACCGCGTCCAGGCCCACGTCTTTTAATAAGCCCACTGGTCACATTTGTCAAAAGGGCCCACTGGCCCGCGTCTTTTATTATGGTCAGTCAACGGTTCGAAGGGCCCACTGGCCAGCGTGGTCAGTCAATGGTTCGAAGGGGCCACTGGCCAGCGGCCGTTGGCTGGCTCGCCTGGTCCCTTAAATTAAGACTACAGGACGGTCAAAGGGCCAGTCGCCTCGTCTTCATGGCCGCCTGCAACCGCCGCCACGTCCAGGCCGCCGGTTGGCATGCCACGTCCAGCCCACCCCGGGTCCTTTTTAAAGGCCCCCCGCCGCCCGTACAACCCATTCACCCCGGCCGCGCCCAAGGCAGACCAACCATAGCCACCATGTCCCGCTGGTTCGGCAGCGGCTCCGGCAGCGGCTCCGGCAAGCGCCCCAGGAATGAAGGCTCCTCGAGCGGCGCCGGCCGCGTCCCACCACCGCCGGCGGAGGCCTTCGGCTACGGCCCTGGAGGTGTCCGCCTCGGCGGGACGCCGCGCGTCCCCGCGCCACCTCCGGCTGCATGCCCGCCGCCCAGCGCCGCGCCCAAGGGCAAGCGGTTCCGCCGGTACGTCCGGGTGGACGAGGCCGAGTGGCACTGGAACAACGCCACGCCGGTGTTCTATGCCGACGTCCACCTCCCGGACGGCTGGCACCTGAACCCCCAGCGTATCCCTGTGCCGCCGGTCCCGACCGGCCAGGCGCTGCTCGAGGAGATCGACCGCCGGCGCGAGCTCCTGCCGGCCCCCGCCCGCAGGGAGCGCGTGTACGCGCGCAGCTCCCCCTACTGGAGCGCCTGGCTCGAGCAGGAGCACGAGCAGCGCCGGCGCTCCTACATCCCCGCCCCCCACGAGGTGGACGTCGAGGACTACCCGCCGCCACCGCCCGGCCGGGAGAGGGAGCTGTGGCTCCTCGAGGACATCCCGGAGGACTTCTCCGGGGAGGAGGACCCCGTGCTCCGGGCCGCCATGGAGGATGCCTGCGAGGCCTCCCGCCGCTCACTCGTCGAGGACGAGATCAAGCGGTGGGAGCGGGTCGTGGCCGCCGCCCGCGCCGACGCTGCCGCCATGCCGCCGCCGCCGCCCCCCGAGCCTACCCCCTGGTGGCACGCGCTCTACGCCGAGTATGAGGCGTCCGAGGACCAGCCGCCGCCGCAGCCGCTCCCCCCCGAGCTGGAGTACGGCATGTCCTGGGCCTGGACAGGCGGCGTTTGGGCGCCGGGGTCGCCGGAGCAGGAGGAGGAGCTGCCCCCTCCGCCGCCGCCGCAGGAGGTGCTGCCCCCGCCACCGCCGCTGCCCCCGCCACCGCCGTACGCGCCTCCGATGCCCCCGATGCCTGCACCCCCGGCCCAGGCGCCGCCTGCCCACCTGTGGCAGCCGTCCCCCCTACCAAGAAATCTCCTCCGACGAGGAGGACTAGTAGATCGTCCGGTCGCCTGTGGCCGCGCCGCCGCCCCCTATTCTATGTAAGCAAGGCCCCTAGCTACCCCCCAAGAAACGGCCGGCCGCCTGTGGCCGCGCCGCCGCCCCTTTATGCAAGTACGGCCGGCCGCCTGTGGCCGCGCCGCCCCCTATCTATGTAAGCAAGGCCCCTGGCCTTTTTTTTAATATAAGTTGTGTGCCCCCTATTCTACCGTGTCCCTAGCCCATACCCGCCGGCGGTCCGCCGGCGGGATCTGACTACTCGTTCCCGCCTCCGGCAGGGCTTCGCCCAGCCATGTCCACTCGTACCTGTCCCTGGGGTGTTCGTTCGGCCTGGAGAGAGGGCCGCGATTTTTATACACCTGGGCCTCTAGTCCCGGCCCGTGCAACCAACCGGGACTAGAGCCCCTTTGGTCCCGGTTGGTACCACGGCCCGGGACCAAAAACAAATTTCGAATTTCGGTGGCACCCCTGCGCGGCCAAAATTTTTTAGCGCCCAAATTTGAAAAGGGTTAAGTTTGCACATTAACAACTTCTATATACTTTCAAATTGGACAAAAATTCCAACATGAAAATGCTAGAATTTGCAAAACTAATTTAAATCCATTTTTCGTTTAACTAAATAATTATTCTAACTATTGAAACTATTAATTATTTTTTCATTTGTATATAATTTGAATATAAAAATATTACAATTTTTGATTTCTCTCGTGATCTTCCTAATTCAAAGCGAGTTGTACCTTATTGACACGGTGAATTTGAGATCTTCTTCTACAACAGAAAAACCATAGTTTTCCTTCGAAGTTTTACTCTGCGCATCCACACGTATTTTCTCTTTATTCCGACCCCCGCTTGAAAACATAGTAACTTCCGTGTACGCTATCATTAGTGAGAGACTTCACGTCGGCAATCTCAATTAAAGTGCCAGTTTGTGTCTGATCCCAACCCCTCAAAATCCTCCTATTAACTTCACCTATCTCAACTCAAATCACTGTCTTCATGTGGATGCCAAGCCTGTGCAAAGCTATCTCTCCTCCTCCAATACCGGAGAATAAGGACACTACATTAACACCATTGGGAAACATGTTCTTCAACACCGACAAGTGGCAACCCACAGTATCAATTTGGAATGAATTGCATTCTGTGTACGCTATCATTAGTGAGAGACTTCACGTCGGCAATCTCAATTAAAGTGCCAGTTTGTGTCTGATCCCACCAACCCCTCAAAATCCTCCTATTAACTTCACATATCTCAACTCAAATCACTGTCTTCATGTGGATGCCAAGCCTGTGCAAAGCTATCTCTCCTCCTCCAATACCGGAGAATAAGGACACCACATTACACCATTGGGAAACATATTCTTCAACACCGACAAGTGGCAACCCACAGTATCAATTTGGAATGAATTGCATTCCGTGTACGCTATCATTACTAAGAGACTTCACGTCGGCAATCTCAATTAAAGTGCCAGTTTGTGTCTGATCCCACCAACCCCTCAAAATCCTCCTATTAACTTCACCTATCTCAACTCAAATCACTGTCTTCATGTGGATGCCAAGCATGTGCAAAGCTATCTCTCCTCCTCCAATACCGGAGAATAAGGACACCACATTAACACCATTGGGAAACATGTTCTTCAACACCGACAAGTGGCAACCCACAGTATCAATTTGGAATGAATTGCATTCCGTGTACGCTATCATTACTAAGAGACTTCACGTCGGCAATCTCAATTAAAGTGCCAGTTTGTGTCTGATCCCACCAACACCTCAAAATCCTCCTATTAACTTCACCTATCTCAACTCAAATCACTGTCTTCATGTGGATGCCAAGCCTGTGCAAAGCTATCTCTCCTCCTCCAATACCGGAGAATAAGGACACCACATTAACACCATTGGGAAACATGTTCTTCAACACCGACAAGTGGCAACCCACAGTATCAATTTGTAATGAATTGCATTCCGTGTACGCTATCATTACTAAGAGACTTCACGTCGGCAATCTCAATTAAAGTGCCAGTTTGTGTCTGATCCCACCAACCCCTCAAAATCCTCCTATTAACTTCACCTATCTCAACTCAAATCACTGTCTTCATGTGGATGACAAGCCTGTGCAAAGCTATCTCTCCTCCTCCAATACCGGAGAATAAGGACACCACATTAACACCATTGGGAAACATGTTCTTCAACACCGACAAGTGGCAACCCACAGTATCAATTTGGAATGAATTGCATTCCGTGTACGCTATCATTACTAAGAGACTTCACGTCGGCAATCTCAATTAAAGTGCCAGTTTGTGTCTGATCCCACCAACCCCTCAAAATTCTCCTATTAACTTCACCTATCTCAACTCAAATCACTGTCTTCATGTGGATGCCAAGCCTGTGCAAAGCTATCTCTCCTCCTCCAATACCGGAGAATAAGGACACCACATTAACACCATTGGGAAACATGTTCTTCAACACCGACAAGTGGCAACCCACAGTATCAATTTGGAATGAATTGCCAAGAGATTTGTACCTCTCTCTCTTCGCGACTCCCCTTGTGTGGTTTCTTGGGAGACCGAGTAAAAATTCCATCTCATCTGGCTCTAGAGGGGCAACCTTGTTATTCTCAATTGGCAAATTATGGATGTAGCCTCTTTCTTGAGCAGCTGCACAGAAGTGCTTAGAATCCACAAACTCCGGCTCTATGTCATACAAATTTCTGGAAATTTCCACCCATACACTTTTTGGAGCTAGGGCCTCATTTTCATTTGGAATAATAATGAAGTCAGACTGGTCATAGTTGTCAAGCACTCAATGCTTGCCAGCTTTTGACCGATCAATACAAATTATTGGTCAAACTTGCACCTACTCCATTCATAATCACATAATATGTATAAATATCATTTTGGTTAACAAAATCTCGTTCATACTACGTTATAAGAACTATGATCATGCATTCCACGTTTATTATTACACATCACCAACAACATCCCTATCTAGTCTTCTGAATTTTCTTCGTGTCCCTTGCTTATGATCGCTTCGGCCGTAACCATGGAGCATCTTCATTATTTAACGGGATGGTGGGGTCAGCTTTCACTGTGAAGGGTGGAATTTCAACAAACTTATTATAATCTTCTGACATGTCTGTCGTGTCCTCGATTCCCACGATGTTTCTTTTCCCTGAGAGAACTATGTGACGCTTCGGCTCATCGTATGATGAAATTGTTCCCTTATTTTTTCTTTTCTTCGGTCTGGAAGACATGTCCTTCACATAGAAGACCTGAGCCACATCATTGGCTAGAACGAATGGTTCGTCATTGTAACCAATACAGTTGAGATCCACTGTTGTCATTCCATAAAGCGGGTCTACCTTTACCCCTTCTCCATTCAGGTTGACCCATTTGCACTTGAACAAAGGGACCTTAAAAGAAGGTCCATAGTCAAGTTCCCATATCTCCTCTATGTAACCATAGTATGTGTCAGTTTTTCCATTCTCGTTTGTTGTATCAAAGCGGACACCACTGTTTTGGTTGGTGCTCTTCTTATCTTGGGAGCTCGTGTAAAATGTATTCCCATTTATCTCGTACCCTTGATAACTCCCAATAGTCGAAGATGGTGATCCTGCCAACATGTATAGCTGATCTTTAACAGTGGTGTCTTATAAGACGTGTTTGCAACCAACTTCCGAAAGTCTCCATGTGTTCGCGTTTAATCCATGAGTCATCCTTCCCCGGGTTTGCAGACCGTACAATATTCTTGTGTTCCTCGACATACGTAGCCATGAACATAGAATTTTGTAGAACTGTGTAGTGTGCTTTGGTCAAAGAATGCCCGTCCCTAGGTATCATTGTTTTCTTTCCCAGCGTTCCTTTTCCCCTCAGTCTCCCCTCATGCCGCGATTCAGGAACACCAATTGTCTTAAGGTCAGGAATAAAGTCAACACAGAACCCAATGACCTCCTCTGTTCCATAGCCCTTCGAGATGCTTCCTTCTGGCCTAGCACGGTTATGAACATATTTCTTCAAGACTCCCATGAACCTCTCAAAGGGGAACATATTGTGTAGAAATACCGGACCGAATATGAATCTCTTCACATAGGTGAACAAGGAGATGAGTCATAATGTTGAAGAAGGATGGTGGGAACACCAACTCAAAACTAACAAGACACTGGACCACATCCCTCTGTAATCTTGTCAGAATTTCTGGATCGATTACCTTCTGAGATATTGCGTTCATGAATGCACATAGCTTCACAATGGGTACTCGAACATTTTCCGGTAGAAGCCCCCTCAATGTAATCGGAAGCAATTGCGTCATAATCACGTGGCAGTCATGAGACTTCAGGTTTTGGAATTTTTTCTCTGCCATGTTTATTATCCCCTTTATATTCGACGAGAAGCCAGACGGAACCTTGATACTGTAAAGGACTTCAAAGAATATTTCCTTCTCTGCTTTAGTATGAGCGTAGCTGCTTAAGGAATGGCGCCCTGTATCTGTGTGCTTGTTGCTTGGGTCTTTCATACGTTGTTGGTCCTCCCGTGCTTCAGGCGTATCTTTTGACTTCCCATACACGCCCAGGAAGCATAGCAGATTGACACAAAGATTCTTTGTCACGTGCATCACGTCGATCGAAGACCGGACATCTAAAACTTTCCAATAGGGTAGCTCCCAAAATATAGATTTCTTCTTCCACATGGGTGCCCGCTTATCAGGGCCGTACGGAACTGGTTGGCTGCCAGCAGCCTTACCAAAGATTACTTCTAGGTCCTTGACCATATCGAATATATCATTACCACTACGGAGCTCAGGCTTCTTTCGGTTATCTGCCTCACCTCTGAAATGCTTCCCTCCTTTTTTCCTTAAGGGATGCTTGATCGGAAGAAATCTACGATGCCCCAGCATATACAACTTTTTATTTATCCAAAAAAATCAGTGTTATCTAAACAGTGTGTGCATGCATTGTATCCCTTGTTTGTATGACCGGAAATGTACTAAGAGCTGGCCAATCATTGATGGTCACGAAAAGAAACGCCCGTAGGTCAAATGACTTTTGTTCTCATCCCACACACGTACACCTGGTTTGCCCCACAGTTCTAAGAGTTCTTCCACTAATGGCCTTAGATACACATCAATGTCGTTGCCAGGTTGCCTCGGGCCTTGGATGAGAACTGGCATCATAATGAACTTGTGCTTCATGCACAACCAAGGAGGAAGGTTGTACATACATAGAGTTACAGGCCAAGTGCTATGACTGGAGCTCTGCTCCCCAAAAGGATTAAAGCCATCTGTACTTAGACCAAACCATAAGTTTCTCGCCTCTCCTGCAAAGTCTGGAAAGTCTCTCTCGATCTTTCTCCACTGCGATCCATCGGCGGGGTGCCTCAACTTTCCATCTTTCTTACGGTCTTCTTTGTGCCATCGCAACAACCTAGCATGCTCTTTGTTTCTAAACAGATGTTTCAGCCGTGGTATTATAGGAGCATACCACATCACCTTAGCAGGAACCCCTCTTACGGGGGGGGGGCTCGCCGCCAACATCACCAGGATCATCTGCTCTGATCTTATACCGCAGTGCAGTGCATATCGGACATTCATCCAAATTCTCGTACTTCTCACCGCGGAAGAGAATACAGTCATTAATACATGCATGTATCTTCTGCACATCTAATCCTAGAGGGCAGAGAGCTTTCTTTGCTTCGTACGTACTCTCAGGCAATTCGTTATCCTTTGGAAGTTTTGGCTTCATTAGTTGAAGTAAACTCTCAAATGCCTTGTCAGTCACACCGTTTTGTGCCTTCCATTTCAGCAACTCCAGTGTGGTACCGAGCTTTGTGCTACCATCTTCGCAATTTGGGTATAACAATTTTTTGTGATCCTGTAACATGTTGTCCAGCTTCAACCTCTCCAATTTATTTTCACAGTCTTCCCTTGCATCAGCAATAACTCGGCCAAGATCATCATCGGGCTCTTCTGATGCCTGTTCTTGTCACCTCCTTCTTCTGCATTCTCTTCCATTGCAGTACCGTCGTATTTAGGGAACAAAGGATCTTCTTCTTCTTCTTCATCGTCTTCCATCACAACCCCCTTTCTCCATGCTTGGTCCAGCAATTATAGCTGGGCATGAAACCTCTCCGAAGTAGATGGCCGTGAAGGATTCTTTCGGAAGAATGTTCTCTGACGTTCCGACAATCAACACATGGGCAACACATGAAGCCATTATCTTTGTTCGCCTGAGCTACAGCAAGAAATGCATTCAGGCCTGCCATATACTCGGAGGTGCGTCGGTCACCGTACATCCATCGCTGCCGTGCATCCATCTGCATCATATAATTAAGTTTATCAAAATACATATTAATACAGAGATGACCACAGTACATCGACAAATAATACTTTTTTATGTATCAGTTACAGATGAAAAAGATAATTTGTTAACCTCGGTCGAAGATACCATTTTCAGTGAGCTTGTGTGCGTCTCGGGAATTTCGTCGAACACCTCGTGTGCATAGTAAAAAAAAACACACTAACACAACACTCTCTCACACCTCCAAGCAAAAAAAAAGATGGAAGGAGGGGGGGCTGGGGCAGTATATATAGGGGAAGGGGGCATTGGTCCCGGTTCGTGGACTGAACTGGGACAACAGGTCATGCGCGTGCCACGTGGCCTGTGGCTAGGCATTGGTCCCGGTCCGTGGCACGAGCCGGGACCGATATGCCCCCCACGAACCGGGACCAATGCGCCCAGGCGATTCCTGTTGCCCCGGGCGCACGAACCGGGACCAATGCAGGGCATTTGTCCCGGATTTGGTTGCAACCGGGACAGCTGCCCCCCGGCCCCCTGGACGAGAGGGGTTGTTTCCACTAGTGTGTCTATATCAACTCTTAATTAAGAGGATAATACTGAGAGATTTATCTTTGATGACTTCAAAATCCTTTGATACAGTTTATATGATCTTTTTTGCTGATCATGCTTGTGTGGGGGCTTGCATCATGAACTTTCTGGAGAGCTCCAGTTTCTTGGGAGGTCGTACCATGAAAATCAGATTTATCATATCTGCTACTTATAAAATGTTAAACTTCGCCTTACTTCTTAGTGGCCGGAGGAGTCATATTGCTGGGTCTCTGGTGGTGCTGTCTCCAACTGATGAATGGTTCTCATAGCTTAGCTTTTGTAGTTCCCTCCCTTTGCCTTAGGCTGCTGCTGCTGTTGCTAGGACAGATCGGTGTATGGAAGTTCCTAGAAAATTGTTCATCTAGTCTTGTGTCATGAATTTCCTGAACTAGTACTTGAGAATAACTATGTTTAGCACTTGTAGCTAGAGCTGAAGTAAGATCTGCTGATAGCCAATCGGCTTTGTCATATCATGATATCAATATAAGTTGTCTCCATCTGTTACTATTGGTAGTGCTCTTCTTAGTACCATAACTGATGTAAGTTCTTACTATTATTTAGTGCCATAGCTGCTGCTGTATCAAGATAAATTGCCTCCATTTATGGTGTGTCAATTGTTGTTGCATTGTAAGTTCTTTGATTCTCTACTTTATTTATCAAGTATGAATCCCAAATTTAGTATTTCACACTCCAAATTAGTAAACCTTGTTCTCTAGCAGTGCTACTGTGTTTATATATTGTATTTGATTCTCTGATTGTTTAGTTTTTATCTAGTTATTCCATTGTTCTTAATTGTGTATTTACCATTTTGGGATTTTGTTTTGTGTACTTTGAGGATGAGCCTGATGGCGATGATGACATACAAGATCTTGCTGCTTATCTCAGGAGGTTACATAGATGATGAGGACCACGGGGAGTGGTTTCTGTATACGGGAAGGTTTGCTAGCTTGAACTTTGTACTCTCTTGTCTTTCTTCCCATTCTTTTCCTTTTGTAAGCTGTTTGTGAAGGAAATGAAGTATCTAATTTCTACCACAGATTATTGATCTTAAGCACCTTAATTTTATTGTATTATTGGACATGCGGTTATTAATTCGAGTTAAATGGTTTGACTGGAGTTTGAACCGAACATTCATCTTGTCAGGTTGCAATATTTGTTGTTGAGGCTGCTGCTGCTGTGACATTCATCTTGTCAGGGTGCAATATCCGTTGTTGAGGCTGCTGCCTCTTTGACAGAAGATTAGATGAAGCCACAATTTAGATAATGTAGCCACCACGTTTTGGTGCCTATGTATCTGTTCTGATGTATGTACCTTGTTGGATCTATTGTAATTAGACTTGTTCCTGCTCTGTTGATGCGGATTTGTATCTACTGTTGTGAATATTTGATCAAATCATTTCTGGATTTCACATTTTTTTGATAGAATTATTGATTGTTTGCTGTAGAAATGTGAAAAAAATGAAATCTGTAAATTAATGAGACCAAAACCTTTAGTGGACCATATAGTATTTGGGCTCTGACAAGGCTATGGCCCAAACGATCGTGGACCGAGAATTCCATGGCCCAAATAAAAAAAATAAAAAAAATCAAATCGTGTAAAAACAAAGGCCCAGGATAGGAAAAGGCTCAGAAATATTCGGCTTGGTCCATTTAGGCAAAAAAGTAAGTCAGGAAAAAAATCGTAAAAAGGCTTAATTGTTGGGCCGAATAATACATGAAAAAATCACAAAAAGGCTTAATTATTGGGCCTGGCCCGTATGGAGGAGCTACATGGACTGGGCTGAATCTCTTCCATGACCCACTCAGTTGGTCATAATTTTGCCACGTAGGATTGGCCACGTAGGATCTGACGTGGCTATGGCAGGATATCACATGACCAAATCAATTGGTCATAGGGTTATGACCCCTCTGATTGGGTCATAGAGTCTATGACAATTCCATTCAATTAGTCATTGACGATCAAATAAGACGCTCGGTATGTGACTTTCCATTTTTGGTCAAAAAGGGGTCATGAATGAAACTACGTGACCTTCTAGTGACAAAAATTGAGGGTCATGTATCAACATATTTCTTGTAGTGGTTGCGCATGCTTTGTTGATACACGGAGGAACGGGCGAGTGCGACGTCTCGAGCCTCGTCGATTGCATCAACATCATATTCTAGTGCAACGTTCAAGCCTTCTTCTGTGTATGTGGCGACTCGAGGTGTGTTGTAGCGTACGTCGGTCGTAGCATGGGTTCTGCTGCGTAGACCATGAAAAAAGGCGTGAATTGTGTGGACCTATTTGGAGTCGTGAGTAGCCTCTGGAGGACTGAGGGGAGCTCCTCGACCCATGCTCCTACTTCTCTACAGAGTGGAGCTTGTAACCACTTCTTGATACCAAAGGTGACGAGGTCATTGGCCCTTTCTACTTGATCATTGGACTGCGGGTGAGCCCCCGATGCGTAGATGACTCGAATGCCCTTTTCCGTGCAGAAATCATTGAACTCATCAACGGTGAAGTTTGTTCCATTGTTTGTAACGATGTCGTGAGGTAACCCAAATTGATGGATAATAGAATCTATGAATTTCACGGCACAAGTGGCTTCTTGTTATGTTACTGGAACTGCCTCAATCCACTTCGTGAACTTGTCGACTACAACTAGGAGGTGAGTATGCCCGCCTGGCGAGGATTTCTTCAGAGGTCCTACCATGTTGAGTGCCCACTGAGCGAACGTCTAGGCGATGGGGATCATGTTTAACTCTATGGTTGGTACTTGGGGTCAAGTCGCGAATTTTTGGCAGGTTTCACACCTTCGCACTATGTCCTTTGCATCCTGAGATACTATGGGATAGTACAAACCCGCTTGAAGACTTTGTTAATGAGTGCCCAAATGCTCGCATGATGTCTGTAGATTCCCGGGTGTATGTCGAGTAGCATTCTTCTGCCATCTTTGGGTGCGATGCACCTTTGGAGCATCTCTGATATGCTTCACTTGTGTAGTTCCCCGTTGACGATGATGTATGCCTTGCACCGACGCATGACTCACTATGCTTCAGCCGTAACTTTGCAAGTTCTCCGAATGAGGTAGTCCAGCAGGGGATGTGTCCGGTAGGTTCTACTAACACCACTTGCTCTAGGTCAAGGCTCTCCGCTGAATAAGGGTGATCCGCCGTCGCGCCAGGATCCGACCGCGAAATCTTCTCGAAAATTGCTTGAGATCTCCAAACTCGGCAGCTCCTTGACCTCCTTGAGGTCGACGCCGATGGAGGACTTGACGACTTCTAAATCCGAGTTCACCGCAATGCAAACTGAATCGACAGCGATGCTCACCGTCGCCATTTGTTTGTTCGTGTCGACGATCGATTTTCGGACGTAGTTGAGAGTCTCCTTCTTGTAGTCTAGGAAGCGCACATAGAACTCCTCCGTGATCGACATGAGGACGAGCTTGTAGATCGACCGATCCCATCTTCCTTGGACCAGCCCCAGACTCGCCAGAATCTAGCCAAATTCCATCGCAGCGCTCCGAATACAACCAATTTATGGAGGCCGCGTCGATTTCGGCCAATTTAACTCACCGGTGCGACCAGTGTGGAGAACCTCCACGTGCTTGGCTGCTTGTGGAGCTAGACCTCCGGGAGGGAGGCACGATGGCCTTAGGACGATAAGGCACGATTGCCCGAAGACTCAGATCACAGTGACTGTCGGGGTGGGCCGGAGCTAGGGCAGCACTTGGTCAGCCAGAGCGCTGGGGCAGGTCTGGGTCAACTGGGGCAGCATGGGGCGCGTTGGTTGCAAACGGCCAATTTTGGCCTTTTGCATCCGTAGCCCTGGTGGGTCTGACCCTTAAAAACGCAACCTGGGTCATGTTCTGCACTACATTTGGTTGCCCACAAAGTTCTAGCCAGGCCCATTTGGCTGAGAACGAGGAAAAGATGACCTCTGTTTGGTAGGTTGTGTTACTATACCAGCTACAAAATGGTCGTGTTTGGTTGCTGAACACCACGAAGTTGCAGTCACCACTTCTCAGTAGTGGTGACCTTACCACATAGTGATCTACGAAGAGTTAGGTAATCACTATATTAACAGTCCTAGATACTAGCAAATGGCAGTTCACGAGGACAAGTACATGCATGTCCTAACTACTAGCAAATGGTAGTTCATCAGAACATCATAGTTCTCCTAGCTACTAGCAAATTGTAGTTCGGACACACGTACATCATTAGAGGAAAGTTACTACGGGAAGGGAAAGCTTTTTCACACCCCGGTGTTACCTCTAGTAGTCCACATTGCGTTTTCCCACTCCTGCCTTTTGCTCTTCCAAGCTTCTTGGTCACCCGCTTTGACACCATGGCCAGTATCACCGGTGTCTGGTGTAACATCCTCCTCATCGGGGAAGTAGTCATCAAGACTCCACCCCAAGATCCAAATGTGAAGAATGCAACATGCAAGAACCAGATTGACTTGAGTTTCGTACGTGTGGAATGGCTTCTGATATAGGATCTTAAATCTGTTCTTCAGAGCGGCAAATGTCTTCTCAACAGTAACTCTAATACTAGAGTGCCTCACATTGAACAATTCCTTGGCATTGTTAGGGCAATATCTTGCATAGAACTCATTGACATGGTACCTGGTACCTCATAAGGGTGGAAGAACACCAGGCCGACATGCATATTCTGCATCTCTAAGGTAGAACTTGTCATCAGTAATATTGATCCCATCATCTCGACTAATACTGTCAGCGAGGCATCATGGCCAGATCCTTCCCAACTAGCTAGCACATATGTGAACCTAAGATCGAAATCCACGGCCGCAAGCACATTCTGACTGGTGTAATGCTTCCTACCCTTAAATGCATCAGACTCTGACTTGGGCAATCTAGCTGTGACATGAGTACCATCAATGGAACCAATTGAGGGCATGAACCAAAAGTGCATATTATCTGTGCAAGCTATGAAGGAGACAATTTGTTGAGCTGCTCACCTTGAAATATGGGTACTATCTGTAGCTGTTTTGTATCTTCTGTGGAGTTTGGCCTATAGGTGCCTTCATCATCTCCCTTCTGAGCTCTCTAACTGCATATAGAATTTGCTTGAAATATCGTGATATAATATCGCATGATCTCCTGAATGTGATGTGAATCACTCTAAACCTCTGGTTGTGAACTACAACATGCAGAAACATTGCTACTTGCTCTTCTACACAGGTGTGAATGCTATCTTTGAGCAAGCCTCTGGTTCTGAACGCCTCCACGAGTTTGAAAAAAAGGGGCTATGCCCATTCGTAGCATGTTCACCGCCTCCACCTCGTTGTTGTTGTAGATGTAGTTTAGATTGTCCATCCGCTCCTCGTCTCGTGGGAACATTGGAGCATACCTTATTAAAACCCTATAATTGCGGCGCACTGCTCTATGATGGACAAACAGAAGCCACGCCTGCATCAAATCTATAAGCGTTGCTGCATGTACGATGAGCGGCATGTGAGCTTTTCCGTCCTCGTGTAATAATGGAGAGGCATACAACTCATGCCCAAATCGTTACTACTAGTAAAGCTGAAAAAGCAGGGGAACGGTGCTTACCGCAATGGGAGAAGAGGTCCACGACGTGCCGGTGCCGTTAAAAGGGCGAAGGATGGCCTTCCTACAGTTCCCGTCATCTCCTTCGCCCTCGCCCTCGTCGTCGAAGATCTAAGCCGCCACCGTTGACTGCCTCAGATCTAAATCGCGTACACTGCCGCCGCCGCTACCGAAATATTGGAGTTTCCTCTCCCCTCTCTGGGTGAACGACTAGAGAGGGGATGGGGGGAGGGTGAGTCTACCTTTCGCGGCATACGCCGCCACCAATATTTCGTCTCCCGCCATCTCCATGGTTGTATCCCTCGAGCCACCGCGAGCACAATTTCGTGGCTACTGTTCCGTCCCCGAAGGTGGCTATGGAAAAACGGCCTATTCGATTCGATCGTTCCCGCTGGACTTGGCTGAGAGGTGTTTTAAGATTCGTGCGGGCTCCGGCCAAGTTGCCTTACGGGTAAGCAAACCGCCCGTTTTTGCATGCAGTAGGCATGTTTCAAGGCTCTCGTAACGTTTTACAGTATACAAAAACTTACCGTGCAAACTTTTACAGGATTTGGCCCTAATACAACTAATTTTGAAACTTAGTAGTACCAATTTTCGTAGTGCTTAGCTTGAGTGGAGAGGTGTACGTACGTGGTCGGGCCACTATGTATTTCTCGCCCACCAACACCTGTGGAATCTTTTTGGGGGTATAGCTTGATTGGAGCACGATGGTTGATGCTTCATTACCCCCTCCGGACATGTCGGTCCGTCTAAAATAATACAATTTGATGGCTCACATGACGTTGTTTTCTTCTTGTTGCTGTTGGGGCTTAGCTGCCCGCCAGTAGCTCAAACCAGACAGACACGTACGCTTGTCACGATTCCCAGACAAAGACTAAACTATCATTCAAAAACCGTCGTCATTCTATTGTTCATGCATACAATGAATGGCCAAAAAGAAACTATAATCAGCTGTATCAATTTCACTTCTGATGATGTGAGAAAAGAACAAGAAGAAAGAAAAAGAAGAGGTTGTCTTATGTCCGTGTAATTAACTTTGTCGTCGACTCGATTGCATGCTTCGGTCGCCGTCGTGGTCGGCCGGCCGGTGCGCGCCGGTTGTCATGTCAGTGTCCCCAACTGTCACGATCGGTCACCGGAGGAGGTCGAGCGCCTTCTGGAGGACGGGCCTGAACCTGGCGATGTCGAGGCGGACGTCCTGCTTGCTGAGGTAGATGTCCTTGACGAGCGTCCAGCTCTGCTCATGGATGGGGTTGGGGTCGAGGAACACCGGGTGGGTCTTCGGGTACAGCTCCGACAGCGTGCTCTCCTTGGCCGTGATGTTGTACTGAATGTACCTCATGTTCATGTCCCTGGGCGGCACCCCGTACTCGTCCATGGCCAACCCCTCCATCCGCCCCAGCGGCACCACCTGCACCACCACCGCGTTCATCGGCAGGAACACCAGGTTGGTCAGCCCGGACCCGTGCACCGCCACCATCACGTCGAACGCGTTCACCGTCGCCGACGCCTCCTGGATCCGGGACTGCCCGGCGTCGTTCTTGGACATGAGGTCCGACGCCGTCACCTCGAACCCGACATCCTCCGCGGCGGCCACGATCTCGTCCAGGTTCACGAACCGCCGCCGGGACCGCCGCGTGAGGACCAGCAGCCGCGGCCTCCTCCTCTCCTCGCCGTCCTCCTCCGTCCGGATCGCGTGCTCCCGCGGCAGCGCGTACCGCCACATGAGGAAGCGCTTGAAGTCGACCATGGACACGTTGTCGGGCGCGCGGCGCGGGTCGATGCTCAGGTCCTTGTGGCTCCTCAGCCCGACGGTGACGCGCCGGTAGCAGTGCACCCGCGCGTCGCCGTCGAGGTCCAGCGCCTCGTGCCGCGTCAGCCCGTCCACGATCTCGACGTACTTGTAGAACCACCACGCCTGCTTCTGCGTCACCAGCAGCTGCACGTCGCGCCCCAGGTGGCGCGTGGTGATGAAGAGCGGGATGATGTTGTCGTTGAAGTCGTGGTAGTAGTTCCCGCAGTAGCCGCCGTTGGAGTAGAGCACGGCGGGCACGTCCTCGTGCATCACGTCGCACGCGGGCGCCTCGTCGGCGGGCGACAGCCGCACGGTGAACTCCTTGATGCCGTTCATGATGCGGGACTCCCCCTTGCGCGTGTACGGCTGCATCTTCCAGCTCGTCGCGCCCGCGGCGATCCACGTCGCGTTCTCCGTGCCGGCGACGTCCCCGGCCGTGGTTCCGCGGCGAGGGGTGACCACGAACACCTCCGACGTGCTGCCCCGGACGCGGATGGCGCCCGACAGCTCGCAGAAGTCGGACCTCGTGTCGTTGAACTCGCAGCTCACGTGCGGCTCCGGGATGAACTCATCATCTGCATTGTACAAACTCAAATCAGAACCCGCATTGCTGAAAGACTGATTGATCATCGCGTAATGAGAATGCCTACCGGCCAGATTGAAGAAGTTCCTGCTATCCACCAAGAGCGACGGAAAAGGCTTGCCTGCACATTAACATCCATCCAAATGTCAAATCCCCATTTCCACTACAAGAAACGATGAGCATTGGCACGCAACGGATGAGTCCATCCAAGAATCAACAGGGACAATACAATGCGCAATGCACAAAACAAAAATGGGACATACCTATCACCAAGAACTGAACCGCCGCGATGAGCAGCAGCAGGGGCAGGCTGCAGGAAGGGCCCCTGCCCTTCTTCAAGCTCTTGCTCCTCACAGGCAAAGGCACCTTCATCTCTAGTCCAGCTTTACAGCCTCACAAAGCAACGAGTAGTCCCGGTCCCTCGTGTCTCTGCGCTTCTACTAATATCGACCATGGACTCGACGCAATCCTCAAGTACACTAATGGTACGCAAGCAAGCTGCAAGTCCGATGATTAGTTAAACTCGGTGAGGAATTAAGAAATAGATACCATAAATAATGGGCGATAGGTAGCAGTATGCACAGCGAGGCAGGCAGCGGCAGTAGCGGCCGGGGAGAACGATACAACTTAGTATACATGATTTGGAAAGCGATCGCGCTTGGATTAATCTAATGGCAGCTCTCTGCCTCTCTGCTGGTCGGTACAAGGAACGAACCGAGGCTGGCTTGGCGTGGCTGGCAGGTCATGGAAACCACGTTTCGCCGACTCCTTTTCCTTCCTTTTGTTTCACGGGAACGAACTAACCGCTGCGTGCTCGCTTCCATCTTTTAGACTTTCCGATGCTTCTGCTGGGATTCATTCACGAGCATGAATATCTCAGAGAGTGCGTCTTCTCGTCGTCGTGGTCGCGATCGCGGTGAATCTGCCGCGTCAGATGGCGAACAGCTCGATCGGCGGCAAAAATATTGGGAAGTCAGCGGGTACATCATGTGCCGTCGTCTGATTTTTACGAGCTTAATTTAGTTTTTACTCAGATCTATGGGTTTGGCATTTCTTGCTCCTCCAGCAAAAGGAATTGTTCGGGAGCCGTGGGCACATGGGAGGCGGGGAGGAAGGAATCGCAGAGCGAACGCAACAGCAGAATGGCATGGGGGATTGTCCAGGTTGCAAGTATGCATGCACTACTTTATTATCATTCTTCGTCTCATCTTTTGCTCCTCGAATGTGCACTTTATGTAGAAAGTATAGCAGTTTACTCATTCTGGATCAGAAGTTCAGAACTGATAAAACCACTGTCGGTTATGTATGTAGTACGAGTAGTATTTTGTATAGTGATAGCGACTAGGAGTACTACTTATGTACATACAAATTGGCATTATCAGCGTCATCTTTTGGAGGTCATCTCGGGGAGAGAAAAAAATTTCTTTCGGAGGTGGGAAGTTTCCCTGCATATACAATGACTCCAAGCCTTATCTTTTTTTGCTGTCCGGCCATGACAAGGATACAATTGCAAATACCAACTGGAAAACTAAATAAAACCTGATGAAAATGCAAGCTGGCCGAGTATAAAGACATGGGGCGTCGGTGCTCCAAAAGAAGAAAGAAAAAAAATTAATGGAGCTTCAATCAAGCCGGGCTTCCGACGCACCTACCTAGCCCTCGCCTCGCCAACGGAAAGCAGAATTTTTAAATCGTTCTTCACATGTCTGTGATAAAATGTATCATATGGTTGACCTGCTAAGCATTTTAAAATAGTATGTTTCCTTTTGACTAGCATCTGTTGTCAGACTGTCAGTTCGATCATCTTGCATTATTCCATCGGCATTCGTGGCTCGCCACCACGTATTCTGACCTTGCAACTTGCGTCGTCGATCGCTCTGCACCGCGTGAATCGTTGCCGCTGAATACGGTGTCGATCTGGAGTACTAACATGATCACTTTTTTTTTTATGTTGAGAACTATTCCTTTGGTCCCTACAAAGAGAGAGGAAACAAATATCCTTGGTCGCCAGTCTTATGCAGGTGTATAATCAAGCAATAGTTTATGCAGGCGTATAATCAAGAAATAGTTACTCCCTCCGTTCACTTTTATAAGTCATTTTAGATTTGGCCACATATATTCTAAAATGAGGAGCCTAACGCAGATCCTCCGGCCGACACTGAAAGGTAGCATAGGAATGACATTCTGGTGGAGGCGGATGTCCGGGTTTGGCGGAAGCCCCTTCGGGGGATTCTGGTGTCTCTGGCCAGAATTTTCGCCAGGATGAAGAAGATGCAAGCAAGTCGGGGGATTGTGGTCTGGCCTACTTGCGTCACACGCCGGAGGAAGCAGCTAACCGGGATATCCCGACGATCTCATCGAGGGAGGAGAAAAGGAGACGCAAAAATGGTTGCGAGTATTGCGGTGGAGATGATGGCTTCGTCTGATGGAGGTAAATCTCCTTTCTCTCTTTCCACGGAGTTCTCTCCGACGTTGGGGGTCATAAGTTGGATTGTGCTTTGCGCACTCCGAGATTTCGAAGGATCATCGATTCAAGGCGGTGCTCTCACCGTCGATCTTCACGCTTGAGGATTTCGATACTTCGGAATGGATCATGGTCGAACGTCGATGTAGACGAGCTCGTCGGTTCACATCCGATCAGAGGCGGAGTCCTATGTGTGCGGGTGAACAAATTTATAGGAATCTGATGGTGCCTCGAAAAAAGCAAAGAAGGTGGACAAGACAAAGTGTTATCAGTATGGGGTGCAAGGCCATATGAGCGTACATTGCCCGGTAGAAGTCTGTGAGTATTGCGGGGGATCTGGGAATGTGCCAGAGGAGTGCCCACTTTTGTCGGTGGTCAAGCGACAAGTGGTCACCCATGGTTTTATTAACGAGGGGCTAATGTTCTATGAGGCGGTACCGATGGCTTCGTATCGTCCCAGAATCGATACTGCAAAGCTTTTTTTGTCTGGGGGAGTGCTTTCTGTTCAGTAGATTGCGTCTCATTTGCAGCGTTTAGTTCTATCGGAGAACTTTCAGTCAGAGGTGATACAAGTTGGAGAAAGCGTCTTCAAGGTATCGTTTCCATCCAAGAATGAGCTAAAGAGGATGAAGGTATTTGGTGTTTGCCATGCCCCCAAATAGCAGATGTACGATAACATTGGAATCATGGGATGCGGAAATGAGACCTCTTTGGATGTTGCCGGAGATTTGGATTCGGATTTCAGATATTCCACCTAAGTATAGAGGAGACTTTCTCATTCTGTGGAGCTTAGGATCCTTGGTTGAGAAAACTCTAAGGAGTGGACATGAAATACACCAAGAAGCACGGAGTCTTATCGTATCTTGGTAGGGTGTATGGATTACACTTTTGTTCTCGAAAAGTGGGTTGTTTTCATTAAAGATGGATTTTATGAGCTGAATTTTATTTTGGAGAATCCTAACTCGGATGGGGAGGGAGACATGGTGGTTGATAAAAAAAGATGATGAAAAGGATGGGGATGATGACTCTAATGAGAACCGAAAACCAAAAGATGATGAGGATTGATACGTCCATTTTGCGTCACTATTTTATATTGTTATTTTCTGTTATTCATCGATATATTTCATGTTATGATGCATCACTTATGTTATTTTATCTTATTTTGCATATTTTATAATTTTTGGAGAACAAACACCGGGATCAGAAATCTGATGGAAAAAACACCGTCGAGATACCATATTTCAGAAGATCAGAGGAAGGGGGGGGGGGGTACCGGAGAAGTCTTAGAAGTCTCGAGGAGGAAGCCAATCAGAAGGGCACCCGGAGGGGGGCCACCAGGTGCCCACACCACCAGGCGGCGCCCCCTTCTGGCCGCGCCTGGGGTGGTCTGCCCCTCCTGACCCACTCCTAGGTTCCCCCTTTCGCGTACTTGAGCCCGAGGGAACCGTAAGCCCCAGAACTTCATCGAAGAATTATTCCGCCGCCGCCTCGGGGCGGGAAACAACAGACAGAGAAAAGCTCTCCGGCAGGGAGAAATATGCCGGGGAAATTCCTCCCCGGATAGGGGAATCATCGCCATCGTCACTGTCATCGCTCCGGGCATCATCAAGATCGTCATCATCATCATCAGCACCACCAGCACCATCACCCTCATCATCCACCTTCATCCCGCTGTAACTAATTATGCGCCACATATCGGAAACTTGGCTCCCGGGTCGCCTCCTCTCGGGCGACTCCGAAGCCCCCGAAACCCTAGCCGAACTCCCCTCCCTCCTTCGCGGATCCGCGGCCGCTGCCGTCGCCGGCCGGCGGCGGTGGCGGCACCCCACTGTCAGGCGGCTGGTGGGGATGGTGGGAGCTCCGGCCGCAGCGCTGGGATAGGGCGGCGGCGGTTTGGTGGCGACGGCGCGACCTCTTCCGTCTTGGCGACGAGAGGAGGCGGTGCGAAGGCTGCCGGCGACAGGGCTACTGGCGGCGGCGGACGCGGAATACGGGAGAACAATCTGGCATGTGTTGGGCTTGTCCCAGGGTGGGCCGATGGTAGGTTGGGCCTCTAGGCCGATCTGGCCTGTGGCTCAGATACGGGCCGGTGAGGCTCAGCCAGGGTGCTGCGTGCACTGTTCCCCTCCCGCAACCGTCTCTGCTGGGAGTCGTTTCGCAGCGTCGGGGCTGCGAGATTTCAGAATAAAGGAGGTGGTCCTCTGGTTTCCCATCGCGCGAAGATGAAGATCCTGATGTAGGTTCTCTTTGATCAAGCCGGGGTGTCGACCGAAAGGCTCCGCCGGCGAACTCCTATGGGCGACGCCTGGAGATTGCTGGATTGGTGGAATTTGGTCGCAATGCTCAGTCATCGAAGGTGAGATTGGAGGACTAGTAATGGTGTTCGGAGTCTTTGCATCGATGGGGAACTGGCTTGGAGTTACAACATTCATGGCTGCTGTATGTAAGAGGGGGCGACATCATGCGTGAAGTCCAAACTCCTACCTTTCAGGGTGAAAACCCAAGGTCTTGCCTTAATTGGTTGTGCCTGGAACTGGTCTTCTTGGAGCCGTTGTTTTGAGAGAGAGGATTATCTTCATTTGAAAACCCAAGGTCTGACCTTAATTGGTTGTGACTGGCACCGTTCTTCTTCGAGACGTTGTTTTCGAAGAGATGTACATCAGCTGTTGTTTAGGTGGTGGTCGTGCGGCTACTGCAAGGACTGTAACTCTGTAGCGGGACTTTTCTTTTTTACTTCTTCTTTTTATTGTATTTCGGTTGTGTGCATCCTAATGACTATGGTTATTGCGTTGTTGCAGAGGCCGGGTGTAATTTGTATCTCCGCGATATTAATATACTTCCATTTATCAAAAAAATTAGGGGTCTTTATCGTCGCTCTTCACTAGATCTCTCTCCCGGTGTGGATTACTTGTTAGTAATTTATACTTGTGAGATTTATTGGTGTTTAAACTTTATGACCAGATTGTTATTATCCATTATATCACCTCTGATTATGATCCCTATGATGTCTTGTGAGTAGTTTGTTTAGTTCTTGAGGACATGGGAGAAGTCATGATGTTAGTAGTTGAATTATGTTGAAGTAATATCTCGTGGTTCGGTATTTAAGTTGTGGTGCTATTCTTCTACTGGTGCCATGTGAACGTCGACTACATGATACTTCACCTTTATGGGCCTAGGAGGATGCATTGTGTATTTGGATACTAATTGTGGGGTTGCCGGAGTGGCATAAACCTAAACCCCCGTTAGGAAACCGATGCACGAGGGAGTGTAGGATCCCGGAGTTTTAAGGTTGTAGTTAGATTTATCTTAATTAGTTTCTTGTATTTAAGGATGCTTATGAGGGGTATAATCACAAGTATGTATTAGTCCTAGTTGGGCGGTGCATTAGCATAGGTTCACCCACACAACACTTCACGAACCAATAAATATTATTCAACTCTGGCAAAAGAATATGAAGAGAAGACCGCCTTCCTAACACTTTGTGGGGTGTTCTGCTACGTCTGTATTCCCTTAGGTTTGAAGAACGCAGGAGCCACTTTCCAGAGGCTCATGTGCATCGCCTTGGGGACACAAATAGGGAAGAATGCGGAGGCCTACGTCGACAACATCGTCGTCAAAACTCGCGAAGAGCGCACGCTTGTCGCCGACATTGAGGAGACGTTTCAAAACCTCTGCAGGGTCAACATCATGCTCAACCCTGACAAATGCGTGTTCGGAGTTGCGGCAGGGAAGCTGCTAGGTTTCCTGGTATCCAATCGGGGCATCAAGGCGAATCCCGACAAGATCCAAGCCATTGCAGAGATGCAACCTCCACGGCGACTGAAGGATATGCAACGCCTCGCGGTATGCGTGGCGGTGCTGGGGCGCTTCATTTCCAGGTTCGGCGACAAGGCTATGCTATTCTTTAAGCTCCTGAAGCGTTCGGGCCCATTCAAATGGACTACCGAGGAAGCTGCTGCATTTGAAGAGGTCACAAGGTATCTGGCAAGCCCTCTTATACTCGTCGCACCGCCACCGTGGGAGCCACTGCGCCCGTAACTTGCGGCCACCCCTCATACGGCCAGCGATCCACTCGTGGCTGAAAGGCCAGCTGACAAGAAAGGAGCGGCCTGATAAGTCATAAATGTATCCTTAATTTCTGATGTTCCATGTTGTTTTCTTATTGTTTCCCACATTTTTGCTATACACTTTATGTCATTTTTATCGATTTTCCGGACTAACCTATTGACAAGATGCCATAGAGCCAGTTCCATGTTTTCTGTCAATTGCCCAGCTGTAATTTTTTCACCACACATGTTATTTATATTTCACGGAGAGACACCACTAGTGAACTGTGGACCCCGGTACTTTTTCCACATACTGATAAAACACCTACCGCTTCCATATAGCTTTTATACCGTTTTCCTACTGTTTTCCACACCATACGTTTAACCTATTTGTGTTCAACAAAACCGGTGAGATTGAGAACCTCACTGCTTCGTTGGAGCAAAGTGATTTGATTGTGTTGTGTAGGTTCCACGTTGCTTCTAAACCGGTAGTGTGCCCTGCCATCTCAGCTGGTTCAACCTTCTGAAGTTACTCCTTCCTCCTACTGGTCGATTAAACCTTGGTTTCTTACCGAGGGAAAACTGCCGTTGTGCTCATCATACCTTCATCTTGGGGTCTCCCAACGAGTGCAAGACCTGCACCATCAAGCTATTTTTCTGGCGCCGTTGCCGGGGAGGAAGAGAGTTTCTGCAAGGGGAGTCTCTCACTTCCAATCTCTTTACTTTGTTTTTCTTTTGCTTAGTTTATTTTATTTTGTCTTGTTTTCTTCTCTTTATCAAAAACACAAAAAAAAATCTTATTCTAGCTGTAGTTTTATTCCTTCTTTTAGTCTTGTTAAAATAAATACTCCTAATAACACTAAGTTGTGTGACTTCACTAGCACCAACAACAATGATTTCATTAGCACACCTATTGCTCCACCTGCTCCTACTGCTGATTTTTATGAGATAAAACATGCCCTGTTAAACCTTGCTATGATAGAGCAATTTTATGGTATTAGTACTGATGATGCTGCTGCCCATCTTAATAATTTTGTTGAACTATGTGAGATGCAAAAATATAAAGATGTAGATGGAGATATTATTGAACTGAAATTGTTTCCTTTGTCTTTGAGAGGAAGAGCTAAAGAATGGTTGTTATCTTTTCCTAGAAATAGTATTGATTCTTGGACTAAGTGTAAAGATGCTTTCATTGGAAAATATTATCCTCTTGCTAAGATTATATCTTTGAAAATTAGCATTACGAATTTTAAGAAACTTGATAATGAGAATGTTGCCAAAGCTTGGGAAAGAATGAAATCTTTAATAAAGATTTGTCCCACTCATGGAATGACTACTTGGATGACCATCCAAACCTTTTATGCAGGTCTGAATTTTTCTTCAAGAAACCTTCTGGATTCAGCTGCTAGAGGAACCTTTATGTCCATGACCTTGGGGGCAGCAACAAATCTTCTTGATGATATGATGGTAAATTATTCTGAGTGGCACACTGAGAGAGCTACAACTAGTAAAAAGGTAAATTTTGTTGAAGAAACCTCCTCTTTGAATGAAAGACTTGATGCTATTATGTCTATGCTTGTGAATGGCCATGCTCCTATTGATCCAAATCATGTTCCTTTAGCCTCTTTGGTTTCTCAAGAAGAGCATGTTGATGTGAACTTCATTAAAAATAATAATTTCAACACCAATGCTTATAGGAATAATTTTGGTTGCAACAATTATAGGCCATATCCTCCCAATAATGGGAATTCTTATGGTAATTCCTACAACAACAATAAAAAATGTACCCTCTAATATTGATAACATTCTTAAGAAATTTATTAGTACACAAACTGCTTTTAATAAATCTGTTGAGGAATTTTTTGGCAAAATTGATGTTCTTGCTTCTAAAGTTGATAGTCTTGCTCTTGATTTTGATTTTCTAAAACTAAAGGTTATGCCTCATGATGTTAAAGAAAGTAAAACTTTAAATGCTATCCAAATTCGAATTGATGATAATGTTAGGATGTTAGGTGAATTGCATGCTAGATGGGAAAAAGAAGATGAAATAGGTAGAAAGAATAGTATAGCTAATGTTTGGACCATTACCACCACTAGTAAAACTGAAGCATCTCATGCTACACCACCTTCTACTATCAATGGTAAAGTAATTGGTGTTGGAAACACTCCCACTTCTGCTAGTGAAATTGCAAAACTGCCTGAAACTGCTAAAAATGTTCATGATAAAAGTGCTGAAATTTTAGAAACATGGGAGAAAATGGTCCCATTACTTTTGACAAAAATGTCTTGGCTTTGATGATTGCAACATAACTAAAGTTATTAAGTTCTTACAAAATCTTGCTAGTTGTCCTAATGCTAGTGCTATGAATATGGCTTTCACAAAACATATTACAAATGCTCTCATGCAAATTAGAGAGGGTGAATCAAGATGTGAAGCCTCTATCCCTAGGAAGCTAGATGATGGTTGGGATCCTATTATTAAAATGAAAGTTAATGATTTTGATTGCAATTCTCTATGTGATCTTGGTTCTTGTATCTCAGTTATGCCCAAGAAACTCTATGATATTCTTGATTTACCACCATTCGAACCTAGTTATTTGGATATTCGTCTTATTGATAATGTTAGAAAGAAACCTTTGGGGAGAGTTGATGATGTTCTTATCATGGTTAATAATACTCTTGTCCCTGTTGATTTTGTTGTCTTGAATATTGAATGCAATGCTTCTTTTCCAATTGTTTTGGGAAGACCTTTTCTTAGAAATGTTGGTTCTGGTATTGATATGAAAGAACCGGATATTAAATTTCAGTTCCCACTCAAGAAAGGTATGTAACACTTTCCTAGAAATAGAATGAAATTGCCTTTTGATTCCATTATTCGAACAAGTTACAATTTGGATGCTTCTTCACTTGAAAATACTTGATTCCACTTTTTTGGGCCTAGCTAAAAGGTGTTAAAGAAAAGCACTTCTTGGGAGATAACCCATGGTTTTATATTTGCTTTGTTTTTATCTGTTTTATTTGAGTCAAGGGGTTGTATAGTTCTGTAGAAACTCCTTTGTATCTTTCTTTTCATGTTCTAGTAATGCCAAGTAAGGTTTCTGACGAGAGTTGGAGTTGGTTTTCGGATTTCTGCTGTCCACCATAAAAAATCGTATAAATCATAGAAAAATCAGAATGACCTAAAATTTCTTTTGTTTATTCCTCGGCTAATTCCGCAACTTTTTAGTTCTTTAAGTTGTTCGATCTGAGCAACGTAAGTGCCTCGAAAAAATTTGTGTTTACAGACTGTTCTTGTTTTGACAGATTCTGACATTTTTCTTGCAATTGCTCTTTTGCATATCAAGTGGATTTCTTTGCTTCACGAAGCATCAGTGGATGTAGATAATGTTTAAAAGTATCAATAGAACTTGTGCCATACAGAACCCATGGATTTTTTTATTGTTGCACTAACCCTCTAATGCGAATTACTCTTTGAGTCTGGTGTGAAGGAAGTTTTCAAGGGTCAAGAGAAGAGGTGATATATGTGATTAAGAAGAGTGCAAGGTCAAACCTTAGGGATTCCCTCGTAGTTCATCCAAGAATATTTTTATAAGACTCAAGCATCTAAGCTTGGGGATTCCCAAGAAATCTCCTTCATCAACTATCTATCAGGTCACTTCTCGTGAAACTATATTTTTATTCGGTCACATCATATGAAGTTTACTTGGAGCGTCAGTTTGTTTTTCTTTTGTTTTCCTTGCTGAAATAATATATGTGGATCCTATCATTCTTTGTTTACGAGAGATACACGCTCCGCTTTTTCGTTTGAATACTTGATATGCTAGTATACTTAGTTTTTCTTCTAGTTATTGCAAAAATTCCTGTTTAGCTCTTGTTTTCGTTGCATTTCTTATTCAGAGCTGTTAGTTTAATAGTGTTATGTGATCCCTCTCATGTTTGATTGCTGTAGCATTTAGAGAGTTTTTGTTAAAGCATGTTTTGTATGGTGCTTGTTGGGAAAAGAAACTGCTGCTTGAGGTAGAATTTTTAACGGTGCAAGTAGAAGATTGTATAGACTGTGGCTAGACTTTTTCATATCATTCTAGATATTATTTTAGTTCTAATGCCTTTTGGTTATTTAGTAGCATGATTAGCCTCAAATAGCTGAGAGTGTTTAATGTGCCATTGACAGTTTCATGAGTTGTTCTTGTCATATTGAAGCATAAATTTGAGGTGTTCTCCTTTGAATGTTTTATTTGGTTGACTTGGCGCATGCTCACACCATGTTTATGACTATGAAACAGTCATGAATAGCCTCCATGATCATTTAGTTTTTGAACTTGTGGTACCACTTATGCTTCGATTAATGATGTTTATGTCGCTATGCATGATTATGACTCTTATCCTCTTTTGATTTGTCGCTCCCAGTCTTTTGCTAGCTTCCACCTGTACTGAGTATGAGCTCTACTCGCGCATCCAACTCCCAAAAACCAAAGTTTTCCCAATGTGTCTATCATAACTACCTATGTCGCACCCGGATTTCTAGAGGATACTCGCAGTTCCGTTGCACGGTAGTGGATTGGATTACGGGGCTTACCGGCGCCCGCATCTCTTACGAGTAGGCCAACACACGTATGTGTGACAACCAACCCCTATCTGTTCATCATCTACGTAAACCATCCCATAGAAATCAGGATACTACCATTGACGTACTTCATACCATACACACATGGTACGTCAACGGCTTTTAACAGAATGATAACACAACATATCTCTAGGACACAAAAGATGGAAATAAGTTGCAAATAGCTCTCACTAGAGCAAAGATAGCAAATACAATCATCCAGAGGACACATGTCCCAACATAACATCATTACATCTCAGCGGAAGCATTCAAAGGGTCTGAGTACAGACAAATCCAAATAGGCTTAAGAAGCCGGGAATGAAAAGAAAACGGAGCCCATCCACGATGTCTCGGATCCTGCCCGGGTCCGCTACCTACTCGTCAGCAGCCTCGTCAAACTCCACGTAGTAGCCGTCACGGGGATCCTCGTAAGCGTAGTCTGCGGAAACCACAGCCCCAAAGGGGTCAGTACATAAACGTACTGGCAAGCAAGACTCACAGTTCACCAAAGTGTAGCCCGTCAACACCAAGCACAGATGCCTTGGGTTCAACGGAAGAAAGGGATATAAAAGATGCTGCAACTGGCTGCACTAACCAACTACAAAACATTCTACAACTTCCGGCTATCAGAAAGGGGGTAAGTTAGCGTATCGTAACCAACTACAACTAACCACCACACAAACCCATCCTGGATCTCGCCCCTTATCCAAAGAAGCAATCCGAGGATAACTCACACAGTTGGATTAATGATGGATCAAATTGTTGTGTCGATAAGCCTATTACTAGTCAAGTTATCATTAGTTAGGTGTAAGTTGTTCTGAGTACTTGTTAGCCAGTACTTTCACCAAGTCAACCATAACCGCGGAAAACAGGGCTTCTCGAGAAGATTTATCCCTGCAGGGGTGCACCAATTTGGCCGTACACGTAAGAATTACCCGCCAGATGGGAAGGCCTTTCCCACCAAGCGGGGCACTCAACACAACTCAACTCTTCTTCGCATCAAGCCCAAAGCACCACGTGGTGTGCGTGCGCGGCTAATCGAGCCCCACGAAGAAAAGGGGACCCTCATAGCACTGGAAGACCACGCCGCCCTAAATGCCGACTACAAAAGTTCCACCCTGGCCTCGGGTTCGTACCTGCATATGCGTGCATCAAATGGAAAGCCCGAACTAGGTGTGGTGATTTGGACGAGATGCGAATCGAATCAAATTGAGGGGGGGGCGCCCATACACGCTTCCCACATGCGGATAGTGCACTCATCATGGATCAGTAGACAAGACCCTTTTCCTAATTAGGGTCGACACTAGCAGGCCTCAAAACCACGCCGGGCCTCCTGCCGGTGCCTTATCAGCAAATTATTATTACCTCAAATTAATAGGTTGTTGTTTAACATCGAGCCCCAGAATATAATCAAATATGATAACAGAAAGTAACTGATAACAGACTCGAGCAAAAACAACCCTAAGCATGCTAGTAAGACATGGGCTCAAGCAACAGGGTTATAGGACTGGAGGTGGGGCAATATCAGGGTTCAGGGTATCATATGATGGGTTCGTAACAGAAGCAACGATACATATGGCTAGCAGAAATAGACAACGGAAAGTATCGGTAACCAATGTTGAAAGGAACACAATGGTTCATGTGAGTGATAACTTGCCTGCAAACTCGGTAGCCTGGTACTGGGCTAGATCCTCAGAAGGGGTGTCGTAAGTATCGTCTGTCTCAACGTCGTCGTCTATCCAAGAAGAAGCAAACAAACAATACAGGAAGATAAACAATCAATATCATGGCATAGTGCACAATCATGGGATGATGCATGTCAAGTTAATGGATGCATCAAAATAAACTAGTTGACATGGTAACACAATTTAAATGGACACATATGCAATTTTGAGTTGCATATGAAAAGCCCATGAATTTTGGTTGAAAAAATTGATTTCCAATTAACCAACAGGTGAAAGTGGATTAGTATGATGCATGGATGAGGAAAACAACAAAATAACAACAATAGAACCAATTGGAAATGAGGTTTACCAATTTAGAAATTTATTTATTAAGTTAGGGAATTTTTTGGTTCCTTAAAGGGATTACACAAATAGTTGTTGTTTTCACCAATTTAAATTGTGCCAAATAAATAACAAAATTCATATTTGAAAAGAACACAAAATTTTAGTTGGATTACATGTTTCAATTATTGAAAAAGGGATTACAATAATTTCATTATGAATTAAACAAGATTAAACAAGTTTTAAATGAATTTAAGCCAAGTTTGAATATTATTTGAATTTTATTTGTTCCAAACATAAATTCAAATTCATATTTGAAAATTTTATACTTTTATAGTTTGAAAACATATTTTACATGTTCAAGAATAATTTATTTTGAGCAAGTTATGAATTTAGCAAATTTAAATGATTTAAACAAGGTTTAAATTATTTAAGCAATTTTAATTATTCAAACCATGAAACAAAATTTATATTTGAATAGGTGGTTTGAAATAGCATGGAAAACATATTTTATTTGCATTATTTGGATTAAGTATGAATTAGTTATGGATTTTTATCAAATTACAAATGTATTGTTTGAATTTGAATTTTTGATTGCATTTGGAAAATTCAAAACAGAAAAACAATTGGTTTAATTAGATAGATAATTTAATTTGGATCAACAAGCATATTTTACTTTTATTAATTGGATTTATAAAATGAAAGTTATTAGCTTTTTAAAACTAGGGACTAATCTGTGAATTAAAAGGATTTAATTAAAAAAGAAAGGGTTGAAAAACATTTGTTACTCTGCAGTGGCCAGCCAATGCCACTGACAGAGGGCCCCAGGCCAGCGTGGATGCACGCGTGGCACCAGAGCCACAGACAGGTGGGGCCTGCCTGTCAGGGCCCAGCGCAAAAGGTTTGATTTTATTCCGCGGCGCGAGGGCTCGAACCCACGCCCTGCCGTGCGCTCGCTAGCACTGTAACCAGTGCGGTATCGAAACTTTCTTGTCAGTATACGCTGCGCAACAAAGATGAGGTTCAGCTAGCGTTATCTGACGAAACTGAAACAAAGTTTCAGTCTTGCGACGTCGACTGACCACGGCGGAGAGGGACGAGGGGCTACCGGAGTTGTGACCACTAACTGGCGGCGCTGAGCAGATGGATGTGCGTGCAATAGGTAGGGGAACGTGACCGTGTGCGTGACGTGCTCGTGCACGCACAGATGCGAGCCCAACGGCAACCATGGCGGCACGGTGGTGGATGCCGCCGGGGATTCAGACGTGGACGCGCGCGAACAGGAAACGAACGAGGGTTACAGAGGGCGGGATCGCTGCGGTAGATCACCGGGAGTTTGTCGGAGGCGAGAGGGAGACGGGAAGCAGATGGTGGCGACGGCGCGGTGAGGAAGTTCAGAATGGAAGCGGCGGCGTCGAGCTCGTTGTCGACGATCAACGTCCCCTGGGCCCTGCTGTTGCTGTAGAGGACGTAGGCGTTCAGGCGGTGGCGTAGGTACCCCTAGCGTGGACGGAGGCGATCCATGGCGGCTAGTCGACGGCGAGCTCCTCCGCGGTTCTTCCACCCCCGACAACTCCGGCAGAAATTGGCGAGGAAGAAAGGAAGGAGAGGGTGGTTGGCGGCGGCAGGGAGGAACAGGGACCGTGGGCTAGGGTTTGGTGGGATAGGGGGGTAGATATAGGCTCGGGAGGGAGCAGGTGGAGCTCGGGCGCGTGCGAGCTGGCGTCTGATGACGTCAGCCGTACGGAGCTGGAAGAAAGGGCCAGCAGGCCTGCGCGCGCGGTTGTGTTGGGGTGGTGGGCTGGGCTGCCCACTGCCCTGGCGCTCGTTTTTTATTTTTTTAAAATTTTCTCCTTCTGTTTTTTTTTTGCAGAAAATAGAATAGGAAGAAAAATGGGGTTTTTAAGTTAGTAAAAATTGTAGGAAAATTAGGGTGAGTTAGTAAGGTCAAAAACAACCAATTGTCAACTTAGTTTTCCAAAAGTTTCAAATTTTAAATACTGTTTGTGATTTAATTCAAAATGGATGGATTTTATTATTAAGTGAATTATTATTGAAATACAAACTTTTTAATAGGGTGAACCCTATTGTTTAATTAGAACAAATGAGTAGAATTGTTGGTACTTTCATAATGTGAAATTGGGTGCTGTTTGATGTTTTTGATTTGAATTTGAAATACCAATTGAATTAAGTTTGGATTAATTATCTTATTAAAGCCATACTTTTAATGGTTTGAACCTCATGTTTTAATGGAACAAAATGGTTGTTTTTTTTATTTGAACTTTTATTTAAAAGGTTGTAACAGAGCAAGTATGAAATAAATGTTTGAATTTGAATTGTGAAAACAGAGTAAAACAGAAGCAAACAAATGGAAAAGAAAGTAAAACAAATGCAAACAATTCAATGAATATGATGACATGATGCAAAGCTTTAATTAAACAAGAATCAAACATTCTAAATGGAAGTTTTTCATACTTGGGATGTTACAAAACGCCCCCCCTTGAAGGAATCGCGCCCCGAGATTCCTACTGAGAAAGGAAAAGGTCCGGATACTTCTTGCGAAGATCCTCTTTGGTCTCCCACGTTGCCTCTTTATCGGAATGATGCGACCACTGCACTTTCAAGAACTTGGTGCTCTTGTTGCGAGTCTTACGCTCGGTCTCATCGAGAATACGAACAGGGTGCTCCTCATAAGATAGATCATCTTGCAGTTCAATGGAATCATGATCAACTGCACGATCTGGATCTTTGAAACACTTCTTGAGCTGTGACACGTGGAACACATCGTGCACCTTGGATAGTTTTTCTGGAAGTTCAAGACGATAAGCATTTTCTGCACGCCTTGAGAGAATGTTGAAAGGACCAATGTATCTTGGTGCAAGCTTTCCTTTCACACCGAAACGATGAGTGCCTCTAAGGGGAGTTACACGGAGATATGCCTTGTCACCAGGTGCGTAGATCATATCCCTGTGCTTGCTGTCATAGTAGCTTTTCTGACGAGACTGAGCAATCTTGAAATTGTCACGAATGATACGAACTTTCTCCTCGGCTTCCTTAACAATGTCAGGGCCTAAGAGTGAATGTTCACCAGCTCCAGACCAATTGATTGGACTCCTGCATCTGCGGCCATAGAGTGCTTCAAATGGTGCCATGCCTAGGCTTGCCTGGTAGCTGTTGTTGTAGGAGAATTCAGCATATGGAAGGCAATCCTCCCATTTCATGCCAAAGGAGATACCACATGCTCTGAGCATATCCTCGAGAATCTGATTGACTCTTTCGACTTGCCCTTGAGACTGAGGGTGATAAGCTGTGCTGAAAAGAAGTTTGGTGCCCAATGCTTCTTGAAAGCTTTTCCAGAAATGAGAAGTGAATATGCTTCCACGGTCTGAGCTTATTTCCAATGGAACACCATGAAGAGGAACAATCTTTGCTTTGTAGAGTTCTGCTAACTAGCTAGCTGAGATTGTTTCTTTGACAGCAAAGAAGTGAGCTACCTTAGTGAGACGATCAATAACAACGAAGATTGCATCGTTGCCCTTCTTGGACTTTGGAAAACCAGTGACGAAGTCCATTTCAATCATGTCCCACTTCCACTCAGGAATTTTCAGAGGTTGGAGTAGACCGGATGTTTTCTGATGGACTGCCTTAACACGTTGACAAACGTCGCATTCAGAAACGTATTGAGCAATTTCACATTTCATGCCAGGCCACCAATACAGTGTCTTAAGATCCTGGTACATCTTTGTACTTCCAGGGTGAATGGAAAGAGGAGTTTCATGAGCCTCCTTGAGAATGATATCTTTGAGACTTTGAACTTGAGGAACTGCAATGCGTCCTTCGAAGAACACAGTTCCTTTGTCATCAATTGAGAAGGACTTAAATTTCTCCTTTCCTTGTTTGATGTGTTCTACCATCTTCTTGATTTCAGCATCACGAAGTTGTTCAGAACGAATCTTGTCCTCGAGAGTTTCATGAGAGTGAGACGAAGAATCTTTTCAAGCTAGCAAGATAGCCTTGATGAACAAGACCAAGGTTCAGCTTCTGGAATTCTTCATGAAGTTGAGGTTGGCTTTCCATGATCATGAGATTATTGCAATATGACTTGCGACTGAGAGCATCGGCCATAACATTAGCCTTGCCTGGAGAGTAAGAAATGGTGAGATCAAAGTCCTTAATCTTTTCAATCCATCTCCTTTGCCTGAGGTTTAGATCTGGTTGAGTGAAGATGTATTTCAGACTCTTATGATCGGAAAAGATTTCAGTGCGGTTACCCAACAAGTATTGCCCCCATTTCTTGAGGGCAAACACAACTGCTGCAAGTTCTAGGTCATGTGTCGGATAGTTTTGCTCATGTGCATTCAACTGACGTGAAGCATAAGCCACAACTTGACGTTCTTGCATAAGAACTGCACCTAGACCTTGGAGAGATGCATCGCAGAATATCTGAAAAGGTTTGGTAGTATCTGGGCCAACCAGAACTAGGGTAGAAGTGAGTTTAGTCTTCAGGAGATTGAAACTTTCATCACAATGTGGAGACCAAACGAACTTCTTGTCCTTCTTTGTGAGATCAGTGAGAGGTTTGGCAATCTTGGAAAAGTTTTGGACAAAACGACGACAATAGCTAGCCAAGCCAAGAAAGCTTCTTACTTGCTTCACCGTCTTAGGAGGTTTCCAATCAACAATTGCTTTAACCTTTTCTGGATCAATGGCTATGCCCTTGGCTGAGATAACATGACCAAGGTAAGCAACTTCTGGAATCCAGAACTCACATTTGGAAAACTTGGCATATAGACGATGCTCGCGAAGTTTCATGAGAGTGAGACGAAGATGTTCTCCATGCTCTTCCTCAGATTTTGAGTAGACCAGGATGTCATCAAGATATACCACAACGAACTTGTCGAGGTATTCATGGAAAACAGAATTCATGAGTCTAGAGAACGTCGCCGGTGCATTGGTGAGACCGAAGGACATGACGGTGTATTCATATAGACCGTACCGAGTGGTGAAAGCTGTTTTTGGAATATCTTCCTTTCTGATCTTTATTTGATGGTAACCCATCCTCAAGTCCAACTTTGAGAATATTGAGGCTCCAGCAAGTTGATCAAAAAGATCATCGATACGAGGAATTGGATACTTGTTTTTGATGGTTTTCTCGTTAAGAGGATGATAGTCAACAACGAGTCTCTTTGTTTGATCCTTCTTCGCAACGAACAGAGTTGGGCAAACCCAAGCCGAAGAACTAGGCTGAATGTAACCTTTCTCCATGTACATATTGATTTTCTCCTTTAACAATTTCAGTTCAGGAGGAGCTATCTTGTATGGATGCTTAGAGATTGGAGCAGTACCTGGTTCAAGCTCGATCACGAACTCAACTGCTCTGTCCGGAGGCATCCCTGGCAACTCTTCTGGAAAGACGTCAGGGAATTCACAAACCACCGAAACATTTTCGAGTAGAGGTAGAGGTTTAGCATCGAGGGTGTATAGCTGAACAGAACTTGATTCATTTGGAGAATAGACTATCTGGCCAGAAGGGTGGAACAGAGTTATCGACTTCTGAGCACAATCAATCGTAGCTTTATTGGCCTTCAACCAATCCATGCCAAGAATGACATCAATGTCAGAATTGCCAAGCAGTATGAGAGAAGCAAGGAATATGTGACCTCCAATTAGGATCTGATTCTCGTGACTGATCTTGGAAGTTTGCATAGTTGCTCCAGGGGAGTTTACTACTAGCGGGGAACCCAAACCAACAAAAGGTAGTTTAACTGATGTCGCAAAGATCTTTGACACGAAAGAATGCGATGCTCCGGTATCAAACAACACTTTAGCTGGAAAAGAGTTTACGGGGAATGTACCGAGAACGACGTCAGCAGCTTCCTCAGCTTTGTCGAGCTTGACATGATTCACCCTCGCGGTCCTCCCGACAGGCCTGTTGTTGGAGTTGAAGGCTTTAGCCGGGGGAGCTCGCACCATTGCCTGGTTGGTGTTGGGGCGAGGTGGTGGTGGAGGTAGCTGCTTCTGAGTGCACTTGTCAGCGTAGTGCCCCGTCTGCTTGCATTTGTAGCAAGTGACGACACGAGGTGCATCTGGCCTTGGCTGCCCCATTGAAAACCTCTGAGCCTGCATCTGAGATGGGTTGGGTGGGCGGGAAGCGAAGCCTGGAGAAGCTTGGGCATATGGAGCCCTAGTGACAGCAGCATTTGGCACCCAGATACGGCGCTTCTGCGGAGGGGTGGTCATGTTGGAGGAGGAACCATCCTCACGCGAGTGCTTCCGAGACTCCTCGAACGCCTTGCGCCCATTTTCTTCATTGAGCGCGGTGTTCACGAGCTCCTCGAAGTCTTTGCACTTGATGTTGGTGAGTGCGTACTTGAGTTCCGGGTTAAAACCTCGGCGGAACCTTGCCATCTTCTTAGCCTCAGTGGACACCTCGTCTCCAGCGTATCGAGCGAGACGATTGAACTTGTTCTGATAGCCAATGACGTCCAGCTTGCCCTGCTTAAGAGAGCAAAACTCTTCACGCATCCTTTCCATGAGACCATCTGGGATGTGGTGCTTCAGGAAGGCATCCTTGAAACAACCCAGGTGATTGGGTAGCCAGCTCTCATGGTCTGGTAGTTCTCCCACCAGGTAGCTGCCTGAACCTTCAGTAGGTAGGTGGCATACTTGACTTTGTCTTCCTCAGCAACGTGAGCAATGTCCAGAGCTCTGGCCATCTCACGGATCCAGTCATTAGCATCCAGAGGCTCGCGTGTTTCCACGAAAGCTCTCGGGCCCAGACTCAGAAACTCCTTGATGCTGACTCGTGGATCATTCTGGTTGTTGTGCTGGTTAGCCTGGATCTGGGCCATCTGCGTCACGACCTGAGTCATCTGAGTCAACAGCTCCGTGATTGGCGGTGGCTCAGGCGGGTTGTTCCTTGTTGGCGGCATCCTGAATAGACATGCATTTTAGCACAACAACAGAAACAGATAGACTTGGAAACCGAAAGAGAGATTATTCCGACGCATGAATAGATAACCAACAGGTACATCCTCACATGTTCAAATACATCAGAATATCCAACACACCAATACATGGTTCGAAAGCCAATGGATAACTAAATATAGCTAAGAATGGATACATCGGTACTCTCATGCTCATCACGCAGGACGGCGGTGAGTAGTACGACGAGGGGTACGGTGAGGAGCACGCCCACGTAGTAGGTTAACGATGATCCACATAGATCTGACGTGGTCTGAGAGCGACTCTAGGTGTGGTGAAGTACATAGCGTCGACTCCCTGTGCTCCAAAGCGTGGAATCCCAGTGTAACTAGCACCGAGGTTGAGGAGTGGACCTCTGATCGGCTCGTAACCTCCAGCATCTGGCATACGACGACCAACTGGCTGATCGAAACGTGCAAAGCGCTCATCTCCAACAAAGTCTGTGGTGTACGTCGCCAGACGAGTCAAAGCAAGATAGAGCTGCTCTCTGACTGAAGCCAACTCCTGAGAGAGTGTGGTGGCAACTGCGTCACTGTGCCTCACAAACTGAGCGGTGGTGTGCAGCCTGGTGTTATCATGCTCGTAGACATCGAGGTTGTCATAGAGAGTGAAGTGATCTCCCTCCGAAGTGATGTAACCACGGGGGATGTGGCGATAGATAGAATCGTCAAATCCCCAGTAGTCAGCACGAAGGACGGTGAGACTCACATAAGCTGCCTGCTGCACGGCCATATCCACTGTGGAACCTACTACCTCGTAGCGGTGGACAACGCTCATGCCATCATCTGACAGAATGTAGACGATAGCCTGGTAGTAGGTCTGGTCAAACTCTCGCTGCTGCTCGTAGACCTGGTACTCTGGTGCCCAACGGAACCCCAGATAGGTGACCATGTCTCTCAGCATCTCCGGATAACCGGCAGTGCTCTCGCAACGAGTCATCCGAACCACCTGCGGGTAGAACCTGAGATCCATCTGCGGATGATCGGGGAAGTTTAGATTAGACGCTGGTAGAGAACTGAAGTGGAAAGCAACAACAAGGTTTCAACGGACGAAAAGGATGTTGAGAAGAACAGGATATCGAAGCAACAACGGGAAACACGAGACCAAAACTCCTGAGGTACTACGGAAAAACCCATCCGGGCTTCTAAAGGATCAATATCTACTGCTTAAGGGTTAGAGGATTTGCTTCCGGGGCTTACACGCCTCCGTTCTCAATCGTGAGTAGGCAACATGATAAATCATGTCACAACCACCTCCATTCCTATAGACTAGTAGATATAACTATCCTAGAGAAACCAGGATTCGTGAAATCCTAACTTGAAAGTTTAGGTGAGAACAGAAAACAACGTTGCACTTCCTTACCAGAAAAGGGTGGGTGGGTGGGGAAAGAAGAAAAATGGCAGAATTCCTACTCTCACGTTTCATTTTTTTCCTATATAGCTACAAAATAGTTTCTAGACTCAACTGCGGCCAGTAAAAGGGATCCTACAGGCAGACAGGCTCTGATACCATTTGTCGCACCCGGATTTCTAGAGGATACTCGCAGTTCCGTTGCACAGTAGTGGATTGGATTACGGGGCTTACCGGCGCCCGCATCTCTTACGAGTAGGCCAACACACATATGTGTGACAACCAACCCCTATCTGTTCATCGTCTACGTAAACCATCCCATAGAAATCAGGATACTACCATTGACGTACTTCATACCATACACACATGGTACGTCAACGGCTTTTAACAGAATGATAACACAACATATCTCTAGGACACAAAAGATGGAAATAAGTTGCAAATAGCTCTCACTAGAGCAAAGATAGCAAATACAATCATCCAGAGGACACATGTCCCAACATAACATCATTACATCTCAGCGGAAGCATTCAAAGGGTCTGAGTACAGACAAATCCAAATAGGCTTAAGAAGCCGGGAATGAAAAGAAAACGGAGCCTATTACTAGTCAAGTTATCATTAGTTAGGTGTAAGTTGTTCTGAGTACTTGTTAGCCAGTACTTTCACCAAGTCAACCATAACCGCGGAAAACAGGGCTTCTCGAGAAGATTTATCCCTGCAGGGGTGCACCAATTTGGCCGTACACGTAAGAATAACCCGCCAGATGGGAAGGCCTTTCCCACCAAGCGGGGCACTCAACACAACTCAACTCTTCTTCGCATCAAGCCCAAAGCACCACGTGGTGTGCGTGCGCGGCTAATCGAGCCCCACGAAGAAAAGGGGACCCTTATAGCACTGGAAGACCACGCCGCCCTAAATGCCGACTACAAAAGTTCCACCCTGGCCTCGGGTTCGTACCTGCATATGCGTGCATCAAATGGAAAGCCCGAACTAGGTGTGGTGATTTGGACAAGATGCGAATCGAATCAAATTGAGGGGGGGGGGCGCCCATACACGCTTCCCACATGCGGATAGTGCGCTCATCATGGATCAGTAGACAAGACCCTTTTCCTAATTAGGGTCGACACTAGCAGGCCTCAAAACCACGCCGGGCCTCCTGCCGGTGCCTTATCAGCAAATTATTATTACCTCAAATTAACAGGTTGTTGTTTAACATCGAGCCCCAGAATATAATCAAATATGATAACAGAAAGTAACTGATAACAGACTCGAGCAAAAACAACCCTAAGCATGCTAGTAAGACACGGGCTCAAGCAACGGGGTTATAGGACTGGAGGTGGGGCAATATCAGGGTTCAGGGTATCATATGATGGGTTCGTAACAGAAGCAACGATACATATGGCTAGCAGAAATAGACAACGGAAAGTATCGGTAACCAATGTTGAAAGGAACACAATGGTTCATGTGAGTGATAACTTGCCTGCAAACTCGGTAGCCTGGTACTGGGCTAGATCCTCAGAAGGGGTGTCGTAAGTATCGTCTGTCTCAACGTCGTCGTCTATCCAAGAAGAAGCAAACAAACAATACAGGAAGATAAACAATCAATATCATGGCATAGTGCACAATCATGGGATGATGCATGTCAATTTAATGGATGCATCAAAATAAACTAGTTGACATGGTAACACAATTTAAATGGACACATATGCAATTTTGAGTTGCATATGAAAAGCCCATGAATTTTGGTTGAAACAATTGTTTTCCAATTAACCAACAGGTGAAAGTGGATTAGTATGATGCATGGATGAGGAAAACAACAAAATAACAACAATAGAACCAATTGGAAATGAGGTTTACCAATTTAGAAATTTATTTATTAAGGTAGGGAATTTTTTGGTTCCTTAAAGGGATTACACAAATAGTTGTTGTTTTCACCACTTTAAATTGTGCCAAATAAATAACAAAATTCATATTTGAAAAGAACACAAAATTTTAGTTGCATTGCATGTTTCAATTATTGAAAAAGGGATTACAATAATTTAATTATGAATTAAACAAGATTAAACAAGTTTTAAATGAATTTAAGACAATTTTGAATATTATTTGAATTTTATTTGTTCCAAACATAAATTCAAATTCATATTTGAAAAGTTTATACTTTTCTAGTTTGAATACATATTTTACATGTTCAAGAATAATTTATTTTGAGCAAGTTATGAATTTAGCAAATTTAAATGATTTAAACAAGGTTTAAATTATTTAAGCAATTTTAATTATTCAAACCATGAAACAAAATTTATATTTGAATAGGTGGTTTGAAATAGCATGGAAAACATATTTTATTTGCATTATTTGGATTAAGTATGAATTAGTTATGGATTTTTATCAAATTACAAATGTATTGTTTGAATTTGAATTTTTGATTGCATTTGGAAAATTCAAAACAGAAAAACAATTGGTTTAATTAGATAGATAATTTAATTTGGATCAACAAGCATATTTTACTTTTATTAATTGGATTTATAAAATGAAAATTATTAGCTTTTTAAAACTAGGGACTAATCTGTGAATTAAAAGGATTTAATTAAAAAAGAAAGGTTTGAAAAACATTTGTTACTCTGCAGTGGCCAGCCAATGCCACTGACAGAGGGCCCCAGGCCAGCGTGGATGCACGCGTGGCACCAGAGCCACAGACAGGTGGGGCCTGCCTGTCAGGGCCCAGCGCAAAAGGTTTGATTTTATTCCGCGGCGCGAGGGCTCGAACCCACGCCCTGCCGTGCGCTCGCTAGCACTGTAACCAGTGCGGTATCGAAACTTTCTTGTCAGTATACGCTGCGCAACAAAGATGAGGTTCAGCTAGCGTTATCTGACGAAACTGAAACAAAGTTTCAGTCTTGCGACGGCGACTGACCACGGCGGAGAGGGACGAGGGGCTACCGGCGTTGTGACCACTAACTGGCGGCGCTGAGCAGATGGATGTGCGTGCAATAGGTAGGGGAACGTGACCGTGTGCGTGACGTGCTCGTGCACGCACAGATGCGAGCCCAACGGCAACCATGGCGGCACGGTGGTGGATGCCGCCGGGGATTCAGACGTGGACGCGCGCGAACAGGAAACGAACGAGGGTTAAAGAGGGCGGGATCGCTGCGGTAGATCACCGGGAGTTTGTCGGAGGCGAGAGGGAGACGGGAAGCAGATGGTGGCGACGGCGCGGTGAGGAAGTTCAGAATGGAAGCGGCGGCGTCGAGCTCGTTGTCGACGATCAACGTCCCCTGGGCCCTGCTGCTGTTGCTGTAGAGGACGTAGGCGTTCAGGCGGTGGCGTAGGTACCCCTAGCGTGGACGGAGGCGATCCATGGCGGCTAGTCGACGGCGAGCTCCTCCGCGGTTCTTCCACCCCCGACAACCCCGGCAGAAATTGGCGAGGAAGAAAGGAAGGAGAGGGTGGTTGGCGGCGGCAGGGAGGAACAGGGACCGTGGGCTAGGGTTTGGTGGGATAGGGGGGTAGATATAGGCTCGGGAGGGAGCAGGTGGAGCTCGGGCGCGTGCGAGCTGGCGTCTGATGACGTCAGCCGTACGGAGCTGGAAGAAAGGGCCAGCAGGCCTGCGCGCGCGGTTGTGCTGGGGTGGTGGGCTGGGCTGCCCACTGCCCTGGCGCTCGTTTTTTATTTTTTTAAAATTTTCTCCTTCTGTTTTTTTTTTGCAGAAAATAGAATAGGAAGAAAAATGGGGTTTTTAAGTTAGTAAAAATTGTAGGAAAATTAGGGTGAGTTAGTAAGGTCAAAAACAACCAATTGTCAACTTAGTTTTCCAAAAGTTTCAAATTTTAAATACTGTTTGTGATTTAATTCAAAATGGATGGATTTTATTATTAAGTGAATTATTATTGAAAAACAAACTTTTTAATAGGGTGAACCCTATTGTTTAATTAGAACAAATGAGTAGAATTGTTTGGTACTTTCATAATGTGAAATTGGGTGCTGTTTGATGTTTTTGATTTGAATTTGAAATACCAATTGAATTAAGTTTGGATTAATATCTTATTAAAGCCATACTTTTAATGGTTTGAACCTCATGTTTTAATGGAACAAAATGGTTGTTTTTTATTTGAACTTTTATTTAAAAGGTTGTAACAGAGCAAGTATGAAATAAATGTTTCAATTTGAATTGTGAAAACAGAGTAAAACAGAAGCAAACAAATGGAAAACAAAGTAAAACAAATGCAAACAATTCAATGAATATGATGACATGATGCAAAAATTTAATTAAACAAGAATCAAACATTCTAAATGGAAGTTTTTCATACTTGGGATGTTACAACCTACATGTGGTATTTAACCGCCACTCCAAAGTAAATTTCTCATGTTTTACATTTAAAACTTTAAAAATTACTCTTATTTTGTGTTCTTGTTTTAGCTCATGAGAACGTAAATAGAGAATCTTTACACTTGTTGATTGGACTTTCACACCCTGGACTAGTGGCTTCATCCTCTTATCCAATGATAGAAGAGCTTGCAGCGGAGTGCCTAGCCCCAAATTAATAACACAAATTCTCTTCACTATTTTTGCTCCGGATTTATCAGTCAAGGCATAATTATGTAAACAAAAGAGAAAGAGGGATGACCTTCTACCCAGATGCGTCCTTCTATGGGAGCCACTCTTGTGAAATCTAGTTGGCTTGTGACTACGGGTTCGTAGATGTAGCTAGATGGTTGTCTTCTCCTCATATGCCTCCATGTTTAGATCTCGTGAGCTGCCTATCATGATCGAGATTGATCTTATGTAATTCTATGTGCTGTGTTTGCTGGGATCCGATGAATATTGACCTTATGCCAAGTTGATTATAGTTTTTATTTGCTTATGCTATTTGTGATCTTGCATGCTTTCCGTTGGTAGTGGTTGCTCTGGCCAAGTAGTTTCTAGTGACTCCAAGAAGGAGTATTTATGCTTGATAGTGGGTTCATGCCTCCTCACCACCTTGCTCGAGTGACAGAAACGTGCATAATCATTGCTTACATTACACACTTTGTTTAGTGCAGTTATCTATTGCTTGCAACTTAATACCTAAGGGGGTTCGGATGATAACCTGAGGGTGGATTATTAATCATAGATGCAAATGGATGTCGGTGTATGTATCTTGATGTAATGCCCTCACTAAATATCATAGTAATCTTCATGTTATATTGTGCACTACGGTGCAAGCTCTATTTGTCAATTGCCCAGCTGTAATTTGTTCACCCAGCATGCTATCTTTTATGGAGAGACACCACTAGTGAACCTATGAACCCCGGTCCATTTTCCACACCGTTAAACAAACCACAACAACTTCCTGCTCTCTTTACTTCTTGCAAGCATACACTATTTTCCACACTATACGTCTAATCTTTGTTTTCAGCAAGACCGGTGAGATTGACAACCTCACTGTACCGTTGGGGAGAAGTATTGTGGTTGTGTTGTGTGCAGGTTCCACGTTGTTGCTGACACCGGTGAAGCGCCAGCACCATCATAAGTGGCATCAACCTTCCGAAGGTCCTCTTTCTCCTACTGGATTGATAACCCTGGTTCTTAACTAAGGGTCTACCGCTGTGCTCATCACACCCTCCTCTTGGGGTTCCCGACAAAGCGCATCAAGGATTTTTCTGGCGCCGTTGCCGGGGAGTCTCTCACTCTCAACCTCTTTATTTTGTTTATTGTCTTGTTTTTATTTTTGTCTTGTTTGCTTCTCTTTATCAAAAACACACAAAAAAATAGTTCTTGTTCTAGTTGTTATTTTTGCTTTATCATGCTTGCTATCAATGTTTAATGTCTTTGAAACTAGATCTTTTAGGAAAGGTGGGTTCACGGATGAACAACAAAAACATTATAAGGAACACCGCTTCTCAAAAAAGGGATACACTTATGGGAGCAAATTAATAAATTGTATGACTATGCTAAAAACTTATGCTCTACTTATAATGTTACTTATTGCTTTGATAAATCTTGCTGCTGTAGGAGGTATAAACACCTCCCCTTTAAATGTGAGTATAATGATGATGTTACCATATCTTCTTATGTTAAGGGAAATTATGAATTATATGATGTGGAACAAATTGAAGAATTTTTTGCTTGGAAGGGTGCATTCGAAATTGCCTATTTACTTGAAAGTATTGATGATGCACCTTATAAATATATGATTTATCCTATACTTGAATATTTCTTTGATAGTTACAATGATCGTAATTACTGCATAATGGAATTTCTTAATAAATGCTCTCAACCTAAGGAAGAGACTAATGCCTTGCAGGAGCCTATGGAAGAAGAAATTGCTGAATTTGGAAGCTCATTCGATGAAAAAGAGGAGGAGAGTGATGATCAAGAGGAGGAAGAATGGAGTACCCATGTCAACCTCCCAATGATAGTAACTCTTTAACGCATACATTATTTGATGAAATTGATACTTGCTATACTTGTGACCTTGATACTACTATGAATGAAACTTGTGAGAATGATATTGCTACTTTTATTTATGATAATCCGTTCTACTCGGATAAATCTTATGATATTGCTCTTGATGATGGTCCTATGTTACTCTATGTTACAAATCATAATGCTACTAAAAATAGGATTGCTATAATGTGTCCTATACCTTTTAAGAGTGACCAATTATCTTGTTTTGCTATTGCTAAAAGTGGGGGAAAACAAGAGCTGATTTTAAATTTTGATCCCACTGTTTTTGAGCTTGATATGAATTGTGTGCTTTTAGACCATGACAAACATGCTTTATGTGATAATTATATTGTTGAGTTTGTTCATGATGCTATTGAAAATTATCACGAGAGAGGAAAATATGGTTGTAGGAATTTTCATGTTACTAAAACACCTCTCTTTTCGTTGAAAGTTTTGAAGTTGCTCTTGTTCTACCTTCCCATGATTTCTAGTTTGAGCTTCTTTAATTTGTTTCTTTACAAGATTCCTACTCATAGGAAGTGGGTTAGAATTAATTTTTTTTTACATTTTCTTCTTGATGCTCTCTTTTGCTTCCATTCATATTTCTTATGTGAGCATCTTCACAACTTATTATGCCTAGCTGAAAGGCGTTAAAGAAAAGCGCTACTGGGAGACAACCCGTTTTATTTCGGTATTTTCAGCCCATTTTCCTTCGTTGTCTTTGGTGTGCTTTGCACCTGGGTGTTTTCTATTTCCTTAGCAACCCCTCTGTATCTTTTCTTTTGAGTTTTTGTTGAGACAAGTAAAACCTCTCGTGGAAAGTTGAGCCTATATTTCGGATTTCTGCTATCCACTGTTAATTCCATTAAAAATCACAGAAAATTCAAAATGACCTGAGCTTTTTTGTACTTAATCCTGAGTTTTATAAGAAACTTTTCTTAGAAGACAACTTTTTGATTTGAGAAATATTTTTTTAATGTATCTTTACCTGCTGTTCTGTTTTGACAGATTTCTGCCATTTATCGCATTTGCATCTTAATCTCTTTCTTTTGGTGTTATTTTGAGAAAAAGAATTTTAAAATAAGTTGTGACAGTAGCTAATGTGTTTTTTAGTGTTAGAATTGTGTTGAAACTGAACCATGTGAATTTATTATTTCAATTGCACTAACGTTGCTAATGAAGATTGTGAGAATTTTTATGTGAAGGAAGTTTTCAAGGGTCAAGAGAAGAGGATGATATGATGTGACCAAGAAGAGTGAAAAGCCTAAGATTGGGGATGCCCCGTAGAACATCCCAGCAAACTCCAAGAAGACTCAAGCGTCTAAGCTTGGGGATTCCCAAGGCACCCCCTTCTTCACACAAATTATCAAGTCACTTCTAGTGAAACTATATTTTTATTCGGTCGCATCTTATGTGCTTTACTTGGAGCGTCTTTTTGTTTTTGCTTTCAGTTTGTTTTTACTTTTTTCAATAAGCTTGGTTGGACCCCAGCATTATTTTATTGGAGAGTGACACGCTCCGATTTTTCATGAGAATACTTTGTATTCTAAATCTCTGTCTAACTGCTATATTTATTTAGCTCTTGTTTTGCATGCATCTCTTATTAGAGTTGTTAGTTTTAGTAGTGTTATGTGAGTACTCTCATGTTTGCTTTCTGTATCATAAAGAGTATTTTTGTTAAAGCATGTTTTCTATGGTGCTTGTTGGGAGAAAGAAAACTGCAGCTTGAAGTAGAATTTATAACGGTACTAGTAGAAGCTTGTATAGACTGTGGCTAGAATTTTTTCATTCCATGCTAAATGTTATTTTAGTTTTAAATCCTTGGGGTTATTGAGTAGCATGATTAGCCTCAAATAGCTAAGAGTGTTTAATATGTCTTGAAAGATTCATGAGTTGTTCCTGTCATAGTAAAGCATCAATATATGGTATTCTCTTTCGAATGTTTTATTTGGTTGACTTGGCGCATGCTCACACCATGTTTATGACTACAAACCAGTCACGAATAGCCTCCATAAACACTTCGTTTTGGAACTTGTGATACTGCTTATGTTTTAATTAATGATGCTTATGCCGCTATGCATGATTATGGCTCTTATGTTCTCTTGATTTGTCGCTCCTAGTCTTTCCTAGTCTCCACCTGTACTGAGTATGAGCTCTACTCGTGCATCCAAACTCCTTTAAAACAAAGTTTTTCCCATTGTGTCCACCATACCTACCTACATCTGGTATTTAACTGCCACTCCGAAGTAAATTGCTCATGTGTTACCTTTAAAACCTTCAAAATTACTCCTGCTTTATGTTCCTGTTTTTGCTCATGAGGACGTAAATAGAGAATCTTTATCTCACTTGTTGATTTGATTTCACACCCTGGACTAGTGGCTTCATCCGCTTATCCAAATGATAGAAGAGATGGCATCAGGGTTCCCAGCCCCAAATTAATGCAAACAAATTCTCTTCACTATTTTTGCCCCTGATTTATCAGTCAAAGCATAATTGTGTAAACAAAAAAGAAAGAGGGATGACCTTCTACACCAGTTGTGTCCTTCACCACGGGAGCCGCTCTTGTGAATCCAGTAGGCTTGTGACGTACTGTATTTTTGGTTTACCATTCGTTGACATTAGCATACATCTCCCAAAATATAGACACTCCTCCACGGTATGTGATTGTTGGTAGGCACCCGAGGATTCGGTTAGCCATGGTCTGTGAAAGATGGATAGGAGGAGTGTCAAACTTTTAATACCTCTGTTTAATAAAATAAAAATCTCTAGCACATGAGTGATCCCTGATTCCCTCTGCGAAGGGTCTTTCTTTTACTTTTATGTTGAGTCTCCATCTTCTAACTTTATGCACAGTTGAGAGAAAAATTTTGACATTCTGAGTTCTATGTGCATTTGTCCCATAAGAATCAATAATTACTCCATGATGTGATATTATTTGTTCTTAAATTAGTTGTTCTAGTCTTCCTCGTGAACTTTGAAGGTGTCCTGGCATTTATGTTTTGCCCCACTCTTAAGGACTAGCGAAATATCACTTTTCCATGCTTTCTCTATACCTGAAACAAACATCTACCTTTCTTTGCATTATTATTCATGATCCTTTATTATTAAAGTTTTATTTATCATGCCTGTGTTTAAAGTTTTATGATCTCAGTGTGCATATGCTTTTACATTAGATTGATCAAGTTTATGTTAGTACATGTCACCTCAGAAATTATTGTTTTATCGTTTACCTACTCGAGGACGAGTAGGAACTAAGCTTGGGGATGCTTCATACGTCTCGAATGTATCTATAATTTCTGATGCTCCATGATCATATTTTGCCAATTGCCGCTTGTTTTCTCCCTTATTTATAGCATTTTTATATGTTTTCCGGGACTAACCTATTAACAAGATGCCATGTGCCAGTTCCCTGTTTTCTGCTGTTTTTGGTTTCAGAAAAGTTTTTCTACAAACATTCTCAAAATTGGACCCCACAAACCCCGAAGTTCCTATTTTCCCTGGAAGCATCCAGAACACCGAAGAGGAGTCGAAGACGGAAAACAGGGGGGCCACACCATAGGGTAGCCCGAGTCCCCTGTGGTCGCGCCACCTATAGGTGTGGGGCTCCTGGAGCTCCACCGCCTTTGCCCTTTTACCTATTTAATCCCCCCGGATAGAAAACCCTAAGCACCTGATCAAAAATCCCCGAAAAGTTCTGCAGCCGCCGTCACCGTCAACCCTTGATCAGGGGGTTCTGAAGCTGTTTCCGGCACCCCACCGGAGAGGAGATCATCACCGGAGGCCTCTCCATCACCATGCCTGCCTCCGGAGTGATGCGTGAGTAGTCCATCCTTGGCCTACGGGTTCGTAATTGTAGCTAGATGGTTGTCTTCTCCTCATATGCCTCCATGTTTAGATCTCGTGAGCTGCCTATCATGATCGAGATTGATCTTATTGTAACATCCCAAGTATGAAAATTGGCCATTAGAATGTTTGCTCTCTGTTATTTTATGTTTTGCATCATGGCATCATGTTGATTGCAATTGTTTTGCTTGTTTTCCATTTGTTTTCCTCTGTTTTCCTTTGTTTTCCTTTGTTTTCTATTTGAATTTCAAACCAAAATGCAAACCTTTTGTTTCATACTTGTGATGTTACAATTTCCAAAATGATATTTCGAATCAAATCAATCAATTGTTTCCATCAAACCATAAGGTTCAAATAAAACTCCCATTTGCTCCCATGAAAATAAAAAGCTCAACTATTAAGTGGTTCTCTAATAATCCACCTAATTCCAACTTGCTTTCAAAAGTCAAATCAAATCACAAACAACACCCAATTTCGAAGTATGAAAATTACCAAAACATTCTAATCCTTTTTGTTCCATTTAAACCATAGGGTTCACCCTATTTAAATTTTTGTTTTCAATAATCACTTAATCCCAGAATCATTCAAATTTGAGTTAATTACAAACAGCAAGTTAATTTTGATTTTTTTGAAAACAGAAATTGGCAAGTGGTTGTTGATGATCTAATTAACCCACACAATTTTATTCCAAATTTTTCCCAACTCCAAATTCAACATTTTTAATATGTTTTCTGTCCCAAATTAAATGTTCTACCCAAATATAAAATTTGTTTACTGTTTTGAATATTTAAAATGGGTGAAACATTTGAATTCTTGTTTAAATCACTTAATTTTGCAAAAATCATAACTTGGGCATAAAAATTCCAAATTCCACAAACTAAATATGTTTTCCAATCAAATTTTCATGTACTTTCCAAATATAAATTTTGCTTGCTGTTTTGAATAATTTAAATTGCTGAAAACAACTGTTTCTTAATTATTGCATTTAAAATTGCCAAAATAATAACTTGCTCATTTTAAATCCAATTTCAACAAATGAAATATGTTTTCCATGAAAAATTAAACCACCTTTTCAAATATAAAATTTGTTTCATGTTTTGAATAATTAAAATTGGTTAAATAATTTAAACCTTGTTTAAATCATTTAATATTGTTAAATTCATAACTTGATCAAATTAAATTCTTTTGGGACATATAAAATATGTTTTCAAACCATAAAAGCATAACCTTTTCAAATATGAACTTCACTCAACGTTTTGCACAAATAAAAATTCAAATAAGTTCATGTTTGAATTAAATTCAATTAAAACTTGTTCAAACTTGTTTAATTCATAAGTAATTCATCCTAAATCCTTTTGCAACAAGTGAAACATGTAATCCACCCAAAATTGTGTGTTCTTTTCAAATATGAACTTTGTATTCTATTTTGAACAATTAAAATTGGTGAAAACAACAAATGCTTGTGTAACCCCTTTAAGAAACCAAAATTTCCCAACTTAATAAATAAAATTCCAAACTTGGTAAACTTCATTTCAAATTGTTTCTATTGTTGTTATTTTGTTGTTTTCCTCATCCATGCATCATGCTAATTCACTTACACATGATGATTAGTTGTAAAACAATTATTTCAACCATAATTCATGGGCTTTTCATATGCAATCCAAATTGCATGAGGGTCCATTTAATCCTGTTGTTACCATGTCAACTAGTTTATTTTGTTGCACCAATTAAACTATCATGCATCATCCCATGTTTGTGCACTATGCCATGTTATTGATTGTTTATCTTTCTGCATTGTTTGTTTGCTTCTTCTCGGATACACGACGACGTTGAGACCGACGATACTTACGACACCCCTTCTAAGGATCTAGCTCAGTACCAGGCTACTGGGTTTGCAGGCAAGTTATCACTCACATGAACCACTGTGTTCCTTTCAACATTGGTTACCGATACTTTCCGTTGTCTATTTCTGCTAGCCATATGATTAGTTGCTTCTGTTACGAACCTATCACATGATACCCTGAACCCTGATATTGCCTCACCTCCACTCCTATAACCTTTTTGCTTGTGGCCCGTGTCTTACTAGCATGCTTAGGTTGTTTTGCTCGAGTTTGTCACCCGTTACTTTCTGTTGCTATTTCTATTACGTTCTGGGGGCTCGATGTTTAATCAATCAATCATGCTAATGTTATTATTAATAATAATTTTATGATAAGGCACCGGCAGGAGGCCCTGAGTGGTTTTGAGGCCTGCTAGTGTCGACCCTAATAGGAAAAGGGTCTTGTCTACTGATCCATGATGAGCGCACTAACCGCATGTGGGAAGCGAGTATGGGCGCCCCCCCTCAATTTGATTCGATTCGCATCTCGTCCAAATCGCCTCATTTAGTTCGTGTTTTCCATTTGCCGCATGCATGTTTTTGCGAGCCCAGGCCAGGGTGGAACTTTTGTAGTCGGCATATAGGGGGACACGTTCTTAGAGTGTTATGAGGGTCCCTTTTCTTCGGGGCTCGATTAGCCGTGCGCCCAAGGTGCTTTGGGCTTGATGCGAAGAAGAGTTAAGTTGTGTAGAGTACCTCGCTTGGTGGGTTGATCCCCCGTCTGGCGGGTTATTCTTACGTGTACGGCCAAATTGGTGCACCCCTGCAGGGATAAATCTTCTCGAGAAGCCGTGTTTTCCGCGGTTATGGACTACTTGGTGAAAGTACTGGCTAACAAGTACTCAGGACAACTTAAACCTAATGATTAACAACCTTACACCCCATGATTAACAACTTGACTAGTAATAGGCTTATTGACACAATAATCTGAACCATCATTAATCCAACTGTGTGAGTTATCCTCGGATTGCTTCTTTGGATAAGGGGCGAGATCCAGGATGGGTTTGTTTGGTGGTTAGTTGTAGTTGGTTACGATACGCGATCTTATCTCCTTTCTGTTAGCCGGAAGTTGTAGTATGTTTCTGTAGTTGGTTAGAGCAGCCAGTTGCAGCATCTTTCATATCCCCTTTCTTCCGTTGAACCCAAAGCATCTGTGCTGGGTGTTGACGGGTTACACTTTGGTGAACTGTGAGTCTTGCTTGCCAGTACGTTTATGTACTGACCCCTTTGGGGCTGTGGTTTCCGCAGACTACGTTTCCGAAGATCTACATGGTGGCTACTACGTGAAGTATGACGAGACTGCTGACGAGTAGATAGCGGACCCGGGCAGGATCCGAGACTTCGTGGATGGGCTCCGTCTTTTCGTTTCCGGCCTCTTAGGCCTATTTGGTTCTTGTCTGTACTCAGACATGTTGAATGCTTCCGCTGTGATGTAATGATGTTATGTTGGGACATGTGTCCTCTGGATGATTCTATTTGCTATCTCTGCTCTAATGAGAGCCATTTGCAATTTATTTCAATCTTTTGTGTCGTAGAGATCTGTTGTGATATCACTTGTTCCAATGCCGTTGACGTACCATGTGTGTATGTTTTGAAGTACGTCAACGGAAGTATCTGGATTTCTACGGGATGGTTTGCGCAGACGATGAATAGTAAGAGAATGGTTGTCACACGTTTACGTGTTGGCCTGCTCATATTGAGATGCGGGTGCCGGTATGCCCCGTAAGCCATTTATCTACCGTTTAACGGACTGTGAGTATCCCCTAGAAGTCCGGGTGCGACACTTATGTAATTCTATGTGCTATGTTTGTAGGGATCCGATGAATATTGACCTTATGCCAAGTTGATTATAGTCTTTATTTGCTTATGCTATTTGTGATCTTGCATGCTTTCCGTTGCTAGTGGTTGCTCTGGCCAAGTAGTTGCTAGTGACTGCAAGAGGGAGTATTTATGCTTGATAGTGGGTTCATGCCTCCTCACCACCTTGCTCGAGTGAAAAAAAACATCAAGGGGGGATGTGATGTTGCCATTAGGGAGAAAACAGCGGTGAGAGTGCCCGTGTGCATAATCATTGCTTAAATTACACACTTTGTTTAATGCAGTTATCTGTTGCTTGCAACTTAAGTCCTAAGGGTGTTCGGATGATAACCTGAGGGTGAATTATTAGTCATAGATGCAGATGGATGTCGTTCTATGTATCTTGTTGTAATGCCTGCACTAAATATCATAGTAATCTTCATGTTATATTGTGCACTATGGTGAACCTCTATTTATCAATTGCCCAGCTGTAATTTGTTCACCCAGCATGCTATATTTTATGGAGACACCACTAGTGAACCTATGAACCCCGGTCCAGTTTCCACACTGTTAAACAAACCACAACAATTTCCTCCTCTCTTTACTTAGTGCAAGCATACACTGTTTTCCACACTATACGTCTAATCTTTGTTTTCAGAAAGACCGGTGAGATTGACAACCTCACTGCACCTTTGGGGCAAAGTATTTTGGTTGTGTTGTGTGCAGGTTCCACGTTGCTGCGGACACTGGTGAAGCGCCAGCACCACCGTTAGTGGCATCAACCTTCCGAAGGTCCTCTTTCTCCTATTGGATCGATAACCCTGGTTCTTAACTAAGGGGAAAACTTCTACTGTTGTGCTCATCACACCCTCCTCTTGGAGTTCCCAACAAAGCGCATCATGCCACGACATGTCTAATGGCTAAAGTTGATGTGGGGTGGCTTTGGCATCGCCGGTTAGACCACACCATTATGAGAATGTTGCATGACCTTCAAAGTGGCAATCATGGTCTAGGACTAACCAAAGCTAAGTTTGCTAAAGATCGTGTGTGTAGTTCTTGCGCCTTTGGAAAGCAACATGGAGAACTTCACCCAACCAAGACTAATATCTCCACCATAAGAATTCTTGAGCTCATTCACTTAGATCTCTTTGGTCCACTATCTAATGATAGTCTTAGAGGAAAGAAGTATTGCTTGGTGATTGTGGATGATTATTCAAGATATTGTTGGGTGTATTTCTTCAAGAGGAAAAGTGAGACTCAAAACAGAGTCATCGAGTTTATCACTCTAGTGGAGCGCCAACACAATGCTAACATATTGGCCATCCGGAGTGATAATGGTACGGAGTTCAAGAACTATACCATTGAGGGGTTTCTTAGTGAAGAGGGCATTGCTCATCAATACTCCTCTCCCTATACCCCTCAACAAAATGGTGTTGTGGAAAGGAAGAACCGGACTTTGATGGATGCGGCTAGGACAATGATTGCGGCGTTCTCTTCTCCTTATAACTTTTGGCCGAAGCCGTCTCCACTGCTTGTCATGCTACCAACCGGTTATATCTCTGCAAGATCTTGAACAAGACTCCCTATGAGATTCTCACGGGCAAGAAACCGGACGTATCTTACTTCAAGGTCTTTGGTTGCAAGTGCTTCATTCGCAAGAAAGGTAAACGTTTGTCAAATTTTGAGACCAAATCCTATGAGGGTATTTTTGTTGGCTATGCCACAAACGCTCACGCCTATAGAGTCTACAACAAGTCCACCGGACAAGTTGAAGAAGCTATAGACGTGGTGTTTGATGAGGATAACGGCTCCCATGGGGGCGTATAGATCATGGTGTTGTAGGAGATGCAATTCCTCCCATTGTCATAAGAATAATGAGGATTGGTGAAATAATTCCCATTGAGGGTTACCGGATGACGGAGGGAGAAGGACTATGCCCCACTCAAATGGAGCCATTGACTACACCCATTGATACACAAGCTACCCATCAAGATGCACCAAGCCCTCAAGCTAATGATCAAGCTCAAGCAAGTAATCAAGGCCAAGATAATGATCAAGGCCAAACTTCTCATCAAAGTCATGATCAAAGTCCCATCATTGCTGAGAGAGCTCAACCTAGTGGTGATCCTTCACCCACTAATGATCATGGCCAAGATGAAGATGGACATGTCTCCGATGAAGAAGGTGATTCTCAAGCAATATCCAAAGAATCTTTGGAGGAGATACTGGCTCGTAGACGAAAGAGACACTACCAAATTCCGTGAGATCCGGAATGTTTTGAGCGGAACATTTTGATAACGTCGTGTGGTTTCCGTCGCGGATGGCTGAAAAGTGGAATTTGCTCTCGACTTTGCGGTCCATCTCGACGTTTCTTATATTTTCTGTCGTGGATTTTGTTCCCGGCCCAGTAGGCCCAGTTGGAGGCGAGTTTTGTTCCAGGAGAACGTCACGGATTAGTCGAATATATCCCTTTTCATTTTTGTCATTTATTTGTCCATATTGTGAAATCGAATTATCTGTTTGGTATATGTTTTTGCATCGGCATTAGTCTAATGTAACCTTTTAACTGCTGTCACTTAGATCCATCGAAACTTCATTCATCTATTTCTCCATATTGTGAACTCGTTTTATATCTATCTTAAGAAAATAAACATAGACTACATATTAATAGAAACCACCCAATACAACCAACAAGATTGTCGATCTAAAAAGGACATCAGAAGCACGGGGGAAGCAGTAGGGGGATAAAAGAGCATTAGTAGGGGGCCGACAGCTCCTCCGATGGCACTGGATCCTTCGACGGGACTAGATCCTCCGATGGCACTGGATCCTCCGATGGCACTGGATCCTCCCTTGCGTGGGGCCTGGCAGCTGTGAGGAGAGCGATCAGAGTTTTCTGCTTTGCCAGGGCTAAACCGATCTTGAGTTCCCCAACCTGCGAGGTCAGTTCGAGGTTGCTGGCCATCATCTTGGACATATCATCCATCAACTTCCGATACTCTAAGAGGGAAGCTTCGCCCTGCTCCACCTGCTCCAACCTGGCATCGCGTGCCTTCTTGAGATTTTCGTATGCGAGCTTCAAGGCCTTCTCAAGCTCAGCTTCTAGGATGGTTACCCTCTCCGCCAGATCGGAGAAGATGACCCTCTGCTCGGCTTCATGTGCCCCGTAGATAGTTGCATGATAGGAAGTTGATGTTAATCTAAAAGGAAAAATGGACCTGAGAAAGATGAAATCACGAGGAATTCAGAAACGGATCTAAGAAAGATGAAAGCACGAGGAATTCTAAAAAGGATCTAAGAAATACGAAATCACGAGGAATCCAGAAACGGATCAGAAGTACGTGAACGGAAATGGAACCTATATGAGGGCAGCAGACCGCTCCGTCGTGGAGCCATGGCCGCCTGGAGGAACACTCGAGCAGCTACTACGTCAAAGGGTTTTCGCTTGAGGGGAGGCGGTGAGGCAGATAGAGGATGAACATAAGAGTGCATCTATTTATACACCAGGAGGGGGAGTGGAACGGAGGAACCGCATGCACGACGGAGCAATAACTGGCCGCTGGAACTAAAGCGACACGTTTCACGTTCACAATATCGTGACAAATGTGTGGCGTGCTGCATGCCAGGGTTACTGCGGTGAGTGGAAGAGCGGTTGTTTCCAGACTTGGGCCATGACGGCACGTTCTTGGGCCCTCTCTTGTCAGGCCCTTTTTATTGGGCCTTATAGCACTCCGTAGCCCATAATTATCCTACTACAGTTGCAGCCCAAAATAAGAAGCAAGAAATGTTGAAACTTCAACGAACACATAAAACGTCGAAATTTTGATTATTTTGACACGTTTCAACATCTTCCACACTCTAAAACACTGCACATCATCCCATAATGCGTTGTCAAGATCGTCGTCATCGGAGTCCTGCATAAGGCTCTCCTGGAATGCTTCGTCCATCTCCTCATCCGACGATGAGACGACGATGGTGGAGGGGCCAGCATCCCCCGGGATGTACAAGCTCGCATCTTCGCGTCCCTCTGAGCGTCGAGCCGGAACTGCGCATGTACCAGATATGGGTGATCACCCCGGAACCTCTCCATCGTGGCCTCGTCGTCCCAGCGGATGCGTAGCTGCACGAACACGCGCCGGTTCTCCTCTCCTCCTTGCGGGTCACAATTCTCAGATCCGGGGCGAGGAACTCGGCAACTTCCCTGCTCTAGACGTCCCGCAAGTTGAGCTCGGCGCGCGGGCGGCCGAACCGCCACACGGCCACATCGAACGCGCGGGCGGCGAGCTCGGGCGTGTCGATGGTGCCCATCCACCACCGAACACCGTTGTTTGTGATCTCCGCGGACCAGCGCCCCGACGGCCGCAGCTGCACACCTCGGAAGCCGGTGCTGCTTCTCATGTGCGGCACCATCGGCTGGATCAGTGACGAGAGTGAGGGGGAGGTCGGGGGGCTGTGGCGACGGCGTAGAAGGTAGGTTACGTGGTCCGTGCTCGGTCGTATTTATGCGATAGCGACGAGGTCGAGAAGTTCAGTGACCGTTAGCTTGCCAGGCTTTTGTTGAGTTCTGCAGTGATGAGTTGCACGATCTACCAACACGAGGGATTTGATCTAAACTCGAGGTTTTAGCAGCTATTAGCGATTTGATCTTTACTCGGGTTTTAGCACGAGGGATCTACCAGCGATAATATACCTTAGAAGTTCACGAAACAAACTAAACCTTAACAAGTCCAGGAAACAAATGAAATTACAATCTAGCCAGACAAAATAAGAAGTTCATTTGCCTAGTTCAGCAGCAGCCTAGTATCTTCACCCCCAAGGCCTATCATTTGCTCCGGTTCTATATCACCATCGTCTCAATGACCGCCTCCAACCTGGGGTCATCGGTCTCCCTCACAATGATCAAAACAGGTTGCCGATTATGAAAATTATTGCCTTGGACGAAAACCATCCACACCAGCTTGTCGAGGATAATGAGGCCGTCGGTTTTCTTGTTGTAAGTAACGGTGGTGACATGCTCTTCTGCTCTAAGTCGTAGGCCAACCCTGCCATGATTCCGCAGGCCAGCGTGTTCCCCTATCAACTTCGGTAGTTTCTAAGCATGAAAGATAACATACCATATTAGCAGACCTTCTCATGGTTCTTGAAAATTTACTTGCAAAAAGAGGAGGGCGTCTTATAGATACATACCATAATATAGTGCTGCAAGTTTGTGACCGTGAAACGAGTCACAAAAGGAAGCCCAACATAGGTTCCAAGGGGTAGAAGCTGGGCCAGGCGGTTCTTCTCGTGATTGTCGAGATTGGCTCTTTGGGCATATACGATGTTGGCATCATCATGCCTCTCATCTGCAGAATTGTCAGAATCCTCATCATGGACCTCATCATCAGAATTGCTAGAATCCTCATCATGCATCTCATCATCAGAATTGCCATCTACGCTGTAAATTCAGTCATCTTCGCTTGAAACTGAGTCATCTTCGCTTGAAATGCAAAGTGAGTCATCTTGGGAGTCACCAATAATAACAACGTAGATAGTGGGCCTTGGTATCATGGAAAACACTAGTATGTCTCCCACGGAGATGTTCTTTTCCTCGATGAACCGATCCCATTGTGTCTCATGCAAACGGGTCTTGCTCTGTTCTTTTGACACACGAAAGGTGTACTTCCTTCCATGGGAACTAAACAGCACACGCTCGCCTACTAACTTGTTGAATTCTATCCGAGCAGTGCACGGTACAACTTGTGCATTAGAAATAAAAACAAACGTGGAAATTAGATATTGTAATAAAAACACTAAACATAATACAAGTGTATGAAGAAGAATTGTTTTCTTACCACTGACTTGAGGTGTCACTCTTGTACAGCAACACCGAACTTGGATGCAGAAGGATCAACATTTGGGCAATTATTCTTGCATACGGGCCATGTAATACCCTGTTAATCAAGCAAAAAAGAAGCAGAAATTACAAAATGTGCATATAAGCATATTGGTTCTAAAAAGGAACAATTCTTTAATGAAGATATTTATGTGAAACTGGGGCCAAACTATGAACAACTGGTAATGCCTCATAATAAAAGCACAACCATGTTTATCCAAGAAGTAATTCTACAGTACCAAGAGCAATGCACAATTAATGTGCTTGTACATTGCACAAGATAGTTTGGAACCCTCATTGCAATGATATGGTGACACATTTTAATCATCGACTTAAAGGGATCATGCACATTCAAAACAACATCTATAGCCACAACTCTGTACTCATTGGCCTCAGGGAACATAGAGACACAGCAAGCAGACACAACTTTGATACACCAGGTGGGCCAGAAAAAGCAAAGACATGGCACATATATTTGTGTCTGGTTCTTATTTTTGCTAGCCATGTGGTGGAGACAGTGAGGCATCAGCCAAATATACATGTGTCAAAGTCATCATCATTGACCAAATCATCTCATAAATTTTGCATAGTGATAACAAGCCTCATAAACACATAGGTGATCATGCACTAAAGGGCATCCCTAGAATTCATTGTAACATGAAGTCGGAATAAACACATATGGAACAATGCAAAAAAAAATGTAAAACAAGCCTCATAAACACATTGCAACACTTGCTAGAAGAACGAGCCCAATACCAGGAAGTAATACAAGACGTGGCCTTGTATCACTACTACGTATTGGATCTGATCTCCTAGCATTTATCATGGCATGCAAAAAAGGGAAAAAGGAGTGCTTATAATAGCATGTACAAATACAAATACTCAAATTGTATACACTACAAGGTACTATAAACACTCTGTTTGCCTTTACCATGGCCTAGTTTAAATCATCGGCATATAACAAGGACATTCAAGGCAAAGAAAAGTGGAACAATGGAAACAAATGTAATACGAGCCTCATATATCATTGCCATCCGAACCAAGGGCAAAAGCAGTGCTTATAATAGCATGTACGAATACAGATACTCAAATTGTATACACTACAAGGTATTATAGACACTCTCTTTCCCTTTACCATGGCCTAGTTTAAATCATCGGCATATAATAAGGAGGACATTCAAGGCAAAGAAAAGTGGAACAATGGAAACAAATGTAATACGAGCCTCATATACCATTACCATGCAAGCAAAGGCAACAATAGAGCATCAATAGCATGTACGAATACAAATACTCAAATTATATACACTACAAGGTATTGTAGCCATCTGTTTGCCTTTACCATGGCCTAGTTTAAATCATCGGCATATAACAAGGAGGACATTCAAGGCAAAGAAAAGTGGAACAATAGAAACAAATGTAATACGAGCCTCATATATCATTGCCATGCAAACAAAGGCAAGAAGAGAATTTCAATAGCATGTACGAATACAAATACTCAAATTGTGTACACTACAGGGTATTGTAGCCCTCTGTTTGCCTTTACCATGGCCTAGTTTATATCATCGGCATATAACAAGGAGGACATTCATGGAAAAGAAAAGTGGAACAATAGAAACAAATGTAATACGAGCCTCATATATCATTGCCATGCAAACCAAGGCCAGGCGAGTGCCTATAATAGCATATACGAATACAAATACTCAAATTGTATACACTACAATGTATTATAGACACTCTCTTTGCCTTTACCATGGCCTAGTTTAATCATCGGCATATAACTAGGAGGACATTCAAGGCAAAGAAAAGTGGAACAACAGAAACAAATGTAATACGAGCCTCATATATCATTGCCATACAGACCAAGGCCAAGGGAGTGCCTAAAATAGCATATACGAATACAAATACTCAAATTGTATACACTACAAGGTATTTTAGACGCTCTCTTTGCCTTTACCATGGCCTAGTGTAATCATCGGCATATAACTAGGAGGACATTCATCATGTTGTTGGGATACACAAAATAAAAACATGTGGAACAATGGAAAATGCACAGAGAAAATAAATCTGACCTCAGAATTTCTAAGTACAACAAGTATAGTCACTAGTAACACCTAGCCTCGGTAAATCATTAGCCAAAGTGTTAATAATTGGCAAAAATTGAAATAAAATTGCAAAAATACCAAATCTAAGCCGTGAACCCAAAAAAAAACAAATCTAAGCCTAATTTAACTGAAGCACCCAAATCGGGTACGGAATTAAACCATAACCCATCGAAATTATGGTGGAAATAGATGAACTAAGCGTTCCGGATATCCCAAACTTAAGCCATAGAACAAAACCATGTCTACGGAAGAAAATACGAAGCAGAGACGCAGAATGAACGGTAAAAACATATAGATCTACCGTGCATGTCGTGCTACGCAGAAAAATCGAGCTCAATCCACATATCTACGATACATACAAGGGATAATAGGGTTAGATATCATCTTACCACCATTGCCAAATCCCTCGAAGAGGACGGGACGATGCACACGGTGATCTGAAAAAAAAGCCGATGAAGATTGTTGGGGGATAATAACCCGGCAGGCCCATGCAGAGAAACAAAGACTCGGCTGGAGGAAGTTTACGCGAGACCTTGTAATATGATAATGGGCTAAGTGTCACTGATGGGCCAGCAGTCGTATTGGTGACTCGGCTTGTGGAAAGGGAGATTCTAGAAGGCCAAAAGGCGGTGCGGGCCACGGAGTCCAAGACTTGGAGGGCACGAAGAGTAGTTTAGAGTTAATGTGGACCCTGAGTAGGACTCTGGTCGTATCTTATAAGGAAAACCAGGAAACCGGGTATTATATATAGACCGGTTCCTAGGGCATAGAGAAGGATTCGAGTTATTCTAGTTATACGAGAGCAAGTACTTGTAACCCTAGATTGGAGTCTCGGCGACATTGCAGTCCGAGCCTCTAGATCGCCAATCAATATGATCCTAGCTGGAAGTAAGCTATCATCTCCAATGGAGAGGCTGAACCAGGATAAATCTTGTTCCGATTTGAGCTAAACCCTCTCCCAAACACCAGAGTCGATTTACCTCAACCTAAGTTACCTCCGGTAACATCTGCCGTGACTTTCCCACGACAGTTGGCGCCCACCGTGGGGCCTACGTCCAAAGGTGTTTACATTACAGGAGAAGCTCTGGAAAGCATGAAGAACCTCGTTATCGGCGAGATCATCACCAACCCCGAAGGAGAGAAGATCGTCGACGATTTTGGCTGGCGGCCAGAGTCGGACCAGCTGGAAACCGGATTTGTCGTCATGATCGGCCGGGTTAAGGTCTTCGTGGGTATGGTACGTACATCTGGTTCAATTTTTGACAATAATGAATATGATTCTGTGTAAGGGGCCGCCACCTGTGTTCAGTCGGATGGGGAAGAGTCGGTAGGCACGGCAGAACTGGAGAGAGCACCCACCACGAAGAGGGAACAGCCGGAGGAGCCGACATGGACCCCGCGTGGCCGGGTTACTGGAGATGATAACAATGAATCTATGATGCACCTGCTCGAAGATCGGTATGAAGAAGATAGCTGCGAGGAAGAAGAATATGAATCTTCACCAGGCATTGCGCGCCGAGTTGCGGTCTACACAGCCCTGCGATAAATCTGAATCAGGGTGATGTGTCAGTAGCCCCGGCTGGTGCGGCGCAAGCACTGGCCCAACAACAGACTCCGATCAATGGAAACCCGGCTGGAGCCCGGGTCGATGGTGAGCAGACGTCCGTCACCAGCGAAACAGGGGAAACTGCTCATCACAGGAACATGTTCGGATTTAGGACGAGCAGAACAGCTGGTGCGGGAACGTCACACCCACCAAATCCGGCTCTGTTCAGCAACAATTTGATCTTGGATCCCACAGTGTTAGCAACGGTGATAACCCCGGAGAACGCGACGGCCCGGGCCAGAGACTTGGATGTGGCCCTCCGAGCATTGGAACAACAGAGGAGAGATGTAGAAGCCGAGAAACTACGGATGGCCGTGCGTCAACGTCAGTTGGATGAGTTAGAGGATCGTATACAGGCACAAACGACTAGAGCATATAATCAGGGACAAGACTGCCTGCGACAGGCGAAGCCCTACAACCGGCCGCGTTATTCATTACGCCTCAAGACCAGCAAATCCCGATCGTGAATCAAGGAACTGGGTGCGCAGGAGCAGCGCTCGGGGGACAACCGATTAACGTGCCGGTCGGGTCACCTGCGCTACCCGCCGGGGCGACCGGGGGCAATGTTGTGCAACCACCACCATCATGATTTCACACCCCGTCGGGTCACTTCAATAACCCTATGGACAACGTGTACGCCACAACTTTAGCGCTCGACCGTATTCCACTGGGAGAGTCGCCTCAAGCAATAGAAACCCGGCGGGCTAGAGAGATGTTACGCACCGCGGTGGCTCAGTGAGAAAATTACCCGGACAACAGGAGCGGCATGCACGGGACGTCGTATATCAGTCGGCAGGAAGGTAATACGAGGAACATTCAGTCAAATTCAGCACGACGGAGGGCAGAGCAGCAGCAAATGATGCCTCCTCCACTTAGACCAGCAGCTCATGCGGTCTCAGCGGCACATGCTATCGTGGATAGTTCTCGGGCAAGGCGTGCGGCCGGGTCTGTAGCGCGAGGTCCAGGAGTTGGCGCGCCTCCCGCCGCAGCTGAGGCTTCACACGTTTCCAGAATAAGGCCGGTGCCGACAAACTCAGCCGGGCCCAAATGCTTATGAGACGCTATCAGGGCCGAGCCTTACCCGAACAAGTTCAAAGAGCCTGGTAAAGTTGTCAACTATGAGCCGACCATGGATCCTGAGACCTGGTTAAGCAGCTATGAGATGGCCATGTCTATTCGCAACGCTTCAGAAAAACTCCAAGCCAAATTTATGTATCTCATGATGTCTGAAGGAGCAGCTAAACTGTGGTTCAATAACCTGCCTGAGAGGTCTATCAATTCGTGGAGTGAGCTTAAGTCGGCTTTCGTCAAGCATTTTCATGGAACTTGTAGGAAATTATACATGATTGACGACTTGGATCGGTGTGTGCAGAGAAAGGGAGAGTCGGCACGCAGCTGGGTGCGCCGAGTCATGGAGATACTCCACTCTTCCACCGATATCCAGCCAAAGGATGTGATACAAGCTATAGCGAAAACATGCAGAAAAGCTATCAGGACATTCGGCCTGCCCCGAGGGAAAGATATCACTGGAGGTTGCTTTTGGAGAATCCAAGGATAATTATAGAGTAGAATGGCTCACATTCGAGGCGGTGAAATTGCGTAGTCCTTATCACGCACTGTTTGGAAGGCCGGCTTACGCCAAGTTCATGGCGAGACCGTGTTACGTTTACCTACAGAAATCCTGGGCCCCAAACGGACCATCACTATTCATGGGAGCAGGGCTGTGGCAGTGGACTGCGATGAGGGAGATGCGGCCCTCGCAGAACAAGCCTGTGCAAAGGAAGAGCTCAGGTATTACAGGTCTCAGGTAGACCCGGAAGATCGAACAGCTTTGGAAAAACCAAATATTGATGATGAGAGAGCTAAGTTTAAAGCATCCCAAGACACAAAGATGGTGGCTTTTATTGAGGGCGACTCTTCCAAGCAGTTCTCCATAGGGTCCAACCTGGATAACAAGGAGGAAGGCCCGCTCATCGAGTTTATCCGTGAGAATCAGGATGTTTTTGCATGGACGCCTAGCGACATGCCGGGTATCCCGACTGAACTCGCTGAGCACAGCTTACATGTTGACCCCAAGTCCCGGCCAGTGAAGCAGGGCCTGAGGAAAATGAATGAAGAAAGAAGAAAAGCTATAGGAGCAGAGGTAGCTCGGCTCTTAGCAGCCGACTTTATCATGGAGGTTTTCCAACCCAGGTGGTTGGCTAACCCGGTTTTAGTGTTGAAAAATAATAACAAGTGGAGAATGTGCATAGATTACACGGGTCTCAACAAGCATTGTCCAAAAGATCCGTTCGCCCTTCCAAGGATAGACTAGATCATAGATGCGGTGGCGGGAAGTGACTTATTATGCTTTCTGGATGCCTATTCCGGGTATCATCAGATAAAGCTCAAAGAGGAGGATTGGGAGAAGACGTCGTTCATAACCCCCTTTGGAGCTTTTTGTTACAAAACCATGACCTTTGGATTGAAAAATGCCGGCGCAACATACCAACGGTGCATTCAGAAGTGCTTTGAGGATCAGATTGGGCGCAATGTCCATGCTTATGTCGATGACGTGGTGATCAAAACAAGGAACGCAAAAACGTTCATTGATGAACTAAAAGAGACCTTCAAGAACCTGAGGAGATGCAAAATGAAGCTCAACCCAACAAAATGTGTGTTCGGAGTTCCTGCAGGGAAACTACTTGGTTTCATCGTTTCTGAGCGAGGGATCGAGGCTAACCAGGAGAAGATCAAACATATTCAGAGCCTAAAAAAGCCAGAGGAATTGAAACATGTTAAGAAACTTACAGGATGCGTAGCAGCGCTGAGCCGGTTCATATCTCGGCTCGGAAAAAAGGCAATACCCCTATACCGACTATTGAAGAAAACAGACAATTTCGTATGGGATCAAGAGGCGGATGAGGCGTTTGAAGCTCTGAAGAAGTAGCTATCTGAAGCCCTGGTTTTGGCAGCGCCGGGTCCCAAAGAGCCCATGTTGCTGTATGTTGTGGCCGGGCCTCGAGCAGTTAGTGCAGTAGTCGTGGTCGAGCGTAAAGAGGATGAAAAGGATTACCCGGTATAACGGTCGGTTTATGACGTGAGCGAGGTCTTATCAGAGGCGAAGCAGCGGTATCCGCATTGGCAGAAGCTAGTGTTTGGGGTATTCATGGCCAGTCGGAAATTGAAGCCATATTTTCAAGAACACCCCATAACGGTGGTAAGTTCCATACCCATGGCAGATATCATAAGAAATTCAGATGATACAGGTAGGGTAGCCAAGTGGGCCATCGAGATGGGTGATTATCACATCAATTATGAGCCCCGATCTGCGATCAAGTCTCAGGCGCTGGTTGATTTTGTCAATGATTGGACTCAGACAAGCGTGCCCTCGTTAGTGCCAAGTTCAGAATCTTGGGTTATGCATTTCGATGGTTCCAAGGAGTATGAAGGATCGGGAGCCGGCGTTGTGCTCACATCGCCAAAAGGAGATAAGTTGCGTTACGTTTTGCAAATTCATTTTGATTGCTCTAACAATGTAGCCGAGTACGAGGCTTTGTTGCATGGATTGCGTGTAGCAAAGGAGATGAGCATTAAGCGTATAAAGTGCTACGGAGACTCGGATCTTGTGGTACAGCAGGTCTCAGGAACGTGGGACAGGAAGAATGCAACGATGGCAGCATACCGCAGAGAGGTGGACAAAGTAGCCGGGTCTTTCTCAGGGTATCAGGTGGAGCACATTGACCGGCGTAAGAACGAGGCTGCGGACGCACTGTCGAGACTCGGCTCCCGTCGAGAGCCGGTCCCACCTAATGTTTTCTTGGATGAATTGTGGCAACCTTCCGTTAAAACCGAGTCAGAAGAAGAGATAGCTCACCGGGACCCAGACTCGGAATTTGTAGCCGCGGTGCGCGCTATTCCAGAATGGACTGAGCCGTTCCTAGAATTCCTACTACGGGGCGAGTTACCACAGCAAGAAGTTGTAGCCCGGCAAATCCAGAGACGGGCAAAAGGTTACTCTATCATTGGCGGTGAGATTTACAAGAGAAGTGCTACAGGTGTATTTTTACGCTGCGTAGCTCTAGAAGAAGGCCGACAAATATTGAAAGAAATTCATGAAGGTGATTGTGGACACCATGGCTCCACAAGATCCCTTGTGGCCAAGGCGTATCGGCACGGTTTCTTTTGGCTTACGGCTTTAGCAGACGCATAACGCTTGGTGGCAAGATGTGATGGATGTCAGAGGTATGCTTAGCAAACCCATGTGCCGGCTATGGAGCTGCGGACAATTCCATTGACTTGGCCGTTCGCTGTTTGGGGTATAGATATGGTAGGCTCTTTCCACATGTCTCCGTGCAAAAAGAATCATTTACTGGTGGCCGTCGATAAATTCACAAAGTGGGTTGAGGTCATGCCAGTTACGAACTGTGAAGCGGCCACAGCTGTGCAATTCTTGAAGAAGATCATATATCGGTTTGGATACCCCCACAGCATAATCACAGACAATGGAACCAATATGTCCTTAGGAGAGATTGAGAAGTTCTGTGGAAATAATGGCATTCGACTTGACGTAGCCTCGGTGGCCCATCCACAAGCCAATGGTCAGGTGGAGAGAGCAAACCAAGAGCTACTTCATGGGTTAAAACCACGATTACGAGTCCCGTGTCTCCGAGCTGCTGGAGCATGAGTTGAGGAGTTACCCTCTGTAGTTTGGGGAATCAATACTACACCTAACAGGTCTACTCAGATGACCCCATTTTTTATGGTTTATGGTGTACAGGCCGTTCTCCCAAGCGATATTATCCATGACTCGCCACGAGTGGCGGCCTATGTTGAGGTAGAAAACGAGAAGACCCGGCAAGACGTTGTGGATATGTTAGAAGAGCACAGGGAGCAAGCCTTGGAGCGGTCTGCAGTATATCAGCAGGATTTATGGCGATATCACAGCCGCCGGGTCAGGACGCATGCTTTTCAGGAAGGAGACCTGGTGCTGCGTTGGGCGCAATCTAAAGAGGGAAAACACAAGTTGTCTCCCCCATGGGAGGGCCCGTTCATTATAAGCCGGAATCTACACAATGGATTGTATTACCTAGTGGATGCAATGAAAGAGTCGGACTATGTGAATGACACTACTCATTCCACATTTTCGATGCAAGAGCGCGAACGACCATGGAACGTGGCCCAGCTGCGCCCTTACTACACTTAGCATAGACTCGGTTTGTAAATTGTATTACACGATGTAACAAGCAGCAGGTTTCAGACGTGCTCTTTTCCTATCCAGGGTACCTACGGGGACTGGAGGGATTTTAGTGAGGCGGCTTGCTGACCTAACCTTTTCATGTCAATAAAGAAATGGTTAAATCATGATAGTTATTATGTTTCTCAAATTTTGTCAGTTTCCTGCATATTTTTCCATATTAACTATGTTTTGTATATACTAGTTTTTTGTTTCAGTCCAATATGTTTCCCAGTAGTAAGGCGTACAATTTAGTGGGTCTAAATTTGCGCATCTTTTCCTTTTTAGTGTTCAAATCATATGTAAGCCGGTAGAGCAGAAAGCCTACTGTTGCATAGTACACATGGGTAGGTCCTGGGGACTGATTGCTTGAATAGCACAGTTGCATACTCAGACCTGGCCACGATGCCATTAGGTTGTGAGGACCGATTACTTGCAATAAGTACAGTTGCAATCTCGTAACCCGGACAATAGAGCCAAATTTTTTCTTGACCTTTTTGGTTTAAGCTTGATGTGACTCGCAACAAAATGGCGTGTTTGCTAACCTATAAATCCAATCAGTCATGATGCCCATTGAGACTTGCCTGACCCTGATTTTATTAGAGTTATAGCAACATTGAAAATCCATGCGAAAACCGGCTTATAGCTTCAGAAGGGTCAAAAGGGTCATCTAAACCATAAGTTATGCAGAGCAAAAGCGACAGCCGGTACATATTACGCATAAATTCAAAACGTACAAGCGTACAAAGATATCAGGAATTTATAAGGGGTGATGTTGCACAGATTAAGCCTTCACCTTCATGTCAATGAAAGTTTGGGACTTGGGGACTTGAGAAAACAAAATTTCTCAAGTCAAGAATCCTCAGACCCAGAGTCCGGGTCTTGGGGACTTGTGAGTAAAAAATTTCACAATCCTAAGACCAAGACTCGGCATCTTTCTCACAAAGCATATAACAATAAAGTTGTGCAAAAATGGGTTTATAAAGTGCATACCAAAGCGACAACAAGAAGGGTCATCGAAACAGCATAAGTTTAAAGTATTACAAGCTTTAGGAAGAATATCAAAAAGTGCATAGATGCACTATCAAATAGCACTGTTTAAAAGGCATATTACAATGCCCATTGGCCGAATGATTGTTTACTGATAAGAGGGAGTAGCATTACTCGGCCGCTGCAGCCGAGCCATCGTGCGTGGTCTTGGTGGCCGGTTCTTTAGGGGTCCCCTCTGGCATTTTCTCCGTGTCCATGTCCGGCTCACCTATGGAGGGAGCACGAGCTGGAGGAGGAACTACCAGAGGTGACGAAGTTGGTGCAGTACCGGCCTCGGCCTTTTCCTTCGCAAGCTCCGCCTTGAAGGGAGATAGCATGTCAAAGGGCGCAGGAGCATGGAAGGGAGCCGGCTTATCCTCATCATTGAACGGCGTGGTAAGCTTGTTTACGTCAAGGTTCTCGGCGATCAAGCTAGCCGAGTGTCGGATCTGGGTGTTGATGGCTTTGAGGTCTTTGACCGAGAACTTGGTCCATCGGTCTTGAACTCAGGAAACCCGTCAACAAGTTTTGCTGGCTCAATTTGAGGATAGTAGGCCTTAGCCAAGGCAAGACCGCGTATCACGCCAACCCGGCATGCTGAGCACTTCCAAGCGTCAATCCAAGCAGGGACTGTCGAGTATGCTTCGAGCATGTGCGTCACACCAGTGTAGTCACCGGCTAGCTTCACAGCTTCGAGAGTCCATTTTGTCCCTGCCTCAAATTGCCGGATGACGTTCTTCAGTATCTTGAGCTTTTGGAGGTCGTCGTGTTCCCCAGCAACTTCATTTGGACTTGCAATACAAAAAGGGGAGTAAGATAGTGTGATCCGTCTCAAAACCTCGTAAAATAGGGAAATACGATTAACACAAAGCGATAGTGGGAAAATAGTTGTGCCTTACCTATGATGGAGTCATAGGTCTTGGTTATGAAAGTTGTGAGTTTCTTGACGAACTCCTCAGTGTTCTGGAGTTTCTTCGTATGCTTCTTGTATTTCTTGGAGAGATCCTTGAGTTTGGCCTCCAGTTCTTCACGGAGTTTTACCTCAGCTTGCAGGAGTTCATTTGTTTTTTAAAGTACTTCATCAGTACGAGTTACATAAGCCTGAAAAGGGCAAAGCAATATCAGTCGACAATGAGCTTCAAGAGATACATGGGGACTGGATTTGGCCGTCCAGTTTAATGCACAGAAAACAAGTTCTACCGGTTCTCAAGTATATTTGCAAGTACCGAGTGACTGTGGACAGTTTACTTGGAACTTAGGGACTAGGGTATTCTGAAGTTTGTATAAGAAAGACTGTATATTTGCAAGTACCGAGTGACTGTGGACAGTTTACTCGGAACTTGGGGACTAGGATAAGCATATAAATAACATCAGTTAAACAAACCTGGTGCTCAACTGCCAAAGACTCGACAATCTCGTCTTTAGTTGCTTTCAAGGCGCGATACTCCTTCAGTAGCTTTTCAAAATCATGGCCACTAAGAGTCGGCCTGGAAGAGCTAGCATCCCGGTCAGCCGGTGGTGGTGTTGCCTTCTGTTCCCACGCGTCAAATCTGGCAGCGGCGGTCTTTGGAGTAGCAGCTGTCGTTTTTGTTCCAAGGTATTCAACCTCGGGATCAGTCGGCTGGGGGGCGGGAGTAGGAGACTCGGCTCCTAGGTTGGCTTCATTAGCCGACTCTTCGGTGGGCTGGGGATTGGTGTTGCTCTCCGGGTCAACCGCCATTGGGTCTTCGGCGGGGTTTCAACCAGATCGCTGAGTGTGACCTTGGCTCTGAGGGAAGAAAAACAATGTGTTTAGTGGTTGATAAAGGTGAAAACATGCAAAGTATATGGGATATAGTCAAGCAAGTTATGAAATTTACCTCGTATTCACGATGAAAACACTGGGAAGATCGTTGCTTGGCCCGGAAGACACTGACAGAGAGTTGGAAATTGAGACTCGGAGTTTTCCGGCTAAGGGGTGACTCGGAGTTGGATATTTTCGAGGAACATAATTGTGATAAGATGAAGGAGTACCGGCTCGGCGAGAGGGCGATCGAAGAGGAATTCCGGGGTTGAGGCCCTCGTCTCCCGGCGAAGACCGAGTTGCCCGTCGCTTGGTTGGAGGAGGTGCAACCTTCTGTGATGATACAGTAGTTAGATATTCATTAAGTTTGCACATACCAGCATATGAGTACGGCTCTGTGGTCATAGAGGAGTATGGCACCTTGAACATGACTCCCCTGGATTTCCTTTTCTTGCTTAACTCGGCTTCAGGTTGTTAGGGCTCGCTTTCTTCAGATTGAGAGGCGGCCTTTTCAGCCGGTGCTGGTGATTGTGGCGTAATGTCAGGAATGAAGGTGGGAGGAGAGTCTTGGTCTAGTAAGTTTACAAAATAGTTGTTTAGTAACTCGGAATCACCTTCTTCGTTGTCACTCGGCTCTTCGTCTTCCGAGTTTTCTGAAGGAGGAGGGGTTTCAATCTTCCACCAATCATCAGATTCCTGAGTAAGAACAGCAAAGGTAAAAGTTAGTATACGCGTGTTTGAAAAATTAACGGGTACAGAGTAGATTAGTCGGTTCTTACTGGTGGAGCCGGGTTTGTGCGAGTGAAGGGGGAGAGCCCAGAGATGCTCTTGATGACCTCCACCTTCTCAGCCAGATTCTTCATGGCCTTGTTAACATCGAGGGCTGGATATGACTTCTCCGAGTATCGGAGAGAGTCGGTCAAGTGGCCCAATTATTCGCAAAGAAGTTTCTTGCGAATACTATTGGGCTAGATCCTACAGCTGATCCAGGTCTTGATTAGATTCAACCCACAAAGACCGTGGGCTGTTAAGACAGAGAGTTTGAGAAGGAGGGGTTGGATGGCCTGTCTATCGGCCTCTGGAGCGAAGGCGCTCAGATTATCACTAAGAGAAAGGGTTTCAATAGAAAAACCCGGCAGAGGCTTCTCGCCGGGTGATGAAGTGTCTTTGCAGTAAAAGAAGGTATTTTGCCAATGCTTCACATGGGTGTGAAGATTAAGAGTCGGCATCAAGATTTTTTGCGTCTTTGGATGGCCATACCTCCACAAACAAGGAGGGGACCATCCTGATTTTCGCGGCAAGGTTTGCACTAGAAAAGTTCAAGGAATAATGCGAGATTGGGGGCGATGCAGAGGTACGATTCGCAAAGAACAATGAAATGAAAAATATTGAGAATCGAATTTGGGCCTATGTCAAAGACACTGATTTTGTAGTGGTGAAGAACCTCACGAAAGAAAGGATGACCCGGGGTACGGAAACCCCGAGTCACGTGCTCAAGAAATACTATAACTTCACCTTCTTTAGGTGAAGGCTGACTCTCCTCTTTTGGAGCCCTCCATGAGATTTCCGATTGAGGAGGGAGGACCCTAGACTCGGCCAGCTCTTCCAGCTTGTCCTGCGTGACAGTCGACCTGGCCCAGTTGGCCGTGATGGTCTGACTCGGCTTTTGCTTTACAACAGTAGCCTTGGCCTTAGACTTGGGAGGGGCCTTGGGAGCCATTGGAGAAGATCTAGTGAAAAGAGAAAAGGAGAAATAAAATGAGAAAAAGGGGTGAATGCGATGAACACGAAGAACGCGAGTTCAAGATCCAAAAATGAAAGCTTTGATCTAAGGAGGTATACTAGGAATCGGCGGCGGAGATAGAGTTTGTTGAACGCGGCGCGGCGGCGCGGATCGGCGGGCCGATTCTGGCGAGCTAGGGCGGCGGTGCGCGTGAAGCTTGGTGGTGGAGCTCCAAGCTGCGGTCTTGAGCTCCAATGGTGCGGCTCGAGATTGAAGACAAAGCTAGGGGAGATGGCGTTTGTGATTAGGGTTTCACTGTGCCATGTATTTATAGGCGCGGTGAAAACCCTAGAGTATAAACGGTAAAATGGAGAAAATCACGGGATAGGATACTCGGCCCGTTGATTACGGAAACAAGATCGTGGAAGTTATTTTTATGCAGCCGAGTTATAAATGACCGCCAAAAGAGCCGGTTTCAGAATTATTACTCGGACTAGCCTATGAGGAATATGAAAGTTGGGTTATGAAACGGTCACTATGAAAAGTTGGCTTGAGAATTGATACTCGAATTAATACAATGGTTGGGTTATTATATGGACCTCCGAAAGAGCCGGCCTAGCTATAGTTAAAGCAATCTAACCTATAACACTATTGTATGTAAATGTTTATTGTTTTGCAGGGAATAGCATGCGCTTCATGGTTGGAGGTTTCTCTTATGCTTAAAGTTTGAAGCTACAAGAAGGACGCGCCAACCAAGATGCCCAAGCTATTCTGGGGACTACTGTTGGGGGATAATAACCAGGCAGGCCCATGCAGAGGAACAAAGACACGGCTGGAGGAAGTTTACGCGAGACCTTGTAATATGATAATAGGCTGAGTGTCACTGATGGTCCAGCAGTCGTATTGGTAACTCGGCTTGTGGAAAGGGAGATTCTAGAAGGCCAAAAGGCGGTACGGGCCACGGAGTCCAAGACTTGGAGGGCACAAAGAGTAGTTTAGAGTTAATGTGGACCCCAAGTAGGACTCTGGCCGTATCTTGTAAGGAAAGCCAGGAAACCGGGTATTGTATATAGACCGGTTCCTAGGGCGTAGAGAAGGATTCGAGTTATTCTAGTTATACGAGAGCAAGTACTTGCAACCCTAGATTGGAGTCTCGGCGATATTGCAGTCCAAGCCTCTAGATCGCCAATCAATATGATCCTAGCTGGAAGTAAGCTATCATCTCCAATGGAGAGGCTGAACCAGGATAAATCTTGTGTCCGATCTGAGCTAAACCCTCTCCCAAACACCATAGTCGATTTACCCCAATCTAAGTTACCTCCGGTAACATCTGCCCTGACTTTCCCACGACAAAGATCCTGCCTGCCCAAGGAGGAAGAGGAATCCTGGCCTTCGTTTCCCGCCGAGGATGGTCGTCGCGGTGCTGTCGATGTCCCGGCGGAAGAAAACCCACCGACGGAGAGAGGGGAAGCTCAGGAAGTCGGTGAGAGAGATAGAGCGAGTGATATGACTAGAAGAGAGAGAGAGAGGGGGAGGTCAGCGCAATTAAAGGGCGCGCCTTCCCGAAGGGGTTGACGCTGCGTCTCCTGCGCAATAAAGGGCCGGCCTGGCGCGAGTTGCCAAAAACATTTCACAAAAGAGAAGAAAAATAATTTGAAATGGAAAGAAAAACAATTAATGCAGAATAATAATAACTTAACCACAAATAACTCCATCCGTTTGATCTGACAGAATAAAAACAATTTCCCCGATTTTTTTGCAAGACAAAATGCAGATTCAATTTTTTGAAAACCAAGCTTATCTGAATTGTATTGATTATTTAGTGATATCGTGACTTTTTTATATAAATGATTATCTACTTGCTTGGATGTGTTAGGGTGGACACTAGAAAGTCCCAAGACAATGGTATGACCCAACTCTTCACAAGATTCCCTCCTGTTTCTCCGTTCCGGGAATTTCGGGCCAATAGGGCATGTAAATTCAAGAGAGAAACACAGAGAGAAAGAAGTCAGGCTCTAAGTAGTTCTAGAAACCGCCAGAGAGAATCTGATGCCGGTGGAGCCCTAACACACATAACACACTCTTAACACACATGGTATGTTATACCATGGGATTTGGTGGCATTCATACGATCAAGAGCCCCCCTCCGAAAAAACCGTGCATAGCTAGCCCCGCTGGGAAAAAGGCGGAACTGCCGTTCTGGCCCCTCTACGTGAGCCGAAAGGGGGTAGAAAAGTGGAACCAACTGTTTAGTTGTGTTAGGTTAGGCCCAAGGAACACCCAAGAGAATTTTAGGGTCCACCTCTTGGAAAGATTCCCCTAGTCTCGTCAAATCCGGAAGTTTCGGGCTCTAAGTAGTCCTAGAACCCGCTAGAGAGAATCCGACGCCGGTGAAGCCCTTAGAGAGCGAGGGAATCTTGGGCATCCCAGACCCATGCCACACTCTAGCACACATGGTATGGCGTGGAATGGGATTTGGTGTCATTTAGACGATCTGGAGCCACCTCTCCGGAGAAACCATAGCCCCGCTGGGGAAAAACACGGAACTGACATTCTGCCCCATCTACGTGAGCCAGAAGGGGGTAGAAAAGTGGAACTAACTGTTTAGTTGTGTTAAATTAGTCCCAAGGAACACCCAAGATAATGGTAGGGCACACATCTTGGCAAGATTCCAACAGTTCCATCACACCCAGTGTAACACCTGGGGTGTTATCCTAATAGGAAGTTGTTTGTTTTCTTTTGCTTGCATCACATGCATCACATGAGCATTGCATTCTGTTTTTCAAAACAACTCAAAATTCAAAAAACAATTAAAACTTTCACACCTTGCTCAAAATTTCCAATTCCAAAATTGCAAACTAAACCACTCATTTGTTTTTCAATAGTTTGAAGTTGTTTTAATCAAATTGCTTGTTAATAAAATTTTCCCTGTTATTAAAACCCTAAAGGCTGTAGGATAACCTCGCTTGTTTTCCCGAGATTGTTTCGATACGAATGGTTATCGAAGCAACGGGTCCGCAAAGCCTGTAGGATAACCTCGCTAACGGTTGTTGTTTCTAGAGTGTCAAAAAACTATTTCTGCTAAACTATTTTGGAAAAAACATCTCAATAGGATTCTTGTTTTCCTCCTTATCCCTATTCCATTTCCCCTCCCATCTTATTTGTTTTGGAGTCTACCCCTTGTCTATCTTTCAAAGTGTTAGGATCCTACGTGGGTGGACGTTTTCTGAGCCTTTAACCTAATAGGTTCGATCATCGGAAGATTCCTGGTGGAAAAACATCGTCGTCACTCCGAGCAAGAATCCCTTGTTAGTGGTGTCGAGAAGCCCTTGTTAGTGGTGTCGAGGAGATCAACTGGAAGCACGAAGAATCAATAGTCGAACTTCTTTCCCCTCCCGGGTTAGCAGGTGGATTGCGAGGGCGCAATCCCTTGTTAGTGGTGTCGTCTGTAACACCTGGGGTGTTACCCTAATAGGAAGTTGTTTGTTTTCTTTTGCTTGCATCACATGAGCATTGCATTCTGTTTTTCAAAACAACTCAAAATTCAAAAAACAATTAAAACTTTCACACCTTGCTCAAAATTTCCAATTCCAAAATTGCAAACTAAACCACTCATTTGTTTTTCAATAGTTTGAAGTTGTTTTAATCAAATTGCTTGTTAATAAAATTTTCCCTGTTATTAAAACCCTAAAGGCAAATTCAACAATTCAAAGCAAATCAATCCTACTTATCATATTTCAATATGGGTTTCAAAATTAAACTTTTTGCAAACAAATTAAATTAAATAATGCTTGCAAAATTGCTTGAGCTTATTAAATAGAATTTTTTTATTTCCAAAATTCCAACCCAAACCCTATTTGAAAATCACCTAACAATTTAATATCACATTAATAATTCAAATTGTTGAAAGTAATTTTAAACTACCTTGTTGTTGCTGTTTTGCAATTTAATAAAATCTAATTATCAAATAAACAACCCCAAACCCTATTTGAAATTCAACTACCAATTTAAAAATCCAAATAATAATTCCAAGTTTGAAACAATGCTAACTTTTGCTTTTATTTTCTGTTTTGAAAATTAATAAAAATATTTCATAAAACAAACCCCCCAAAAACCCTAATTTCTATCTCTCTCTCTCCCTTTCATTCTTTACAAAAAAAAAACAGGAAAAGGCAAAAAAAAAATCCAAAGGGGAGAGAGGCAGCCCAACCCCATCCCCTTTTTCTCCCCCAAGCCCATTACTTCCAGCCCGATACCCTTTCACTGTTGTCGTCTTCCTCCCCCCCTACGTCATCTCTGTACGACATCAGCACCACCGTCGATCATCCGCCTCCTCCACCCGATGCTTGCCGTACGAGCTCGCCCCCCATATAGTCTCCCCTTCGCCCTAGACCCCCTAGCCCTACTCCTTCCCCCTCCTAGCGCCGCCAACTTCCACTGTCTTCCCCACCTTCTGTCTCTCCTCTGAACCCTCCCATCGCCGGAGAAGGAGGAGCACGGCGACGGGGCTTGAGCAGCGGACACGGACGGCCGATCGCGGGAATGGGGCCCTCGCAGCGTCGTCTTCCCCCTGCGCCCCACGGAACCCACCGTCGCCCTCCAGGACACCGCCGCCGAGGCCGTTCTCTTCCCCGTCGGTGCAGTCCGCGCCTCCTCCTCTGTCAGGGGCCGCGGGGACCTTTTCCTTCCTCGACAATGCACGGTAATCCTCCCGTCCGCCCTGGACCACGCCCCCTGTTCCCCCTCCTTGCTCTGCGGGCGTGGCCTTCGTGCCACGCCGGGGTGCGCCGCCGTACCCCTTCGATCTCTGCCCGACGTGCAGCCGCTGTTGGTCGAACGCTGCCGTCAGTTTCGTCAGGGACAAATGCTCCTCGGCAGATCTGCTCAAAAGGAAACCATCCCTTTCTGAATCGCAACAGCAGCAGCAGCATATTGGTTCAGTTCCCTTCCCCGCAGCGAGGCGGCCCGGGTTCGAGACCCCGCGGGCGCACACCCCCTTTTTGGAATTCTTTCGCGCGCGCAGGGGCGGGCCCCGCTGGTCAGCGACCGCGGTGGCTGCGTGGCTTACACCCGCGCCTCGTCAGCACCCGCGTGGCGCTAGGGCCCGCAGGTCAGCCGCTGTGGCTGGCTCTGCCCTCGGTGAAACCCGTCCCAGATCCAGATCTGGATCCGGATCTTTGCACCGAGGCCCCTGCCCTTCTACCTTTTGCACCTAAGCCCTCCCTTTCTCTGTTTTCATCACAGTCAAGTCCCTGTCTTTTGCAAATAAAACCTAAAACTTCAAATGCTCACAACTTTCAAACCACAAACCCAAATGACACAAATTTTATATGTATCCCAATCAAAATTTCATGAACTTTTCAAATATGCTTTTTGTTTTCTGTTTTGATTATTTCTAATACATCCAAATTTCAAATTCAAACAAATCCTCTTAATTTTGGTTAATTCCATAAGTAATTAATACTTAATTCAATTAACCCAAATAAAATATGTTTTTCCGTCCAAATTCAATGTACTTTCTGTTTATCAACTTTGTTTTGCATTTTGGGCAAATAAAATTAATGTTATTCAATAAGTCTTAAAAATGACAAATTAAATGGCATAATTAATAACTTGCAAATGGTTGCTCCAAATTAAATACTCAAAACATGAATTTTATCCAAAATCACATGCCACATTTGAATATCAACTTTGTTTTCTGGTTTGCAACATTTCAATTGAATAATTGTTTCATCTATTAATTAATGCATTTAAAATTGGTAATGTGCTTAACTAAATCATTTGAAATTGTTTTCCACACAAATAAAATATGTTTTCCATGCCATTTTGAACCACCTTTTCAAATACAAACTTTGTTTCATGATTTGAATAATTAAAAATTGCTTGAATAATTTAAACCTTGTTTAATTCATTTAAAATTGCTAAATTAATAACTTGCTCAAATTAAATTATTTTTGAACTTATAAAATATGTTTTCAAACAAGAAACACATAACCTTTTCAAATATGAATTTGAATTTATGTTTTGAACAAATAAAATCCAAATAATATTCACACTTGAATTAAATTCAATTAAAACTTGTTTAATCTTGTTTAATTCATAATTAAATCATTGTAATTCCTTTTTCAATAATTGAAACATGTAATCCACCTAAAATTTGGTGTTCTAATCAAATATGAACTTTGTTATCTGTTTTGAACAATTTAACTTGATGAAAACAACCAAATGCTTGTGTGACACCTTTAAGTAACCAAAATTCCCAAAACTTAATAAGGGAATTTCAAAATGGGTAAACCTTATTTCTAATTGGTTCTGTTGTTGTTATTTTGTTGTTTTCCTCATCCATGCATCATCCTAAACCACTTTCACCTGTTGGTTAGTTGTAAAACAATTGTTTCACCCTTAATTCATGGGTTTTTCCATAAGCAATCCAAATTGCATATGGGTCCATTTAATTATGTTATGTTATCAAGTCAACTTGTTTATTTCTATGCATCCATTTAACTTGTCATGCATCCATATCTTGATCATGCTGGATCTTTTGCCGTAGTAGTAATTGTTGCATCCGGTGTTTGTTCGAGGTTCGTTGCTTCTTCCCGGATAGGACGTTGAGATGATGTGAGCAACGACAAGTTCTGCTACCTTGCGGGATCTCAGGCAAGTATACTCACTTGCTGCCAAATGGCTGCCTTTCATCACTTGTTACCGATTCTTTCCGTTGTTCTTATTCTAGCCTGTTGATACGATGCTTGAGTCTCGATCCTATTATATGTTTACCCTGCAGCCATGATATAACCTACTTTCCACTTCCTATCAACTGTTGTTTGTTTACCTTGTTGGCCCTCGTGTCGTAGTTGCATGCTTAGTGTTGTTTGCGCTCAAGTCTTGTTGTCCGTCTTATCACCTGTTTAGTTTGATAGCTGGGTTTCAATTCAATCAACAACCTGTTAATGTTTTGGGTAATAATAATTTGATGATAAGGCACCGGCAGGAGGCCCGGCGTGGTTTTGAAGCCTGCTAGTGTCGACCCTAATTAGGAAAAGGGTCTTGTCTACTGATCCATGATGAGCGCACTAACCGCATGTGGGAAGCGAGTATGGGCGCCCCCCTCAACTTGATTCGATTCGCATCTCGTCCAAATCGCCACACTTAGTTCGGGCTTTCCATTCGATGCACGCATATGCAGGTACGAACCCGAGGCCAGGGTGGAACTTTTGTAGTCGGCATTTAGGGCGGCGTGGTCTTCCAGTACTATGAGGGTCCCCCTTTTCTTCGTGGGGGCTCGATTAGCCGCGCACGCACAGCACGTGGTGCTTTGGGCTTGATGCGAAAAAGAGTTGGGTTGTGTTGAGTACCTCGCTTGGGCCTTGTTCGGTTAGGCCCTCCCCCGTCGGGATTGGCGCCCAATCCCGGTCGATCCCCGTGGTTTTGTACCGACCGGGTTTCGTTCCCGGATTGCTTTATAAACACGTTCGGTTAAACCCGGCCGGGGTCGCACCCCGTCCAAATCCCGTTCAAACCCCGTGAAACGTACCGGGATCGGATCCACGGCTTCCACCTCGCGGATTCTTCCCCGAACCAAAGCGAAGCGCTACTCGTCACTCTCGCCCAGACCCTCTTCCTCTCACGAAAAATAGGTGGATGCGGCAGCGCCGACACCGGCGCCGGCGGGGACGGAGGGACAGCCCACAACCGGAGGAGACGGCAGCGACGTACTTCCTACTACCACCCCCGCCCCCTGTTCAACCGGAGGCACGGCATCGAGCCACCGCGGCGTGAGCTCGGCGGTGACCAGGAGTGGCGATGGCAACGGCCCCATCGCCAGTGTGCTTCTCCCCTGACATTGGAACGGTAAAGCCATGCTCCTCCTCTTCTTCATTCCCCTACCCATCCTCTTAATTTCTAGTCTCTTTGGTTCACTAATTTCTTGGGTTCTTGGTCTGGTTCCTGGATAATGCTAGGGTTCTCCGTCTGATCTTGGATAATTTCTAGGTTTCGTGGCGTGATGCAAAGATTAAATTCCTTTTCTTACTCAGTAACACAAGTTAACTCACATGGCTGTCAGATCCCTGTTCTAGGTTATGAGCTCTGCAAGTTAAAAATATTTTACATTACCTCTGTACATCTCACCAAGTTGTGTGTCTGTCATTCCACATTCCACATTCATGAGAATAAACTAACATGCCTCTGTACCTCTCTCACCTAATTCTGTATGTGATATATATCTTGTCATTATTTTCATGCTAACTTGATTGTTGATTGCAAAAAAACAAACAAAAAAATATATTATTCATAAACTGCTGCTAGAGAACTCAGTTAATTTCCGTGAGAACACGCAGGAAACTCAGGAGTTTATGTTTTTGGCAAATAAGGATAGTTGTTCTACATAATCTGGTGGAAGTGGGCTGTTGAAAGGATTCACTTGTATAATGCGAGAACTCATCTGGCAGAATTCGGTATAATAGTCGGTAGATTCAGTTTCCTTTCCGAGTATCACAACAGTAGTCAGTAGGTTTTGAGGTATTTAGTTTGTATAGAAGTCTAGAAATTTTCAGCATACATAACTTGCTATTTATCTACTAGTAGTAGCTGTCTAAAATTGCAGCATACCAAGGCAAATTGGGCTCTAGTTTTTTCACTAGTTTTCTCATGGCTGGGCGTGAGACCGGTAGGTCTACTCTATGTTGTTAATATATAAAGAAACGTGTATTCTAGTATGTTAAATGAGATTTCATCTATTTATTTGTTGAACCATAAGACATCAGAACCGTAACATTCCAGAAACCATAAGGCGCAGTATAAACAGTAGTACGGTTAGTGCCATGGCAGGATGCTCTAGATAAGCTCAGTGTGCTGCTGGAGGTTTTTCTACTGTGCCAATATTACCTGGAGGCTCTGCATAATGTCATGAGTGGGTAATTATTTGAATCCATACAAAAATAAAATCTGGTAGTTGTAGTGGTATGCTCTTGTCTATGTATTTTACTCATAGACGTTACTTGTGGCATATCTAGTTGATTGTGAGCAAAACAGTGGAATCATAGTATTGCAAGGCTCTGTTTTAGGAGCCTCCCAACTGGTCTCATAGTGTAGATGATTTTATAGGATCTTTCTTATCATCCTATAGTTGAAACCATAATTCGTATGCTCTTTCCATAAGGTACTTTTATTTCTTACTTGTAAGTAAGTGAGTGTTATTGTATACTGCAATAATTCATATGGGAGAATTCGGTATAATAGTCGGTATGGTCTTTGTCTTGCTTAGATCCAGAGTATCACAGTCGTAGTCAGTAGGCATTCAGTTTGTACAGAATTCCAGACATTCTCAGCATACGTAAGTGGTTACTTATCTCCTGCATCAGCGAAGATAATTTTTTTGGTACATGCACATTGTTGCTTGATCCGATGTAGTCATTATACATTTTTTTTCTTTCATACATTGAGAGGAAAAGGATAAGGTGCTGGTGATAATAATCTCAGTTTTAGATTTGCAGATTTCCTTCATGATTACTCGTGAGCGTAATCGGGATTACATAACCACGATATTAGGAGTTATAAACTCTAATTGTTTCCTTTGTATTCTGATTGGTCTTGAACTATATAGAGAAAACAAAAGGGATGGTGAGAACAATGCGGTGTCGAATAAATCTGCTTCTGCTTTGGCTTCGGCTTCTTCCTCACCACGACGACGACCTCCATTGCAGCGTCGAGAAGCCGGTAGCCTCGTTTTCTTGCCGGCTATTCGTGACAGTGAGGTATGTTATTCTTAGTGTTGGTTCGTGACTACCATCTCTCGCAGTGGAGTCATCTGTTGGTACAAGATTGTCCAGAAGCGGGTTCTATGGTCTAACGGTAGAGGTTCTGATGTTCTCTTCATCGGAGGAAGCGATGGATCCATGTCTAGGCCATCATGGGGATGTTCCCTAGCTGACATGCCACAGCGACAAGTTTCTTAGTGTGTGCAGTGGGTCTGTTCGTCAGCTTTGAAAACCAATTTGGTGATGATGCTGCGCTGGGATATGTTGGAGGCTGTGATGGTGTTTACCGACAGTTGTTGTTTTGATTATGCAGAGATCTCTTGGAAACTTTATGTAAATTTTATTTTTTGGGATCATTTATGCATAGTTTTTACAAATATATGCAATCTTTGAATATGTTTGAACTGACTGTAGTATGTTTATATGATATAATTGTTGGTTATTTTCCAAAAAAGTTGAGGCAAGCACGAGCTGTTCAGCTTTGAGGGCTCTATGTCTTTGCTTTGTTATTTTCATGTGTTGCTGCTAGCTAATGGCAAGGAATAACCGAACAGAGTTTAGGATGCGGGGTTGTGCGGATCGGTGGGGAACGAGTTGGTGGGGGGTTTGGGTGACACGTGGGGATCAACCCAATCCCTGCAGGGGTTGGTTCCATGTGGGGAATGAAACCACAGCAACCGAACAAGGCCTTGGTGGGTTTGATCCCCGTCTGGCGGGTTATTCTTACGTGTACGGCCAAATTGGTGCACCCCTGCAGGGTTAAATCTTCTCGAGAAGCCGTGTTTTCCGCGGTTATGGTTGACTTGGGGAAAGTACTGGCTAACAAGCACTCAGAACAACTTACACCTAACTAATGATATTTGACTAGTAATAGTCTTATTGACACAATAACTTGATCCATCCTTAATCCAACAGTGTGAGTTATCCTTGGGTTGCTTCCTTAGTAGGGGGTAACATTGGATGGGTTTGTTTGGTGAGTAGTTGTAGTTGGTTTCGATACGCTATCTTATCCCCCTCTTTTAGCCGGATGTTGTAACTAGTCTCTGTAGTTGGTTAGTGCAGCCCGCTGCCGCTTATTTGCAATAATCCCTTCCTTTCCGTTGATCCCTAAGTATTGTATCTTGTGATGACTGGCTATGCCGGTATCTTGTGAGTATGGTTTATCCACTTGCCAGTACTTAACCGTACTGACCCACGAATCTTTTTCGTGGCTGCATATTCAATATTGCAGTCAACAGGTTTGAAGTCTGACGACGTTAGCTTGGGAATCCCTCCGGCTTGGCCTGGGCAGGGATTGTACGCTCTCGGTTATCTTCAGGACTCTTAGTCCAATTTGGATCTTGTCCGTAGCCGGACGCTATGTTGTTTCTTCCGTTGTTATTTGGATCTTTGTATTGTATCAGTTGTATCCTTGGCTCGCTTGAGTCATCTTGTATATATCCTTTCTGTTGTTGTTGTGGATTATTCGTGAACTGTTGTAATGTTATCACAAGTGGCAACCTGGAATCGGTTATTATGTGGACTTTGGCGGGAATGCTGAAATCTGCATAGTGCCCGATCTCGGGGCGTCACAAATGGTATCAGAGCCTTGGTTCCGATTCCCGAGATTGTTTCGATACGAATGGTTATCGAAGCAACGGGTCCGCAAAGCCTGTAGGATAACCTCGCTAACGGTCGTTGTTTCTAGAGTGTCAAAAAACTATTTCTGCTAAACTATTTTGGAAAAAACATCTCAATAGGATTCTTGTTTTCCTCCTTATCCCTATTCCATTTCCCCTCCCATCTTATTTGTTTTGGAGTCTACCCCTTGTCTATCTTTCAAAGTGTTAGGATCCTACGTGGGTGGACGTTTTCTGAGCCTTTAACCTAATAGGTTCGATCATCGGAAGATTCCTGGTGGAAAAACATCGTCGTCACTCCGAGCAAGAATCCCTTGTTAGTGGTGTCGAGAAGCCCTTGTTAGTGGTGTCGAGGAGATCAACTGGAAGCACGAAGAATCGATAGTCGAACTTCTTTCCCCTCCCGGGTTAGCAGGTGGATTGCGAGGGCGCAATCCCTTGTTAGTGGTGTCGTCTGTAACACCTGGGGTGTTACCCTAATAGGAAGTTGTTTGTTTTCTTTTGCTTGCATCACATGCATCACATGAGCATTGCATTCTGTTTTTCAAAACAACTCAAAATTCAAAAAACAATTAAAACTTTCACACCTTGCTCAAAATTTCCAATTCCAAAATTGCAAACTAAACCACTCATTTGTTTTTCAATAGTTTGAAGTTGTTTTAATCAAATTGCTTGTTAATAAAATTTTCCCTGTTATTAAAACCCTAAAGGCAAATTCAACAATTCAAAGCAAATCCATCCTACTTATCATATTTCAATATGGGTTTAAAAATTAAACTTTTGCAAACAAATTAAATTAAATAATGCTTGCAAAATTGCTTGAGCTTATTAAATAGAATTTGTTTATTTCCAAAATTCCAACCCAAACCCTATTTGAAAATCACCTAACAATTTAATATCACATTAATAATTCAAATTGTTGAAAGTAATTTTAAACTACCTTGTTGTTGCTGTTTTGCAATTTAATAAAATCTGATTATCAAATAAACAACCCCAAACCCTATTTGAAATTCAACTACCAATTTAAAAATCCAAATAATAATTCCAAGTTTGAAACAATGCTAACTTTTGCTTTTATTTTCTGTTTTGAAAATTAATAAAAATATTTCATAAAACAAACCCCCCAAAAACCCTAATTTCTATCTCTCTCTCTCCCTTTCATTCTTTACAAAAAAACAGGAAAAGGCAAAAAAAAAAAATCCAAAGGGGAGAGAGGCAGCCCAACCCCATCCCCTTTTTCTCCCCCAAGCCCATTACTTCCAGCCCGATACCCTCTCACTGTTGTCGTCTTCCCCCCCCCTACGTCATCTCTGTTCCGACATCAGCACCACCGTCGATCATCCTCCTCCTCCACCCGATGCTTGCCGTACGAGCTCGCCCCCCCCATATAGTCTCCCCTTCGCCCTAGACCCCCTAGCCCTACTCCTTCCCCTCCTAGCGCCGCCAACTTCCACTGTCTTCCCCACCTTCTGTCTCTCCTCTGAACCCTCCCATCGCCGGAGAAGGAGGAGCACGGCGACGGGGCTTGAGCAGCGGACACGGACGGCCGATCGCGGGAATGGGGCCCTCGCAGCGTCGTCTTCCCCCTGCGCCCCACGGAACCCACCGTCGCCCTCCAGGACACCGCCGCCGAGGCCGTTCTCTTCCCCGTCGGTGCAGTCCACGCCTCCTCCTCTGTCAGGCGCCACGGGGACCTTTTCCTTCCTCGACAATGCACGGTAATCCTCCCGTCCGCCCTGGACCACGCCCCTGTTCCCCCTCCTTGCTCTGCGGGCGTGGCCTTCGTGCCACGCCGGGGTGCGCCGCCGTACCCCTTCGATCTCTGCCCGACGTGCAGCCGCTGTTGGTCGAACGCTGCCGTCAGTTTCGTCAGGGACAAATGCTCCTCGGCAGATCTGCTCAAAAGGAAACCATCCCTTTCTGAATCGCAACACCAGCAGCAGCGTATTGGTTCAGTTCCCTTCCCCGCAGCGAGGCGGCCCGGGTTCGAGACCCCGCGGGCGCACACCCCCTTTTTGGAATTCTTTCGCGCGCGCAGGGGCGGGCCCCGCTGGTCAGTGACCGCGGTGGCTGCATGGCTTACACCCGCGCCTCGTCAGCACCCGCGTGGCGCTAGGGCCCGCAGGTCAGCCGCTGTGGCTGGCTCTGCCCTCGGTGAAACCCGTCCCAGATCCAGATCTGGATCCGGATCTTTGCACCGAGGCCCCTGCCCTTCTACCTTTTGCACCTAAGCCCTCCCTTTCTCTGTTTTCATCACAGTCAAGTCCCTGTCTTTTGCAAATAAAACCTAAAACTTCAAATGCTCACAACTTTCAAACCACAAACCCAAATGACACAAATTTTATATGTATCCCAATCAAAATTTCATGAACTTTTCAAATATGCTTTTTGTTTTCTGTTTTGATTATTTCTAATACATCCAAATTTCAAATTCAAACAAATCCTCTTAATTTTGGTTAATTCCATAAGTAATTAATACTTAATTCAATTAACCCAAATAAAATATGTTTTTCAGTCCAAATTCAATGTACTTTCTGTTTATCAACTTTGTTTTGCATTTTGGGCAAATAAAATTAATTTTATTCAATAAGTCTTAAAAATGACAAATTAAATGGCATAATTAATAACTTGCAAATGGTTGCTCCAAATTAAATACTCAAAACATGAATTTTATCCAAAATCACATGCCACATTTGAATATCAACTTTGTTTTCTGGTTTGCAACATTTCAATTGAATAATTGTTTCATCTATTAATTAATGCATTTAAAATTGGTAATGTGCTTAACTAAATCATTTGAAATTGTTTTCCACACAAATAAAATATGTTTTCCATGCCATTTTGAACCACCTTTTCAAATACAAACTTTGTTTCATGATTTGAATAATTAAAAATTGCTTGAATAATTTAAACCTTGTTTAATTCATTTAAAATTGCTAAATTAATAACTTGCTCAAATTAAATTATTTTTGAACTTATAAAATATGTTTTCAAACCAGAAACACATAACCTTTTCAAATATGAATTTGAATTTATGTTTTGAACAAATAAAATCCAAATAATATTCACACTTGAATTAAATTCGATTAAAACTTGTTTAATCTTGTTTAATTCATAATTAAATCATTGTAATTCCTTTTTCAATAATTGAAACATGTAATCCACCTAAAATTTGGTGTTCTAATCAAATATGAACTTTGTTATCTGTTTTGAACAATTTAACTTGATGAAAACAACCAAATGCTTGTGTGACACCTTTAAGTAACCAAAATTCCCAAAACTTAATAAGTGAATTTCAAAATGGGTAAACCTTATTTCTAATTGGTTCTGTTGTTGTTATTTTGTTGTTTTACTCATCATGCATCATCCTAAACACTTTACCTTTTGGTTAGTTGTAAAACAATTGTTTCACCCTTAATTCATGGGTTTTCCATTAAGCAATCCAAATTGCATATGGGTCCATTTAATTATGTTATGTTATCAAGTCAACTAGTTTATTTCTATGCATCCATTTAACTTGTCATGCATCCATATCTTGATCATGCTAGATCTTTTGCCGTAGTAGTAATTGTTGCATCCGGTGTTTGTTCGAGGTTCGTTGCTTCTTCCCGGATAGGACGTTGAGATGATGTGAGCAACGACAAGTTCTGCTACCTTGCGGGATCTCAGGCAAGTATACTCACTTGCTGCCAAATGGCTGCCTTTCATCACTTGTTACCGATTATTTCCGTTGTTCTTATTCTAGCCTGTTGATACGATGCTTGAGTCTCGATCCTATTATATGTTTACCCTGCAGCCATGATATAACCTACTTTCCACTTCCTATCAACTGTTGTTTGTTTACCTTGTTGGCCCTCGTGTCATAGTGCATGCTTAGTGTTGTTTGCGCTCAAGTTTGTTTGTCCGTCTTATCACCTGTTTAGTTTGATAGCTGGGTTTCAATTCAATCAACAACCTGTTAATGTTTTGGGTAATAATAATTTGATGATAAGGCACCAGCAGGAGGCCCGACGTGGTTTTGAAGCCTGCTAGTGTCGACCCTAATTAGGAAAAGGGTCTTGTCTATTGATCCATGATGAGCGCACTAACCGCATGTGGGAAGCGAGTATGGGCGCCCCCCTCAACTTGATTCGATTCGCATCTCGTCCAAATCGCCACACTTAGTTCGGGCTTTCCATTCGATGCACGCATATGCAGGTACGAACCCGAGGCCAGGGTGGAACTTTGTAGTCGGCATTTAGGGCGGCGTGGTCTTCCAGTGCTATGAGGGTCCCCCTTTTCTTCGTGGGGGCTCGATTAGCGCGCACGCACAGCACGTGGTGCTTTGGGCTTGATGCGAAAAAGAGTTGGGTTGTGTTGAGTACCTCACTTGGGTTTGTTCCCGTCTGGCGTTATTCTTACGTGTACGGCCAAATTGGTGCACCCCTGCAGGGTTAAATCTTCTCGAGAAGCCGTGTTTTCCGCGGTTATGGTTGACTTGATGAAAGTACTGACTAACAAGCACTCAGAACAACTTACACCTAACTAATGATATTTGACTAGTAATAGTCTTATTGACACAATAACTTGATCCATCCTTAATCCAACAGTGTGAGTTATCCTTGGGTTGCTTCCTTAGTAGGGGGGTAACATTGCATGGGTTTGTTTTGGTGAGTAGTTGTAGTTGGTTCGATACGCTAGCTTATCCCCCTCTTTTAGCCGGATGTTGTAACTAGTCTCTGTAGTTGGTTAGTGCAGCCCGCTGCCGCTTATTTGCAATAATCCCTTCCTTTCCGTTGATCCCTAAGTATTGTATCTTGTGATGACTGGCTATGCCGGTATCTTGTGAGTATGGTTTATCCACTTGCCAGTACTTAACCGTACTGACCCACGAATCTTTTTCGTGGCTGCATATTCAATATTGCAGTCAACAGGTTTGAAGTCTGACGACGTTAGCTTGGGAATCCCTCCGGCTTGGCCTGGGCAGGGATTGGACGCTCTCGGTTATCTTCAGGACTCTTAGTCCAATTTGGATCTTGTCCGTAGCCGGACGCTATGTTGTTTCTTCCGTTGTTATTTGGATCTTTGTATTGTATCAGTTGTATCCTTGGCTCGCTTGAGTCATCTTGTATATATCCTTTCTGTTGTTGTTGTGGATTATTCGTGAACTGTTGTAATGTTATCACAAGTGGCAACCTGGAATCGGTTATTATGTGGACTTTGGCGGGAATGCTGAAATCTGCATAGTGCCCGATCTCGGGGCGTCACACCCAGGAGTTTCGGGCTCTCATTAATTAGTCCTGGATCCCGCGAGAGAGAATCCGACACCGGTGAAACCCTAACACAGAGAGCGAGGTAATCTCGGGCATCCAAAACCATAACACACTCTAACACACATGGTATGTCATACCATGGGATTTGGTGGAATTCATACGATCCGGAGCCCCCCTTGAGAGAAACCATAGCCCTGTTGGGGAAAAAGGCAGGACTGTCGTTTTGGCCCCTCTACGTGAGCCGAAACGAGGTAGCAAAGTGGAATCAACTGTTTGGTTGTGTTAGGTTAGGCCCAAGGAACACCAAAGAAAATGTTAGGGTCCAGCTCTTGGCAATATTCTCCTAGTTTTGTCAAATCCGGGAGTTTCGGGCTCTAAGTAGTCCTCGAACCCGCTAGAGAGAATCCGACGCCGATGAAGCACTTACACAGAGAGCGAGGGAATCTTGGGCATCCAAGACCCATGACACACTCTAGCACACATGGTATGGTATACCATGGGATTTGGTGGCATTCAGACGATCCAGAGCCCCCTACGGAGAAACCATAGCCCCGCTAGGAAAAAAGACGGAACTGTCGTTCTGCCCCATCCATGAGAGTCGGAAGGGGGTAGCAAAGTGGAACTAAATGCTAGGTTGTGTTAGGTTAGGACCAAAGAACACCCAAGAGAATGGTAGGGCCCACCTCTTGGCAAGATTCCCCCCAGTTCCGTTACACCCAGGAGTTTCGGGCTCTCATTAATTAGTCCTGGAATCCACGAGAGAGAATACGACACCGGTGAAACCCTAACACAGAGAGCGAGGGAATCTTGGGCATCCAAGACCCATGCCACACTCTAGCACACATGGTATGGCGTGCAAATGGGATTTGGTGGCTTGAAACGATCTAGAGCCACCTCTCCGGAGAAACCATAGCTCCGCTGGGGGAAAAGACGGAACTGTCGTTCTGCCCCATCTACGTGAGCCGGAAGGGGGTAGCAAAGTGGAACTAACTTTTAGGTTGTGTTAGGTTAGCCCAAGGAACACCCAAGAGAATGGTAGGGAACACCTCTTGGCAAGATTCCCCGAGTTCCGTCACACCCGGGAGTTTCGGGCTCTCATTAATTAGTCCTGGAACCCGCGAGAGAATATCCGACACCGGTGAAGCCCTAATACAGAGAGTGAGGTAATCTCGGGTATACAAGACCATGACACACTCTAACACACATGGTATGTCATACCATGGGATTTGGTGGCATTCATACCATCCGGAGCCCCCCTCCGGAGAAACCATAGCCCCGCTGGGGAAAAAGGCGGAACTGCCGTTCTGGCCCCTCTACATGAGCCGGAAGGGGGTAGAAAAGTGGAACCAACTGTTTGGTTGTGTTAGGTTAGGCACAAGGAACACCAAAGAGAATATTAGGGTCCACCTCTTGGCAATATTCCCGTATTTCCGTCAAATCCGGGAGTTTCGGGCTCTAACTAGTCCTGGAACCCGCTAGAGAGAATCTGACGCCGGTGAAGCCCTAACACAGAGAGTGAGGGACTCTTGGGCATCCCAGACCCATGACACACTCTAACACACATGCCATGGTACTAGATGGACCTAGCGCGTTTTACCGCACCGTTCTTTTGTACTACTTCCTATTCTCTTGAAATATAGCAACCATATTGCTTCAAAATGAACTGTATTTCAAAATTTATACTATTGCAGGGAGCTATAGTTAAGTCACCGCAGTTTATGGGATAGAAAACTTTTAGCGGTACATCAGCACAAAGGTATTGAAATCCAACTCAGACAGTCCCTCATGTTGAACGTGAAATAGTCTCCTCTTCCAATTGATGAAGCATGCGTACCTGATGTTAAAAAACTAAGTTGTATACCCACTCCGATAGATAAAAAGTGTCGCCCACTTAGTATAAAATGTGCGACAATTTTAATGGATCGGAGGGAGTAGTAGATTTTTTATACTCTTCACCAAGCTCAGCTTGCAACCATATTCACCATCCAACCTGAGGTCTAGCAAAGATAGCACCGCACCACATGTTGAACAACCCGAATGTGAAAACATTTTAACATTCTAAGTGGTCAAATATTCAAACGGATTGGAGATCCAAATACAAAAAAGAACGATCCTTGCACTCATTGTATCTAGTATGCACCGGGGTTCCAGAAGATTAACTGAACGGCTTGTCTTGGATCGGTCGAGCTTGACGCGACATACAACACTGCGACGCATGTATAGGTGAGCTGACATGTGAGGAACAAATGAACCATGGCGCTTAAATGTTACAGCACCACAGTGAACTCTGCTACATCCTAATCCAGCTTTCCGGGCCCCGCCTTAGTCCAATAAAAAAAAGCTCTAACGCTATATGTGAGGCCACCATCCTACTGGGACCCACCGCTTCCTCTCTATCATCCCGATCCGTTCCTGCGTCTACGGCTCATCTTTCTCCCAAAATCATGTCCTAAGATGGGAAATTTCTTTCTAATTCGCCTCCTAATTAGCAGCAAATCCGGTGCTAGACTTTTTTCTCTCCACACTCTCTAATCCACCGTCGTTCACTTTCCTAAGACCAAGATGAACCAAGTCAATACAAATCCTATTCAAAAATTAGGCTAGACTGATGGAGCACAAGGGCCCTGGGTGGGAGGTGCGATAGGCAAGCTACGCCACCCTCCATGGCTGCATCCCCAAGCTTGCTAGTCCGGCTGCCATGGATGCGACCACCAGCTCGCGCTGCCGGCTGTGGGCATGGCGTCCGTCATGGCAGTGCCTGTAATTTCTCGATAGCTGGATTTGAGAGCTATTACTGCGACCTCGAGCTTCGGCCGCTGTCCCCGTTCCCGAGCTCGCGCTGGCTGGATATCCATAAGTTCGAGACTCAGGCGCTCGCCTGACTTTTCCTCACTGTCCTTTTCACTTGAAGAGACGGCCGCATGTAGGGAACCGACCCACTTTTTCCCAAACCACGTGTCAACTCCTCATTGGTGCGGACTGAAGAGCAACCTCAGGGCGTGAATAGTCTTGGGTTAGATCTCTTAGAGATACCATGGGATTTGGTGGCATTCAGACGATCCGGAGCCCCCTCCGGAGAAACCATAGCCCCGATGGGGAAAAAGACAGAATTGTCGTTCTACCCCATCTATGAGAGTCGGAAGGGGTAGCAAAGTGGAACTATTTGTTTGTGTTAGGTTAGGCCCAAGTAACACCAAAGAGAATTGTAGGGCCCACCTCTTGGCAAGATTCACTTTGTTCTGTCACACCCAGGAGTTTCGGACTCTCATTAATTTGTCCTGGAACCCGCGAGAGAGAATCCGACACCGGTGAAACCCTAACACACAGAGCGAGGGAATCGTGGGCATCCAAGACCCATGCCACACTCTAGAACACATGGTATTGTGTGCAATGGTATTTGGTGGCATTCAGACTATCTGGAGCCCCCTCTCCAGATAAACCATAGCCCCGCTGGGGAAAAAGACGGAACTGTCGTTCTACCCCATCTACGTGAGCCGGAAGGGGTAGAAAAGTGGAACTAACTGTTTGATTGTGTTAGGTTAGGCCCAAGGAACACCCAATATAATGGTAGGGCACACCTCTTGGCAAGATTCCCCCAGTTCCGTTACACCCGGAAGTTTCAGGCTCTCATTAATTAGTACTGGAACCCACGAGAGAGAATCTGACACCGGTGACACCCTAACACATAGAGCAAGGTAATCTCGGGTATCCAAGACCATAACACTCTAACACACATGGTATGTCATACCATGGGATTTGGTGGCATTCGTACGATCCAGATCCCCCCTCCGGAGAAACCATGCATAGCCCCGGTGGGAAAAAAGGCGGAACTGTCGTTCTGGCCCCTCTACGTGAGCCGAAAAGGGGTAGCAAAGTGGAACCAACTTTTTGGTTGTGTTAGGTTAGGACCAAGGAACACGAAAGAAAATGTTAGGTTCAACCTCTTGGCAAGATTCCCCTACTTCCATCAAAACCGGCAGTTTTGGGCTCTAAGTTGTTCTGGAACCCGCTAGAAAGAATCTGACGCCGGTGAAGCCCTAACACAGAGAGCGAGGGACTCTTGGAAATCCAAGACACATTCCACACTCTATTACACATGGTATGGTATACCATGGGATTTGGTGGCATTCAGACAATCCGGATCCCCCTCCGGAGAAACCATAGCCCCGATGGGGGAAAAGACGGAACTGTCGTTCTGCCCCATCTACGAGAGTCGGAAGGGGGTAGAAAAGTGGAACTAACTATTTGTTTGTGTTAGGTTAGGCCCAAGTAACACCAAAGAGAACTGTAGGGCCCACCTCTTGGCAAGATTCACTTTGTTCTGTCACACCCAGGAGTTTCGGACTCAAATTAATTTGTCCTGGAACCCGCGAGAGAGAATCTGACACCGGTGAAACCCTAACACATAGAGCGAGGGAATCGTGGGCATCCAAGACCCATGCCACACTCTAGAACACATGGTATGGTGTGCAATGGTATTTGGTGGCATTCAGATGATTTGGAGCCCCCTCTCCAGATAAACCATAGCTCCGCTGGGGAAAAAGACGGAACTGTCGTTCTACCCCATCTACGTGAACCGGAAGGGGTAGAAAAGTGGAACTAACTGTTTGATTGTGTTAGGTTAGGCCCAAGGAACACCCAATATAATGGTAGGGCACACCTCTTGGCAAGATTCCCCCAGTTCCGTTACAACCCGAAGTTTCAGGCTCTCATTAATTAGTACTGGAACCCACGAGAGAGAATCTGACACCGGTGACACCCTAACACATAGAGCAAGGTAATCTCGGGTATCCAAGACCATAACACTCTAACACACATGGTATGTCATACCATGGGATTTGGTGGCATTCGTACGATCCAGATCCCCCCTCCGGAGAAACCATGCATAGCCCCGGTGGGAAAAAAGGCGGAACTGTCGTTCTGCCCCCTCTACATGAGCCGAAAAGGGGTAGCAAAGTGGAACCAACTTTTTGGTTGTGTTAGGTTAGGCCCAAGGAACACGAAAGAAAATGTTAGGTTCAACCTCTTGGCAAGATTCCCCTAGTTCCATCAAATCCGGCAGTTTTGCGCTCTAAGTTGTTCTAGAACCCGCTAGAAAGAATCTGACGCCGGTGAAGCCCTAACACAGAGAGCGAGGGACTCTTCGAAATCCAAGACACATTCCACACTCTATTACACATGCTATGGTATACCATGGGATTTGGTGGCATTCAGACGATCCGGATCCCCCTCCGGAGAAACCATAGCCCCGATGGGGAAAAAGACGGAACTGTCGTTCTGCCCCATCTACGAGAGTCGGAAGGGGATAGCAAAGTAGAACTAACTATTTGTTTGTGTTAGGTTAGGCCCAAGTAACACCAAAGAGAACTGTAGGGCCCACCTCTTGGCAAGATTCACTTTGTTCTGTCACACCCAGGAGTTTCGGACTCTCATTAATTTGTCCTGGAACCCGCGAGAGAGAATCTGACACCGGTGAAACCCTAACATAGAGAGCGAGGGAATCGTGGGCATCCAAGACCCATGCCACACTCTAGAACACATGGTATGGTGTGCAATGGTATTTGGTGGCATTCAGACGATCTGGAGCCCCCTCTCCAGATAAACCATAGCCCCGCTGGGGAAAAAGACGGAACTGTCGTTCTACCCCATCTACGTGAGCCGGAAGGGGTAGAAAAGAGGAACTAACTGTTTGATTGTGTTAGGTTAGGCCCAAGGAACACCCAATATAATGGTAGGGCACACCTCTTGGCAAGATTCCCCCAGTTCCGTTACACCCGGAAGTTTCAGGCTCTCATTAATTAGTACTGGAATCCACGAGAGAGAATCTGACACCGGTGACACCCTAACACATAGAGCAATGTAATCTCGGGTATCCAAGACCATAACACTCCAACACACATGGTATGTTATACCATGGGATTTGGTGGCATTTGTACGATCCAGATCCCCCCTCCGGAGAAACCATGCATAGCTCCGGTGGGAAAAAAGGCGGAACTGTCGTTCTGGCCCCTCTACGTGAGCCGAAAAGGGGTAGCAAAGTGGAACCAACTTTTTGGTTGTGTTAGGTTAGGCCCAAGGAACACGAAAGAAAATGTTAGGTTCAACCTCTTGGCAAGATTCCCCTAGTTCCATCAAATCCGGCAGTTTTGGGCTCTAAGTTGTTCTGGAACCCGCTAGAAAGAATCTGACGCCGGTGAAGCCCTAACACAGAGAGCGAGGGAATCTTGGAAATCCAAGACACATTCCACACTCTATTACACATGGTATGGTATACCATGGGATTTGGTGGCATTCAGACGATCCGGATCCACCTCCGGAGAAACCATAGCCCCGATGGGGAAAAAGACGGAATTGTCGTTCTGCCCCATCTACGAGAGTCGGAAGGGGGTAGCAAAGTGGAACTAACTATTTGTTTGTGTTAGGTTAGGCCCAAGGAACACCCAAGAGAATGGTACGTCCCACCTCTTGGCAAGATTCACTTTGTTCTGTCACACCCAGGAGTTTCGGACTCTCATTAATTAGTCCTGGAACCCGCGAGAGAGAATCTGACACCGGTGAAACCCTAACATAGAGAGCGAGGGAATCGTGGGCATCCAAGACCCATGCCACACTCTAGAACACATGGTATTGTGTGCAATGGTATTTGGTGGCATTCAGACGATCTGGAGCCCCCTCTCCAGATAAACCATAGCCCGCTGGGGAAAAAAGACGGAACTGTCGTTCTACCCATCTACGTGAGCCGGAAGGGGTAGAAAAGTGGAACTAACTGTTTGATTGTGTTAGGTTAGGCCCAAGGAACACCCAATATAATGGTAGGGCACACCTCTTGGCAAGATTCCCCCAGTTCCGTTATACCCGGAAGTTTCAGGCTCTCATTAATTAGTACTGGAACCCACGAGAGAGAATCTGACACCGGTGACACCCTAACACATAGAGCAAGGTAATCTCGGGTATCCAAGACCATAACACTCTAACACACATGGTATGTCATACCATGGGATTTGGTGGCATTCGTACGATCCAGATCCCCCCTCCGGCGAAACCATGCATAGCCCCGGGTAAAAAAAAAGGCGGAACTGTCGTTCTGGCCCCTCTACGTGAGCCGAAAAGGGGTAGCAAAGTGGAAACAACTTTTTGGTTGTGTTAGGTTAGGCCCAAGGAACACGAAAGAAAATGTTAGGTTCAACCTCTTGGCAAGATTCCCCTAGTTCCATCAAATCCGGCAGTTTTGGGCTCTAAGTTGTTCTGGAACCCGAGAAAAATCTGACGCCGGTGAAGCCCTAACACAGAGAGCGAGGGACTCTTGGAAATCCAATACACATTCCACACTCTATTACACATGGTATGGTATACCATGGGATTTGGTGGCATTCAGACGATCTGGATCCCCCTCCGGAGAAACCATAGCCCCGATGGGGAAAAAGACGGAACTGTCGTTCTGCCCCATCTACGAGAGTCGGAAGGGGGTAGCAAAGTGGAACTAACTATTTGTTTGTGTTAGGTTAGGACCAAGGAACACCCAAGAGAATGGTAGGTCCCACCTCTTGGCAAGATTCACTTTGTTCTGTCACACCCAGGAGTTTTGGACTCTCATTAATTAGTCCTGGAACCCGCGAGAGAGAATCTGACACCGGTGAAACCCTAACACAGAGAGCGAGGGAATCGTGGGCATCCAAGACCCATGCCACACTCTAGAACACATGGTATGGTGTGCAATGGTATTTGGTGGCATTCAGACGATCTGGAGCCCCCTCTCCAGATAAACCATAGCCCCGCTGGGGAAAAAGACGGAACTGTCGTTCTACCCCATCTACGTGAGCCGGAAGGGGTAGAAAAGTGGAACTAACTATTTGATTGTGTTAGGTTAGGCCCAAGGAACACCCAATATAATGGTAGGGCACACCTCTTGGCAAGATTCCCCCAGTTCCGTTACACCCGGAAGTTTCAGGCTCTCATTAATTAGTACTGGAACCCACGAGAGAGAATCTGACCCGGTGACACCCTAACACATAGAGCAAGGTAATCTCGGTATCCAAGACCATAACACTCTAACACACATGGTATGTCATACCATGGGATTTGGTGGCATTCGTACGATCCAGATCCCCCCTCCGGAGAAACCATGCATAGCCCCGGTGGGAAAAAAGGCGGAACTGTCGTTCTGGCCCCTCTACGTGAGCCGAAAAGGGGTAGCAAAGTGGAACCAACTTTTTGGTTGTGTTAGGTTAGGACCAAGGAACACGAAAGAAAATGTTAGGTTCAACCTCTTGGCAAGATTCCCCTAGTTCCATCAAATCCGGCAGTTTTGGGCTCTAAGTTGTTCTGGAACCCGCTAGAAAGAATCTGACGCCGGTGAAGCCCTAACACAGAGAGCGAGGGACTCTTGGAAATCCAAGACACATTCCACACTCTATTACACATGGTATGGTATACCATGGGATTTGGTGGCATTCAGACGATCCGGATCCCCCTCCGGAGAAACCATAGCCCCGATGGGGAAAAAGACGGAACTGTCGTTCTGCCCCATCTACGAGAGTCGGAAGGGGGTAGCAAAGTGGAACTAACTATTTGTTTGTGTTAGGTTAGGACCAAGGAACACCCAAGAGAATGGTAGGTCCCACCTCTTGGCAAGATTCACTTTGTTCTGTCACACCCAGGAGTTTCGGACTCTCATTAATTAGTCCTGGAACCCGCGAGAGAGAATCTGACACCGGTGAAACCCTAACACAGAGAGCGAGGGAATCGTGGGCATCCAAGACCCATGCCACACTCTAGAACACATGGTATGGTGTGCAATGGTATTTGGTGGCATTCAGACGATCTGGAGCCCCCTCTCCAGATAAACCATAGCCCCGCTGGGGAAAAAGACGGAACTGTCGTTCTGCCCCATCTACGTGAGCCGGAAGGGGGTAGGAAAATTGAACTAACTGCTTCGTTATGTTAGGTTAGGCCCAAGGAACACCCAATAAAATGGAAGGGCCCACCTCTTGGCAAGATTCCCCCAGTTCCGTCAGATCTGGGAGTTTCGAGCTCTAAGTAGTCATGGAACACACTAGAGAGTATCCGACGCCGGTGAAGCCCTAACAAAGAGAGCGAGGTAATCTCAGGTATCCAAGACCATGACACACTATAACACACATGGTATGTCATAACATAGGATTTGGTGGCATTCATACGATCGGGATCCCCCCTCCAAAGAAACCATAGCCACGCTGGGGAAAAAGGCGGAACTGCCGTTCTGGCCCCTCTACGTGAGTCGAAAAGGGGTAGCAAAGTGGAACCAATTGTTTGGTTGTGTTAGGTTAGGCCCAAGGAACACCAAAGAAAATGTTAGGGTCGACCTCTTGGCAAGATTCCCCTAGTTCCGTCAAATCCTGGGGGTTTCGGGCTCTAAGTAGTCATGGAACCCGCTATAGAGAATCTGACACCGGTGAAGCCCTAACACAGAGAGCGAGGGAATCTTGGGCATCCAAGACCCATTCCACAATCTAACACATATGGTATGGCATACCATGGGATTTGGTGGCATTCAGACGATCTGGAGCCCCCCACTCCGGAGAAACCATAGCCCCGGTGGGGAAAAAGACGGAACTATCGTTCTGGCCCCTCTACGTGAGCCGAAAGGGGGTACCAAAGTGTAACCAATTGCTTGATCGTGTTATGTTAGGATCAAGGAATACCCAAGACAAATGGTAGGGACCACCTCTTGTCAAAATTCCCCCGGTTTCCGTTAGATCCGGGAGTTTCGGACTCTCATTAAGCAGTCCTGCAACCCGGCAGAGAGAATACGACGCCGGTGAAACCCTAGCACAAAGAGCAAGGGAATCTTGGGCATCCAAGACCCATGACACACTCTAACACACATGTTATGGCATACCATGTGTTGTGGTGGCATTCAGATGTTCCATAGCCTCCTCTCCGGAGAAACCATAGCCCCGCTAGGGAAAAAGATGGAACTGGCGTTTTGGCCCCTCTACGTGAGCCGAGAAAGGGTAGCAAAGTGAAACCAATTGTTTGGTTGTGTTAGGTTAGGCTCAAGGAACACCCAAGACAATAGTAGGGTAATTTATTTATTAGTAATCGTTTATGTCAGTAATTTATAGATGTCTTACCATTATCCTTAAATAACATATTTCAATAATGGTTATCTTTTTAGGCCATCCATCATGTATCCAACGGCCAGCAATGTTCTCCAGCCAATGTACCAAAATCTGGCGGGCGTAGAAAATTTTGCGCCGCCCACCCAAATTTTCGACCAAAAACTTTGCCGCCTATGCCGCTCTAAATTTCGAACCTCTCCCTCTTATCTGCCCCTCGCCAAAATTTCCCCTCCTCTTCTTGTTCGAAATCCCCCTTTCCTCCTAAACCCCATCTACTCCGGCCCGGCCTTCCACCTCGCCCTGTAGCTCGCCTTCCCGGGCTTCTATCTGGTTGTCCCCGGTCTTCCACCCCGACGTGCAGCTTGCCTTCCCGAGCTTCCACCTTGCCGTCCCCGGTAGTCCACCCCTCCGCTCAGCTCGCCTTTCCGGGCTTCCACCTTGTTGTCCAGGATGCCATCCAGATATGCCACGTCGCCATTCAGATTTGATACCTCGCCGTCCAGGTCACCGTCAAGATCTGCCACCTCGCCATCCAGGTCATCCTCAAGATCTGCCACCTCTCCTGCCTGGTAGCCGTCAAGTTCCTTTGGTTAGAGTCTGCTTATTTTCGAGCTTGTATAAAGCTTAAGATCACTTCTCCTGTGCTCCTATCATACTTAGGTCCACAAATTAGATTACTGATATGATATGGTCAAACAACAAATTACATCACTAAGATTTTCTAACTCTATGTTGTCACATCCCAATGAAAGATAAGGCTATTTGTAAAGAACATGTATGCGCTATTTATTTTCATTTATTCGCATAAATCATCAATTCTAGACTTATAGTGTAAGCTATCTATTTCCATTTATACCATGTCCACCATCTAGATAAGGCATGCCTTGCATGATAGCTCAACAATAAAGGTACTTATGTTGTGTGGAACTGTTGGCTTAATTACTGTTTTGCCATGTCTTTTGTGCTACTATCCTAATTGATTTGGTACATATGAACCGTGCAGCTTAGGAACATTAAAGTCAAGACTACATCTGGTAGGACAAAGATGCCTCCCGGTGGACATGGTTGTAAACGCAAGCGCGTCAAGGCCCATCGCGAGCATGCAGTTGCCCATGTCCATCCGTATGCAGATGATGAACTCAAGCGACCAGTGGTCCAAGACGAGGAGGCATCTCCCCAAGGCCAGCAGGAAGCTGCCCAAGGCGAGCAGGCACTTGCCCATGGCCAGCTGGAAGCTACCCAACAAAAGGAGGAGGCTGACCACCGTGAGGAGGTAGCCGCCCAATGCGAGCAGGTACATCCATACGGTGAGCTGCCAGGTGTGCAAGGTTCCCAAGTCGAGGAGAAAGGTTCCTGCAACGAAGAGCAAGATGACATATCATAGAGATTGCATGCTCTACGAGGGGCCATCTGCGGAGGGAAATCAAAATGCAGAATACCAACTCTAGCAATGCCACAATTTCTGTAGATTACCCATGTGAAGACAATGTTTCGAGTGGTGCGGCTGGAAGGAGAAGAAACATGTCCAAAGGAAACAGGATCAAAATTGTTATTCCTCTAGGAAAGACAAGGCCAGTGGACCCAAAGGTTGCTGCCATATATGCTACTGCATGTTCATTAGCTGTGAAGCACACTGTCCCTATCTTCCCCCATTGGAAAGAGTACAAGGGAAGGGAAGATATATTTTCGTCCTACCACGGCCATGTGTCTGTAAGTTTTGTAACCCAACCTTCCAGTTCATTCCATTGCTGTTCATATAACTGAAAAGTGCTCTTTCTTTTGTTTCAGTCAAAGTTTCATCTGAACCCAGAGACCCTGTTATTCGTCAATCTCTTCTGATGCATCTCAGGAACTGTACAAGACAAAGACGCCATATTCTGAAGCAAATTTTTTTTGACAGCGTTAGAGACAAGAGTAGAGTTGTACGAACACTGCCTGATGCAGTTGGACACATGAGCGAAGCAGAATGGTGCAGGCTAGTCGATAACTGGTCCTCAGTCAGGAAACATGTATTGTCTTTGTTCACTCTACATTGCCACTGTTTCTATCCCATAACCTGGACGGTGTCTAATCAGTTCATACTTTGTTTATGTAGATGGCTTGTTTGAAAGTCAGACAAAGCAGACAGACCGTCCAGTTCCATAGCTCCACAGGTTCTTGTAGCTATGAGGTTTGCTGCGACATGGGGGAAAATGCCTTTGAATTTGTTCAAAGCTACACACAATAGCAAGACATGTGGATTCTCTTCGGCCGTGAAAAGACCAATTGTAAGTCCCTCAGAATTCTGTTTATATCTAGGATCAACAATTACCTCAATAGATTCTTCTAGATACGTACTGATGTTTCCCTTTGTGAATTCTGATGCAAACTCCTGTAGTCAGCTATTTCACCTATGCTTGTCATCTCATAGTTGATGCACATGCATGCTGCGTGCTTGTCATCTGCTAGTTCATCTATCCTTGTGAGATGCTATTTTCATCTATGTTCTGTACATGCTTGTCGTCTGCTATTTTCAGCCATTTTTACTTATATGCCTGTCATGTGCTGTTTTTCATTTATGTTCCTTACAAGTTTGTCATGCGTGCTTAATTGCTTGTCATCTGCTATTTGCATCTTTGTTATGTACAAGCTTGTTGCATGCTATTTTTCATACATGTTACTTACATGCTTGTCATGATATCAATGTTCCTTACAAGCTAGTTCAACTTCTATTTCATCTAAACCTTTTACATGCTTTATAGGAAGAAATGCAATATAATATGCTAGAACCTACTTCAGTAGATGACGCTGTCAAGGAACCTCTTTCTGCCACCGAAGTTATCGTTGCCGTGCTGACCAAGAACCATCTAAAGTCTTCGTTCCTGAATACCATAGGTGGGGTCACAACCAGTGCAAGAGCAACAAAGTGTAAGCTTCACCTTCAACTTGATCATGAGAGAAAACAGAGGCAGGACCTGCAATCTGTAGTTGATGAGTTGAAGCAGGCCAAGGAAAAAGCTGATGCAGATAGGATGAAGCATCGACAAGAATTGCTGCGTATGATGGAGGAACACAAAGGTATCAAGAAGAGTCAAGAAATGTACAAAACCCTTATTGGTGGCATGTTGGCTCAAGTTCATCCGAGATATGGAACTGAGCAGCCCTTTGTGAAACCGCTTGTTGTCTGTTGAACTGTATTAGACTGCCTTTGCTGGCGAGCTATGTTGTGGCCTTATTCGGAATTTATGTATTTGTTGTGTTTGCTTTGCTGTGAAAACTAGTATAGTATTTTCCATGCTTATAAATACGAGGACACGTGGTACTATATGGTAGGTCCATGAGGCGGCACCTTATTGGATGGAAATTGCAACGAAAAAAACACGTCACAGAAATGTTTCGACGTGGACATGCCGTGTTGGTACACGTGCTGGCTCATGATTCTCGACGTCTTACAACGAACTAAAACGCCGCACCGTCGGACAACGTTATAAATTCGTCTAGAATAAGCGTATACGTGGAACATTATGAGAGCGACACGTGGCACCTTATACTGGTTGAACCCGCGACGAGAAAATAAACGTCGCACATGTTATGACGTCATTAACGGACATAACGGTAGTTCCAATCGCGACGTTTTTAAAATGTCAAGACGATGATGATGTCAGGAACGGTAGAGGTGACGTCAGCGACGCCCGTAACGGGTAACGGAAAAACGATGCCACGTGTACCAACACTGCGACGGAAAAAAAACGTCGCTCCTTGTTGGGCCTTGTGTTGGGCCGGCCAGTAGCTCGCGATGGAATAGTGTTCATTTAATCGTCGCAGAATCGTCCGTGACAGTCGATCAGGGACGTTCTCACTCCGTCGCGTAAACAGTCGCGGATGGCCCTTACCGACGGTTTGGAGCCCATCCGCAACGGTATTGAAACGTCCTAGACCGCGCAGAATTTGGTAGTGAGAAGGCTAGAGAATCATGAACGAGCGGGTCACACGGAGGACAAGATACTTGGGCAAGTTCGTGGAAGGGTTGTCACTAGGACACAATTGGTGGATTTTAGCAAGGCTCATGCTTTTGTCTCTTTCATTGAACCCAAGAAGGTTTGTGAAGCTCCCAAAGATCAAGATTGGCTTGAAGCCATGAATGATGAACTCAATAACTTCGAGCGCAACAAAGTGTGGAAGTTCGTGCCAATACCCAAGGATTGCAAGAATGTTATTGGCACCAAATGGGTGTTCAAGAACAAGCAAGAAAAATATGGTATCGTCATTCGCAACAAGGCAAGGTTAGTGGCTCAAGAGTTTCCTCAAGTCGAAGGTGTTGATTTCGGTGAAATCTTTGCCCCCGTGGCTCGTCTTGAATCCATTCGCATCTTACTTGCTTATGCATCTCATCATAATTTTAAGTTGCAACAAATGGATGTTAAGAGTTCTTTCCTAAATGGTTTCGAGGATGCCAACCACCCCGATTATGTCTATAAACTCGATAAGGCACTCTATGGACTTAAACAAGATCCATGTGCGTGGTACGAGCACCTTAAAGAGTTTCTAGTGGATCGTGGGTTTAATGTTGGTTTAATCGATCCCACCCTCTTTACCAAGACGGTTCCAGGTCACTTATTCATATGCCAACTCTATGTGGATGACATCATTTTTGGGTCTACTAACACTTTGTTCAATGAAGACTTTTGCAAGCTTATGGCCGATAGGTTTGAGATGTCTATGATGGGAGAACAGGAGTTTTTCCTTGACTTTGAAGTGAATCAATAACATGAAGGAACTTTCATCAAACAAGCCAAATACACTCAAGACATGCTGATATGTCTCCAACGTATCTATAATTTATGATGATCCATGATCATATTATGCCATTTGCTACTTGTTTTCTCCCTTCTTTATATCATTTTTATACGTTTTCCGGGACTAACCTATTAACAAGATGCCAAGTGCCAGTTCCCTGTTTTCTGCTGTTTTTTGGTTTCAGAAAAGTTGTTCTGGAAACAATCTCGGAATTGGACCCCACAAAGCCCGAAGTGCCTATTTTCCCCGGAAGCATCCAGAACACCAAAGATGAGTCGAAGACAGGCACCAGGGGGCCACACCGTTGGGTGGCGCGAGTCCCCTTGGCTGCGCCAGCTATGGTTGTGGGGCCCTGGAGCTCCACCACCTTTGCCCTTTCGCCTATTTAATCCCCCCGGATGGAAAAACCTAGGCTACTGATCAAAAGTCCCCGAAAAGTTCCGCAGCCGCCTTCACCGTCAACCTAGATCAGGAGGGTTCTGAAGCTATTTCCGGCACCCTGCCGGAGAGGAGAACATCACCGGAGGCTTCTACATCACCATGCCTGCCTCCGGAGTGATGCGTTAGTAGTTCATCCTTGGACTAAGCGTTCGTAGCTGTAGTTAGATGGTTGTCTTCTCCTCATATGCATCCATGTTTAGATCTCATGAGAGGCCTACCATGACCGAAATTGATCTTATGTAATTCTATATGCTGTGTTTGCTGGGATTCGATGAATATTGAACTTATGCCAAAGTTATTATGGTGTTTATTTGCATATGCTATTTGTGATCTTGCATGCTTTCCGTTGCTAGTGGTTGCTCTGGTCAAGTAGTTGCTAGTGACTCCAAGAGGGAGTATTTATGCTCGATAGTGGGTTCATGCCTCCTTGTTGCCTTGCTCGAGTGACAGAAACGTGAAGGGGGAGGATGTGCTGTTGCCATTAGGGAGAAAACAGCGGTGAGAGTGCCCGCGTGCATAATCATTGCTTACATTACGCACTTTGTTTAATGCAGTTATCTGTTGCTTACAACTTAATACCTAAGGGGGTTCGGATGATAACCTGAGGGTGGATTATTAGTCATAGATGCAGATGGATTTCGGTCTATGTATATTGTTGTAATGACCGCACTAAATATCATAGTATTCATCATGTTATATTGTGCACTACGGTGCAACCTCTATTTGTCAATTGCCCAGTTCTAATTTGTTCACCCAACATGTTATCTTTATGGAGCGACACCACTAGTGAACCTATGAACCCCGGTCTATTTTCCACACTATTAAACAAACCACAACAATTTCCTGCTTTCTTTACTTACTGCAAGCATACATCATTTTCCACACTATACGTCTAATCTTTGTTTCAGCAAGACTGGTGAGATTGACAACCTCATGGTACCGTTGGGGCAAAGTATTTTGGTTGTGTTGTGTGCAGGTTCCACGTTGTTGCTGACACCGGTGAAGCGCCATCACCACCATCAGTGGCATCAACCTTCCGAAGGTCCTCTTTCTCCTACTGGATTGATAACCTTGGTTCTTAACTAAGGGGAAAACTCCTACCGCTGTGCTCATCACACTCTCCTCTTGGGGTATCCCAACAAGTGCAAGATCTGCACCATCAAGGACTTTTTCTGGCACCGTTGCCGGGGAGAAGGAAGTCTTCGGCAAGGGGAGTCTCTCACTCTCAACCTCTTTATTTTGTTTATTGTCTTGTTTTCATTTTTTGTCTTGTTTTGCTTCTCTTTATCAAAAACACACAAAAAATTAGTTTACTTTATAGTTGTTATTTATTTGCTCGCTTTTATTTCACTAGAATGAGTATTCCTGAAGTTGAGGTTCATTCTTTTAGGCAACAAGGTTGAGAGAGTTTAAAAGATGCTTGGTATAGAATAAATGATGCTCATAATAAATGTACAAAAACATATTCTACCTTGATACTCCTGAGGAACTTTTATGTTGGTATTTCTAGCTGGTATAGGCATGTGTTAGATACTCTTACGGGTGAAAAATTTCTAGGAACTCCTGCTTTGGAAGCCTGCAGTTTGATTGAAAGTTTAGTAGGATCACCACCCATTACAACTGTTAAAACTGAGATCACTTTGGAGGGTGTTATTGATAAACTAAACTCCTTGGAAATGAACTTGACAAAAGAATCTCTTAAATTCAAAAAGGAGAAAGACTTTTCATCTCTTAAATTCAAAAAGGAGAAAGCCTTTGTGGGAAAGGAGCAAAGATTCATGTATGTTCCCAAGATAACTAAACCCAAATCTCAATATGTGCTGAAAATTGCTAAAACAATTAATGAAACTAAGAGTGACCTCCATGTTGAATCTTCAAAAACATCTAGAGTGCCTATTGCTGCAAATAATGGTTTAGAGGAAGTTATAGAGGATGCTTCCTCACTTGAAAATACTTGAGTTGCCCTTTTATGCCTAGCTGAAAGGCATTAAAGAAAAGCGCTACCGGGAGACAACCCGTTTTATTTCGCTGTTTTCAACCCATTTTCCTTCGTTTTCTTTGGTGTGCTTTGCACCTGGGTGTTGTCTATTTTCTTAGCAACCCCGCTGTATCTTTTCATTTGAGTTTTTATTGAGCCAAGTAAAGCCTCTAGTGGAAAGTTGAGATTATATTTCGGATTTCTGCGCAGGAAACAGATTTCTACTGTCCACTTTTAATTCCGTAAAAAATCACAGAAAATTCAAAATGACCTGAGTTTGTTTGTGCTTAATCCTAAGTTATATACGCAAGTTTTCTTAGTTGACCACTTTTTTATTTGAGCAACAGAAGATGTTTTTAAAAAATCGATCTTTACATGTTGTTCTGTTTTGACAGATTTCTGCCATTTATTACATTTGCATCTTAATCTCTTTCTTTTGGTGTTCTTTTGAGAAAAAGAGTTTTAAAAAAGTCGTGACAGTAGAAATGTGTTTTTGAGTGTTAGAATTGTGTTGAAACTGAACCTTGTGGATTTATTATTTCAATTGCACTAACGTTGCTAATGAAAATTGTGAGAAGTTTGGTGTGAAGGAAGTTCTCAAGGGTCAAGAGAAGAGGATGATATGATGTGATCAAGAAGAGTAAAAAGCCTAATCTTGGGGATGCTCCTGTGGTACATTCCATCAAATTCCAAGAAGACTCAAGCGTCTAAGCTTGGGGATGCCCAAGGCATCCCCTTCTTCATCAACAAATTATCAGGTCACTTCTACTGAAACTATATTTTTACTAGCAAAGTGCCCGTGCGTTGCAACGGGTCTCAAATAAATCAAAGAAATCATCGATTTGGGTTCTATCATTGTTTTAAAATTCTTTCTTGTCCTGCATGTTAGTGCAATCGTCTCAAAAGGGAAAAAAAATCACCACTTGCCCACTTAATATTAAATTCAGAAGTAGGAAGCATGGTACATCATGTAGAAACTTATGAATTTACAATGTATTAGTTCATTTCTTTTGTGTTTGCTAAATTACCATGTAAATCACCAAATAGATAATATATTTTTTTATCATACAACGACTTGGGCACACATGGAAAATTGCCCGATGCAATTTTAAGGTTGCAGAGGGAGGTTTGTAGTTCAGGATTGCTACATGTTATAGCTTACATGATCAAACAGTTTGGCAAACCAAACAACTCTGAAAATATATCTAGTAGACACATGAAAAGTATAAACGCCTCTCTCATACCGCTGCATCTAGTCAGATACAGCGTTGTCTTTTCCTAGCAGCGATTTTTTCTCTTTGCTTATCATGATCTTCCATGCCACTATTTCATTCAACAGCATCGCCAGGCATGACTATCAGCTCAGCTCAGAATATATAAGAAAGAAATACAGTAATATAGCATACGTAATTTTTCCATGAACGAGGTGTAACCAGCATGATAAATATATGAGAGAATAGCCACGGAAGGTTTCCAGTTGCCAACATGTAAGCCTGAACGTGATTTTTTAGACATACACACTTCTGGACCTAAACCTGCAATAATATGCTTTGGTCATGTTCACCCAATTTTAAGTAGGATATAAGAATCTGTATGTTCAACAGAAATACAGAATTTCGTAAGCGTCTCAAGTACATCCAAGAGCCATATTCTTGTATTCAATCATGTTTACAGCTTCGTACTTTTTAATTGTAAAAATTTAGAATTCATGCTTGCTTAATAAACTCACAACTGTGAGCATCTTTGCCGTAGTTGTTATGAAGTATGTACCGGAATATTTCTTCGAATAGTAATTCAGAAAAATTGACTTGCAGACTTGCAGTCGAGTGCTTATGATGGCACATGTGCTCACTCCTCCGTCGCCTTTCGTCGTGGAGGCAGTACCCCTTGCGAGAGAGTGTGCTTGCTCTTCCTCTTTTCTGGTACGCGTCACAGCCCAGCCCAGTATATGTTCAACCAACCCATGAGACGGTCGCTCAAGCCCACGAGACCCTACACAGTCCATGAGACGGTCGCTCAGGCCAGTCGGGAGGAACGTACCACGGACGACGTACCATGTCGTTAACAGAAATTATATAGTAGAGATTCGGTCGCATCTTATGTGCTTTACTTGGAGTGTCTTTTATTTTTGTTTTAAGTTTTTTTTTGTTTTTTTGCTTTCAGTTTGTTTTTGCTTTTTCAATAATCTTGGTTGGACCCCAGCATTCTTTTATTGGAGATTGACACGCTCCGCTTTTTCATGAGAATACATTGTATTCTTAATCTCTGTCTAGCTGCTGCATTTATTTAGCTCATGTTTTGCATGAATATCTTATTAGAGCTGTTAGTTTTAGTAGTATTATATGAGTACTATCATGTTTTCTTGCTGTAGCATAAAGAGTATTTTTGTTAAAGCATGTTTTGTATGGTTCTTGTTGGGAGAAGAAAACTGTTGCTTGAAGTAGAATTTATAACAGTACTAATAGAAGCTTGTATAGACTGTGGCTAGAACTTTTTCATGCCATGCTAAATATTATTTTAGTTTTAAATCCTTGTGGCTATTGAGTAGCATGAATAGCCTCAAATAGCTGAGATTGTTTAATATGTCTTGAAATATTCATGAGTTGTTCTTGTCATAGTAAAGAATCAATATATGGTATTCTCTTTTGAATGTTTTATTTGGTTGACTTGTCGCATGCTCACACCATGTTTGTGACTACAAACCAGTCATGAATAGCCTCCATGACCACTTAGTTTTTGAACTTGTGATACTACTTATGTTTTAACTAATGATGCTTATGTCACTATGCATGATTATGTCTCTTATGCTCTCTTGATTTGTCGCTCCCAGTCTTTTGCTAGCCTCCACCTGTACTGAGTATGAGCTCTATTCGTGCATCCAAACTCCCTTAAACCAAAGTTGTTCCCATTGTGTACACCATACCTACCTACATGTGGTATTTAACTGCCACTCCAAGTAAATTGCTCATGTGTTACCTTTAAAACCTTCAAAATTACTCCTGCTTTATGTCCCTGTTTTTGCTCACGAGGACGTAAATAGAGAATCTTTATCTCACTTGTTGATTGGATTTCACACCCTGGACTAGTGGCTTCATCCGCTTATCCAAATGATAGAAGAGCTGGCAGCGGGGTGCCCAGCCCCAAATTAATACAAACAAATTCTCTTCACTATTTTTGCCCCTGATTTATCAGTCAAAGCATAATTGTGTAAAAAAAAGAGAAAGAGGGATGACCTTCTACACCAGTTGCGTCCTTCACCATGGGAGCCGCTCTTGTGAATCCAGTTGGCTTGTTACGTACTGTATTTTCTGTTTACCATTCGTTGACATTAACATAGATCTCCCAAAATATAGACACTCCTCCACGGTATGTGATTGTTGTCAGGCACCCGAGGATTCGGTTAGCCATGGTTTGTGAAAGATGGATGGGAGGAATGTCAAACTTTTAATACCTCTATTGCATAAAATAAAAGCTCTAGCACATAAGTGATCCCTGCTTCCCTCTACGAAGGGCCTTTCTTTTACTTTTATGTTGAGTCCCCATCTTCTAACTTTATGCACAGTTGAGAGAGCATTTTTGCCATTCTGAGTTCTATGTGCATTTGTCCCATAAACATCAATAATTACTTCATGATGTGATATTATTTGTTCTTAAATTATTTGTTCTAGTCTTCCTCATGAACTTTGAAGGTGTCCTGGCATTTATGTTTTGCCCCACTCTTAAGGACTAGTGAAATATCACTTTGCCATGCTTTCTCTATACTTGAAACAAACATCTACCTTTATTTGCATTATTATTCATGATCCTTTATTTGAGATACTCTTCGTGATGAAAAGTAATTGCTATGCTTTATTATTGAAGTTCTATTATCATGTCTGTGTTTAAAGTTCTATGATCTCAGCGTGCTTATGCTTTTACATTATATTGATCAAGTTTATGTTAGTAGCATGTCACCTTAGAAATTATTGTTTTATCGTTTACCTACTCGAGGACGAGTAGGAACTAAGCTTGGGGATGCTTGATACGTCTCCAACGTATCTATAATTTCTGATGCTCCATGATCATATTATGCCAATTGCTACTTGTTCTCTCCCTTATTTATAACATTTTTATACTTTTTCCGGGACTAACCTATTAATAAGATGCCAAGTGCCAGTTCCTTGTTTTTTGATGTTTTTGGTTTCAGAAAAGTTGTTCCCCGAAGTGCCTATTTTCCCCGGAAGCATCCAGAACACCGAAGAGGAGTCGAAGACGGACACTAGGGGGGGCCACACCATAGGGTGGCGCTGGTCCCCCAGGCCGCGCCAACTATGGGTGTGGGGCCCCTGGAGCTCCACCGCCTTTTCCCTTTCGCCTATTTAATCCCCCCGGATGGAAAACCCTAGGAACCTAATAAAAAATCCCCGAAAAGTTCCGCAACCGCCGTCACCGTCAACCCTGGATCAGGAGGGTTCTGAAGCTGTTTCCGGCACCCTGCCGGAGAGGAGATCATCACTGGAGGCTTCTACATCACCATGCCTGCCGCCGGAGTGATGTGTGAGTAGTTCATCCTTGGACTACGGGTTCGTAGCTGTAGCTAGATGGTTGTCTTCTTCTCATATGCATCCATGTTTATATCTCGTGAGCTACCTATCATGATTGAGGTTGATCTTATGTAATTCTATATGTTGTATTTGCTGGGATCCGATGAATATTGAACTTATGCCAAGTTGATTATGGTCTTTCTTTCCATATGCTATTTGTGATCTTGCATGCTTTCCGTTGCTAGTGGTTGCTCTGGCCAAGTAGTTGCTAGTGACTCCAAGAGGGAGTATTTATGCTTGATAGTGGGTTCATGCCTCCCCACCACCTTGCTCGAGTGACACAAACGTGAAGGGGGAGGATGTGTTGTTGCCATTAGGGAGAAAACAACGGTGAGAGTGCCCACGTGCATAGTCATTGCTTACATTGCACACTTTGTTTAATGCAGTTATCTGTTGCTTGCAACATAATACCTAAGGGGTTCGGATGATAACCTGAGGGTGGATTATTAGTCATAGATGCAGATGGATTTTGGTCTATGTATATTGTTGTAATGCCCGCACTAAATATCATAGTAATCATCATGTTATATTGTGCACTACGGTGCAACCTCTATTTTTCAATTGCCCAGCTGTAATTTGTTCACCCAGCATGTTATCTTTATGGAGAGACACCACTAGTGAACCTATGAACCCCGGTCCATTTTCCGCACTGTTAAACAAACGACAACAATTTCCTGCTTTCTTTACTTACTGCAAGCATACATCATTTTCCACACTATATGTCTAATCTTTATTTTCAGCAAGAGCGGTGAGATTGACAACCTCACCGTACCGTTGGGGCAAAGTATTTTGGTTGTGGTGTGTGCAGGTTCCATGTTGTTGCTGACACCGGTGAAGCGCCATCACCACCGGCAGTGGCATCAACCTTTCGAATGTCCTCTTTCTCCTACTAGATTGATTACCTTGGTTCTTAACTAAGGGGAAAAATCCTACCGCTGTGCTCACTACACCCTCCTCTTGGGGTATCCCAACGAGTGCAAGATCTGCACCATCACATGCTCAAGAGATTTAATATGTCTGATGCCAAGCCTATGAAGACTCCCATGTCCACAACCCTTGACTGCAAACCCGACCCCAAAGGTAAAGGGGTAGATCAAAAGGTATACCGCTCCATGATTGGCTCTTTGCTCTACCTTTGTGCATCTAGACCGGATATCATGTATAGTGTATGTAAATGTGCAAGGTTTCAAGCCTCTCCGAGGCAAAGTCATTTGGAAGCGGTGAAACGAATCTTTCGATATTTAGTTCATACCCCAAATTTTGGTCTTTGGTATCCCAAGGGTTCAAGTTTTTAGCTCATCGGGTATTCATATGCGTATTATGAGGGAGAGAAGACGGATAGGAAGTCCACATCTGGGGGTTTCCAATTCCTTGGTTGCTCCTTAGTGTGTTGGTCTTCAAAGAAGAAAAATTGCATTGCTCTCTCCACCACCGAGGCCGAGTATATCTCCGCGGCAACTTGTTGTGCCCAATCGCTTTGGATGAGGCAAACCTTGAAGGATTATGGTATTCATTTTGACAAGGTGCCTCTTCTTTGTGACAATGAGAGTGCTATCAAGATCGCATACAACCCCGTTCTTCACTCCAAGAAGAAGCACATTGAGATCCGTCATCATTTTATCCGGGATCATGTTGAGAAGGGTGATATTGATCTCTCATATGTGCCCACCAAGGATCAACTTGCCGTTATATTAATGAAGGCCCTTGATGAACCAACATTTCAAGCTTTGAGGAATGAACTAAATGTCATCGATTCCTCCAACTTCACTTGAAACCTTGCATATGTACCTTCATTATAGGTGTTAGTAAGTTTGGATGTAGGCATGTACATAGGGGGAGCGTCACTCAACTCATGAGTGTACACTCCTCTTATTATGCAAAAATCAATTAATCATTGCATATCTAGTCATTTTGTGACTCATTGTGCTTAATTGTGAGTAGTACTCTTGGAACCAAGATACATCTTCGCGGTGCCAAAGAACACACTCAAACATGGTGGCTCCGGCCACCGACCTCCTCCTCTCGGAGTTGTTTTTATTTTTGGCTCCTTCACGCACATACTATTCCCCCTTGACAACTTGTGCCGGTTAGGCTTTTATTTCTTTGCATCTTGCGAACCCACATCAAGTAATGTCTCTCGTATGACAGTTACAATCTTCTAACCCAAGCTCCCTTTGCCCAAAAGACTATTTCTATCCGAAGGCTCTCGTTTTTCTGATCTCGGCGTGCTAAGACTGGGTCTGGTGGAGGCTCCGGTGAAACCACCGGAGGCTCCGCTGTGCCTGTCCACCAGAGCCCACCGGTACCTTCGCTGGTGCGAAATTCGCCAAGAGGATCTATACTGCACAGTGCCTCGTGGACACGGAGCGGAACTTCCGGTGAAACCACCGGAGGCTCGGCCCGCTGCGGTTCTGCGGGATAAGACTAGGGGAGAGGGTCAACAAGATCTAAGATCTTATTTCCCCCAACTCGCCCTCCCTCTTCCTCCTCCAAACCGCCACCGCCTCCTACGTCTCCACCGCCAGGAAGAGTGCTCCACCACCGGGAGGCCCTCCTCCTTGTCTTGGACCGCTCCGGGATCTTCTTCCTCCCTCACCTTCCACCATGGATGCGGGTATGTAGCTCTCTCTCTCTACCATCTAGTTGATGGATGGGGAAGCACTAGGAGCCACATGTTCTTCACATCTAGATGAATGGACTTAGGTTTTGGAGTAGGAAATCACGAGTACGAACCCTAGAAACCTAGATTGTGAGTATTAGGCATGAATTACTTTGGTTCTTAGGGTGGATTTGTTCATATGCCCTACCCCCTTGTTAATCATCTCTAATGTTCCTCATATTTTTGTTTCTCGGATTTGTGCGTCATATAAACTTGAGCATTACCTCTTCTTCATGCTTTTCTTGCTATATCTATTTCATAGATGCCTCCGGTTCCAAGGGCAAGGGCACTTGCACCAAGAGCATGGCTAGTCACAAGGCTCCAAGAGTTGATGAAATTGAGGAGACTTTGGATCCATCTCAGCCCAAGAGCAAGCCAAGATTCTCGGCTACCAAGAAGACTTTTCCTCGCAAGGAGAAATCTGCCTCTCAAGTGTCCGAGGGAGTGTTCTTGGTGACTCCTCGCGAGAACCCATATACTGTTGAACGCAACCGCTTGATGCCACAGTTCTGAGGTAAGGATCCACGATTCCACACCGTGTTTTAAGCTCAACTTTATCATGATATTTTGATGAGGAAGCCCAAGGAAAATGTTGCTCCTCAACATGCTATCAACTTTGGTCATATGGAGAGAAAGCCCGAGTACTTTGGAGAAGCACTAGAAATTTTTGATGCATTTTGCCTTGCTCCCATTATGCAAGTGCAACAAGATTATGATGAGTTATTGGTTTGTGAGTTCTTGTCCACGGCGCACCTCTCCAATGAAACAGAGCGCCATATTATCTAGACGACCAAGGGACGAAGGCTCACTATCAAGTAGTCCGAGGTTGGAGTCCTTCTTGGCGGCTATCCGGATCATGGACCCTTTGCTAGTGGCTCGGAGTTTGACAATGGTTAGTTCCGTGTTCATGCTCCCAATTACTAATAACTCTTTAAGGATAAACTCACTCCTCTTTATCACTGGAAGAAGTTTGCTGTTGGATTTTCAAGGGCCTCTACCCCACTTATGACATTATGCTCCACATATATCGAGAGACTATCAACCCAAAGGCGGGGAACATTGATGAGATACAAGGCTTCGTCAAGAACCTCATGCTTCTCACTCATGAGAAGCGGCTTTCCGGTATGACTCAGAGGCTTGATGTGCTTGATTAACTTTTGAATGAATTGTGGCATGTCATTGTGCAAAGGAAGAATGCTTGCTTTGGGACTTTCATAATGAAGATCATCTTGAATGTGTGGGAGAACAAGTTCCCGGAAGATCCTCTTGATGACACTAATTGGATCCCACACACAGAGAAACGACTTCTCATCAAAGACCAGACCAAGCCTATTGTGCATTCCACTCCTGCTGCTCGCAAAGGCAAGGCCAAGCCACGGGTCATCGTTGATGAGGAAGACGAGTAAGAAGAAGTTGGTCCCTCTCGTCCTCCTCCTTCTGACAATGCCTTCAAGTGGATGGCAAAGGCTCTCAAGAAAGTGTTCCGAGTGAACAAGAAGGTCGAGCAGCACCAATGGGAACTTCACTATGACAAGGAGCTTCAGCACCGCAAGGCAGCAAAGGCCGAAAGATAGCTTCATCGTGATGGTGGAGAATCTGTGGAGTCCCCGGAGCAAGATAGCATCACCATCTGGGACAAGTGGAAAGCCAAGGATTCCAAGGGGAAGATCATCGAGTGGTCTGATGAGGAACTAGGAGAAGAGGTCACCAGCTCTCGCCGTCGCGCCCGCCCTCCTAGCATGGACAACTCCTCCGAGTGATCATTGGGACGCTAGCATCGGTCTCCTCCCTCTTTTCGTATCTTGATGCCAAAGGGGGAGAGATATCTACTTAGGAGAGGGAATTTGCACGGGTTCTCTCTCAAGCCGTGTTTTTGATTTTCCTCTTACGTCTTGCTTGAGAGAGTTGGCTATTTGGAAACTTCATTTGTTTAATTATTGTGCGTTGTGAACCTCGTTATGCATTATGTGAGCTTGTGACCTTAGTACCTTAATTCTATCACTTGTTATGTGATCACTATTATATGGGTTTAGCTATATATATATTGTTTAATTATCTCAACATGAAGGGAGCATATCTTTAGGGGGAGCTCCGTCCATGTTGTGTGTGTTATAACTATGCAAATAGGGATGTTGTCATCAATTACCAAAAAGGGGGAGAATGAAAGATCATCTTCCGTTTTGATAATTGATGACAACATAACTATAGGACTAATGTCTATCTGAGAGTACTTACAGGTCCTATTTGGTATATATTAAAATGCCCAGGTTCATCAAGTATACAATCTCAATGGGTTACAAAAATGTTTCTAATGGAAAGAGCTCGAAGAAACAAAGTTGGGGTGCCATTTTTGCAAGTAGCGGAGGCTCCGGTGAAACCACCGGAACCTCCGCCCCATGCATTTCCCAGCTACTTCCAGGCGCTGGCCTTCGGTGGAACCTCCGGTGTAGCCTCCGCTAAAAACACCTTCGGGTGCATAAGAGCGGAGGCTGCAGCGGAGCCTCCGGTGAACATCCGGTGGGCGGAGCCTCCGCCAAAACCACCGGAGCCTCCGCTGGCTCCACTGCCCCACTGTGGGGCTAGCCTCCGGTGTAGCCTCCGCTAAAACACCCTCAGGTGCATAAGAGCGGAGGCTGTAGCGGAGCCTCCGATGAACCTCCGGTGTGCGGAACCTCCGCCAGCACCACCGGAGTCTCCACCCTGAAGGATTCGGAATGAAGCAAACTAGATGCGCGTGCGCGCGCAAGTGAAGACCACCGAAGCCTCCGGTGGAAACACCGGAGCCTCCTGTGCTGCGTGAACTGATCAACAGCCACATTGGGAAGGGGAATTTAAAGCCCTTCCCCTACCTCATCAATTCTAAGCTTTTCCCACCCTCTCTCCTAGCCATTAATGAAAGCTTCAACCTCCTAGATCTCCCTCTCCAACCACCCAAACACTCCGAAACTTTGTGGAGAGCTAGAGGAGACCTAGATCCGTGATTCCACCAAAGGAATTTCAAATCCATCCACCACATCCTAGTAGATCTAGAATCCTACTTGAGGCTTAGAAACCTTAGTATATCTTGTGCTTGTAGCTTCCACCTTGTTGCAAGAAGCTTCGGATTCGTTGAGAGCCTTCATCCATCTTGTGGAGTGTCCTCAACCTCGTGTAAAGGTTTGGTCAACGCCTTCAAGTCGACCTCATAGTGGAAACGAGAATCTCCCTCACCGGGGAAGCTCAAGGAGAATAAGGTGTGCACAACCGTGCTATTGAGGAGCACCTAGGTGGCTCCCCACCTCTCCAACGTAGACGTACTTCTCTTGGGAAGGAACTACGGGAAACATATCATTTTCTCCTTATTTACACTTGTGGTTTATCTTGTTGCCTTTCGTTTTACTTTCGTTGTGTATCTTATCTTGTATCACTTAGGTTGCTCACCTAGTTGCACATCTAGAGAACCTTATCTTATCTTGCTTAGCCCTAATTAAAAGGAAAAGAAGAAAATTTGGTAGTCAACCTATTCACCCCCCTCTAGTTGACCATAGTGCACTTTCACTAGTGTTCACAGTGAATCCTCTATCCAATCTGCTTGTCAACACCTTCTGCTCCTCGTTGGGTTCGACACTCTTATTTATCGAAAGTACTAAATTACACCCCTATACTTGTGGGTCATCAAGGATGGAGGTAGAAACAAGAGTAAGGAGGCTATCGACTCCGTAAATGTTTCAAATAAGATGTGATCATACAGATCTGACACCACGTCGCCCTATGGTTAAACGTAACCGCAAGAACAATGTTGGAGGTCTATCAAAAGTTTAAAACCAAGAAGGAGTGTTAGACGTAAGTTATTTAAAAGGTAAAATGAGAGGTATGGTTTGGAATTGTGATGGGTTCGATGATCATGCGAAACATGTAGCCATTAATGAATTTGTTAAGGAGCATAACTTAGATTTTGTTGCTTTATTAGAAATGAGGCGATCTTCTTTTGCCACACATTATTCTTCAATTCTTAGCCGGGGGCAGGGACTTCGCGTGGTTCTGTTTACCCCCACCCCACCCCGGTTGTTCGGGAGTAATGCCGGTTGGATTTAATAACACAACACTTTAAGCACAAATCATTGAGACTTTTATGCTAAATTCCATGTTAAGACCTAAGTAGATGGGTTCATTTGGGATTTTGTGGTTATTTACAGGGTAGCACAAGATTCCAAGAAACTCGATTTCTTAGCTGAGTTGGTCTAGACTTATGATAATGAATCATTACCATTGCTGATTGGGCGTGATTTTAATATCATACGACGTTAAGAGGAAAAGAATAAAGACAACTTTAATGCGCATTGGCCATTTATTTTTATTCTATTTTTTAGATCTTGGACTTAAATGAGCTAAGACTTTAAGGGCATCAATACACGTGGGTCAGTAGGAGAGAGGTTCCGACTTACAAAAAACTGGACCGCTTTCTTGTAAGCTTAGAATGGGAGCTTGTCGCACCCTGGTTTCTAGAGGATACTCATCGCACGAACTGGATAGCAGGTGCTTGGATTATGGGGCATACCTGCTCCCACGTCCCAGCTTCCTGGTAGGCCTGCGCTTATGCGCGACAACACAAGCCCTGCTTCCACCGTCGAAGTAAACTATCCGCTAGGAACCTAAGGCACTACTGTCGACGTACTTCATAACAAGCACGCACTGTACGTCAACAGCTTTGAACAAAAGGAAATCACAGAATGTCTCTAAGACACAAAAGAATGAAATAAGTTTGCAAATAGCCTTCACTAAGGCAGAGATAGAAAATACACTCATACAGAGGACACATGTCCCAACATAGCATCATTACATAGCAGCGGAAGCATTCAACAGGTCTGAGTACAGACAAATCCAAATAGGCCTAAGAGGCCGGCAATGAAAGGAAAACGGAGCCCATCCACGAAGTCGTCGGATCCTGCCCGGGTCCGCTATCTACTCGTCGGCAGCCTCGTCGAACTCCACGAAGTAGCCATCCTGGTGATCATCGTAGCCGTAGTCGTAGTCTGCGTAAACCACAGCCCCAACGGGGTCAGTACATCCAAGTACTGGCAAGCAAGACTCACACTTCATCAAAGAGTTACCCGTCAACACAAGCATTGATGCTTGGGATCAACGGAAGAGATAGGTGTTATAAAAGCTGCAGCGGGCTGCTCTAACCAACTACAGAAAATACTACAAGTTCCGGCTATCAGAAGAAGATAAGATCGAGGATTGTAACCAACTGCAATATAACCTCAAACAAACCCATCCTGGATCTCGCCCCTTATCCGAAGAAGCAATCCGAGGATAACTCACACCGTTGTATTAAAGATGAGTCAAATTATTGTGTGAATAACCTATTACTAGTCAAGTTATTTAGCATTGGGTGATACATGGTTGATCATTATGTTTAAGTTGTCCTGAGTACTTGTTAGCCAGTACTTTCACCAAGTAATCCATAACCGCGGAAAACACGGCTTCTCGAGAAGATTATCCCTGCAGGGTTGTGCTCCAGTACCCGTACACACTCAAGCCACCAACTAAAACTTAGGTGGACTTGACACGACCCAAACCGTCTCTACAATCCATCCTAGGAGCCACGGAGCTATAAGGTCCCGGCCAGTCCGCCTAACCTAAGCGCAAGGGTGAAAACCACACCCCCCGGCACCACAGGCCTCGCCCTATATGCATCATCATCAACAGTAACCATGGGAGCGACCCATTCATGCTTATGCGCAAATGGAACTCCCGAACTAAGTGTGGCTCTTCGGACAAACTGCAGATCAGGTCCAAGTCGAGGGGGGTCCCATACTACCACCCGGATGCGGTGAGCACGCTCATCATGGATCAGTAGACAAGACCCTTTTCCTATTAGGGTCGACACTAGCGGGCCTCAAAACCTCTTAGGGCCTCCCGCCGGTGCCTTATCATCAAGTTATTATTAATAGTAGCATTAACAGGATTGATTGATTGATATTCGAGCCCCCGGATCGGTAACAATAATAACAGCACGATAGTAAAAGAAGTAACCGACAACGAGCTCGAGCAAAAGCAGCCCTAAGCATGCTAGATAGGAACAGGCTCAAACAAAGGCTGTAGGTATGGAGGTGAGGCAATATCCTGGCTCAAGGTAGCATGTGATGGGTTCGGAGATCAAGTATCGATTCATAGGGCTAGCAGAAATAGACAAAAAAACAGTATCGACAACAAGTGTGGAAGAGAACTCGATGATTCATGTGAGTGATAACTTGCCTGCAAACCCAGTAGCCTGGTACTGAGCAAAAATCCTTAGAAGGGGTACCGTACGTCCCTTCGGTCTCAACGTCGTCGTCTAAAGCGAGAAGAAGCAAACACACAATCGAAAGAGACGAACAATCAATACATGGCATAGGATGCACAACCATGGGATGATGCATGTCATGTTAATAGATGCAGCAAGGTAAACTACTTGACAAGGCAACACAATTTAATTGGACCCATATGCAATGTGAATTGCATATGGATGCAAATGGTTTAGGTTGAAGCAATGATCTACATTTGATTAACAAGTGTAAGTAGTTAAACATGATGCATGCATGATGATAATAAGAAGTAAACAAAGTTAGATGCAATTGGAATGATAGTTAACAAGTTAGGGAATTTATTATTAAGTTTGGAAATTTTGGTTACTTAATAGTGTTACACAAATAGTTGTTGTTTTCACCAATTTAAATTGTGCAAAGCAAATAACAAAATTCATATTTGAAAATAACATCAGATTTTAGTTGGATTACATGTTTCAAATATTGAAATAGGAGTTAGGATTATTTAATTATGAATTAAACAATATTAAACAAGTTTTAATTGAATTAAACAAGATTTAAATTGTTTAGGCAATTTTAATTATTCAAAACAGAAAACAAAAATTATATTTGAATAGGTTATTTAAAATGGTATGGAAAACATATTTTATTTGCATGATTTGGATTAATAATGAATTAGTTATGGATTTTAGCAATTTGCAATTGAATTATTTGAATTCAAATTTGAATTGCATTTTGAAAATTCAAAACAGTAAACAAATTTTATATTTGGGTAGAGAATTTAAAATAGAGTGATTTACATGTTTGAAGTTTTGCAATCGGAGTTTCCAAACAAAAGTTATTGAATTACCAAGGTTAATCATATTTATGGTTGATAGAAAATAACTATGGACCTAGAAAAAGTAGCAGGGACTTGGAAAGAAAATTACAGGGACCTAGATAAAAGCTAGCAGGGACCTGTGTGCAAATTAGAGTAGATCTAGGTCTAGAAAAAATAAGAGAGAAAAAGATTGGTTTTTGTTGCAGGGGGGGGATTCGAACCCCTGCCCTCCTGCCTGATGCGCATGGAACCAACCAGATGAGCTGCTGCTGTGGTTGTGAAAGGAGAGTACTCGCAGGGGGGTTAAGGTTCAACACGTACTGCAACCCAAATCGGAAAATAAAGGAGCAGAAAAGAGCTTGGCCGGGATTCGAACTCACGCGCTGCTAGGCGCGCGCAGCGAGCGCCTACCAGATGGGCTACTGCTGCTTAGTTGAAAGGATACGGTAGAGGGTTGTTTTTGATCCTAATTACCCGGCTCTAACTGAACTGCAAACGTAACCTGCAGGTGCTCTTCTCTGTAGCCGAACAGAGCAGCCATGGCAACAACGGCCGGAGAAAATTTAGGCATCTACGGCACGGGAACGAAGGGGGCAAGTAGCAGAACGGAAAGAGGGGCTCACCCTCTTCGCCGGAGTGGCCGCAGCGCAGCCGGAGGGAGTCGGAGGTGACGACGGCGTGTCCGGCGAGCGGCGGCCGGCCGCGGAAGGAAACGGCGGCGCCTCCCTCGAACGGCGGCGGCGGAGGTGGGAGAGAGAGGGAAGGGGTGCGGGTTGGTTAGGGTTAGGGTTTGGGGCTCTAGGAGGGTAGAAAAGGGAGAGGGGAGCAGGTGAGGAGTGGGGAGGCGCAGGTGGCATGCGTGCGTGCTTGCGTCATCTCCTGTACGGAGGAGGGAGACGCAGTTCGCGGGCTGCGGCCGAGCGCACGTTCGCTGGGGACTGGGCCGGCCCAGTTGGGCTGGCCTGGTTGCCTCCCTTTCTCTTTTTTTTTTATTATTTTTTTTTTTTTTGCAGAAAGGGAAGGAAAGATGAGAGGTTTTGGTCTAGAGAAAAAAATTAGGGAAAATTTGTATGGATTAATTATGATAGAAGCACAGTTTTGGGACTGTTTGTTTCCAAATTTTGACTTTTTGGGTGCTGTTTGGAATTTGGTTTGAAATTGAATGAATTTGAGGTTCTTTGAATAATTAAAGAGAACACTTTGATGGTTTGAACTTTCTACTTAATGGAAACAACAGATTGGATAGTTTTGTAATGTTTATTTGAAACAAAGTAACATAATAAGTATGAACCAATAATTTGAATGTTTTGTTTGGAATTCAAAAAGAAAAACAGATGGAAACAAAGAGATCAAATGCAACACGATGCAAACAAAAATCAAATGAATATGATGACATGATGCAAAACAAAAATAAAACACGAAACAAACATCTAGGGGGAGATTTTCAAACCTGGGATGTTACAAAACGCCCCCCCTTGAAGGAATCGCGCCCCGAGATTCCTACTGAGGAGTGAAAAGGTCCGGATACTTCTTGCGAAGATCCTCTTCGGTCTCCTATGTTGCCTCTTTATCAGAATGATGCGACCATTGCACTTTCAAGAACTTGGTGCTCTTGTTGCGAGTCTTACGAACGGTCTCATCGAGAATACGAACAGGGTGCTCCTCATAAGATAGATCATCTTGCAGTTCAATGGAATCATGATCAACTGCACGATCTGGATCTTTGAAACACCTCTTGAGCTGTGACACGTGAAACACATCGTGCACCTTGGATAGTTTTTCTGGAAGTTCAAGACGATAGGCATTTTCCGCACGCCTTGAGAGAATGTTGAAAGGACCAATGTATCTCGGTGCTAGCTTTCCTTTCACACCAAAACGATGAGTGCCTCTGAGAGGAGTTACACGGAGATATGCCTTGTCACCAGGTGCATAGATCATATCCCTGTGCTTGCTGTCATAGTAGCTTTTCTGACGAGACTGAGCAATCTTGAGATTGTCACGAATGATTCGAACTTTCTCTTCGGCTTCCTTAACAATGTCAGGGCCTAAGAGTGAACGTTCACCAGCTCCAGACCAATTGATTGGACTCCTGCATCTGCGGCCATAGAGTGCTTCAAACGGTGCCATGCCTAGGCTTGCCTGGAAGCTGTTGTTGTAGGAGAATTCAGCATATGGAAGGCATTCCTCCCATTTCATGCCAAAGGATAGACCACATGCTCTGAGCATATCGAGAATCTGATTGACTCTTTCGACTTGCCCTTGAGACTGAGGGTGATAAGCTGTGCTGAACAGAAGTTTGGTGCCCAATGCTTCTTGAAAACTCTTCCAGAAATGAGAAGTGAATATACTTCCACGGTCTGAGCTTATTTCCAATGGAACACCATGAAGAGGAACAATCCTTGTTGTGTAGAGTTCTGCTAACTGGCTAGCTGACATTGTTTCTTTGACAGCAAAGAAGTGAGCTACCTTAGTGAGACGATCAATAACAACGAAGATTGCATCGTTGCCCTTCTTGGACTTTGGAAAACCAGTGACGAAGTCCATTTCAATCATGTCCCACTTCCACTCAGGAATTTTCAGCGGTTGGAGAAGACCGGCTGTTTTCTGATGAACTGCCTTAACACGTTGACAAACGTCGCATTCAGAAACGTATTGAGCAATTTCACGTTTCATGCCAGACCACCAGTACAGAGTCTTGAGATCCTGGTACATCTTTGTACTTCCAGGGTGGATGGAGGGAGGAGTTTCATGAGCCTCCTTGAGAATGACATCTTTGAGACTCTGAATTTGAGGAACTGCAATGCGTCCTTCGAAGAACACCGTTCCCTTGTCATCAATTGAGAAGCACTCATACTTCACATTGCCTGCTTTGATGTTATTTGCAATCTTCTTGATCTCAGCATCACGAAGTTGTTCAGAACGAATCTTGTCCTCGAGAGTTGGACTGGCTGTCAAGCTAGCAAGGTATCCTTCAGGTACAAGACCAAGGTTCAGCTTCTGGAATTCTTCATGAAGTGGAGGTTGGCTTTCCATGATCATGAGATTATTGCAATACGACTTGCGACTGAGAGCATCGGCCATAACATTAGCCTTGCCTGGAGTGTAAGAAATGGTAAGATCGAAGTCTTTGATCTTTTCAATCCATCTCCTTTGCCTGAGGTTTAGATCTGGTTGAGTGAAGATGTATTTCAGACTCTTATGATCGGAAAAGATTTCAGTGCGATTACCCCACAAGTATTGCCTCCATTTCTTGAGGGCAAACACCACTGCTGCAAGTTCAAGGTCATGTGTGGGATAATTGAGCTCATGTGCATTCAACTGACGTGAAGCATAAGCCACAACTTGACGTTCTTGCATAAGAACTGCTCCTAGACCTTGGAGAGAAGCATCACAGAATATCTGGAAGGGTTTGGTAGTATCTGGGCCAACCAGAACTGGTGTAGAAGTGAGTTTAGTCTTGAGGAGGTTGAAACTTTCATCACATTGTGGAGACCAAACGAACTTCTTGTCCTTCTTTGTGAGATCAGTGAGAGGTTTGGCAATCTTGGAGAAGTTTTGGACGAAACGACGGCAATAGCTAGCCAAACCAACAAAACTTCTGACTTGCTTCACCGTCTTAGGAGGTTTCCAATCAACAATTGCCTTAACCTTTTCTGGGTCAATGGCTATGCCCTTGGCAGAGATGACATGACCAAGATAAGCAACTTCTGGAATCCAGAACTCACATTTGGAGAACTTGGCATAAAGACGATGCTCGCGAAGTTTCATGAGAGTGAGACGAAGATGTTCTCCATGCTCTTCCTCGGATTTTGAGTAGACAAGAATGTCATCAAGATATACCACAACGAACTTGTCGAGGTATTCATGGAAGACAGAATTCATGAGTCTAGAGAAGGTCGCCGGTGCATTGGTGAGACCAAAGGACATGACGGTGTATTCATATAGACCGTAGCGAGTGGTGAAGGCTGTCTTTGGAATATCTTCCTTTCTGATCTTTATTTGATGGTAACCCATCCTCAAGTCCAACTTTGAGAATATTGAGGCTCCAGCAAGTTGATCAAAAAGATCATCGATACGAGGAATTGGATATTTGTTCTTGATTGTTTTCTCGTTGAGAGGACGATAGTCAACCACGAGTCTCTTTGTTTGATCCTTCTTTGCAACGAACAGAGTTGGGCAACCCCAAGCCGAGGAACTAGGTTGAATGTAACCTTTCTCCATGTACATATCGATTTGCTCCTTCAACAACTTCAGTTCAGGAGGAGCTATCTTGTATGGATGCTTAGAGATTGGAGCAGTGCCTGGTTCAAGTTCGATCACGAACTCAACTGCTCTGTCAGGAGGCATTCCTGGCAATTCTTCTGGAAAGACATCAGGGAATTCACAAACCACCGGAATAGTTTCAATAGATGGTAGAGGATTTGCATTGAGAGTGTAGAGTTGAGCAACTGGATTTTCAGCATGGAAGTAGACTATCTGGCCAGAAGGGTGTGTGATTTTGACAGATTTAGCAGGACAATCAATGACTGCTTTGTTGGCTACCAACCAATCCATCCCCAGAATGACATCAATATCTGAAGAGTGGAGAGCTATCAGAGATGCCTGGAATGGAAGGTTTCCAATTGTGATCTCGATGTTCTGGCTAACTTTACTTTGCCAGCTAGATCCCGGTGATTTCACTAAGAGAGGGATAGACAACTGTTCGAAGTTGATTCCACTGTTGTTTGCAAAGCATTGAGAGATGAAAGAGTGTGAAGCACCAGAATCGAACAAGACTTTAGCACGAAACGAGTTCACAAGAAGTGTGCCCATTACAACCTCTAGAGATTCTTCTGCTCCCTGGGCCTTGACATGGTTCACCTTAACGGTTCTCACACCAAGGTCGTTGCTGTTGTAGCAACCCAACGGAGGACCACGTATTCTTGTCGGGGTCGACCTGTGGCGAGGTGGAGGTGGAAAGAGGTGCCTTTGCGGACACTTATCGGAAAAGTGGCCCGACTGTCCACACTTGTAGCATGTAACAGCAGAACGAGGAGCTGTTGGACCTGGCTGAGATGGAGCACCTCCTGAAGATACCACTGGGGTGGGAGGGCGGGGAAGAATTCCTGCCGGGCTTGGCAAGCAGATGGGCGGTGTTGTGTGGTATATGGAACCCAAACTCTTCGTTTTTGTGGAGGCATGATAGCTTTCGAGAGATTAGCCTGTTCACGAGAGTGCTTACGAGATTCCTCAACCAACTTGCGCCCATGCTCTTCATTTAGAGCGATGTTGACGAGGTCCTCAAAATTCTTGGCCTTGACGTTGGTGAGAGCATACTTGAGTTCCGGGTTGAGACCCCTACGGAACTTTGCCATCTTTCTCGCTTCCGTGGAGATTTCATCTCCGGCGTAGCGAGCCAGACGATTGAACTCTCTTTGGTATTCCAGAACGTCCAGATTGCCTTGTGTGAAAGAATAGAATTCCTCACGCATTTTCTCCATGAGCCCATCGGGAATGTGATGGCGCACGAATGCTTGCTTGAAATCCTCCCATGTGATTGCCACACTAGAACCTCTCATTTCTTGGAAATTCTCCCACCAAGACATAGATTGTCCACGGAGAAGGTAGGTCACGTAAGGAACACGGTCCTCGTCAGCCACATGAGCTACCATAAGAGTACGGTTCATTTCACGGAGCCAGTCATCAGCATCCAATGGCTCGGAGGAGTTATCAAACGTGCGCGGATTGAGCTCAAGGAACTCCCGAATAGACACCCGGGTGTTGCCATTACTCCCAAGGTCTTGGTTCTGCTGCATCTGCCTTATAACTTGCGTCATCTGAGACAGCACTTTCCCCATCTCAGGTGGCAGTGTGGGTTCTTCGTCACCACTTTCCATCCTGAAGAGGATACCAAGATTAACACAGTAACCGGATAACAAAATCCAATATAAGTGCTTAAAAGGATTACTTCAGACGGTAAGAAGGTAGCATGGATCAAACATATACTACCCTCAACGTTCACCATAAATGGCTTGAGTACGAAAGGATAACTAAACATAGATAGGAATGGATACATCAATGGACGAAAGGTTTTTGAGAGAAACATGATATTGAAGCAACATCGGGAAACTCGCGACCAAAACTCCTAAGGTACTACGGAAGAACCCAGAACACGTGAAATCCTAACTTGAAAGTTTAGGTGAGAAGAGAAAAACAACGTTGCACTTCCTTACCAGAAAAGGGAGGGTGGGTGGGGAAAGAAATAAAATGGCAGAATTCCTACTCTCACGTTTCATTTTTCCTATATAGCTACAAAATAGTTTCTAGACTCAAACTGCGACCAGTAAAAGGGATCCTACAGGCAGACAGGCTCTGATACCATTTGTCGCACACTGGTTTCTAGAGGATACTCATCGCACGAACTGGATAGCAGGTGCTTGGATTATGGGGCATACCTGCTCCCACGTCCCAGCTTCCTGGTAGGCCTGCGCTTATGCGCGACAACACAAGCCCTGCTTCCACCGTCGAAGTAAACTATCCGCTAGGAACCTAAGGCACTACTGTCGACGTACTTCATAACAAGCACGCACTGTACGTCAACAGCTTTGAACAAAAGGAAATCACAGAATGTCTCTAAGACACAAAATAATGAAATAAGTTTGCAAATAGCCTTCACTAAGGCAGAGATAGAAAATACACTCATACAGAGGACACATGTCCCAACATAGCATCATTACATAGCAGCGGAAGCATTCAACAGGTCTGAGTACAGACAAATCCAAATAGGCCTAAGAGGCCGGCAATGAAAGGAAAACGGAGCCCATCCACGAAGTCGTCGGATCCTGCCCGGGTCCGCTATCTACTCGTCGGCAGCCTCGTCGAACTCCACGAAGTAGCCATCCTGGTGATCATCGTAGCCGTAGTCGTAGTCTGCGTAAACCACAGCCCCAACGGGGTCAGTACATCCAAGTACTGGCAAGCAAGACTCACACTTCATCAAAGAGTTACCCGTCAACACAAGCATTGATGCTTGGGATCAACGGAAGAGATAGGTGTTATAAAAGCTGCAGCGGGCTGCTCTAACCAACTACAGAAAATACTACAAGTTCCGGCTATCAGAAGAAGATAAGATCGAGGATTGTAACCAACTGCAATATAACCTCAAACAAACCCATCCTGGATCTCGCCCCTTATCCGAAGAAGCAATCCGAGGATAACTCACACCGTTGTATTAAAGATGAGTCAAATTATTGTGTGAATAACCTATTACTAGTCAAGTTATTTAGCATTGGGTGATACATGGTTGATCATTATGTTTAAGTTGTCCTGAGTACTTGTTAGCCAGTACTTTCACCAAGTAATCCATAACCGCGGAAAACACGGCTTCTCGAGAAGATTATCCCTGCAGGGTTGTGCTCCAGTACCCGTACACACTCAAGCCACCAACTAAAACTTAGGTGGACTTGACACGACCCAAACCGTCTCTACAATCCATCCTAGGAGCCACGGAGCTATAAGGTCCCGGCCAGTCCGCCTAACCTAAGCGCAAGGGTGAAAACCACACCCCCCGGCACCACAGGCCTCGCCCTATATGCATCATCATCAACAGTAACCATGGGAGCGACCCATTCATGCTTATGCGCAAATGGAACTCCCGAACTAAGTGTGGCTCTTCGGACAAACTGCAGATCAGGTCCAAGTCGAGGGGGGTCCCATACTACCACCCGGATGCGGTGATCACGCTCATCATGGATCAGTAGACAAGACCCTTTTCCTATTAGGGTCGACACTAGCGGGCCTCAAAACCTCTTAGGGCCTCCCGCCGGTGCCTTATCATCAAGTTATTATTAATAGTAGCATTAACAGGATTGATTGATTGATATTCGAGCCCCCGGATCGGTAACAATAATAACAGCACGATAGTAAAAGAAGTAACCGACAACGAGCTCGAGCAAAAGCAGCCCTAAGCATGCTAGATAGGAACAGGCTCAAACAAAGGCTGTAGGTATGGAGGTGAGGCAATATCCTGGCTCAAGGTAGCATGTGATGGGTTCGGAGATCAAGCATCGATTCATAGGGCTAGCAGAAATAGACAAAAAACAGTATCGACAACAAGTGTGGAAGAGAACTCGATGATTCATGTGAGTGATAACTTGCCTGCAAACCCAGTAGCCTGGTACTGAGCAAAAATCCTTAGAAGGGGTACCGTACGTCCCTTCGGTCTCAACGTCGTCGTCTAAAGCGAGAAGAAGCAAACACACAATCGAAAGAGACGAACAATCAATACATGGCATAGGATGCACAACCATGGGATGATGCATGTCATGTTAATAGATGCAGCAAGGTAAACTACTTGACAAGGCAACACAATTTAATTGGACCCATATGCAATGTGAATTGCATATGGATGCAAATGGTTTAGGTTGAAGCAATGATCTACATTTGATTAACAAGTGTAAGTAGTTAAACATGATGCATGCATGATGATAATAAGAAGTAAACAAAGTTAGATGCAATTGGAATGATAGTTAACAAGTTAGGGAATTTATTATTAAGTTTGGAAATTTTGGTTACTTAATAGTGTTACACAAATAGTTGTTGTTTTCACCAATTTAAATTGTGCAAAGCAAATAACAAAATTCATATTTGAAAATAACATCAGATTTTAGTTGGATTACATGTTTCAAATATTGAAATAGGAGTTAGGATTATTTAATTATGAATTAAACAATATTAAACAAGTTTTAATTGAATTAAACAAGATTTAAATTGTTTAGGCAATTTTAATTATTCAAAACAGAAAACAAAAATTATATTTGAATAGGTTATTTAAAATGGTATGGAAAACATATTTTATTTGCATGATTTGGATTAATAATGAATTAGTTATGGATTTTAGCAATTTGCAATTGAATTATTTGAATTCAAATTTGAATTGCATTTTGAAAATTCAAAACAGTAAACAAATTTTATATTTGGGTAGAGAATTTAAAATAGAGTGATTTACATGTTTGAAGTTTTGCAATCGGAGTTTCCAAACAAAAGTTATTGAATTACCAAGGTTAATCATATTTATGGTTGATAGAAAATAACTATGGACCTAGAAAAAGTAGCAGGGACTTGGAAAGAAAATTACAGGGACCTAGATAAAAGCTAGCAGGGACCTGTGTGCAAATTAGAGTAGATCTAGGTCTAGAAAAAATAAGAGAGAAAAAGATTGGTTTTTGTTGCAGGGGGGGATTCGAACCCCTGCCCTCCTGCCTGATGCGCATGGAACCAACCAGATGAGCTGCTGCTGTGGTTGTGAAAGGAGAGTACTCGCAGGGGGTTAAGGTTCAACACGTACTGCAACCCAAATCGGAAAATAAAGGAGCAGAAAAGAGCTTGGCCGGGATTCGAACTCACGCGCTGCTAGGCGCGCGCAGCGAGCGCCTACCAGATGGGCTACTGCTGCTTAGTTGAAAGGATACGGTAGAGGGTTGTTTTTGATCCTAATTACCCGGCTCTAACTGAACTGCAAACGTAACCTGCAGGTGCTCTTCTCTGTAGCCGAACAGAGCAGCCATGGCAACAACGGCCGGAGAAAATTTAGGCATCTACGGCACGGGAACGAAGGGGGCAAGTAGCAGAACGGAAAGAGGGGCTCACCCTCTTCGCCGGAGTGGCCGCAGCGCAGCCGGAGGGAGTCGGAGGTGACGACGGCGTGTCCGGCGAGCGGCGGCCGGCCGCGGAAGGAAACGGCGGCGCCTCCCTCGAACGGCGGCGGCGGAGGTGGGAGAGAGAGGGAAGGGGTGCGGGTTGGTTAGGGTTAGGGTTTGGGGGCTCTAGGGGGGTAGAAAAGGGAGGGGAGCAGGTGAGGAGTGGGGAGGCGCAGGTGGCATGCGTGCGTGCTTGCGTCATCTCCTGTACGGAGGAGGGAGACGCAGTTCGCGGGCTGCGGCCGAGCGCACGTTCGCTGGGGACTGGGCCGGCCCAGTTGGGCTGGCCTGGTTGCCTTTCTCTTTTTTTTTTTATTATTATTTTTTTTTTTTTGCAGAAAGGGAAGGAAAGAGATGAGAGGTTTTGGTCTAGAGAAAAAAATTAGGGAAAATTTGTATGGATTAATTATGATAGAAGCACAGTTTTGGGACTGTTTGTTTCCAAATTTTGACTTTTTGGGTGCTGTTTGGAATTTGGTTTGAAATTGAATGAATTTGAGGTTCTTTGAATAATTAAAGAGAACACTTTGATGGTTTGAACTTTCTACTTAATGGAAACAACAGATTGGATAGTTTTGTAATGTTTATTTGAAACAAAGTAACATAATAAGTATGAACCAATAATTTGAATGTTTTGTTTGGAATTCAAAAAGAAAAACAGATGGAAACAAAGAGATCAAATGCAACACGATGCAAACAAAAATCAAATGAATATGATGACATGATGCAAAACAAAAATAAAACACGAAACAAACATCTAGGGGGGAGATTTTCAAACCTGGGATGTTACAGAGCTGAATACCCACTTGTCACAGTGCATTCTCTATCGAAATCGGGATCAGACCATACCTCTCTTATTTTGGACTCGGGGGTACATTCTCACTTAGGTAATAAAAATCTATTCTTATTTGAATTTTCATGGATGCGACAGGAGGGTTTTTATGATATGATTCGACAAGAATGGCTATCAGTTCATATCGAAGATTCTCGGGTGGAACGTTGGAAAAATAAGATACGCCACTTGTAGTAGTTCTTGCGTGGCTAGGCAAAAAACTTGAGTGGTGAGTATAAAAAGCTAAAGAAAAATTGACGTTGTTGATTGAACAGTTAGATATAAAATAAGAAACATTACCTCTAAGTGTGTGGCCGAGCGGGCTTCAAAGAGGTAAGCAGATGAGTGCTTACCGAAGTGAAGGCGATATGAAGAATCTAAATGGGCTCAAAGGGCAAAGGTGAAATATATTCATCAAGGTGGGAATAATACAGAATATTTTCATCTTATAGCTAATGGAAAACATAGGGAAAAAGGAATATTTCAACTTGAACAAGATGAGGGTACCATTGTGGGGAGGCAAATTTCGAGACTTTCATTTATGAATATTATAAGAAATTATTTGGAGCACCGACTCCGAGTTATGTTTCTTTAATAGAAGAAAGAAATGGTGACATAACACAAATTTCTTTGGACGAGAATGATATTCTAGTAGCACCTTTCACGGAAAAGGAAGTGTTAGAGGCGATTTCTGAAATGGAGCACAACAAAGCACCAGGGCTAGACAGGTTCCCTGCTGAATTCTATCAAAAGTTTTGGGAAGTTATCAAAAATGATTGTATGGCCATGTTTGTGAAAATCCATAATGGTGACTTACCGCTATTCAAACTTAACTTTGGGATAATTACCCTATTACCCAAAAAGGAGGATGTGTGTCGTATTGAACAATATAGACCTATATGTTTATTAAACGTGAGTTTGAATTTGTTTTACCAAAGTGGGAACTAACTGGGTAACCTCTATTGGGAGTAGAGTTATACGGCCTACGTAGTCAGATTTTCTCCTAGGGCGTAACATTTTAGAAGGTATTGTAGTCCTTCATAAAACAGTACACGAACTTAAGAGGAAGAAGATGGATGATGTACTTTTCAAAATCCACTTTGAGAAAGCTTATGACAAAGTGAATTGGTCCTTTTTACAACAAGTCCTTAGGATGAAGGGGTTTTCCTCATCCTAGTGCGAGTGGATAGCCTGTTTTGTTCAAGGTGGAAGTGTAGGCATAAAAGTAAATGATGATATCGGTTATTATTTCAAACACTTAAAGGTTTAAGGCAGGGTGATCTGTTGTCACCGATCCTTTTTAATCTCGTGGCCGACATGCTGACTATTCTTATTGAAAGAGCTAAGGCAAATGGCCAAGTTGGAGGATTGTACCACATCTTGTCGAAGGTGGGGTCTCAAATCTACAATATGTTGATGATACTATATTTTTCCTTGAGCATGATCTTAAAAAAGCGCTTAATATGAAGCTCATACTTGCATTGTTTGAACGATTGTCTGGATTAAAGATTAATTTCCATAAAAGTGAGATATATTACCTTGGCCAAGAAGAGTTACATCAACATGAATACCGGCACATTTTCGGGTGTGAAGTAGATACTCTTCCGTTTAAATACCTTGGTATTCCTATTCATCATAGAAATTTCTTAACAAGGAGTGGAAACCAGTTGAGGACCGCTTTGAGCAAAAGTTGGGATCTTGGGTGGGTAAGCTGTTATCTTATGGGGATTGCCTCATTTTGATAAACTCAATCTTAACGAGTTTTCCCATGTGTTTGCTATCCTTTTTTGAAGTCCCTAAAGGGGTTCAAAGGAGATTATATTTTTACCGCTCTAGTTTTTTTTGCCAGAGTGACAATAAAAAGAGAAAGCACCGTTTAACTAAGTGGAATATTGTATGGCGACTAAAGGACCAAGGTGGTATGGGTATTGAGGTGTGAGATATAAAGAACATGTGTCTTTTCGTTATTCAAAATTCTGCATGGAGAGGGTGTTTGGCATGAGATTCTTTGTAATAAATATTTAGGGGATAATCCATTATCTCTTGTAGAAGAAAAACCCACAGATTCGCCTTTCTGGAAAGGTATTATGCAGGTTAAATATGATTTTTTTTCTCACGTGACTCGTTTGATTTGGGAAATGGGCAGCAAGTGAGATTTTGGGATGACATATGGTTAGGTGATGAAGCCTTATCACAAACATATCCATCGTATATAACATTGTTTGTTACAAAAATGTTACGGTGGCACACGTGCTATCGGAAAACCCTATTAATATTAAGTTCCGTAGACCTATTATAGGTGATAGAAGAAACCAGTGGCTGCATTTGGTCGAGAGATTTATGAGTGTATCTCTAACCAATGACCAAGATATTTTTAGATGGAGGTTGACAACTAATGGGGTGTTCTCTATCAAATATTTTTATGCGGACTTGATGCATGGTTTGACTAGTTTTTTACGTAAATACTTGTGGAACCTCAAAATGCCACTAACGATAAAGATATTCATATGGTCTCTTGATCGTAAGGTGGTTTTAACGAAAGATAATTTGATTAAGAGGAGATGGACTGGATGTGAAAGTTGTGCTTATTTATATCATGTCCACTTGCTCATGATGTTTGACGGCTCATTCATTTCACTTTTAGTATTTATCAACCAACTAGTATAACGAACACGTTTGGTACTTGGTTAAACGGGACAGACAAGAAAACAAAGGCGTGTATTCGTCTAGGTGTGTCATCTTTTCTTTGTGCTATTGGAATTGTCGTATGATGTTGTTTTTAACAAAAAAAGAAGCGGTTCATTTCTTGTAGGTCATCAAGAAGGCGGTCTATTCTATCCATAAGTGGGCATTCCTCCTCCCTGTCGATCAGCGAGTACTTATGCATACCGGGTGTGCTCGACTCATGGCGGTCGTTCAGGCTATTTACAGCAGAGGTCGGTAGCTTAATGCTAAACTTTTAGATGCATGGGCTGTCATTATTGAGTGGCTAATTTTCTTGGCCATCTTATGCAACCCATCAGTTGTTAGATGTATAGAATTTGGATGCTTTTATGTTTTGTTAATAAAATCTGGTTGTGTGCATCGTTTCGATGCAGAGGCTAGGGCGAAGGCTCCAATTTATATAAAAGAATATCTAAAATGAGTGAATTAGACTCATTTTATACATATATTCACTCATTTACTATGTATGTGGTTAAAATTAAAATGGTAAGTATTGTGCCTTATAAAAGTGGACGTAGGGAGTAATATGAATGTTTAGCGACCCTATAGTGTGAGTTGATGATCGATTTGGCGGGTTTTTTTAGTTGTGTGTATCCTTAATGCCTCAGCGGTTTTTTTTAAAGTTAAGGCAGCCGTTCTCCCGTTCAATTAGATAGAAAGTAATTCAGGAAGTCCTCAAAAATATGTAGAAAAATGCCAGATGACTGATACGTCACAAACGTATCCATAATTTCTGATGTTTCATGTTGTTTTCATACTATATGCTACATGCTTCCTATACACTTTATGCCATTTTTTTTATTTTGTGAGACTAACCTATTGACAAGATGCCCTAGAGCCAGTTCCTGTTTTCTGCTATTTTTTATTTCAGAAAAGTTGTTCCGGAAATATTCTCGGAATTGGACAATTCAAAAACAAAAAAATTTAGAAATCTGCCGTGCACGCAGAGTCTAGAGGGGACTCGGAGGGGGCCACAGGGCCCCACGCCATAGGGCGGTGCGCCCCCCTTTGGCCCTGCCCAGGGGAGGTGTGCCCCCTGGCCGCGCAGCGATGTTGCCCTCTTTGCCTATTTATACCTCTCGAGAGGTTAACCCTAAATACTCGAGCCTTTTCCACCAAAAATATCTACAACCACCGTCATCGTCAACCCTAGTTCGGGATGGTTCTGAAGCTCTCCCCGGCACCCTGCCGGGAGGGGGAATCATCACCGGAGAGCTCTTCATCACCATGCCTGCCTCTGGAGTGATGCGTGAGTAGTTCATCCCTGGACTACGGGTCCATAGCATTAGCTAGATGGTTGTTCTGTGCTCTTTATGCCTTAGATCTTGTGATCTGCCTAACATGATCAAGATCATCTTATTGTAATGCTACATGTTATGTTTCTTGGGATCTGGTGAATATTAAATGCTATGTCCAGTGATTATCAATCTATCATGTTCTTTCATGTGTATGTTATTTATTATCTTGCATGCTCTCCGTTACTAGTAGATGCTCTAGCCAAGTTGATGCTTGTAACTCTAAGAGGGAGTATTTATGCTCGATAGTGGGTTCATGCCTCACTTTTACTCACGCTCTAGTGACCGAGACGTAACGGGTGGGGGATGTGATGTTGCCATTAGCGACAAAACAATGATGTTTACATTGTGCTTAATGCAATTATCTCTTGCTTGCAACTTAATACCCAAGGTTTGCTCGGATGACATTCTGAGGGTGGATTATTAGTCATCGATATAGTTGGATAACGGTCTATGTATCTTGTTGTAATGCCCGCATGAATCACATAGTAATCATCATGTCATGCATATGCAGTACGGTGCAGTCTTTATATCTGTCAATTGCCCAACTGTAATTTGTTTACCCAACATGCTATCTATCTATTTTGGAGAGACACAACTAGTGAACTATGGACCCCGGTCCATTTTGTTTATAATGATAATACAACTACCGCAATTACTGTTTTCATACTGTTCCTACTGTTTTTCTATTGTCATCACAGTTCTCTTTTCATCTACTGCAAAAAAGTACTATTTTTCACACCATACGTTTAACCTCTTTGTTTTCAGCAAAACCGGTGAGATTGACAACCTCACTGCTTCGTTTGGAAAAGTGATTTGATTATGTTGTGTAGGTTCCATGTTGCTGCTGAACCGGTAGTGCGCCCTGCCACATCATCTGCATAAACCTTCGAAAGTGATTTCTTTCTCCTACTGGTTGATTCAACCTTGGTTTCTTTCTAAGGGAAACTTCTTGTTGTGCTCTTCATACCTTCCTCTTGGGGTCTCCCAACGAGTGCAACCCCTGCACCATCAATGACCAAAGAAGAAAAAACCCGTATAGGCCAAAGTCTATAGGCCGCGGTCTTCGGGGTCATCCGTGAAGGCATACACCCTCGTCTTGAACTCGTCCCTCACGAGGTGCACCACATCCACGATATTGGTTGTCGCGTTTATAAATGCCCTTCTATCCATACCCCCATATTATGTAGGTGATGAACCCACTTGTGGCTTTCTTCTTATCCTTCGAGATTTTTGCAATGTAGTGGAGCCACCAAACGTCAAAATCACGACCTGCCGCGGATGCAATGGAAGGAAGTGAAAGGTCGTTAGCCCAAGGACCTATTCCCCATAGGACTTGGTGAAGAATCAATATTGGCAAAGGTTCTGCACCCTCTCGGGGTGAATGTGGCAAAGATTGCAGATATGATCACGTGGCACCCAGAAGCACAAAATTATCCGATGTGCAAATTTTTATATGGGACACAAGCCACTTTCCCTTGGATTCAGAATGGGGCCTCCAGATCTTCTTACTGTCAAAAGGAGCGTGTGATCCAAGAAATTGGCATCTACAGACTGATGCCGCCAAATAGACCCCCGACATCGTCTACTTTTAAGTGATTATGTCCGTCTGTGGCAGGAGATGCACCTCCCTCATGACTCTCCACATCTGGAAGGGGCTCTCTAGGTCGTCCACGGTGGTCAAGTTTTGCAGGGCTCGGATCTGGTTATCGCTTTCGAGATCCTTCACGACCATCCTGTTCTTATGAGTGGTGATCGTATCAGAGGCTAGGGAAGAGTGGCTTGAGGGGGGGATCCACCTAGGCTCCATGAGGCATGCCAAAAAAAGGCACCTACATCTGTCCCCCAAAGGTGACCGTCGTGGAGGCGCGAAAGAGCTCCATATCCACCCTCGTGCATGGAAGCCGTGTGTGTTCCGAGGTCTAGAAGCATCCGTCCATGCAAGCCAAGGCCAACAAAGCCACATGGTTCGTTCGAACTTTCCTAGGTCGGGAACCCCAAGACCTCCAACAACGTCAGGTCTATAGAAGGTGGCCCAATTGACAAGGAGGTGACTTGTGGTGTCCGGGTCGACGCTTCCCTTCATCCAAACTGAAGCTCCTCCTTATTTTATCAATTCGCTTGAGAACCCTTGGGGAGGAGGAAGATCGTCAAATAGTATGTGATCGTCGAAAATAACAACGATCTTGCGATAATCACCATCCCAGCCCTGGTGAAGTGCTTGCATCTCCATCCAGCAAGGCACGCTCCACCTTGATCGTTCAGAGTGCACCGGTTCGCGTTCCTAGCCTTCACTTGACCGTGTCGAGCGGCACCGGACGACTTGCCTTCTAGAATCTTCCTGTCCATGCCTACTTCGTCAGATCCAAGTGTCCCTCCATGCCTGGTTCTTCTGCTCTTTCCCTCAACTTGGATGTCTAAGCTGTTAGTTGCCAAAAGTTATAGCAACACATGCCCCTTGTTTTCTGGCAAAGATTGCGTGACAAAAAAAAATTCGGCGTAAAACTCGACAAGGGTGATGCTAAGCTCACCCATAAGTATTAAGGACGATATACATATATCGACTATACATGGGAAAATCATGTGTTAAACCTGGGGGTATTTAAACCCGGTTCTGAAATATATTTTCTAAATTTATAAAAGTTAATAAAAAAATATTTTGTGTGTACACGTATATATTCTATGCGGGTCTAGAAATTTTCATGGAGAAACGACTTTTTATTCGGCCTATGTAAAAAGACTAAAATTATGACTATTTTTTGTTGTAAATAGCACCGAAATTTTCTCTTCTTTGTTGGGGCAAAATAAAAAGATTTTTTTCGCGAAACTTTCATCCCACGCACATGTTTTTTGTATGATCTATGCATATAAATTTTATTTCATATTTTCTGACTTTTTTTGGAGGTTTTGTTTTTTGCATTTTTGAAAAAATGGGTTCAAATACACCCAGGTTCAACTCATCCATACTCATATACGTGCATCTATGAAGATTACCATACACTGGAATGGAATCTTTAGATGTCTTCCATTGGCTTAGGGCAACATGCATGCCCCTTGATCATCAGAGATAAGAGTTATCGAGATTGTTGAACGGAGGGAGTATTAATTATCGCGATTCAGACAGGTACTTCCCTGCTCAGCCGCCATTTAATAAATTTCCAACTCCTCGAGTCCACTGGAAGTATCACCTTTCTGACTAAGTCGCGGACTTGTAACTTTTCGCAACATTTTCGTTATAAGATTTGGCTACTTGCTGCTTGCTCCCTTATCTGAAAGCTTTTCAGTCGGACTCTCGCCTCTTCAACTGAAAGCAGAATTTTTAAAATCGTGGCACTTATGTCTGTGATAAAATGTATCATATGGTTGACTACTAGAAACTTGAAAATAGTATGTATCCTTTTGACTAGCATCTGCTGTCAGACTGTCAGTGTGATCAACTGATCATGCATTATTCCATCGCCATTCGTGGGTCGCCACCACGTACTCTGAACCGTGTGCATGATTGATTGATTGGAGGTATACAGTATTGCTGGCCACGTCGATCTGGAGTATAACATGATCACTTTTTTTACGCTGGGAACTACTCCTTTGGTCCCTACAGAGAAAGGGAAACAAATATCCTTGGTCACTAGTATAATGCAGGTGTATAACTAGGAATGTTTAGAACGCATGTTATTGGACTTAATATTAAGCGGTATAGGGAATTGCTGGGCCATGTTCTAGCCACCGACTGTCCGGGACTGCTGATGGACTAATGGAAGCGAAGCCTGTGATAGATGATCGATGATTGGGAATGTGATGCTTCGCACTGTTCGCAGGCCATGTGTCTGCCAATGGTGGTGGTGTGTTCCCGTACCGTGAGTTGATGATTGTTTTGGTGGAGATTTTTTTCTTTTGTTTCAAACTGTGTGCATCCTTAATGGCTTGACTATTATTAACATTATATTGTTATTACAGAGACCATGTGTAATTGTTAGCAGCTCGATATGAATATGTTCGCTTTATCCAAAAAATGTTAGTACCTCTACGGAACAGCCTATCTGATCTTTAGTGAAGTATGCATTTGATTTTTTTAATCCTACCAAACAGTAAATTCAAACATGCAACACACCTTAATTATGAAGCATCGAATAGCAAGCTGGGTCTTTTTTTTTCAAATAAAACTGTAAAAGAAGTCCTAAGATATGTTAGAAAAAAAATCCTAATTGCATCTTGATGAACAGAAAACACACCGTGCACAAAGAGAGTCAAAGGGGCCATGGAGGTTCCTTGTTGATGGCTACATCTCGAGCATGACCATGGTGCACATCCCATGTATTATGGATTTTTTTATGTTGGCTCATGTATCATGGATATTTTGATGTCGGTTTTGAAAAAAGGCCGATGAGGCACCCCCTCCTACATGTGTGCCATCCAATACCTAAACGACAACTAAGGGCATCTCCAGCCGCCCTCCCCCCCCCCCAAGGGGTCTTTTTAGCGCCGGCGAAAGCAAAAAACGTCGTTTTTGCACCACTCGGCCCCCCAGAAGCCCAAATAGCGCTGTATCGGCGCTATTTCGCGCCGGCGCACCTAGGCGAAACCCAGCCCGCTGGGTTCGGCTTGGGGGGGCGAAAAGGCGGGACAGCCCATGCGGGCCAGCGCTGTCAGCGACGCGTGGGGAAAACGGGGGAACAAAAACCCCCGCCCGTGAGCTTCTTCTCGGCTCCCGCGTCGGTCAAAGGTTGCCGGCGTTTATGGAATGGCGGGCGGCCAGTGCATGCGCCAGTCAAAGGCTGCCGGAGTAATGGCGCGGCGAGCGGCAACGACGGCACGCGGCGCAGTAAATGCCCCGCCAGGGCTACACAACGCGCCCCCACCGGCCCACTCTCCCCCATTCTCGACGTTTTTCTCCCTCGCCGCTCCCTCTCTCCCCATTCTCGATGTTCTTCTCCCTCGCCGCTCCCTCTCTCCCCGGAGATGACGAGCTACGACGAAGCCGCCGCCGCTGCCACCTCCGCAAGCATACGAGGCATGGGCGCTGTATCGGGCGGGGTATCCTTGCCCGCCCGATATGCGCGTCCCAAGCGCCGCCGCCGGTCAACCGCGGTGGCAGCTCAGCGTGGGTGGGATCCCCGTGCCCCCGTCCCCTCCAGCGAGGCGGAGTTCAGGCAAGCCATCGACGAGGTCCGTCGAGGGCTGACGCCGGACCAGGCCGCGGAGCTGCGCTGGAGGGCGCGCGACAACGACGCCTTCTGGTGGGAGTATCTCCGACGCCGCCACGACGAGGTCGTCGCCGCCGAGGGTAACAACGGCCGTATCGAGGGTCGTGCCAACGACATCATCCGCAAGCGGTGGTGGGGAGGCAAGCACCGCACGCTCGAGTGGGTGCTCGACTACATCGAAGCCGGCAACGAGCCCCGGCTGCATATGCCGCCCCGCCCGCACCCCTCGTGGACACCGCGGCGGATGGGTGGGTCCTCGTCGGCCACCTCCTCTTCCTCCGGCGCGGCCTCTATTTCCCTCACTCCTCCCGTCCTCAACTCCGGGCACCCTGTCCCCAGGCGCAACAGCGGCACCCTACGCATCGGCGAGCCGCGCCAGCGACCCGCCGCAGGCTTCGAGCGCGTCGTGCGCCCGAAGAAGGAGGTGGAGGAGGGCGACGAGGACGAGTGGCCTGACATGAAGGCTGCCGAGGAGCTCTCGTTGAACACTCTCCTGCCGATCGCCGACGACGTCGCCATCGACTGGAGTCTGCGCGAGAGCACCCAGGAGGAGTTGGAGCTCCAGCGCCGGCTCCTCGCCGAGGCGGAACGGTTGAAGGTGCAGCGCCAGCAGGAAGCCGCTGCCAATGCGGCTCGCCGCTGCGTCCCTTCCCCTCCGCAGCCGAAGGAGGTCGACTACGTCGTCCTCGACCCCGACAGTGAGGACGAAGCAGAGTTCCAGCGCGCCCTGGTGGTGAGCAGGTGGGGCAACGCCGGCGCAGGCCCGAGCGACCCGGATTGCGGCGACCCCGGCGCAGGCATGAGCAGGTGGGACGACGACAGCTCGGACGATGACGACAACGGCGACGACTACGACTACAGCCAGGCGATCGCGGCGAGTCTTGGCCTGCAGTAGACGTAGCTTTTATGTTTTCTATGTTTTTTTTAATGTTTTTAGTTAAATTTCTGTAAAATTATCGTCGAATCTATGAATTTGCGCCTATTTTAACGAATTCGCCGATTTTGAAGTAATTTGGGCCGAGTCTTGGGCTAGGGGGCGACTGGAAACCATGCCCCCCATGTTTCAGATTAGCGCCGTTTGGCGCCGCGGCGGCACCAAAATATCAGCGTTTTGCGCCCTGGGGGGCGACACGGCTGGAGATGCCCTAAGTTACTTGGCGGTAACCCAGTTTTATGGAGTCTAAGTTACATGTGCTTGACTCAAACACATCCTAATTAACCCAATCCGGTAACCCATAGTCCAAGTATAAATCATACACACAAGTATTTGGAACACATTCTAGAAATTATATAAAACAAAAACTAAGTCCACAAAGACTCGGAACCAAATTATACATAACGAGTAATACTACTACGAGGCCATCGGGGAAGGAACGCTGGTAACGTAATATGATTACGCAGGGACATGAGCGGTATCAGCGCAAAACAAGGATGTAATCCGTTACCTGGGGATCTGATTACGGGCCTTCCGAAACAAACATGGATAACGATATCAATTGCCGGTGGTATCAGCTTACGGGGTAAAAACGCTGAACCAAACACGTCCTAGGACATATATATTGGCGGATCTTCAACAACTATCGACAGACCATATGTGTAGGCAAGTATGTGCATGTCAAGTTTAAAAGATGCAAACGTATGTAACTTGTGCGGAAAAAGGACCTAAAAGTACAAGGATTTTTACTATGAAAAAAAAGTTCCTTGTATATTTCTTAGATCACATACAATCATTTTTTTTCCTTGACAACAAGTATCGAGGCAATATGTACTATGTGATTTATTTTAGAAAAGATTTGAAACATGAATTTTGAGATTGTTTGAAATTCGGGTTGGGACCCATCTTCCAGTTTTTTTTTCTATCTAAAATAAAGGTTGGCTAGTTTTTCTTGTTTCAGCATACCACGCTTTCGGGGGAGAAGCCTAATTCCTTTTTCCTTCCTTTTTACGCCACCTCCTCCCAATCCTTGTCCTAACCCAACTTAGCCCGGCACCACAAAAGTGGGCCTTCAAACTCTAGTGTGGCCCATATTGCTCGCCCCCTTTCAGGCTTTCACACACACCTGCGCCGCCGCGCGTCACTTCGACAGCAACGGACACCGCCCGTCAGGTCAGCGTATTCCCTCCCCTTCTCTTCAGTTCGTCAAAGGGCGCCAGCGCGGGTGGAATGGGCGGACGGGGCGAAGCGCTGCAAGCGAGCGCGGCAGCCATGGCACCGTCCGTGTCGACTCTACTCCTCCCTCGCGCCCCCGCGCCGGCGACACCGGCGGCGCGGGACGAGGTGCGGCGGCAAGTCGGGCTCGCGGCGCCGCTGGTGGTGTGCAGCCTGCTGCAGTATAGCCTGCAGGTGGTCTCCGTCATGTTCGCTGGCCACCTCGGCGAGCTCTCCCTCTCTGGCGCCTCCGTCGCCTCCTCCTTCGCCAACGTCACAGGCTTCAGCGTCCTGGTAAGCCCCGTGGTACTACTTGTGATTTGTGAAGCACGAACAAATTGTTTTTAGAGCAAGTTTAATTTTTAAAAGGAAGAACGAATTGATCGAAAATGCAACGTGAGCTAAGAGGCTATGAGCAAAATTAGCAGAAAGTTCTATGGATATACTGTACATAGCATTGGTTTTCAACATGCTTGCAGAGCAGTAGTATGCTTGTGTGATTAGAAAGTAGCAACAGTGTGTGTTTTAAACTTTGAATTGCAAGTAGATATAACGAAAATTCACCTGTTTGTTCCGTTGCAAAATTTGCAACGCGCCAGCTAGGAATGGGAAGCGCGTTAGATACACTGTGTGGGCAATCATACGGGGCAAAACAGTATGACATGCTCGGGACACATGCTCAGAGGGCTATCTTCGTTCTTATGCTTGCAAGCGTTCCCCTGTCCTTTGTTTTGGCCTTCACCGGCGAAATCCTTGTTGCTCTTGGTCAAAATCCAGAGATATCATATGAAGCTGGGATTTACGCCCGGCTGTTGATCCCTGGCCTCTTCGCCTATGGCTTGCTTCAGTGCCTTACCAAGTTTCTGCAAGCCCAAAATATTGTTCACTCACTGGTAGCTTGTTCTGGAGTGACGTTGCTATTCCACATTCTCCTGTGCTGGTTCCTGGTTCAGAATTCCGGTCTTGGCAACAGAGGTGCAGCTTTGGCAACCTCAGTATCTTACTGGTTCAATGTGATATTGCTAGCACTGTATGTCAAATTCTCTGAAGCTGGCGGAAGGAGTTGGCATGGATGGTCAAGGGCCGTGTTGAAGGATGTGAACATGTATTTAAGTCTGGCAATTCCATCTACATTTATGACTTGGTAAGCCTGGCATGAGCAACCTCCAAAGAACAATGTCTTGCTAATGAGTATTCTCGGCAATAGTATGCCTTTACAACTGGGTGAAAAGTGATGTGTGGTTTACCACCTTCTTTCTTCATGGATGTTGTTTGACTTGCAAAATAGTTCAGCTTGGAGTTCTGGGCATTCGAGATGGTGGTTCTCCTTGCAGGTTTTCTTCCAAATCCAAAACTCGAAACTTCAATTTTGTCCATCAGGTAACGAAACTGAACTAGGAATGCTCTTGTGCATTACAGTACTCAGAATTACTAATAAGAAGATGAATTCTGTTAGATCCAACACTGTTTCTCTATAACAAGACTAGTTACCTGCCTGTGACACTCAAATCACCTGGCAGAATTACTCTTTCGTATGCCTGATTATGTGAACTAACTAAGGTTCATTTTGCTAGCCTAAACACAATGTGGATGGTTTATACAATTCCAAGCGGCCTCAGCAGTGCCATAAGGTCAGGGGAACAGAAATTTCAGAATTCCACTCATTTCCATTCATTTTCTGACACACCTCAAATTTGTTCCTAACCAGTTTCAATTCATGATTAACGTTTCTATGCAGTATTAGAGTCTCCAATGAATTAGGCGCCGGGAACCCACGAGCAGCACGACTATCAATTCTTATTTCAGGAATTATGTGCCTAGCAGAAGGCGTTCTTGTAGTTATCATCACAATTTCTGTACGAGATGTCTGGGGGTACTTGTACAGCAATGAAGAAGAGGTTGCAAATTATGTATCCGTAATGATGCCAATTCTTGCTACTTCTAACTTCATGGATGGCTTACAATGCACACTATCAGGTATGGCATAGATACACATCCTACTATTAATTTTATGTGTCCAGTATACAGTAAGTTTCTCCCTTGTGAGGAAATCAGAATGTTACATTGCATAGTTGCTTCACTCATTTCTCTCCATATTAGTGCTGTTTGGTTTGCCTCAAGCATGTTACCTTTGAGTACTAGCCATCAGACTTAACTTAAACTATTAATATAACTTTCAGATCATGAATTGCTATCAAATGTTTAGAAATGGGCTCCTTTCAAGGATAGGTGGAAGTTTATTGAACTGCGTGTACTACATAAATAATCTCATAATGTTTTCATATGTACACTGATAGTAGAAGAAAGGATCTTGCAATTACCCCGCAAGAAAATCGTATATTTTTTCTAATCAGCTGCTGTAATTGTCCTAATGTTTATCTTAATGTATTGATATGCAAATTCCTAGCACAATCTAAAAAAACATCTGTGAACTACTCCTAAATATGAATGTCCAGACTATACAAACTGGCAGCTTATTCATGCTTGCTTGGAGATCTCTTCGATCACCAAAACTCTAGCTCTATTGATTGTAGCAAGGCACAGTCCCACATGTTCTTCTAGCTCCTCGGCCAGTCTCCTAGAGTTACAACAACTCCTCCTCAGCTCCATCACCATCTCCTGCACCGGAAACTTTTCATCCACCATCTCCATGCAGTACATCGCCATTGAATTCTCCCGCTCGATACCGTCAGAGAGGCGCACCGCAAGGTGGCTCACCGTGTCGAAGTCCCTACCAAGAACGTACGTACCCTTCGCGGCAGTATCGAGTTGGTCCTGCAACCGCTGCAAAGAGTTCTTCTTGGAACGTTTCAGCCTCGTGATCCTTCTCTTGAGTGCAACAGGGGAAAGCCCCATGAGTGCAGATCCAATAAGAAGGCTAAAGAACATCAGGTGTGCTGCAGTGCCGATGGCAACTGCACCACAGGCCATGATAAGGCAAGTTTTTGAAAGCTTCTTGATTACTTTCACTATCTTAAGCTTCCTTGCCACTTTCTTGTGGCTTGATTTGATGGTCTGGAGTACGGAAGAATACTTGTCATGAATCTTTCTGAAATTGCTTCTTGTGGTGGTGCTGAAAGGGTTGCTTCTAACATAGAATGTTTCCAGTGCAAGGGAAGTACTAGTAGTGGCAGTAGTACAGCCTAAAATGCTTGCAAGGAAGCTGTCCATTGATTGGTAGTTGCTTTGGGTGTTCTTGATGTTCCTCAGTAGCTGCTTGCAGATCTCCGAGGCCTCGGCACTGGCATCAAAGTAACCAGCCATTGCAAGCTCAATTTCAGTAGATTTTATCTTCTGCATCATATTGTGAAGCATTGGAAGGATGATATCTTGCTGAGGCTGAAGAAGAGCTTCCATTTCTTCCTTGTTTGATAAAAAGCGCATGTTAGACTCTGTACGCAGCATGCTGACATAGTTTTCCTCTATGCTCAGGCCATCCCGCACGCCTGCCGCCATTTCCATAGCTGCTACAGAAGAACACACAAATTTTCAGTGTCCGAGCCTTAAATTTAACAGAACTGAGTGTCCTCGAATTTGTTTGGAAAGAGAAACCTTAAAAGCTGCGCAACTGAAATATGATATGCTTGCTCGAAGAATACAGAAAACAAGAACATTTAGGAAAGTTTGATGTTTACCTTTGGATGCACACGTTGATTCTTCAAGGGCCCCAAATATCATCTATCTCCAAATACTTTATCCTTTGAGACAGGTACTGTTTGCCTCTTCTCCAGGTGCACCAATTGGCAATTGCACTACCTCCTGTCTTGGCTTAAAATGTACCTCTGCTCAGGCTTTATATACAGGCACCTTAACCAATAAAATCCTGTGCTTTGTCTTGTACTCGTGCAGCTTAAGCCTTAATTTTGCCACCTCCTTACACGGTTACGCCCCTGAATACTAGGGCCCATATCTCCTGATCCTGAGGCTGTGGCGGTTCCACGGTGTATTCTTTTATGACCAAATCTTGCACTCCACATCACTGGAGCAGTCCAACTGTGTATATCTTCATCTCTGTACTTTACCAGCCTCCATACATACTGGAAGCCTTTCGATTGTGTGCAAGCTTTCTTGGTGGTTGCTGCTGTAAGCGACAGAGACACTAGCAGCGATCTAGTTGTGCTTCAGGTGCCCAAGTTGCCTGAAGCAGCTTCTGCTTCTATGCTGGTTACTTGTCGGCACAACTTTCTTAAATATCTGTATGCAACATCTTCAGAACAGTCCGTCGACGAAGACTACATGTGAAATCGAAATAAATGCGTACAGCATGGGCGTATCATCAGATTTCAGAACATACACTTTTGCAAAGAAATAAACTGGTGGGATAAATGTTCAGAACATTTTACCCTGATCAATTGAACGTTATAAAGGAATAGAACTTGCAGAGCTGAAGGGAATGAAGTTTACAGGGACAAGAATGCAGTGCGTTTAGCCAAAAAAAAAAAAAAAAAAAAAAAAGGAAAAAAAAGAGAGGAAAAGTGTGGGGTGCTATGTACATTGCTTTTGCTTTGCTTCAACCAATTATGTTCTAGTCTATTTTAAATTTAGATCCTGCATTTCGGTTGGCACTTTGCCACAATGCACTGCTCTTGCTTGCACATGTGGGCGACCACCATCTGTGTCTGATCACATCAACAAACACGGTTATCCCAAACACAAAGCTTGTACATGTGGTGTGGATCACACCACATCACCTCAGCACATGACATTCACATGTATATACCTCATACACGGCAGCTCTAAGATGAGATTTTTTTCAGCACATGTAGAACCTGAATGTGATGTCACAATTTTTTTTGATCTTAATGTGATGTCATAAATTGAGCCTCAGTTATTTTTAAGCATAAATTGATCCTCGGGTAGTAGGATCCCCCCTGCACAGTGCACTGCACAGTGTCATCATTTGCTCTTTCCTCTTAATCATTAGTCAGTTTGGGCCTTGAGCAGTGCCAGCATGGGCCATTGGCCCCTGTGTAGCTCTTTTCTCTCAGACATTAGTAGGTTTGGCCTTTTCCTCATATGAGAAATATAGTTGCTCCTTGGGAGCAGGTTTGGGCTTTTTTTTTTTAAAGATGCAGCCAGCCCTCTAATACTAGATTCTCCTCGTAGGAGAAACGATCTATCGTATCGACCTCGGGTAGCATTTGCTAAATTCATCTGTCTATTGTTCTTAAGGTGCCGCGAGAGGGTTTGGCTGGCAGAAAGTATGCTCCTTCATCAACCTGTGTGCTTACTACGCCGTCGGTATCCCGTCAGCTGTTATCTTTGCATTTGTTCTGAAGATCGGTGGCAAGGTAAGTTCTACTACTGTAGTACTATGTTTCACGCAGTTCTTGAAGGATATAACGTGCCTGGATTCTAGTGTGAGCCTCCTTCCCTTTCTTCGTGGCAGGGGCTTTGGTTGGGAATCGTGTGCGCAATGGCAGTGCAGATATTAGCTCTGCTTGTGATGTTGCTTCGTACCAACTGGGATAAAGAGGTGTGTACATAACACCCGTGCTCTCAGTAGACGAAACTGGACTGTTTGTTTTCTAAGTAACTTTTTGTTTCGTTTGTAGGCCGACCTAGCCTGGGCTAGGACACGAGTTCAGGAACCAGATAGCAGCGTAGCATTCGCTTGAATGCCACCATTTCTCATTATACTGCCAATAAGATGCTCTATTGTGCTACTCCCTCCGTTTCAAAATAAGTATCGTTCAAATAGATGTGTAGATATATCTAGATATATTTCAGTGCTAGATACATCCATTCCAACGGCACCTTATTTTGAGGCGGAGTGAGTACATTGTTTTCTGGTGCCCTTTTCGATTTGCATCACTTGGATACTACGTTTTTCCATTTATTGCTGATGGCCTCGACACTTGATCTGTGAATGAAAAGCACATTGCCCTGCACAAGCGGTCCAGCCTGCACACTTGCTCTCCAGTGTGAATAGTAGCAGGCGACACTGAACAATCGGAAACGTATCATCGTAGTAGGTGTCTGAAAGTTGCAAGAGACCATATTATAAGAGTTGGTAAGTGAAAAATTTGTGGCTGGGCTGCGCGGGAAGAGACGTGCCATCTATCCGGTATGTCCACCTACCCCCGTTTCGTCCTGAATCCCATGCATACATACCGGCACACGCGATTGCCGTGCATGCACATCGAGAGCTAGCCATGGACATCCCTCTCCCGCTCCTGCTCTCCACTCTGGGCGCCATCGCACTGACCGTATGGTACGTCTTCTTCCGCGCTGACAGGGGGCGCCGCGCGCCGCCGCTGCCGCCCGGCCCGAGGGGCTGGCCGGTGCTGGGGAACCTCCCGCAGCTGGGCGGCAAGACGCACCAGACCCTGCACGAGCTGACCAAGGTGTACGGGCCCGTGCTCCGGCTCCGCTTCGGCAGCAACGTCGTGGTGGTGGCCGGGTCGGCCGCCGTGGCCGAGCAGTTCCTCCGCACCCACGACGCCAAGTTCAGCAGCCGCCCGCCCAACTCCGGCGGCGAGCACATGGCGTACAACTACCAGGACATCGTCTTCGCGCCATACGGGCCCCGCTGGCGCGCCATGCGCAAGGTCTGCGCCGTCAACCTCTTCTCCGCCCGCGCGCTCGACGACCTGCGCGGCTTCCGCGAGCGGGAGGCCGCGCTCATGGTCAGGTCCCTCGCGGCCGCCGCGGCTCGCGGCGGGGGCGCGGTGGTGGCGCTCGGGCAGGCGGCCAACGTGTGCACGACCAACGCGCTCTCGCGGGCGGCCGTGGGGCTACGGGTGTTCGCGGTCGGCAGCGAGCTGGGCGCCAAGGACTTCAAGGAGATCGTGCTGGAGGTGATGGAGGTGGGCGGCGTCCTCAACGTCGGGGACTTCGTGCCGGCCCTCCGGTGGCTCGACCCGCAGGGCGTCGTCGCGAGGATGAAGAAGCTGCACCGCCGGTTCGACGACATGATGAACGGGATCATCGCCGAGAGGAGGAGCGGCGCCAAGACGGCCGCCGTGGAGGGTGGTAAGGAGGACCTGCTTGAGCTGCTGCTCGCGATGGTGCAGGAAGACAGGTCCCTCACCGGCGGTGAGGATGACAAGATCACGGACACCGACGTCAAGGCGCTTGTACTGGTAACCTTTTGCTGCCATCGTCACTCACTCGTTAACAGCTAAAATATAGTGAAATAGACAATGTACTTTATTATCAACATATATGTACAGAACTTGTTCGTGGCGGGCACGGAGACGACGTCGAGCATCGTGGAGTGGGCGGTGGCGGAGCTCATCAGGCACCCGGAGATCATGAAGCAGGCCCATGAGGAGCTGGACGCCGTCGTGGGACGTGACAGGCTCTTCTCGGAGTCCGACCTGCCAAAGCTCACGTTTCTCAACGCCATCATCAAGGAGACGTTCCGGCTGCACCCGTCGACGCCGCTCTCGCTGCCCCGGGTCGCCTCCGAGGAGTGCGAGGTCGCCGGCTACCGCATCCCTGTGGGCACCGAGCTGCTGGTCAACGTGTGGGGCATTGCCCGCGACCCAGCCCTGTGGCCCGACCCGCTGGAGTACCGGCCCGCGCGGTTCCTCCCGGGAGGGTCACACGAGAACGTTGATCTCAAGGGAGGCGATTTCGGGCTCATACCGTTTGGGGCGGGCCGGAGGATCTGTGCGGGCCTCAGCTGGGGTCTGAGGATGGTCACCATGACAACCGCCACGCTGGTGCACTCGTTCGACTGGAAGCTGCCGGCGGGCCAGACGCCGGATAAGCTGAACATGGACGAGGCCTTCTCTCTGCTGCTGCAGCGGGCTGTGCCGTTGATGGCCCACCCCGTGCCTAGGTTGCTCCCATCGGCCTACGAGATTGCGTAGAAGCTAGAGTGTGATTGGCCCGCTTCCGCTAAAGAAAACAAGATTGGGGCGCGCGCTTCATGGCGCCGATGACTGTCTTTAAAGAAAAGAAATTAATTGGTGATTGTCGTTATTGATGATGTATGGAGGACAAGCTACAATTATACTGTTTCTATTGATGTGTTATCTCACTGTAAGTAGTTAACAATGTACGCTCTTCCGGTAAAGTTCAATAATAAGAAAGAATAACATTTGTCCGATGGCGGATAGTTTCATTATGCACGAATCAATTTTCTTTCACTTTCTTGTCGTAAATCAGGATTCATTTCACATGAAAGAGACGAGGCAAATCAATAACATTTACTACTAATCACACCCTTTACAAATATTTTTGGGAAACACATTTGTACGTGCACATATGGGTACAACACCTATCCTGTCCACAAATGTTCTCCTTTTATTTTTACGGAAAGGAATACAAATTCCCATTTTCCATTTGGATACCCATGTCAAGTTTCTCATTGAAATGTTTCTACTCTATAAGGCTTAGCTTCACTCCGTTGAAAATGCTGTTAATTCTGATAATCGAGATAATATATGTTACCAAGATAAATAAGGACTCAGATTGTTACTGAAGAAGCATATAGAAGAGAAAAGGATAGAAAATCTACGCTTATCCCTCCAATATCTAAGCAAGCGTGAATATCTGCTTTGTGGTTCGTCCTCAGCTAGGGCCCGCCCGTCGTCGGCCCCTGGTTTGGCAGCTGCGATTGCCTGTGTGTCTCTGAGCTATGGCCCATTGTTTCCGTCGGTTCGTTTCGCGTTGTTGTGTGCAGTTCTTCTTCACCGGACCCAAAAGTCAAAACAAGAAACAGAGGCGGCGGGTTTGGCCTTCCGATGCCGGTGAGAGGTGGTCTTGTGCTCACCAGTTTCCGCCCGTCCTAGCGCTCCCTCCCGCTGTGGAGTCTTCGCGCCGTCGGCGGTATTGCCAATCAGTTTCTTCTCCCATCCCGTCTCTCGGCCGTGATGGCTCTTCGCGTGAAAGGAAAAGAGCAGCAGCAGCAGCCAGCAGGCAAGGGCACGACAGCCGCGGTGACTACGACGCCCTCACTGTGGAAGATGGCCACGGCGCCCGAGCAAGGACGCTGGTCGTGGAGGGCCAGCGAGGCCGCCGGGCCGCATTATTACTCGCCAAGAGAGGCCGCCGCCAGTGGGCTTTGCTACCTGCCTCACGTGGACAACTACCACAGTCTATCCCCGATCTCTCGCTGGGGCAAGGTCGCCGGCCACCTCTCCCCGCGAGCTCGGCGACCTGAAGGTAGGCCGATGTCCGGCCTCCCGCTACTGTCCATAGCAGGTAAATATTTCTACTGCTCTTTGAATATTTTGATTAGGTGAATCCCCTCGACATCCACTTCTTATCGAGGAGGTATGTTGGGAGGTGAGTTTAATTGTTTGTTTTGCTTAGGATTTGGGAAACATATTTGAGTTCTTAGGTATCATGTGATCCAGATCTGATTAGCCAGCTTTGTTTTAGAATTTTCTTATTAGCAAGTTAAATTTCTATAAATGTTCATCTCAAGTCATCTACTGTTATAAAAAAATGTAACTACATCGGCCTCGCCTGAATTATTCCTACTTTTTTAGTTAGTTTAGTTTTTGCCGTGATGCGCAATAAAATCGTTATCGTATTGGGTTTGATTGTCGCTGGGTGTATCTGTATAGCCGTTTTGCTGAATTCTGGAAGCCATGGTCGCTAGGCTTTTCCATATAGGTCACTAATGTTGCTGAATGTGCTGCCCTTTCTGCCTTTTGATGATTTGGTGTAACTATGTGCTGTGATTGTAGGTGCACAGCAATTATCATTTTGTGGGGTGATAAGGCACAGGTGGTTGACGGCTTGACGCAGACACGCTGGTCCAGCGAAACCACCGTGAGCCCGTGATCATGTTGGCTATGGGTTGTGGTTCCAGGATGCAGGATGGTACAAACAATTTCTAGCTATACGTTTTTCCCCGTGGCAGCTGACAGTCAAATTTTCTTCTACGTTTGGCTACCTATGTGCTGATTGTAGCCCTATTATTGGTCAGGTATGCTCCAGGTGTTTTCTAGCTTCGGGTCTAGGGTCTGCTACGATGATGTCTCTGTGTTTCACAACAGGCACAACTTAGTCGGAATTTTGGGACTGTGATGGCTGTTACTAAAAGGTTCGTTTTACTTCAGATGTTTAGCTCAACCAGAGAAGAATTGCATAGAATCAAGGCTGATTAGTGCGGGTACAGGAAAGGCATGTATGAGACTGGTCATTGATGCTCAGCAGAGAGCTGTACTCCACAGATCACTACTGGGATGATAACCTATGTTCTTTTTATTTCCTGTCAATACTCAGCATAATATATATACTTACGGGATGTAGCATTCTGATGTCCTGATAACCAAGTCCAGTTGTACATATTACCTAGGTTTTTGTTTTGGTCTTTTTTCTTCTTTTTTTGCCATTTATTGTGTATCTGTTGTAAGTTTCTCTTAGGCAGTAGAGCTGCTAGGATTTAGACCTTTACCGTATAATATGTAGAAGACTGGGTGGTGCTGAATAGTTTGTGTGGCTGATAGTTTTCAGTTTACCGGCTGCTATTTTGGTATGCGGTAGTAATGATATCAGACTAGACATGGCAGCAGCTAAATCAAGAGATACACAACTAAATTTGGGATTTCTGACCATAGTGAGAATGACATCAGTGGACTCTGTCAGAAAATTAGCATGAGTATTTGCAGTGTTGCAGCCTGCAATACACCTCACGGCTGATCTTCACAGCTTATTGAGGAAAGACGGAGATGGAAGCAGTATTTCTTATCTTCAGTTTCGTTTTAGATATATGTTGAGACAGTTGTTTTTTTTTTCGCGAAAACGCAAAAGCCTTGCGTTTCGATGCATTGATAGATAGAGAGAGTTTATATACAAGCCTGGGGGCAGGCAACCCAACACGTACAACTCAACCCGGATCCTAAACTAGGGGTTAGATAGAGAGACATTTGTTGTTTTTCATGGTTAAGGTTTCAGCTACGCGTCTCAGCGTCAAAATCAATATATACGCTCGCGTTATTTAGATTCCTTCTGAATTTTTAACAGTGCAATATAAGGATTATCGACCTGTAGAGTTTACGATTAAAGTTTTTTGATTTCGTTGAATAGGTTGTCAGCTCTGCTGTTAAGAGTTATTTTCTACACAGCATTTTTCAGAAGTTTTTCCTTGCTTTCTTCTGCATCGAGTTAGCAGAGTTTGTTTGTATGCTTTCCGCTGGATTAATGTGATACACATAAAAAATGAAAGAATGTGCCTTATTTTTGTTATTATTGTGTAGGATCATTGGCCTAGATCACGTCATTGAGTCTATTCCAAATAAGGGACGTCAGCTTGGATTCTCCGAGATAAGAACGTTGCTGTGTCATAACTCGCGGGTCTCATTCCTCATGAACATTTGGTAGGTTTCCTGTCTTTTCTAGCTGAGTTGTCCTTTTTTTTTTGGATGGTTGACATGGATAACACGGCGTGCTGTTGCAGAATAAGATTTACATGACTAGAATTGTCATCCAGGAAGTCCCTTCTGCTCAAAACTGGTGGTTCCGGTCTTGTGATCGATGTAGTTCTGGTGTGACTGAACCGGGAGATGCATTTCGGTGTTTAAAATAAGGGTGCACTGGCAAGAGTGCGTCTCCAAGGTACCTTTTGCCTTTCTATTTTTCTATAAGAAACTAATTTTTGTATGAATGTAGGTACAACCTTTGGTGTTAGAGCAGCAGATGGGGATGCTATAGTCGATATGGTTTCCTTTGGAGACATTGGCATAGATTTTTTTTTTTTAAGACTAAAAGCGGTATACCCCCGGTTTCATTGAAACCAAAAGCAGCCATCGGCAGTTGAGTTCATTAGAGATCACGAGCAAAACGCCAGAATGGCGAGCTAGTTTAACGGAGAGCACAAGCCCACATCGGGGAGGAAAAGACATAGAAGTTCAGCGACAAAACAGCTCCACCCAACACGAGACCCCTAGCATCTACTGCAGAGATTTCGCCCAGAATCTGGCGAGGACGCGTTTGCAGGTAGCTTCCTGGGCAGCGTCCAGCGCCGGAAGTGCCATCACCTCCAGGCAATCCGAAGGAGTTCCCCGCGGCGCTTGTTCAGCTTCAGTACGATCTCGGCCAGAATCGGAGCGGAGGAGGGAGTAGCTAAGATCTTCCATTGTTCCAGTTCTTCCACTGTTCTTCTCCAGACGCCCCGAACACCTGGCCAGACGAGCCCCTGAAAGCACATAGAGTTCCTTAGTTTCCAGATTGCCCAGAGTACAGCAGCACAGGTAACATTAATATGGGAATTCTTCTTTTCGCTAATCCACCATCTTGCCACACTTTCAAAACAAGATCCCACAGTTACACCTAGTAGATCAGAAACAATTGGCCAAACCAGACGAGCCACAAAGCAATGAAAGAACAAATGATGGCAAGTTTCCAGTTCAGAGCAAAACAGACAGGAACCATCCGGGACTGGACGACGTTTAGCCAAATTGTCTCTAGTCAGGATTCGATTATTAGCCAAAAGCCAGAGAAAAACATGCACTCTAGGCTGAACTCTAAGACTCCAGACAGCTGGAGTGTGCACAGGCACAATCCTCCTGTTGTTAATAAACCCATAGAAGGATCTGACACTGTAAACACCTGAGGAATGGAACATCCACATGGGCACATCCTCCTCCTCAGTCAATTCTACAGTGCTAACAAGTTGGGAGAGTTCTAACCAAAGGGCAAACCCTTTAGGGGAAACATTTCTCCTGAAGGTGAGATGCAGCTCACCATCCTGATAAGCCTGGGCAACTGTAATGTCTTGCTCATTAGAGATTTCAAACAACCCCCAATAGTAAACAGCAAGGCTACAGTTGCCAATCCAAACATCACTCCAGAACTTGGTTTTCCTACCATTACCCACCTTCCACCTGTACCCACATTTGGCAGCCCTAGCAGCCCACATTACTCCTTTCCAAAAGGGAGAGCAAATATTGGGAACAGAGGAGAAAATATCTGGGTCTGGATCATACTTGAAATTAACTATCTTTTTCCAAATTTTCCCAGAGTCATTACGATATCTCTTGATCCAGGAGGCCATCAAACACAAGTTAAAGTCTCCTAAATTTTGGACACCTAGCCCTCCAAATTCTTTTTTCATGGAAACCAAGTCCCAATTAGCTAGATGGTATTTCTTATTATTATCAGAGTCACTCCACAGGAAGTGAGCCATCTGAGAGTTAATAGCTTTAATAGCCCATTTGGGGAACTTAATAACTGAAAGTAAGTACATGGGGATGCTAGCTATGCAGGCTTTCAGAAGCACTAGCCTACTTTGGTAGCTAAGGAGCTTACCCCTCCACCCAGCAAACCTCTTAAAGGTTTTATCCACAATAGGTTGTAAATCCTCTCTTCTCAGCTTGGTATAATGAAGAGGAACACCAAGGTATTTACAGGGGAAGTCTGCTAGCTTACAACAAAAAATCTGGGCAAATTGGTTTTGATGATCATCATCAACATGAACAGACATAAGGTCAGATTTATGGTAGTTAATTCTCATGCCAGACATTTGTTGAAAGCAAGCTAGGATCCATTTCAAATTCCTAGCAAATTCAACCTTGGCATCCAGGAATAGGATTGTGTCATCAGCATACTGCAGACTAATGATCCCACCAGGGATTACTTGGGGGAGGAGGCCTTGAATCAAGCCACCAGCAGCAGCTTTAGACAGCATTTTTGAGAACACATCCCCCACTAAATAAAATAAAATAGGAGAACAGGGGTCCCCTTGCTTGAGCCCCTTGCCTACTTTAAAGTAGGAACTGTTAATGTCATTGATCCTAACACAGAGGGACCCCCCAACCAGAAGGTTTTTGATCCAGGACCTAAAGATAGGGCCAAACCCTCTAGAAGCCAGCATTTCGTCCAAGAAGCCCCAGTCAATCCTGTCATAAGCCTTCTCATAATCTAATTTCAAAATCAGGGCAGGATCTCCTTTAGATTGAGCTGCATGGATGAGCTCTTGAGCTGAGACAACATTTTCCAGAATGAATCTACCTTTAATAAAGGCAGTTTGGTTGGGAGAGATTAATCTACTACCAACCAAGGAAAGTCTATTAGTAATGGCTTTAGATATAACCTTGAGACTACAATTACCCAGACTAATGGGTCTAAATTTCTTCATATCCCTAGCTTCAGGCTCCTTAGGAATCAAGGTCACAATTGCATAATTAAGCCTGGCAACAGGCAGATTACCAAGCTCAAAATCTCTAACTAAAGCCAAGAAATCAGCTTTAATGATCTCCCAAAATTTCTGATAAAACAGAAATGGGAAACCATCAGGGCCAGGAGCACCATTGGCATAAGAGCCAAAGACAGCCTCCTTGATTTCCTCCTCAGAGAAAGGTTTCTGGAGCATAAGGTTTTCTTCAGGGTTAACCATGTCATCATGGTCCCAAAAATCCTCTCCCAAGGCAATATTCATTCTAGTCTCAGCAGCAAACAGGGACTTATAAAAGTCCACTGCAACCTTAAGCATATCACAGGTTTGATCTACTGGTCCATCAGGGCCATCAAGGATAGCTAGTTGCTTCTTCCTCCTTCTCTGATTAGCTACAACATGGAAGTAGGCAGTATTTCTGTCACCTTCCTTGATAAACTTGTCTCTAGACCTCTGCCAGGCTTTAGTTTCCTCAAGCTTGAGGAGCCTGTCTAGATCACTCCTAATTTGTTGAAGTCTTGTCTTTTCATGGTCAGAAAGGAGGTTAGCTTCAGAGAAAGTATCCAAGATATCAAACTCTTGGATTAAATCATTTCTCTCTTTTCTATTAGCAGCATCAATACTAATGCTCCACCCTTTGCAATTCTTCCTAAGGTTTCTTAGCTTAAACTGCCACCTATCAATAGGGGAGGTCAAAGCACAAGGGAGAGCCCACACTTTCTTCACTATTTCATGAAACTCAGGGTATTCTAACCACCATTTCTCAAATCTAAAGAGCCTAGGAGGTGGTGGGGCATCAGAGCCAGTGTCCAGCAGGAGGGGTGTGTGATCACTGACTGGTTTTGGCAGAGCCCTCACAGTAGTGAGAGGATACTTGCCATCCCAATCAGTACTAGCCAGGACCCTATCCAATGTGGCCATGATGGGATCATCTTGGTTATTAGACCAAGTATATCTCCTATTAGCCAATTCATAATTAATAAGTGCCCAAGAATTAGTCCAATCATTAAACAAATAGGACCAGTTAACATTAACTGTCCCATTGTTTTTTTCTGAGGCATCCCTTACCAGATTAAAATCTCCACCTAGGAGTGTTGGCAAGGAACTCTTAGTCATGATATCATGCAGTTCAACAATGAACTGCACTTTAAAATCATAGTAAGGGGTACCATAAACCACAACTAACTGCCAGGAAAAATTGTCCATAAGGTTCCTGACACTCATTGCAACACAGAATTCAAAACAAGTATGAGAAATAATTTCAAACTTGTCTTTTCTAAAGCCTACCAAAATACCCCCAGCAGTACCTTTGGCAGGGAGAGAGATCCAGGAAAATCCCAAGGTCCGGAAATAAAATTCAGGAAATTAGGAGGAAAGGTAACCTTCTTAGTCTCCTGGATCCCCACAAAATCCAACTTATTTTTAAAAATGAAGTCAGCTAAAGCTTGCTTGCGGCCAGGTCTCCCTGTGCCTCTACTGTTCCAAAGACCCCCTATCATGTGAAATATGTTGCTTTTAAGGCCAGATTCAGGATCAGATAGCTGATCCGAATTCTGACAAGCATTATTCTGTCTTTTAAGGGGAGTGATAGCAGGAAATTGCACTTCACTATCCAAATCAATAGAATGTGGAAGGGAGGCAACAGGATTATCTAAAGCAAAGCTATGGTTAAGAGTAATCTCATCCTGAACCAATCTATCAATGTTCAATTGTTCTTCAACAACATCTGATCCACAGGAGATATTCAAAACATCTAGCATATCACCAAGGACATGTGGATCAAGGACATCAAAAGAGTTACCTTTAAAGGTGCGAGGAATTTCGAGATTTTTCTTCATCTTATACTTTTCTGCCTTCTCGACAATGTTTCCAGCACCATGGTTTCTGGCACTTCTACGAGTAGCAATGGTGGGACCCCACTTGGGCTTCTTAGTCTCCTTAGATGGTGAGGCAGCAGAGGAAGCTTCATCAAGCGAAGGGAGCAATGTTCTCTTAGAACCACTGATAAGAGTAACCAGTTCAGGGTCAAGGTGTTCTGAGCAAGGGTCCTCCTCTTTATCATCCTCATGAGTATCCATACCAGCATCAAACACCTCTTTGTAAAGGTCAAGATCAATTGTTGAATCCTCAAGCTGAATAATACATCTGGGTGCTTCAAATCCAGGGGCAGGGGCAGGAATCACTTGCAAAGGTTTGGGGTAAGGACCTTCCCAATCCCAGACATCATCATCAAGATTCCCATACTGGAGTTTATCAGGCAGGGAACCAGTAGGGCTGGAGCAATGCTCAACTGCAGTAAATTCAGGGCAACTCATTGTATCATCTTCCATGACCCCTTTACCAGCTCTCTGACCATTGGGGGGGGGGCACCAGAGAGGGAGCAGGGGTGAGAGCATTAGTAGCAGCAGGAGGCACATCATCATCTATAACAACCATATGAGAATCTTGATCATCATGTCCATCATCAGGAGAGACGGAATCCTCATCTTCATTTTCTATTTCAAGGTGCAGCAGGTAGAGGGCTTGATTCATCTCCACCACACGCTGAGAAGGGATCTTAGATCGATCTTTCACTGACACAAGCATTCGAACCAAAGAGCACATAGACTTGAAAAGCAGGGACCAATCAATGTCCACCAAAACTCCTAGGATAGAAGCCACTTGAGCAAACGTTTTCCAGGCGCACCACTTAGGAGGAATCCCCCTAACCTTCACCCACATCTCATCCAGAAAACCATACTCCTTGATTTCGCCATCCCAGGAGGTAATTTTGATGGTAGCTCCTTCCTTCTCCAGATCGAATGCAGGGAATTCGCTCAAGTCAGATACCTTCTTCCAAGGGGGAAATCTAACCAAGAACGAAGAAGATTCCAGTTCTCGTATCTGCCACGGCCACTTCCGTTCTTTACAGAACATGGAATTAAAGTTTGCTTCCAGTTCTGCAAGCGATGGATCACCTTTTTTCTCTGAAACGACGCCACAGTTGGAGAAATTGAGCCACCTGGTTGATTCTGCAGAAGGGACATCAATGTGGAAGAAACCCAAACCAGGATTTCCGCTGCCAAAGTATTCCGCAGAGGGATGCTCCTTCAACCATTCAGGACAAGAGTTCACCGAATGTCCAGGTAAGTTGCAGATGAAACAAACCCTAGGCTTGACGCAGTTACCAACGAAATGACCAGGGTCTCCACAATTGAAGCAAATCAGCTTACTATACCTAGGATCTAGCACTTGCTCAAGCTGAATAGGGACCTCGGAGCTAGCTGAGTGAGACGAAGCAGACCTATCAGAAGAACCCTGTTGCAGAGGAGCACTCGTTGACTGACCTTGGTTGACAGGGGCTTGATTCTTCTTTGGGTAGAAGCGTTGAGGCGGACGGGGAGCTCGTTGATTCTGATTCTGAGCCGGCGGAAGGCGAGCAGGCCCAACAGGAGCCGCAGATCCACCCGCCGCCGTCGGGTTAACGGAGCGCGCAGGTGCAGCTGGCGGGGGAGGCCCACCATATCTGCCACGCCCCCTCCCCGCAACAGTGCGACCCCCTAGCATCTTCCGACTAAGAACCTCAGCAAAGGACCCAGGACCCGAGCAGGAAGGCAGCTTGAGTGGGCGCGCGCGATGGTGGAGTAGGGCGGAGGTGGTGGCGGGGTAGCAGTCGGCGATGGCGACCTTGTCGTCTCCGATCCCCTTTTGGATCCAGACCAGCAGCCTCCCGGATTTATCTCTGTTGCGGCGAAATGACGGAACTGCCCAAAGCTGATCGTCAACCTGAACGACCTCCTCCTCCTCCACACCAAAGTCACTGACAAGTGGGGGCACGCAAGACGGAGCAAGGGGGCCCACCCCACGCGAAAAAGGTACCCTCCCGCCATGGCTGAGCTCGGGGAAGGCAGTACGATCACCGGGCCATGGCGGAGCAGGAGCCAGCGAACATGGGAGATCCACACGAACCGCACCAACCCTCACCGTGGATCGCGCAGGGTGCACGGCCGAGGGGCCCGCCGGCGAAACAAACCTCGCAGATGCTCGGAGAGGAGAAGGAGCACCCGGCAATCCGCGACCTGGAGAGGAACCCCCGGACACCGTCGAGGCACAGGAGGTTACTTCCAGGTCTTCCGCCGCAGTAGTATCAACCTCGGGGACAAATCGGCTCGGAGACGGGAATGGGGCACCCGGGGAAATCAGGGGTGGGGGAGCAGCGAGCGCTCGACGGCAGCGTGGAGGTGCAGCGGTGGTGGGAGTACAGCAGCCTCCCGGAGAAAGGGTGGAGGCGCCGGCAAGGAGACGCCAGAGCGGGAGAGGGGAGATCGCCAACGCCATCGCTCCACTGGATATGTATATCCATCCGGCGGTTTCCCACAAGACTTTCTTAACTTTTGGCATAGATCAGATTGGAAAACCAGCCAATGAGTTGATTGTTGAGCTCCTGAATAGAAATACTCCTATGCCTCCTGAAATAAGTCATCTGGTTGGAAGGCGTTATGTTGTCGATGTGACTGTATCACGATTCTCGTTTCGGCTTGACAGAATCAACTTTCAGGTCCTTAATTTTTTTCCAGAATGTGGTGATTCTTATGCAAGATTTTTGTTGCCGGGGACATCTTCAGGAGCTGACTGTCTCGCAAAATCTCCTGCTAATGATCGATCGACTGCGAAAACATCTATCAAGGCAGGAATGACTGAGCCTTTGGTTCGTGCTGTGTGAATTACAGAGACCAGTTCGTTTAGCATTTTTTTTTCTGGACTCTTTTGAGTCCCTGATGGGCCGAGTTAGCTCTTAAGGTTACCAATTCACTATTTTTTTCATGTAGGTGCACCAGACGGTACGAAGTCCGACTCTGAAAAAAGCTAGCGGCGTCAGATGTGGACCATGGTGGCGACGACCAGGGAGAAAGTGTTGTTCCGGTCGTGTTTTCTACACCACCTCAGAGTGTACAACTTAGTGCCGCGCTGGTGAACAAGTTAGGGCCGTTTGTACACAGATCTTGGCTTTACGCATGCCTGGAATTTAGTAAGAACGAGATTAATTTTTCTTTTTATAAGTTCCTAGATTCAGGTTTACGTGCTTGACACATTGCTTCTAATCTTATTGTTGACTCTACCATTAGAGCACCACATCCAATTTCACCGGATAAATGTGTTTTGGGTCCTTCAGACTTGGTAGAGAAACAAGTCTCTGGTGCGGTTTTCTGCCTCTTATTTCCTCATAAACGTGTCACGTGAAGAGTTTCGAACCGGGATTTCTCAACCCTTTTACGAGGCTACCTAAAAAGGAAACTATTCGGTGAACTGAAGATATGCTCCTCAGCCTGAAAGCACTCACCTTTATTACTTTTCTTTTTTTGTAAGCTAAGGTCAAAAGGCATTACATGCACTGATGCACATAGGGAAAAAAGACAGTATCTCAAAAAGGGCTAAATGCTGCGTATGTGACAAGTAGGATTACAAGATTAAAAGACTTAGAGCCCGCTCAAACACAAACTGATCGTTTATATTACATAAAGGACCAAGCACTGCACACAGACTACTTCGAACTCTCTTATTCCCTCCAAATACTACTCTTGACACTGCTTCTTCTGCATCCACGACATTAGAAATCACAAATGATGAAGGACCATCGCCAGTTCGTTAAAGGCAATGCTCGACAGCAGTCGATCGTGCAACATAAACCAATTCGCGGGCACGATTACTCCTTCCAGGATGCCATCTTTTTTAAGCGACCCGATTTTCATTTTAAGACCACGAAGAGGATTCTCTTCTTCTGCCTCACGCCGGCCATTCCCACGGTTGAACCGGTCGAGATCAGATCGATGTTATTCCACCAGTTAAAATCTTTTGTCTCAAAGTCATGGTTTCTTTCGAATGTTCTAATCATAGCTTCCGCCACTTTTTTCTTCAGCCTTTCATCCTCCACAACACACGGATATTTTCCATAGGACGAGGCGCACAACGGAAAAACGGAGCAACGACCGACTGGCGCAGCAACGCGCGCCCAATCCTTCTAGTACAAGCAAAGTCCCAGATTGCCAAAGTCAGAGGGTTCTGTTTTGTTTTGTCAAACCAGTCCCCTCTCCACTAGCTAGCAATACCCTATGTATTGTCAATTTGGTCGATAAGTAATGAGAGAGATGAGGTAGAAAGTTGAAAATTAAGGAAAACAATGATTCAAAAACTAATTAAGCACAACTTTGAAGTCTTCTCTCAGCTCCTGCAGATAACTGAATGGATAAAATGCTTCATTCATTTGTAGGTTGAAATTGCCCAGGCTCGGACTAGATGAAATGGGTAACCCAGATTCTGCATCGATTGATGCACACAGCTGTTTATTTCTTATTAATCATTCAGCGATAAGTATAGCATCGTATTGTGTTACAGACGAGGTAAAAATATCAAATAGAGACACAGCTGGAACCCCGAGCACCAAACAACAAGATCGAACTACCCGTATTGTATTCGACTAATATGCTGCCAGGAAACCCGGCTGAAGAACTCCCGAGCGACCATCAGGAGCTGTGAAGACCCGGTAGCCATAAGCTCTCGCTGATCCACTGGTAGTAGGAGAGCCCACTGCTGAATCCAGTTTACCGCCATGAGGATAACCTGCAAGACATTAATATTTGTGGATCGGTTAAACACAATATTATTCCGACAGTTCCAGATTGACCAACACAAAGCTGAAACACCAATTCAGATTCTTGGTTTTGTCTTTTTATCAACACCATTTAACTAATTTCCAAACATAATGAAAACACTGATCGGTGGTGTAATATTATACGCAGTAAAAACAACTCTCCAAACCAGCTTAGCAAAAGAACAAGAGATAAACAGATGTTCTATAGTTTCCTCAGAATCACAGAAAGAACATTTAGTACATCCTTGCCATTTTCTCTTTTTCAAATTATCTTTAGTGAGCAAGACCTTGTTGTTAAGAAACCACATAAACACCTTAATTTTTAGTGGGATTTTTAGTTTCCATAGATATTTTCGTAGATATCTAATATGACCATTCATCAAATCTTCATACATAGACTTAACTGAGAAAAGCCCATTGCTAGTTAATTTCCACACAAAAGAGTCATCTTCTTGTGATAAATTAACCGCCATTAATTTTTGACACAAAAGAGACCAGTAATCCCACAAGTTACCAGTCAGATGCCTCCTAAAACTCAAGTTAATAGGAGGTGCACTTGACATAACATCATGAACTGAAGCATTCTTCATTCGAACAATGTTGTCTAATCAAGGATACTGATCTTTAAGAGGTTTATCTCCTAACCAAATATCATCCCAGAAACTAATCGCGGTGCCAGAACCGAACTTAAAAAAACCTCTTTTTAAGAAGTGTTTTTTGACGCCCATAAGCCCTCTCCAAAAGGAGGAATCATTTGGTTTAGCCTCAACCTGGGCTAAGGTTTTGTTCTTGAGGTATTTGTTAGTAAGAAGTTCTTGCCACACACCCTCTTCGTTTAACAATTTAAACAGCCATTTGCTTAGAAGGCATTGATTTTTCAAATCTAGAACTTCAATACCTAACCCCGTTGATCTTTAGGCCTACATATTATATTCCATTTAGTCAACCTATATTTTCTTTTATTATCATCGCTTTGCCAAAAAAGCGCGATCTATAAAAGTCCAATCTTTTTCTTACCCCTTTGGGTATTTCAAGAAAGGATAATATAAACATAGGTAGACTAGTTAATACCGAATTAATCAAGACAAGACGATCACCATATGATAGTAACCTGCCTTGCCAACAGCTCAATTTCTTTTCAAAACGAGCCTCCACTGGATACCACTCGGTATTACGGAGAGTTCTATGATGGATTGGTATCCCCAGATATTTAAAAGGTAACGACCCAGCTTCACAACCAAAGATCTGCTTATAAATTTGTTCGTTATCTTTTGCCTTTCAAAAACAGAAAATCTCACTCTTATGGAAATTAATTTTTAAACCCGACAATTGCTCAAAATAACATAGTAAAAGCTTCGTATTAAAAGCTTTGGCACAATCAAGTTCCATGAACAAAATAGTGTCATCTGCATATTGTAGGATAGAAACTCCTCCATCGACAAGATGATGGATTAGTCCACCTATTTGACCATCTTCCTTTGCCCGAGCAACAAGAATGGCCAGCATATCAGCTACTATGTTAAAAAGTATTGGTGACAAAGGATCACCTTGACGTAATCCTTTTCTGGTTTGGAAATAATGACCTATATCATCATTTACACGGACCCCCACACTACCTCCTTGTATAAATTGCATAATCCAATGACACCACAAAGGATCAAACCCCTTCATACGTAGAGCTTGTAGCAGGAACTTCCAATTAACCTTATCATAAGCCTTTTCAAAATCAATTTTGAATAAAACCCCATCAATTTTCCTCCGTTTGGGTTCATGAATGGTCTCATGTAGGATAACCACACCCTCCAAGATGTGTCTCCCAGGCATAAGCGCAGACTGCGTTGGTCTTATGATTTTACTAGCAATTGTCGAAATTCTATTCGTAGCCACCTTAGTGAAGATTTTAAAACCCACATTATGTAGACAGATAGGCCTATATTGCTGAATTTGAGCCGCATTCTCTCTTTTGGGTAACAACGTAATAACCCCAAAATTTAATTTAAACAAGGGCAAATTTCCATGCTTAAACTGAGAGAACAAAGCCATGAGATCGTTTTTAATAACCTCCCAAAAGGTTTGGTAGAATTCAGCTGGGAACCCGTCTGGTCCTGGAGCTTTGTTCTTTTCCATTTGAAAAATAGCATCATGCACTTCAACTAAAGAGAAGTCAGAAGTAAGAATCTCATTCTCCTGTGCTGACAACTTAGGAAAATTGTGCATAAACGTCTCATCCATAGAGAAATTATTCGGTGCCGGTGCACCAAATAAATTCTTATAATATTAAGTAATATAAGTCTTAAGATTATCATGACCCACTATGGTTCCTTCTTCTTGCTCCAACTGGAAAATTAATTTCTTCCTATGTCTACCATTAGCCATAAGATGGAAATATTTAGTGTTATTCCCCCCTTCCTGCACATATTTAACCTTTGCCCGCTGCGCCCATTTGGTCTCCTCGACCCTACGCAGATTGCAAAGTTTGTCATTAGATTCCTTCAAAGCATCTCTCTCAGAAGGAAGCAATTGCGTTGATTCAGACTTAATGTCAAGACTCTCAATAATCTCAATAAGCCTCTCTTTTTCTTTTCTATATGTACCACTTTGATTTTTCGCCCATCCCTTAAGATAGCGACGGATATGTCTTAACTTATTAAGCCACACATCCATAGGAGAATTTCCCTCGTTAATAGCGTTCCACTCGGAAGCCACCATTTCATAGAACCCCTCTTGTTTAAGCCACGAAAGCTCAAAAGAAAACCTAGCCGAATTGCCCACATGTGTCCCCCCACCCGTGTTCAATAACAGTGTGTGATCCGACCCTGATCTAGGTAGAGTTCTCACCGTAGCTAGTGGATATTTCTGCTCTCACTCTACGTTTGTAAGGATCATATCTAGTTTTTCGAAAGTCTGGTTTTGCCTCCTATTACCCCAAGTATATTGTCTTCCAGAAAACTCTATTTCCTTCAAACTTAGACTTTGGATAATAGCATTAAAAATGAAAGGCCATCGAGGACACAAATTTTTATTATACCGCCACCAGAAAACATAACGATATAGAGGTTTTGGGCAGGAAAACGCTTTGGTCCTTATATATTGATGGTTAGGATTACCAAAATGTAATACGTACAACAACATACCGGCTAGGATAATCTAAGATTACAAACATCTTCTAACTGAATGCAAAAAAAAAACATCTTCTAACAACCTCCCTCAATTTTGGCCATGTCAAGCTACATCGACAAGCTTCAAACAATGTAAGGACAAGGGCTTCGTGAAGATATCTGCAAGTTGGTCATGGGAGAAGATGAACTTGTTCTGAAGAAGCTTCTGGGGAATGTGTTCTTTAAAAAAAATTATAGCTAACATCAACGCGTTTATAGCATGAGCATGGAATACCGTCTTTGACAACAAATATGTTTCTCCAAAGTTGTCACACCATAATATTGGAGGTATGTCTTGATTGATGCGTAGCTCATGTAACAAAGGTGGTAACCAAATGAGTTGAGCCATAGCATTAACGTGTGCCTTATATTCTAATTATGTGCTTGAGCGGGAAACAATGACATGTTTGCCAGCACCCCACACGATCAACAAAAAAATATAGTGTATCACTGTTAACCGCCGATCATCAAGACGGCCTGCCTAGTTGGCATCAAAGTAGGCGGAAAGACCAATCAATTAAGAACATCATATACATGAAGTCCAAGTTAAGGGTTATGTTGAACATAGTGAAGAATGTGCTTGACAACAATCGCGTCAGGAGTTTGAGTTTACTGCACACCTTGTTAACCACAATGGGGAGATTAGGCCGGGTAAAAGTAAAATATTGGAGACCTAGAGCGATACAAGGTAGAATCCTAAGAATCCAATACAGCGCCATCACAACGAGAGATTATCAGTAGCTATCATAGGTGTGAAAGAGTCTTTGCACTAGAGCATACCAGCACGCCGAAGATCATGTGCATACTTCTGTCATGTTAAGGAGAACCCACACAAGAGTAATGTGTGTTAGATATATTTGTACACCGTTCAATGCCAATCATAAGGTATAACGGTATAGGCGTGTGCGTCATGTTTTCCTTAACCTCTCCCTGTAATTCCTCTCTGTAACAAACTCTTGCCCTTTGGGCTATTTAACACGTACGCGAGCCTAGGCCACGGCATCGCTTCCCGATCAATTACATGGTATCAGAGCTAGCTCTTCCGTGACATCGAAACCCTAGAAAACACCAAAACCGATCTCCAAAAACCCTACCATGGCCGCTTCATCATCCACCTCACCGCAGGGTCTCGGTCAGCCGCCGTCGGAGAAGCTGACCCGGGCGAATCACCTGCTCTGGAAGGCTCAGATCGTTCCGGCGCTGAGGGGCGCACGGATGCTTGGCTTGTTGGATGGCAAGGAGGCCGCGCCGCCGGAATTTCTGGTGGTGTCGAAGGAAGGCAAGGAGATGAGGACCGAGAATCCAGCATACGAAACCTGGATAGACAGAGATCAACGCGTTTCTGAGTTATCTGCTCGGATCCCTGTCGACAGAAATTCTTGCTCAGACAATAGGTCGAGCACGCCGCGGAGGTTTGGGCACTCGTCAATGCCATGTTTGCATCCAAATCCAAGGCAAATCGCACCAGCCTGCGGGGAGGGCTCTCCAACACCAAGAAGCACAATCTTTCGGCGGACCAGTACATCTCCAAGATGCGCGGGTATGCCATCGAGCTCATCGCTGCAGGCCGCGATGTAGAAGACGAAGAACTTGTTGAGTTCATCTTGAACGGACTCGATGAAGAATACAACGGACTTGTATCCGCTGTCAATGCTATGGATTCGTGTTCGGTCAGTGACATGCACGGACTCCTCGCCGCGCATGATATTCGGCAGGAGATGTTAACTGGAGGTGGCCAGAAGGGGTTCGAATCCTCGGCTAATCTCGCTAACCGCGGTGGTGCCCGCGGTGATGACTACAACAAGCAAAAGAAGGACTCTGGTGGTTGGCGTCCTGATGGTGATCGTGGCGAGCGCGGTGACCGCGGCGGCGGTGATCGTGGTGATCGCGGCATCGGCAACTGGAACGGATCTGGCTCGGGTGGAAACGGCGGCCCACCTGCATGGCATGGACACGGTGGTCCACCTGCTTGGCACGGACAGGGAGGTCCGAGTGGCTGGCCCGGCTACGGCGCCCCGATCTGGCATGGTCCTCCTGGCCCCTGGCACGGTGGCTGGCACGGACAAGGCGGTCCACCTCATGCTCCACCGACCTGGAAAGGACAAAGTGGCTCACCTGGCTGGTCTGGACAGGGTGGCGGAAATCGAGGTCCTCCCGGAGGGGGCAATTGGCGTGGTGATCGCCCAGCCAATAAATTTGCTGATGTTCAATGTCAAATCTGCAAAAAGATCGGCCACCCCGCCAATGAGTGTAGATGGAGGTATGCACAAGATAGAAACAAACGTGATCGCGAGCGTGAGCGCGAGCAAGAGCAAGAAAAAAGTGCCAATACAGCCCATGCCTATGGGGTGGATACCAATTGGTATCCAGACACCGGAGCAACAGATCACATCACCGGCAATCTTCAGAATTTGATGCTCCAAAACAAATATCCCGGCTCCGACAAAGTACACACCGCAAATGGAGAAGGTATGCAAATTAGTCATATTGGTCAATCTTGTATTCAAACCCATAATCGTGATTTGCATCTATCCAATGTTCTTCATGTTCCAAGCACCACAAAAAATCTTCTTTCTGTCCACAAACTTGCTTTAGATAATAATGCCTTTCTTGAATTTCACCCTTGGTATTTTTTGATAAAGGATCGGTCAACCAAGGAAATTCTACTTAGAGGTGAATGCAAAGGAGGTTTATATCCCATCGTGTCATCATCATCCACATCATCCAAGCAAGTTTGTGTCGTCACCAAGCCTTCCAAGGATAGGTGGCATCATCGATTAGGTCATCCTTCCAAATTAGTTGTTCAACAAATTTTGAATAAATTTAGTCTTCCTCATGAGAAATCTTCTAGTGATGATTCTATTTGTAATGCTTGCCAAATGGCTAAGAGTCACCAACTTCCATATCCAGTGTCCACAAGTATTTCTACTTTACCCTTGCAACAAGTTTTTTCAGATGTTTGGGGTCCTGCATCCACTTCTGTGGGACGTCATAATTTTTATGTGAGTTTCATAGATGACTATAGTAAATTCACATGGATCTATCTTCTGAAAAAGAAATCAGATGTATTTGATGTCTTTCATAATTTCATGCAATTTGTTGAAAGAAAGTTTGATAGGAAAATCATTACTATGCAAACAGACTGGGGAGGTGAATATGAGAAACTCCACCCTTTCTTTCAAAAACTTGGAATTACACATCATGTTTCATACCCTCATGCCCATCAACAAAACGGTCCAGTTGAACGCAAACACCGTCATATTGTTGAGGTAGGACTTTCACTTCTTGCTCATGCATCTATGCCCTTAAAATTTTGGGATGAGGCCTTTCTCACTGCCACATACCTCATAAATCTTATGCCTAGCAAAGTGATTAATAATGACACACCTGCTGAACGACTCCTAGGATCCCCACCAGATTATACATCACTTCGTGTATTTGGTTGTGCTTGTTGGCCTAATTTGCGTCCCTATAACTCTCACAAACTTTCTTATCGTTCTAAGCAGTGTGTGCTCATTGGTTATAGTTCAAGGCATAAAGGAGTTAAATGTCTAGAGATTTCTACTGGTCGAATCTATATATCAAGGGATGTTGTTTTTGATGAAACAATTTTTCCCTTTGCCTCCCTTCATCCAAATGCCGGTGCACTCCTTCGAAAAGAAATCCTATTATTACCTAACCATCTCTTTTCCTATCACGAGGGTGCAAATACAGCTGACCATGTGCCTAATTCTGCAGTGTCTATACATTCTTCTAGTAATTTGCAGGACACTGTTGAAAATTTGGATCAAATTGATGAAGTTTGAGCTCAAACGGAGAAGAACAAGACCATCATTTTATGGTGCAAAAAAACGCAGCGGGAGAATCCGGTGTTGATCTGCTGCTCCTGTCGGACACCAGATCCAAGGCGGATCTGCCTGCTGGCGGGGATCCCGGAGGCACTGCATGTGGCAGCGTCCCTGCTGCGCATGCCGGGCCTGCTGACCGCGATCCCGGAGCGGATGCGCGTGTCAGCACGCGCACGCTCCTCCGCGCAGACGGCATCTCCATCGACTGGCGCGCCTGGTGCGCTCCAACCAGGAAGCGCCACGCGCCCTGCTGCTTCCGTGCGGTCCCCTGTCCACCCAACAGGGCCTTCACTGCTCGGATCTTCTGCGACGGATCCAGCACTCCCTTCACCGCCACACGGATCGCCTGCGCCACGGCCTGGACTGGGATCTTCTGCGGTGACTGCTGCTGCTGTTCCTCCTGTGGCTCGAAGGCTGCAAAAGGGTATTCAACTCCAAAAATCTGGAAAGATGGTACTATTCGATATAATTTTTCTGTGTGCACTGTAGGAGAACGAGCAAATTTGAAAGCTGCACTTGGGATCCTGTGTGGCGTCTTGCAATGGACGAAGAATATGCAGCTCTCATGAGGAATAATACGTGGCATCTTGTCCCTGCACATGGTAACAAAAATTTAATTGATTGCAAATGGGTTTATCGCATCAAGAAAAATCCTGATGGTTCCATTGAAAGATACAAAGCTCGTCTTGTCGCAAAAGGGTTTAAGCAAAGATTTGGTATTGATTATGAGGACACTTTTAGTCCTGTTGTTAAGGCTGCTACTATACGTCTTGTTTTGTCCATCTCTGTCTCTCAAGGTTGGAATCTACGTCAACTCGATGTCAAGAACGCGTTTTTGCATGGTGTTCTGGAAGAGGATGTTTATATGAAACAACCTCCTGGGTATGAAGATGTGCATTTACCCCATCACGTGTGCAAAATTGACAAGGCTCTGTATGGTCTCAAGCAAGCACCTAGAGCATGGTACTCTCGATTAAGCAATAAGCTTCAAGATCTTGGTTTTCTTTCTTCTCAAGGAGACACATCATTATTCATTTATAATCAGTCAGGTATCACCATATACGTTCTCATTTATGTTGATGATATCATAGTTACGGGATCTTCCTCAGCAGCAATAGATACTCTCGTGCATGATCTCAATAAACATTTTGCCATCAAGGATCTAGGAGATCTACACTTTTTCTTGGGTATTGAAGTAAGGAAAATTCATGATGGGCTTGTTCTCACCCAAGAAAAATATGCTGCTGAATTATTGTCTAAAGTGGGTATGATACATTGCAAATCATTCACCACTCCTATTTCTGCTTCCGAACCAATATCACTTCATACAGGGGATCTCTTGGGTTCTCAAGATAGTTCACATTATCGAAGCATTGTAGGAGGATTACAATATTTAACATTGACAAGACCTGATATATCTTTCTCTGTTAATAAAGTATGTCAGTTTCTTCATGCTCCTACTACAGTTCATTGGACAGCAGTTAAAAGGATTCTTCGTTATGTGAAAGATACTATCAGCACTGGTGACGAAGATATGGATCCTGGACCCTGCGGGTAAGGACACCCCCAATCAGGCCCAAGGCCAAAGCCCAAGAAGAGGCGCCCTTGAAGTACTCTAGAAGGCCCATGTGAAGCCCACCCGCACTAACTTGCGGGTTAAGCTAGGAAATCTGTAACCGACCTAGATAGAGTTCGAACCCTCTCCGGGTAGGACTTGAGACCTGGCCATCTATATAAGGCCAGGAGAGCCCCCTAGGAGAGGGACCAAGCAATTACCGCACGACCCAAAAGCCTTGAACTCGAGACCTACTCTCGATTCGAGCACACCATTGTAACCGATCTAATCTTCAATACAGATCGACAAGAGGCAGGAGTAAGGGTTTTACCTCTACGAGGGCCCCGAACCTGGGTAAATCTCGCCCCCTGTCTAGCCGACGATTCTACCAGCGCTCATGGGTTCTCCTAATCGAAACCCGATAGGTTCACCGAAGGGATTTGTTGAGTTAGGGATTCGACAATTGGCGCCGACCGTGGGGATCGCGGGCGCTGGATCACCGGCATCTTCGGCTTCATCGACATCCAACTCCCGTTGGAAACCATCGACTACGGCTCCGAGCAATCCTATACGGATCGGATCTGTCGAGGTCACACCTCACTCGCCGGAATCACGCTCGGTATTCGAGGATCTGGAGAAGAGCGTCACCCTGACGTTCGGGAGCTTCAACTTCGTGACAAACCGAGACGGAATCCTCCACTTCACGGATGAATCTGACAACGAATCTGGAGCCGTCAACTCGCGCTTTCCTATGGAGAAAAGTGGCGAGTCCATCCGATTCAACGCAGTCGACTATCACGCCCTCTCGACAGAGGAACCATCTCGGGTACGGGAAGCTTTCCAATCTGCGCCTAGGACGCACGGGCCACGATTGACCCAAGTCTGCATGGCCGGATCAGAACCGCCCCCGGAAACCGAATTCAGCGCAACCGAGCGCAACATAATCGGCGTCTCGCGGGAGGCCTGGAACAGAGCCAAAGAAGCCATGCGAAGGAGTCAGCCACCCGCGGCAGGAGCGCCACAGGAGGATCTAACCGCCTACCACTACCGTCTAGTGAGAGCGGCTTCGACCATCAAAGACGCCCGAGCAGATCTAGCCCGTCGCAGAAGAGCGGCGGACGAATCAAGCCTACGACGAGCCGAGCAATCCCTTGCACCCTCGGTCGGTACCCGGCCCGCAAGGAAGGGACATGCAGCATCGTCCAGGGACTACGAATCCATGGCTGGGACCAGCAGGTCGACCACATCCTCCTTCATGAGGGTCGACGACGACGGCAACGTCTACCCGCAAACCCCCGCTGCTTCAGTCCTAGCCGCAGCAACTTACATGCAGATGAACCAGCCGACGGAAAGCGATCCTCGGGCAGAACAGTACAAGCAAATTCGCAAGGGGCTAGGATTGGCGGCTGCAAGGATCGCCTCTCACGATCGCAAAAAGACTAAAGAACAATTGGAGAAGGAGCGACAGGAGAAGGACAAAGATAAGGAAACGCCCCGCAGGCACAGAAGCTCCTCCCCGAGAAAAGACAAATCGCCACGTCGTGGTCGAGGAAAAGAAGCCCGCCGCCGCGGTGACAGTCGAAGCAGCAGCGACGACAGTCCGAGAGAGAAAAGCTCACGGCACCACAGCAGCCGCTCGCGAAAACGAAGCAAGGAGCCACGGAAGCCCGCTGACCGCGATCGGCCCGGACGCGACGCGCGATCCGACATCGCGCAGAACAAGGTTGACAGGGCAAGGGCGTCGAGATATCGCTACCGGTCATCATCCGGCTCTTCGGATGACGAAACCTGCGGCGCACTCTGTTTCGCCCGCAGCATTCGCGAAGCACCCCTACCCAAACGATTCAAACTCAGCACGGAAGTGACAAAGTACGACGGCTCGCTCGAGCCTTCTCAATGGTTAAGCGACTACCTCACGGCAGTAAAGTGCCAACGTGGGAACAAGAACACGGCTATGCAATACCTCAATTTGCATCTAGTCGGAGCGGCCCGCAGTTGGCTGGAGAGGAGACCAAGATCTTGCTACGCATCGTGGGATGACTTGCACCGCGATTTCTGCAAAAACTTCCAGTCGACGTACAAGAGGCCAGCTACAATCGAAGAACTACGAGTCTGTAAACAGAAAAGCGGCGAGTCTACCCGAGAATACATCCAATGGTGGACCACACTCAGGAACTCCGCAGGAACCATCTCGGAGGAAGTGGCGATCGAGGCCTTCGCTAAAGGCGCGAGAAGAACTGCCTTTCGAGAAAAACTAGGCAGAGCAGCGCCTAAAACTATCGGGGAGCTAATGATCATAGCCGAAAAATGGGCTAATGGAGAAGACGCAGTACGCAACAAAAGAGGGTCATCGCCCGCACACGAAGACGACCGCCATGGACGAACAAAAAGAAGGAAATACTAGGACCACGAGGATAGGGAGGAATTAGTGGCGGCAGAATTCACGCGAAGTCGCGACTCTGGTCGCCGCGGAAGCCGCGAGTGGAAACCAAAGACAGAAGAAAAATCCCCCGAGGAGGACCTTGATGCATACTGCTCGCTACATCTATTTACAGATAAGCGCACGGGCAAAACTAAGGCAACACACCTCCTTAAGGACTGCCGAAAGTTTCATGACATCTCGGATGCACTCGCCAGGAAAAGATTTGCATCCACCCAAAACTACCCGCCGCTGCCAGGAGGAGGACAACAATTCCAGCCGCCACCACCACCACCTCCACCAGCAAATCCAAACATGGCGCTAGCCGCACTACCTGCGCCACCGCCACAAAACACTGGAGCCAATGCATACCCAAACCCGGCAGGACAACTCGCGATGATACAGAAGGTATGCCCTTCTCGCAGAGCTCAAAAGACTAACACGAGGCAATTGTGCATGGCAGTGCAGACACCACCGACAAAGACCGAGTACCTGAAAATGGCAGATCAGCCAATCACGTTCTCGATGAAAGACCATCCGCCCGAGTCTATCGACCAGGACACGCCGCCCTTGTCATCCAAGCTCAAATTGGTAATTATGACCTGGCCCGCGTATTCATGGACGGTGCCAGTGGCATTAACATCATCTACGCGGATACACTCCGTCGAATGAACAAGAATCTGGACGGCCTAACGGAATCAGAAACATCCTTCCACGGGATAGTTCCGGGCAAGGCAATCCGTCCACTCGGAACAATCAACCTAGAAGTCGTATTGGGCTCTCCAAGCAACTACAGAAGGGAATTCCTGGACTTCGAAGTCGTCGACTGGCCCTCACAGTACCACGCCATTCTTGGTCGAACAGCGTTCGCCAGATTCATGGCCGTACCACATTACGCGTATTTGAAGCTCAAGCTACCCGGCGAATACGGTGTGATCACCATCGACGGAGACTTCCAGAAATCGGACAAGTGCGACATAGAATTTAATGAGATCGCAAAATCTTTCGGGATGCAAGAAGAACTTCAAGAGCTGGCAAAAACCACGGATCACTCCGTTATGCCCCTCACGAAGAAAAACGCGCCTGAACTAGAATTCAGCGCCAACAGCGACACTCGCAAGCATCAAGTGCACCCGACGGATTCTGCAAAGACAGCGATGGTTTCAACAACCCTCTCGCCAGCATAGGAAGACGCGCTCGTGAAACTCCTCCGTGAGTACTGGGAGATTTTCGCCTGGCAGCCGTCAGATATGCCAGGAATACCCAGGGAGTTTCCCGAGCACTCACTCGAAGTTTTTCCTGACGTCAAACCCATCAAACAGACGACTCGACGATTTTCAGAACCCAAGCAGAAGGCGCTTGGAGAAGAAGTAAACAGATTGCTAGCCGCAAATTTCATTAGAGAGATCAAGATATCCACCTGGTTAGCAAACCCGGTGTTGGTCCCCAAGAAGAACACGGACATCCTTCGGGTCTGCATCGACTACACGTCGTTGAATAAGCACTGCCCCAAGGACAATTTTCCTTTACCACGAATCGACCAGATCGTGGACCCTACGGCAGGCTGCCAACGCCTCTCCTTCCTGGACGCCTATTCGGGATATAATCAGATCCGAATGAAAAGGGAAGACGAAGAGAAGACAGCATTCATCACACCCCACGGTGTCTACTGCTACACGACAATGCCCTTCGGGCTGAAGAACGCAGGCGCAACATATCAGCGCTGCATGCAAAGATGCCTCGCCAATCTCATTGGCAAGAATGTACATGTGTACGTTGACGACATTGTCATCAAAACTCGAGTAGAGGACACACACCTCGAGGACATTAGAGAAACATTCGACGCCCTTAATGCATATCGGATCAAGCTCAATCCGACCAAATGCGTTTTCGGCATCCCTGCAGGAAAACTCCTCGGGTACCTGGTATCCGCCAGAGGCATTGAAGCCAACCCAGAAAAAATACAAGCCATCCTGACTATGAAGGAGCCAACCAATCTACGCGGAGTCCAGCAGCTCGCAGGACGACTAGCCGCCCTAAGCAGCTTCATCGCACGATTGGGAGAGCAAGCGTTACCCTTCTACAAATTACTGAAGAAGACGGACAAATTCGAGTGGACACCCGAAGCTAAACAAGCGTTCGCAGACTTGAAGCGATCGTTGCAAAGCAGGCGCGTCCTTGCAACACCGCAAGAAAGGGAGCCACTTTTCCTATACTTAGCCGCTACAAACCAGGTCATCAGCACAGCAATCGTAGTCGAACGACCTGAAGACGGCAAAGCATACGGAGTCCAACGACCAATATATTATATCAGCGAAGTGCTCTCGCCATGCAAGCAACGATACCCTCATTATCAGAAGCTCGCATATGGAGTTGTTCTCATGGCCCGAAAGCTCAAACATTATTTCCAGGAACACGCCATCACAGTGGTTAATGATGCGTCACTTGGGACAATCATGAACAACCCTATGGCATCCGGAAGAATAGCAAAATGGAGCATCGAGTTGGGCGCCTGGGACATCACCTATACAGGACGCAACGCAGTCAAATCTCAAGTACTCGTGGAATTCCTCAACGAATGGACAAAGCTACAAACGCCCGGGCCGCCTGAGTACACGAGCAATTGGATAATGTACTTCGATGGATCCAAGAGAAACGAAGGAGCAGGAGCTGGAATCGTTCTTATTTCACCTCGTGGAGACAAGCTGCAATACGTCCTGCGACTTGATTTTCCACAAGATGACCCAGCATCGAACAACGACCCAGAATATGAAGCCCTGTTGCACGGGATGAAGATGGCAATCGCCTGTGGAGCTACCCGATTAATGATCTACGGCGATTCCAATCTCATAGTGCAGCAGACAATGAAAGAATGTGACGCCATTGCTGAAAACATGGTCGCATATCGTGACATGTACAATCTACTCGAAGGAAGCTTTAAAGGGTGCGAGCCGAGGCACATTGCAAGATCTAGTAACGAAGAAGCAGATAAACTGGCAAACATGGGTTCCACGAATACACCCATACCGCCAGGAATATACTTCGAACGGATGGTCAAACGATCGGTCAAAGTGAAGAAAGCTGCAGAAACACCAGCAGCGCCAGAAACAGAGGTCAGCCCGCAGGTCGCGCTTATCGAGCTTATTCATAATATATCACGACAGATTTTTCTGGTCGAGCCAGTCTGGACGCAGAAATATCTCGACTACCTGCTCAATAAACAGCTCCCGGACGATCCACGTGAGGCTCGACAGATACTCAGGCGCAACAAATCCTTTCGAGTGGTCAATGGAGAATTATACAAGCAAAGCATCTCGGGAATACTTCAGCGATGCATCGCACCCGAAGATGGCAAGGAATTGCTCCAGGACATACACCAAGGAGATTGCGGACATCATGCTAGCTGGAAAACAATAATGGGAAAAGCTTTTCGAGCAGGATATTACTGGCTAACAGCAGCCAGCGATGCAAAGCCTGGTCGAACGATGCGACGCCTGCCAGCGATTCGCACCAAGACCACACACACCTGCTACAGAATTGCACATGATACCAATAGCCTGGCCCTTTGCACAATGGGGGCTAGACATGGTTGGACCGCTACGCAAGTCCACACCAGGTGGATACACATACTTGCTGGTTGCAGTCGACAAGTTTACCAAATGGATCGAGGCCACGCCAGTAACTTCGGCTAGCGCCCAATGTGCCGTCAAGTTCCTCGACTCCATTGTATGCAGGTTTGGTGTGCCACATGACATCATTACAGACAATGGTACAAACTTCACAGCAAAGGAAACACAATAGTTCTGCGAGGAAAAAGGCATCAATTTCAAGTTTGCTTCAGTTGCTCACCCGCAAACGAACGGACAAGTCGAAAGATCCAACGGCTTAGTTTCGGCTGGCATCAAGAAGCGATTACTCGATCGTCTACACCCCGCTGCAGGACATTGGGCAGAAGAGCTACCCTCCGTACTCTGGAGCCTCCGCACAACTCCTAACCGATCGACGAAGTACACGCCATTCTTCATGGTATACGGGGCAGAAGCAGTCCTTCCCGAGGACGTTCGATTCAGCGCCCCACGAGTTGTAGCCTACAGCGAAGAAACTTCCAACAAGGCACTCGCAGAAGATATGGATGCACTCGACGAAATGCGTGACATCGCACTCGCAAGATCCGCAGTATATCAGCAATCCTTGCGCAACTATCATAGTCGCCGCATACGCCATAGAGCATTCGCGGTTGGGGACCTGGTGCTGCGGCTCAAACAGAAGGAAGGACACAAGCTCGAACCACCTTGGGAAGGACCCTTCATCATACACGAAGTCATCCCAGGTGGAGCCTACAGGCTAAAGAATCCGGCGACTGGAGGGATCTATTCCAATCCGTGGAACATCGCACACCTCCGCAAATTTTATCCATAGGTATCGCAACAAAATAAGGCTATACTAGCCAGTCCAGTAGCTCGAATACATGGCTTCTCAGTCATTGCAATAAAGACATGATTCCTTCATTATATTCACTCGAAGCTTCTCGTTCTTTACATGCTAAAAGTTACAGGTACACACCCCATAAAACACACGGGGGCTACACCTACAACTAAGCATCACAGAAAAACATCATACAAACAAGGTTGTACACCTTACAAACAGTTTTTACAAACTATAAACAGATTACAGGATATTTACATCCGACAATCAATCAAAGCGCTGAGCATTCTCAGTCGCTAAAACTCTATCTACCTCTTCAGAGGTCAATCGGATAATTTTCTCCGCTGCAGGACGTACAGCATCATAGTACGGCGAGATATCCTCGATTGCATAATCTGGGCGCCGAGCTACAGAGTTAACGTCTATCTCAGGATACCATATTCGGACAAAAGAGAGAGCTACAACCGCGCCGCACGTCACTTGATTGCGCACACACGCGCGAACTTCTCCTTCACGTCCAAACAACCTGAGAAGATAGCTCCAGTCTTTGGGACCTTTTTCAAGTGGGTAAAATGCAGCGTTCATCGCAACCAAGACCTCGTGAAAAGAGCTCACGAGAATTCTCGCCTGGAGGACCCGGAATTTCAAGATGGCCATCACAAAACCTCGACTGCGATCAGACCAAAAATTGTTCGCATGAGGTTTTGAGCTGCTAGCCTCTTGATGAATGTGGTTCTCTACCCACTGCTTTTCTTCCCTGTCATCCGGTTTAACAACTGAAGAGCAGACTTACTTAGTCAGCTAAGGAAAACATGGAAGAAGAAGGCACGGGGGCTGCACTACTTACATATCAAATCTCTTGCGACTGCAGCCAACTCATCCATCAGAAATTGTTCGCGTTCAGCCGCTAATTTCTGCTTGGACTTCGCCACATCGGATACCCCGCGCAGAGCTTTTAGCTTGCGCTCACCCTCCTGGACCTTATCACGAAGGCCCGCAAAAGTGCCAACAGCGGCAACAAGGGGATTTACTGGAGTACCACGTCCACCCTAAGTTTCCGCGGCAAACCCAGTAGCCTGGAAGAATACAAGGAAAGAAGTAAGATGCCCTACTCGAGTCATTTCTAGTCGCACATCTGACAAACGCTCGGGGGCTACTCCCATCGGGAGACAACGCACAAACAAAGGGAATAAATTTCAAGACGAATTCTTCAATTAAAGACAACAAAGGTACGGGAATACATCCCAAGGTTCAATTAAAGACATTCAAGGAGCACTCGTTGACTGACCTTGGTTGACAGGGGCTTGATTCTTCTTTGGGTAGAAGCGTTGAGGCGGACGGTGAGCTCGTTGATTCTGATTCTGAGCCGGCGGAAGGCGAGCAGGCCCAACAGGAGCCGCAGATCCACCCGCCGCCGTCGGGTTAACGGAGGGCGCAGGTGCAGCTGGCGGGGGAGGCCCACCAAATCTGCCACGCCCCTTCCCCGCAACAGTGCGACCCCCTAGCATCTTCCGACTAAGAACCTCAGCAAAGGACCCAGGACCCGAGCAGGAAGGCAGCTTGAGTGGGCGCGCGCGATCGTGGAGTAGGGCGGAGGTGGTGGCGGGGTAGCAGTCGGCGATGGGGACCTTGTCGTCTCCGATCCCCTTTTGGATCCAGACCAGCAGCCTCCCGGATTTATCTCTGTTACGGCGAAATGACGGAACTGCCCAAAGCTGATCGTCAACCTGAACGACCTCCTCCTCCTCCACACCAAAGTCACTGACAAGTGGGGGCACGCAAGACGGAGCAAGGGGGCCCACCCCACGCGAAAAAGGTACCCTCCCGCCATGGCTGAGCTCGGGGAAGGCAGTACGATCACCGGGCCATGGCGGAGCAGGAGCCAGCGAACATGGGAGATCCACACGAACCGCACCAACCCTCACCGTGGATCGCGCAGGGCACGGCCGAGGGGCCCGCCGGCGAAACAAACCTCGCAGATGCTCGGAGAGGAGAAGGAGCACCCGGCAATCCGCGACCTGGAGAGGAACCCCCGGACACCGTCGAGGCACAGGAGGTTACTTCCAGGTCTTCCGCCGCAGTAGTATCAACCTCGGGGACAAATCGGCTCGGAGACGGGAATGGGGCACCCGGGAAATCAGGGGTGGGGGAGCAGCGAGCGCTCGACGGCAGCGTGGAGGTGCAGCGGTGGTGGGAGTACAGCAGCCTCCCGGAGAAAGGGTGGAGGCGCCGGCAAGGAGACGCCAGAGCGGGAGAGGGGAGATCGCCAACGCCATCGCTCCACTGGATATGTATATCCATCCGGCGGTTTCCCGCAAGACTTTCTTAACTTTTGGCATAGATCAGATTGGAAAACCAGCCAATGAGTTGATTGTTGAGCTCCTGAATAGAAATACTCCTATGCCTCCTGAAATAAGTCATCTGGTTGGAAGGCGTTATGTTGTCGATGTGACTGTATCACGATTCTCGTTTCGGCTTGACAGAATCAACTTTCAGGTCCTTAATTTTTTTCCAGAATGTGGTGATTCTTATGCAAGATTTTTGTTGCCGGGACATCTTCAGGAGCTGACTGTCTCGCAAAATCTCCTGCTAATGATCGATCGACTGCGAAAACATCTATCAAGGCAGGAATGACTGAGCCTTTGGTTCGTGCTGTGTGAATTACAGAGACCAGTTCGTTTAGCATTTTTTTTTCTGGACTCTTTTGAGTCCCTGATGGGCCGAGTTAGCTCTTAAGGTTACCAATTCACTATTTTTTTCATGTAGGTGCACCAGACGGTACGAAGTCCGACTCTGAAAAAAGCTAGCGGCGTCAGATGTGGATCATGGTGGCGACGACCAGGGAGAAAGTGTTGTTCCGGTCGTGTTTTCTACACCACCTCAGAGTGTACAACTTAGTGCCGCGCTGGTGAACAAGTTAGGGCCGTTTGTACACAGATCTTGGCTTTACGCATGCCTGGAATTTAGTAAGAACGAGATTAATTTCTTTTTATAGTTCCTAGATTCAGGTTTACGTGCTTGACACATTGCTTCTAATCTTATTGTTGACTCTACCATTAGAGCACCACATCCAATTTCACCGGATAAATGTGTTTTGGGTCCTTCAGACTTGGTAGAGAAACAAGTCTCTGGTGCGGTTTTCTGCCTCTTATTTCCTCATAAACGTGTCACGTGAAGAGTTTCGAACCGGGATTTCTCAACCCTTTTACGAGGCTACCTAAAAAGGAAACTATTCGGTGAACTGAAGATATGCTCAGCCTGAAAGCACTCACCTTTATTACTTTTCTTTTTTTGTAAGCTAAGGTCAAAAGGCATTACATGCACTGATGCACATAGGGAAAAAAGACAGTATCTCAAAAAGGGCTAAATGCGCGTATGTGACAAGTAGGATTACAAGATTAAAAGACTTAGAGCCCGCTCAAACACAAACTGATCGTTTATATTACATAAAGGACCAAGCACTGCACACAGACTACTTCGAACTCTCTTATTCCCTCCAAATACTACTCTTGACACTGCTTCTTCTGCATCCACGACATTAGAAATCACAAATGATGAAGGACCATCGCCATTCGTTAAAGGCAATGCTCGATAGCAGTCGATCGTGCAACATAAACCAATTCGCGGGCACGATTACTCCTTCCAGGATGCCATCTTTTTAAGCGACCCGATTTTCATTTTAAGACCACGAAGAGGATTCTCTTCTTCTGCCTCACGCCGGCCATTCCCACGGTTGAACCGGTCGAGATCAGATCGATGTTATTCCACCAGTTAAAATCTTTTGTCTCAAAGTCATGGTTTCTTTCGAATGTTCTAATCATAGCTTCCGCCACTTTTTTCTTCAGCCTTTCATCCTCCACAACACACGGATATTTTCCATAGGACGAGGCGCACAACGGAAAAACGGAGCAACGACCGACTGGCGCAGCAACGCGCGCCCAATCCTTCTAGTACAAGCCAAAGTCCCAGATTGCCAAAGTCAGAGGGTTCTGTTTTGTTTTGTCAAACCAGTCCCCTCTCCACTAGCTAGCAATACCCTATGTATTGTCAATTTGGTCGATAAGTAATGAGAGAGATGAGGTAGAAAGTTGAAAATTAAGGAAAACAATGATTCAAAAACTAATTAAGCACAACTTTGAAGTCTTCTCTCAGCTCCTGCAGATAACTGAATGGATAAAATGCTTCATTCATTTGTAGGTTGAAATTGCCCAGGCTCGGACTAGAGTTGAGTTTTTTTTTGAAATGGGTAACCCAGATTCTGCATCGATTGATGCACACAGCTGTTTATTTCTTATTAATCATTCAGCGATAAGTATAGCATCGTATTGTGTTACAGACGAGGTAAAAATATCAAATAGAGACACAGCTGGAACCCCGAGCACCAAACAACAAGATCGAACTACCCGTATTGTATTCGACTAATATGCTGCCAGGAAACCCGGCTGAAGAACTCCCGAGCGACCATCAGGAGCTGTGAAGACCCGGTAGCCATAAGCTCTCGCTGATCCACTGGTAGTAGGAGAGCCCACTGCTGAATCCAGTTTACCGCCATGAGGATAACCTGCAAGACATTAATATTTGTGGATCGGTTAAACACAATATTATTCCGACAGTTCCAGATTGACCAACACAAAGCTGAAACACCAATTCAGATTCTTGGTTTTGTCTTTTTATCAACACCATTTAACTAATTTCCAAACATAATGGAAACACTGATCGGTGGTGTAATATTATACGCAGTAAAAACAACTCTCCAAACCAGCTTAGCAAAAGAACAAGAGATAAACAGATGTTCTATAGTTTCCTCAGAATCACAGAAAGAACATTTAGTACATCCTTGCCATTTTCTCTTTTTCAAATTATCTTTAGTGAGCAAGACCTTGTTGTTAAGAAACCACATAAACACCTTAATTTTTAGTGGGATTTTTAGTTTCCATAGATATTTTCGTAGATATCTAATATGACCATTCATCAAATCTTCATACATAGACTTAACTGAGAAAAGCCCATTGCTAGTTAATTTCCACACAAAAGAGTCATCTTCTTGTGATAAATTAACCGCCATTAATTTTTGACACAAAAGAGACCAGTAATCCCACAAGTTACCAGTCAGATGCCTCCTAAAACTCAAGTTAATAGGAGGTGCACTTGACATAACATCATGAACTGAAGCATTCTTCATTCGAACAATGTTGTCTAATCAAGGATACTGATCTTTAAGAGGTTTATCTCCTAACCAAATATCATCCCAGAAATTAATCGCGGTGCCAGAACCGAACTTAAAAAAACCTCTTTTTAAGAAGTGTTTTTGACGCCCATAAGCCCTCTCCAAAAGGAGGAATCATTTGGTTTAGCCTCAACCTGGGCTAAGGTTTTGTTCTTGAGGTATTTGTTAGTAAGAAGTTCTTGCCACACACCCTCTTCGTTTAACAATTTAAACAGCCATTTGCTTAGAAGGCATTGATTTTTCAAATCTAGAACTTCAATACCTAACCCCGTTGATCTTTAGGCCTACATATTATATTCCATTTAGTCAACCTATATTTTCTTTTATTATCATCGCTTTGCCAAAAAAGCGCGATCTATAAAAGTCCAATTTTTTTCCCCTTTGGGTATTTCAAGAAAGGATAATATAAACATAGGTAGACTAGTTAATACCGAATTAATCAAGACAAGACGATCACCATGATAGTAACCTGCCTTGCCAACAGCTCAATTTCTTTTCAAAACGAGCCTCCACTGGATACCACTCGGTATTACGGAGAGTTCTATGATGGATTGGTATCCCCAGATATTTAAAAGGTAACGACCCAGCTTCACAACCAAAGATCTGCTTATAAATTTGTTCGTTATCTTTTGCCTTTCAAAAACAGAAAATCTCACTCTTATGGAAATTAATTTTTAAACCCGACAATTGCTCAAAATAACATAGTAAAGCTTCGTATTAAAAGCTTTGGCACAATCAAGTTCCATGAACAAAATAGTGTCATCTGCATATTGTAGGATAGAAACTCCTCCATCGACAAGATGATGGATTAGTCCACCTATTTGACCATCTTCCTTTGCCCGAGCAACAAGAATGGCCAGCATATCAGCTACTATGTTAAAAAGTATTGGTGACAAAGGATCACCTTGACGTAATCCTTTTCTGGTTTGGAAATAATGACCTATATCATCATTTACACGGACCCCCACACTACCTCCTTGTATAAATTGCATAATCCAATGACACCACAAAGGATCAAACCCCTTCATACGTAGAGCTTGTAGCAGGAACTTCCAATTAACCTTATCATAAGCATTTTCAAAATCAATTTTGAATAAAACCCCATCAATTTTCCTCCGTTTGGGTTCATGAATGGTCTCATGTAGGATAACCACACCCTCCAAGATGTGTCTCCCAGGCATAAGCGCAGACTGCGTTGGTCTTATGATTTTACTAGCAATTGTCGAAATTCTATTCGTAGCCACCTTAGTGAAGATTTTAAAACCCACATTATGTAGACAGATAGGCCTATATTGCTGAATTTGAGCCGCATTCTCTCTTTTGGGTAACAACGTAATAACCCCAAAATTTAATTTAAACAAGGGCAAATTTCCATGCTTAAACTGAGAGAACAAAGCCATGAGATCGTTTTTAATAACCTCCCAAAAGGTTTGGTAGAATTCAGCTGGGAACCCGTCTGGTCCTGGAGCTTTGTTCTTTTCCATTTGAAAAATAGCATCATGCACTTCAACTAAAGAGAAGTCAGAAGTAAGAATCTCATTCTCCTGTGCTGACAACTTAGGAAAATTGTGCATAAATGTCTCATCCATAGAGAAATTATTCGGTGCCGGTGCACCAAATAAATTCCTATAATATTCAGTAATATAAGTCTTAAGATTATCATGACCCACTATGGTTCCTTCTTCTTGCTCCAACTGAAAAATTAATTTCTTCCTATGTCTACCATTAGTCATAAGATGGAAATATTTAGTGTTATTCCCCCCTTCCTGCACATATTTAACCTTTGCCCGCTGCGCCCATTTGGTCTCCTCGACCCTACGCAGATTGCAAAGTTTGTCATTAGATTCCTTCAAAGCATCTCTCTCAGAAGGAAGCAATTGCGGTTATTCAGACTTAATGTCAAGACTCTCAATAATCTCAATAAGCCTCTCTTTTTCTTTTCTATATGTACCACTTTGATTTTTCGCCCATCCCTTAAGATAGCGACGGATATGTCTTAACTTATTAAGCCACACATCCATAGGAGAATTTCCCTCGTTAATAGCGTTCCACTCGGAAGCCACCATTTCATAGAACCCCTCTTGTTTAAGCCACGAAAGCTCAAAAAAAACCTAGCCGAATTGCCCACATGTGTCCCCCACCCGTGTTCAATAACAGTGTGTGATCCGACCCTGATCTAGGTAGAGTTCTCACCGTAGCTAGTGGATATTTCTGCTCTCACTCTACGTTTGTAAGGATCATATCTAGTTTTTCGAAAGTCTGGTTTTGCCTCCTATTACCCCAAGTATATTGTCTTCCAGAAAACTCTATTTCCTTCAAACTTAGACTTTGGATAATAGCATTAAAAATGAAAGGCCATCGAGGACACAAATTTTTATTATACCGCCACCAGAAAACATAACGATATAGAGGTTTTGGGCAGGAACAACGCTTTGGTCCTTATATATTGATGGTTAGGATTACCAAAATGTAATACGTACAACAACATACCGGTTAGGATAATCTAAGATATACAAACATCTTCTAACTGAATGCAAAAAAAAACATCTTCTAACAACCTCCCTCAATTTTGGCCATGTCAAGCTACATCGACAAGCTTCAAACAATGTAAGGACAAGGGCTTCGTGAAGATATCTGCAAGTTGGTCATGGGAGAAGATGAACTTGTTCTGAAGAAGCTTCTGGGGAATGTGTTCTTTTAAAAAAATTATAGCTAACGTCAACGCGTTTATAGCATGACCATGGAATACCGTCTTTGACAACAAATATGTTTCTCCAAAGTTGTCACACCATAATATTGGAGGTATGTCTTGATTGATGCGTAGCTCATGTAACAAAGGTGGTAACCAAATGAGTTGAGCCATAGCATTAACGTGTGCCTTATATTCTAATTATGTGCTTGAGCGGGAAACAATGACATGTTTGCCAGCACCCCACACGATCAACCAAAAAATATAGTGTATCACTGTTAACCGCCGATCATCAAGACGGCCTGCCTAGTTGGCATCAAAGTAGGCGGAAAGACCAATCAATTAAGAACATCATATACATGAAGTCCAAGTTAAGGGTTATGTTGAACATAGTGAAGAATGTGCTTGACAACAATCGCGTCAGGAGTTTGAGTTTACTGCACACCTTGTTAACCACAATGGGGAGATTAGGCCGGGTAAAAGTAAAATATTGGAGACCTAGAGCGATACAAGGTAGAATCCTAAGAATCCAATACATCTCCATCACAACGAGAGATTATCACACTGGTAGAAAATAGGCCTTCGGTACGCCCCCATTAGTCCCCAAAATAATGGACCCGCGACCATAGGGGTCTTTAGTCACGGTTCGGGACGAGACCCGCGACCAATAGTCTGGGCCCAGCGCGCTCGGCCCACAGCTGGCGGAGGGGAGGGGCTTTAGTCCCGGTTGGCCAGACCAACCGGGACGAATAGGTCCTCGGGCTGTCCCCAAGGCCTTTAGCCGCGGTTGTCCAGGTGAACCGGGACTAAAGGCCCATCCCTATATCTCAGCTCGCTGCACTTAGCCACATTTGCTCACAATATTCACAAGGGGTGGTGGGTATGCTTTTGGTTCCTATTATGCACACAAGGTGTTCGATGAAATGCCCGATAGCATGAAACACACTTGAGCGTTTTCATTTATTTTACCTCCGTGATCGCGGTTAGCAACTTGAACCTTTCATGATTTGTATTATTTCCAGCTAGCTAGTTAGTTTAACAGATGCATGATGGTTAATTATATACTTTATATAATAATAATGCAGATGAATCGGCAATGGATGTACGTAACCGACTCTCCGGCGAGTTCACTACGGGTTTGAAAGATTTCCTCGTAGTGGAAAATGCGAACAAGCAGCGAGGTTTTATTATCTGTCCATGTGCTGAATGTAAGAATGAGAAGGGTCACTCCTCCTCAAGAGTCGTTCACATGCACCTACTTCGGCACGGTTTCATGCCAAGCTATAATTGTTGGACCAAGCATGGAGAAAGAGGGGTTAGAATGGAAGAAGATGAAGAAGAGGATGATATCGATTTCAACTATCATGACCTTTTCGGTGATACTTTCATGGAGGATGATGCTGAAGGTGGGGAAGGGTTTGGTGAAGGTGAAGAAGAGGCACATGATGAGCCCGCTGATGATCTTGGTCGGACCATTGCTGATGCACGGAGACGCTGCGAAACTGACAAGGAGAGGGAGAATTTGGATCGCATGTTAGAGGATCACACGAAGTCACTGTACCCAGGATGCGACAATAGTCTGAAAAAGCTGGGCTGCACACTGGATTTGCTGAAATGGAAGGCACGGGAAGGTGTAGCTGACTCATCATTTGAAAATTTGCTGAAAATGTTGAAGAATATGTTTCCGAAGAATAACGAGTTGCCCACCAGTACGTACGAAGCAAAGAAGGTTGTGTGCCCTCTAGGTTTAGAGATTCTGAAGATACATGCATGCATTAACGACTGCGTCCTCTACGCGGTGCATACGAGGATTTGAATGAATGCCCTGTATGCATTGCATTGCGTTATAAGATCAGAGGCGATGACCCTGGTGACGATGTTGAGGGCGAGAAACCCAGGAAGAGGGTTCCCGCCAAGGTGATGTGGTATGCTCCTATAATACCTCGGTTGAAACGCCTGTTCAGGAACAAAGATCATGCCAAGTTGTTGCGATGGCACAAAGAGGACCGTAAGTCCGACGGGAGTTGAGACACCCCGCTGATGGAACGCAATGGAGAAAGATCGACAGAGAGTTCAAAGATTTTGCAGCTGACGCAAGGAACATAAGATTTGGTCTAAGTACTGATGGCATGAATCCTTTTGGCGAGCAGAGCTCCAGCCATAGCACCTGGCCGTGACTCTATGCATCTACAACCTTCCTCCTTGGTTGTGCATGAAGCGGAAGTTCATTATGATGCCAGTGCTCATCCAAGGTCCGAAGCAACCCGACAACGACATCGATGTGTACCTAAGGCCATTAGTTGATGAACTTTTACAATTGTGGGGCAAACCTGGTGTACCTGTGTGGGATGAGCACAAAGAAGAGGAATTTAACCTATGAGCGTTGCTTTTTGTAACCATCAACGATTGGCCTGCTCTCAGTAACCTTTCTGGACAGTCAAATAAGGGATACAAAGCATGCACGCACTGCTTACATGAGACTGAAAGTGTATTTTTGGATAACTGTAGGAAGAACGTGTACCTGGGTCATCGTCGATTTCTTCCCCGAAATCATAACGTAAGAAAGAAAGGCAAGCATTTCAACGGCAAGGCAGATCACCGGCCGAAGCCTGCGGAACGTACTGGAGCTGAGATATTTGATATGGTCAAGGATTTGAAAGTCATCTTTGGAAAGGGTCTTGGCGGACAATCAGTTCCGCAGGGAGTTGACGGGCACGTACCCATGTGGAAAAAGAAATCGATATTTTGGGAGCTACAGTATTGGAAAGTCCTAGATGTCCGCTCTGCAATCGACGTGATAAATGTTACGAAGAATGTTTGCGTGAACCTGCTAAGCTTCTTGGGCGTGTATGGGAAGACAAATGATACAAAGGAAGCACGGCAGGATCAGCAACTTTTGAAAGACCCAGATGACCGGCATCCGGAATGGTTTCAAGGTCGTGCCAGCTACGCTCTTACGAAAGAAGAGAAGGTACGGACCGGGCTGCAGATCAACTGTCGAATCTTGCAGCGGAATTCAATGAGTTGAAGAAGATCGTGGCGGGAATACTTGAGAAAGAAAAAGCGGCGGCTGCAGGGCCCCATGAAGAACATGCAGCGGATCTCGGAAGCCAGCATCAGCGGAGAAGCAGCGTGGCTTCCACGGAGGCCCCGACTGCAGGTGCTAATGCACCGATGATCGAGAGTCGTGCACCGGAGCCTCACTACCCCGTGGATGATGTAAAGGAGATGAAAAAATGTGATCTGCATTATCCCGTGGGGAACATTTCCATGAAGGTAGCTACCGGCAGTGCTTTACCCTATACACCTGGAGCACTCCATCACAACAACCCCATTCCATATGGCTATGCTCGAGTCACGGTGGAAGACATAGTCCAAGCATTTGAGGACCTTGAGATTGACATAGCTACACCCGAAGGGGAGAGAAGACTTGGAGATGTCAAGCGTCAGTTCATTCTATGGAAAAAGAAGTACATAGTGTTTCCAGGCGAGACGCCAAGGCTAACAAGTCCACCCCCCTCCGATGGTGCAGGTGCTGGTGGTGGTGGTGCTGGTTCACCTACGCCTCCTTCACGCCATTCGACGCCGTCTCCGGCGGGTAAGATGCCGTCGCCCACGATTCCTCCTCCGGCGGTTAAGCAACCGTCGCCCACGAGTCCTCCTCCGGAGGAAAAGCAGTCGTCTCCCCCCATTCCTCCTCCGGAGGAAAAGCAGCCGTCTCCCCCCATTCCTCCTCCGGAGGAAAAGCAGCCGTCGCCCCCCATTCCTCCTCCGGAGAAAAAGCAGACGTCGCCCCCCATTCCTCCTCCGGAGGTTAAGCAGACGTCGCCCTCCATTCCTCCTCCAGCGAAGAAACAGAGGCAGGCGGACAGCAAGGGAACCTGCTCTTGGTCTATTAACCCGGAGCCTTATGTAGCTAAGACCACACGGGTACCGGAGCCATCACTGAAGCCTCTCCCCCCAAGGCCTTGGGAACTTAGCGATGCTGAAACAAAATTGGCCGTGAAGGCTGACGTTGACAAATGGATTGGCCGACTGAAGGCGCAAAAGGAGCCTGAGCCCAAGGAAGTATTCCCTCCGATTGTAGACTATTGGGCTACGGGTTTTTTGTCGACACCATCCCAAGCCGAGAAGAATTTGCCTAAAGACTATGATAATGAACTTCGTGCCCAAGCAGGAATATTGGAGGAGGAGAAAGAGAAAGCAAAAAAAGTGGAGGAGAGAAAGGAAAAGGAAAAATGAAAATAAGCGGGAAACAAGTTGCCCAGCTCGGGCTGCAGAGTAAAAAAATCGATCCCCCCGCTCATAGTGAAAGCCGCTCCGGAACAGGACCCCGAGGTCATAAATGCTGTGGCAGAAATGGGATTGACTTTACCTACTGCCATGCAAACTGCGTCCGAGGCCGGTATATCTCTTCGTCTCTTTTTAGGCCTAGACGATGCGCCAGTGGCTGAGGTAGGATTACAATATGAGAAGAAAGGGCCTCTCGTCGAGCCTGCGAAGGAAAAGGATCTACCACCACTAATGCAAGCTCTGCTACGTTGGTACAAACATTTCATAACATGGACCGACAAAGAATTTGTGTATGTGGATTATACAGAGGAGCATCACACTAAAAAGTACTCTGTAACAGTTGAGATGAGTGAATTGTTCCAGCTGTTCAATCTGCGTGAGCTCGACAAATCTATCCTGAGTTGCTACGTTCTGTAAGTGATTTATCTACGTCATCTCGTTCTTCATTGCCTACACTATATATATATATATTGTCCTAATTATATTGTTGCGTACACTATTATGCAGATTGAAGATTTGGGAATGCAAAATAAGACTCATCCATGATGTTGGGTTCATTGACCCACAAATCATTAATGGAACTATGTTAGAACGTCACCCCAAAGAAGTGGAGAAAGACTTGTACAAAATTTTTAAAAAGCATGAATCCAAAAGATATATTCTATTTCCTTACCTTTTTGGGTGAGTGTTTCTCTCATGTTCCCATTCTCTTTTGTTTACTCCATGCATGGTATGTCTAATCGATAAGTTATGCATGACTGTGCATCTAACGTGTCCGCAGGTTCCACTGGATTCTGCTAAAAATTGATCTTCAGGACTCCATAGTTTTGATCTTTGACTCTATGAATTCAAATACAGATCTTTGGATCAACATGAGAAAAATGATGCAAAGGTAATTATTTTTCAATCATTTGCGCTCTATATCGATCGGTCTCTTTTGTTCATTTCCTAAGCTAATAACTCCCTTGTTCATTTAATTTTATTTGCAATGTAGAGTTTGGAGACAGTTCTCACTTGGACATGTCGGTGGATTCAAAAATGAGCTAAAATTTAAAAATGTGGTCAAATGAGTGGATAAGCAGCCACCGGGGACCGGTCTATGTGGATACTATGTCTGTGAGAACATACGGAAAGAAATCTCTGAGAGGAAGAATGACGAGGCCACGCGGAGGGGTCTCAATAACTTGCGGAGGGCGCTTACTCCAGAAGCTCGCTTCCGACCAATTCAAGAGGAAATAGCAGGATTTTTCCTTAGGCATGTCATCGATAGGGAAGGAGAGTACCATGCGTCCACCGACGATGACTATTATACGCATAAGCTATCTAATTAATTGTTCGAATTTGTGTATGGTCATCCATCTTAATTGTGTAATATGGAAACTTGTTCGAGGTTGTATATATGGTCACCCGATATTGAATATATATTATATATTCCTATTGAATTCTCCTTGTTTGAAATTTCATATATATATGCATGTATATAGTATCGTAAAATATATATATGTGTACTGAAACTTCATCAAAATTAAAATAAAACACAAAATAAAATATAAAAGAAATAAAACAAAACAAATTAAAAAGGAACCAGGTTTAGGGGGCCTAAAACCCTAAACCTGCGCAGGTTTTCAGTCCCGGTTGGCCACAAGAACCGGGACTAAAGGGCCTCCGCCGCGACGGATCCCTGGCGCCCACGTGGACGGGCCTTTAGTCCCGGTCCGTAAATGGAGGGACTATAGGAGGGGGCCTTTAGTCGCGCATTGCTAGTCCCGGTTGCCCGGACGGGATTAATGGGCCTGGCGAACCGGGACTGTAGGCCTTTTTTCTACTAGTGTCAGTAGCTATCATAGGTGTGAAAGAGTCTTTGCACTAGAGCATACCAGCACGCCGAAGATCATGTGCATACTCTGTCATGTTAAGGAGAACCCACACAAGAGTAATGTGTGTTAGATATATTTGTACACCGTTCAATGCCAATCATAAGGTATAACGGTATAGGCGTGTGGGTCATGTTTTCCTTAACCTCTCCCTGTAATTCCTCTCTGTAACAAACTCTTGCCCTTTGGGCTATTTAACACGTACGCGAGCCTAGGCCACGGCATCGCTTCCCGATCAATTACATGGTATCAGAGCTAGCTCTTCCGTGACATCGAAACCCTAGAAAACACCAAAACCGATCTCCAAAAACCCTACCATGGCCGCTTCATCATCCACCTCACCGCAGGGTCTCGGTCAGCCGCCGTCGGAGAAGCTGACCCGGGCGAATCACCTGCTCTGGAAGGCTCAGATCGTTCCGGCGCTGAGGGGCGCACGGATGCTTGGCTTGTTGGATGGCAAGGAGGCCGCACCGCCGGAATTTCTGGTGGTGTCGAAGGAAGGCAAGGAGATGAGGACCGAGAATCCAGCATACGAAACCTGGATAGACAGAGATCAACGCGTTCTGAGTTATCTGCTCGGATCCCTGTCGACAGAAATTCTTGCTCAGACAATAGGTCTCGAGCACGCCGCGGAGGTTTGGGCACTCGTCAATGCCATGTTTGCATCCAAATCCAAGGCAAATCGCACCAGCCTGCGGGGAGGGCTCTCCAACACCAAGAAGCACAATCTTTCGGCGGACCAGTACATCTCCAAGATGCGCGGGTATGCCATCGAGCTCATCGCTGCAGGCCGCGATGTAGAAGACGAAGAACTTGTTGAGTTCATCTTGAACGGACTCGATGAAGAATACAACGGACTTTTATCCGCTGTCAATGCTATGGATTCGTGTTCGGTCAGTGACATGCACGGACTCCTCGCCGCGCATGATATTCGGCAGGAGATGTTAACTGGAGGTGGCCAGAAGGGGTTCGAATCCTCGGCTAATCTCGCTAACCGCGGTGGTGCCCGCGGTGATGACTACAACAAGCAAAAGGACTCTGGTGGTTGGCGTCCTGATGGTGATCGCAGCGAGCGCGGTGACCGCGGCGGCGGTGATCGTGGTGATCGCGGCATCGGCAACTGGAACGGATCTGGCTCGGGTGGAAACGGCGGCCCACCTGCATGGCATGGACACGGTGGTCCACCTGCTTGGCACGGACAGGGAGGTCCGAGTGGCTGGCCCGGCTACGGCGCCCCGATCTGGCATGGTCCTCCTGGCCCCTGGCACGGTGGATGGCACGGACAAGGCGGTCCACCTCATGCTCCACCGACCTGGAAAGGACAAGGTGGCTCACCTGGCTGGTCTGGACAGGGTGGCGGCAATCGAGGTCCTCCCGGAGGGGGCAATTGGCGTGGTGATCGCCCAGCCAATAAATTTGCTGATGTTCAATGTCAAATCTGCAAAAAGATCGGCCACCCCGCCAATGAGTGTAGATGGAGGTATGCACAAGATAGAAACAAACGTGATCGCGAGCGTGAGCGCGAGCAAGAGCAAGAAAAAAGTGCCAATACAGCCCATGCCTATGGGGTGGATACCAATTGGTATCCAGACACCGGAGCAACAGATCACATCACCGGCAATCTTCAGAATTTGATGCTCCAAAACAAATATCCCGGCTCCGACAAAGTACACACCGCAAATGGAGAAGGTATGCATATTAGTCATATTGGTCAATCTTGTATTCAAACCCATAATCGTGATTTGCATCTATCCAATGTTCTTCATGTTCCAAGCACCACAAAAAATCTTCTTTCTGTCCACAAACTTGCTTTAGATAATAATGCCTTTCTTGAATTTCACCCTTGGTATTTTTTGATAAAGGATCGGTCAACCAAGGAAATTCTACTTAGAGGTGAATGCAAAGGAGGTTTATATCCCATCGTGTCATCATCATCCACATCATCCAAGCAAGTTTGTGTCGTCACCAAGCCTTCCAAGGATAGGTGGCATCATCGATTAGGTCATCCTTCCAAATTAGTTGTTCAACAAATTTTGAATAAATTTAGTCTTCCTCATGAGAAATATTCTAGTGATGATTCTATTTGTAATGCTTGCCAAATGGCTAAGAGTCACCAACTTCCATCCAGTGTCCACAAGTATTTCTACTTTACCCTTGCAACAAGTTTTTTCAGATGTTTGGGGTCCTGCATCCACTTCTGTGGGACGTCATAATTTTTATGTGAGTTTCATAGATGACTATAGTAATTCACATGGATCTATCTTCTGAAAAAGAAATCAGATGTATTTGATGTCTTTCATAATTTCATGCAATTTGTTGAAAGAAAGTTTGATAGGAAAATCATTACTATGCAAACAGACTGGGGAGGTGAATAGAGAAACTCCACCCTTTCTTTCAAAAACTTGGAATTACACATCATGTTTCATACCCTCATGCCCATCAACAAAACGGTCCAGTTGAACGCAAACACCGTCATATTGTTGAGGTAGGACTTTCACTTCTTGCTCATGCATCTATGCCCTTAAAATTTTGGGATGAGGCCTTTCTCACTGCCACATACCTCATAAATCTTATGCCTAGCAAAGTGATTAATAATGACACACCTGCTGAACGACTCCTAGGATCCCCACCAGATTATACATCACTTCGTGTATTTGGTTGTGCTTGTTGGCCTAATTTGCGTCCCTATAACTCTCACAAACTTTCTTATCGTTCTAAGCAGTGTGTGCTCATTGGTTATAGTTCAAGGCATAAAGGAGTTAAATGTCTAGAGATTTCTACTGGTCGAATCTATATATCAAGGGATGTTGTTTTTGATGAAACAATTTTTCCCTTTGCCTCCCTTCATCCAAATGCCGGTGCACTCCTTCGAAAAGAAATCCTATTATTACCTAACCATCTCTTTTCCTATCACGAGGGTGCAAATACAGCTGACCATGTGCCTAATTCTGCAGTGTCTATACATTCTTCTAGTAATTTGCAGGACACTGTTGAAAATTTGGATCAAATTGATGAAGTTTGAGCTCAAACGGAGAAGAACAAGACCATCATTTTATGGTGCAAAACGACACGCAGCGGGAGAATCCCGGTGTTGATCTGCTGCTCCTGTCGGACACCAGATCCAAGGCGGATCTGCCTGCTGGCGGGGATCCCGGAGGCACTGCATGTGGCAGCGTCCCTGCTGCGCATGCCAGCGGGCCTGCTGACCGCGATCCCGGAGCGGATGCGCGTGTCAGCACAGGCGCACGCTCCTCCGCGCAGACGGCATCTCCATCGACTGGCGCGCCTGGTGCGCTCCAACCAGGAAGCGCCACGCGCCCTACTGCTTCCGTGCGGTCCCCTGTCCACCCGACAGGGCCTTCACTGCTCGGATCTTCTGCGACGGATCCAGCACTCCCTTCACCGCCACACGGATCGCCTGCGCCACGGCCTGGACTGGGATCTTCTGCGGTGACTGCTGCTGCTGTTCCTCCTGTGGCTCGAACAAGGCTGCAAAAGGGTATTCAAACTCCAAAAATCTGGAAAGATGGTACTATTCGATATAATTTTTCTGTGTGCACTGTAGGAGAACGAGCAAATTTGAAAGCTGCACTTGGAGATCCTGTGTGGCGTCTTGCAATGGACGAAGAATATGCAGCTCTCATGAGGAATAATACGTGGCATCTTGTCCCTGCACATGGTAACAAAAATTTAATTGATTGCAAATGGGTTTATCGCATCAAGAAAAATCCTGATGGTTCCATTGAAAGATACAAAGCTCGTCTTGTCGCAAAAGGGTTTAAGCAAAGATTTGGTATTGATTATGAGGACACTTTTAGTCCTGTTGTTAAGGCTGCTACTATACGTCTTGTTTTGTCCATCTCTGTCTCTCAAGGTTGGAATCTACGTCAACTCGATGTCAAGAACGCGTTTTTGCATGGTGTTCTGGAAGAGGATGTTTATATGAAACAACCTCCTGGGTATGAAGATGTGCATTTACCCCATCACGTGTGCAAACTTGACAAGGCTCTGTATGGTCTCAAGCAAGCACCTAGAGCATGGTACTCTCGATTAAGCAATAAGCTTCAAGATCTTGGTTTTCTTTCTTCTCAAGGAGACACATCATTATTCATTTATAATCAGTCAGGTATCACCATATATGTTCTCATTTATGTTGATGATATCATAGTTACGGGATCTTCCTCAGCAGCAATATATACTCTCGTGCATGATCTCAATAAACATTTTGCCATCAAGGATCTAGGAGATCTACACTTTTTCTTGGGTATTGAAGTAAGGAAAATTCATGATGGGCTTGTTCTCACCCAAGAAAAATATGCTGCTGAATTATTGTCTAAAGTGGGTATGATACATTGCAAATCATTCACCACTCCTATTTCTGCTTCCGAACCAATATCACTTCATACAGGGGATCTCTTGGGTTCTCAAGATAGTTCACATTATCGAAGCATTGTAGGAGGATTACAATATTTAACATTGACAAGACCTGATATATCTTTCTCTGTTAATAAAGTATGTCAGTTTCTTCATGCTCCTACTACAGTTCATTGGACAGCAGTTAAAAGGATTCTTCGTTATGTGAAAGATACTATCAGCACTGGTGACGAAGATATGGATCCTGGACCCTGCGGGTAAGGACAGCCCCAATCAGGCCCAAGGCCAAAGCCCAAGAAGAGGCGCCCTTGAAGTACTCTAGAAGGCCCATGTGAAGCCCACCCGCACTAACTTGCGGGTTAAGCTAGGAAATCTGTAACCGACCTAGATAGAGTTCGAACCCTCTCCGGGTAGGACTCGAGACCTGGCCATCTATATAAGGCCAGGAGAGCCCCCTAGGAGAGGGACCAAGCAATTACCGCACGACCCAAAAGCCTTGAACTCGAGACCTACTCTCGATTCGAGCACACCATTGTAACCGATCTAATCTTCAATACAGATCGACAAGAGGCAGGAGTAAGGGTTTTACCTCTACGAGGGCCCCGAACCTGGGTAAATCTCGCCCCCTGTCTAGCCGACGATTCTACCAGCGCTCATGGGTTCTCCTAATCGAAACCCGATAGGTTCACCGAAGGGATTTGTTGAGTTAGGGATTCGACAATTGGCGCCGACCGTGGGGATCGCGGGCGCTGGATCACCGGCATCTTCGGCTTCATCGACATCCAACTCCCGTTGGAAACCATCGACTACAGCTCCGAGCAATCCTATACGGATCAGATCTGTCGTGGTCACACCTCACTCGCCGGAATCACGCCCGGTATTCGAGGATCTGGAGAAGAGCGTCACCCTGACGTTCGGGAGCTTCAACTTCGTGACAAACCGAGACGGAATCCTCCACTTCACGGATGAATCTGACAACGAATCTGGAGCCGTCAACTCGCGCTTTCCTATGGAAAAGTGGCGAGTCCATCCGATTCAACGCAGTCGACTATCACGCCCTCTCGACAGAGGAACCATCTCGGGTACGGGAAGCTTTCCAATCTGCGCCTAGGACGCACGGGCCGCGATTGACCCAAGTCTGCATGGCCGGATCAGAACCGCCCCCGGAAACCGAATTCAGCGCAACCGAGCGCAACATAATCGGCGTCTCGCGGGAGGCCTGGAACAGAGCCAAAGAAGCCATGCGAAGGAGTCAGCCACCCGTGGCAGGAGCGCCACAGGAGGATCTAACCGCCTACCACTACCGTCTAGTGAGAGCGGCTTCGACCATCAAAGACGCCCGAGCAGATCTAGCCCGTCGCAGAAGAGCGGCGGACGAATCAAGACTACGACGAGCCGAGCAATCCCTTGCACCCTCGGTCGGTACCCGGCCCGCAAGGAAGGGACATGCAGCATCGTCCAGGGACTACGAATCCATGGCTGGGACCAGCAGGTCGACCACATCCTCCTTCATGAGGGTCGACGACGACGGCAACGTCTACCCGCAAACCCCCGCTGCTGCAGTCCTAGCCGCAGCAACTTACATGCAGATGAACCAGCCGACGGAAAGCGATCCTCGGGCAGAACAGTACAAGCAAATTCGCAAGGGGCTAGGATTGGCGGCTGCAAGGCTCGCCTCTCACGATCGCAAAAAGACTAAAGAACAATTGGAGAAGGAGCGACAGGAGAAGGACAAAGATAAGGAAACGCCCCGCAGGCACAGAAGCTCCTCCCCGAGAAAAGACAAATCGCCACGTCGTGGTCGAGGAAAAGAAGCCCGCCGCCGCGGTGACAGTCGAAGCAGCAGCGACGACAGTCCGAGAGAGAAAAGCTCACGGCACCACAGCAGCCGCTCGCGAAAACGAAGCAAGGAGCCACGGAAGGACGCTGACCGCGATCGGCCCGGACGCGACGCGCGATCCGACATCGCGCAGAACAAGGTTGACAGGGCAAGGGCGTCGAGATATCGCTACCGGTCATCATCCGGCTCTTCGGATGACGAAACCTGCGGCGCACTCTGTTTCGCCCGCAGCATTCGCGAAGCACCCCTACCCAAACGATTCAAACTCAGCACGGAAGTGACAAAGTACGACGGCTCGCTCGAGCCTTCTCAATGGTTAAGCGACTACCTCACGGCAGTAAAGTGCCAACGTGGGAACAAGAACACGGCTATGCAATACCTCAATTTGCATCTAGTCGGAGCGGCCCGCAGTTGGCTGGAGAGGAGACCAAGATCTTGCTACGCATCGTGGGATGACTTGCACCGCGATTTCTGCAAAAACTTCCAGTCGACGTACAAGAGGCCAGCTACAATCGAAGAACTACGAGTCTGTAAACAGAAAAGCGGCGAGTCTACCCGAGAATACATCCAACGGTGGACCACACTCAGGAACACCGCAGGAACCATCTCGGAGGAAGTGGCGATCGAGGCCTTCGCTAGAGGCGCGAGAAGAACTGCCTTTCGAGAAAAACTAGGCAGAGCAGCGCCTAAAACTATCGGGGAGCTAATGATCATAGCCGAAAAATGGGCTAATGGAGAAGACGCAGTACGCAACGAAAGAGGGTCATCGCCCGCACACGAAGACGACCGCCATGGACGAACAAAAAGAAGGAAATACTATGACCACGAGGATAGGGAGGAATTAGTGGCGGCAGAATTCACGCGAAGTCGCGACTCTGGTCGCCGCGGAAGCCGCGAGTGGAAACCAAAGACAGAAGAAAAATCCCCCGAGGAGGACCTTGATGCATACTGCTCGCTACATCTATTTACAGATAAGCGCACGGGCAAAACTAAGGCAACACACCTCCTTAAGGACTGCCGAAAGTTTCATGACATCTCGGATGCACTCGCCAGGAAAAGTTTTGCATCCACCCAAAACTACCCGCCGCTGCCAGGAGGAGGACAACAATTCCAGCCGCCACCACCACCACCTCCACCAGCAAATCCAAACATGGCGCTAGCCGCACTACCTGCGCCACCGCCACAAAACACTGGAGCCAATGCATACCCAAACCCGGCAGGACAACTCGCGATGATACAGAAGGTATGCCCTTCTCGCAGAGCTCAAAAGACTAACACGAGGCAATTGTGCATGGCAGTGCAGACACCACCGACAAAGACCGAGTACCTGAAAATGGCAGATCAGCCAATCACGTTCTCGATGAAAGACCATCCGCCCCGAGTCTATCGACCAGGACACGCCGCCCTTGTCATCCAAGCTCAAATTGGTAATTATGACCTGGCCCGCGTATTCATGGACGGTGGCAGTGGCATTAACATCATCTACGCGGATACACTCCGTCGAATGAACAAGAATCTGGACGGCCTAACGGAATCAGAAACATCCTTCCACGGGATAGTTCCGGGCAAGGCAATCCGTCCACTCGGAACAATCAACCTAGAAGTCGTATTGGGCTCTCCAAGCAACTACAGAAGGGAATTCCTGGACTTCGAAGTCGTCGGCTGGCCCTCACAGTACCACGCCATTCTTGGTCGAACAGCGTTCGCCAGATTCATGGCCGTACCACATTACGCGTATTTGAAGCTCAAGCTACCCGGCGAATACGGTGTGATCACCATCGACGGAGACTTCCAGAAATCGGACAAGTGCGACATAGAATTTAATGAGATCGCAAAATCTTTCGGGATGCAAGAAGAACTTCAAGAGCTGGCAAAAACCACGGATCACTCCGTTATGCCCCTCACGAAGAAAAACGCGCTTGAACTGGAATTCAGCGCCAACAGCGACACTCGCAAGCATCAAGTGCACCCGACGGATTCTGCAAAGACAGCGATGGTTTCAACAACCCTCTCGCCAGCATAGGAAGACGCGCTCGTCAAACTCCTCCGTGAGTACTGGGAGATTTTCGCCTGGCAGCCATCAGATATGCCAGGAATACCCAGGGAGTTTCCCGAGCACTCACTCGAAGTTTTTCCTGACGCCAAACCCATCAAACAGACGACTCGACGATTTTCAGAACCCAAGCAGAAGGCGCTTGGAGAAGAAGTAAACAGATTGCTAGCCACCGGATAGACGTCAGGGAATTTGGAAACCACCGGAACAATATTAGTAGAGGTATTGGTTTTGTATGGAGGATGTATAGCTGGATAGAATTTGATTCATTTGGAGAATAGACTATCTGTAATAAGAGTGGAATAGAGTTATTGACATCAATGCAACACCAAGAATAATCATCAATGTCAGAATCATCAACATGAGAGTAACGAGGAATATGTGGCCTCCCATTAGAATTGGATTGTTCTTACTTATCTTGGAAGTCAACATTTGAGATCCCGGGGAGTGAACAGAGTTTTGATTGCTTAGTGGAACCAGAATTGGGTTGTATGTTGTGGAAAAGATTGTTGACAAAGGAATGTGATCCGGTATCCAATAACACTTTAACTGGATAAGAGTTTACGAGGCAGTTTGATTAGACGCCGGTAGAAGATTTGAAGTGGAAAACAACAACAAGATTTCAACGGACGAAAAGGTTCTTTAAAAGAACAGGATAACGAAGCAACACCGGGGAAACGAGGACAAAACTCCTGAGGTACTACGGAGAACCCAAAACACGTGAAATCCTAACTTGAAAGTTTAGATGAGAAGGGAGAAAATCAACGTTGCACTTCCTTACCAGAAAAGGGAGGGAGGGTGGGGAAAAGAAGAAAAAGAACAGAATTCCTACTCTCACGTTTCAATTTTCCTGTATAGCTACAAAATAGTTTTCTAGACTCAACTGCGACCAGTAAAAAGGGATCCTACAGGCAGACAGGCTCTGATACCATTTGTCGCACCCTGATTTCTAGGGGATACTCACCGTACGAACTGGATAGCAGATGCTTGGATTATGGGGCATAACTGCTCCCACGTCCCAGCTTCCTGGTAGGCCTGCGCTTATGCGCGACAACACAAGCCCTGCTATTCCATCGTCGATGTAAACTATCCACTAGAGATCAAAGGCACTTCCGTCGACGTACTTCAACCATACACACATGGTACGTCAACGGCGTGTAACAAGTGATATCACAACAGATCTCTACGACACAAAAGATTGAAATAAGTTGCAAATGACTCTCATTAGAGCAGAGATAGCAAATACAAGCATTCAGAGGGCACCTGCCCCAACAATACATCATTACAATACAGCGGAAGCATTCAACATGTCTGAGTACAGACAAGAACCAAATAGGCCTAAGAGGCCGGAAACAAACAGACGGAGCCCATCCACGAAGTCTCGGATCCTGCCCGGGTCCGCTATCTACTCGTCAGCAGTCTCGTCATACTCCACGTAATAGCCACCATGTAGATCCTCGGAAACGTAGGTCTGCGGAAACCACAGCCCCAAAGGGGTCAGTACATAAACGTACTGGCAAGCAAGACTCACAGTTCACCAAAGTGTAACCCGTCAACACCAAGCACAGATGCCTTGGGTTCAACGGAAGAGAGGGGATATAAAAGATGCTGCAACTGGATGCGCTAACCAACTACAGAGATTCTACCACTTCCGGCTAACAGAAAGGAGATAAGATCGAGGATTGTAACCAACTGAAAGATAACTTCAAACAAACCCATCCTGGATCTCGCCCCTTATCCAAAGAAGCAATCCGAGGATAACTCACACAGTTGTATTAAAGGTGAATCAAGTTATGGTGTCATCAACCTATTACTAGTCGAGTTATTAATCATTGGGTGTAACAGGTTTGATCATTATGTTTAAGTTGTCCTGAGTACTTGTTAGCCAGTACTTTCACCAAGTAATCCATAACCGCGGAAAACACGGCTTCTCGAGAAGATTATCCCTGCAGGGTTGCACCAATTTGGCCGTATACGCAAGAATAACCCGCCAGATGGGATGCCTCCCACCAAGCGGGGTACTCTACACAACCAACCATTCTTCGCATCAAGCCCAAAGCACCTTGGGCGCACGGCTAATCGAGCCCAGAAGAAAATGGACCCTCATAGCACTCTAAGAACGTGTCCCCCTATATGCCGACTACGAAAGTTCCACCCTGGCCTGGGCTCGCAAAAACATGCATGCGGCAAATGGAAAACACGAACTAAATGAGGCGATTTGGACGAGATGCGAATCAGGTCAAGTTGAGGGGGGCGCCCATACTCGCTTCCCACATGCGGGTAGTGCGCTCATCATGGATCAGTAGACAAGACCCTTTTCCTATTAGGGTCGACACTAGCAGGCTTCAAAACCTCTCATGGGCCTCCTGCCGGTGCCTTATCATCAAATTTATTATTAACAATAACATTAGCATGATTGATTGATTAAACATCGAGCCCCCAGAACATAATGAACTAGTAATATAAGTAACGGGTAACAGACTCGAGCAAAACAACCTAAGCATGCTAGTAAGACACGGGCTCAACCAACGGGGTGATAGGAGTGGAGGTGAGGCAATATCAAGGTTAAGGGATTCATGTGATGGGTTCGTAACAGAAACAACTACTACTAGGGCTAGCAGAAAAGAACAACGGAAAGTATCGGTAACCAGGTTGAAAGGAACACAGTGGTTCATGTGAGTGATAACTTGCCTGCAAACCCAGTAGCCTGGTACTGAGCTAACTCCTTAGAAGGGTGTCGTAAGTATTCGTCGGTCTCAACGTCGTCGTTTATCCGAGAAGAAGCAAACAGACAATGCAAAAGGTAGACAATCAATATCATGGCATAGTGCACAAACATGGGATGATGCATGACCATTTAATTGATGCATAGAAATAAACTAGTTGACAAGATAACATAACATGATTAAATGGACCCACATGCAATTGGATGGCATATGAAACGCCCATGCATTATGGTTGAATTAATTGTTTTACAACTAGTCATCATGTGTAAGTGAATTAGCATGATGCATGGATGAGGAAAATAGCAAAATAACAATAATAGAACCAAATGGAAATAAGGCTTAACAAGTTTAGAAATTCATTTATTAAGTGTTGGAATTTTGGTTACTTAAAGGTGTCACACAACCATTTGTTGTTTTCATCAAGTTAAATTGTTCAAAATAGATAACAAAGTTTATAATTGAAAAGAAAACAAGATTTTAGTTGGAATACATGTTTCACTTGTTGAAAAAGGATTTCAAATAAATTATTTAGGAGTTAAACAAGTTTAAGCAAGAATTAAATGAATTCAATTCAAACATGAACTTAAATGAATTTTTATTTTTTCAAAACATTAAGTGAGATTCATATTTGAAAGTTTATACTTTTGTGGTTTGAAAACATATTTTATATGCCCCAAAAGAATTTGTTTTGATCAAGTTATAAATTTAACAATATTAAATGAATTAAATAAGATTTAAATTATTTAACCACTTTTAATTATTCAAAACATGAAACAAAATTTATATTTGGAAAGGTGGTTTAATTTTGCATGGAAAACATATTTCAGTTGTTGAAATTGGATTTAAAAGGAGCAAGTTATTATTTTGGCAATTTTAAATGCATTAATTAAGAAACAGTTGTTTTCAGCAATTTAAATTATTCAAAACAGCAAACAAAATTTATATTTGGAAAGTACATGAAAAGTTGATTGGAAAACATATTTAGTTTGTGGAATTTGGAATTTTTATGAACAAGTTATGATTTTTGCAAGTTTAAGTGAATTTGACAAGTTTTCAAATATTGCACCAATTTAAAATATTCAAAACAGTAAACAAATTTTATATTTGGATAGAACATTTAATTTGGGGCAGAAAACATATTTAAAAAGTCAAAATTGGAGTTAAGATGAATTTGTTATGCATTTTAGAATTATAGGGTGCAATCTGCCATTTTTTATTACCTCTAGGGATTTAGAAATAAATTACAGGGGTTAAGAAAATAATTAGCAGGGACTTGTTGGTGAATCTGTGAAGTTGTTGGGCCTGGAAAAAAGATGGAAAAAAGTTGGGGTGTTGCACGCTGGATGGGATTCGAACCCGAGCCGTCTGGCTGTGCGCGCAAGGGTGATAGCCACTGCGGCTGCTGCTCTGTGTTGTTGACAGATAGAGTAGCGGGGAAAGTTATGCTGTTGCTCGCGGATGCGTTTTCTGAACTTTCTGAACCTGTTCGTGTGGTACTCGACAGGGACCAGCGATGCAGCGGCAGCTCGCCGTGGTTCATGGCCGCGGTGGCCGTGCGGGTGTGGGGTGCGGTGAGGGGTGCAGCCAAGGGAGAGGGAGGAGGCGGAGGGGAGGAGACTCACATGGTGCCCTCGAGCGGATGGAGGCGGGCGGAGCAGAGGGGGTCGTGCAGGGAGGAGCAGGAGCTTGGCCGGCGAAAGTCGGCGATGGCGGCGGCGGCACGGTCCGTCCCTGCCCGTGCCGAGGGGGGGAAAAGGGAGCCCGTGGTGGGGGCTTTCCATTCCCACCCTCGCGGCGGCCGGAGGGGAACCCGAGGGCGGCGATCACCGGCGGCTTGTGGAGCTAAATTCGGTGGTTCAGTTCAGGTTACAGTTAAAGAAACTGGGGTACAGAGAGAAAAGGAGCTGGAGGTGGAAGAAGCGATAGGAGGGATTGACGGCGGCGATGGAGGGTTAGGGACTAGGGTTCGAGAGGTAGGTGGGTTTTATGGGGGATAGGTGCTTGTACGGCTGATCATCCAGGGGGGGGTGGAGGAAGATCAAGTGGTTCAGAGGTGTTCGTACAGGGGAGATAGAGACAGGAGGGGAAGGACGACAGGGAAGGGGTACTGGGCCAAAAAGGTTAGTGGGCTGGGGAGAAGAAAGAAGAGAGATGGGCTGCATGCCTCCCTCTCCTCTTTTGCTATTTCTGTTTTCTTTTATTTTATTTTTTTTTGCTAAAAACCAAATGGAAGAAAAAGGAGGCTTTTAGGTTAGCAAAATTTCTAGGAAAAATAGGGTGAACTTGTCATGTTAATGTCAAACAGCTAACCAATTTGGATTTCAAAAATGTTTAAGTTTTTGGTGCTGTTTGGAAATAAACCAAAATTAGATTAGGTTGAAGATTTAAAATGATTAATGAAATCAACATTTTAATAAAGTGACCCAAAAGAAATAATTGGACAACAAGGGATGAGAGAAAGTTTTGGTTATTATTTGTATAGTTTCAAATTGGTTTTGTTTGAAAATATTTGATTTGAATTGGAATATTTTGTTAATTAATAGAAACCACCATTTAATAGGGTGAACCATATTATTAGTTGGATTAGACACATTGGAAAGGTTTGATATTTGATAATTTCCAAATGAGGTGTTGATGATTTTGCTTTGAATTTGAAAACCAATTTGGAATTAATTAATTGAAATAAAAGCACCATTTTATTAGTTGATCAACATGAAATAAAATGGAACAATTTGGTTGTTTTCACTTGTTATTTTTATTCCAAAAGTTGTAACAGAACAAGTATGAAAACAAAGCAGTTGAAATTGTTTGATTTTCATTGTGAAAACAAAGAATAACAGATGCAAAACAAAAGAAACAAATGCAACAATATGATGACATGATGCAATACTTTAATTAAACAGGAAATCAAACATTCTAAATGGTAGGTTTTCATACTTGGGCTGTTACAAAACGCCCCCCCTTGAAGGAATCGCGCCCCGAGATTCCTACTGAGAAAAGAGAAGGTCCGGATACTTCTTGGGAAGATCCACTTGAGCTGTGACACGTGAAACACATCGTGCACATTGGATAGACGTCAGGGAATTTGGAAACCACCGGAACAATATTAGTAGAGGTATTGGTTTTGTATGGAGGATGTATAGCTGGATAGAATTTGATTCATTTGGAGAATAGACTATCTGTAATAAGAGTGGAATAGAGTTATTGACATCAATGCAACACCAAGAATAATCATCAATGTCAGAATCATCAACATGAGAGTAACGAGGAATATGTGGCCTCCCATTAGAATTGGATTGTTCTTACTTATCTTGGAAGTCAACATTTGAGATCCCGGGGAGTGAACAGAGTTTTGATTGCTTAGTGGAACCAGAATTGGGTTGTATGTTGTGGAAAAGATTGTTGACACAAAGGAATGTGATGCTCCGGTATCCAATAACACTTTAACTGGATAAGAGTTTACGAGGCAGTTTTGATTAGACGCCGGTAGAAGATTTGAAGTGGAAAACAACAACAAGATTTCAACGGACGAAAAGGTTCTTTAAAAGAACAGGATAACGAAGCAACACCGGGGAAAACGAGGACAAAACTCCTGAGGTACTACGGAGAACCCAAAACACGTGAAATCCTAACTTGAAAGTTTAGATGAGAAGGGAGAAAATCAACGTTGCACTTCCTTACCAGAAAAGGGAGGGAGGGTGGGGAAAAGAAGAAAAAGAACAGAATTCATACTCTCACGTTTCAATTTTCCTGTATAGCTACAAAATAGTTTTCTAGACTCAACTGCGACCAGTAAAAAGGGATCCTACAGGCAGACAGGCTCTGATACCATTTGTCGCACCCTGATTTCTAGGGGATACTCACCGTACGAACTGGATAGCAGATGCTTGGATTATGGGGCATAACTGCTCCCACGTCCCAGCTTCCTGGTAGGCCTGCGCTTATGCGCGACAACACAAGCCCTGCTATTCCATCGTCGATGTAAACTATCCACTAGAGATCAAAGGCACTTCCGTCGACGTACTTCAACCACACACACATGGTACGTCAACGGCGTGTAACAAGTGATATCACAACAGATCTCTACGACACAAAAGATTGAAATAAGTTGCAAATGGCTCTCATTAGAGCAGAGATAGCAAATACAAGCATTAAGAGGGCACCTGCCCCAACAATACATCATTACAATACAGCGGAAGCATTCAACATGTCTGAGTACAGACAAGAACCAAATAGGCCTAAGAGGCCGGAAACAAACAGACGGAGCCCATCCACGAAGTCTCGGATCCTGCCCGGGTCCGCTATCTACTCGTCAGCAGTCTCGTCATACTCCACGTAATAGCCACCATGTAGATCCTCGGAAACGTAGGTCTGCGGAAACCACAGCCCCAAAGGGGTCAGTACATAAACGTACTGGCAAGCAAGACTCACAGTTCACCAAAGTGTAACCCGTCAACACCAAGCACAGATGCCTTGGGTTCAACGGAAGAGAGGGGATATAAAAGATGCTGCAACTGGCTGCGCTAACCAACTACAGAGATTCTACCACTTCCGGCTAACAGAAAAGAGATAAGATCGAGGATTGTAACCAACTGAAAGATAACTTCAAACAAACCCATCCTGGATCTCGCCCCTTATCCAAAGAAGCAATCCGAGGATAACTCACACAGTTGTATTAAAGGTGAATCAAGTTATGGTGTCATCAACCTATTACTAGTCGAGTTATTAATCATTGGGTGTAACAGGTTTGATCATTATGTTTAAGTTGTCCTGAGTACTTGTTAGCCAGTACTTTCACCAAGTAATCCATAACCGCGGAAAACACGGCTTCTCGAGAAGATTATCCCTGCAGGGTTGCACCAATTTGGCCGTACACGCAAGAATAACCCGCCAGATGGGATGCCTCCCACCAAGCGGGGTACTCTACACAACCAACCATTCTTCGCATCAAGCCCAAAGCACCTTGGGCGCACGGCTAATCGAGCCCAGAAGAAAATGGACCCTCATAGCACTCTAAGAACGTGTCCCCCTATATGCCGACTACGAAAGTTCCACCCTGGCTTGGGCTCGCAAAAACATGCATGCGGCAAATGGAAAACACGAACTAAATGAGGCGATTTGGACGAGATGCGAATCAGGTCAAGTTGAGGGGGGCGCCCATACTCGCTTCCCACATGCGGGTAGTGCGCTCATCATGGATCAGTAGACAAGACCCTTTTCCTATTAGGGTCGACACTAGCAGGCTTCAAAACCTCTCATGGGCCTCCTGCCGGTGCCTTATCATCAAATTTATTATTAACAGTAACATTAGCATGATTGATTGATTAAACATCGAGCCCCCAGAACATAATGAACTAGTAACATAAGTAACGGGTAACAAACTCGAGCAAAACAACCTAAGCATGCTAGTAAGACACGGGCTCAACCAACGGGGTGATAGGAGTGGAGGTGAGGCAATATCAAGGTTAAGGGATTCATGTGATGGGTTCGTAACAGAAACAACTACTACTAGGGCTAGCAGAAAAGAACAACGGAAAGTATCGGTAACCAAGGTTGAAAGGAACACAGTGGTTCATGTGAGTGATAACTTGCCTGCAAACCCAGTAGCCTGGTACTGAGCTAACTCCTTAGAAGGGGTGTCGTAAGTATTCGTCGGTCTCAACGTCGTCGTTTATCCGAGAAGAAGCAAACAGACAATGCAGAAAAGGTAGACAATCAATATCATGGCATAGTGCACAAACATGGGATGATGCATGACCATTTAATTGATGCATAGAAATAAACTAGTTGACAAGATAACATAACATGATTAAATGGACCCACATGCAATTGGATGGCATATGAAAAGCCCATGCATTATGGTTGAATTAATTGTTTTACAACTAGTCATCATGTGTAAGTGAATTAGCATGATGCATGGATGAGGAAAACAGCAAAATAACAATAATAGAACCAAATGGAAATAAGGCTTAACAAGTTTAGAAATTCATTTATTAAGTGTTGGAATTTTGGTTACTTAAAGGTGTCACACAAGCATTTGTTGTTTTCATCAAGTTAAATTGTTCAAAATAGATAACAAAGTTTATAATTGAAAAGAAAACAAGATTTTAGTTGGAATACATGTTTCACTTGTTGAAAAAGGATTTCAAATAAATTATTTAGGAATTAAACAAGTTTAAGCAAGAATTAAATCAATTCAATTCAAACATGAACTTAAATGAATTTTTATTTGTTCAAAACATTAAGTGAGATTCATATTTGAAAAGTTTATACTTTTGTGGTTTGAAAACATATTTTATATGCCCCAAAAGAATTTGTTTTGATCAAGTTATAAATTTAACAATATTAAATGAATTAAATAAGATTTAAATTATTTAACCACTTTTAATTATTCAAAACATGAAACAAAATTTATATTTGGAAAGGTGGTTTAATTTTGCATGGAAAACATATTTCATTTGTTGAAATTGGATTTAAAAGGAGCAAGTTATTATTTTGGCAATTTTAAATGCATTAATTAAGAAACAGTTGTTTTCAGCAATTTAAATTATTCAAAACAGCAAACAAAATTTATATTTGGAAAGTACATGAAAAGTTGATTGGAAAACATATTTAGTTTGTGGAATTTGGAATTTTTATGAACAAGTTATGATTTTTGCAATTTTAAGTGAATTTGACAAGTTTTCAAATATTGCACCAATTTAAAATATTCAAAACAGTAAACAAATTTTATATTTGGATAGAACATTTAATTTGGGGCAGAAAACATATTTAAAAAGTCAAAATTGGAGTTAAGATGAATTTGTTATGCATTTTAGAATTATAGGGTGCAATCTGCCATTTTTTATTACCTCTAGGGATTTAGAAATAAATTACAGGGGTTAAGAAAATAATTAGCAGGGACTTGTTGGTGAATCTGTGAAGTTGTTGGGCCTGGAAAAAAGATGGAAAAAAGTTGGGGTGTTGCGCGCTGGATGGGATTCGAACCCGAGCCGTCTGGCTGTGCGCGCAAGGGTGATAGCCACTGCGGCTGCTGCTCTGTGTTGTTGACAGATAGAGTAGCGGGGAAAGTTATGCTGTTGCTCGCGGATGCGTTTTCTGAACTTTCTGAACCTGTTCGTGCGGTACTCGACAGGGACCAGCGATGCAGCGGCAGCTCGCCGTGGTTCATGGCCGCGGTGGCCGTGCGGGCGTGGGGTGCGGTGAGGGGTGCAGCCAAGGGAGAGGGAGGAGGCGGAGGGGAGGAGACTCACATGGTGCCCTCGAGCGGATGGAGGCGGGCGGAGCAGAGGGGGTCGTGCAGGGAGGAGCAGGAGCTTGGCCGGCGAAAGTCGGCGATGGCGGCGGCGGCACGGTCCGTCCCTGCCTGTGCCGAGGGGGGGAAAAGGGAGCCCGTGGTGGGGGCTTTCCATTCCCACCCTCGCGGCGGCCGGAGGGGAACCCGAGGGCGGCGATCACCGGCGGCTTGTGGAGCTAAATTCGGTGGTTCAGTTCAGGTTACAGTTACAGAAACTGGGGTACAGAGAGAAAAGGAGCTGGAGGTGGAAGAAGCGATAGGAGGGATTGACGGCGGCGATGGAGGGTTAGGGACTAGGGTTCGAGAGGTAGGTGGGTTTTATGGGGGATAGGTGCTTGTACGGCTGATCATCCAGGGGGGGTGGAGGAGGATCAAGTGGTTCAGAGGTGTTCGTACAGGGGAGATAGCGACAGGAGGGGAAGGACGACAGGGAAGGGGTACTGGGCCAAAAAGGTTAGTGGGCTGGGGAGAAGAAAGAAGACAGATGGGCTGCATGCCTCCCTCTCCTCTTTTGCTATTTCTGTTTTCTTTTATTTTATTTTTTTTTGCTAAAAACCAAATGGAAGAAAAAGGAGGCTTTTTAGGTTAGCAAAATTTCTAGGAAAAATAGGGTGAACTTGTCATGTTAATGTCAAACAGCTAACCAATTTGGATTTCAAAAATGTTTAAGTTTTTGGTGCTGTTTGGAAATAAACCAAAATTAGATTAGGTTGAAGATTTAAAATGATTAATGAAATCAACCTTTTAATAAAGTGACCCAAAAGAAATAATTGGACAACAAGGGATGAGAGAAAGTTTTGGTTATTATTTGTATAGTTTCAAATTGGTTTTGTTTGAAAATATTTGATTTGAATTGGAATATTTTGTTAATTAATAGAAACAACCATTTAATAGGGTGAACCATATTATTAGTTGGATTAGACACATTGGAAAGGTTTGATATTTGATAATTTCCAAATGAGGTGTTGATGATTTTGCTTTGAATTTGAAAACCAATTTGGAATTAATTAATTGAAATAAAAGCACCATTTTATTAGTTGATCAACATGAAATAAAATGGAACAATTTGGTTGTTTTCACTTGTTATTTTTATTCCAAAAGTTGTAACAGAACAAGTATGAAAACAAAGCAGTTGAAATTGTTTGATTTTCATTGTGAAAACAAAGAATAACAGATGCAACACAAAAGAAACAAATGCAACAATATGATGACATGATGCAATACTTTAATTAAACAGGAAATCAAACATTCTAAATGGTAGGTTTTCATACTTGGGCTGTTACAAATTTCATTAGGGAGATCAAGATATCCACCTGGTTAGCAAACCCGGTGTTGGTCCCCAAGAAGAACACGGACATCCTTCGGGTCTGCATCGACTACACGTCGTTGAATAAGCACTGCCCCAAGGACAATTTTCCTTTACCACGAATCGACCAGATCGTGGACTCTACGGCAGGCTGCCAACGCCTCTCCTTCCTGGACGCCTATTCGGGATATAATCAGATCCGAATGAAAAGGGAAGACGAAGAGAAGACAGCATTCATCACACCCCACGGTGTCTACTGCTACACGACAATGCCCTTCGGGCTGAAGAACGCAGGCGCAACATATCAGCGCTGCATGCAAAGATGCCTCGCCAATCTCATTGGCAAGAATGTACAGGTGTACGTTGACGACATTGTCATCAAAACTCGAGTAGAGGACACACTCCTCGAGGACATTAGAGAAACATTCGACGCCCTTAATGCATATCGGATCAAGCTCAATCCGACCAAATGCGTTTTCGGCGTCCCTGCAGGAAAACTCCTCGGGTACCTGGTATCCGCCAGAGGCATTGAAGCCAACCCGGAAAAAATACAAGCCATCCTGACTATGAAGGAGCCAACCAATCTACGCGGAGTCCAGCAGCTCGCAGGACGACTAGCCGCCCTAAGCAGGTTCATCGCACGATTGGGAGAGCAAGCGTTACCCTTCTACAAATTACTGAAGAAGACGGACAAATTCGAGTGGACACCCGAAGCTAAACAAGCGTTCGCAGACTTGAAGCGATCGTTGCAAAGCAGGCGCGTCCTTGCAACACCGCAAGAAAGGGAGCCACTTTTCCTATACTTAGCCGCTACAAACCAGGTCATCAGCACAGCAATCGTAGTCGAACGACCTGAAGACGGCAAAGCATACGGAGTCCAACGACCAATATATTATATCAGCGAAGTGCTCTCGCCATGCAAGCAACGATACCCTCATTATCAGAAGCTCACATATGGAGTTGTTCTCATGGCTCGAAAGCTCAAACATTATTTCCAGGAACACGCCATCACAGTGGTTAATGATGCGTCACTCGGGACAATCATGAACAACCCTATGGCATCCGGAAGAATAGCAAAATGGAGCATCGAGTTGGGCGCCTGGGACATCACCTATACAGGACGCAACGCAGTCAAATCTCAAGTACTCGTGGAATTCCTCAGCGAATGGACAAAGCTACAAACGCCCGGGCCGCCTGAGTACACGAGCAATTGGATAATGTACTTCGATGGATCCAAGAGAAACGAAGGAGCAGGAGCTGGAATCGTTCTTATTTCACCTCGTGGAGACAAGCTGCAATACGTCCTGCGACTGGATTTTCCACAAGATGACCCAGCATCGAACAACGATGCATAATATGAAGCCCTGTTGCACGGGATGAAGATGGCAATCGCCTGTGGAGCTACCCGATTAATGATCTACGGCGATTCCAATCTCATAGTGCAGCAGACAATGAAAGAATGTGACGCCATTGCTGAAAACATGGTCGCATATCGTGACATGTACAATCTACTCGAAGGAAGCTTTAAAGGGTGCGAGCTGAGGCACATTGCAAGATCTAGTAACGAAGAAGCAGATAAACTGGCAAACATGGGTTCCACGAATACACCCATACCGCCAGGAATATACTTCGAACGGATGGTCAAACGATCGGTCAAAGTGAAGAAAGCTGCAGAAACACCAGCAGCGCCAGAAACAGAGGTCAGCCCGCAGGTCGCGCTTATCGAGCTTATTCATAATATATCACGACAGGTTTTTCTGGTCGAGCCAGTCTGGACGCAGAAATATCTCGACTACCTGCTCAATAAACAGCTCCCGGACGATCCACGTGAGGCTCGACAGATACTCAGGCGCAACAAATCCTTTCGAGTGGTCAATGGAGAATTATACAAGCAAAGCATCTCGGGAATACTTCAGCGATGCATCGCACCCGAAGATGGCAAGGAATTGCTCCAGGACATACACCAAGGAGATTGCAGACATCATGCTAGCTGGAAAACAATAATGGGAAAAGCTTTTCGAGCAGGATATTACTGGCTAACAGCAGCCAGCGATGCAAAAAGCCTGGTCGAACGATGCGACGCCTGCCAGCGATTCGCACCAAGACCACACACACCTGCTACAGAATTGCACATGATACCAATAGCCTGGCCCTTTGCACAATGGGGGCTAGACATGGTTGGACCGCTACGCAAGTCCACACCAGGTGGATACACACACTTGCTGGTTGCAGTCGACAAGTTTACCAAATGGATCGAGGCCACGCCAGTAACTTCGGCTAGCGCCCAATGTGCCGTCAAGTTCCTCGACTCCATTGTATATAGGTTTGGTGTGCCACATGACATCATTACAGACAATGGTACAAACTTCACAGCAAAGGAAACACAACAGTTCTGCGAGGAAAAAGGCATCAATTTCAAGTTTGCTTCAGTTGCTCACCCGCAAACGAACGGACAAGTCGAAAGATCCAACGGCTTAGTTTCGGCTGGCATCAAGAAGCGATTACTCGATCGTCTACACCCCGCTGCAGGACATTGGGCAGAAGAGCTACCCTCCGTACTCTGGAGCCTCCGCACAACTCCTAATCGATCGACGAAGTACACGCCATTCTTCATGGTATACGGGGCAGAAGCAGTCCTTCCCGAGGACGTTTGATTCAGCGCCCCACGAGTTGTAGCCTACAGCGAAGAAACTTCCAACAAGGCACTCGCAGAAGATATGGATGCACTCGACAAAATGCGTGACATCGCACTCGCAAGATCCGCAGTATATCAGCAATCCTTGCGCAACTATCATAGTCGCCGCATACGCCACAGAGCATTCGCGGTTGGGGACCTGGTGCTGCGGCTCAAACAGAAGGAAGGACACAAGCTCGAACTACCTTGGGAAGGACCCTTCATCATACACGAAGTCATCCCAGGTGGAGCCTACAGGCTAAAGAATCCGGCGACTGGAGGGATCTATTCCAATCCGTGGAACATCGCACACCTCCGCAAATTTTATCCATAGGTATCGCAACAAAATAAGGCTATACTAGCCAGTCCTGTAGCTCGAATACATGGCTTCTCAGTCATTGCAATAAAGACATGATTCCTTCATCATATTCACTCGAAGCTTCTCGTTCTTTACATGCTAAAAGTTACAGGTACACACCCCATAAAACACACGGGGGCTACACCTACAACTAAGCATCACAGAAAAACATCATACAAACAAGGTTGTACACCTTACAAACAGTTTTTACAAACTATAAACAGATTACAAGATATTTACATCCGACAATCAATCAAAGCGCTGAGCATTCTCAGTCGCTAAAACTCTATCTACCTCTTCAGAGGTCAATCGGATAATTTTCTCCGCTGCAGGACGTACATCATCATAGTACGGCGAGATATCCTCGATTGCATAATCTGGGCGCCGAGCTACAGAGTTAACGTCTATCTCAGGATACCATATTCGGACAAAAGAGAGAGCTACAACCGCGCCGCACGTCACTTGATTGCGCACACACGCGCGAACTTCTCCTTCACGTCCAAACAACCTGAGAAGATAGCTCCAGTCTTCGGGACCTTTTTCAAGTGGGTAAAATGCAGCGTTCATCGCAACCAAGACCTCGTGAAAAGAGCTCACGAGAATTCTCGCCTGGAGGACCCGGAATTTCAAGATGGCCATCACAAAACCTCGACTGCGATCAGACCAAAAATTGTTCGCATGAGGTTTTGAGCTGCTAGCCTCTTGATGAATGTGGTTCTCTACCCACTGCTTTTCTTCCCTGTCATCCGGTTTAACAACTGAAGAGCAGACTTACTTAGTCAGCTAAGGAAAACATGGAAGAAGAAGGCACGGGGGCTGCACTACTTACATATCAAATCTCTTGCGACTGCAGCCAACTCATCCATCAGAAATTGTTCGCGTTCAGCCGCTAATGTCTGCTTGGACTTCGCCACATCGGATACCCCGCGTAGAGCTTTTAGCTTGAGCTCACCCTCCTGGACCTTATCACGAAGGCCCGCAAAAGTGCCAACAGCGGCAACAAGTGGATTTACTGGAGTACCACGTCCACCCGAAGTTTCCGCGGCAAACCCAGTAGCCTGGAAGAATACAAGGAAAGAAGTAAGATGCCCTACTCGAGTCATTTCTAGTCGCACATCTGACAAACGCTCGGGGGCTACTCCCATCGGGAGACAACGCACAAACAAAGGGAATAAATTTCAAGACGAATTCTTCAATTAAAGACAACAAAGGTACGGGAATACATCCCAAGGTTCATTACATTCAAGGAAGAAAAAGAAAAAACTATGAGGCTACATTGGTGCTTCCGCTAGCGGCAGTCGCCCCTCCTTTCAGCCGAGCAAATATCTCAGACAGCTTCCGAGCAAGAATGGCGGCTTGCTCGCCAAAACGAGAGAGCCGTACCTTTTTGCCCGTGGAGGGGTCGACTGGAAGAGATGAGTAGGCCTCCTCCAAACCTTCGACTCCGTGCGCCAAAGCAAATTGGATCGCGGTCTTCGCACCAGACTCCGACTGAGCGACCGCGAAGGCATCCAGAAGTTTGCCTTCTGAGAAGACCTTCAACAGATCATCTAGCGCAGGCGCAGGAGTGTGTTGGCGATGAGGCGACCATGCAGTTGCACCAGCACTTGAGTAGCATCGCTAATCAAGGAGAAAACTCCATCATCATGCCTCTTAAGCTGGGCAAGTGTGTCGGTTACCACATCTACCCGCTGGAGCCCAGGGATCTCTAGAGGGACATCCAGAAGACCTACAAAAGAAGAAAATAATACTTAGCAAAGTTCAGCAAATTGAAGGATTAAAGTCGCAAGAGTCCAAAACACTTACCCGCGAAACGCTCAGCGAGGGGACGGAGGAACGCGACAACGTCGTTATCGGCCTTACTGCCAGCTTCCTCTATCTCCTTCAGGGCCTTCCGCGCATCCGCAAGCTGTCGACTAAAATCTTCCGATTGCATGCGGGAAGCCTCCAGCTCTTGTCGAATGGCCGTCAGGTCAGCCTCCCGAGCAGTTACCTGCTCAGAGAGTTTGACCTTTTCGGACTCCGAGAATTCAAGTCGAGCCGCAAAGAGATGCTTGTCAAAAATCAAGAATGCACGGAATACTGAAGACAAGGAGATGAAAAAACTTACCCTTGAGAAGGTCGTTCTCAGTTTGAAGTCGGCTACGGTCCGTTCGAAGTGACTCGCAATCCGACTCGGCGAGAACGACGCGGCGACCAATCGCCGCAAGAGAATCAATGAGCGACTGCAAAAGCACGAAGATAGAAGAGTTAAAAGGATTAAATTGGAGCCTGTACCCGATTATTTACAATCGACTACAGCCTCGGGGGCTACTCCCATCGGGAGCACTGCCGTGCACCCGATAAAAATGAAATCATGAAGAAGAAATAAACCAGACCTAGAGCCTGTAGCCGATCGCTTGCGATCGACTACAGCCTCGGGGGCTACTCCCATCGGGAGCACTGTCGTGCACCCGATAAAAATTTGAAGACAGAAGATGAAGTTTACCTGGCCGGTGGCGCGAGAGAGCGGATCCGCGGAGCTGTCCGTCACTTCTTTAGAAGCTGAACTCCTGGCGGCAAAGCTGGAGGCTTCACGTTCCAAAGTCGCAGCTTTAGGGGCTGCTCTGGGAGAATTTTGGACGGTACCCACAGTGGGAGTTTCACCCGCGTCCTTTGCCTTTTTCCTCTTTTCGGGAGGAACGGCAGAAGCATACCTGCGAGGACTGATAGTCTGCAGGCTGCAACAAAAGATAAAAAACATCAGAATTGAAGTGCAAAGAATGTTCGACCAAGAACAAGGAAAAAGACCTACTCGTCATCTTCGTCGTCATCCAGCAAGTCCGCGTTCCAGGTGGTTGCCATCACCGGAAACGAAGGCGAAGGGGCGAGTGAACAAAGTGGAGTCACGAGGATGGGAGCCTGACCGGGCGATGCTTCCAAGGAATTGTCCTTGGAAGTAGCCTCGTCATCATCCACCCGACGACGCTTGGGAGGGACACCATTCGAGTCGTCAGCGTCATCCGAAGAATCACGCTCAGAACTCGAAGAAGCGTTGGCAACGCTGGTGTCAACCGCACCATCCTGGTGGCTCGCCAGTAGCTCTGAAGCCTCCTCTCCCGTAACTGGCGGGTAGCAGTCAGCCATAGCCAGGCTCTACAAAGACAGAGAAGACGAGAAAAAACCTTGTCGACTAAGACTCAGAACAAAAAGGAAACAACTCAAAGACAAGAAGGAAGAAACTAACCGCAGCTTGAGGAGGATTTGAAGCGGCAAAGGCTTCAACTGAACAATCGGGGAATTTCTCCCCCACCTTCAGTCGAGTGATACCCGCGATTTTCTTCTCGAATTCCACATTCGAAAGTTCCTCGCGGCTTACTCGGCTAGGGTCTTCTGAGCCTTGATACTCCCACATAGCGGAGGGCCTTTGCTGAAGAGGTTGGATCCTGTGTTTCAAGAAGATGCTCGCCAAATGCATCCCGTTGAGCATGACTCCCGCAGTCTGATCCCGGAGAGCGGTTACTCTTGCGAGTAAGGGCGCAACGGTCTGATTCTCCTCGGCTGACATCTTGTGCCCCCAGGACTTTCGCCTTGTCAGAACAGCGAACGGGTGGAACTCTACGATCCCACCTGAGCTGTTGTCGATGACGTAGAACCACCTCTTCCGCCAGCTTTGGGCGGAGTCGACAAAGTGCATGTTGAAGTAGCTGCCTTCCTGTCGAGCTTGGATCCCAAAGCCACCCGTGCGAAGCGGTTCGCCGGGCTCAGATTCCACCCGCGATTTCTCGCGGAAGATCCGGACTTTGAAAAGCGCCTTCCAGAGCGCCCAGTGTGGGCGAATGCCGAGAAAGCACTCGCAGAACACGATGAAGCACGATATGTGCTGCACCGCGTTCGGAGGAAGATCGTGAAGCTGTATGCCATAGACATACAGCAACCCGAGGAAGAAAGGGTGGAGGGGAAAGGAAAGGCCCCGAGACACGAGGTCCACAAAGACCACGCGCTCGTTCGATTGCGGGTTAGGTACCTCCTCCTTCTTTCCGAGGCGAACCCGCTTCTCCGTTTCCGCCGGCAGCAACCCCTCCCGCTGCATCTCCTTGATGCTCTTCGCGGTGGTGTTGGGGGAGCGCCAGTCGCCAGCACGGGGCATGGGTTGCGCAGAGGGTTCCCCGGACGCAGAAGTGACAGCACCACGCCTTTTTCCGCCAGCCATTGCTTGCAGCACGAGCTCGAGCGCGAGGAAGAAGGAGATGGGCGCGAGAAAGAAGATGAAGGCAAGGAGCTGGGAAAATTTCACCGTAGCGCTAAGACCAGTACTTATACACGGAGCGAGACGATCTCAGCCGTATGATGCGCTACGTGGCGCTTATCACGGCTGCCACGCGTGAAGATGAAACGAAGCGGCGGCCAGCGCTGTTTCGTGCCACGATCTTAACAGAAGATCGTGCGCATTTACTGCGCGTCTCGCGTAAAAACCGGGAACGACGTCTCGTTTCCCGGTCAAAAAGCTGACCAGGTGGGCCACCTTCTGCTGCCACTCTGTCACGTCCCATCGGGAGAAGAGGAGTGCGCCATGACGTCATGGCATACATCATTCAAAATCAAGATCTTCCGATTGGAAGTTCAAACGCGAAAGTATCTTCGTACGAACAACAATTCCTTCGGATAAAGGTAACTTTTCCGAGAACAATTCATGAAGCAAAACCTCTTCGAACAAGAGAAAAATACCCTATACACGAAAACTCTTTCGTATGGGCACAGCATTCCAAACATGAAAACTCTTTCATATGGACATAACTTTTCTTCCAGCACGAAACTTCTTTCGTGTGGAATTCAAACAAATCGATCGGGTAGGAAGAACCTACCTCTCTTACACATGATAATTTTACATCATAAAAACCTGGATTGTTCAAGCCGACTAGGCACATCCGGATGCCATATTTTTCGAATATGAAGGTAAGACCCAAAAAGATCTCTCTTTTGGGCCTGGAATCGCACTCGAAAGCTGCGTCCTCCGGTATAATTCCGTGTCAACAACACGAAGAAAAATCCCAGCGGACGCGCCGGGTACCCCCCTAGGTTAAGTTCGACTTGATAAGTCCACAACGGCCCAGTCGTAACGATCACCTCATCGGGTTCGAGTCGGAGGTCTCGAATCTGTGTAGGCCAGGAATGTTTTTGCCCTAGTCGCAATTAATTGGCCCTGATCTCTCGGGAGAGCCAAGCTACTGTGCCACATCCTTCTGTGAAAAAAAGCCGTAAAAACAGGCACTTGTGTTGCTCGATGCTCGAGCATGATGACTTATGGTACAGGGAACACACCCTTTAAAACAGGAACTGTCGAGCTGGTCCTCCAAAAAAGATCAAGAAAGGTTTGACCGTCTACTCGACTGGAAAAATCCCAATCGAGCAAACGCTCGGGGGCTACTGACGAAGATATGGATCCTGGACCCTGCGGGTAAGGACACCCCCTCTCAGGCCCAAGGCCAAAGCCCAAGAAGAGGCGCCCTTGAAGTACTCTAGAAGGCCCATGTGAAGCCCACCCGCACTAACTTGCGGGTTAAGCTAGGAAATCTGTAACCGACCTAGATAGAGTTCGAACCCTCTCCGGGTAGGACTCGAGACCTGGCCATCTATATAAGGCCAGGAGAGCCCCCTAGGAGAGGGACCAAGCAATTACCGCACGACCCAAAAGCCTTGAACTCGAGACCTACTCTCGATTCGAGCACACCATTGTAACCGATCTAATCTTCAATACAGATCGACAAGAGGCAGGAGTAAGGGTTTTACCTCTACGAGGGCCCCGAACCTGGGTAAATCTCGCCCCCTATCTAGCCGACGATTCTACCAGCGCTCATGGGTTCTCCTAATCGAAACCCGATAGGTTCACCGAAGGGATTTGTTGAGTTAGGGATTCGACAACTGGCATTACTTTCAGAAAATCTATGTCTACTCTGGTTAGTGCATTCTCTGATGCAGATTGGGCAGGATGTATTGATGATAGACGGTCCACAGGGGGATTTGTTGTATTCTTTGGACCGAATCTCATCTCTTGGAGTGCCAGAAAACAACCCACAGTGTCTAGGTCCAGTACTGAAGCAGAGTACAAATCATTGGCAAATGCAACAGCAGAGGTAATATGGGTTGATACTTTGCTTAAAGAACTTGGTGTTAAACTTAAAGAAATTCCTTGTTTATGGTGTGACAATATGGGAGCAATCTATTTATCTGCAAATCCAGTATTTCACGCAAGAACAAAGCATATAGAGATTGACTTTCATTTTGTACGAGAACGTGTGGCTCAGAAGTTGCTCAATATTCGGTTCATATCATCAAAGGACCAAGTTGCAGATGGATTTACCAAAGCTTTGCCAACAAGAGAGTTAGAGGCCTTTAAACGTAATCTAAACTTATATAAGTTTTGATTAAGGCAGGGTGTTAGATATATTTGTACACCGTTTGCCAATCATAAGGTATAACGGTATAGGCGTGTGGGTCATATTTTCCTTAACCTCTCCCTGTAATTCCTCTCTGTAACAAACTCTTGCCCTTTGGGCTATTTAACACGTACGCGAGCCTAGGCCACAGCATCGCTTCCCGATCAATTACAATGTGAAACCTCAAGTCAAAGGAAGTAGCCAGAGTACCTAAATACTTGATAGCAAATGCAAAGTGAAGTCCCTGAACCAAATCATCGGTAGTGTGAACCGAAGAACTTGGGAAAATAATATGTTGGCACATATGAACCTCTTCATCTAAAATACCATGTAATAAAGCATATTTTTCATTTATAGCAGATGTCGCAATCGATTAACCTGAGAATGAAATGCTACACAGTTCGCCCCAGTTAGGTGACACAAAACCATCACAAACATACATTGAAGCCAAAAAAACATGCCAACTTTTTTTATGAAGCATCCCAACTATTGGTACTAGCTAGTCCTAATAATACCACTTATACGAGCGTTTCCCTTCTTCACCGAATCGAACGGATTGCTACGGTTTAAGACAAAGCAGGACTGATGATTAAACTAGCATGGGATGCACTGCTCTACCCAATTCCTCTGGTCCTTTCGTTGAGCAACGTACTCAAAGCTAGTGTAGCGTACATCTTACAGAAAAGCCTTCCGAGTATCCGATGTTACGCTCCAACGTTCTTCAGTTGTTGGGTACGCCTCCCTCCGCTGTACATGCATGCTCTGCTGTAAACAAAAACTAGTTCACTAAGATAAGAATCAATTCTTGCTTTAGCAGCTCAGTGAAATAACACAGGCGATGTTGCAAATAAACACTCCGACTCCGGCCGGGACGTCGTGTGCGTATGGTTCGTATACGAGTAGGACTATTACATGTATAGGCTTAGGAGTTGGTAACCGGATTGACTAGCAAGCTGAGTCCTGGTTGAGTCGGTGGACCAAATCTCTGCATATATATATGCCCTGTACCTAGCTTGTAAACGACACCGTGAGTTGAGAAGCAATAAAGAAAAGGGAAGGCTCGATACGAGCCTCTGGCTAATTGTTTCCGTGTGTATTGTATTTAGCTGGTAGTACATCGGAAGTAATCGATCAGGCTAGCTACTACAGCAGTACGTGCACATCTCGGTGAATTGGTGTGGTACGTGCGCGTCGTCTCGCCGGAAGTTCGTCGTCGTCGCCGGAAAGTACTCGGCGACAGGGGTTGTTCCAACATTTGGTATCAGAGCCTCGTGAAAGATCTCCTAGTAACGGGAGGTCATGGCGTCGAAGGAGGTGGGCGAGTACGTCGGTCCGGCTGAAGAATTTGCCGCGTCGATGGTGTCAACGCAGTACCCGCGATTTAACCGCGACAACTTCACGGTCTGGGCGACCACGATGGAGTGGGCGCTGGAGTCCAACGAACTCTGGGAGGCTGTCGATCCTGGCGGCGACGAGTACAAGAAGGGCGCGCCGAAGTACCGCAAGGACCGACAGGCACTCACGGCTATCTGCTCGGTGATGCCGATGGACGTGATGCAGCACCTAATCTCGAAGAAATCAGCAAAGGAGGCGTGGGATGCGCTCAGGACGATGAACCTCGGGCACGAGCGCGTTCGCGAGGCGAACCTACAATCCATGCTGAAAAGTTACGAGAACCTGGAGATGGGAGAGGAAGAGACGATGGACGCTTTCGCCTCGAGGGTTGCCACATTGGTCAACGGGATTCGTGCTCTCGACGAGAAATTGGAAGAAGTCTCAGTCGTCAGGCGTTTCCTACGAGCGGCACCGTCGCGTTATTTGTCCATTGTGTCGGCGATCGAGCAGTGCGTTGATCTCAGGACTCTCACGTTGGATGATCTAGTCGGGCGATTCAAGACGCACGACGAGAGGATGAAAATCACCCATGGTGATGCAAAGAAGGATGAGCACCTGATGCTTACTCGCTCTCAGTGGAAGGCACTGGTCGAGAGGGAGAAGAAGAAGAAAGATAAGAAGCGCCCAGCGAAAAAGTACATCGCTGAGCCAGAGGATGATGAGGAGGAAGACGATGAGACGGAGGAGGACGATGATCGAGAGGAAGAAGATGAACCGCCAAGGAGGAAGTTTGACATAAAGAAAGTAAGGTGTCATAACTGTCGCGAGCTCGGTCACTTCAAATCTGATTGTCCGAAACCACCAAAGCAAAGGGCTCTCATGGCCCAGGAAGGAGATGATAGTGCGATGTTCTTGATGTGCGAACTTGTGGACGAGGATGATCCAGTTCCTCAGGAGGTGGCTAAAGAAACTGTCACGCTCGTGGAAGAGGAAGTTTGCAATCAAACTTCGGAAACTCGTGTCGAAGGTACAGACATGGGGGGTGATCCGAAGAAGCATACCGAAGATACTGGTATGAAGGCGTATGCGGCGCCAGAAGTCCACAAAG